>OW121766.1:6867500-8117500 GCA_933228765.1 Miltochrista miniata | reverse complement strand
TAGTTTGAAATGCAGACAGTGAGATCATAGAGATTCAAATTAAAAATAAGTAGTTCATGCCTTGCAAAGAAAAGTTCCTTTTGTTTACGTTAAAACATCTGTCACAAAGTTAAAGCTGTATCTTCAGACTGCAATACTTAGAATTTTTAAATTGCCCATTTCGAAATTTTCTTTTAGCCATTTACTTACTCGGACGTTTCCTATTAATAGTGTGGATAATAGAGAGAGATAAGATATAGAGAGTATGATAAGTTATATAGATAGAGAAAGATAAGGGAGTGTAAGAAAGTGGGTAAATAAAGTTTTCGTGATTTTGGCGTCTGTACACCTCGTCTCGCTTGAGTTAATTCTTGAGTACCTACCTACTACGTAACTAGTGAGTTTGACTTTGACTGTACAGCGAGACTGTCATCGCGATATTATTCGCTTGAGCCTTCGCCAATATAATTTGTGTCACAGTTAGAAACGGTTAAACATGAGACATTTTACCACCAAACTTAAGTCAACGTTTTCAAGTCGTAGGTACCTATACGTTTTGCGCCCTGAACAACCAGTGGACACCATAAAAACGTAATATGCAAAGAAACAAATGTAGGTAGGTATTCGGTTTGTGCTTTTTTTTCGACTTTCGAACGACTCCGTTAATCCCATTTTACTTGAATATACAGGTGAATTTTTGAAAAGGGATTGGATGGCCAAATCCGAAACTATAAGGAATAGCGAAAAATGCTCAAAGGAGTCACGAGCCCGATTTTGATGAAACTTAAAACCTCATCATTAGATTTTTGAAATACCAATAATCCTAGCTGGGAATCGAACTTGTTGATTTTGACAAAAAAAACACACCCTTTATTATTACACCATACGATAGAGTCGCTGTTAAGGATCAAATTTTGCAAAGTAATGATATACGCCATATTTAAGGAACATTTGGAATTTTAATAGAATTCATATTTCATGGACCTAAATTTTGTATTATAATTTGTTTCGTTTAAATTCTCAGAAAAGATCTTAACTATTCCGTGTTTTCAATTATGCTCAGAATGAGTTTTTGGAGAATATTCTAAACTGAATGAATAATATTGAAATATTGAGTGCAGCACGATCTTTGAGGTCTCGAATCCAGCTATGTATTGCAAAGATTTTGAACAATTAATCAGTTAACGTAAAAAAATAAAATGTATTTTGTTAAAGATGAGCTCTTTCCTGTAGTTTGCCGTATATCATTACTTCCCAGAATATGATCCTTAATAGCAACACTATCGTATGGTGTAATAATAAAGGGTGTGTTTTTTTTTACAAAATCAATGGATTCGAGTCCCAGCTAGGATTATTGGTTTTTGAAAAATCTAATGATGAGGTTTTAAGTTTCATCAAAATCGGGCTCGTGACTCCTTTGAGCATTTTTCGCTATTCCTTATAGTTTCGGATTTGGCCATCCAATCCCTTTTGAAAAATTCACCCTGTATATAAAATTACAATAAACTTTTGATTGACTTATTAATTTTCAAAAATTGTATCATTATTAATTACTTAAGTAAATTTAAGTTACAAAATATTAGTTGTACATAGTTATTAATTATAATTTTATTTTGTGAGTATATCGTGTAAACAATTTCCTATACCTATTATTGGTTCTATTATAGCTTTTTGTGTAACTAGTTAATAATAAAATGATTATTCAAAATTTTATTACTTCGTGTGATTATCTTCGATTATTCCGTTATTTTATTGGTATTTAAGAATATTACCTATTTGATTTGGTAGCTATATAGCCGAAGGGTAGCCAGAGGCGCTGTGTTAGGGGAAAATCCAAATCTTTGCTTGTAGGATGAAGTAGGCACTCAGATTTTTAGGGCCGTACCTATTAGGCGTTCGACAGACGACGGGGCGGGCCGGGCTTTTTGCCCGCGACGTAATATAGACCGCGTCTGCCTGTTGATGCCCGCGACTGCCCGCGCCGCGAACGCAACGCACACGGCGGTCAGAGGCAGTCAGTTCACGACGTTCGTTCTAGCGAAGAGACTGAGCTAGCCGCCCCGGCCCGCCCCGCGCCGATATCTGCGTTACTTCATACAAACTGGTTTGTGTGATTCATGGCGGGTAGCCGCGCCGCCACTGTCCGCCGGGCAGTGGCGGCGCGGTCTTTTTGCCCGTCGTGTGCGTTGATAGTATAGGATTCCCTTAGCGCTATCGTACGCGGTCAAATTGCCCGGCCCGGCCCGGCCCGGCCCGCCCCGTCGTCTGTCGAACGCCTTAAAGAAAACATTTTCTACTATAGTTTTGGCCTTGATATACGCTAAAGCGAATCTTGAGTTTTGACAAATGTTCTGTAATACGACCCGTAAAATTGAAATGCAGCTGTGTATCGAAAATATTCATGAAACGTAAACCTCAATACAAGTAGATAACTAATCAAAATGTACCTACATTCGATGTGGCGCACCTCCACGATGCTTGTGTCATTCAACTACCGCTGCGGTTATCCTTGTGGTTATTAGGTACTGCAATAGCCATAAGATAATCTAGCCTAGTATTTTCTAGAGATTGTAGCACACTGTGGTTACCCAGCGGTCAGAGATTGGCTGGCTGGATAGAAACTCTCACTGCAAGGGCAAAGAAAATTATATTGGCTGAGACACTACCCCAGTGTCTTCGGATAAAAATGAGTCTGCATTTAAGGCTGCTATGCATTTGAAATTATCGCAATAGGCTTTACAAGAGTAAAACAACCGTTGAACTTTGTGATTTTATTAGGTAGGGCTGGTACTTGCAGGACCACAGACTCATGAACAAAAATATTCGGTAAAATGGTACATCGACAAAAATCTCAGTCACCTTTGATCTGTAGGGTATCTTCACGGAAGAATGAATACTAGTTTTCTGTTCTGTGGGTACTATAATAGTACTAACATAAACTTCCTCATACAAATTCGTCTGAAACCTGAGAAACCTTGTTTCCCCTCTATCGCTTGAAAAGTGCGGGCAATTTTTTTTTCCCGTGGAAATCCTCCATAAGCTCGGCTCCAACCGACTAAAACCACGCGGTGCCATGCAATTTCCTATGGCCAGCTATCTAAATCATAGCTTGGACAGAAAAAGAATTAACTAAACGCCATGATATGTAAAACTTTACGATATTACTTTCTGAAGTATTTGTCCTATCTACTTAGTTATACGATATGCATTCTTGTATTGTGTAAGTTTTGCAATAAAGTTTGGGAATACAATACCTATGCTTTTATTAGCAACTGAAACGTCCTGACCATGAAGCAAATAATTATATTATAGGTAAGAGGTCTCGTAGACTATCGATCACAATGCGTGCATGATTGGCGTGGTCTTGGTAACCTCTGTATAAAGTTAACATAGCTCGCCAAACTGATGCTACCCGTCTGATGGGGATAGCCATGGAGACTTGGCGAATTCAGGGATCGCTCTCACAGTTTAAATGACTATTGAATGTGGGCCTCAAGTTGGCGGCCCTTCAACACGCTGCGTTTACCTACACATCTGCATAGGTCCAGAGCGATTAGGATCTGGAACAGTAGGGAATAATAATATTATCGACAACAGTTCCCAATACTGGTCTATTGGCAAAAAATAACAAATATGTTGGTCTTGGTTTTTTAAGCTACACGCGCGCTGCCGACTCAGGCGCAGTTTGTGACGACCGTCTTTAGAAAAATTTCGTGCCGTCAATAAGGCCATCAACTTGGCTAAACAAATGTGTCTTTTTACTGACGGTCAGAACCAACGGCTTAACGTGCCTCCGAACCACCGAAACTCGCAAATTAATACCACAAAGTGGTCACCTATCCGAGGACCGGCCATAGTGAAAGTTACTTACTGCAGTGATAGTTTACGTACCTAACACTGAGTCCGCGGGGTCAGGTGCGCGTCAGTACTTTGCGCTTGTTTATAACCTGGGCGGAAACTCCAGCTTGAATGTGTGCGTGTGATCAATAAAATGCAAGCAAATTGTCCGTCAACGCGCACGTCAACTCTACTGACAGCTGTGGCGCGACAGGGAGTTGCCGATCTGTATGTAATTTATAATATCTTTGCCTATAATGTACATTTCAACATACTCAGGGAATACACTCTTATGAAAATAACAACACAGATTTCTTTTGAACTTTCAATATATTCATAATATTTCACAAAACAATAACTATTAACATCGTCTAACTACATCTAATTGTTCATTATAATATTTACAACATAAATCGTTCTCCTCCGATAATTTATCATCACTAATAGCGTAATTCTGTATGGCCTCGATAAGAGACACATTAGAATTCGTCCACGCTCGTCCTACATAAGAAAAGATGAGATGCATCCTTAGACCATATAACACGGGACTAGCCTTTGCGAACCACGGCATACAAAAATATTCTGCCAGTTTTCATACAAGTGAAGGGGTAAACACAAAGACATATAAAATTTCATTGCATTTAAAAATGTATTAATCGACAAACGCGTAATGGCTGTTGTGTGTTAATTGTTATTGTACAGTCAACTACAATGTAATGTACTAGTTTAATCATATAAAATGATGTACTGATGTACAGGCTTTTCATAAAGCCAAAAGACCAAATGGTCATGTGCAATGGCAGAAAACAATGCTTAAGTAAGGCGCATCCTGTGGTTAGATGATCTAAGGATGCATCGAATAAATAGCCAATAGAATATAGTTTAAGCTACTTTAGTTGCAACGCGCAAATTGCAAAATGCTTTCAATTGTCACGGCGCATTTTTAACCAATCCAATTGCGCTAATGATTGGCATAAAATTGGAAGAGCTAATCAAAATACAGTTTCGAGCCTCTCTCTGCGTCAAAACTCAGCTATTTAAAGTTTGTTCGCTTCGCAGGCAGCAAATTAAACGACAACAAACTTAGTCGATAAAAGATCCTAGCGTAAATGTAGACACCATGTAGGTATCTATTGAAAAAGGTCTGTAAAATAACTGAAAATGACAAAATATACAATCAAAAGTAATTTATAACTTATTAACACTAGTTTTAACATTTACATACAAAAGGACTGGAATATTCGATCACAAAAATAGAGAGACTATTCTAACACTGGCTCCTTAACTGGGTTTCATAAGGGCTACAGCAGTTGGGCTGCATGGACACAATCGTCGGCAGCTTATTTAAAAAAAAAACAAAGATCTCTCGCATTCGTCTTTTAACATCACATCACTGCCCTATGATGCGGTTTGAGTCATACTTTTTTTTATATAGGGCGGGAGAATTCGTTTAATTTTATTTTGAAGCGGCTATGAAGCAAGCAACACTGCAAGTGTTTCTAGTCTTAGTTTTTTTTCATAATAAATAAATTCTAGAGCAATTCTGGTATTCATAAATCACTATTATGACTATCGGACAGACAACGATAAGTTACAATTTTCACTATTAAAATTTGTGAATATTTCCAGCTAAGAATATTTGCCACAACGCCATCTAGCTAAAGACATTCGAACTACTACAACGCTAAAAACACATAACATTCGTTGTGCCACGGATTGTAACCTTGTTTATCTCTGAATAATTTAAGTAATATTTCTTTTGTTTATTACTAGCGTCAAACTTGCCCTTTAATTGTCAATTTTAATATTAACATACTTTGTAGGAAGTAGGTACATAATTATTTTTTTTCTATTTCTACTAGGTAAGTCATGGGATACATTGTCGACGTTACAGGGTGAATATCAATATACAACAAATAGCATTATGTCACAGGTATTAATTAGAAATAACCCTGTAGGTACTGTACATTTCGAATCCAGCCTAAGTCACAAATTGTCAGAACGCAAGAAGCTAGAAAAAAAATAACGGAGTCTAATTTGTCGAATAAATGCCTAATATTTCGAGAACTGTAAAACAATAAATTAAAAACTGCAACCATAGACCATGGACCACTGGCAAAACAGTATTTATTACTACCATTATACAACGCGTGGAAGAGCCAGGGTCGCGAAACCTTTTCTTTAAATTGCACACATACATTTTTGACCGTCATTTTTATGCTCTTTGTTAAGTAGAGTTACATCCATAGTTTGTTTTCAGATCCGATTTCAGTATAAAGTTTAGAAGCGCATGGCGACCCAACAGCCAGTCTGTTCGTCACGACGGTAGTAGTGGGCGCGGTTGTCCGGGAACACTGTGACAGCCGGGAACGGGTGTTGCTGGATGAATTTGAGTGTCACGCGGATCTGTGGATGAGATTTAGAGCAATTATTTGCTAGGATAGTAGTCTTTATTATCATAAGTCACGTTTTAATTCACGGGTAGGCAGACGCATACCTATTAATTCACTATTTGTTTTTGTCCCACTCCTACGTAACAGGAAATGAGGGTAGTGTCGTGTCGAAATACACAAGCAGGTTATTTCTAGCTTACTTTGGGTCCAGATAACGTATGAAATTCTCCATGTAGTGCCCTCCGAAGCATCAAAACACTCGTAAATGGAAACTCGTAGCCCTATAGATACTATCTACTGCTGCAGGATGAACTCGTCCGACTGCTCCAGCCACAGGTCCACTCGGTGTCTGGGACGAGTTGCACCGAGTGAGTGGTCGCTAGAGAGAACACTCACGTTGTGTACGAAGTGCGGCGGCTCGACCGCGGGCGTGGTGCTGAGGTGCTGCAGGATGAACTCGTCCGACTGCTCCAGCCACAGGTCCACTCGGTGTCTAGGACGAGTTGCTCCGAGTGAGTGGTCGCTAGAGAGAACACTCACGTTGTGTACGAAGTGCGGCGGCTCGACCGCGGGCGTGGTGCTGAGGTGCTGCAGGATGAACTCGTCCGACTGCTCCAGCCACCGGTCCACTCGGTGTCTAGGACGAGTTGCTCCGAGTGAGTGGTCGCTAGAGAGAACACTCACGTTGTGTACGAAGTGCGGCGGCTCGACCGCGGGCGTGGTGCTGAGGTGCTGCAGGATGAACTCGTCCGACTGCTCCAGCCACAGGTCCACTCGGTGTCTAGGACGAGTTGCTCCGAGTGAGTGGTCGCTAGAGAGAACACTCACGTTGTGTACGAAGTGCGGCGGCTCGACCGCGGGCGTGGTGCTGAGGTGCTGCAGGATGAACTCGTCCGACTGCTCCAGCCACAGGTCCACTCGGTGTCTAGGACGAGTTGCTCCGAGTGAGTGGTCGCTAGAGAGAACACTCACGTTGTGTACGAAGTGCGGCGGCTCGACCGCGGGCGTGGTGCTGAGGTGCTGCAGGATGAACTCGTCCGACTGCTCCAGCCACAGGTCCACTCGGTGTCTAGGACGAGTTGCTCCGAGTGAGTGGTCGCTAGAGAGAACACTCACGTTGTGTACGAAGTGCGGCGGCTCGACCGCGGGCGTTGTGCTGAGGTGCTGCAGGATGAACTCGTCCGACTGCTCCAGCCATAGGTCTACGCCGCGCAGGGGCTCGTAGTTGAACGGTCCGATGCGCAGCATGCTCACTGTGTTGTCGTAGATGTCTAGCACCTGGACACAACACGTGTTTGTGACTATAGAAGCTGGTTGACTGACTCATCAACACCTAGTCGAAACTACTGGAGATTTGGAAAATAATATTCATTTGACAGAGATTCAAATAAGCTCATTATCATATTGAAAAATCCATTTTAAGGGGCGAAATGAGCTGGCTTGTTATGTGCGGGAGATAAATAATTGCATGAAAAATTTTATGAAAATATTTTTCTTCCACAATGATATAAAAAGACTAGCCTACCTGTGCAGAATGCGGTCCACTGGTTATAGTGCGGGCCCCTCGGAGCGGCAACTCGGGCCCCTTATCTGGGAAGGTGGCGGGGAACAGATCCCCAGCTCGAATGTCCACTCCCACGCCCGTGACTAACGGAGCTGCGGAACCCGCCCCGCCCGCGCCTAGCGCTGTGTTCAGCTCGCAGCAGCAAGCTAGCGTCAGGTCGATCTCCACTGATAGCCGGTGGAATGATACTGGAAAAATTATAGTTTAGGCTATGTTATTGTTGAGTCTGGGATGCATCGAGAGTTAGAATGAATACTGGTCGTGGGTTCGATTCCCACCGGAGACAAATATTTGTGTAATCCATAAATGTTTATCTCAAGAGTCTGGGTGTTTCTATTTATAACTAGCTGATGCCCGCAGCTTCGCCTGCGTGAGATTTAGTTCCTACACTGTCTCTAATCTATCTATGTAGGTACCAAATTTCAGCCAGATCCGTTCAGCCGTTACAGCGTGAAAGAGTAACAAACATTTACACTCACAAACATTCGCATATTTATAATAGTTGTTCTGATTAACAAATTCATAAAACATTATATGAGTTATGTAAATTTATTTATTAAATACATTTCTTAATTCATTGGCTAGACTAATACTTGACTCAAATTCTCTTCTAAGCAATTGACATCGTAACTTAGTTCCTTCTTCAGGTAGTCCCAGTCATACTATAAGCCTACAACGTATGGGAAAACCGAACTACGGTAGACTTTGTCCTCATAATACAGATGGTCCAACCGAGACCTGTTAACTTAATAACCATGTAAATTTCATCTGCTAGGCGTTCATGTTCATTTTAATGGCTCTTTTTACTTGTCAAATGTGATCTTCGTAGAGGCCATTTCCGTATTTTACAAAGACTTAGTGAGTCTGTGTCCTGCACCGAATGCAGCCAGAACACAAGTTTGGTTTGAGCATAAACTCTTTGAATCTAGATACTACATGAAGTCGATTTGCACCGAATAAAGTTCATACCTTCCATGACTTGTCGACATTGACATTGTCAACAGCCCTAAGCGACTGGCTTAGGGCTGCTGACAATCTTTCATTCTAATGCACAGTGGACACTACCTGAAGCGTGGTCCTTCATTATTCCTGGCTAGCCTTCTTCGAATTTCTTCTTCTTTCACATATTTATTTTTTGTTATACAAAATTTAAAAAATTTAACAACAATATTTACCATAGTACTTTAAAGCAAAATCATGAATATGACAATGTCATTCGGATTGAACTTCCATTCATTCCACAAATGTGTCAAAATAAAAGTAATTTAAATCAAAAATAAGAGTATTCAACCCTTAGAGCTCCTCGCGGCGACCCGTCGCCGCGCATAATAATCAAGTTTTTCCGTAAAGCCCCGCGCGGCGACCGGTCGCCGCACCTACCCAGACGACTTTTAACTTAAATTTAGCCTGCTTACGTCCTACTTTTCAATGAACAGGTTTATTGCATGTGTAGTTTATAACATTTTCTTGTTTTTGGAATCTTATGAAATGACGTCAATGGGCCAGAATTATTTACAAAAATCGAACAGTTGAAGTTGAGAGTGGATTGCGCATGGATGGCGTGCGTTTGTGTAGTACGTGTGTGTTTCGTGTTTTTATTATAAATAATGTGTTTGCATTATTATTTATTATTATACACAGTAAAATAAACAATATATCAATAATCCGGTTGGTGTTTACAGGATCGTAAAATATGGTGTGGTGGTAGAGTAATCAATGTTTTTTTTGTTGAGTGCGTGTGTACCAAGTGCAAGTGTGCGTGTGTGTTTTGTTTTTTTATTATAAATAATGTGTTTTCATTATTGTTTATTATTATACACAGTAAAATAAACAATTTATCAATAATCCGGTTGCTGTTTGCAGAATTGAAAAATTTGGTCTGGTAAGTGAGATAAAAATTTTTTTTGGGAAATGGGAAATCTTTTTTCATTTTTAGGGTGGTGGAGCTAGGTCCACGTGATTACCGATTTTCGATATATTTTTTTAGTGTGTTGAAGGGTTAAGGAGTATTGATATCAACTCCGGAGAAAATCAGCTCCAAAATAATTTACATTCCCTTTTTAGGTCGATAATGTATAAATTTCAATAAAATAAGGAACACGTCGTCCATCAGTTATGCTATTATTGCTATATGCCAAATTTTAAGCAGATCGGACCAAGGAATCGCGTTGTCCCATACAAACTTGACCCTCCTTTTTTATACCTTTGGAGGTGGAATTTGCAGAAATGGTAAAATTACTTATTTCAAATTGTAACAAACAACGCTCATGCTGAATTTCATCATCGTACCATTAACCGTTTAAGCAATAATTGATAATAACTTTATACGACTTAAGTTCGTTTTTTATTTTATAATAAGTATACTTTTCCGGGATAAAAAGTACCCAGTGTGGTGCCCAGGATATTAAAGAATAATTATACCAAGTTTCATCCGGTAGTTTTTGCGTGACGCCTGAACAAACAGACAGACAGACAAAAATTTTTTTAATCACATTTTTGGGTTCAGTGGCGGTCTAATAACACCCCCTGCTATTTATTTTTTTTATATTTTTAATGTACAGAATTTTCACTTCTACAGATTTATTATAAGTATAGATATGTATGTATTTAAAAAGTATATAAGTATTAATATCCGCGTGGTCTGATACCCATAACACAAGCAGGTTATTCCTAGCTTACTTTGAGATCAGATAGCGTTGTGTGAAATGTCCGTGAATATTATATATTTAATTATTATTTATTTATTTAGTTTGTGTGTGACCTTGATGTTGCCAGGTTTTTTCTCTCAGATTCTACCTATTGCATTGCGAATGTAAGAATACCATCCCTAGAATGTAAGTTTACTTTAATATAAGTACCTACTTATTGTCAATGTAACCAATAACTTGTATGTGTGGCGATATACCTACCGTTAGTATAAGTTGGTTAATAAATAAATAAATACAATAAAATCTGGAAGAAAATGTTAATGTAGAATGAACAAATTTCACATTCATAAGTGTTACTTTGTAACCTAATTATGTATGTTTTCTTTTTACATTTTCAGTGTCCATTAAGTAACATACAAACCCTCAGTTTCGTTGACCAAGGTGGAGGTCATCAATAAAGAATTTTTGCTTTGTTCGATGAAAATGATAACAATTTGTTAGGTCATTCCCGGGAGACGTCATATTTTACTTTTCATAAAATACGGGTAGCTAAAAGAATAGACTAATTGAATATTTTGTTTACTTAGGATTTACCGAATTTATAATTACGATTAAATTAATAACTAGATTTTAAAATCTTGTCTCTGGGTAGTAAATTTGATTTACTTACTTTAAGATTATATAGATTTCTTATCTACCCTACATTAAGAATTGCCCCACCACCGTTGCAACGGTGGGAGGAAGATGTACTTTGTTCCTGGCCTTATAAAATGTTTCGCTCGCGAGTTATTGGATGATTGTTGGCGATATTATTGACAAATTAATAACAAGTGTTGATGTGTACAAGTGTTATCATGGAATATAAGTGCAATTGTGACAAGAAGTGGTTTTATTACTGCCCAACTAGGCCACGTCCTTAACAAATTTATTCCTGCAACTTTGTTAACGGCATTGCGTCTATATGTCTTCGGTCAGTTTCCAGATCTGGTTAGTTGGTATCGAAGTTCTTTGTCCAACTACTTCAAGGTCAAAGGATAAAAAGTTGAAGTGGTTTGTTTGGCTTAGCAAGTCCTAAACGGATGCTATGCCGGACTCCTACCGACTAAAACTTACACGTATCTATTTAAACAGCCTACGGTTGTTAAACAACATATATTTATACTGTGGTTGGGAGCCCCGGGTAAGCTCACTCTGGCGCATTAGTAGCCTGCGAAGGGATGTATTACAGTCCTGCCGTGGTATAACTAAAACGCCGTTATGTAACATTTTGACGATTTTTACTTTTAGATGCTATCTTAGTCAGAATAAAAATCTCTATCGATCTGTATTTACAGAATTTTCCTAACTAGAATAGTTACTGAAATAATAAGCGTAAGAAAGCCGTTATCTGATTTTATTTTACTTGTGTATTATTCAAAAATGCCGTAAAGTGACTTTGTTAATCTATATAGCCGCTAAAGTTCAATAAAATCAAATATCAACAAAAAAAAACTTGAGATTGTTTCGCTAGATTGCGGTTAACGGATTTTAATTCACTTTAATGTGATTAAAGTACTTTTACTGCCTTATAGTTACTAATTGTTTTGAATAGAAATTTAAGCTATATTAAGCTATAATGCCGTTAATTGAAAAAGTTAGACTTAAATGTGTTTAAAGATACTTAACGGCTTTATAGTTTAACTTCATTGTAAAAACATTTCGACTTATTCATCGTTATGTGCCAGTTAGCGGTGTTTCACATATTGAATAAAATCAAAGTGGTAACAACAGTGAGACTATATTGCCGTTATTCGAAATTAATGCGCTAAAAGGCCGCTATATGATCTCGCAGGCGATGATGATCGGGGCGGTCAGGGATGATCCTTTGAGTTTTTGAAGTGCCGCACCATACGCTTGTGGGACGAGGTCGCGCTGTAGTTCGCGGGGTTCTCGCCAATTTTGTAATTATGGCGAATCGTCAGTTTAAGTAAGTTTTTTATTGTTTTAGTTTACCGTGTTTTGATGTTATTGAAAAAAACATTTGTTATTTCGCGTGAAGTTCCGAATTCTATAAGTATTACCATATTTTATGTATGAAAATTTATAGTTATATGCATACGAGTTAATTTATATAGCACTACAGGGCAGTTATTTTCTTGTTACAGAACCCAAAGATCCATAAATCATTTACGAATGGCTATAAACCCAGATATTGAGCCTGGAACAAACAAAATCTTGAAGACACCAATAAAATTGTAATCAACTGTTAAAACTCTTTTAATAATATATACACTAGACTTGACTAAACCTTACTCAATGACCAGCAGCGTCTTTGAGACATTTTGTGAAACTCAAACTATGAACAACTCATATCATTTAAGTGTAGCTATAAATTTATTTTATGCGTGTGTGCGATGGGCCCCACTAACGCGCCACTATACCAAGGACATTCTGGATATCGACCAGGTCGAGACCAGGGCGGCTCTCGGGTTACTAAAGAACAAAAAGTCCCCTGGGAAGGACTGAACTTCTTAAAGCAGAGGAGACGCCGGTCCTCAAAGAGCTAGCGATTCTCTTTAATTCTGTTCTCTAACAGGGACAAACACCTAAAGCATGGAGCGGGAGTGCCGTGGCTGTTTTTCAAGAAAGGTGATAAGACCATAATGAAGAACTACAGACCCATCTCACTCCTGAGCCACCTTTACAAGTTGTTCTCGAGAGTAGTCACAAAAATCAGCCGCTGTGTATGGCTTTTGTGAATTACGAGAATACCTTCGACTCTGTCGAAACCTGGGAAGTCATGGACTCTCTGCAGCGATGTCGTGTCGATTGGCGATATATAGAGGTGTTGAAATGTTTATACGACACCGCTATCATGTATCACACACAAGCTTCACTAGCACGCAATGCCAGAAGACGAAAGTCTAGAACCAGTGCGATCTACCCGTTATGACTTACGGTGCCGAGACGTGGACACTTACGGTGGGGTTGACCCACGCCTTTAGGGTCGCGCAGCGAGCTATGGAACGAGCTATGCTAGGAGTGTCTTTGCGGGATAAACTTCGGAATGAGGTTATCCGGCAAAAACTAAAGTGGTCGACATAGCTCGCAGAATAAGCACTTTAAAGTGGCAGTGGGCCGGCCACATCAGCAGAACAACCGACGGCCGTTGGAGCAAGCGAGTTCTGGAGTGGAGACCATGACTTGGCAAACGTAGCTTAGGACGCCCACACGCCAGATGGACCGACGATCTGGAACAGGTCGCAGGCTGGGACTGGTTGCAAAAGACGCAGAACCGTGTGTTGTGGCCTAAATTGGAAGAGGTCTACGTCCAGGAGTGAACTGCCATACTGATTGATAAATAATTTAAAACAGGTTTTGTCAACAGCATGTATTCAACCCAGTCCGACTTTACAGCTGTTTAAATCAATTACTCCTGCGGATGAAAATTTGATGTGTGACGAATTAATGCCGCCAAGAACTCCATGCAGTTATAAGGTTTCCAATACAGAATGCCATGATTCGCCTGCCGCCGACCAACTTGATTTTGATTCCGATGACTCCATACGAGACAAAGATTACTCGTCTTATTAAAAATTAAAATTATGCTCATTTTACATGATTGATATCCATGATTATGATAATTTTCATAAGTTTTAGACATACTTTTACAATAAGCTGGTGTTATTTTATCAAAGATTTATAATGTAAATTACTAACATTTGAATGCTAGTTTTAAGTAAAAATTATAATTGCACTCATTTTTATACCACTATGTGGTAATTTTAAAAGTGTAGAAGACTGACTTTGGTCAATAAAACAACGATTTCGTAAAAAATTAAATGATTAATTTTAATTCTTAACTACGTTTTCATAAACTTGCTCACTTATCATCTCGGCATTGTGTTGCTATAGTGCCGTTAAGATTTAAGGTTCTTGACTTAACTGCGTTTAAGTTTAACAATGCTTCAAGTTTCTTAACAATATGCCTAGAATAATATACTTAAAAGCGGTAAAATGACATTAGCTGCATTTAAGTCTTACATATAGCAAGTTCAGAGCTATTATTATTTAGCTAAAACGACTCTATGTGTTGTAACGGCGCTTTAGTTAATTATTATTGTAGTTTTTTAAAGAATATTATTGGACATTGTTATTTCTTGTTACTTTTTCACTAAAATGCCGCTACGCTATGCATAGCGGCGTTTTAGCTTATACCCTCTAAACTCTTTTTATTACAAATGTTAAGTTAAAACGCATAAAACGTTTTTTCATATAAAAATATATTCTAAGTACTCAAATTCATAAACGGCATTTAAAAGTACTCCAATTTACCTATCTTTTGATATTTTAAATTCTAAGTTATGGGTTGTCATTAATGAGTTACATCAATTTAAATTTTTTTTCACGTTTTTCGAGCTTATTTCAAAAAGTGGTTTTTGTAGATAACGGCATCCTAGTTATGCCACGGCAGAGTCTGTAATACATCCCTTCGCAGGCTACTAATGCGCATGATCGCGTCCATGGTGGAGCGCCCCTGAAGGAAACCAAACTGATTATCCGCCAGATCAGGCCCCACGCGTGTAAGGTGCCCGACGAGGCCCTGTGCAGGGATACGCTCAAAGAGCTTGCATACCTCGTCGAGCAACACGATCGGTCGGTACACTGATGGGGAGTTTGCCGGCCGCCCCGCCTTTCGGATCAGGACCAGTTTCTCTGTCTTCCAGGCTTTGGGAAACTGGCCTTTATCGAGGCATGGTTTGTTTGGCTGGGCATTTGGACACGTTTAGTGGAATACTCATTATTTAGAAAAGCAGGACACGAGTTTAACTTAATGTTCATTCTCAAGGAAAGTGAACCTACTCATCCAATTTACTAACAAGGTATAAGAATTTACCATCAAGATACCCTCTATCCTACCGAGAACGGCGACGCGCAAATCATAAAGCCCTAAAAAGCAAGTAAAATAATCCATAAATTGTTTAACCACCTACTTTATAACTTCACATTATGGAGTGAACTGCCCCCTCGATGCCCATACAAGTAATCTAGATTAATTAATTTATAATGAGAATTTTAACGCCTCTAATACACGCAAATTGGCTATTAAAGATAGTAAATGAGTCACATTGAGAATGAACATTCGTAACTTCCACGCATTAAGCGCCCACGCACCCTGCCGGTAAATACGAGTATAATGCTGCGTCCACATTTGTAAAATATCAACGAACTCTACAGCGTGTCATATCGTGTCGAACATACAACTCGTAGCTGCAGTTTTCATCAGTACTGAGAAACTAATCTAATACAGATGAACAGGCGCAGGTTGTGACTGCCTGCTGTTGAAATTTTTCAAGCCGCCTAAAAAGGCCTTCAACTTGGCTTAACGACTGTCATTATCCTGGCAACCGGGACCAACGGCTTAACGTGCCTTTCGAAGCACGGAAACGCTTAAATAAACGTCACAAAGTGCTCACATGGATGGACGCCCATCCAAGGACTGGCCTTAGTAAAAGTTGTTTACTGCAGTTATCGTTTACAGAACGCTAATTCCGCGGGACCACGAGCGCTTCAGAGTCTGATAAGGTAATGTAGAAATGTGCCGCAAAAAAGTTATCAATGTGGACGCAGTAATAACGCTGGCACTCTGACAAGAGCGATGACACGACCTCTGTGTAATTGTCTACTCTAATTGTTCGAAATACTCTATTGTCTACCGGTTGTTGATTTGATACTGCCAAATAACTCTTACGTAGTATTGTATTCTCTTTGCAAATAACTTTGATTAAATATTGGAACTGTCGTTTTGTTAGTGTTCTGGAAATTGGTCATGTGTGATCGTAAGTTGATGCTAATATAAGTTATTGCTAGTCCAACAGGGACTAAGGTAAGACGCGGTAGTAGGAGAGGCCACGGTGGCAACTAAAGTCTGCCGGGAGTCCTGGAACATCCTTCCAAGCAGTTAACCAGGCAGAAAGGGGAATGCCAATGGGGGACTTGTCGCCAACAAGTAGTAAAGTCAAGAATTTTAATTTGTGATACAACCTACGTTTGTAAAGTTAGC
Source organism: Miltochrista miniata (assembly GCA_933228765.1). Taxonomy (NCBI): domain Eukaryota; kingdom Metazoa; phylum Arthropoda; class Insecta; order Lepidoptera; family Erebidae; genus Miltochrista; species Miltochrista miniata. The sequence goes on along the minus strand of OW121766.1, from coordinate 8,101,036 downwards.
CAGACAGTATCTCGTGCGACAGATATGTATGACGCTCTCGATTAATTGTGTTCTTATTAAAAAAAAAATTGCCTACAATAATTTAAAATGTCAGTACTCTACGCGAAATATGTCTATGTCTCGGTCCTATTAACAGAAACATGTCATCTTGTATACCTACCATATCTCTAGCAAAAAAAAAGAGTTAATCAAAACAGACTATAGAACTCTTCCAATTTACGCCACAATACACGGTCGTGCGCCTTCCGCATGACGCTGTATCAATATCAAACTGAAAACTCCCTGTTTATCTCTTTCCAAAGTTCAATGTACATTACTTAGGCTGGGTACCTACCACACATACAGAATCTAACTAATTACTATAATGTACTTACACATAATATTAGCAAACAGCTCATCTGAATAGCGATGTGGGTCTGTGAATCCTCCCACAAGTTGCAACTCAAGCCTGCCTTCCGGGTACCCCACTGCTAGTTGCTGCACGCGAGAAACCATTGCTGCTACCGCTTCTGCAGTGCCGGACCCATCGAAATGGGATAGGGCTACTGCTCCCGATCCTGAAATATTGGTTTTTCTCTGTAGAATATACATGATGACGTTATTTGATGATCATAGTCACGGTTCGTCCATTTACTTATAGTATGCAAGGATGTAGGCATAGCAAATGAAGAAATAAAGTTCAGTCAACGAGAATCGCGTAAAACATCAGTAGATGCTGCGTTTTGTGTATATTATATTCTCATCGATGGCTCCTTTGTGAAGGCCATGGGCACCGCTAGGATTCTTTTTAGGGTGCATCAAGGATTATTTTCAGATTATTTATGCACGTTCTTAACAAAACATTTGTCCTGTCTGCCATGGTGAACAGGAGAAAGGAGATCTTAACTTATCCAGCCTATTACGTAAAGAGAGAAATGGAGAGTTAATTACCTGCGTGCCTGACGACGACAATTATACATGATGTGGCATCGTCTGACCCGATGATGGTAACGTTTTCTGAAATAGAAATAAGATCAAAATTAAGTTATGGTACTTTTTTATGAAGCTATAAACTGGTTTAAGGGAGCAATGTTAGGGTAAAGATCTTTGGTTCATCGCTACCAAAGATACCCTCAGAACTCCTCCCAGGATCTACTGGGTGTGCCTATAGGTGTTTGCTAAAGAATACTATCTGGCATGCAGTTAGAGAGATACCCATGCAGTGGCGTGACGTTTCTTTAGCTTGGTGGATAAACCCGCTGTATTCACGTGGCCCCAGGATTGTGGAGGATGACATACGTGCCAATTATCTCATTGCCTACTGGACAAGTGGAAATAATGCTAAGTTACATAGATACTAACTGTCATGCGGTACAACAGCCGCTAGCTCCCTCTGTCCGACGTACAGCAGTCCCGGCGAAGGAACCACTCTTGCAGCCGTGGCTAGGAGCTGTGCCGCCGCGTCTCTATAGCCGGGGTGCGCGTTCAGCAGCGCACGCACCGACGTCGGGCACTCGTCTGGGAGCACGCCATTCAGCACCACCACCATGCTAACACTGTTGACAATGGTTTTATGGTCAGATAATTTGCTTTCTTCCCCTTGGCCCAAGTACAGTGAATGAATGCTTTGGATATGGATATTACAGAGATTGTATTCTTGATTCTTGAATAAACATCATTCTGTTCTGACTGTTGAAATGTTGGTTCGGATTGCACAATGCCTAAATAGTACTGGGTTAATGAAACAATCAAAACGGTCTATTGCAGTCCACTCCTAAATGCAGGCCTCTTCCAAGTTTTGCGAGAGCGATGAATTTGGACGGGTGGATGGACATCAAGGATACTAGGGTGGGACTTACTGTACTCTTGACCACACAACTTGTTTTGAGTTTTTCTTCAATTCGCTATGGATTTGTTATTCAGCTGGTGCACAACATGCAGATGAGCCTACACACCCATGTTAAATACTGAGTATGACTATCATATCTTGGTTATCTTATTGAAATAAATCGCAAACTACCAAACCCAGGATGATTCATGTCTGTAGATAAGTTGCTTATTTCGTTCCAAATAGGTATGTAAGAAAGATATTGAGTATGACAAGATTTGTTTTGATAAAAATATTAAAAAATGCATTTGCGATGCTGATAATAATACCAATGCTGTCGATAATCTGTTTATCATAAACAGGTCAAATATTGGTAGCTCATCCAAATGTTTTTATAACTCAATCAAACCACCCTATTGCAGTGTAAGTACTGCAGGACGTAGAGTCTTCGGGAGCCCTGGGGGTTATCCTTCCGAAGACGTGCCCGGGTCTCCAGGCGGTAGGCAGATGGTAGGGCACCGTGTGGTTTTCGTCGATAGAAGTTTGGCATGGCATTCATTAGGATTTACACCCACTAAAAAGGACGCAGGGTTCTCCTAATTTTCGACATATTCAGAGGGTGATTGACCATATTGTACCATGCTGGCTCAGATTGGTTTGCAAAGGTTTAAGTTTCGAGTAATTTCTTTTCGCCACAACAGGTGCACCACTTGCAGATGAGGCTGATTGGCCAGGAAGAAATTTGTAAGGTCCCGATCACACCTTCTTTTTTCTTTTATATTTAGCTCGCTAAATTGATGTCGCCACCAGCCTGATGGAAAGCCGTGGCGCATCTAGCGATTGGGGGCCACTTCTGACAGTGGAACTTCATGTCATACCTAGTGCAACCCAAAGGTCCATCATATCAAAGGCGATCATTATCGCAGAAAGAGCCTATAGAGATGCAGTTGTTATGCGAACACATAACAATATGAGGGTCAACCTAATTATCGAAACTCTCTTCACTGCTTTAGCATTAATATTTCGTTACTCTGCCTGATCACAAAAAGGGAACCAAACCAGACCAAGAAAATGGCCTTAGTTATTTAGGTCATTCACCTAAACAGCTGTGGTTGAATGGATGAAGTATTACTACTGTACAAGAGGAGGCCTTGTTGTACAAAATACCTACTGCTCGCAAATTAATATCGTTTCTGTCTAAGCCGGATATAGGCAACGGATTGTAATCGAATGAGTCATTTATTAACTTAATAAGAAGAACTGTGGGTTATATTTTCATTATACAATATCGTTTACACCTGTTTCCTATGGTTTATTATCAATGCAATCTTCTACAGTAAAATAAGTATGAACTGCATAAAAGTTTTCCTTCTTGATTAGTACTAACACCTGCTCAAAACTTTTGTCTGTTATTGCAGTCTACATAAAACACAAACGTGTAGGTAACGAAAATTTCAGAATAGGCTCATAATTATTAATAATAATAATAATAAAATGTTTATTTGTCTCTAAAAATTTTAACAATAAATTAATACCACTGGCTCCCAAACTAGGCCAATTCCTGTGTTTTGGGAAACAGTTGTTCATCATAACATGTAATTAACATTTAGGACACAGTGAACTTCAATGAGTGCATTTGATTCTAAAGGTAAGTTTATATAATACTAGTAGTTTAATTAGATTTTATCATTAGTTTCTTCAGCCAAAGTGGTCTAAGAGCCAGCGGCCCCCAGGCATTCGTTAAAGTATAAAAGCTGTAAGTTTCTCAATGTATGTCCCCAACACAGGTAAGAACGAACCCCGCCTATGAAACTTGAGTCGCGGTGGCTTTCGCAGGTATCAGGTAGTAAAGGTGTGTAAAATTGTGTGTTAAATTTGGTAAAGTATAAAACTCAGTTTTTACATATTTTACTTATAATAATCCTAAAAGTCACCTTGTCGAAAGCCAGACACTTTGTACGGTTGCAACCCTCTGCCAGACACCCTTAAAGTATATTTAATTATTACTATACTTACGGTATAGTATAAAAGCTGCAATTTATATATGTTATTTGGAGAACTATCAAATGATGTTTTCTCAATAGCCAGACAGTTTCAGTAGTTCCTTTATGTTGCCAGGCACATCAAAAGTCTAATGTAGGTGCGAGCGCGAGGGATATGTGTGTCTGAGGGTGCGAGTGAAATACCGCGTTCGGTCCACTGCAACGTTATACTGCGCATCAGCTATCATTTATTGTGTATAATGAGAACTATTTTCTAGATTTACTATGAAAATTCATTATGTACCATAACTAAGGATCAACGAATAAATGTTTAGAAAATTCTTTTATAAAATTTCTGTGTTTAGGAATCATTAAATTAACAATTAAATAATATATTTAAATAATTATTTTAATAATAGTTATTGGAATAATATAATTAATCTAATACAATAATTAATGGAAAAATATTTCAAAGATATTCTATGAATCGTGGTCGTCAATATCTTGAGTGTCCTCATCACCGCACCCAAAGACGCGAGATAGCACCCGAACCACCCCCTGGGCCATAGGTCCGTAGGGAGTCCTGGGACATCCTTCCGAGGGCTTACCCTGGGCTCCCAACCATAGGCTGCTGGACGTTACGTGAGGTTTATTAGTCGGTAAGAGTCCCTCATAACATCTGTGAGGACTTTCCCTCACGTTAAAAAAAAGAACCCTCATGGGATTGTTCGATGATTGTATTTTCCATCAAATTTGTGAGATCTTCGCTGTGTTGTAAACATTAATTTGATTTTAGACAAGCATACGGCCCACCAGAAGGTCCGGTGTTCACCGCAGCCTATGAACGTTTGCAACACCAGAGGCGCCACTCTTGCGCTGCCGACCCTGTAAAACCCCCTCACTGTAGGCGTTTGGGAAAACCGAGGCAGGGAGATCGTTCCACAAAGAAAGCCCCTATCGGATCTAACCGTGCTCGAACGCTCCGGACGTAGAGTGTGAGGATGGATTCCCTGTCTGTGATTTCTATTTTGTGCCAAATTTGACAATAACTTATTCCTTCTGCTATGTTATTATAATAACACTGTACTACGGAATGTAGTTGAATAAATCACAGATTTAAGAATAATTAGTACGCAAGCTTTAATACGTCAACCTCCCGTGACGAAACGGTCAAGTATCTGATACCTTTGTTTTTAAGAAGTGAGACGCGCCAAATTTTTCGACGCATACACGTACAAGTGTATAATGCCCGTCTGTCTTTTTATACGCTCCAAAATACCACTAAATATTTAAAAATATAATAAATATGGCCAAATGGAAGACAAAATTCTTAATTCAATAATGTAAAAAAACGATTTTCGCGAAAATGCAGATGTCCGTTTGCTCTTTGCTTCCGTCGATATATCCCTGGCGCTCGCATCTACATTAACTTTTGATGTGCCTGGCAACATAAAGGAACTACTGAAACTGTCTGGCTATTGAGAAAACATCATTTGATAGTTCTCCAAATAACATATATAAATTGCAGCTTTTATACTATACCGTAAGTATAGTAATAATTAAATATACTTTAAGGGTGTCTGGCAGAGGGTTGCAACCGTACAAAGTGTCTGGCTTTCGACAAGGTGACTTTTAGGATTATTATAAGTAAAATATGTAAAAACTGAGTTTTATACTTTACCAAATTTAACACACAATTTTACACACCTTTACTACCTGATACCTGCGAAAGCCACCGCGACTCAAGTTTCATAGGCGGGGTTCGTTCTTACCTGTGTTGGGGACATACATTGAGAAACTTACAGCTTTTATACTTTAACAAATGCCTGGGGGCCGCTGGCTCTTGCTCTAAAGGGGCTTAGGACAGAAATTATGTTTATATTTTTTGAATAATATAAGTTAGTGTTATGTATTTTTGTAATGTATGTGTGAGCGTGAGTATAAGTGAATAATGCTGTGTTTGTATGCATGTTTGTGAGTGTAAATGTGTATGCTGTGTTTGTATGTGTGTTGGGGAGTGTAAAGTATGTAAGCTATGTTTGTTTGAATATATAAGTGTGATCACTCCAGGAACTTTAGCAGTGCCTCAGTACCTTCGTAGTCGTGTCGAAGTAGCCAACTTGTTGCCAAGTTTTTCAGATTGCGCCTATTTCCACCTACTACGAGTTTTTGTTTATTAAGTAGGTTATAGATCTTACATCCTAAACTTTTAAATTGTCGCCTTGCGAAAGCAGTTCCACAGCGGGCAGGAGTACACACCGATCTTTTTTTGCGTTTACCATCGGGTTTGGGAGGTGTTATGTTTTGGTGAATCTTGAGGATTACTCTGAGTACATAAAGCTGTCTCACAGTAAGAATTTGGGTTTCAGCGTATAAAAGTGCAGTAGGATATCTGATAGGTTTTCTGTTCATTACCTTAATCACGGCTCTCTGGGCTCTCTCGAGTTCCAGAAGTTGTTTTTTAGTGGTTCCACCCCAGACAGGAATACAGTACTGTATGACTGATTGACAGAGGGCCTTGTATATCATTTTTAGTTTTTGCTGCGAGGCCGTGTCACGCAAAGATTTAAAAATGTGTATCAACCGTCTGGTTCTAGCTCTAACTGCGGCAACCTGAATATCCCACGAAAGCTTACTGTCTATTTGGACACCGAGATATTTTGCATTAGATGCTCGAGTTACTTCCCGACAATCACAAACTATATCCAGGGTGCATGTATGTGCTTTGATAAAGAAGTTGTCAGGAGGTGTGTTAAGTTTGGATAGGGAGAAAGGGACAAAAAGAGTTTTATTTATGTTGATTGTAAGTAGATTGTTAGAGAGCCACAGCATGACTCGTCTCAAGGAGGTTTCTGATCTTTCTCTCACCGTTTGCCAGTTAGGACCCCACACTACAATCGCAGTATCATCGGCGTATGTGAATATGCTAGAATGAGGGAGAGACATAGTACAGAGATCATTTATATATACCTGGAATAGTGTAGGGCCAAGAATACTACCTTGAGGCACTTGATTAAAAGCTATAGAATTATTTTACTGTGTTAAAAGCTTTGTTGGTAGATATATGATTACTGTGACGGACATCCAAGTCAACTTCACCCGTAAATTGATACCTACACCAGTTAAGTTATGGCTTATGGTGGATGCTCTGTAGAAGAGCTACAAAATCCGACGGCCATAAATGAGGCAGAAATAGATACATTACTATAAAATTACCAAAATACAGGCATGGGGTATTAGATAGCAACGAGATTTTGGAGCCAGACTCGGGTGAAGCCCAGAGGCATGGCCTCCATGACCGGGGGCCTGAGGACGGTGAGGGGGCTGCTCGCCGCCCCCGCCAGAAGCGGGATAACACCCGAAAATCCCCCCAAAGACGCGGGATAGCCCCCGAACCCTCTAAGTAAGGCCGCAGTGGAGGGATTCCTTGGTATCCTTCCGAGAGCATACCCGGGACTCCAAACCGTAGGCTGTTAGGTAGAACACGTGAAGTTTTTTAGTCGGTAGAAGTTCCAGCATAGCATCTGATAAAAGAAAAAAAAGGAGCATGGCTAGTGAACACTAAAAAGTTACATCGTCACTAAACGCAGAGAGCTATCACTTTCCCGCGAGGACGAAAGTTATAGTCCACCGTAAAACGCGAAGACATAAACCATGGTATGTGTGTTTGCGTCAACAAGTACATAAACGTCAACGGTCGACGCCACACTAGTTCGATTGTCTTCTACTATAATGTATTCCGAATGCCGTCAGGTCAAAAGTGACACAGCAAGCATCGCACGTACATTTACATGCGCAGGCGCCGATGTAAATCTATTATACCCGAGTTTCAATAGAACGTGCCAACTAAATATGTTTAAAAAACTGTTGTCCCCTTTCGTCTTTGTCGTAGGTTAAACACTTTCGGTTTTAATACAAAACATTGTTTGACTATAGTACCACTAAATATTATGTAGAAAGAGAATTTATAGAGTACGAGTAGTAGAGATGTAGTAGTAGAGAGTAGTAGTAGAGATGTAGAGAATAGTAGTAGTAGTAGAGATGTAGAGAATAGTAGTAGTAGTAGTAGTAGTAGTAGAGAGTAGTAGAAAGTAGTAGTAAAAATGCTTCCGTATCATTTCCACAAGTTAAAAAGTCTCAAGATCGGGGATCTAGCCCACCGCGGCAAAGTTTAGTTATGAAGTTATGATTTGGTTGACTAGCAGACGTACTTTGCAAAGTGACCTCGATGAATAAGCTAATTTTGTAAATCTATAACAATCAACATGATAGAATATTCGTCTGACTGAATTTACTGATGAAAACAATCTTCGTCCAATAGGTCCTGTCCCTGTGTATCGTCAACGCTACGGCAGGTAATAGGTACCCACAGACTTAATTCACTTAATGCTAAAAACTTTTCAACCATCTAAAGGAGAACGCCCAGAGATCGTTTCTTTTTGAAAAACCTTAATAAAAAGTGTATGGCCATCTAAGTAAATTGGTAAATCATGTAATATTTTTTTAACAATCTTTTAATTCAATCGATCAAAATCTTTTGTGGCGTTTTAACTTTGATAATAATTCGTGGTTGTATCGTTTGTACGCGCCGCGGACTGACCAAATGAATGGTACTGACGTGACGAAGATGGCCGCCAATCGCAAATATCAATGTGTGAGGCCTACATTTCGGTGTTCATGCAACAATGTCGTTGAGATCATAGATTTACTATCAATAAATTCTAAATCTATGGTTGAGTTGGAAGTAGGTTCTATTAATAGCAGATTATTGTATTTTTTATATAAAATAGCATTCTAACCATAGATTTAGAATGTGATTTGAGAGTAGCGAAAAATCCTAAATCTATGATTCTAACTATAGTAAAAATCTAGGCTGGTGATATATTATTCACCGCGTTGCGAGCATAGACATTTGAACGAAATACGAACTGTCAAAAATTGAAAAGTTTTTAACAAAACGTCTTTTCGGTACTTGACTTTGAGTGTCCTAAGAGGACGAGGACCGAGAAAAATGACATAAACAGCTGAATATTAAATAATACAAGAATTGGCAGTATGGTTTTAAATACCTTTGCCTGTCCTTTGGGCGAATAAAGCAGCAACAACAACAACAAGGAAAAATGACAGTTTAAAATGTTTATCACCGAAGGATTTTTCATGAAATTATTTTATATAAATCGGTGTGAAATGTTTATATAAAACAATGTACGGTTCCATACAAAGTGATTATGATCAGGATTGATATTTAAATGGTAAGTAATTAAGGAACAATCGAGATCCAATTTGTTTATTTACTACAATACATTATCTCAATAAGTTGATATGTGGTAAGTAAATACATTTTCAGGGTTTTTTATAAGTGTGATGGAACTATTACTTTTATCTTTTTTGAATTAAATCCATGTTCATCAATGTAACGATTACACTTTTTGGACAAATTGATTTGACGGATTGATGGACATTTGCTTCAAAACTAACCTCTAATTTGAACAGCAAAACGAAGAATGATGGAAAACCCTACAAAATAATAGAATATTTTTTATTTCCTATGAAAGTACGATATCCATTCAATTCAATCTCCGATTTTCGCTGTCATACTAAATTATTTGTTATGAAACGGCGGTCCATTGAAAGATGGGCAATCGCCTTTATTAAAACAAATCGTAACTTGCTGTAGGTAATAATTATTTTTGAATTTCTAAATATAAATCCAGCGAGATATCTTATTTGAACCAAAAGTGGAGACACAACCATCGATGGATCAGAGAGATAGTACACGTGAAAACTAATCCATCGATGCATCAGAGTGGATAGAAATTGAAAAAATTGCAAATAATATGGATTTTTAAAGTGAAATAGAGCAAAAACACAGGCAATGCTTTTTTTACGTGAGGAAAATCCTACACTTCCTACAGGATGCCCTGCCGGACTCCTACCGACTAGAAACCACACGTATCCCACATAACAGCCTACGGTTGGGAGCCCCGGGTAAGCCCTCGGAAGGATGTCCCCAGGACTCTTAACAGACCAGTCAACAATGCTAAGACAAAAAGGTTTATCTACCGAATATACTTGCATTAGGTACAATAAATTATGTGGCTAATTTAGTAATGAATTTTCGCAGATAAATAAGAATGAATAAGCTTTTGGTAAACAAACTAAAGACTCAGTGTTCTGTAACTGTTATTTTTGCTGAAAAACTGTGTATTAATAATATAATAGATCCTATTTGCGAGAACAATAAGGGCCGGCGCCCATTATCGGCATCGGCAAGGAAAAGGATTTTTTGGTGGCAATATACTATAATATAATGGCAATAAAGTAGAAATTTCCGTGATATGTGGTCGTAATAACAAAAATACCGCTTCGGTATGCTTGAGGCTGCTGTATCGGCAGCCTTGAGAATGCTTTGGGATGCTTCGGCATTCTTCGGCATCCTTCGGTACGCCGCCGGCGCCGAGGCGAGGGAGGCATCCGCCATTTGCATCAAAGGTTTTGATTAGATTTCTCTTCTTCTTCAGCAAGAGTTGCTATGAACACTAGATCCCAGTCCACCATATTAAATACAATTCAGACAACTAGCTTGTAACAACTCTGAGACTGTTATGACGAGAAATACGATATTGAGACGCTTCGGCAAGCTACAGGACGGTGCGGCATCCTTAAGGACGCCTCGTCATCCCTAAGAACGTTGCAGCATAATTGCCGATAGTGTGCGCTTGCATGTAGGATGCTGAAGGACCCTTTTCCTTGCCGATGCCGATAATGGGCGCCGGCCCTTAATCCCCAGTAAGATAATACTACGAGTACATAATACAGAGGAATTAGTATTGAAGTAAAACTTCTTCATTAGGCGCGACTAGGGAGTAACTTTTCTGACGGAAGTAACGCTTACTATTTGAATTTTGAATAGCGGAAACTACTGCTTACGGAAATTCGCATGAATGTTATTAATATAACATTTTTTGATGCCGTCAATGGCAAAGAAGTTTTGCTTCAATCGCGCGTAAAGGTTACACGCACACACTTTTTAAACTAGAGCATTGGCCGTCAAACCTTAACAATAATACATAAAAAATAGCTTTCAATGTACCTTGCCTTTGCCATGCCCTTATCAACATTATAAACTTTAAAACTATCATGTTTTATGTTCATCCGAAGAAGCAATTATTTTTAAAAGGGGAGGTATGTATTCGTTTTCACTTTACATTTTAATATACTAATACATACCGATATAGAGCACAAAACTCACCTACAATTTATTCGAATATCCCTACAGTCCGTCCTGTTAAAAGGCTTTTATCGTTTTAAGTAATAATATAAGTAAAACCACATAATATATTGCACGCAGGATAGATATATCACGATTATTCACACATCGCTATCAGCTTTCATTGGAAGTCAAGCGGAAAAAGAACTTCTATAATTCAAAACAACTATGATTAATATTGGAGATACAAGAAAATTTGCAATCGCAATCGCCAAGTCGACCGATAAGAAATCGTTCGACACATGTTGGATTCAATAATTTAACTGGTAGAATCGATAATGATGCACATGTTTCGATATTTCTTGCGTGCGTCAAAGCAACGTCAAAATGCATTAATAAAATGACAAACAAACAACGTGGGTGCACCAGTGGCAAAGCGATTAAGCGAGAATTTGACACATTTTTACATGATGTGTCTTTGTTATTGCGACAATTATTGCTAAAAGCAAGGAACATACTCTTTATTTACCATAGAATCATGTAGCATATTTTATTTTACTTAGCAGCTATTAAGTTTTTTTTTATTAAAAAAATAATGCGGGATCTCCTAATGTGCCTAAGTTCGACCAGACGGCACCAGTAACAAACCAGGCATTGTGCCAATAGCAAACCAGTAAATATAACAAATGTTTTTAAGGCATAATTACTTTTTAAAGTTTATTAAGCTTTCGTACTTAGTAATTAACACATTTTAATCAGTCTACAAGTTACGTATAGGGTATAGGATATATGTAAATGTTTATTTAATTTAATTACTACCTAATTAATTAGTTAGAGATCCATGTGACTGGTGTTATTGTTTGATATAATAAAATACTCATAAAATTTCAATTACTTAAAAAATAAAATGTTAAGGTTCTAAACCAATAACTAGGCAATGCATGTTAAATTTTTGGCTAAACTTATCAATTTTAGGAAGTAGGCATTTCATTACTCCCTAGCCTATTATTAAGATTAATATCTCTGACACAACTGTTATTATACTTATTTTAACTTCTTTGAATAAAATAGAATAAAAATGAATTATCATCAGTTTAAATATTAAAGTTCTAAATTCTTAATTAGGTTTAAAATATACATATTCCTGACACAACTGCCAGTAGGTTACTGCCAGTAGGTAACTGCTACTATCAGTTAAAATCCTACATCTACATTTTAGTATTTTTGTGTGAATGTTTGTAATGAATAAACTCAAAAAGTTCTGCGCCGATTTAAAAAAATATTTCACCTTTAGAAAGCTATATTCACCCTGAGTAACATCGGCTATATTTTATTCCCATATTCCCAAGGGAACGGGAGCTGCGTGGGTTAAACCGCGTGACGTCCGCTAGTATATTATAAATGTGAAAGTCTGTGAAGATGTTTGAATGTTTGTTACTCAATCACGCTCTGGCTGGACGGACCGGCCTGAAATTTGGCACAGGGATAGATTAGTGTTGATTAACAAATAAGCTACCTTTTATGCCGGGAACATGTTCCCCTGGAAGCGGGAACGGGAACTAAGTTACAAACGGGCGAAGTCGCGAGCATCAGCTAAATCAATTTTCAATTATTAAGATTAGGGTCCCTATCACAACTAGCTTATTTTATTTACTAGCTGTTGCCCGCGACTTCGTACGCGGGAAAATTATGTTATAATGACAATCTGATTGCTCTCTGCTTAGCCCCTAGGATATGTAGTGTGATAATATATAGCCTATTTGAAGACCCTACCCCTAGTTAATATTTGTGCAAAATTTGAACCAAATCCATTGAGTACTTTTCAAGATCCTTCCGGACAAAGCAAAGCAAACAGACAAACAGACAAACCGACAGACAATTTTTTTCTAACTACATTTTCAGCTTCGGTATCTTATTTAGAGCACCCGGCGAGTATTTTTTTTAAATATATCCAATGTACAGTTTTGACTTTTCTATCATTTTATTATATTTATAGATGACGGCCGTATTATATTCTAAATGTGTCTCTAATTTCTGCACCTTTGCGTATATCGTCTATAACTTTTAAGACATCTTCCTCCTTATACTTACTTGAATAATATTCTTTTCGGTGGCTAATAATCTAATTAATTGTATACATTTTATTAGCATAAACCAGTGGTCTGCAACTGGAAATGTATCAAAAAGTTTAATTACCAGTTGCAGACCAACTGGTATGCAACTGGAAAATTGTTCATTTTGTGTTCCAGTAGTTAACCATTGAATATTAAAGCTGTATTTTAGCGTTTTTTGATAAAATAAAACGTAATATTATTGCTATGTGTATCAAACAGTAAGGCAAATTCGGAAATAAATTACAATAATTGATTAAAACAAAGACACAGAAAGATGTTAAAACTTGCCGCAGTACGCGTAGCTTACTATTATGGCCGCCGGCAGCGAAATTAACGATTGTCGTTCTAGATTATCTGTTTTCACTGAAGTAGGTGGCGTGTGTATAGCTTTTAACGGTGATTATATGATTGGTAGGAATAAGACAAGCCTACCAATCGCAAAAAAAATGGCGGGATATTTAACAGGAGCTTAACATTTCTATTTAAAGTTTGAAATGGTGTGCCACTGGTTCCTGGTGTGGCACTGGTGCACCCACCCTAATTAAAACATTCACTATGTATAATAGTATGTCTAAATACCTATGGTAATGTAATTAATGCACTTCGCAAATCATAAGTGCAAATCGTGCCTGAAGTTTAAATGTATTAAAATTTCCCTTTTGAGCGAAGTACCAAAATTGCACGATGCCACTGCTGCATACTACCTAAAACGCGAAATACCTGAAACTCCAAGTACCTACCTAAATTGCACGATGCCACTGCTGCATACTACCTAAAACGCGAAATACCTGAAACTCGAAGTACCTAAATTGCACGATGCCTAAAAACTTAATTTGCCTACAATATTACATAGGTACATTATTCTATTCTTTAACAAGGACAGCTTAAGTCATTTTTGAAAGAAAAGACTCATTGGTAGTAGGAATTCGACAACAAGTAATTTATAAAATTAGCATTATGCACTTTTTCTCCATAATAGCAGGGTAAATATATTAAAGAAATATACATATTTGTTACCGTGATCATAACAGCGTTTCAAATTTCACATTCATCCGTAAGCGCAGTTTTTTTGAAATCAGGCACTGAATTTTTGCTTCACTAATTAGGTACTATGCCTGTAGATAAAACTTTCGTATTTATCAGTGTCAAATTTAGATTTAAATATCTACTAGCTGACCCTCACAACTTCGTTCACGTCACATACGGTGTACGAAAGGACTAGTACTTTTCTGCAGACTCATCAAGCACCGTGTGAAACGGCCCTGTTTGTTTAATCATAAAAGAGCTTAATTATTAAGAGCTTAATGTATGTAACTGATTAAGAAATTTCGTATAATTTTTGTAAATTTGTTGGAAATAAATTTATTTATTATTATTATTTATAATCTTAAACATTCCTTGAAGTTTTTCCTTTATAACACTGAAAAAACATAGTTAGTTCGAAACTTCAAAAAAAATAAGGAGTTTTGCCTGTTTGATTTCTTTTATAATCAAGACTAATAAAAGAAGAAGCTTACACCGAACAGAAAATATCTACAGTCTCTACTCCTCGCACTAAATGGCCTTTATCTAGTGATAGCAAGACAGACTTTTATAACAGATGCAAGCACATGATGCAAAGGAAACAAGTGATGAATACTGGAATATGTTACAGCTAAGATAAGAAAACCTCCGTACCGACCCGTCTGGCCTGCATGATACAGGAAGATCAATCACCCACTCAATATGAAGAAAATTCTCGCAGCAGTCGAAGACTACTAAGATGGGCCCAAACTGATGAAAAGTTGTCACCGTAGCCTATTTATAAACATTTTCAATAATGGAGGCGCTAAAATCGCGAGGCCGACCTTTTGAAAACCTTTTGAAGAACCCCATACGGATTTGATTAAAGACGTCCTTTACCATAATTGGACACTACTGAGAAAGATTTTCTACACTAATATTATGAAGAGGAAAGATTTGTTTTTTGTTTTTTTGTTTGTTTGTTTGTAACGAATAGGCTCCGGAACTACAGGACCGATTTGAAAAATTCTTTTGCTGTTGGAAAGCTACACTCTTTGCGGTGAACATAGGCTATATTTTATTCCCGTATTCCCACGGGAACGGGAACTACGCGGGTGAAACCGCGTGACGTCCGCTAGTATTTAATAAAATAATTCCATGGTATTTCATTGTTAGTCTATCGTACAAGCTGTGTATTAGCTTTATAGAGACAAGAACTTAACATAAAACTACAAAGTAAGATTATTTATACTGTTGATTGATGGCACTTGGTGGAACCTGCTGCACAAAGCGTGAGGTGCAATAACTAAAACAATATTTTACTTTACAATTCGCCACACACTTTTCCAACTAATAATTTTGAGTCAGCCATGTTATCGAGTAAACCTTTTTATTGGCGATATATCATTTGTACGCCCATGACAGAATCGTTAATCAATAGCTTTATGTAATGGTATTTGTAGAGATACTGTCGCGGGCAAAAAAGTCGTTGTACTTATCTCAATTACCGGGTTCGCTCAACCTGAGTGGTCGGTTAAGATGTGATTTATTGTTAAGAGCCTACCAGACTGTTGAAAGAAGATAGAAGATACATTTTAGCGTGCAAGACAGAGAGAGATGCGATCGGTTTTTGTGCGTTTTTAACGAAATAACTTAATTATAAAAAAACTATAACCAATATTAAAAAAGTGGTCTAGTGCAAATGAAGATTTTACTATTGTCTTTCTTATAAATATTTAATATTATAAAAACAACTTAAAACTTATGAGATCTAGGTTAACATTTCAAGAAATCGAGGTATTTTCAACACAAGAATCTATCGAGGATTTTATCAGCAATCGTGTTTTTAGCCTAGTGCGTTTTTAGTTTACGAACTGAAGTTGTCTGTGTTAAAATTTTAATTAATTATACCTCACGAGTCCTGAGATCTAGATCAAGGTAATAGTCTATTTGGCGCCATACAGGCTCTTAAGTTACTTAACCAGATGTGGTACTGTGCTTACTTACTAATCACTGAGTATCATTACTTTATGTAAAATTATGTAACTCAGTGAGATTTTTGTGTTCGTTCATTTTACTTAATCGATATGAGGTTGAATTTCACATTTTATTAATTTTACTTTTATATAATTTTATGTGTAGTTTAATCTATAGGTAATATAAAAATCATTGCCACTATTCGTTGTTATTTTAAAACTCAAGAACGGGCTCACCTATCCAAACCAAATGTTTAGGCTTTGTTCTGACTATTTAGTAGATGTTTTATGTGAAGTTAGTACAAAATCGGTCGAGCGGTACTTCATTTATCACATTTTTAGTAACAAATGAATTCAAAAATGCGACAGGAACGGGTGATATACTCTCTACTATGTGGCGCAAACGAAGTTGCGCGGGTTAGCTAGTTAGAAGTTACTAACAATTTTATCATCAATGCCCTAAATATTGTGCAGCGATCTATGGATGTATCTATGCTAGAAGTCGTCGTGGTATAAACTCTGAAATAATTACTCGTCAGAGAGGTCAACAAAGTTCGCAAATTAAGCACGTTAAACTTAAGCTCACGTCCAATAATAGGATTCCGATTTTCGAGGAGAAAATAACATACATAGAAGGCAAGTTCTTATTACAATAGACTCAATAGAGCAACGTACAAGTTTTACATAAACTCTGTCGGAAACACTAGAGCAGCCGACCAAAAAGTTGGTCCAATCGGATATAATTATATCGGTCCTAAAATCCGATGACCTTTAGATGCACTCCTCGCCAGATAGAACGACGATCTAAAATAGGTCGAAGAACCGCAAGTCGGTATGCTGTGGTTTTTTCTTTTTATTGGGTGTTGGCCTATATTCAGCAGTAAACTAACTGAAGCTGGTCTGATTTACTGGTTAATTCATTAACGCAGTAATTGTCCTTAAAGGTCAATCAATGAATAAGAGGAGCCATGAAGTTTGAATGTCAGATTATTTTACGACAGGCTTTCCCTGTAACATCTAATTGTTGTAGCTAGATATGAAATCTTGATTCAGATTGCACGTAAAAAAGTAACAATACAATTAGTTCTTAAAGAAATTGTTTATCGAGCTTTTATCGTTTTTGACTTGTGTGGAACGCCCTCACGGACTTCACACGTAAGTAAAAGATTTTTGACGTATATGGAAATCCTCATGGATGCTATGCCGTCTCTTACTGGCCAAAACCACACGGTGTACTACCACTGTCTCCGGACACAGGATTGACACCGGATTGACACAGTAACGCTTATCACCCTTCTAAAATAATCAGGACATTACAGGAAAGTTGTTCGACTTCAATAATGAAGAATTCATAAATACCTGCACACTTTTAAAAGGCATATCAACGTCGCAAACAGGAAAGAAAATTCCATAATACTAAGGTTAATGTCACTAAGATACTAATCAGATCACAAACACTATTTCTATATACCAATGTGGTGTTTACAATACTTATCGACACTGATTTGAATTGAAGACTACCACAAGATTGTATAACGATTCATATTATATATATTGAAGTGATAACTTACTGAGTTATATACCACAGTTTTCCTGATAATTGGGTATTTGTGTGTCACAGTAAGAATATGAATCATGGTCGTAGATGTAATGCAATGAATGTAGTACAAAATTAATCATCCAATTTTATCATTGAATAACTTTTATACTAAACAATATCTTATAGTGAGATGGAAATCTATATTAAGATTTCTAAGAACTTTTCTGTTAAGTGGTAAACATGATATCCGTTAAGTGTCTGCTGCCAAGTGAAGATACATACCTATTAATTGTGCCCGTTTTAGGGCCTTTTCTACGACTTTTCTCAAATTTGGTAACTAACTATTGATTGACACTCGTGTCGAAAAGTCTGAGACTAGTTACCTAACTAGTCTCTCAAGAATGATTCTATGAGCCGGGCGTTTATACCTATAAACGCCCGGCTCATAGAATCATTCTTTTGTGGAACATTCTACAATTGAGTTGCCTGTCAAGTCACACAGATGTTCGTTACTCAATTACGCTGTAACCCCTGAATCAATTTGGTTGAAATTTAGTTTACAGATAGTTGACATGACTGATTAGTACCTCAGTGTAACAGAATACTACGTATCTCTGTTATGTGATTTACACATAGACTAAACTTCACTCTCTTTCACTGAAACGGGTAGGGAAAAACTAGCAAGCGGGCAGAGCCACAGGCATCTGCCTGTTAATATAGTCAAGGAGAACGAAACAATATCGCGAAACCTCTCCTTGATTAACTGGGACATTGCGATAATAGTAACATATAAGACATATAATGCGAGATCTTAATTACAGACGATACGGCGCCTTCAGAGGGGTCAAAGTACAATCAGATTACATCCTACATTTGACCGTGATTGGCAACCAGCGACATATAGCAAATTGCTATCGACCTATTTCCATGCTTAAGTTCTTCAAGCGGAGCGTGAAGAGGCACATCACAACATCACAAGGCCGCCAACTTGAGGACCTGGCTCAAGTCGTACGGACTGTGAGAGTGGTCCCCAATCGCTAGATGCGCCGCGTCATTCCATCAGACTGCGACGTCAATTCGGCGAGCTATATATAAAAATAAGAATTCTGCATCACGCTAGGAAAGTTCTCACGCTGAAGATTCTCTCGATGTAGAAAGAGTAAATATTCATGGACATTTTCACACAACGCTATCTGATCCCAAAGAAAGCTAGGAATAACCTGCTTGTGTTATGGGTATCAGTAATCAGCTAACCACGGATGCTAATACTTGTATAGTTTAAAACACATAAATATATGTACAGGTACATAGAAACACCCAGACTCTCGAGACAAACATTTATGGATCACACAATTTTTTGTCTCCGGTGGAAATTGAACCCACCACCTTGTCGGTATTTGAGTATTTGTTGTCATAGCGACAACAGAATTACATCATCGGTGAAAATTTCAGCTCTCTAGCTATCACGGTTCCTGAGATACAGCCCCAGGCAGACATATATCCATCAGTCCTGTATTCTGACGAAGCTTTCTTGAGAAGCAGGATCACCAGATTATCATAGTTAGTACCTACTTTTCTTTAACCGACTACGGTCAGAAGCAACGCGTAAAAAAGGACCGATATAATAATGTGCGAGTCGGATTTGCACACGAAGGATTCCGGGCCAAAAAACGGCGATAAAAATTAGATTTTTTTGTGAGAGCCCCCTTTTTTTTTTTTCAAATTTTAATATTTAAATAAATAAATAAATAAATGAATATTCACGGACATCTCACACAACGCTATCTGATCCCAAAGTAAGCTAGGAATAACCTGCTTGTGTTATGGGTATCAGACCACGGATATTAATACTTATATACTTTTAAATACATACATATTATACATAGAAACACCCAGACTCTTGAGACAAACATTTATGGGTCACACAAATATTTGTCAATATTTGTTGTGATGATCTATTTATTTTATTCAGCGAGCCATCACGGTTCCTGAGACTCAGTCCGGGTCAGACGGACAGCGTAGTCTAAATAATAGGACCCCGTTTTTACCCTTCGGACACGGAACCCTAAAAAGGTCGGCCGGCACATAAAAAGCTTTTAATCCATAAGTATGTCTGTTTCGTTGTTTGATCAAATGTGTATGTTACGTACTCGACATGCATCCTTCGCCTTTTCTCATCGTCCATATATTAAAAAAAATAACTCACACCAATGGCACACACTAGCGCCATCTGGAGAAAGACTCTGTAACGAGATTCGAAGGAAATTAACCGCGCGCGCGTGTCCTCGTCTCAAAAATTATATTCGCGAAATTCTCTAAAACTGTTTATCTATACTTTATTATTCAAGTTCAAGAACCATAGGTATTCCCCGGGGAACTACAGGAGATCTGCGCCTGGATGTACGTGTGAGTACCTACCCTTTTCCTATTCCTCAAGCTGTCGAAGTATTTTGGGAGAATATATTTTTAAATTCAACATTATAATATCGTTTATGCAACATTTATGGTCATTTCGAGCCAAATTTATAAGTTCAAAATAGATATCAACAGATATTTTCGAATTTCGCGTTCAAATTTTACTTTTCACTAACTTGTGGGTGGATGTTACATTGCAAGTATTTATTCAATAGTTCTACTGTGGTGATGTAATATTGCAAATTTTGGTTTATACCAGTGTAGTCAAATATTTCTATATCTATTTCTGTGTTGGATAAACTGGAATTGACTCATTTTAGTGAAAATATTTGTAAAAACCGTAAGTACTTATTGTTCTACGTGTTCCGTATACCTACCTACTTATAACCTATTTCGTGTGTTATATTTGTGTTTCTATATTTGTGATTCGAAATGGCACAAAAATTAACAGAGATTGAAATTAAAATTAATTCGCTTATTATTAAAAAGGAACGTTATTATAGACGTGTTCAACAATTATATGATTTGGCAAAGGCCGTCGAACATAGTATCCCGGAGTTAGACAAACTGTACGTACGGGTCAGTGACCTTGATAGCACCCGTGATTTGTTCGAGAAAGTGGTTGATGAGATTTCCGTATTGAAATTAAAGCAAAACCCCGACTATGTCATATGCGATCAGGAGTCACTTTCTATGGATGATTTGTATTTTGGAATAAAAAATATTTTTCGACGTCACGAACAATCGTCAAAGAACTCTGCTAATTTACATGATGATGTCTCGAAGAAGCGTAGTTGTGCACAACCCCGTTTACCTAAAATTGAACTAGTTCATTTTGATGGTAAATTGGAGAATTGGATCACATTTCGTGACACATTTACTAGCTTAATTCATACGAATAATTCGATAGGTAATACCGAAAAGTTTTATTATTTACTGTCGGTTGTAAGCGGGCCTGCCCTTCAAATTGTTAAAAGCCTACCTATATCTAGTGATAACTATGATATTGTTTGGTCGTCATTGATGAATAGGTTTGAAAATAAGCGAGCTATAGCTACTCGGTATATGGATAGGTTGTTTACGTTTAAGCCGTTGTCTGGCGAATCTGTGAGCGGATTAAATACCTTTTTAGAAACTTTTCAAGAATGCGTTCAAGCACTTGAATTATTGCAAATCGAAGATCTGTCGGGATTTATTCTTTGCTATATCGGATTGCGTAACTTAGACCCGGTTTCTAGGCGTGAATTCGAACAAAAGATAGGTCAAAATGAAATACCTATTTTCAAAACTTTAATTGATTTTGTAATAACGCAAGTACGTATGTTGGAAATGTCAACAAATTGTACGTTGAAATCTGGTTCTAGTAAACTTATAACTCATAATTCGAGTCATAAGCCTAGTTCAAAAACTTTAATTTCAAAAACATGTTTGACTAGTAGCAACACAGGCCCTGTTAAAACAAATACTAATAAAGGCAATTGTTGTCAATATTGCAATAAGCCATTTCATTCAATTTATAAATGTTTCGAGTACATGGCTTTGTCACCTAGTCAACGCGTTGCTAAAATAAATAACTTGCAGTTGTGTGAAAACTGCCTGCGCCAAGGTCACGAATCTAATGAGTGTCCCTCCAAGCTATCATGTACGGTCTGCAAAGGACGTCACCACCACACATTGCATTTAGATCAGAAATCGTTCTCGCCTACTATACCTTGTACTACTACCGATTCTAAAGATGTTCAAAGTAAACACGTCTCGCTGTCCTGCTCAGCTGGGTCTACTGTACTTCTAGGTACGGCGGTCATACACGTATCAGATGTTTTAGGCAAATATCAACCTGTGCGTGTTGTGATCGATAGTGGTTCACAAACCAGTTTCATGACTAATGACTGTGCACAGCGATTGGGACTATCCCGTTTCAAGTGTAGTACACAGTTGGTCGGTCTGGGTGGGTCAGTGGTACACGATCAGGGTGTGGTTTCCTGCAGAATCAAACCAACAATGTCTAGTAACCCTGTTTTCGACATTAAGGCGGTTGTGATTTCAAAGATTTCCAGCGATATGCCATCCCTTAATTTATCGCAAGAAATTATTCAAGAATATAAACATTTGGTGTTGGCTGACCCTACTTTTTATAGTTCAAGTCGTATTGATGTTTTGCTTGGTAGTGATGTGTTTCCATTTATTTATGACGGTGGCAAGTATTATCCATCTCGAAAGGATTTGCCACTCGCGTTAAGTAGCATATTTGGGTATGTCATTACTGGTCAATTGTCATTGGATAGTTCCAGGGATAGTGTATCAACCTGTATGTTTACTGGCGCGTCAATCAAAGTTGATAAACTGATGAAATCATTTTGGGAAACGGAGACTTTATTTTGTGATATACCTAGGGACCCAAAGGACGTCATCGCAGAGCAGATGTTTGTAAATGACTGCAAGCGGGATAGTAGCGGTAGATATATTGTTAGTTATCCTTTTAAACCTGATGCGAATTTGGGTGATTCTCAACAAATCGCATTACGCAGATTTGAAAATTTAGAGCGAAAGTTATCTCGTCTACCTTCACTTAAGTGCGAGTATACAAAGTTCATGGATGAATATGCTTCGCTCGGTCATATGACTTGTGTAGGTACTATATCGGAGGTGGAGTCCAAATATGTCATACCCCATCATTGTGTTCATAAGCCTGACAGTAGCACTACGAAGCTTCGCGTGGTCTTCGACGCTTCGTGTTCTACTACCAATAATAAATCCTTGAATTCCGTTTTATATACGGGACCGAAATTACAAGCTGATTTAGTGGAGCTATTAATTAGTTTTCGGTTGCGTGAAGTTTGTTTGTGCGCTGATATCTCCAAAATGTATCGATGCATTTTAATAGATGAAAGGCAGCGCACATATCAACATATTTACTGGCGAAACGCGCCAAACGACCCTATAAAGGTATATGAACTAGGTACCTTGACATACGGCGTGGTAAGTAGTCCGTTTCTGGCGATTCGCACCTTGCAGCAGCTAGCAGCTGATGAGGGCGCCCGATTTCCTCACGCTGCCCGTGCGCTTGGTACAGGCTTCTACGTCGATGATTTTCTTTGGTCAGTAGATAGTGTAGACGAAGCCTTACAGTTACAACATGACTTGGTCGAATTGTTGAAACTTGGTGGGTTTGAACTGCGCAAGTGGTCAAGTAATAGCAGTCTAGTTTTAAGTAGCTTACCTAGCGATCAACTTGAACCACCTATTCAGTTTGATGATGGTAGCACATTGGCGATTAAGATTTTAGGTCTTCACTGGCTGCCACAAGAGGATGTTTTTTCATTTCGTACTACGGAAATGGATTCTATTGTTACAAAACGCTCTGTTCTGTCAGCTATTGCTAGACTATTTGATCCGTTGGGTTTCGTCCAGCCATGTATATTTTTTGCAAAATGCTTTATGCAAAAACTATGGTCTAAAAACTTAGACTGGGATGACGCCTTGCCCAACACCCTATGTGATGAATGGCGTATTTATTCATCTCAAATTCCTTTATTATCCGAATTACAACATAATCGGCATGTTCTTATCAGTAATTATTTAAATTTTCATCTTATTGGTTTTTGCGACGCGTCAATCCTCGGATTCGCTGTCGTGATATATATTCGCAGTCAAGACGCGCAGGGTAATATCAAAGTGAGTTTACTGTTTTCGAAATCTAAGGTTGCGCCCTTACAGACAGTATCCATCCCTCGTCTTGAATTAATGGCTGCTCATTTATTATCTAAAACGCTCAATTACATTATATCAATTTTATCAAAGCAAGTGCACATCCATGAAGTGTTGGCGTTCACTGACAGTTCTGTAGTACTGACATGGATCAATACACCTGCATATAAGCTAAAAACGTTTGTAGCTAACCGTGTCGCTAAAATAGCTGACGGTTCCTCAATGGTTAAATGGTATCATGTAAGTGGTACTAGTAACCCCGCCGATGTATGCTCTCGCGGTGTTACTCCTGCTCAACTATTGAATATTGCTGATGGTTGGTTCAACGGTCCTCAGTGGCTGTACCAACAACCACATCAATGGCCGGTGAGGTCTCTCAGTGAATTCAATGGCGAACCATTAGAACTTAAAACTATAAACGAGAGGGTTTCATTACTCACGAAAAGTCCCACTGTGATCAGTGACTTTTATGATGATGTAATTGTCAAGTTTTCAAATTTTAATAAGTTATTGCGTGTGGTGGCGTGGTGCCTTAGGTTTATAGCTAATTCAAAGCCTCGTGCCTTTGACAAGATTAAGGGGCCTTTATTAACGTCTGAGTTAAATGTGTCACACAATTTAATTATTCAAATGGTCCAATCTCAATATTTTTCAACTGACCTTGAGTCATTAAAACAAAATAAGTATTGCTCTCCAAGTCTACGTAAACTCGACCCCTTCATTGATAGCCATGGTCTCCTCATGGTGGGGGGTAGACTTTCTCAAGCAGACTTACCGTTTACACAACGGCACCCCTTAATTTTACCTAAAAAATCACACTTCACTAATATTCTTATAGATTATTATCATAA
Organism: Miltochrista miniata; assembly: GCA_933228765.1. NCBI lineage: Eukaryota > Metazoa > Arthropoda > Insecta > Lepidoptera > Erebidae > Miltochrista > Miltochrista miniata. The sequence continues at coordinate 8,076,431 of OW121766.1, read as the reverse complement.
AATTTATTTACACGTTGGGCCTAGAAACTTGCAAAATATCCTAGCGCAAAAATATTGGATTGTTGCTGCTAGATGTGTAATTCGGTCTCGCCTTTCAAAGTGCATTACATGTTTCAAAAATAAGCCGACTATAAATCAACCTAAAATGGCTTCGCTGCCTAAATATCGTTTGCAAGATATTTATCCGTTTCACACTGTTGGCGTTGATGTAGGAGGTCCTTTTTATACGAAGGAGACAAATAGGCGTAATGCTAAAATATCCAAAGCGTATTTGTGTCTTTTTATTTGTTTTTCAACTCGTGCAGTACATCTCGAAATTCTCAGTTCCTTATCTTGTGATTGTTTCTTGGCTGCATTTGATCGATTTACTGCTCGGAGAGGTCTACCGCACACGGTTTGGTCAGACAATGGAAAAAACTTTGTTGCTGCGAATAAACATTTAAATGAGGTAGTTCTCTTTTATAATTCAAATAAATCTCAACTAACTGATGGATTCACACTCCGGAAGGTGTATTGGAAGTTCAATCCACCAAGCGGTAGCCATTTTGGTGGCGCCTACGAGATCGGTATAAAATCGGCTAAATGGCATTTAAAACGTGTCATGGGCACTCGCACATTATCATTTGAAGAGTTATGTACTCTTTTTTCGAATATAGAGGCTATATTAAATTCTCGGCCATTGTGCAGTTTGTCTAATGATCCTGGTGAGTTCGATGTTCTGACGCCAGGTCATTTTTTAGTAGGTCGTCAACTGGTATCGGCCCCCAGTTACGATCTTTCAGATGTATCAATTAATCATTTATCTAGATGGCAATGTATTCAACAGATCACTATGCATTTCTGGCGTCGTTGGAAATCAGAATACCTTCATACTTTGCAACAGAGGCAGAAGTGGTTTGTGGATACGCCTAATCTAGCGGTCAATGACTTAGTTTTAGTTCATAATGATAACACTCCGTGTCTACAGTGGTGTTTAGGACGTGTGGAACAAGTTTTTCCCGGTTCAGATGGTAGAGTTCGCGTAGTTACGGTTCGAACTCAAAGTTCACGATTGCAACGGCCCGTCACTAAACTGAGTCCTCTTCCAAAAGAACAGGATATTTAAACTAAGTATACCTATCTATATAACATACATATTTTATTTTAATGTAGTTCTAAGTATTATTTACAGTCCATTTGCTTTAATATTGGGTTCATTTCTGAACTCCTTAAAACCCTATTCATTGTTTAGCAGTGTTATAGTTGAATAGGTGCACATATTGTACTTTAATATTTGTGATATCTATTTTGAAATCAATGTTGATTTCGGTGGGGGGAAATGTTACGTACTCGACATGCATCCTTCGCCTTTTCTCATCGTCCATATATTAAAAAAAATAACTCACACCAATGGCACACACTAGCGCCATCTGGAGAAAGACTCTGTAACGAGATTCGAAGGAAATTAACCGCGCGCGCGTGTCCTCGTCTCAAAAATTATATTCGCGAAATTCTCTAAAACTGTTTATCTATACTTTATTATTCAAGTTCAAGAACCATAGGTATTCCCCGGGGAACTACAGGAGATCTGCGCCTGGATGTACGTGTGAGTACCTACCCTTTTCCTATTCCTCAAGCTGTCGAAGTATTTTGGGAGAATATATTTTTAAATTCAACATTATAATATCGTTTATGCAACAGTGTATGAAATGAATGTAGCTAGATCTGCACATTTTAAGTACCTACATAATTGCTCTACTATACTCTTGTCGAGCAATTATCAAGTAAGTACATAAACATGCGGATACATTATCATTATCACTCACTTTGACCAACAAGTAAAGACTATTAAATTCTAGATGGCTCCCCGTATCCGCCTATTCCATGGATATTTTTTAAAGGATATAAAGTAGCCAGTTATACTATAGACTAGCTGTAGCCCGCGACTTCGTACGCTGTATTATCTTTAGATTGATATAACTTTTTTATTTATGAACCGATTGACATAAAACCAACACTAAATGTTAAGTGGAGTAAACCGCAACTCAATAAAGAAAACCGCATCGCAATCGATCGAGCGGTTGCTGAGATTAGCGTGCACAAACGTACAGACAAACAGACAAAAATTCCAAAAGCCATTGTTTTGGGTTCTATTGCCTCCATAAAGTCCCACTATAAACTTTTTTCTTTTTTTATGATATGATATTGATATTGATATTGTTTTGTTTCCTGTTGTTTTCTGTTGTTTAGCCGTTAGAGCGTGAAAGAGTTTAGCTGTAACAATCCCAATGTCCTGAGTCCTGACATCAACGCTTACAAATTTTCGCGTTTATAATAGGTAGGTGCCTATTATTGAAAAGATCATTTGATTTACATATTAGTTAGGTTAGTGGCAGGCTAAACTGTGGTCGTGTTGACTTGCCGAACAACACCACACTGTCATTAATTATGCCATTCAATCAAATTAGCCTATCGCAGTCCGCTGCTCTACGTAAGTCCGTTTCAACCGGTAAGGGTGTTGGTAAGGTGATTGGCCTGACTGTAACCTGCTGGCCAGGTAGATTGGTGACGGGTTTTGTATTGAGTTTTCCGTCTCTTCAACATGACTTCGAACGTTATCCAGCAAAGAGAATGGCTCGATAGGATCTCATTGTCCATTAGTTCATTCTCAAGTCACTATTACTGAGTCGCGTCGGCTTAAAGATACCATTTTCAAATCATTTCGCACAACTCACTAACGATTTCACTTTTCATTTTACATATTTCGAAAAAGAAACGAACTCACGCAAACACAGTATGCTTTTTAACGTTAACACATTAACAAACACAGAAACGTTAAATCTTTGGACAAACACAAACAAGAAAGTGATTAATGATTAGAAGACCCGCTGTGATTTAGAGACAGGTTGACACGTAGAGTTACACGTAAAAAAATCTTCATTCAAATATGAATACCACCACCTTACAACCCAACTTGTGTAAAACCGATATTGGACGGTCAATGACAACAATAGTCTAATTATGCATCACAAAAATATATTATAAGCGCTATCAATCACGCGATTTTGAAATATATCTTTCGATCGAGCTTCTCGTATAGATTTAATGATAACATAATTCAATGAAGAACGACCTAACTTACATTTTTCCTGTTGACTTTTAAAGTCGACGTCGTACAACTTTGCATTCACGTCACAAAAACATTGCCCACAAATAAAATTTTAATGATTATAGAAATGTTTTTTTTTTCGAATGAATACTTGGCACATAAAGAGTACTGTTTCCACTTAAACACAAAACACTACTGAGGCGGTTTGCGGGTTATCGTCGTCGGTCCCGTCATGAACATACCGAATGCCGCGAGTTACTGGCTTGTTGTTTTTATGATAATGCTTATTATGTTGGATATAGTGGGCCGATAGTGTCCGTATCATGCAACGGGCAATTAAGAAATATACCATCGGTGTTTTATCTGGGCAAGTAATAATTTATTAAAGACGCTTGGCAATGTTGCAGACGATATTAATGTTGCTTGAGCAATAATTTCCTGGGCATTGTTTTATTATCACTATGAATAATTATATCGGCAGAAACGGATTCATCTTTCGATTTATAATGCGACAGGTGATTCACTGACTGATATGAACAGAAGCTATTATAAAAGATAACTTTCTGCGCTTCTTCTCCTTGTAAACTTTAACTGTGAATAATTTCACGTTCAGCTGTTCGCCCAATTTCCTAAAACGAGGTAGGTACCTACACAGAATGTTTTGGTAACACATATTAATATATAAATAAATAATAAATAAATAAATATAAATAAAAAAAATATTATACAGATACTAAACAACATTAATTGAAACGGTAGAAATGTATAAAACGTTTCTTGTAAACTAAATTTCTACAGTTTTGCCAGGGGCATCCAAGATGTCCTTGAAGTCAGGGTAAGCTATATCGATCAAAGTTGGCGCTTCGATACTTTCATTGGAGATATTAATACATTCGTTCTTGTCTTTAAACTCACAGGAGTTATTTATTTCACTAGCGGACGTCACGCGGTTTTACGCACATAATTCACGTTCCCGTGGGAATACGGGAATGAAATATAGCCCATATTCACCGCAAAGAGTGTAGCTTCCCAACAGTGAAATTTTAAATCGGTCTAGTAGTTTCGCATTCCATTCGATGCAAACAAACAATCAAATCTTTCCTCTTTATAATATTAGTATATATATATTCGAAAATTACCTGCGTCTAATTTAGCGCGTAAGAACTAATCGTCTCTAGTTTGAATTATGCTACTTCATCGTGCTTGTTTGCAGAATGAGGCGTCGAAGTGTCACACACGTTTGCTGTAACACCACACACCATAGAGCAACCTGCTCATTTCACAAGAATGGATAAATTCCCAGATTTATAAGTATGAATTTAAACCCAACTTCATACAATACACGACAAATTCTAAAAATTCTCACATTAGAAAGTCTTTCAAAAACCTTCGAGACTAATCCGTTGTTATCTCCAAAGATCAACGTGATTATCTATCTATATAAAAGTTCAGAGTAATGCAAAAGTTGCACTCCGTAACAGATAATCTGTCGTCGGTGTATCAAAGAGATGGTGTTGAGACGGTCGTGTGTAATTGGACTTAATTGATGTCCGGACGTGCGGACGCTTGAACAGCTTAAATGGATTTACAGCTGTCGACGCATTGAAGCAGCGATTCAGCAATAGCCAGTGGCGATAAAGTGAATCTGTGTCAGAGGATTTAATGAGCTAATCTTAGGACGATCACCTGAGCGCCGATTCTCGACCGCAAGACGTGAATGCGTGGACGGAAATTTACGGGTGGAACGTCGTCTGTCCCATAGATTTAGAATTAGATATACAAAGCGTGCGAGCGAGACCTCATTATCCATAGCACTTAGCTCGAGAGGAAAAGAGAAAGCAAATTGTGTACTCATATGTCAGTATTTTGAATCGCTGAGCCCGCTGGGATCCTATGGCGGCTCTATGTTATTCATAATATCCAATAATCTGTAGTGATCTTACGATTAAAATAGAAAATTTTATATTTTCAACAATATTGTCTTGTTTAGTGTGTGAATAGGATATTACAAAACGCAATTATACGAAGAAAGACTCGTTTAACAGGTCATTTGTGACTTCGTTCATTCCATTTTTGACGTACATATTTTGCCAAATTGGATGTAAAATTTCACTGAAAGTTCAACTCATAACGTAGATTATGCATTTTCCTTCATACATAACACAATATTTAATGTGTAAATGGATTTTTGGAGGATATATAAGGCAGAAATAGAAAGGCTGTTTACAGTAAAATAGTCATGGGTAGGTATGTCGATAGTTCATTATAGTGACATTGCTACAAACAAACTTATCTGGATTTAATTTACTATAAATATGATTGATTTTTACTCGAACTGTGTTATTTAACCTTTTTTTAGGGTTTTATGCCTATTTTAATATAATATTTCCAAAATTTGTGATCCATTTTGAGTTGAATTTTTATAATTTTACTTCACTTAAGGTACTCCACGCCACACTGGGATGTTTGCTGTACAAGACGCAGATTAGCCTCTGCGTCGAATACTGTTTCTCACCTTTGGGATGACTGTGCGAGGTACTTACTGGACGCGCTTGGCGCTATGCAGAGACGTGTTATCCGATTTCAATTATAGGTTGTCCTAAGATGACGGTAAGCCTCGAGCCGTTAGCGCAGCAAAGAACCATAGCGTCCTTGGCTGCCTTCTAGTGAATGTATCACGGTGAATGTTCTGAAGAGCTCTTCAACCTGATCCCACCATCTCCTTTCCGATTCCGAACAACACGTCGGGCAGAGGTGCCACTCATATATAGCGGAGAGAATCTTCGCCAGAACTGAGCGTTTCAAAAGATCGTTCCTCTGTCGAACTACAAAATCCTGGAACGACCTGCCCGCACATGTGTTTCCCTCATTTTACAATCCCGGGTTCTACAAGCGGAGCGTGAAGAGGCACATCATAGGGTCGCCAACTTGAGGACTACTGTCAGAAGTCTTGTGTGCTGTAAGCATGGCCCCCATTCGCTAGATGCACCACGGCTTTCCATTAGTTTCCATCAGTGGCGACGTCAATTTGGCGAGGTTAATATATTTAAAAAAATCTACGAGTAATATCTTTTATTGTTACTAGGGTTCAATAATAAATGAGTTTCTAGGTTTCGTATTACGATAAGAGTTGGATTTTTAGTAAAATTTCAAATTTAATTGGCAAAATATATATGTACGGCAACAATGCAATGTACGATGCCATAAATTACATGTTAAAAGTGTATTTTCACATTCAGACACTGAATCAAAATTCGTAAAATCACTACAGAATTTCTAATATTACGAGTTACCCCATATAATCCCATTTTTACTTTTTCATAGTCGATTACATTCAAATTAACAATTTATTCCCCAAAACAAGAAGTTGGAGATGAAACTTCTAAGCACTTTGTGTGCTTAGAAGTTTCATTTCCATTCCATCCATTTATACAGATACTTTTATCGATAACATAGGTGTGACCATTCAACAACACTATTTAACCCACACATAGATCTTTCATTTTTGGTCTCGTCTTCAGTTTGACACTGTTCATCTTGTACATTCTAAATCTATGGTCTGTCCTATGTTTTGCCGTTCATAAATTTTAGACAAATGACGTTTACGAAAGTAGTTTTCTAGTAACTCTAGTCTATACTAATATTATATGAGGAAAGATATGATTGTTTGTTTGTTTGCATCGAATAGGCTCCGGAACTACAGGACCGATTTGAAAAATTCTTCACTGTTTGGAAGCTACACTCTTTGCGGTGAACATAGGCTATATTTTATTCCTGTTTTCCCACGGGAACGTGAACTACGCGGGTAAAACCGCGTGACGTCCGCTAGTTGTTTATAAACATAAACAATTAGAGGACGTCACGCGGTAGTACTCGCGTAGCTCCCGTTCCCGTGGTAATACTGGAATAAAATATGGCTTGTGTCACCTGGGCATAGTGTAGCTTCCTAACAGTGAAAGAATTTTTCAATTCGGTTATTCGATGCAAACAAACAAACAAAACAACTACGTATGAATCGAGAATCGGCACCCTGCAATCTCGTTGGTTTACAAGTGGTTGCCTTGCTGGCATAGAGCAACGCGAACTGTCTGAGGGGAGACGGCATAGAACGATTGCTCGATACAAAATTTTCTGTCATATTTTGCGGGTGGCGGGGGGAAATCTTCCTTCAGTTTGTATGGAACTGGGCACTTTTTGTCGTCAATATGTCACATTATGTGTCACATTATTGCCAGAGGGGGTTTGAAAGCTTTGGCCCCTCCCTCTGTAGAGGCGCGCGATGCTCTGTGCCTTGCTGGTCTATCTTGTAGTTTGGATATACATAGTTAATGTCTGTGTCCGCGTTATAGAATTATGTCTGATTTGATTTTAATACCAGGTTAGCAATATTTTGTAACTAGTTCACGAGTCTGGGAAACTTTCGTGAGTAACTGCGTTTTATACCTCAGAACCGATTTTGTTGAGAACTATATGAGACATAACATTGATTTTGTACCACGGGTTACAGGAAAAGTCGTGCTAGATCCGTTAAGGGCGTGGAGTACCCATTATTTCTGACTAATTTCACTATGAAACACCCTACCCTAAACTTAACCCTGTTCGAGATATTCGACTTTTATTATTTTTATTGAAAATTGCCGATTTTTAGGTTACAAAATTTTTTATTTTTATTTTGGGCGCCTTATTTATTATTTTTGTTGCATTTTGACATGTGTAATAAGATGCTCCAAAACGTCAATCATTGAAATACTGCATAAATTAATTGAACATGTCGTAGAAGACAAGTGAAAGTTAAGAAAATAAAAAAAATAGTAACAAGTTTATTTTTCTCTAAGGGATATGTAAAAAAAATATTACGGCAGTCGTTCGGCAGATGTTTTTTAAAATATCTACATTTCATCAGCTATCTAACGACGTATAGCAATGTAGGGTTGTATTTAAATTCATTGAAAAAAACTTAGTTTCAAAAGCGACAGTGGAGAAGAAAATTAATACTTAGCCCTAAAAAGTAAAAGAAAACAATAGGCAAAGATGAAATGTCATTTATTAAACAAGGTTTTTACACAACTTTTTCATACTCTACAGTTCATGTTCAACATGGCCGCCTCGGTTATGAATACATTTTCGCATCCTTCTACGGAGACCAGTCTTTACTACTCCAGTGGTCAATGTTGTCCTCATTTGATTGGCTGCGTCCACAATCCTTTCTCTTAATTCTTCCACAGACGAAACTGGATTTGGCTCGCTGTACACAAGACTTTTCATAACCCCCCACACATGAAAATCCATGGGGGTTAAGTCCGGACTTCTTGCTGGCCATGGCAACGGCCCACCTCGTCCTATCCATTTATTTGGGTAAGTTGTGTCCAGCCAGTCTCGGACACTTCTTCTGAAATGGGCAGGGCAGCCATCATGCTGGAACCACATGTCCCTGATTAAGTTTAGTGGCAGATCATCCAGCAGATCATTAAAGTCTCCTCTTAAAAAGTTTTCGTATGTTTCCCCATTTAAAGTGTCCGGGAGAAAGTAAGGTCCAATTAAATAATTGGAGATAATGCCCATCCACACATTCACGCTGAATCGACGCTGGGACCCCGTCACTCTTTTCTTATTGGAATTCTTCAGTGCTTTTGGGGCCCAGTAATGTGCGTTGTGATAATTTGTTATTCCATCTTTATCAAATTTGGATTCATCTGTCCACAAGATGTTTTTTAAAAAATTTGGGATTTCTATGTCAGCATTCAGCATAGATCTGCAGAAATCTATCCTCCTCGCCGGGTCTCCCTCTTCAACAACGTGTACCGGAGTGTAATGGTACGGGTATAGGCCAGCAGTATGCACTGTAAACCACACTCTCCATTGCGAAAGTCCCAGATCACGGGCAACAATATTAGTGGAAGTAGTTGGATCCGCTCGAAAGCGTTGCACTATCTCATTGTCCTGTTCTTCGTCGCTATTAATTCGTGGTCTTCCCTAATCCGAGGCGGCCATGTTGAACATGAACTGTAGAGTATGAAAAAGTTGTGTAAAAACCTTGTTTAATAAATGACATTTCATCTTTTCCTATTGTTTTATTTTACTTTTTAGGGTTAAGTATTAAATTTCTTCTCCACTGTCGCTTTTGAAACTAAGTTTTTTTCTATGAATTTAAATACAACCCTACATTGCTATACGTCGTTAGATAGCTGATGAAATGTAGATATTTTAAAAAAACATCTGCCGAATGACTGCCGTAATATTTTTTTTACATATCCCTTAGAGAAAAATAAACTTGTTACTATATTTTTTATTTTCTTAACTTTCACTTGTCTTCTACGACATGTTCAATTAATTTATGCAGTATTTCAATGATTGACGTTTTGGAGCATCTTATTACACATGTCAAAATGCAACAAAAATAATAAATAAGACGCCCAAAATAAAAAATAAAAATTTTGTAACCTAAAAATCGGCAATTTTCAATAATAATATTAAAAGTCGAATATCTCGAACAGGGTTAAGTTTAGGGTAGGGTGTTTCATAGTGAAATTAGTCAGAAATAATGGGTACTCCACGCCCTTAACGGATCTAGCACGACTTTTCCTGTAACCCTGTATAGATGGTGAGCATTTTGACGTATTGAAATGGACAGTTGCAAAACGTGGCTAACTGCTGTTGTAATTTTTTAAGACGAAATATCAGAAACGGTAACTAAATCAGTTCAGTTAGAAAAAATATTTAAGGAAATGGCCGTTTATAGAACACCGAAGCAGCGGGGTTGCATGCGCTTCAAAATAATATCAAAAGTACCTAATCATATTATTTGAATACAGTGCCATAAATACTCATTGCGCCCGGTCTACTTTAGTCTTTGAATATCTTTAACATAAATCTACATGATTACATGCAAGCAAATACAACAATAGCATGCAATATAACAATAGCAACTAACAAAGTTAATTATAATAACAGTAGACTAACAAAATCCTATTACCACGAACAAGAAATGAAATCGACCACTAATAACGTGAAACTATACACCCTTCTGTGGGTGTACAAATGTGTTCCTGATATCCGAGAACATTGCCAGCATTCGCCATAACTTGCCTACAAGCCTTTAGGGTACTAATTCGTGACACAAACTAGTACATATTAAGACCCGTTATGGCGAGCTGTCCAATAGAACTGTCTAGAAACTTATTAATGACGGCATGACAATGACACTAATGCTATTAAGTTCTCGGGGTCTCGAACGGGAGCAGTGCGCAGAGTGCGCTTAAACGCATGCACCTTGTAAGCTGTCAACTGCGCATGAATCGAGGGCCTTTTATGTATGCCGAATGGATTTGAAGCATTACAAGCAATTATACTCGTAAAGCGATGGAGTTTGTAAAGTTTTGTTCCATAGATTTGAAACTTAATTGAATTTATTTACGGCGTGAAAGTAAATGCATTAGAAATGAAAATATTAATTCATGATGGTCATAATTTATATTTACTGCTTGGCTTGCAATAGATGTGTGAGAAACAGCTACGTTATGAAATTGCAAACAATAGAACTCTTTCATATCTATATTTTATAAAGCGTGGAATCTGATGTGTCGCCAAAAGTTACCATCACATGGTAGAAAGGGAGGAGAAGGCAGAGTTGACAGAAATATGAATTAGAAAAGAAACTCTTGAGGTGCATTTGGAACACGAGCAAAGCTGAATATTGTGAAAACAAATGTAAAATGCTGCGGTGAATAGCACATCAATGTTACAGTCGTTTTTCAAGGAGACCACTTGACTTCGTGGGAAACAATTGTTATAATATGAGCAGTAGACCTAATTAACTAACTGTATTCAACGTAACAAGGAAGATAATAAAATCAGAAACTTGAATGTCTGTGTGCTTTTCATTAAAACGTAGTTTATCAGCAGGAATATAAAAGGGCACAGCCATGGAGCAAATATAAGGGCACAGCCAATGAGCATCAAATCCCTTCATTTTAACAAGTCATTCGAATATCGTGTTAAGTAATATTAGTCTTCAGAATAAAATACCAACAACGATAATAAAGTTACCCAAAAAATAAAGCTCTATAGCACAGCAAAAACAAGATGTCTCGTGCCAAACAGCGCCGGTTCCCACGGCATATTAATGACTAAGCAAAAGTTTAGCAGAAACGAGCACCTTTTATGCTCAGTTCACCATTATCCGGCTCATTTGCGGCAAAAGACAAACGTTGTATCGGAGGCGAGCACTAATTTCGCCGATATAATCGTCCAAGTAAGACAATGGTTATCGTTGGGCGCGATACCGCGGCAGATAGTCCAGTGCAGTGTTCTGATGGATGCGGCACGCTCGCCAGATAACATCTCCTTCGTGACGCCCGCCCTGCTCGCTCTGCACCAATTATTATTCAATATCTCCAATATTGCTCACTGATTGATCGCCGATACGATTATTGAGGTTAACGTTTGGCCTGATACCCTGATAGGTCCGGTCAAGTGACAATGGCTACAAACGCGAGCGTAATTGAATAATGATTTTATTGTCATGTCTTGAATTGTATCGTTCAATCTATAATGTAATTCGGGTGGAGTATTTGGTATTAGCATTTACAATATAAACATGAGAGGTAAAAGCTACTTAGCGGCTTCTGAGGTTGAAAGTAAAATCAATGATGGTATTTCTTTAAAACTTGTTTTATTAGTTTAGAAATCGTAAATCACAATAAAGTTTTAAATGTCAGGGGAATGTTATATGCATATTACAATCGGTGGCCACAAAAAACCAGCGAATGCCTGTCTGCACAAATAAAGGAGAAAATTTATACAAAAGTAATTTGATTGCTTTAAAAATGTATCCAAAGATGTGAAGATTTCATGAATAGTGATAAAATTTTATTGTGACATTAAAATTATTTCAAAGGCTTCCATACTGTAACGTAACAGAATGCTTTCTGAAAATTTATAACTTTTGTTTTTTTTACGTGGTGAAATGTCATTAGGCATTTTGTGTAGAAATCTAGTCCTTTAAGAGAACTATGATTAGGTACTGCCTAAATAACCACGGTGATAATTATTATTAGTAGTTTTGGTTTAATGAGCACATTTTTTATGTGAGTCATATGATAATGAGGACGCATAGTTTTTTTTAGACGCATTATTTTGCCACCAAAGCAAACGTTATCTTACTAGGCATAAAATAATTATTATTTTATCTATAAACATAAAACCGTAAAAGCCGGGAAAGGTAGGTAAAGGAACGTGAGCGTGTAAAGAAATCAATGACCTTACTGAAGAAAATAATGTACTTAGTCACTGTGGAATATTTCTTCCAGCTTGGTAAAAGGGGCGCATCGACGCACTGTGCAGGTTATAATATGACAGTCTAAAATAAAGTGTTCAATGACATAAATGACGTTTGACAGCTTTATGACGATGTAGCCAACGTGAAAAAAAAACAAGTAACAGCTAGTCTATGTTTTTGTTAAAGGTATTGTATCCTCTTAGCCTTGGAGAGGGGTCACTAATCCACCATAGTTTTCCAACTAGCTTCTATCGAACAGCAGGATAGACCAGAGATGAGATGTCACTGACACGGAGTAAAGGGATGCCCAGTAATGGAGGTCTCTGTTTGGGAAGATATTAACAATACTTACGTTTAATAGGTGGAGCTGTCGATATTAAGATCATTCAGTTCGATGAGCCACCTGCAACAAACACATTGACGAATGTTAATATTAATAAAATAAATAATACGTAAATACGGTAAGTAATACGCATAGCAAAAATGATCAGTGTGTGTGAAGTAAGTAAGAATTCAGACGATACTAAGGGAAATTCCATCATACGTGCTGTAGCCGACGTATTGGACAAAGATGTAAGGATTACAAGCACTATCTTCGATCTCGCACGATCCCGCAGGTCTTCCGCGCGACGCACGACCAAAAATTAAAATAATGCAGACACTGAAATATGAGGCATGCTTCGACCACAACAATATCGGGAACAGAGGTAATGCTAATTCAATAGCGTAATATCTCGTATCTCGTCCACAGCGGTCGATCCGGGAGATAGTCTACGATCGCGCCGATATGGTTGTGTTCGTGATTTATTTTGCTTGCTCCCATATAAGTACAGTGTACGGGCAACAATGGGCTGAGGGTTACGATTTACGAGAGACGATTTGGAAGTGATAAAGGATTTGGTCGGGTCCAGGACAACTTTTGCAAGTACAGCATTAACACGAGTTTGTTCCTACTGTGTAAGTTACATAGATTTCTATTTAATTTATATTGGAAAGTCACGCCGGTGTTGCTATCAATACAACTACATTTCCTCTAGAAATTCTTGGGAACCTTGCACTGGTGAATCTTTAATACACAGCTGTTATTAAAAGGGGTTGTTACAGAAAAATTGTGTTTATCAATGAATACCCTAATTATGAATTATCCTTTATTTATACAAACTCAAATAAGCAGAGATGAATCTTTTTTTTCTGTTCTTAGAGTTCAAGTTAAATCAGTCTCTAGTTGCGAGCCGTTCATAGTCTTTTGGATTACATAAATAAAAACAGATTATTTATACTGTTGATGGCACTTGGTGGAACTTGCTGCACATATTGAAAACGAAACTTGTACTGTTCCACAATAATTACCAAATAAAAACAGATTATGCGCTTAACTGATTGCCAGTGGATCAAGAGACATTATGGCGCAATTACATACCGAAAGGCATAGCGTAAAACCATCCGCAAGGTGGCCTGAACGCCTCATAAAGGTGATGTAAAGCTGTTGGAATGTTGTGGCGATATCTGAACTTTACTCTTCAAAAACTCTTCGGCACCAGTGGACATCGCTCGACAGCACATTATCACATACCCTTCCATTATGGCAAAAATTTGAAAGAAGTCTAACAGCGAGAGGCTTCTTTGTGTTGATAGAGACATATTTCTATTTATTCTCATGTCATTTACATTAAGATTCTAAAATTCCTACTTGTTAATATAAACGGGACGCGGGAACTGTAGATAAGTGAGGAACTTAATGTACGCGCATAAATTTTAATTAGATACGTAGCTCGGGGCATTCATAATGTGGATGGGTAAATATATTGGACGGTGTACTTGTTAGCTATTCCAGTGGACTTTTAGTAATCAATGATCGAGTTATAAAGTGGTGATAGCAGTGCGATAGTGGACAGTGGCGTTTTTGTAATTCTTGAATACCTACGGGTACGACAGACACTGATGGAGCAATTTCACCTAAATAAATATGACGTTCAAAATGAAGTTCAGAGAATTGTACCCTACCAATTGTGCTCTTATGAACTGTAATCTTGATGTAGATAGGGTCGCAATGGGATTCTGGATAAAGTAGAAATTTTGGAATGAAAGTGAATATTATAACTGGCGTATTTTTTACCAAATTAACCAAAGATGACACCTCTTTGACCATCTTTAACAAACATACATGGCACATCATGTAATGTACTTATAATATAAATCATCGCCATGTTTGAACACTGTCTTCCAAAATACAGGCACTCGCCTAGTTTGGAATATAGTCTCTGTATCTCTAGCGCAAACTATTGAGAATTGTATTAGTGTAAGCCAATATCGTGTGAATTCTTGTATGCCAAATAAAGATATTATTTATTTATTTACATGCTAGCGTAATATGTCGTGATGATCCTTGGGAGACCTAAGCCCAGTATGAGTGTATGTATATGCTGGTATTTTTTTACGTCAGGGAAAATCCTCATGGATGTTATGCAGGACTCCTACGGACTATAAATAAACCTCACGTGTCCTGCTAACAGCCTACTACGGTTGGGAGTCCCGGGTAAAGCTCTCGCAAGGGTAGCCCAGGACTTCCAACAGATATAAAATACGCCCTAGCAAAGGGTACCTAGCGAAGGGTACTACCCTACCTCCCTACCTATGGTACTACCCTGGCGAAGGGTACCCCAGGACTTCCCACAGATGTATATGCTGGCTGAGATGAATTCGCCTTACTCTCTCTCTTGAACTGATCCTACTGTTTCCTTTCTATCCGAACCTGAGCAACGTGTTATAAGTGAATATCCGTTGAGTTTTTTTATTTATTAATTTCTATTTAAAACTATATAGCAGTTCACAAAAAGCCACTAGCGCATGTCTGCCCGATAGCTTGAATCTTAATAATATTAGATGTCTTCTTCTTACGAGGTTAGAAACCTTGTTGTTTTTTACGGTGTAGCTTAAGCTCCTGCCTGTACAGTCTATAACACGCTTCTGTTCTACTAGCCAGTTTTCTGATCAACTTTACTAGTACTGCACAAAGATTACGTAGACAAGTTATAATTAGAATGCCGTCTGCTGACATTATTTAATTAGAGTTTCGAATGTAAACTGGTCCCAGATGTCATACAGGATGTTATTTTATGCAAAAATCGAAACTATTTTAATTGATCTAATTAAGATTAAAAAATATACATTATTCACTCTAACGAGCTCTAAATTCTTATAATTTAATACCTCGTAAATTTTCTTTTTATTAATTAGTATAACACTCTTACTAATGGGATTAGCTATTAAATCTGTTTTTTTTAACTTGTTAAATATTGAAACTGGTACGATATTGGATTCAGTCGATATAGTGAATACGTTAGTCCATTATTAGTATGTTAATTCTCTTACTTAGTATTCAAAGCCATTTAATTTAATACGTCTAGGTTCTAATGAAGCATAATATTGTGCTATGATTTCTAGGAAAGTAGTAAAATGAACAACATGTTTATCAAACTTATGTCCGTAATTATTTAATTTACGTAATTATTTTTGTCCACAAATATTTATTATTTATATTTTTTTTTATTTACACCTATTCGGAATTAAATGTTCTGAAGTCGAACCATACTTTACCTGTCATGTAGGTGGCCTCCTAATTGATTATATTATTTGAGGTCCCGGTTTTGAGTCATATAGTACCTGCTGATCGGTAGATGACTTTTAGGCGCGATCGTATGTCTATGGGTCGAGACGGCAAACCGCAGACGGTGTTCAAAAAAACTAATACAAAATGGTATCGCAATCTAGGAGCTTAGGATGCTACTTGGACTTTCGACGATCATAGAGTGTTATGTTGATAACTTTGTCCGAAATATATAAAAAAACAAACTTTTTATGAAACTTTCTAAGGTTCTCTAAGTAGAATAAACATTATATTATATGAAAGTAAAATTATTGCTTTACTGATAATTGCGGTGACCTACTGGTAACCGAATGCGTATATGGTCGAGCTATCTTTTTCTAATAAAAAATTACAACATCTGTCAAAAGTACACTCGCAGATCATCAGTCGTTGCATATGCTTCAAGGTAATCAATTTAATCCATAAATAATTGAATGTAAGAAAATATTCGTGGATAGAAAAAATAAAGATGCTTATTAGATGCACGTTTCTGTGCGTCACGGACTATTAATTCTGGTACAAACGACAATTTTTCAAAGTAAACTCGGTCCATTTGTAAACATCTTTTGGCAGTCACTTATAAACGAACGTAATACGGTTTAATAGTTGTGCTAGACAAATAAATGTAATCTCTATCATAAAACAGATCTTTATTTCTATCCAGTTAATAGCGGTCACACGCTGTATAGCCTGATCAGATCTGAAGTTTATCTAACGTCCGTGCGCAGGCGCATTAACGCAAATTGCGCTAATTGTGGAAACTCGAAGAAAGTTTAAGCAGCACCTGAATAGTGTCGTCGCTTTATTCACTCGTTTGTTTATACGTTTCTGCGTATTTTATATCTTTGTCTAGTTCAAGCACATAATTTCAGACCCAATGTCTAGTTTTTTTATCCTCGCCTCGCTTAACTCTTTTTTCTTTTCGTTCCTTTTTTTTTAAACTAAGCTCGCCAAATTGTCGCCGCCCACCCGCCTGATGGAAAGCTCATCATCTAGCGATTGGACGCCACTCTCACAACGCGTACGACTTCTGACAGTGGTCCTGAAGTTGACGGCTCCATGATGTTCTTACTTTGTACTAGGTACAAGTAAATATGGACTATTCGACTATTTTATATTCAGGCTGAAACTGGATTACGCTTTTAGTGAACACTATAGTGATAAGCATAAAAGGCCTCCTACTATTACTATTTTATTGACTGTTCCCGAAACAAGAGAATCAACAGTGTGTTATACAAGCTTGTATTATGTCGAAACTAAGTTTGAAACACCTACCAATTCTTTATATAGATACGTTGACAACAATTAAAATAACAATACAGCTAAAACGTAGATAGTATCAAGTATCACAGTATAAAATAACAAAGAGTTTAAAAGTGTGACGCTTTTTCCACGGATTGTTTGACGCTTTTTAAAATCTCATGTAGCATGAATAGCTGTTTTCATTGATATGGGCACAGACATTAAGCAACATATTGGTTAGACAAAAGCTAATGATGATGAATCACTTTGCGATTCAGTCAAGCATTAAAATAATATGATAAAGAAACGGATTTGAGTATTGAGCATTGATTGAGATAAGCAAAATGAAAAATGTTCTTGAATGTTAAATGTGAGGTCATGCTATGTTTTTGTTGTAAACAGCTAATTGCTGGAGATGGCGCTTAATTTAAGATCCGCGTCTCTATAACTTTGAAATAAGTTTACTATAGTTACCTACCTAAAATGTAAGGTTCTGAAGATAAATAATAATAAAAAGGTCTTTTAGATTTAAAATGTTTATCTACCATCACTTCTTCGGAGAAAAAGGCGTAAGTAACTATTTGTATGTACTGCTCGTTCGCTCTAACTTTGCCGCTCGGCTCCGTACTAAAGTCGAATTTTTAATTAGACGAAGTGCATTGACAGCAACTAATGTCACTTCTTGATACAACGTTGCTTATTTTCTATGACGAAGTGACATTAGCTACTGTCAATTTACTTCGTCTAATTAATAATTTGGGTATACGCCTCTATGCCAGCGGCAAAGTTAGAGCGAACGGGTAGTACCTATGTGTTTCAGAATGAATTTTTACTGCAGTCAACACTTTCGAACGTCTAATTGTAAAGAAATACAACATGTCAAGTGATTTACTGTTTTTATTTCGGTGTGGCAGCCGTACATAATTTCTAAATTATAAAAATAATAAGGAATTTGCCTTGTGTCTATTTTCGCAATTGATTAAAATTCAATCATCTTCCATGTAGGAACGTACCATTCCGTATCTAATTATTCTAAAGGTGTGTCATACCTTTCTATAATCACCCTATAGGGCCTATACTGATATCGTTTTCTCTACATTATAAGAGTTTACGTAATAATACGACATTAGAAATCAAACAATCCAAGTTAGAAAACACATCCGCGTACACGTTATCACAGTTCGGCCATCGGCAATCGTATCAGGAGATTCGCGTGATTAGACTCGATGACTCAAGACTCAATGGTACCGTCAGCTACAGAGAAAAGTATACAGAGCCGCCTCGTAAGAATTGATTTCTTTTTTCAAAAACTCTTTCATACCTATATATTTTTATGAAATTTGCCATGACTATTATATATTGAAGCGCTCGTGGCCCCGCGGACTCAGTATTCTGTAAACGATCACTGCAGTAAGCAACTTTCACTATGGCCGGTCCATGGATGGGTGACCATCCATGTGATCACTTTGTGACATTTATTTGAGCGTTTCCGTGCTTCGGAAGGCACGTTAAGCCGTTCATCCCGGTTGCCAGTAAAATGGCAGTCGTTAAGCTAAGTTGAAGGCTTTATTTCAACAGCAGGCAGTCACAACCTGCGCCTGTCCATTTAAACACGGCAATACGGCTCACAACGTAGTACGTGGGACAAATTATAAAAAGGTGAAATGTGGGTATATAATATGCCTCTGCCTACCCCTTCGGGGAGAAAGGCGTGATGATGAACGAACCTGAACTATTATATATTTGTCTGTAACTAAACAAAATCCTTTCGAACCTGTTCACTTAGTTCTGCCACGGTTAAATTTGTACAATTTTTTTACTTGTGGAATTTTTACATGTGGGATACATGAATGCTATGCCGGACTCCTACCGACTAAAACCACACGATGCATGACTACAGTCTACGGCCGGGTAAGCCCTCGGCAGGATGTCCCATGGTTCCCGACAGACTTTGGCTACCATCGCGGCCCATCCTGGAGGGTTCGGGTGCTATCCCGCGTCTGGGGGGGGCTTACTTTTCTTATTTTTTAAATTATTTATCTTTAAGTTAACAGTGGAACACCTGCCTATGTGGACAAAATAGGTGGACCACGGGTAAGTAACAGATTTTCTAAGGAAATCCAATCCTTATAGGGCGGCTCAATAAGCTTACCTCGGCAACTGACTGTACAGGAAGTCAACATTCTCAGCTAACATCGCACACGCGAATACCACCTATCCTATAATTGATATTTTTCATGGTAAAATCACCCATTACTTAGTACAATATTAAACACTTTAAAGACTATTATCGGTTGGAGTGTTACTAGTGAAAGGATTAAAATCTCATAAGTAGTGATGTGGAAAAGATAGTAAAATTAATTGAGAAAGAGATTATTAATTTGTTGTAAATTCACTTTAATGTAGTAGCTAACAGGTCGACACATAACTTACTCATGGATATGGGATAATATTGTGTGTGAACTTATACGTCTGTGGTGTGTACCTACCATAACTTGTATGATTCCCTACTTCCCTACTGATGCGAAAGTAACTCTGTCTGTCTATCTGTCTGTCTGTCTGTCTGTCTGTTACGCTTTCACGCCTAAACGGCTGGAGCGATTGAGATAAAATTTGGTATAGGGATAGTTCGAGGCCCTGGTAAGGACATAGGCTACTTTTCATCCGACTGCGCAAAAGGAGGGTTATGAATTATGATTTTACGCGATAATGACTTCTAAGCGGTTGAAGCCGCGGGGAACAGCTAGTATTAAATAAACCAAGATTTTTAGAACATCATGGGACACTAACAACAAGTTAACATTAATAAAATTGATATTACGGTTACTCCATGTCTTTAAGTCGTTAGTTATTAGTTTGAAACCCCCTTGATACGAAATCCTTATTTTTAAACCTCTCCTTTTAAGAAATCCTGGCTACATCAACCTCATTTGCAGCCTGGTGCGTCAACTGTCTAACTGGCGACACTCGGGTATCGAATTAGAGTGGTTGAGAGGTCAAGAAAGTAGAGCAGGGTCAATCAAAGTGAACCTCTGGATTGTGACACTTACACGTGTAGCTTTGTGACAAGTAGACTTATGTATGAGCAAAGACTCATAAAAGCGTTAGTTGTGGTGTAAATTAGGAGACCCCAACGTCGACTGTTGCTATAAGCAATCAGCTTATAGCAGCAGTCGATTGCTGGACCAATGTGTCACGCGCTAATTCACGCGTTAGTTTTGACAGCCGAAGTCCCTACCGCGGTTACTGGCACAAATCCACTGCCAAAGCAGCTCTATATTATGATGGAATTTCAGTTGCTAATGTTTAAAAAATATGGAACCATAATTTTTAGAGGAAAAGACTCAAGATAATAAGAGTAAGATTAGTTAAAGAGTAAGAATCATCACATACGAGTTACTAATGGCTATAAATACATAGTCTATTAGAACAATGAAGATAGTAAATAACGCACTCAACAGAGCATAAAATAAGCGTAAATCACGGGCGCTACGAGTCGTATGCGCGGGTGGAGCGATGACTACCCGACATTTCGACAACGACAGACGCCAACTATGCGTCCGCTGCTGTGCCAAAATGGTGTTTAATGTTTATATTACTGTTGTAATTCTTGTCCACTTACACTTTTAGTAATTAGTTGCATATTGGTTGAGTAAAATGACGATCAACGTAAAACGACACTCCTTGTAAAATCCAAGAGAAAAGGGTAAATAAACAACGTGATATTACTTTGACAGGTGTGATTTGGTAGTAGACTTACAATTTGGTGTTTAACCCTCTTGAGGCCATATAAACAAATCCTAGGGACATTCTTCCGAGGGCTTACCCGGGGCGCCCAACCGTAGGCAGTAGGTAGGGAACGGGTAGTTTTTAGTTGGTAAGAGTCCGACATAGCATCCATGACGATTTTAAAACACGATAAAAAGACCATATAAATAACTATAAGAAAGTCTAGTAAACCTATCTCCCTCATAGTCCTAACCTATCTATCTACTGACTTTCTCTTAATTTTGGATCTCATAAGTACATTTCCACAAATTTCATTAACAATCCAAATTATAGCAGCTCATATACACGAACGCTCTCAAAACTTTGATGAGCCATCAAAAAGCAATTCATTTCATGCCGGAATCCGACGAGATCACCCGGTAGAGTAATGTTGAAATTAATATCCCTTAATCAGTTCCTCAATGTGGCGACTTAACGACAGGCTTAATGGGTAATCAAACTATCTGAACTACAATGTGAAAGCTTCATTATCAAAGTATTGAGTTTCAAATTTGATAACGGAATTATTTGATCTCCTCTCCAGATTGCATCGAAGTAAATCTAGATACCGGCAGTTAGAAAACTTGTTGTATGGGAGCCCCCTTATATTTCTTTTTCATTTTAGAATTTTGTTGTTATAGCGGCAACAGAAATACATCATGAGTAAAAATTTCAGCTCCCTAGTTAAAACGGTTCCTGAGAAACAGCCTCGTGTCAGAGAGACAAACAGACGGTCTCAGTTATACAGTCCCGTTTTACTTACTTGGGTACAGAACTCTAGAAACATGGCTGGGTAGGAATTACATCGTCGCATTGTTTACCTACTCACTAAAAATGTTGATGTAGAGTAATTGTTATAGGAAAAAACTCATAATTGGCATTCATTAATCTTTATAAAATGTCTTACTTCTTTGTATCTTTTTCATATTTCTTTGTAGTTTTCAGCATGGGAGCTCAGCATTTTAAGCGGAGCTCTCCTTGTAAAAAAAAAAGGTATCTGTTTTTCTAACCTTAATTTTTTTATGTAGCGATACTTTGAAGTCGTTTTTTTGTGCCATATTGTGTTGCTAAGTATTTCCGATATCCGCACTTTTGCAAGCTGTGGTCACGGAGGAGCTGGGTCATGGCTAGGGAATGCAATCCCGCAAAAAGATTGTAATCCCGGTATTTGCGGGACTGAGCAATCTCAGTCCCGCGGGATCCCGGTATTTGCGGGATCCCGCATATTTCTGAAAGTCATTGAGAAAAGAATAGAATTCTGTATCATACATCCATCTAGAACTGAAAAATAGTCACCCCCTTAATCCCCGAAGGGGTAGGCAGGACGAGGCATATGGTCTCATCTCATACCTAATGTCCTTTTCTCAAAATTTCCCATTCTCAAAATATGTGCACTACACGATTAACCCCGCTCAATCCGTCTTGGATAGGTTAGGTTAGAAGGCTAAAGGCCGGAGCGGAGCGCAGCGAAGCTTCCGCATTAGCCTTCGTGGTTATTTTTTTTATAACCTAACACATATTTGTAGAAAGGGACATTTTGAGAAAAGGACATTTCGCGGAAAAAGACATTTTGAGAAAAGGACATTTCGCAAAAAGGACATTTTGAGAAAAAGACATTTCGAGAAAAGGACATTATGAGAAAGGACATTTCGAGAAAGGACATAATGAGAAAGGACATTTCGAGAAAAGGACATTATGAGATGAGGCGAGCCGGGCCTTCAACTTGACTTAGCTGCCATTTTACCGGCAAACGGGACCAATGGCTTAACGTGCCATCCGAAGCACGGCAACGCTCAAATAAATGTCACAAAGTGGTCACCCATCTAAGGACCGGCCATAGTTAATGTAACTTACTGCAGTGATCTTTTACAGGACACTGAGTCCGCGGGGCACAAGGAAAAATAAATTATTTAATATTCCTTTTGTATTGAGATTATTAAACCGATATACATATAAGTAATAAAATAGCTACTGCAAATTATTAGAAGGGCAGAAAACACAGCATGTCAAAATTTTTGTCTACCAAACGACTCCTAACTTTACATGTCAGATAGCCAGCAAGCAATGTACGAGATAATTGAATATTTTTATAGTACAAGAAAAGGTCCTGGGATATCCTTCCGAGGGCTTACCCGGGGCTCACAACCATAGGCTGTTGGGCGTTACGTGAGGTTTTTTAGTCGGTAGGAGTCCGGCATAACATCCATGAGGATTTACCCTCACGTAAAAAAAAAAATTGCGTGTACTAGTGTACACACGTAAGAAGTGAAACTTCTTCATAAACTTAATTTTCACCTCACTTTAAATAAAGTCCCAAAGTCCAAAAGTCCAAAAGTCCAAAAGTCCAAAAGTCCAAAAGTCCCAAAGTACCAAAGTCCCAAAGTCCCTAAGTCCCTAAGTCCCAAAGTCCCAAAGTCCAAAAGTCCCAAAGTCCATAAGTCCAAAAATTCCAAAAGTCCAAATGTCCCAAAGTCCAAAAGTCCAAAAGTCCAAAAGTCCAAAAGTCCAAAAGTCCAAAAGTCCAAAAGTACAAAAGTCCAAAAGTCCAAAAATCCAAAAGTCCAAAAGTCCAAAAGTCCAAAAGTCCAAAAGTCCAAAAGTCCAAAAGTCCAAAATTCCAAAAGTCCAAAAGTTCCAAAGTCCCAAAGTTCAAAAGTCCCAAAGTCCCAAAGTCCTAAAGTCCCAAAGTCCAAAAGTCCAAAAGTCCCAAAGTCCCAAAGTCCAAAAGTCCCAAAGTCCAAAAGTCCCAAACAAAGTCCCAACGTCCCAAAGTCCAAAAGTACAAAAGTCCAAAAGTACAAAAGTCCCAAAGTCCAAAAGTACAAAAGTCCCAAAGTCCAAAAGTCCAAAAGTCCAAAAGTCCCAAAGTCTCAAAGTCCCAAGGTCCCAAAGTCCCAAGGCCAAAAGTCCCAAAGTCCCAAAGTCCAAAAGTTCCAAAGTCCCAAAGTCCGAAAGTCCCAAGGTCCCAAAGTCCAAAAGTCCAAAAGTCCCAAAGTCCCAAAGTCCAAAAGTCCAAAAGTTCCATAGTCAAAGTTCCAAAGTCAAAGTCCCAAAGTCTCAAAGTCTCAAAGTCTCAAAGTCCCAAAGTCCCAAGGTCCCAAGGTCCCAAAGTCCCAAAGTACCAAAGTCCACAAGTCCAAAAGTCCCTAAGTCCCTAACTCCCTTAGTCCAAAAATCCTTAAATGACATGCTATCCCTGGATAAAGTACTCTTAATTCGAATCCACCGCGGTGGGGAAGAGAACAAAGATGGCGCGTAACCAAAAATCGTGACGTGACGTGACGCAATTTTTTTTCCAACGCCGATAAAGAAGTTTCACTTCAAAAATTACAAGAAAAGTCAAATCTCCCTGATTAAATCACTAAAATCAAATGAGTACGTTTTTAGGTTATATATTACGTCACAATTACAAAAAACTTTATCAAACTGAATCAGTTTGATAAAGTTTTTTGTAATTGTGACGTAATATATAACCTAAAAACGTACTCATTTGATTTTATCGTGCGCATCAGTGGATCCCGCACGATTTACGTGCGGGACTAGTCCCGCACAAATACTGCGGGATCCCGGTATTTCGGGATCCCGGTATCCCGGTATTGCATTCCCTAGTCATGGCGTTTCTCCGATATTTGTCACTGGTGCTTGCAACAGTGCCGAAATATCGGAAACATATCACATGATAAATTATGCCGTTGTTTATAATACTCGTACTAATATTGGTGACCATGAAAGTGTTAATTTAAGTAGGTAACAAGAACTTACGGGTTATGCAAACAATTAATTTTTCACTACTCAGGAAACATAGAATGTAGGTTACAATATAATTCAAATGAAACACTCCAATTAAAATAAAATTGAAACCTTTCCAGACCATTTATAAAATCAAACAATCGATGAACGGCAGCTTCTGGAATTCCAATGGTCGGTCGTATCGTTTCGTTCCAACATTAAGTCAATTGCCGAGAATCCGTTAAAATCTTTTTTATAACTCATCATGTTACAGTAAAAGTTTTATTTTGTGAGGACAGATTGAAAGATAACAAACTTAATATTACTTTTGTTATAAGTTCGTATTGGATATATGGTATGTAATTAAAGTAACTGGGTACTAATTACTAGCATTCTTGGTCATAAATAGAGACTACATGTATGTATGTATGTATGTATGTGTATATGTAGCATCTGTACTAGTTGTTGCAGTTTTTAGAAATTATAACTAAAAAATTGCTGGCAAGTTTGTGTGCCAACTCTGCATCCCTCGACGATATTTTATTGTCAATACATTTTTTCAGGTGATACAAAAACTGTCTGAGTGTCAGAAATATTTTACAAAAACCGATTATGGAAACTTAAAAAGTTGTATATTTTACTGGCTAACCCGCGCAACTTCCTTTGCGTCACATGAGAGTGAGGAAGAGAGAGGTTTATTAGGTAGATAGAGGTTTATTTTTTAAGAAATATAATGTTTCCCGTCGCGTCGCTTAAATTTATAAGAGATGACACGCGCTATTTCGTTTGCGACGTTTGCGTTACATTAAAGTGAGGAAGAGAAAGAGAGAAGTGCGGTATTAATATTTTAATATCATATGCCCCGTGTAGAAGAAAGACAAAAAATTAAGAAAGAGTACAAAATGTAGTCACCTCAATTTATCCCAAGGACGTCGTAAGAGGCGACTAAGGGAACAATTTCGCAGAACAATCCATTGCGTAGAGAAACTCTAAATTAAACCCTGTTGTCAGTAAAATGACAATCGTTAAGCCAAGTTGAAGGCCTTATGAGCGGCTTGAAAAATGTCAACTGTGGGTCGTCCGAAACTTTCCATAGTAGACAGACGTATACTATCAAGAGTAAAATAACAATAGTGAATAATATAAAATAAAATTTAGAATTAGGTATTAAACACAAAAATAGATAATCAAATTAAATAATTAGAACGCAACAACAAACAAATTTTCACAAAAAATACTAGCAAAAACTGAAAATAGTAGTAGTAATTGCTGAAATAAAACATTAATTTATACGACAGACAAAGTGAAAATAAGATAAAAATAATTCCAAAATAACACGAATTTCAATTAAAATGATAAAATTAACTTATTTTATGTCTCGAATTTAAAACTATTATTATGTAAACAATATCACAACCACTAAGTAGTTGATCCAGGGCTACAACGGAAAATTCATTTTTATAAATTGCTCTAAAAAATTAGCCCCTAATGAGTACCAACTTAATTCCTACAACGGGGCATAAAATAATTTCTGACGACCTTGAAAATATTTGAACTACTAGCTGATGCCCGCAGCTTCGCCCGCGATGGCGCTGTATGTGAAATTTTGCTGATTTTTTTTTGCTATAAACCTCACGGAGCCCGAGACCTTTCCAACGAATGCAAAACCGTGGAAATCGGTTCGTGCGTTCTAAAGTTATAGCGTCAGGAAGGAAAACCCGACTTATTTTTATATAATAGATTAATCCATTTTGCCAACAATTACAGTACTTAGTTTTTTACCTTCAAAATTCAGAGAAGGTTGAGAGGCAATTTTATTTCATTACCATTACAATCTTCACGCCAAATCCCTTGCGGGGTAGGCAGAAAGAACCGAGCGCCACACGGCACGGTCCATACACACCGCACTAGCTTCTTCAACTCTCATTTTTCTTTTCAGGCATGCACGTCGGTTCCTTTGGCTCTTAACACCACCTTCTGCTAACACACGATTAATTTGGTCGTGGTAGGTGTGTCGTGACCTTCCCTGACTCCTACATCCATCCACTTTCGCGTTGTATATCTGTTTTGCCATTCTTTCATCTCCCATTCGCTCCACATACCCGAACCATCGTAGAATTTTATTTCAGTGGTGTTTTTTTTTATTTAACATGAGGAAAATCCTACAGGGATGCTATGCCGGTCTCCTATCGACTAAAAACCACACGTATCCTACCTAACATCCTACGGTTGGGAACCCCGGGTAAGACCTACGGCTACCACTGCAGCCTCACCTAGTGGGGGTATTTCAGCGGTGTAAGCAGTTGCTTGTAGGGTACCGTGTTGTTTTATCTTGTAGGAGTCATAATTCAATTAGAATTTTCACACGAAAAAAGTAAGTTCTTAAAAGGTTTTTACAGGGTCGGCAGCGCGAGCGTGGCGCCTCTGATGTTGCTAACGGTCATAGACTGCTGTGACCACCAGTCCTTCTGGTAGGCCGTATGCTTGTCTGCCACCTTAGTGCTATAAAAAAAAGTATTATTAAAAAAAGATGTAGGTAGCTAATGAAATACTCGGTACTGTGTTACCTACTCGGGATCGCAAGTACAACTCTATGACTAGTAAAACAATACAGACTATCTATAAAGAGAGTGACTAATCAGTAACTGCTAGCTAAACGTTTTCTCTCATACACGTATTTGTGCAAGATATTTAATGTGAACACAATGCCCGTCCTCATGCAGATTCATCTGTGTAGTCACATCCTGTGTATATAAAATGACTTTGTAAACCCATCAAACGCTAAACATCCACATTGCATTCACAAGAAAATAACTGTTATTTCTCAATCAAGAACGGGGCACAACAAAGAACCAACTAGCCCCAACAAAGATAAAAAGGAGTACATTCGATATGGTACGTATCTGTTAACTACAGCCAACACTTAGCGTACAAATAGTCATACGGCAGCTTTTTTTGTTATCGGCACATCATTCAACCAATCTCATAAAAATTTGGGATAAGAAGTCTTACTATGCCATTTGCCAAGTATGTTACCTAGTTGTTTAAGGATACAATCATAAAGTATCTGATACCAATATAAGGAGTTTCACTCAGGTCCTGCGCTGTATCTTATTTGCATTTTTGCTTTATTGTAGAATTTTGCTTTCTACTGTAGGTACATAACTACCTGTTCTAACTAGGATTTACTTATTTTCCTATTCCTCTTTTCTAAACAACATCTCAATCGGCTGTCACATTTGCATATATATTGGAAATACGACAGCAAGAAGTCATAACACGAAAATTAATTTCTTCTATCCTCAGATACACGACTACATAATCACGCCCCTTGTTGAAATCATTATAAACAACACTAGTTTATGAGAAATCTATTTGCAATCGTGTAAGCTATACTCACATGTCCAACATGAAATTCTATTTATGCGAATCACATCAAGCTTTCACAATTTCTAACATGTTCCGTGTTCAGCTCAATGAAAATAGAATTTAAATACGAGTACATACACACCGTGGACTATAATGTTGGCGGACCTGTCAGCGTGTTCAGGAGGCAACTGTTCTTTTGTTTCTATAAGTTTGATTATGGTTACTTTGATATTTTACGGTGTTCCTACCATAATGTCTCTATGTCGATCGCAACTTCTAAGATTCGAACAAGACGAAAGTATAAAGGATTTAAAAAGAAGGACAATAATGGCGGCCACTGAAGCCAGCTCAATCAAAAATTTGAAGTCGACTTCGAAGCACACATAACAACCTAGCTGTGCATCTATAGTCATGAGACATGCTACAGTAGCAACAGTAGTGAGGTATGGAGCAGATCGTGTTTATGCTGGAAATCTAGCCTCAATTACCAGCAATTTTGATGAATCAAAATTGTTGATAAAAAAAATAGGGTGAATCATTGACACAATAGAAGAAAAAGACTATCAGCAATGACCGACTTATATTACCGAGCGTGAGTATGATAAGCATGATGATGACATACCCTGGGTAGTACCGTAAAATATAATGATGTTACTTTGGTAGTCAGTCTAACAATCAAAAATAACAGCACAATTGACTCGGATAACTTTGATGATTGTGGTACTAAGATTTGCTTTTATTTATCGGCAGGATATTCTGGACCCCTAAAAGAACCCTGACGTTGAGGTGAGGTCAGTTGGTCTTGATAGATACCCTGTACATTCAACATACAGAGATTTATGGTGTCAAAAGGACCCCGGATTTCTATACTTTTAAAAATGAGAATCACAGAATAATTCTTCAGTTTAGGAATATTTCAAGCTTTGCATAACGATGATTCACGTCAGGTTAATAACGTATATTTTGCGATGTTTCAGACAAGACTATTTTCATAAATCATTATCTATATATATAAAAATCAATGCCACTTTTCGTTGTAATTTTATAACTTAAGAATGGGCTGACCTATCCAAACCAAATGTTTAGGCTTTGTTCGGACTATTTAGTAGATGGTTTATGTGAAGTTTGCACAAAATCCGTGGAGCGGTTCTTCATTTATCACGCATACGAAGTTGCGCGGGTCAGCTAGTTATTCATATAAAAAAATTTGTTAGTCTATTTATAAAAGAAATATTTTCAAACACGAACCGGATACGTAATATAAAAATAGCTCAGAGGCTGCAAACGGTGTTATTTAAAATAATTACGCAACACTCATGCAATTAGATCCATACATCCATCATAATACGTCATAATTATACTGACACAGACATTGAAACATGACAAAAATGATGCCAACAACCTGTTAATTTCAGACGATATTATAACCTTATGATATATACAGTGTCAAATGCTTACGCAAGTTCCAAAAAAGAAATATCGATGTAAACCGAATAAATTAAAGGGCGTATTTAAATAAAAAGGTTAGCTCTATACGAGGTTGGCATGCCTACGATGCATCCAAACGCGTGCATAATTGCAGACATGGCACACATGCCGTGATACCGAAGCGAACCGGTGAAGGCGGTACCACTCGCCGTAGAGAATCATCGCTGAAATACTGCATCAACGCTAGATGCTAATGATAAAATTTAATTGTTCTTCATAAATACATTAAATATTTATGAGGACGATGCCTTTATAAGACAAAATAATGAAGCTGATAATGATGTTAACGAACATTTTGTTATAAACTACTTTACTAGTGATTCATGCATATTGCATTAAATAGTAAAATGTTAAAAGCCAACAAAAACTACTCATAAAAACGTCGTAAAAAGTCTGTAGCCGTTCATAAAGCTCTTAACAAAAAATGTGGACAAACTATTAGTTGCGCGCATTGACCGCAGTCATAGTGCACGTATATTGTGAAGTACTGTTTTAAAGACATTAAACAAAACTCATTTTACAACCTACTTCACTTCAATCCTTCACAAATTACACCCTTCCAAGAAGTCTAGCCGCTCATTAGCTCACAATAATTACAAGTCAAAATGATCTAGTAAAATAAACTCAAAACAGGATCCCTACAAGAAGAACGTGACACACCGATCTAGATAAAAGTGTGTATCAGATGAGATCGAGATCAGAATGCGCTTTTGATATTACAATTACAAACGACTCATTACTTATTGCGATATATTCTGTGGTAAGTAACAAGGAGTGTTTATTTGTCCTAATGAGCCTGAATTGCGTAATATCTAGCATAGGATGTAGTTTTTAGTGTTTATATTGCGTCACTGTTAAAGACATCAGTGCTTTAGATAAAACTTTATTATCTAAACTAATACTAATATTATTAAGAGGAAAGATTTGATTGTTTGTTTTTTGCATCGAATAAGCTCCAAAACTACTGGACTGATTTAAAAAATTCTTTCACTGTTGGGAAGTTACTCTCTTCCTGGTGAACATAGGCTATATTTTATTACCGTATTCCCACGGGAACGGGAACTACGCTGGTGAAACCGCGTGACGTCCTCTAGTTTCTATATAAGACAGTAAGCAAAGTCGCAAGGGCTTCATACTTACCTATACTTTATGTTCTCTACAATGTTTATTTTTAGAGTTTACTTTCGACGAGACTGGCTACTTAGTCCGCAACTATAGGCGTCGCACACCTATCCGTATTGACCCAATGAAAGAGTGGAATTACTGGGGTCAATAATGAACGAGTCTGAAGACGTCGACTGCTATGTTAAAACAAGCGTCTGGAAATGCCGTCATGAAAATTAATACTAAAAAGTTGCAACTTGACGTTGTAGGAATGAGTCAATACAGGAGATGCCGAATACCCTGTCAGGTGAAGTTGGGGGGTAAAAAGTAGGAAAGCTGGGCTGGCGGCAGACGTGACGGAAAAGACGTAACTTCTATTATACAGAGACATATTGTCACGACTCTCAAAGATAAAAATAATTTTTGCTACCATATTCTGAAATTGAACGATATGACTCGATGATTTAAATAGGAAAGCATATATTTTAGTGTACCTACAACATAAAAGTTGAGCTGGAGAAGATTAGGAACATTACGTACTGGTGATAACGCGCATATAATCATGAATATATTTAAATACTCATAACTACAATCGTAAACGGGTTAATAAACGATAGACATTGGCGATGTTTACAGCCAATAAGCTAAAGTATTTATGAAAGGTAATACCGTATCAAACTTTAAGTCTATTACAGAGGAACTAAATCTACGATACAAGTGGCAATATGAAAGTTAATTTGTAGATGTTCTAGTGAACTAGTTGAGAATTGATGGATATAAAAATCGTGGTCAGAAATCTGATGCCCAAACTAGCGTCATCTGTAATCTACAAAATTTGACGGCTTTGAAAAATGTGAATGTTCTTCTAATTAGCGAGTATTTGGAAACTATCGTTTCGAAAGTCCAGAACAATATATGAACAAAAGAAAATAAATGTGAAATTAATCCCTGATCTAATTAATTTAATTAATTAAGGAGATTCGTTCAAGAGTTTATGAATAGACAAGCTAGTATGGGTCGAACTGAATGACCATTCCCTTAAGCTAAAAAAAATATTGGGCATGTATATCGGCGAAATTTCAGGGTCAGAGTAATTCATCCATGGTCATGTAACAGAACTTTATGAATTTCACTGAATTATAGCAAGTGTAGAGACAAAAACATCAGCCTACCCCAGTATGAAAGTAACGTTACAGTTATGTAAGTTCAGAACTTGACTGTTAAACAATATAAATACTTATAATATAATTTTGCTGTACCTGACATGTGAAGCATGTCAGTTGGCATTAATTTTAATAGCTGACATGATACTGAAAGCGCTTACATTTATATCGAACTAGTTTTGCTGACGCTGGTGCCCATGCACGCTGTGGATACTGGCTCTGAAACAAGAAAAAAAAGATTATACTACGCTCAGACGCTCACCACTTAAAAATCCTGAATAGTTTAAACACCAAAGTAACTCGGTCTGATCGATGTCACGCAAGAAGGACCACTGAACCACAATGAACCGATTCTGATAAAATGTAAACTAACACGTAGGCTTAGCAATAAAAGATGGCTATACCTTTTACCTCGAAAAAAGGCTTGAAGGAGTTGAAATAGGGGTGAGATCAAAAATTTGTATCGGAAACCTTCACCAAAAGTGCGGAGCCGCGTGGCATTAGCTAATTGATACATTTGATGGCTCCGTTTTTGCACTATACTTGGCCGATCTGCAGACATTTAGGTATATCGTAGTTTGAATGTATAGTATTTCCAGAAATTTATTTCTTAATGAAGTTGGCTCTTAACATTGTATGGTAATTCATTGTAAACGCGTCAACGTGATTGGACAATTCGATATTAAAACACTACTATGTTCAAAGAGTTGACAAGATAGAGACCAATAAACTCTTAAATAGTGTATCCTTTAGATAAAAAGTGATTTTGCTCGATTATTTATGCACGTCTTATGTACCGGTGAATGCCCTACCGCGTTCCGCCTTTCAAATGTGTTGACATCGAAATGATAACTTGTTAAAAGCGTCTAGTAAAATAATTATAAAACCGAATTGCACTTTACTCGACACTGGAGGGTAATAAAACGGCTATTACGGGGCGTTATCATACCACTAGTTTTATTCAAATGTGGTTCTATAAAAGTTATAGGTTACTATTAAACAAAACGAATAGTTTTCGATATTCTTACTCGGCCCATCTTTTGCTATTGAGCATTGAAGTCTAGACGGTATCAATGTGGTCAAACGCCAATCAAAAATCTGCTATTGACTTGCGTTTACCTACTACGATGCTGCCTAGGATTCAGTGCATTTCCTTTTTTTTTACGTTTAGAAATCCTACGTGGATGGATGCTATGCCGGACTCCTACCGACTAAAACCACACGATGCCCTACAACTGTCAACGGCAGGGAGTCCCGGGTAAGCCCTCGTAAGGATGTCCCAGGGCTCTCGGCATCAGTGCATTTACCTAGAATAAACCAGTTTTGAATACAGGAAGACACCTAAGTTATACTTATCCGAGACGACAAATTCAGATAGCTCTTCGGCAATATTTGCCAGTCTAGCCAACCTTCGGCAGCTAATCGTGCTTTTAGTTTTATGTATCTTATTTACTACTTATTATGTATGGTTTTGTAGATATAAATTCTTACTACATCTTTATTTAAAGGTGATAGGCACTTTTTGATCGGTCAACCTATTGTCTCAATTTATTACATAGAGCCCTATAATCATTTTGGAGTGGAAATCACCGTAAAAAAGTATGTGATGAACATTATAATTATCATAAATCACTTTAATTAATTCTCAGAATTGTTGTTTATAAAGTGATTTATGATAAGTCAACAAATAGCAAAAGAATTACTTCAGTAACTGGCAATACTATAGATGCAATAACGAAGACGCGATAAGCGGATGCCATAATTACAATAGGTCCAGCAGTACAGAGATGAAATAATATCGAATACCTTCTAATTGTAAATGTGTAGGTAGGTATCTATGCTCGAGATAGAGATCAATGATTAATGTATAAGTAGCATAGAATTTAATAAACTAGATATAATCTTTTAAATATTTAGAGATGAATTTAAGGTGAAGTCAGAACGGATTGTATTAAAATAAGAAAAGAAAACAGCCGATGTTTAATTTTTAAGTTACAATATGAACCACCTCTGAAACAAATTTGAGTTAATTGAAAACATCATAAACAAGAAAGCCGTGAGATCGTTCTCACCAGACTGCCACTCTCTAACAAGTTTATTGTGAAAGTGAAAGTTCAATCCGATTGACGTTGTCATTTTTGTTTTATTTCAAACTTTGAACAGATGATCCACGTGACCTAGTGACGTAGTTTAATGCGACAGAGTCACAGCTACAGACAAAGTCTCGGCATAAGCCCCTCTGCACTCTATTTTATAGAAGTGGGCCAAAATTACTCATTTGCACTAGCATAAAATTCAAAACTCTATTATCGTTGAAGAAGATAAAGACCAATGTCATAACATACCAACATTATTAATCATTCAAAGAAACACTACACAAACCCAAGGCTAATCAACTTTCTGTTACACATAAATATTTCAAAAAAAAATTGTTTTGAATTCTGCTCAGTATTGATACAAAAACACGTGACAGACCGAACTGTTCAAGCGCCTTATCTTAAGTTCTAAGAAGTGAGATAAAAGCACTCGACGACGGAACCGCAACTGAACCAAACGCATTTTTAACAATTCTCATCTTGTTCTCATATCTCCGTTATGTAATAATGACTTGTATCATTAAAAAATATGCCTACAATTTTGACATCGATAATAATTCAGTAATAACTATTTTGGAAATAAGTAGACAAGAGCTTTTATGTATTAAACTAGCTGTGCCTGCGACTTCGTCTGCGAGGAATGTAATAAAGAAAAATTAGTTTAAATAGTTGTTTTTTGTTTTTGGCATTTTTTTCTAAAATAAAAGAATTTTTCTAAAATAAAAGTAAAAAATAGTTTTTTTTTTGTTTTTTTTTTCCTAAAATAAAAGATTTTTTCTAAAATAAAAGTAGCTAAAGTTATTCCTTCTTACATAAGCTATCTGCCAGTGAAAGTCCCGTCTAAATTGGTCCAGCCGTTTCAGAGATTAGCCGGAACAAACAGACATACAGACAGACAAAAATTTTAAAAATATATATTTTGGTATGTGTACTGTATATACATTCATATGCATGTAGTAGAAAGCGGTTATTTTAATATTACAAACAGATACTCCAATTTCATTTATTTGTATGTATGTATAGATGTATAGATAAACCTGTACTATTACTTATATTGTGACAAGAGTAAAATATGCGTTAGTAATCCGATCAAATGATTTTGGAAAATTAGAGATATAATGCTTGTATTATTACTTGTAATGATATAAGTGAAAGTCGTGATGCGAATGCGAGTATGCATGTTCTATATTGTAGGAACAATGATATTTTGTAGAATCAACACGGATTATTGTGTAATTGCGAGCAATCGCGGCACGGTACGGTATCGATTGCTCAGAAAGTTCAGAAACAAATCACAGCAATTTCGTGAGACATTATAACAACGTTTTTGTAAAATTACACAGTGCGCTCAATACACAACGTGTGTTTACGGAAAATATAAGGCCATCCGTGTAATGTGCTGTTTTAGAAAGAAACATGTTTGCATCCGAAAACATCAAATCTATCAAAGTAAACTGTAGGACAACGCTAAACATATTTTATCAAGAGACTTTGTTTTACCATCTATCTATATTAAGTCCATTCCTTATGTTCTTTCATATTACTTATTTGTAATTATTTTTTAGTTTATATGTGATTTTTTTTGGACTCCCTTGATTGTGATTCATAAAATAATGCAGATCGAAATGTCAAAGTGACGCAATACTTCATGTAAGTACATCACTTCACGTCAGTAAACATCTCGGTCACATTATTTGGATACTGTTAAAAATCCCGATTTAAAGGTGTAAAAAATACTTTACGATCTATTCTCATAACTAGCAAAATACAAAAAAAAAACCTCATTAAAACGAACAAAATAACGGAGAAGTGCGAAATAAACGCGACGCGAGATATTTAAATTAAATGAACTCATTGATATACGTTTTCGTAGATCAATGGATGAACTCAATAAAGACAATATCAATTAAGGGTTTTCTTATCAAACTAATCATGATCAGTTAGTTAATTACAAAAATTTAAATACGAAAGTAAATTATGCAAGCATTTATGGAAAAGCACCACTTATTGGATTGTGTATAGATATTGAATACATCATTAGCAATAAACGAGACAATATTGTCAGTTGCCGTGTCGAACGAAGCGCTCGTCTCACTATCGCTGTTGCTCAAGTCATTAATCATTCGTCAGTGGCGTCCGTTCAAA
This sequence comes from Miltochrista miniata, assembly GCA_933228765.1. Taxonomy (NCBI): domain Eukaryota; kingdom Metazoa; phylum Arthropoda; class Insecta; order Lepidoptera; family Erebidae; genus Miltochrista; species Miltochrista miniata. The sequence continues at coordinate 8,040,316 of OW121766.1, read as the reverse complement.
CATAAAACACTGAGATTACACCGCCTATAAACGTTACATCACATTGATACAGGCACTTTGGCTCGGTGTCATTTATTATAGAAGATACCTGCTAAAATGATGCGGTTGACGAATCATTTAGGATTTTAGAACCGGTTCTATCATAAATTAATCAAATCTAGACAAGGGTAAAGTAAATAAAGAAAGGATCACGCCGCAAGGCCCCTTAAATATATATATATCCGTTTCTAGACAGTTGGCCGATATAAGTTCTAATGGATGCACAAAGTAATGCATCACCCAATAGCTGAATTTCAATTTTTCCTGTCATTTCTCAACCAGTAAAATAAAAAGGCTTAGTGCCCCATAAAACAAAAAGAAGTCGCCAAAAAAGGAATAGGTACTTTAAGATTTTTTATTGAAACTTGCTCTAGCCTACGTAAAACGTATAAAAAAATTAGACGTGAAGTAAAAGCTCTTAACTAAAGCTTTTCCAAAATGACATGATTATAAAATGACGTAAATATATACACCAAAACCTACAATAATACAAACATAACCGTCAAGAAATTGATCGAAATGTTAACATAGAGGCAATTAATATAATATCACAAAACACAATGATGATAAACTAAAATTGGAACCACAGACCTACCTAAAAACTGATTTATTACCATTAGAAGAGACGATCTTTAGAATGTTTAATATCATACTAGACTGCTCTCACTTTCTCACTTTCCCTCCAATATTCAATCACACGTTCCAAAAAGATCTTCCAGGAAAGCTTTATTTATGTCTCTATGAGCGATATTGTAGAGTACCAAATACGAACAAAGCTCGGAAAGTTTGAAGAGCCGCTAAAAGATACAACAGGTTTGAACGAACCGAACTTGATTTATATACTACAAAACCGTTTAAACTCAAAAATAAGCTAGTCGAACATAGGTTCGAACTGGTTCAGTAACTGTTTAAGTACTTAATTTATGATTTTTTCTTATAAGTAATTTCAAATTGTTGTTATTCTTATTAAGACCAACAAAATATACCTAATATTAGGTGATAATATGACGTATTCTTTGTACCTACCCTATCTCTTTTAGATACCTATACATATTTGATTTACTGATTGTTTTCCTAATCAAACAAAACTCTTTCGTCAATAACAATAGCTGGCGACGCAGGTACTGCCCGCACATGAACACGCTTACACGCCGCGCCGCTACAATAGTAAAAATAAAAAAGGTTTATTAACGAACACATTCAATTGTAAATTCATAGTAAGCTCTCGTGATGTCATTGACGATTAATTTGATAACATATCATATAGTACGAGAGCCCACGACCAAAACCATGTCTCATAGCAATACGGCAAAAACCCTATAAAATCGTTAGATTGTATGATTCTGAACCCGACTAGGTGTGTAGTAACGGTCGAAAGTGTAGCAACTGCGTGGGAGGCCATTTCTGCTGTGTCAAAAAAAAAAGGCAGTCGGTATTATAGCAATACGTCTGATAGTGAAAATGTACATAGATTCTAGAATTGTATTACGAAAAAGTTTGTTTTCAGACATTTTGCGCGTAGCACATAGCCTGAGCGCATTTTTGAAAATGTCAACAAATTTAGCCAACCTGTATCATAGCAATACGGATAATTTTTTTTTAAACTTTTCGTATTGCTGCCATGATTACCAAAAACCTGTTTTCAGACACTTTAAGTGTAGCATATACTCCCAAAAACGAAAATAACGTTTCGGAGTCGCCTGGCCGACGCCTCTGTTAAATGTTTTTTTTAATTTACAGCCTTCATAGATATTCAAGAATCTCCCTTGTCTATTATATGTACTTTGACAGATGACAGATGTCATTACTTATTTCTTTTGTAAAAGTTACTCAAGTGTGCTTTTTGTTACGGTTTCGGGTAAATTCTTTGTTAATTATCATCTAATAAATTCAGGGTCGCAACGTATTCATTGGTTTGTAACAGAGAATTCAAGATGCCTCAATACGATTTTTAAATGATATCTGAGTATCGAAAAGTTGTCTGATAGAGAAGGTGCTACACTTAATTTGTCTGATATAAATTTTTTGCACATGTGGACAACTTATTTTATCATGTCCGACAATTTTCAGACATATTGCTATGATACCGATCGGTAAAATTTGTTAACATTTCCAAAACGGTCTCAAAATTTAATGCGTTCACATTTCCGTCTGAAAATTGTTTTGTTCGCATCAAATAACCAAAATTTACTAATAAAAAAGATTTTCAGACGTATTGCTATGAGACATTTTTTTTTGTCTCATTTTTAATTTTTTTTTAAGTGATTTTACGGGTTTGCGCTACACCACTAACGTCTGAAAAATATGTTTCCGGTATCTCAGAACTATCATTCAACTACAGTCTGCAAATCAGACATATTGCTATGATGCAGTTCGGTAAAATTCTTTGACAATTTTGAAAATTCGGTCAGATCAAACGCTACGCGGAAAATGTCTGATATTGGTATTTTCGAGTTCAGGATAATCGTATCTATCGATTTGATGAGGTTTTGGCTGTATTGCTATGAGACAAAAATTTTGGTCGTGGGCTCTTGTACTAATAGACAGACGAGGACCGCTATGAATTTTCGATGGATCTTGACCAAGCAACTTTAATGACTGTCAAGTAAGCATTAAAGTCATTGTTTGAGCACAATCAGAACCGTGAGATATTTTTTGGCGTGCCTTATGAGAAATTACATGACGAATAGCCAGTATTACTATACAAAGAATAAATGTGATCATATCTTGGAGACTCACGAAGTACAGCTCAGGACACAGAAAGCCTAGCTACTACACAAACACGATATTTTACAATTCGTGAAAGTATTCATGTTTTGAACAATAACGTCGTTGATGACATTTCAACTGTTAGCATTGGAATGTGCTGCTATAACGTAAATTTTTATACAGATACAAATTTCTGTTAAGAATTCTATGTGTAATTGGTCATTAAAACATTAACTGTCTTTTATGTAGAACCAGCACTATCACACGCGCCATACTTAGTCTTGGGTGGTTCGATTTTACGATAATACATCGATACAGAATAGATTGATAGACAGATATTCCTCTACGTCCTGCCACCGATTGATCCACGTTGTATTGAAACGTCACTAGTTTGATGCTATCTGGCTATCGCTGCATCGTTAGGCTACCCTCACAGCCTTTACCTACGTCATTCGAGGTACGTGGGGACTCAACCACATTATTTATTCAATTATGCGAACTCAAACTATCTGATAGTCGTTTCAACGGTGCTTTCAAGAGTCTACTAGTATTTTCTTCAATGACAATTCTTGAATACACAACAACAAGTCAAATATGAATAGATTAAATCCGTTTGAAAGAGAAATATGAATACGAAAGAACAACGTGTTTACGGGGTCAGGCGAGTGTAACCGAGATAAATCACTAAGCATATTAAAATCATATTTTCGTAATTCATACAAAGAAATATGTAAGAGTATATTTGACGTTGCAGGAGGGTGTCGCTGGGCATCCACGGGATCCGTCGAATAAAGACTCGTTACGCGCTTGCGCTCATGAATGATGGATAGCCGTGGCCGATCAGCCAACACGGCGTGCACCAACATTACCGAACGTTTTACTCTTGGCCTCATTCTTATCCCTTATTTCTTGAACGATAAGTTTCATAATCACATGTAACTGTAAGTGGTCAAGTGTAATTTTGATGTCTAGTACGTATCGCTGTGATTGACAAGTCCGTGCCGATGGTATCGGCCGTCATAAATAACACCGCCACCGCTAGTTAGTGCACATTCATTGGTTTATCGCCTTCGTGAGACATGGTATACCTACATACTGAGATAGATTCAAAAGTTTTCTCTGTGAACACCACAACACATCGAGACAGAAACGAGGAAATAGATACAATACCTATAAAGCAACATGAGAACACACATGAAGAACAAATTTAATCATCTTGTCAAAATAAAAAGTGGTGAGTAACACGACCGCCGGCATTGATGTATTCCGCGAATAAAAGAAACGTTGCCAGATTATTTGTCATCTAATTGATACAACCTGACATGTGCTTTGGCATCAGAAATATTTGAATTAAGAAAATATTGTAACGGAATGGAGTCTTGTATTTTAAATGCTGATAAATGCCACACCATCTACATTTCTCGACAAATATTCAGTGTATTGCGGAGACAAATAAAATAAATATTAGGTACAATGACAGCGAAAGTAATTTACCTATAAATAGCTCAACAGTGTTCGTACATACTACAGCTATAAATTAAATTACGACTTTAATAAATAGCAGGCATTCATGATACATTTGAATTATGACATCAAATAGAGTCAACAGGTTTACGCGGATGGCATTTCCCTATACAATATATTACGTGGTTAAGTCCAACGTCGACCACCGAGGGCCAGCGCACTTGCAACCGTTACTTCGTGTCCAATAAATTCAAGAACAAACGACAGCAATAAGGAACAGGCCGTGTCCAGACATCCATCTCCTGTCAGAACTAGTACTGAGTTATAAGGAACCGCCACGATGCGTCATACGTAAACGGCTAGCCGGTAAATCAAATTCGGTTACAGTGCAGCTAACAAATAAAATTGTAGCGATAGTATTTACATAATTCTAAACGAATGCTAGATAGATTGTGACATGGATGGGGCTGAATAAGCAAGTTTATGGATACAAGTGAATATTATTCAGACTTCAGTTCAATCTGTAGGCAATCAGCATACATAAAGAAATAAAAGCTCACAGCCATCGTTCATGCAGTTGAATAATTTGATTTCCAAACCAAAGACGAGATATTAAATTTAATAGGAGGCTTTTGCAACTACATAGAATATGGTACAGAACGTTATAGGACAACTTTTGCACATATAAATTAAGTGTAGAGTAGTCAAGAGATTCTGTGCATCTGATAAACTGTGGTATCATAGGAGCCATTCATTTAGTAATGTATGATTTTTTTTACAGAACTACTTATGTGTAAGCCCTCTCAGAATAATGAACGTTTTATAGGAATTACCAAAATTTCTGGGAATCACACTAGTATCACTTGCGCGTCAGCGCAATTTTATTAACGAAAGCGAGAGAGAGAGAGAGAGAGAGAGAGAGAAAGGGGGGAGATGTGGACACATGGAAGGTGCGACTCGAGCAACCAAAGGGGGGATTCGCCACAATCGCAGCCGTCAGACCGGTCATGGACGAGTGGCTTGAAAGGAGACACGGTGCTGTCTCATACCGGTTGTCACAGATACTCACCGGGGGGCACGGTAGCTTCGGTGAGTATATTAGCTTCGGTGAGTATATTATGTGGCGAAGACAACAGGAAACCACGGTCGAGTGTCAGCACTGCGAGGACCGCAGCGATGACACAGCGCTCCACACGCTGGTGGAGTGCACGGCGTGGGCGCAACGGCGCCAGGTACTCGTGGTAAGTGAGGCATGGTCTCCAGCGGGAGTGAGTAGGTCTGTTAAGAGTCCTGGGACATCCTTCCGAGGGCTTACCCAGGGCTCCCGACCGGAGGTTGTTGGGCGTAACGTGAGGTTTTTAGTCGGTAAGAGACTGGCATAGCATCCATGACGAATTTTCCCTCACGTTAAAAAAAAAAGAAGGGGGAAAGGGATTGATTGAGAGATCAAAAGGCAGTTCCAATGATGACAAGGAAAAAAACTGCATCCTGATACAGACTATTAACATATCACACGTAACCTCAACCTACAAAGTAAACATTGTGAGTTGACAAGAGCTTTACGTTTACGTAGTACTACTACTCGTATTAGCAATTTTTTTGGTTTACATAAAAATTAAGAGATTTGATTCTCCCCTCATTAAAATACAATATAGATGTAGATACAGAGACAGATGTCCCGGATGTTACTCATATAGTACACGTTATGCAGTGCAACATTGATAGCAGTGCGAATGGAGCTCAATAATTACAATTGAAGACTTCCTGCAGTCTGACCGCAGTCATAAATGAGTAAATCGATCAATTTGATAATAACGTAAGGTTTATAACTAACTTCTGAGATTCAGTTTATTTTAACTCCGGCTTAAATTAATATCAATAATTAACACATTCTTTCACTGTTTTCCCACATAGTAAATGGTTCTAATATCTTTTAATTTTAATGGTTAGCCAAGATTTTTGATCGCATGAATAGATGGGGATTTTGGCTGCTTTTCTGTATTAAAAATAAATATGTCATGTTTGCACCTAGAATATTCACTCTAGAGCCAGAGTTCCTTTGATTTGGCTTGGTTAGAAATGTCTGTACTAGAATCTAAAATCAGAACCGGAGAACCAGAGTGGTTGACATAGCTCGCAGAATAAGCACATTAAATTGGCAGTGGGCTGGCCACATTTTTAGAAGAACCGACGGCCATGGAGCAAAAGTATTCTGGAGTGGAGATTGCGACTTGTAAATTGTGGGGTAGGACGACCGCCCGCCAGGTGGACGACGACCTAAAGAAGGTTGTGGGGATTGACTGGATGCGCTAAGCGCAGGACCGTGTATTGTGGCAAAGTTTGGGACAGACCTTTGTCCAGCAACGGACTGCCATTAATTATGTATAGATTTAGAAACTCGTCGGTCTAACAACAGGTGTACCCTTATAGGTAACAATAGCTAATAATTTGGTTGGATCCCCTGAGAGTGGTATACGGTATAGCGTAGCATATATCTATAGAGCCATAACAGTTATTTTACCAGTTAAAAGGTGAAACAGCTATATCATTGCTCCAGGCAGATGAAATTACATCGGTAGGCCACTTACAGCCATAAAAGCAACAAATAGCATGGAATCAGCACCACATTAAGACAGTTGGCTCTAAATTCAAGCGATCGATGCAGAGATCAAAACGTGTGCAGTCCCGTGAAAGCCATTAGCAAACGGCTAAAGACTTGTAGACATGCAAGCTTCATTACAAACTGGAATAAATTTTACTGGAAGGTGTTTATTTTTTGTCAAGAACTTTCAAATTTTATAACACTAATAAAAGACCTTTCTCTTCAAGTATGACTGATTCATCAAAGCGCATCCTGACTGTGATAGAAATTTTAAATTTGGAAAGCAGTTTTAAGTTAAGATTCACTTAAAAGCTTATTTTTTTAAACTTCTCCTTTTTCAGATTTAAAGCCACGGTTATCAGAAAAACGTCTTCTGATTTCTGTGTTTTAAAGCCTCCTGGAAAGTTTAGTCAACTAAACCTTGCCGATTGCTGAGTAAACAATATATTCTATTGTCAAGAAGAAGTCAAATTTGCTAATTTATGCAATTTAACTTAAAAGTAACCTGTGAGTCATAAAAGCTTTTCCTCATGAACTTTACAACTTCTGCAATATTAAATTAACTACATATCAGTTGAAGATAAAAAACGCAGAATAGCAGATCAAAACTCTAGAAGCAGCAGACGAAAAGGCACCAATAACTTAACCTCAGCGTACTGAGTCAAGAGGCACCTTTTGACTCGACATTATTGCCTATTAGCTGTCATAAAACTCAATGGATGCACACGCGTAGACGCCCACGCAACGGTATGCTTACCTCGACTTGAGAATTTCGGCGCTTACGTAATTTACTATTCGTATTATGTCATGTTATTGTCCTATTTTATTAATAATAGCCCTCGGTTCTACCTTAAATCAATAGAATGTGAAAGGGTTATTAAAATCAATGGTTTCGTTACTGTTAGGTATGGCATTTTGTAATTTTAGCTTATAGACATTCGGCTACAGTCATTCCTTGACATCAGAGTTTTTGGGAAATTGTTATTTTGAAATGTGTTTTAGCGACTGGTCATTGTCTGCTGATGGGAAGATGATAAAGTAAAAATTATCCCCGTTTGTTTTTGTATGCGACTTTTCGAGATATTCTGAGAACGATTGCAGCCTATGCCTATGTTAAAACTTTCCTAGGAATATAATAATCTTAATATTCTATGGTGAATTATGGGTTTAAAATATATCTACTATAATTTTAACGTAGGCAGTTAAGTGTTGGGCCAGAAATGCAGTAAATTGTCAGATCGCTTTTTTATTTAAGGAATAATATTGTTAATGCTGATCTTTCCAGTCTTATTTCAATGTAGTTAATGACGATTTCAAATAAATCAGATGATGCCACGGTGCCAATTCGGCTTAAAATAATAAAAAATAACATAATTAATCAAACATTTTCCGAACTAGTTTGTGTTTCAGTGTCGCATACTGAAAATAGGCTTAGCTCTCTGGAATCTGTCATTGTCTATTTGAACTTAAAGGGCTATTTATCTTGGTCTTTCATTGCCATATGTGGAAGGAATGGGATTCACACGGTCTGGTCATACTATGCTGCGTAGGGAAAGCGCATCCAGAAACGGACATTCTAGTTTGGCGAGTGTAGGTTACAAAATATTTACGGATATATTTTTGAAGCTATTAATTTGCTACGAAATTGATTCTTGGTTTTAGTACACAATGCTAGAAAGATACAGGACATGAAGAACAAAGCACGGAAGTCGACATTCAGGGAAATGGACTATAAGGGAATGGACGTACAGAAAAAGTAGTCCTTTAGAATAATGAACTCAAAGGGAAGGGGACATTCAGGGAAATAGACTTAATGAATCGACTGGATATTCCAGTAATAAGACCTGAAATGCCTAAGTTAGTGTATATAAGTAAAGTTTTTTAGAAACGTATTAAGTGAAATTCGTGCAGAAATTTTCAACATTTGCATGGACGTCTAGTGCATTCTTAAAGTTGACCAAAAGGGGTAGTATATAGTACCTATATAAGTTGTAGCCAGAGACAAAATTAGACCGTTGGGCAAATTATTCTTGGCTATCACGATAGAGGTACAACCTCTATTACAAGTTTCTAGATTTGGACGATAATAATTTAGTATAACGGCAGTCAAAGCAAAATACTTGTAGTTAGCTAAGATCAAGAATTACTGAATAAGAATAATATAAGTTCCCACGGGAAGCGGGAACGGAAACAAAATTCACATGAGCGAAGCTTCGGACATCAACTAGTGTAAATAAATATCTATAATCTCATGACGGTTTTCGGTTTGTCTAATTACCTAGTATTTTTAAGCTTCACTCATTTCCCGACGTTTCAATAGCCGTGATTACAAGTAGAGTCTACAAGTAGAGTAATGTAGTCTACATTACTCATAGACTCTGCTCATATCGACGAAATAATTATTATGGTTTTCGGGTCCATTTCGCGTGTAATTTATATTTTCTAACTTTGTTCACCTACTACTATATTGCAATAGCTGTGATCACGTGTAGACTCTACTCATATATCAACGTTTTAATAGTCGTGATTATTCGTAGACTCTACAAGCAGAGTAATGTATATTACTCTACTTGTAGAGTCTACTAGTAATTACTAATAGAGATTATGAATGAATTACTAATATATAATGATCCTGTTCTAGTTTGAGATCAATGTTGTTGAAAACCTTTACACAAATGTAAAATCTTTACCTTATTCTGTATTTCAGTGTGAAATTAAACTGTTATTTGTATGCTAAAATCTTTGTATCCACCAATTCACTAGTTATAATTATGTCATTTTATCTAACTAGCAATTTTCTTTAAAAATCTCGTTTACTATTTAAGAACTACTTAAATAAAGAAACCGCTGAAATTAAATTTGGATGCTTCTGATTTCGGTAATAGACATTTAAACATTATATTAAATTTATTCAAATCTAACCTTCATAAATTTTGCTAATCCTAGTAATTCGAGTCATTTTTATTACATTTCCTATACAATTTAAATATTAGTTATGAATCTAAATTTCCATCGAAACTAATTCTAATTTAGTACATAATCCGAGGAATCGATTAAGTTATTTATGTTGGATAGGAACCTTGACAGCCAACCAATTATTTTTGAACTGTCTACTTCCGAAAATTATGGAGTATTTACATGTTTTCTAATGAGTCTAAGATTAGAATAGTCTTGCGCTATCGTGTGCTTTATTGTATAACGAGACAATGATGTATTCCAGTGGTGTAACCGTCACAGTTTCCACACGTATCTTTTGGGACATCTTTGGTAATGAGTATCTACATACAACTTTAGAGAAAAACACTCAAGTACTTAGGTACGCCTAGTTGACTTTATTGTGAAATATGTAGTAGGTTTGATTTACCTACTGTCTTTTTTTTAACGTAGAAGAAGTCCTGCAGGGATGCTATGCCGGACTCCAACTGACTAAAAACCACACGTATCCTACCCAACAGCCTACGGCTGGAAGCCCCGGGTAAGCCGTCGGAAGGATACCCCAGGACTAGGTCTAATATACTGTGAAACTCGAGTCTACACAGAGACTCAATTATATTATCCGAGTCTTTACATGATCTACATCAGAGAAAATATGAGGAACAATGGTTCGAACGTTTGTTTCTTTTTTACGCAAAAACCACTGAAGTGAAAACCACACAGATACATCATAGCGAAATTTTGGTTCCGGTAATAAGTTATTTAAAGTTACACACGGATTTGCACGCAATGTTTGTCTACAATAGTATCAAAATATATTTTGCTGTAAACCGCGAGCGTTATCAGAGCATGATTTGCCTGATAAATTTTGCCGGTGTAAAGTTTTCCTCAAAAGGCGGCAAACGCATGCGTGCGAATATTTAAGACTCCGCCCACAGACGCAACAAGTAACTTAACTTTTTTAAAGTTTCATTTACAAACTCAATGATAAACAAAACCTTATCTCCAATATTATTACTCTACCATAATAGATAAGTTATCTCATCTGTTATAATTAAAAACTCTAAACAACATGTGTCTCTTATCAGATGTGACTTTTTTTACAAGACTCCATTATCTGTCTTGACAGATACATCACACGATGTTAAGAAAATTATTTGTATAAATTACCGCAAAGACATAAAAAGGAGAGCAGCAAAAAAAAAATCAAACATTGACAAAAAATATTTCAAAAAAACTTACAATTCTGATAGAAAAACTCTTCAACGCCGCTGACAAGATAATAAAAGAAAACGGAAACACCCAAAGTTATTCACACAGCACTCAGTTCATAAACACAACACGCAAAAACATGAGACATAAATTTAAATAATACTGAGGAGAGCTCGCGTGCGTCCCCAAAGACGTCTCAACGTGGAATGGTATCTTGCTTGATGATGGCAGAGCGAAAGACAGGGGTGATTGTGGGCTGCGGGGTCTGGGGATTGTGGGCGTGTCTTCGCAGGTGTATCAAACCGAGCCTTGATATTATGCGCATGTTAACACTTGAATATGAACACGCCTCACTGTCACGTATGAAGCCGAATTGTCGGCGAACTGTGTAATTGTTTGTTCGAAGGCGAAAGTGTAGTGCGATACACTTGAAGTTTCATTAATTATAAAACGTTCAGGCGGTTTCGGTTTTTAAGTGCCTAGTGTCAAGCGACGCTGACACCTTGATGAAGGCGAGAACATATTGGAGATAAAACAATACTGATAATATAATCTCATTTTTAAAGACCGTTATTGGCATTATTAACAGTTACAACTGCTCACATATTTAGGAGACTTTGCAATAATATAACATTAGCGCCACTTGCATTTGATTCCATCTAGGACAAAAATAATTGAACAGTAATATTTGTAATAATTGCAGTAATATGAGTATAGATTTCTTATGGTACTGCGGTGGCAATCCAGCAAACCATCCACCTGATCGAAAGTGGATACTGTATAGATAGCCTATGAACAACATCCGAGGTGTTACACTATAATAGGGATCCTGGAACATTCCACCCTGTTTTTAGTCGGTTCGAGTCTGGCATGAGTGACGACTTACACACGAAAACGAGGTGATAAACTCAAAAAGCCAAATCTAATGCCGATTGCCAAGTTAAAGTAGGTCGTGGCTAGCTAATTTTTAAGATATTCTAGGCCTGTGGTTATTGGTCATCCTTCCGAGGGCCTACCTGGGACTCCCAGTCGTACCTAAGCAGAAGGTAGGTTATTATAGCATTCTAGTAAGATGAACTCATATAAATAAGAACCTTCATATTTGACGTTTAACTTCACTTAAGCTCTTGAGTGGCGACTGAGACCAACGGTGTACGTCTGAAGTGCAGTAACTTTCGTTCGAAATGCCACAAATGGATACCCATCTCGAGATCAACCGTAGCTAATCACGCTTAACACAACACAATTCAACATCCTTAAAGTTGTCGAATATAGCAGACTGTTGACTAGGTAGGTACAGATTCAACTGTCGATAGAACAGTTGAGTTTTGGTATGACCACCGTTACCGTTCGACAATGTTCCCCGGGAGGTGGAATGACCACCAAGAAAAGGGGAGGACTGGATGTGGGAGGCGCATGACCGTGTATAGTGGGCTACGCAAGTAGTGGACTGCCACTGGCTAATGTCATTGCTTGAATAACACACTAACCACAGCAATGAATGGGGATTTCCTTAATGACATAAAATTTTACTTCACATAAGCATTTCAGGCTATGAGGATTTTCCGTTCATTGTTCGAAAGTAGTTAGTGGTAACCATTGTAATATCAGTATCAAACTCCTCGTGAGCATGTTTCTATTTTACATATTAAATAATCTCTTTATGGCTGAAAATTATGACATTACTTTTTAGTGCAACACTATCGAACTAACAGACAGGCAGACGTAGGACCTAATTTTAATTATTGAGAAGGAGGAACATTTCAAATAAAACAAGCACTTATAAGTTGTTAAAATCATTTGTGAACCTGCGCTGACTCGCCAGCGCAAGGTATAATTGCAAACAACTTCAGCGCTTGCTTAATTAAGCTATAACTCAAACTCACACGCGCTTGAGCGATATAGATTACACCGAGCAATCGCAAACTGACTCGAGTAATCGCCTCGGGCGAAATATCGAAAAATAATTAATCGATCGTAATCGATATGTCAAACTTCTTCGAGTATAGGAAGATGTGTCAGTGTCACAATAACGTGTGAATGTTTTGAATGTATGAATATTAAACAAGCGTCTAAGGCTATTGATATATAATATGAATATTGATAAATGAATACCAAGCTGGGTTTTGTGTAAGACATGTTTTCGTAAAATGGCTAGTCGGATCGAATGTTTGCCGCATCTAGCACTTATCGATCCATTCGAGGACACCCCAAGAAGCGGAATTACACCCGAAACAACCCCCAAAAACACGGGATAGTACCCGTACCCCTACGAGAGGCCGCGGTGGTGATCAAAGTAGGTATATTGGTATCTTAGGACATCCTTCCCGGGGCTTACCCGGGGCTCTCAGCCGTATAGGCAGTTTTAGTACTTGTACGTCCGGTACTTAATTATAATAACAGTTTGCATATTAATATTGATATCGCAAACATAAATCGTCGTCATGACGAAAAAGAGTGAAAATTGCAAATGGCAAGTACGACCAGAATTTTTAAATCCCTTTTGGATTAAGATACATTAGTATTCATGAAAATTAAAATATCCCTCACTCGAAACGAACCTTTGGAAACGTGTTACACCGAGTACCTCAACGGTAGGATGATTCAAGTTAAAATCTTCATTTACCAAAGACCATAAAATCAGTACTGGGTACTTCTATATTGCTTTAAAATCCACTTAAGGCCAACTTTCAACCGTTCGAAGGTAACGGACCATCAATAGTTAAACTCCATTAGAATAATTAAACTGAGTACTTTATTGCTTCGGTAGAGCAATATTAACACACCTGACCACTAGTACTTCTCGCTTACAATTTACATAGAAATTATAAGAATATACGGAAGGTACCCGTTCCCGCTTCCCTTAGGAACATATTCCCGAGATGAAAAGTAGCCAAGGTGTTATTTCATACTATCTACATAGCTATCTCTATACCAAATTTCAGCCCAATCCGTTCAGCCGTTACAGCGTGATTGAATAACAAACATACAAACATCTTCACAAACCTTTACTTTCATAATATTAGTAGGATAGTAGGATTAGCTTCGTCGGTTATATTATACTAGCTGACCCGCGCAACTTCGTTTGCGGCACATGAGAGTTAGAAAAAGAGAGGTATGGTATTAATATTTTGAGTAATATAATGTTTCCCGTCGCATTTACTCTCGTCGAGCCTAGTCCCGTCGCGTCGCTTATAGATATAATATAAATCGTCGCTTATATATACCTATATTATCGCTTATTATATGTACATGAGAGCTGACCTGCACAACTTCGTTTGCGTCACATGAGCGAGAAAGAGAGAGATGTAGTATTAATATTTAAGGTGATATAATATTTCCCTTCGCACTTACTCCCGTCGCGTCGCTTATATTCATTAGAGCTGACCCGCACAATTTCGTTTGCATCACATGAGATTGAGAAGGAGAGAGGTGTGGTATTAATCTGTAAAGTGATATAATGTTTCCCGTTGCATTTACTTCCACCCGTCCTTTTTTTGGTACGGAACTCATGTGTGTCCGACTCGCACTTGGCCGGTTTTTATCGTTCAGTTGATTGGCTACCACTGCAGTCCATGTTTACCTAATCCCGTCACGTCGCGTATACTTCAAAACTTAATAAAAGGGGTTATTGTAAGTGAACCTTAAAATATAGGCATATGCTGTTGACGATATTTTTTTGTAACTTTTAAAGGGGAACATTTTTGTAATACAAATTTTTCACGTAACTTTAACAATTTAAGCAACGTACGCAGTGGAAGCTCTCAAAAGAAATAAATTTTCCTCGTTCTCGAAACATTAGTTCTTGGGACACTGGGTATTGGTAAACCAAGGCAGATGGAGCTACCTAAGACAATTGAGTTAGAAGCTATTAATCGTCATTTCTCCACCTCTCTTGTAATTGATGGCCTAACCAAGCGTCAAACGGTTGACTTCATAGCCGGACTGACCAGTCCCAGTTATGCACCCTTTCAGTTTTCTCCAGTCACGTTGGTTGAGATCAAAAAAATTATCTTGTCTATTAAGTCAAAAGCTGTGGGCTGTGACAACATTAGTCGACGTATGATTATGCCTCTCCTAGACCTACTTCTTCCGGCTATCTTACACATAATTAACTTTTCCCTTGATTCTGGTCAATTTCCAGAGATGTGGCGAAAAGCCTACGTTCGCCCCCTTCCTAAAATTTCCAATCCCTCTCTTCCGAAACATTATCGTCCAATTTCTATCCTTCCTTTTCTATCAAAAGTTCTGGAGGCATGCGTGCATAAGCAGTTGTCTAGTTTTGTACAACATAATGCCGTACTTACTTCTATGCAATCGGGATTCAGGCCAGGACATAGTACAACTACTGCACTTCTCAAGGTAACGGGTGACGTCAAGGATGGAATAGAAAAAGCTAAGGCCACTGTGATGGTCTTAGTTGACTTTTCAAATGCCTTCAATTGTGTAAACCACGACATTCTTTTGTCAATCCTTGCACATATAAAGATCTCTTCTGGCGAGCTGGATTGGTTTTCCTCATATCTTCAGGGTCGTCAGCAGTCAGTTTGTGTCGACGAGATGACGTCAAGTTGGTGCAAACTTGACTCTGGGGTCCCTCAAGGCGGCATATTATCTCCTCTTCTATTTTCAATATTCATCAATTTCGTGACCTCTAATCTTCAGTGTGCGTATCACCTGTATGCCGATGATCTGCAATTGTATAGCCAAGCCTCTGTGGACAATCTCTCGGATGCTATAAATAATGTTAACACTGATTTAGGCTGGATAGGTAGTTGGTGTGATAGGTTCGGATTGGCTGTCAATCCTGATAAATGCCAGAGTATTATAATTGGCACTAATTATATGATTAATCGGTTGAAGGAAGTAACTCTGCCACCCATAACTTTTAATGGTAAAGCCATTCCTGTCACACTCAGTGTTAAGAACCTAGGCTTAAACATTGACTCAACCTTGAGTTGGCGGGTTCAGGTGACTAACGTTTCACAAAGAGTTACTGGGATACTTCGGGCTCTCTATCGTCTTAGACATTTTTTGCCCGTCAAAACCAAGACAATGCTTGTGCAAACTTTAATATTTCCTATCTTCGACTATGGTGATGTGTGCTATCTCGACCTGAATGCAGATCTACTCAATAAGCTTGACCGACTTCTCAACAATTGCATTCGATTCGTCTACAATCTTAGGAAGTACGATCATGTTTCGGCTTGTCGGGCAGAGCTTGGTTGGTTACCTATTCGACGACGACGCAGTCTGCGAGCGGTCTGTCTACTTTTCTCACTACTCAATTCTCCCAACGCCCCTGCATACTTAAAATCTTATCTTCATCTAATTGGCTCTAACCATGACAAACACTTGCGCTCCTCTAACAATCTTCTTCTCCACTGTCTAACTCACACTTCTAATCTCGTCCACTCCTCTTTTCTAGTGCGTTCTATTCTTCTCTGGAATGCTCTTCCTCTTGAAGTCCGAAAGTTGACAAATCGGTATACATTTAGAAACAGAGTTCGCGAACTGTATAAGAACCCATAGGCAGAACAACATTGTTAAGGCTTTTCTCGAGTATGTATATGATATTTATTTATGTATATAAATATATATGTACCTATATATAATATATATTAAATGATATGCATTTATATATAATAAGAATGTATGTATATACCTTTACTTATTTTTATGTATGCAAATTTTATGTTTATTTAATTTAATGAATAACTATAATTTGTTAAATTTTAATTATATTTGTAGTTTTGTACCGTTCATAAAGCTTTCATCATGTTCTTTGAGCACCTACTCTAAGTTATCTCTGCATCACCCAAAGGTTGACTGGTAGATAATGCCTTTTGGCATTAAGTCCGCCTTTGTACAGTTTTAATTTGTGCAAAAAGTTTAATAAATAAATAAATAAATTATTTATGGCTGCTCCGCTCCTATTCGCATTAGCGTGATTTTATATCGCCATTAGCCATCCTCAATAAATGGACTATTAAACTGTAAAATAATTTTCGAAATGCAACCAGTAGTTTCTGAGATCCTAGGACAAACAAACTATGCAGTTTTATAATATTGTGAGCGAACCTTAAGAAACAGACAAATTAGGTTATTGTGAGCGAACTTTAAGAGATAGACATATGCTGCCGCGGACTTTTTTTTAGAACTTTCTAAGAGAAACAAAATAGTAATACACAATTTTTACGTATCTTTAACTATTTACGCAGCGTACGCCTCGGAAGCTTTCAGGCGATAAAAAATATTACCCGTTTTCGAAACATTATTCATTGCTGCTTCGCCCCTATTCGTCTTAGCGTGATGTTATATAGCCTATAGCCATCGTCAATAAATGGACTATCAAACTGTGAAAGAATTTTTGAAATCCAACCTGTAGTTCCTGACATCCTAGCGTTCAACCATACAAACAAACAAACACTTCAGCTTTATAATATTAGTATAGATAGTTACTTACTATTATAATACGATTGTGAATGTAAGGCACGATCTATAGCTTCGAATGGTAGTCTCAGAGGGTAAGTTTAAGACTCAGGGACCTCCTTTCGAGAGTATACCTGTTGATACTTTAAGACTCGGTAGTATTACTATAGAATATTATTTTACTATATAATCTGTGGTATTACCATGCAACGCCTTTGGTCGCGACTAGACTGTATTTGTCCAGTAGCGACCAAGAGCTTGACAGACAGTATTCAAAAATAATGGTGGGAATTCAAAAAGATTTAAGAAGCTATTTTCATGGTTGGCATTGAGAGCACACTTCTCTGGTGTTGCCTACATCTATTGGTTGCAGTGACCAATTTCGATCATGTTGGCCGTATGGTTGTCTACCACTTTAGTAGGATAAAAAGTACCTGCAGCGTCATTTTAACGTAGCCCGATTACTAAACTAAAATACCCGTAATCGGTAAGCTTCTAAGAAACACACAAAATTATAAAATAACACGTCTGTGCCTTCCCCTATAGACGTAAAGATAACAGTACGTATGTTACATCTAATTACATAGAGCAATCGTGAAAGGTTGCACGTAAATAATCAGTTGGTCGGATGATTTAAATACCAAACAATGGTACGAAATGTACAAATGCAATATTGAGTTTCACAACACAACTGAAACAACACTCCTGACACAATAACAAGGATTGTCTAAACCACATTGACATTTGCTGAGAAATTATATTGGACTAGGATCATTATATGAAACAGTGCTGCAATTTATATAGTCAATATTTATATGAAAGGAAAATAATGGTATAGACCTAGACTAGGTCTATAGTTTGATCAGTCTCTAAGTTCGCTTTTTATAATTGATGAAATGCAATTACGCACTTCTCTAGGAGCAGCAGGGCAGAGTCTTTCAGCTAGAGAGAGGGGCCAGATTTCTGCCATCACCACTACTACCCCCAAAGTGTACAGATTCCGTACCAATCTAGACACGCGGCAGCGTGCCAAGCCAAGTTCAAGCAAAGGAACTAGCTAGCCAGCGCCGAGTGTAATTTTACACAAACCACTTGGTGCCACTTTTGACCCTTCTATAACTCAAAACCTCTTTAACGTAAACACATAAAACTAAGTGTGTTTAATTTTATCCATAAGGACATCTAGAAGCCCAAATTTCATGAAGCTAGCTCAAGCTCAAACGGTTTTAAAGTTATGAAGGTCAAAAAGTTGTTAATTCTAGCACTGACTGACTGATTGACTGACATATAGTACCTAAACCTAACCTACTTCCAGATGACCTAGAAGGATGAAAATTGGAATCCCGCGCGGTAATTGTGTGAAGGCGTAGGAAAAATCTGTAAATAAAAAAAAAGTTCAAAGATAGGGGGGGTAACCGTACAATTTCTTTAAAAATTGTAACGTTGGAACCGGTACAACGTTACAAGCAAATATTTGAAACTATCCCAATATACAGGATGGAATTTAAAGACGGTAGTTGGAGGGAAAGTACCCTTAATATTGATAATGGCAAGTTTTGTTGAAAGGAAACATTCCTTTATTTTCAAAAATAAGTAAAACTGCATTTAAAGATTTTTGAAAAATCACATGTTTGAGCCGGGAATCGAACCTGGGAGATGTGGATACCAACCGAAAGAGTCTTTAATAAGAAACAAGTTCTTTCAGACAACATAGTATCTTAAATTAAAGGAAGACCAAGTAAAATATGTTTTTATTTTAAAGCTTACTCACTATATGAAGAAGAAAAAGCAGTCTAATTGAGATTCTTCTCATTTTTTTTTTGAAGTTGGTTGGTTAAGTGACCAGCACGAATATTCCCATTCACAGAAACTAGAACATATTTTTAACCAACTTCAAAAAAATTAGAAGAATCTCAATAGACTGTATTTTTCTTCAGATTGTGAGTAAGCTTTAGGTACAATAAAACATATTTTACTTGGTCTTCCTTTAATTTAGGATACTATGTTGTTCAAAAGAAATTGTTCCTCATTTAAGACTCTTTCGGTTGGTATCATAAAATACAGGATGTTTTTTTTTTCACATCTCCCAGGTTCGATTCCCGGCTCAAACGGGTGATTTTTCAAAAATCTTTAAATGCAATTTTACTTACTTTTGAAAATAAAGGAATGTTTCCTTTCAGCAAAACTTGCCAATCTCAATATTAAGGGTACTTGCCCTCCAACTACCGTCTTTAAATTCCATCCTGTATATGTATTATAATATCTTTACAAAAAGTAATGATATCCCACCAAAAACATAAATGTAAAAAAGGAGAGCCAAGTTCAATACAAAGATTATGCTTGACTGTGGGCTTCCCAGCTTCATACTAAAGTCCCAGAAAATATTACAATTAATTCAAGTAGCACTTAATACAACATATTAAGTTGAACCACGGGACATTTATTATGATCTATTTATAAATGATATGTAGGTGTCCGAAGATCATTAGAAGCCCAAAACGACATTTCATCGAAAACACTTCGTCGAAAACACTTTGTTGAAACGACATTTTACCGAAAACGGTTTGTCGAAACCATTTGCCCGAAAAAACACTTCGCCTCAACCGGGCTATAGGATAGATAGAGCATGGGCTAAATGAGCTAGAGCATTTCTGCTTACGCCTCACTCTCAAGAACCCTTCTATTTTTTGTTGCTAGAGACTGGTATCCGTACAAGGCTTCCCCGACTAACATATTACCAACTCCCCTCCTCCCCAGTAAGTAGACGATTACTAAACTTCATTAAATTTAGTTCCTATAATAAATTTGTATTGTTAAGTATTGACCTAGTAGAAAGTTATTCAGGTTATCCTTCAGATTATTTTTATGGTTTTTGAAGCACCCGTTGGACCTCAAAGTTTAGACCCTATTTTAAAAATAACCGTTCGACCACATTTTAAGGTCCGAATATTATGTACCCATTGGACCTCTTTTTTAGGACTATTTAGACCTCAAAATATTAAATATGCTAAATGGTCCCGTTGGACCTCGTTTTTTTTAGGACCATTTGGACCTTCAATATTAGATGTGTTAATTTGTTATCCGTCCTTTGTTCATAGGTACAGTTAACGATGACAATTCCTAATAAATATTCTGGGTAAACCCTCCAGCTAAGTACGGATTTTCTACATTGGTACGCCCAGGTTCTAATGCGATGTATATTATAACTGATGTGTTTTGGATACCGATACCGATTTGAAATGACCTGATGGGTACGCCCAGATTCTGTGATGGTGGTGGTGTCACGTGATATATTTTGTTGAGGAGGGTCATATGATATGTTCTGGTTTGGTAGGGGGTTTGCAATTACGTGTTTAAAATTTCTCCATGGGTACGCCCAGGTTCTGGGGGGGGGGGGGGATCACGTGCTATGTTCTAGGTGAGGGGGTTGCTACAACACAACAACTAGGACATAAACAAAACCCACCCCTTTCGGGAACTGATTAAATATTATTTAATGAATTCCCGTTCGTCCCCCTCAGGGGGACGAAGTCTAAGGGGACGAACGGGAATACTCCTTATTTTCTTCAAAATATTCGATATATAACAGCGTGTCACTTTTGTGCATGACTGTAGTTTAGCTATTTATACCACGATTCATAAATGAGGTCCAACGGAACTCGTTTCTTGTTAGAGGGTACAATGGAACCTCGACTTTAGGAAAAATAATAATTTTAAGGTCCAAACGGTAAACGGAGGTCCAATGGATCACGATTATCAAGGAGGTCCAAACTTTGAGGTCCAACGGGTGAGTAGCCTTTTTGGAGTGTCTGAAAGTTATCCTTATACTTAATTATTATTACTTTGAAGGAGATCAATACATCTAGCAAAACCTTTGATATTTTAATTACATAAGAAGCAAACACAGCATTTAAAATGCCAATAAAATTATTCACGCTCAATATCAGGCTATCAAAACAGTAAATTATACAATCAATAAATCAATTCGATATTTATAAATTATCGATGAAGATTTCACTTTGATAAATATAATTATTATTTTGTTTTCTCTGTCGTTATTGTTTTGTTATTAATAGTTATTTGATTTATTTACATCGCACACACAGGTATTAAAGTATGATTGTGTACACATACCACATGGTCAGGTGCAGGTCTTTTTATTTTTAACGTGAGGGAAAATCCTCATGGATGCTATGCCGGACTCCTACCGACTAAAAAACCTCACGTAACGCCCAGCAGCCTATGGTTGGAAGCCTCGGGTAAGCCCTCGGAAGGATGTCCCAGAACTCCCAACAGACCCACGGCTACCACTGCGGTTTCGCCTCTAGGCAGGTGCAGGTCTTAGGAATAATCTTCGATCAACAATATACTGTTGATCGAAGGGAATTATAGAGTATTGTTGAAACAACTATGGTTTAATGATCTTGAAGCTGGGAAGGGTTAAATTTTCCCCCTATGTGAGGCTGCAGTGGTAGTCAAGTCATGTTGGGAATCCTGGGCATATTCTTCCGAGGGCTTACCCGGGGCTCCCAACCGTAGACAAAAGGTAGAGAACGAGTTGGTTTATAGTTCTTAAGAGTCCGGCATATCATCCATGACGGACTATTCACACGTAAAAAAAGGGGTTAAATATTGCATTATAATGTGTCACTTAATTTGTACATCTATATATATAAAAATGTTGTGTGCGTTTAAGTATCTATTAAAAACTCAAAATTTACTGAATCGACTGAGCTCAAAATTGGACAAGACATACAATAGGATTCAGAGATGGTTTTAGGCTACTTTATACACTTTTATCATAACAGCAATAAGAATAAAATAGCTTTAAAAAGTGATTTTACCAATAGATGGCGCTGGTCGTTTTTTAGGGTTCCGTACCCAAAGGGTAAAGAACGGGACCCTATTCATGAGACTTCGCTGTCCGTCTGTCTGTCTGTTTTTTTTTTTTTTTTTTTTTTTTATACCACTAAACTGTCTGTCTGTCTGTCCGTCAGGAAGCTGTATCTCATGAACGGTGATAGCTAGAGAGTTGAAATTTTCACAGATTATGTGTTTTTGTTGCCGCTAAAACAACAAATACTGAAAACAAAAACATAATAATATTTAAGGGGGGCTTCCATACAACAAACGTGTTTTTTAGCGACTTTGTCTTTTATATTCGGTAATAAGGTATACTTCACAATTTAAATACGTTAGTTAATTTGAACATTTCATCAAGATCATTCATTCCCTTTACACCATGCAAATTAAATGAATACTTTAGGAGGTAAAGCACAATCAAATGTTGCTCAACGAAATTAATTTCGTGTCGTCAGGATTGAACATTATACGGGTCACATACTAACTTATTTTCCGACTTTCATCGTAAATATTTGTTCTTTAAAAAGTGAACAACGCTTTCAGCAGATTACTTTAGGTAGGTCTAATATTTCAAAGATTGCTATTTCATAGGAAATAGTCAACAAATAGTCCATATTTTATATTTTTCTCCAGTTTAAACAATTTACGTACAAACACACAATTTATGTTGTAGACGTAGATATCGTGTTTATAATGTCATCATTCAAATGTCATCAATATTCTGAAAAAGAAATTAAACATAGAGTTCACCAACTCTTTTTGAAATATATATTGTACCTACCGTAGAGGATCTATACAAGGATAGTTAACATTATAGAGCAACGCGACCTGTCTAAAGACGCGCGTTATATAAGTATAACACTATAGAGCAACGCGAACTGTCTAAGGCGCGCGTTGCTATGTGTTAATAGGTAATGAGGGCAACCAGTAGACATTGAAATACTCACAGAATATCGAGCATTGTATTTTCATAAAAAAAAAATTATTGAAACAAAATGGACCTTTACTGGGACATCCTTTCGAGAGCTTGTCTTGTTGAGAGAGAGGAGTCCGGCATATCATCCATTAAGGATTTTCCATCTCGTTAAATAAAAACCGGCCAAGTGCGAGTTGGACTCGCCCATGAAGGGTTTCGTAGCAGCAGGTAACATAATATAAAAGTTCTTATAGTTCGTTGTAACTTTGATTGATGTTTTAACACGTTCGCAGTGGTAGTGATTTTTCTAACCAAAAATTGCGGTTTATGACGTATTAAAAAAAAACTACCAGCTCTATCTCGTTCAAACTAATTTTCGTTGGTAGTTTTTATGGCAATGTACATCATATATATTTTTTAGATTTATCACTCTCTTAGTTTAGAAGTTAGAGGGGGGGGGACACTCATTTTTCGACTTTGGAAGTCCCTCTTGCGCAAACTATTCACTTTAGAAAAAAATGATATTAGAAACCTCAACAGCATTTTGGAAGACCTATCTATAGATACCCCACACGTATGGGTGTGATGAAAAAAAAAATTTTGAGTTTCAGTTCTGAGTATGGGGACCCCCAAAATTTACTGCTTTTTTTCTAGTTTTATATAAGAATCTTAATGCGGTTCACAGAATACATCTAGTTACCAAGTTTCAATAGCATAAGCCTTATAGTTTCGGAGAAAAGTGGCTGTGACACACGGACGGACAGACAGACAGACAGACAGACAGACAGACATGACGAATCTATAAGGGTTCCGTTTTTGCCATTTGGCTACGAAACCCTAAAAAGGAAAAAGGGAAGCTCCCGTGCAACAAATAGGTACGACTTTTTGCTGTTTTTTGGTACGGAACCCTCCGTGCGGGAGTCCGACTCGCACTTGGCCGGTTATTTTTATTACCGGCCCCATACACGGACAATAATATTGATCAATATAAATTATTGTTCAATAAGTTGACCGTGTAGGGCTAATATTGAGGTTTGAACAATCACTAAACAAAAGTTTGACGGAGCTTAAATTTTATTGATCAATATTTTTTTTTCGCACCGTGTAGGCTTAATATTGATCAATATTTTTCAGTCGGATATCGGAATTTCGAATTTGGAATTTACTTTTCTTCGTCAGACATATACTCGGACAGAAATAAAAACATTGAAGCAATGTTATTGAGTCAATATTATGGAAGGTGTGTATTCAAAAGATAGTGATTATGATTATTGAACAATAAAAATATTGATCCATATTATTGTCCGTGGGGGCCTCTTATATTCTGCCAGCTTCAGAACAAAATATTATAAACAACCTATTTAGAAGGTATCTACCTACCAGATTGATTTTTTTTAAGCTAAGGGCGAGGCCGCACTTGCGGTTATCGCGGCGGTTTCTAACCTCAAAATGTCAAAACATTGACTTGATTTCATTGATTTTGACAGTTTGATGACATTTTGAGGTTAGAAACCGCCGCGGAAAAACGCAAATGCGGCCTCGCACTTAGATCATTTTTTAAGAGAAGTTTGATTGCGGCCTCTTTGCATTCAGAATAATTAAAGAGAGTACTTACCTAATAAAGAGGTCAGATATGTTTTGCATGTTATTTTTGAACTTTCTGGACATTCGGAATTTTGGAGTTTTGGACTTTAGACTTTTGGAATTTTGGAGTTTTGGAGGTATGGAGTTTTCGACTTATAGAATTTTAGACTTTGGAGTTTTGGACTATTGGACTTTTGGACTTTTGGACTTTTGGACTTTTGGACTTTTGGACTTTTGGACTTTTGGACTTTTGGACTTTTGAACTTTTGGACTTTTGGACTTTTGGGCTTTTGACCTTCTGGACTTTTGGAGTTGGAGTTTTGGAGTTGTAGAGTTTGGAGTTTTGGACTTTGGACTCTTGGAGCTTTGAACTTTTGGACTTTTGGACTTTTATACTTATGTAGTTTTGGACTTTTGGAATTTTGGACTTGAGACTTTGGACTTTTGGACTTTAGGCGTTTTGGAGTTTTGGAGTTTTGGGGTTTTGGAGTTTTGAAGTTATGGAGTTATGGAGTTTTGGAGTTTTGAAGTTTTGGAGTTTTGGAATTTTGGAGTTATGGAGTTTGGACTTTTGGACTTTTAGAATTTTAGACTTTGGAGTTTTGAACTTTTGGACTTTGAACTTTTGGACTTTGAACTTTTGGACTATTGGACTTTTGGACTTTCGGACTTTTGAACTTTTGGACTTTTGGACTTTTGGAGTTTTCGAGTTTTCAAGTTTTCGAGTTTTGGAGTTTTGGAGTTTTCGAGTTTTGGAGTTTTGGAGTTTTCGAGTTTTGGAGTTTTGGAGTTTTGGAGTTTTGGAGTTTTGAAGTTTTGGAGTTTTCGAGTTTTCTAGTTTTCGAGTTCGAGTTTTCGAGTTTTCGAGTTTTCGAGTTTTCGAGTTTTCGAGTTTTCGAGTTTTCGAGTTTTCGAGTTTTCGAGTTTTCGAGTTTTCGAGTTTTCTAGTTTTGGAGTTTTGGAGTTTACGAGTTTTCGAGTTTTGGACTTATAGAATTTTAGACTTTTAGACTTTGGAGTTTTGAACTTTTGGAGTTTGGACTTTTGGACTATTGGACTTTTGGACTTTTGGACTACTAACTCCTATATATATTTCAAGATATTTCTTTCGAAAAATAAGGTCATGAAGAAGTTTCACTTCTTACGTGTGTACAATAGTACACGCACACATTTTTCTTTTTAAATGTACCCATAATTTAGTTTGTTACTCATTTCTCATAAGTACTTAAAACCACCAGAAAAAAGTCACAGCGAAGCGTGGCAGGGTACCGCTAGTAGTTTATAGAAACAGGGACCTCCCCCTTTTTTTTTTGTTTAACGTGAGGGGAAAATCCTCATGGATGTTATGTTATGACTCCTACCGACTAAAAAACCTCACGTCACGCCCAACAGCCTGTGGTTGGGAGCCCCGGGGAAGCCCTCGGAAGGATGTCCCAGAACTCCCAACAGCCCCACGGCCGCCACTGCGGCCTCGCCCAGGGGGTGGTTCGGGTGCTATCCCGCGTCTTTGGGGGGTTTCGGGTGTGATCCCGCTTCTATGGGGGGCGTGCGTGAATTGCTCACGTCACGCTGCCGTCATGGGCCTGCTTCTGTAAGGACGGTGAGCCGCCCTCTCACCGTCCTCAGGCCCCGGTCATGGTGGCCGATAGTCCTCGGCGAAGACACGCTCGCAGAAGGAGGCGGCGCAGTCCCACTTACTCCCGCTGGAGAGCATGGTTCGCACCATGGTCTCGAGCAAGAGAGTGTCCACGTCCAGACCCACTACGAGGACCTGGCGCTGTTGCGCCCACGCCGTGCACTCCACCAGCGTATGGAGCGCCGTGTCATCGCTGCGGTCCTCGCAGTGCTGACACTCGGCCGTGGTTTCCCGGTGTTTTCGCCACACATACCTACCGAAGCTACCGTGCCCGGCAAGCATCTGTGTCAACCGGTAGGAGAGAGCAACGTGTCTCCTCTCCAGCCACTCGTCCATGACCGGTCTGACAGGGACCTCCCCTACAGATTTTTTTTTGGCATATCGCATTAAGGTTTTAGGAGCGATTGATCCAATTCGAAAGTTGTCCGATAAAGTATTTTCAATGTAAGAACAGATTTTCAACCTGTTAAACTTTATTATCCCTTTGAATTCAACTTATCGTATTATTAGTGTATATATAGGTAGATGAAATCTACAACGATTGATAAGGGGCCCAGAAGCACATACCTACATAACTAACTACAAATAAATTATGGCTACTGGTTTTAGAAATATTTTTAAACATAAATGACACTTAATGTAAATGACACTTAGTATTTATTCAGCCACAACAAGAATGAAAAATTGTAATCGTGACTAATGTCATTTACAAATTAAGGTAATTTAAATTTATTATGTGTTCATATTTTATACCTGTGATATTATTATTGCAGTCATTAATACATATTACGCTAATCAGCTTAGATACACGTGCTACATAATCTTTTACCGTATTTCTCACACCAAATACAATATCAAAAATATTTCATTGAATAGTATAATCATTTACATTAATGGGTTCTAGATAAATAACTAATAAATAAATATAGCCGTAAATCGTAAAATTAAAAAAAAATCCAGGAATAGTAGGGGATTCACCTCGTAGTGAAAGTCTTTTACTTGTACAAACCTTTATTTTGATACCATAAATATTGACGTGACATTATGACAACGTCTTATAATTCGATGGAACCGGCTGCACGCACGAAAAAACATGCCGAATGCGGCGTTACCTCGCTCTGAGGCGTTCCATTTAAGGCTGAGTTGTCACGTTCAACTATTGTCAGTAAACCGATTTTTTTTGCACATTTAATAAATAAATAAATATTTGTTGACATTTACATTTTATGCAAACATCTCGTTTCCTGTTGTGTTTTGAATGTGTAAGGGAAAATATACATTACTGGGTTTAAGTCACTTTAAGTTTATTTTCTTTTTACAGCATTACCAAGATTGCTTTTCAAAAGCTAACATCACGAAAGCTTATGCATAGAAATGAAAGCGCGTATGTAGGTACTGTGTAGTGCACACCCATTGCGGAGAGACCGGCTGTACGACATACCCCAGAAGTGGAATCACGCAACGCCGTTTATAATTCAACAACAATAAACAGATAGTTAATTGCAATGCTGTCACGGGCGCAGTATATGGTAATGAGGCGTAGGGATCGCGGCTGTATGGACAATATCTCTCGACGGTGAAAGGTAAGGCGGGTCTGGCGTAAACTGTGAACTTAGCTACTTCTGGATTTCTCTAGAGAGATAGGCCATATATCAAATGAATATATTGGCTACCGGATAGAAAACAACTGCTTTAACTGACAAATCCATACTAATATTATAAAGCTGAAGAGTTTGTTTGTTTGAACGCTAGGATCTCAGGAACTACTGGTTGGGTTTCAAAAATTCTTTTACAGTTTGATAGTCCATTTATTGAGGATGGCTATAGGCTATATAACATCACGCTAAGGTGAATAGGAGCGGAGCAGCAATAAATAATGTTTTGAAAACGGGAAATTATTTTTACCGTCTGAGAGCTTCTGTGACGTACGCTGCGTAAATGGTTAAAGCCACGTAAAAATTGTGTACTACAAAATTGTTTCTCATAAAAAGTTCCAAAAAAAGTCCGCGACAGCATATATTTATCTACTAGCTGATCCGCGCAACTTCGTTTGCGTCACATGGGAGTGAGAAAGAGAGAAGTGTAGTATAAATATTTAGTGATATAATGTTTCCCGTCGCATTTACTCCGTTGCTTATGTTCATTAAAGCTAACCCGTACAACTTTGGTTGCGTCACGTGAGAGTGAGAAGGAGAGAGGCGTGGTATTGATATGTAAAGTGAAATAATGTTTCCCGTCGCATTTACTTCCGCCCGTCCTTTTTTGGTACGGATCCGACTCGCACTTGACCGGTTTTTATCGTTCATTTGAATGGCTACCACTGCAGACCACGATTATTGCCGTCGTCACCTCGCTCATATATTAAAACTAATAGGAGGGTTATTGTAAGCGAACCGTAAAAGATAGGCCTATGCTGTCAAGGACTTTTTTTTATAACTTTTTAAGAGGAACAATTTCATATTACACTATTTTTACGTAACTTTAACCATTTACGCAGTGTACGCAATGGAAGCTCTGAAAAGAAAGAAATTTTCCCCGTTCTCAAAACATTATTCATGGCTGCTCCGCCACTATTGGTCTTAGCGTGATGGTATGTTGTAATTAACCATCCTCAATAAATTGACTATTAAACTGTAAAATTAATTTTGAAATGCAACCGGTAGTTTCTGAGATCCTAGCACAAACAAACTCTTCAGTTTTAAAATATTGTAAGCGGACCTTAAGATATAGACAAATTAGGTTATTGTGAGCGAACCTTAAAAGATAGACATATGCTTCTTGTGTACCTCACACACCGCTGGGCGGCGGCTATCGAGAGTAAGGGTGAGGCTCTAGCAGCGAGCCTCGACATCTCGAAAGCCTTTGACCGGGTCTGGCACCGTGGTCTTCTTTTTTTTTTTTTTTTTTTTTTTTTTTTATACCACTAAGGTGGCAGACAAGCTTACGGCCCACCAGAAGGACCGGTGGTCACCGCAGCCTATGAACGTTTGCAACACCAGAGGCGCCACACTCGCGCTGCCGACCCTGCAAAAACCTTCTAAGACCCCTTTTGAAGAACCCCATACTGTAGGCGTTTGGGAAAACCGAGGCAGGGAGATCATTCCACAACCTAAGCGTGCGCGGAAGAAAACCCCTATCGGATCTAACCGTGCTGGAACGCTCCGGACGCAGAGTGTGAGGATGAACTCCCTGTCTGTGGCGAGCGGTGCGGTGATAGAACGTAGCCGTGGGCATCATATCAAACAATTCCTCAGAGCACACACCATTGTAAAGTCGGTAGAACACGCATAAGGAGGCAAAGTCTCTCCTGTCGCGAAGAGGTTCCACACCACTTGTAAGTATAGGATCGTTGACAACTCTTATAGCACGTCTTTGCACCGAGTCAAATGGACGAAGCTGATATTCAGGTGCCCCCGCCCAAAGGTGACAGCAGTACTCCATGTGCGGCCGCACTTGCGACTTATACAGAAGCAGTGTTTGCGCAGCAGTGAAGTACCGCCGCGCCCTGTTGAGCACACCTAGCTTCTTGGACGCCAGCTTAGCCTTGTCCTCCAAATGACTACGGAACTGAACGTCACTGGAGATGTCAACGCCAAGGATCCCTATACTTTTGGAGATGGAAAGAGATGTGCCCTGAAATTGCGGCGCTACAGTAATTGGGGTTTGCTTAGCGGTGAAAAAACACGCTTGTGTCTTGGAAGGGTTAAACTGGACAAGATTTTGTCCACCCCAATCGGACACTCTAGTAAGAGTAGCCTCGATTACAGACACAAGCTGTTCACGATTTTCCTTCACTGTGTCCCGAGAGATACCGGGGCGGCCCGTGTAACAAGTGTCCCCCGTACTGTCGTCCGCATAACAATGAATGCCGTCAATAGACAACATGTCATTGATATGCAGCAGAAACAGAGTAGGGGACAACAATGAGCCTTGCGGTACTCCAGCGTTTATGGCCATGCAGTCTGAACAGCTGCCGTCAACGACGGCCTTGATGCTTCTACCGGCCAGGAAGCTAGACACCCATCCGCATAATCTCTCGGGCAGTCCATATGAGGGCAATTTCGTAAGAAGACCACGGTGCCAGACCCGGTCAAAGGCCTTAGAGATGTCAAGGCTTACTGCTAGAGCCTCGCCCTTACTCTCGATAGCCGTCGCCCATCGGTGTGTGAGGCACACCAGAAGATCGCCCGTCGAGCGACCGTGACGGAAACCGTACTGCCGGTCACTGAGCAGGTCGTGTTCCTCTAGGTACCTCAGGAGCTGTGTATTAATTACACGCTCCATCACCTTAGATAAAAGGGAGGTGACGGCTATAGGCCTATAGTTGGCCGGGTCGGTCCTGTCACCCTTCTTGGGCACAGGATGCACATACGCAATCTTCCACGACGCCGGGACTTGTTGCTTGGAATATGAAAGCGTGAAAAGACGTGTTAGTACCGGACACAACTCTGGACCACACTGCTTCAGTACCACCGCGGGTATACCATCCGGCCCACTCGACTTATGAACGTCCAGGGATCGAAGCTCACGTCGGACATTCCGCTGTGTAAATTTTACTTCCGGCATGGAAGTTCCACACCACGGAATATCCGGCGGCAAAGCACCCCCGTCGCTCATGGTCGAGTTAGAGGCAAAGAGAAAACCCAAAAGGTCGGCTTTCTCCTTAGCGCTCTGGGCCAAATTACCGTCGGGTTTAAGTAAAGGTGGTAAACCTGACCGACAGAAATTACCCTCGGCAGCTTTGGCAAGCGACCAGAATTCGCGACTCCCTGAAGGGTAGCCTGCTAGCCGTTCACCAATTCTGCCGACGAAATCGAACTTAGCCCTGACAATTGCTCTTTTGCTGGCTCTCGAGGCGGCATTTAATTTGCGTTTCACCTCAGAGATGTTTGGATCTGAATTTGCACGAGCTGTGGTCCAAGCCCTGTAAGCAGATTCTTTCAACATCAAAGTTTCTCTGCAGAGCCGATTGAACCACGGTCGCTTCTTTGCTCCTACAGGGATCCAACGGTTAGGAATGTAACATTCCATGCCCTCCAAGATCACCGCAGTGACTGCTGCAGCGCAAGAGTCCAGATCCTCTGAGGCAAAACAAAGCCGCCTCCATGGGTACGACGCGAAAAACTCTCGCAGTCCATCCCAGTCTGCTGACTTATAGTGCCATACGTGTCGCCACTCCTTGGGCCGAGGTGGTTCAGGCCTTGCGAGAGGCACATGCGCCCGAACTTTCTTACGAAATTGCCCTCCTATGAACTGCCCGAGAGTTTATGCGGATGGGTGTCCAGCTTTCTGGCCGGTAGAAGCATCAGGGCCGTCGTTGACGGTAGCTGTTCTGACTGCATGGCCATAAACGCTGGAGTACCACAAGGCTCAGTGTTGTCCCCTACTTTGTTTCTGCTGCATATCAATGACATGTTGTCTATTGACGGCATTCATTGTCATGCGGACGACAGTACGGGCGACACTTATTACACGGGCCGTCCCGGTATCTCTCGGGATGCAGTGGAAGAAAGTTGTGAACAACTTGTGTCTGAAGTCGAGGCTACTCTCACTAGAGTGTCCGATTGGGGTCGACAAAATCTTGTCCAATTCAACCCTACCAAGACACAAGTTTGTGTTTTCACCGCAAAAAAGACCCCATTCACTGTGGCGCCACAATTTCAGGGCACATCTCTCACCATCTCTGAAAGTATAGGGATCCTTGGTGTTGACATCTCCAGTGATGTGCAGTTCCGCAGTCACTTGGAGGGCAAGGCCAAGCTGGCGTCCAGGAAGCTCGGAGTGCTCAGAAGGGCGCGGCGGTACTTTACTGCGGCGCAAGCACTGCTTCTCTATAAGTCGCAAGTGCGTCCGCATATGGAGTACTGCTGTCACCTCTGGGCGGGGGCACCCGAATACCAGCTTCGTCCATTTGACTCGGTGCAAAGGCGAGCTATGAGAGTTGTCAACGATCCCATACTTGCAGGTAGTGTGGAACCTCTTAGTGACAGGAGAGACTTTGCTTCTCTATGTGTGTTCTACCGCCTGTACAACGGTTTGTGCTCTGAAGAATTGTTTGATATGATGCCTACGGCTACATTCTATCATCGCACCGCTCGCCATAGACAGGGTGTTCATCCTCACACGTTGCGTCCTGAGCGCTCGAGCACGGTGAGATCTAATAGAGGCTTTCTTCCGCGTATGCTTAGGTTGTGGAATGATCTCCCTGCTTCGGTTTTCCCGGACGCCTAGAGTATGGGGTTCTTCAAAAGGGGACTTAGAAGGTTTTTAAAGAGTCGGCAGCGCGCTTGTGGCGCCTCTGGTGATGCAAACGTCCATAGGCTGCGGTGACCACCGGTACATCTGGGGGGGCCGTATGCTTGTCTGCCACTCTAGTGGTATAAAAAAAAAAAATGCTGTCGCGGACTTTTTTTTGGAACTTTTTAAGAGAATTAATTTTGTAATACACAATTTTTACGTAACTTTAACCATTTATGCAGCGTACGCTTCGGAAGCTCTCAGACGGTAAAAAGTATTACCCGTTTTCGAAACATTCTTGATTGCTGCTCCGCTCCTATTCGCCTTAGCGTGGTGTTATATAGCCTATAGCCATCCTCAATACATGGACTATCAAACTGTAAAAGAATTTCGGAAATCCAACCAGTAGTTCCTGAGATCCTAGCGTTCAAACAAACAAACAAACAAACAAACTCTTCAGCTTTATAATATTAGTATGGATTAAAGGTTCACTCACAAAAACCTAATTTGTCTATTTCTTAAGTTTCGCTCACAAAATTATGAAGCTGAAGAGTTCATTTGTGCTAAAATCTAAGAAGCTGCAAATGTTTTGAAAACGGGAAAAAAATATTTCTTTTTAGAGCTTCCGTTGCGTACGCTGTGTAAATGGTTAAATTAGGTAAAAGTTGTGTACAAAAAATTGTTTCTCCTAACTTATTCTAAAAAAAGTCTTCAAAAACATATGTGTATCTTTTAAGGTTCGCTTCGTACCTTCATAATAAGTTTTAAAATATTAGCGACGTTACGCGACAAGACGGGAAACATGATATTGAAATATTAATACTAACACAAGGGGTGTGGTATCTTTCTCTCAAAAGTGACAAACACAGTTGCGCGGGTCAGATCTAATAAATATAAGCGACGCGACGGGAGTAAATGCGACGGGAAACATTATATAACTTTAAATTTTTAGTACCATACCTTTCTCTTTCTCACTCTCATGTGACGCAAACGAAGTTGCGCGGGTCAGCTAGTAAGTTATAAAGGAATTGATCAAACGTGAAAAGGAGAACTTGAACAAACACCGATTTGTCAATGACATCTTAAATTGAGTCCAGTTAGCGTAATATATTTTGTATGCTGGATCCAGTATGCGGACCCTTCCTATGTTAGTGAAATCACAGAGCCTCAGTTTTGTTAAGGGCGACCTCCAGACCTAGCCGTCACAGAAGACGTACAACGATAGATAAAGCCATTCTGAGAAAAAGCCCTCTGAAGCAGTCGTTAGATGCTGCGTTCCGATTCACATATGTAGGTACTCCACGGGAAGACCAGGGTGTTCCAGCACACAGGCTTAAAGAAGGCACCGTGCTGTTTAGAGGGTAGGAACACATAATAAATAAAAGGTCCACGTTACCGATAACTCGTAACTCGTGGCGTCTCGGCGCGATGAGAATTCATAAGGATTTCGCGCGTTAGAAAATTTGGTGGATATCGCTTGTGTCTAGTAACTTGTACTACATATGCATAGTGTTTGCTTAGCCCACAGTCCGTGTCGGTGAGATAGGTGCCGTACATGCGCATTCAGGTACCCACCACAATCTGAGCAACTGACACCAATAGCTTATTATCAGCTGATCGAGGTTATGTGAAAGTTATTACTGGGGCTATTATTTACTGGACTTTGAAAACGATATAGTGGATATTGTGGTTTATGAAAAACTTGTACGATTACACAAATCATATACCAACTGACAGAATTCGAAGATGATGCATCTTGTCGTTCACGAATAGTACCCATACCATACCAGCAACGTTCCGTTCTAGTAGCTGCTACTTTTGTATGATCATGAACCCTATAATCTTCATTCATAGGTTATTTATAAGAGATTGTCTTCAACTACAACGCCACTAATTGTAACACCAACAAGCTTAATATTCGAGATAATTTTGAAAAGCAATTAGTATGCTAACTCTTTTATACTTCTTTTTTACGTCGCCCCACCCCCAAGACGTATTGTGATGAAAGAATTTGACGGTCGAGAGTCGAGAGTAGTGTCTCGGTGGTCCAACGGTTAGGGCGTCTGGTCCGGCAACCAGAAGACGCATGTTCGAAACTTTATATTTTTAGGAATAATTTTTATCTCTGAGAGTGCAGCTCTTGTAACTCAAATAAAATTGTGGCACAGTAAAAATAGATTGTCAATTGGTATTTCGTCTAAGAGCCTTGTTATTTACCTATATTGGTTGAATAATCAGGAAGAAATAAATCAAATGTACAGCATAAAATCACTAATAACATCTTATCTAATCATCTCGGTAATAGTGGTTTGAGACAATTATGTACAACGCAGATTAATAATTATTTCCTTATTTACCTTGAGAACAAAAACAAGCTCGCGAAATAATTGACTTAATTAAACCTTGATCTCCTAATGATTAGTTGAAAATAAGCAATATGTCAACATATAGCGTAAGTACTTACATATTTAACTTATTCTGTGCTTGCCTAAACATTTACATACATGCAAAGTCATTTCTTATTAAATTGAATGTCACACTTACACATTCATAGATTACAGTAATAAATATAATTTATCTATGTAGTAGGAGGCCGGGAAGTTAGGACCTTCGGAGTAACAATCTGTGAAGAAACATATTTATACGACACACTGAGAGGATCCTCCAACCGTACGAACGCGGTATAATCGTGTAATGCTGGACCTATGTATATAAAAAAATACTTAACTCTCGCTTGTAGAGGTACAGACAAGTAACAGTCTCAGTTATGGAGGTTCATCAGGGAAAAACGACCCTCTCTTATAGAGGTTTCTGTTTCTCCCATATAGGTAGAGGTTTCTCACTTATCTAGTTCTCACTCAATTAGGTTTGACTGTATATCATTCTCTACTCTTTTGTGTTATCGGCGCGGCGGCGGCGTGTACTGGGAGGCTTTTGGGACACCACGCTCGAAATGACATCAAGGCATATTTTTGGACATTTTCACAAATAGTCATCTAGCGCAAATTAAGCTTACATAAGCTTTGGATCTAAACATACTTTTTTGACATGTGACCCACAATTTGAGCAACACTTGCCGTGGTCCTTAGGACTGCTTCTCGGTGTGTTGCTACTCGCGCCGTAACGAGTGTACTTAACTTTTTTAGAAGTCCAGGGGGCTCTCAACCGTAGGCATTCGGAAGGAAACGTGTGGTTTTTAGTCGGTAGAAATCCGGCATAGCATACCTTCCTGTAGGATTTTCCTCACATAAAAAAAAAATAAGAAAAAGACGAGTACTTATACGATAATAATATATACCTATGATGCCCACTGTGAGGCAGAGAATCTATCCCAGAAATCGACTTAACCTACAGTAATAAATATTTAATTGATACATAAACGAGTTAATTATACACGTGATTGGCATTCAATTCCAGATTTTATTAGTCTAGGGTAGGTGAGTGATGAATATAAGTGTGGTTCAGTACTCAATACAGGATGGCGCCGACGAGGACTGTGGATAACAGTAATTTAAACGTTTTATTGATTTATGAATAGTACGAGATATAGTGCAGTGTGTTGCAGAAATTAAACGTACTAAGGCATGTTCTTATAAGCTCAAAAAATCCCTTTCAGCCTCGAATAAGGCTGAAAACCTGTAAGTAAAATAAAATTCTTATACATATAGATGATAAATGGTTATTGAGTAACATAATAATTATGTAGTAACTTTATTTGTACCTACTGCGTATATCTATCTATACTAATATTATAAAGAGGAAAGATTTGTTTTTTTGTTTGTTTGTTTGTAACGAATAGGCTCCGGAACTACTGGACCGATTTGAAAAATTCTTTCACTGTTGGGAAACTACACTCTTTGCGGTGAACATAGGCTATATTTTATTCCCGTATTCCCATGGGAACGGGAACTACGCGGGTGAAACCGCGTGACGTCCGCTAGTTAATCAATAAATCTATCGCTATCTACTGACATAGGCGTCTCCCAGCCCGGTGATATGTAGGTATAGACTTTTATTTCGAGTTTTCCTTCTCTTCGTCCATCGATCAACAGGTTATTCTTGATCTAAGGGTGTATCACTTACAACTAGAGATGGGTAACGACCCGGGTTAAAACCCACCGGTGGGTTAAAACCCAGTTATCACCCGTTTCAATCCACCCACTGGGTGGTTTGGCCGGGTGAAAACAAAATATTGCCGATAAAACTTGCAACGCCCTGCGATCGGTTTGCGGGGTGGTAGGTAGAGATGAGTAACGACCCGGGTTAAAACCCAGTTATCACACGTTTCAATCCACCCACTGGGTGGTTTGGCCGGGTGATAACAAAATATTGCCGATAAAACTTGCAACGCCCTGCGATCGGTTTGCGGGGTGGTAGGTAGAGATGGGTAACGACCCTGGTTAAAACCCAGTTATCACCCGTTTCAATCCACTCACTGGGTGGTTTGGCCGGGTGAAAACAAAATATTGCCGATAAAACTTGCAACGCCCTGCGATCGGTTTGCGGGGTGGTAGGTAGAGATAGGTAACGACCCGGGTTAAAACCCAGTTATCACCCGTTTCAATCCACTCACTGGGTGGTTTGGCCGGGTGAAAACAAAATATTGCCGATAAAACTTGCAGCGCGCTGCGATGGGTTTGCGGGGTGGCAAAACTGTGCCGGAGGGGGGGGGGGGTAGTTTGATCCGCGCCCCGCCCGTGCTCAAACTCACTCTCTTTCTTTACTCTCTAGTGTACTTCGCTACGCCAGTTAGAGTGGGCGCTTTTTGAGTGAATTTGTTGTTGTTTTTATTTACGACTCTGCATTATTATTGTGATCTGATCCAGTTTTGCTTTGCTAGACGATTTGCTTATGAAATTTGATTCTGTCGACCCGGCTCTTGCCAGCTCGGGTAAGTTATTCTCTGTGGCTGGCCCTCTCGGAAAGATAGGCCCCGACAATTCGACGGAGGTAGGGAGGCACTCCATGATAAATATGTGCCTCCCTAATGCAGCTTCAGGGCAAGATGTTGAATGCGTTGGCGATGTCAAGAGACACTGCCATCGCCACTTCGCCCTATGATATCGCTTCCTCCGCCAGTCCTCTAATGCGCATGATCGCGTCCACGGTGGAGCGCCCCTGACGGAAACGTACCTGGTTATCCGCCAGATCTGGCCCCACGCGTGTGAGGTGCCCGACGAGGCGCTGTGCAATAATACGCTCAAAGAGCTAGCACACCTAGTCGAGCAACACGACCGGCCGGTATGGGGAGTAAGCCCTCCTCCCCCCCACCCCTCCCCGCCTTTCGGATCAGAACCAGTTTCCCGGACTTCCAGATCTTGAAAACCTGACCTTTTTAAAGGCATGCGCTAAAGAGCCCTATAAGCCGCCCAAGTTCCTCGAAAGCCAGTACCTACGCTCGGCCTGGAATGCCGTTGGGACCAGGGGCAGTGTTCCTGCAGGATTTAAGCCGCAGTACAGCCACCCCTAACTGACCCTCCGTGACTTCAGGTACATCGTTCTCGCTGTTCTCGTTCATCGTTCTCGCGGGTCTGAGACGAAGCCTGTTCCTCCGCCCTTGATGGGAACAAGGAACCCAGGACCCTCCAGCTGGAAACTCTGGGTCAGTGAGGGTGCCTTAGGGCCTAGTTTGCCTCTTAACATAAGGTACGGGCGCCCCTATGGGTTCCGCTCCAGGGTCTCCGGCAATCTTTTGGTCCTCTTAATTACTGCTTGAGTCTGACGACGACTCATTCTCCTTCACTACACGCTATCCCTGAGCACAGCGGGCGAGATCAGGGGTCGCAAACGATACGTCTACGACCGAACTAAGCTCCCGCCGCGTCCAGGTTGCGATTGCGACATTCCTCCGTTTTAGGATTACTAGGCCACGTGTAGTGACCCAGTCCTCCAGTTTATGGACCACTGCGAGAAGGTCTGGTACAGAAGATTCTGAGCAGCAGAGAAGTGGTTCAGGTTCACCTGCAGGATGCGGATATGGGTGTTCATTAATGGACGTCCATCTATGTACCCTACCGCGAAAGTGGACGCTCTTGA
This sequence comes from Miltochrista miniata, assembly GCA_933228765.1. Classification (NCBI taxonomy): domain Eukaryota; kingdom Metazoa; phylum Arthropoda; class Insecta; order Lepidoptera; family Erebidae; genus Miltochrista; species Miltochrista miniata. Next base: position 8,001,652 of record OW121766.1, on the reverse strand, counting down.
GCGGTAGCCTCGCTCCCCTGAACGGGGCTTTAACTTGGAGGCGGCGCAGGTGGTCGGCCGCCTTGCCCTCCACGACACAAAACAGAGTCGCGGAGCGTCACAAGCAAGGGCCGTGTGACCGGACTAACCACAGCGGAAGCACCGGTCTCCCATGGTGACTTCCGCTGTGCACTGCACCTCCACATGACTCCACCTGGCTTCGAGGTGCTGTAGAAGATGCACCTGCGCCTTGAGGAAGCCCACAATGAGAAGGCTCCGTCAGTCTGCCACTTTCTGAGCCACCGCGACAGGGCAGCTCGCTACTGCCGACCCGTGACCAGTGGTACTAAAGCGAATTTCGCTAGATCTTATTTTCGCGACGGCAGCCGCTCGCTTCCATGACGGCGGAGATTATCTTCTCTGTCGTGGCCGCGTCATCTAGACCCGTAATGCGCAGACCGGCGCATTTGTTGGGTTTGGTGACGCTGACGTGTGTGAAATCCCCCGTGTTGGTGTCTCCCTCAGCTTAGCCGCTAGGGCCTCAACCTTGGGACCGCTGGTGGCGCCGGAGATCTCGAAGAGGAGTGCTTCAGTGCGCGTCACCTTGCATCGGAGCCTCCTCCTGTGTCGAGAGCCTTTAGGTCCACTGAGGCTTTCGCCTGCCTCAGGACCTCAGCGTACCCCACGCCCCTTGCCATGCCCTCTGTCGTCACCGTAAGGACGACGGCGGTGGCGTGGGAGCATGGAGCCTCTTTGGCGCCTTCGCCGCGGCGGCCCTTGCCGTCTTTTTGGCAGCCTTAGCTGCCTTCTTTTTCGCTCCCGCTACCTCTCAGACCCTCTCCCTGGAGGGGTTCTGGGGTGCAGCGGAAGCGCTAGCTGTGCTGGGGGAGGCGGGGTTGCCACTCTCCCCATGCGCCATCTTCTTGGGGGCGGGGGAGGGGGCGTTGGCCATACGATGTGACGACGAGTGCCGCTAGTGGTGGGCGGTTTGCCCGGTCTTCGAGGACGCCGAGGCGTCTCTCGATGACCTCCAGTAGCTGAATCATGCTCGGTGTCACTTTAGGTGCACGAGCAGGGGCCTTTTGAGGAGCGGGGGTTGTCACACCCCAAGCCAGCAGCGTTAGCTTTGCGATTTCCTCCTGCATCAGCTGTTGCTGTTTGCGGGAATCGGCAAGCTTAGTCTCCAGCCTCGCAACCCGAGCCCAGAGTTTTCCCTCCTCGTTGGAGATGCTCCTATAGAGGTGCTCATCCAACGCCTTAGCGTGCCTGTAACGGCTTCTGCCACTATCATCTTCCTGCCCGCTACATTCTTAGCGCCTTTTACTGCGCCAGAAATGCGAGCAAGAGACGCCACTATCTGTTTTACCGCTGATACATCTGATGTGAAGAATGTAGCTGCGTTAGCTGTCCAGCGGGGGCACATCTACCGGCGGCCCCGATGCCCTCCCTTGGTTCTGTAGAGGTTGGCTTTCCGACCTCTACCTGCAGTGGTAGCGTCGATTTATTGAATAAACTGCCTACTAATTAGTTCTGTTTTTAAAATATATATTTGTTTTAAGGGTAATATAAGTTTATTTTTGACTTGCTAGACTACTAAACACTACTTCCCACTTCTTACCAGTTTACGAAACCTATTATCACCCTCCCACTTCCTACTAGTTAACAAAATTTATTATCACCCTGCAAAATGGGTGATTATGGGTTTTAATTGGGTTAAAACCCAAATCACCCAGTTTTAACCCAACTGGGTAGATTGGGTTATAACCCGCTACCCATCTCTACTTACAACCAATCCTTACGTATAAAGGACGCTGTCGCGCAAGTTTTGTAGGGCAGTGTGCAGGACACAGTGTACTTGAGTAGCCCCAGCTAATTACCCCAATCGACACTATCAGCAGTTTTACCTCGGTCTACTAATTCCTAACACAATATTAACATAATATTAACTTTGTCTTCACAACATAATTTGCAAACGCTCCCTCCGCAAAATCTGAAATGTAACTCAACTAATACCACTAGTTTATTGTTGCACATCCCCCTATCAATCCCCTATCAATTCCCCTTAATAGTGTGAGTAGTACCATTGACTAGTACCACTGATGGTACAAGTGACACAACTTTGTATCATTAGTACCATTAAAGAAAAATAAAGATATTACTCGGTAGCATCCTTTTTTCCTTTATTTCCCGTGGTCCACTAGCATTGATGGTACAAGTGACCTAACTTTGTACTATTAGTACTTTTAAGTATAGTAAAGATATTCTTGCGTAATTGTATCATTATAATAATAATACTATCCTTTCATGTTACACGAATTACACGATCAAAAACTGACATAAAACCATTTCACATTGACATTATTTACTCAGAGTACTTACATAAAAGTTCACGGAACACATCGTGAAACACTAATATTGGCAGGAGTTCGTTTTATAATTCCATCGCGATAGCTAACGTTTACAACACGATATATCCCCATAACAGTTTTCATCGAGGGCCTATCAAACTGGATCAGCTCTCATAAAACTATCGAAACGGGGCCGCGGCTCTAACGATCTAAAATCACAGTGTGTTAGCTTCAGCGACATTTACACAAAGACTTCTATATAAACTGAGGTAGACATGCCCTACGCACCGATTTTTGAAACCTATAAACTGCGCTAATTAGCAGCGTTGTTCGCACTGTTGTGAGTCAAAACTTCGAGAGTAGGTACTCGACTTGCAATTGGAGTCCATACGCCTTCTCTTTTACTCTTGTTCTATCCGTATATTACCATTGTGTGTGGTGACAATTACGTAAAAAATATTTATAAGTGAGTGTAGTCTTAGCAATGTGTGTATTTGAGAATTGCTTTTGAAATCTCGTTTGTTAGAGTACGGCACGTCTACCTCAGTTTATATAGAAGTCTTTGCATTTACAGAGTATTATGTGGGCGTACGCGATTAGTGCGTCCACATTGTTGGTTCGCGTAACAAGCTTGTTCGGTTTGATTTTTGTTTTCGTAAATTTCGAATAGGTATTGACTGAAAACTAGATCGTAAGTTATGACTAAATCTAGTTATGAGTAACCAATTGGTGAAGTTCCTTATTATTTTTGGTAATTTCTTTATTCTCTTAATTTTCTTTTCTCATTTGAAGCACGAGGTCTGCTCTAACATGAGCACGCACACAGAAACACATCCTCAACAGACACATCGTGTTTTTTTAGACTTTATTTGAAAATCTATGAAATCGTACGCTTGCTTCATGACTCGTGCACATGCATTATGCTATGCTACGTGCGCTGCGCAGAATTGCACGGATTATTAGTTGATTTTTTGTTACTTTAGCTAATTAATAAAAAAAAATCTTTGCAAGGGAAGCGACTGCCGTATTACCTCTCAAACGCACAAACGATCACAACAGATTTTTCGGTTTTGTATTTGTGAAACATTCCTCCTGTAGTGTGGACCAACCATTATAATATTTTGCACGGAAACTAGTAACGAGTAAAGGAATAGAATTACGATCTAATTATACAAATGCCGGTTGGGATCGCGCTGTAAATGTCATTTCACACTTGCACAGTGTAGGGCGGTTCGGTTCTCACGATACCGTCGTCGGCCGTGGTGTAGTGAGTTTCCGCGATAAGTCGAGACGCCACGCGACGATATAGGGCTTGTTTTACGAGCAATGCTTATGTAATTGCACTATAATGAGGTTGTGACTATAAGAACTACCTTATACATATAAATGGAGACCATAGCTGACTATAAGATCGACTAGAACCTAGGGTCTATGCCCGCGTGGAATTTCGTTCCCGTTCCAATTTCGAAATTAATAATAAGGTACAAACAATCAATAAGTAGTTTGTAGCATCTGGTTTATGGCACCTTTTTTTCTGTTATTCGTCCTGGCTGTGTGTAGTCAGGAAACCTGGTGTACCCTCGAAAGGAAATCCCAGGGATCCTGACCAGCCCCAGTCGCCAGGTATCGGCGAACTCTGGCCTCTGATATTTTGGATACCACGTGTATCGAAAAGGCGCGTGCTAGGTCACTACGCGCCACCACCTTGAGCCTGCTTCTACTAGGGCGACAGCAAGCCTGGAGTGTCGCCCTGGTTTATGGCTCCTTCAGACAATATAAAATATATAGAACCCTGCTTATTACACGGTTTTATATTAAGCGGGAATCAAACCCACGATTTAGCGCATAGTTATCAACGTCAACCACCACCAGTCCTACCAACAAGCTAATCACTGTTATGCAATAATACCTACATATGTTTAGTACCTACTCTGGTTACCTTCACCAAAGCGCGATGACATACAAGCTTTCAATTTCACAAAGGTGCACTTAATTGCCAAAGACATTATTCTTCGACATCTCGGTAGATTTAAAAAGCTGTCAAGAGTACAAACATCAGAAAGTGACAGTTAAACTGACCATTCAGCTTGTCTCTGGCAGTTCAAGTTCGTTTTGTTGGTCACGCACGCGCACATCTTTCTGTCATGGTTGTCAATGCTTACGTATTGATTGATGGATGTTTTTGACAACGTAACATAATATGTCGTCATGATACATCCAACATCCAAGGCCAACTTGAATTTGATGTGTAATGTTAACTTTTACTTTCTAGAACATCTACTTATATGTACTTACTTCAATCGGTTTGTGACATTTTTATTCACTAATTTTCCTTGCTTTGGAAGCAATATTAAGAATCTGTCTTCCGTATATCAAAAAAACTTAGAGATTACAAAAATTCTCAGACCTGATAAAAAGTAGATCACCTTGATTACCTGATCAATTCGCGTACAAGTATGTACTTAATACATGCAAGTTCGATTTGCAGTCGAGTCCAACAACGCCAAAAGACAAGTAGAAGGTAGCCTCTACCCAAACAAATCGTGCGCTCCAAATGTAGACTTTGATTGCACAGGAAACGAAGACGAAGAGAAACGAAGAAAATTAAAAAAGAGTCCTACTGTAGAAAAGCAGATACGATTAAATTCATAAACCCAGTTCCCACGGTACGTGTTAATCTAAGTAGTTTCAGGAAGTATTCTGTGTTCTCCACAAGATCATTTCTTTCGTAGAAACTTTGAGGGCATCTGTTATTGGCATCATTTGCGAATTCTGCTGAACCCCTAAAGGCATTACTATTCCACACACACGAACAAAATATCCATTATGTATGTATATGGGGTATAATATGGTCGATATGTATAGTCGTCTACGATTTTCAACGACCTCCGCAGCACTGACTCGAGAAATTTCACTTTGTCCGTGGTCTCGACCATGTCATCGCGATATGGACGTGTATGAGACTCCTGGAGTCGCAGTAAAAGAACCCAGTCTTCGCCACATTTTGCATCAGGTTACTGTTGTCAAGCCACGTCTGAGACCGTCATTCAGCACTTTGATACATCAAAGCTTTATTTTTCAATCTTCGACGGCGAGACGGAAGGATTTATATGAAACTTACTAGCAACTAGAAAGGACTAATAAGTATCAAAAGAAATGATACAAATCATTATTTATCCACCGATATCAATAACATTCCGGACTTGTTCATAGGTGTTTCTGATCTGGTTTACAGGAGTCACAGTTATGGTAGTCCGGTGGGAATAGTCCCATTAAAAAAACTCATATCCATAAATATTCTATAAGTGCTGAGACTGATACAATCTAAAAGATAAAGATAAAAGCAAATCGGTGTCTCAGAGTATAATATAATATGCAGCTATTTTCACATTTCATGCACTGATATTTGCATGTTATAGTGCATAAGATAACAGGCACACGCCACGATAGGTACTAATGTTATTATGCGTAGAGATCTCAATACAAATTATCATTCGAACAAAAAGCTTCAAGCATCCAATTTCACGGGTACTAAATAAAATTAGCATGAACGGACAGTAACAAAGCGGTCTCAATAATTCGCACTGAACGAGCCAAACGAACGATCCGGCACACCCCATTAATCACAACACATCCAATACACCTTCAATAACACCTTTAATAATTCAACACGTTAATGTACAAATTGCAATCGTACAGAATTCAATTCAGCTAATATGCAATAATTGCTATACACTGGCGGCTTTACACGCTGTCGGTAGACGCAACGTGCAATCAAAAAAAGAATACATCGTAAACATTTCTCCTAGAATGCAATTACAATTCAATTTTCTGTGTAATACTAAACGAGTGTAATAAGAAGGCCGTGTCGTCAAGAATAATCGCTGCCTCAGTAAGAAAGGCACGATTAAATCAAAGATAATTGCCAACTACACAGTCGTCTTATAGCTGCGATCAACTTCGGATGTAATTTCGGTTGCCTGCTTTATGATTTAAACAAAGTACCTATGTTTAATCAAATTCATACATCAAAAGAGCTAAGTAAACAAGCTTGAAATTACACGATGAAAGTAACGGAATTACTGGATACGGTCGGTCGGTCTGTTAGAGTCGCGTCTTTTCTCCCGCGCCTGCGTCTCAGATAAGATTTGCGCAGTATGATTCTCGCCTATTGAGGGTCGTTACGAGACGCTGGCGCGCGATGATCGATAATAATGGTAATTTTGCCTAGAACACGTGTAGCATCGCATCGCCTGTTGGTTGGTGCGATCGCGATCGCTGCATACCTACCCTATTAGGCCGTGCTAGAGGTAGGCTGGATGACAGAATTGGCCAGGAAAATTATGGTTCGCTTAAGAACTCTGTTTTGTTGTTATAAATCATTGCTCACTCTAACAACCACTGGGTATCGTTGTAAATCTTACCAACTTTGGATTTAGTAAATCGACTCTACATAAATTGTCACAGAGTTATTTCGTCGAATGTTTGTTTTGAGATATAAACGTGTGGACAAAATATACGTACGTACGACAGTACTACTTTACTATGCTTTGTAAGCTACGATGATCGATTTATGATCAGGAGGCCCTTATGCTTGTTTGCAATCTAAGTGGTTTATAAAAATGACAATGAAAGTATCCGGATGAAAGGCCAAAGGGGATGCTAAATGAAACTGAGAATAAATATGATGTATGAGGTATGAGGGCACCGCCACAGGTTGATTCGATTGATTGATTGATAAGGCACTTTAGCAAAAGTGGATGGCATGAAATGGTTTGAAATCTGCGTTTCACGGACAGCAGTCGTTTCTGTTGAAGATACTATAAAAAAACATTACCCTCCTTTCTTCGGCAGTTCGGGTAAAAAACAAAGCATGAGACAACCCACAAGACATAAAAACCTGTTTTTAATATCAGTCTCTACAAAGAATGATAGCCATCAATCTCTTTACAGATTTTATTGATCAAGTACAACATAGCACTAACAAAGATGCAAACCATCCGGGGCGTTATGTAGCGTTGAGATATGGAAACAGCCCGCGTCACAGACATCCATTGAGGAGACACCACAAGAGGCTTAGCTGAGCAAACTGTGTGTATTTATGGGACATCCAGCGTTCCCGGAGACTCGGAGACCCATAATGGCAATACAATATCACAATAAAGGCACAGATTTATGCTCGCGCGCATCGCCTTCTCGCACGCGGAAATCCCATAGTTATTTACCGGTTGCGAGTTAAGTGCGGCAGATTTATCGGTGGTGCTCTCGCGTCGAACGGCGATCTCGTTTCCGTCCCGTCAGCGTCTGAGCATCAGCGCCGTACTAGATATCTACGAGTATACTAATAATATAAGTGGGAAAGTGTTGTTTATTTGCACTTTTTTACGTCATAAGGAATGGATAGGAAGATAGATAAAGGACCCGGAGAATTTGCTGTTTTTTTTGAGACTGAAAAGATGTCATTGCCATACATTCTTTGAAAATGCAAATTTTACGCGTGAGTAGACAAGAGCGTTTTCTTCAACCTAAAAATATATATGGTCCTGTTCTGTGACATTGGTATATGACTGCCTTCAGCAAAATTGCTCATCAAGAACATCATTCGCATTTGCAGGGTATTTGGCCGGGGGTTTCCTCCATAGCTGCTGGCTCGCCACATCTACATCTCCACCTCGAAAGACACCAGTGATCTGGTATTAAAGTCAAGAAGCGACCGTTCTTGGATGCCATAATGTACTAACTGTAAGTCTGATCGTATTTTCCACCACCTAAAGCTTTTTATAGGTTAACGAGTCATTACGGTTTATTACAAAACACGATTTCTGTTGCCAAGAACCGATCGTTTGATTACTATGCGACCGCTTTACTTAAGAATTTTATTACAATTGCGAGAAAAACAAGATTAAATGTTTTCTGACAATCCAGATTTTTCAAACCTAATACATTTTAATACTTTTAACAAGTTATTGTTAGCTGCACTTTGAAAATGGATATTTTTAACTTATTTTACTAAGCTTAGTGGAAAATTTTAATAATTATTGGCAATCCATCGAGTTTGGGTTCATTGAGTGGTAACTCATTTTACTAAGCTTAGTGGGAAATTTTAATAATTATTGGCAATCCATCGAGTTTGGGTTCATTGAGTGGTAATTTGATAAAGAATGAGAGGCACAAATTTATTATGCGTCCACATTACTGCGATCGAATTCGGGAATAAAGCCTTGGTTGATATTTTGTGTTAAGGAAAACTGCTTTCAGGTACTTCAAAGAATGATGGACAAGGAGGCCTATATGGTCGCAGCTGACTGTAACAGCCATCAAAACTAACCTCGCTGCGTACTTATAAAACATACAAAACTACGATTTGCATTAAGGCGCGCGTCAACAAAATGCACAAAAAGACATTTAGGATTTTGGAAATATTCAAGAACTTACATCATTAAATTACACTAAAATGGAACCTTAATTTATTAATAGATAAGACTACATTAACACCGTGCGCTTTTTACAAAATAATTATTTACTTGCGAAAAAACCTCTGAAAACCATCTAAATTTACCTTTGTCAATTTTTTTTTTTAGGGTTTCGTAGGCAAATGGCAAAAACGGAACCCTTATAGATTCGTCATGTCTGTCTGTCTGTCTGTCAGTCTGTCCGTCCGTGTGTCACAGCCATTTTTTTTCTAAAAAGAATAGTTTGCGCAAGAGACACTTCCAAAGTGGAAAAATGTGTGTCCCCCCCCCCCCCCCCCCTCTAACTTCTAAACTAAGAGAATGATAAATCTAAAAAAATTATATGATGTACATTGCCATAAAAACTACCAACGAAAATTAGTTCGAACGAGATAGAGCTGGTAGTTTTTTTTTAATACGTCATAAAACGCAATTTTCGGTTAGAAAAATCACTACCTCTGCGAACGTGTTAAAACATCAATCAATGTTACAACGAACTATAAGAACTTTTATATTATGTTACTTGCTGCTACGAAACCCTTCATGGGCGAGTCCAACTCGCACTTGGCCGGTTTTTAATAACTTTGAGAGGTGTTTTTTCTAATGTAAATAATTATTTTGTAAAAAGAGCACGGTGTTATTGTAGTTTCATCTATTAAGAATTTAAGGTTCCATTTTAGTGTCATTTGATGAAATGAGTTCTTGAATATTTCCAAAATCCTAAGTGCATTTTTTGCGGACTAGCCCCTCAATGCAAATTTGGGATAAAACGAAGAAGTTCTGCGAAGGATAGTGTAAAGTAAGCCTTTGGTTGCCGGTAAGAGTCCATAATTCCATTTTAAGGTACTAAATTAGCAAATAATTCAACAAGTAGCCGGCATAACAAAATCTACACGGAAACAAGCAAGCTAATTCTATTAATACATGATGTCAGCTCACAAAAGGGTACGGCAAGACTCATACTTCGACGTTGTATTATTACGGGCTCGTGTGAAATTACACTCGGCCATTTGTCAAGAGCAAGGAGGCGCTAGCTAGACTTCGTTCCACGGTTATTAATTTCATTAGCCCGCTCTTAATCAAACGTATGCGGCGGTGGGTGTGTACGCTGGACCAAACGAAACTTGTGAAGAAGAACGTTTTTATGGGTTGGAAAATATGGGAACTTGTTTGTACAACAGCAACTTCATTTGAAACAGAAAGTGTTTTTATTTTTGTGTAAATATAAAAACTAAAACAACGTCTTTTTTTAATGCCAAAGTGACCATTTTCCTTGAGGAAAACATTTCAAACAGGGCGAAAACAGCCATCACTTGCTAATAAATACAGTAGTAGTTAGTGCTGTGCCAGTAGTAGTAGTAGAGTGCTTTTTTTGACGCGAGGAAAATCCTACATGGATGCCATGCCGGACTCTTACCTACTAAAAACTACACGTACACCTAATGCCTATGTAGGACCTATACCCAGCGACGCATACTAAGATTGACAAATACCACAAAAATCAGAAAACAGTTTTTTTGATATCTGACATCTTTTTTTTTCTATCTCTTTTCTGACATCTGTGACCAATACCATGAGGACTAGATTAAACAGACAACACAGATAAATATAATTACATCATTTTTAGGACAGCCAGACCGCTAATTTGGATAGGAGCTCATCCAGTAACTCATAACACTACCCATAGATCATTTCGACGCCTCAGTGGGACAAGCGGTGAGACCCCACATTGTCGAGATTGGCATAATGACACGCGCTCGAGGCCACCGGCTAACTTATGACCACATTACCGTGACAAGCTTGACGCATGTCCAATTATTACACACAATCTGTTTGCTCGTGTAAAATATGAATAAGGTGCCAACCATCCATTAATAAGAACATAACGTGCGTAGGATGCTGGCCACTCTGAAGGGATTAAATAACGTTGCTTGTAAAATAAACCCTAGATGTTCCGGGAGACAAATGGACCCAGTTAAGGAGAAAATATTGCAAAAACCGTTTTATATATTGCCCATGTATATCAGTAACATGATAATAATACTGTTTTGGTGTTAAATGTTTTGTTTTCACGTACCACCTAATCTGTATACTGGCTTAGGTTTCACCATCAAATTTGATATCACGCCTACCCAGCCATAGACAACAGCATTTGCTAGGTTTTGTTTCCTTTTAATCCGTCCGTGTACAGTAAGTACTCGACCTGGGATTTGGCGGGAAACTTTCAGACAAGCGTTTCCTTTCGTTACAAATTTTTTTCAAAACTAGTGTATTTTTTAGTGTTTATGTGTAATTTATGGTGGAATATTAAACATAAAGGTTCGACAACGTGCAAAAGTATTGGAAAGTGATAAAGCGCTGTGAAACGCGAGTTCTTAGGTTTGTCGACAAATTCCACAGCAAGCCTTAGTAGGTAAGGTACTAGAGTACGCCTCACTAGAGTAGAACTTAGTCCAAACTTGGACATACGTGAAAATACGCTGCTGTTAAGAAGAATCTTAACATGAAAATGATTTATATTTTCACAATGAAATTTACTTGAGTTTGGCATACCTACTCTCAAGCCGAGAAAGTAAGAACAAGAAGAAAAAAAACTCGACGTCTTTACGCTTACGTAGCAGGTACTGCTTTGGGCTGCGAATCAGAATAGCAAGTGTGTCTGCAAACGCTAGGATAGACTCCAGTTTTAGCGTTTACTTACCGACAGCTCCACTTTTTCTCATGAAAATATATGAATTACTAGGTAGGTAGAGGTAGGAACCTATATTGAAATTTAGTTTTGTTTAGCTAATGTATCATGTAGATAAGATGCTCTAGAAAATTTAGCTATAAGTTAAAAATATAAAACGAATCATGTTCGGATATCGATAGCCCAATAATACCAAGAACACCAAAATATTAAATCGTTATTTGCATTTCTATTACGTGATAAAATATTGTAACAATTTTTCAGGCGTGTGAAAGGCTATCGGGAACAACCATCAACTATTTCATTTATTCCTCGACGCTAAAGAAGGGTTCGCGAAAAACAATCATGGCAGACACATTCCTTGAACGGCCCAATCAGCTGAAACAAATAGCTACCATTTATCTAGCCGAATGGTCGACGTGGCCGGATTCTTTGCTTGTAATAAATCAAGACATTATTTTGGTATTCATAGTAAATTCTTTCATAAAAATGATGGTACTGTTGTTATGAAGATGGATGAAAAGAAATCGTATAGTAGCAATCGGTTCAGGTGCAACTTGGACGCTCAGATGAAGCCGCCTAAAGGCAACCCCCGAAATGTCATATGCTTGACTCAATTCGGCCGCCTACGAAACCGTTGCTACCAGTGGCGGCTGGTGGGTCCTCAAACTGGTGGTGCACTTTACTTGCTCTCTAGTTTTAAATTTAATAAGAGCCTTGGTGGTCCCGTCAATTTTATATCAACTTTCTCAGCTCACCACCTATTACGTGGGACATAAAACTATAAAGTGAAACGTGGGCGTATACTATGCCTCTGCCTACCCCTTCGGGGATAAAGTCATGACTACGTAATGTACCATGTTTTTTGAAAAGTTTAGGTACTTAGATATTGTTTATGCTCATTTTACATACACCAAACACTTTTTGTTTATTAAGGAAAAGAAATATAGAATAGAACTAAGATCAAAATAAAAAAAAACTATTAATTTAAAATTCAAACAATCAATAGATAAATGTTTAACGCGTCACAGATAACACACAGCATAAGAATATGCGGGAGAATTTGAATTTCGTCAAACAAAACATCGAGTGCTCTCGGCACAGACTCGGTAATCTTCGGTTTACCCGATCGCGTGCGGCGCACGAAATCAGACTCATTGCTCGGTACATTTTCTATGAACGATGTTTTGTATCACGCGCCAGGCGTATTAGCTCGGAACAGAACAAGTTGTATGGGCGGTCCTCGTGCACTCGGGAAAGCGCACGCCGATTTTTTTACATGGAATTTAGGCTTTAGTAGTGTTGCAAAGAGCTTTTTCGTGTAATTGTTTCGTCACAATTAGATAATGTTATTTGTTTTAAGTTATTGTAAGAATAGGTGTTACTTACATACCTAATGGCAGTTGATTAAATAATAAAGATGTCGTAAAATTTCTATCGTTTAAAATTAAATATTCTATCTTTTGAACTGGTGGTTCACCGCACGAGCGCACTTAAGGTACAGCCGCCACTGGTTGCTACATAACCAGTGTCGTACGAAGAATAATTTCTCTTAGTACGGAATCAGTTTGGTGAAAAATGACATGACATTCTCCTAACACAACCTGAAAAATGGGTATATGGTATTATGATTACTTCATAAGGGTCACTGAATAAAGACTGGAAAGTTGAGATAGAAAATTATAAAAGACTTGTAGTTCCAAAACAACAGTTTCGAATACCATCAAGACCAACAGACTGATAAAAAGGAAGACTCATTACTTAAAATAGAAATAAGATAAGTAATGCGGGTAGTTGACAAAATATAGTTTATCGTTGACGAAAGTGTCTTGTAATCCAACAGGCGGGCCCTTAATTAATGGACGTTAGTTAAACCGATTAGTTGTCGCGGACCGCCCGGACCGTGGTCACGGTCTAAGTTTCAGGAGAAACAGCCAGATTAGCGTAACGAACACATTTATAATGGTATCGAGTGAATAATGAATGACCCTTCGTCTTCAACAGCTGGACAAGTTATAACACAGTGATGATCAGTGTTACTCACCAACTAGCGCGAGGTAGCTATGCAGAGAACTCTTTCCCAGGGCGCCTTACTACAGAGATTCCAGTGTGCGTGCAAGGGTAGGCCAGGGCTCTGACGAAAACAGTCAGGTAGGGTGTACACACATATATTTATATAACACAGAGATACACAGAGACACACAGAGAGCTTATTCACTGATAGACACAAATATCACAGGTACACAGAAGTATAGTCAGTGCTTAGGTACTTATGCTACTAAGCTACACATAAGTAGTGGATTTACTGGCCTGCAGAGTGAGCTGAGTGAGAGTGACTGCCTGTTGTTACTGCCAGGTGATGACGGCAGATACCTCTCACAGGAGAAGCTCGTGTAGTCCGCACTTCCACGTTGTCGTACCACGTGCAGCCCACTAACTTATAGGTGCGGCACCAAATATCTCATCCGGCAACTAGCCCCGTAGTAAAAAAACCCAGTTTTCTGGGTAAAATGTAGCAAGATGCAATGCAGCAACCCAATCACAGCCCGTTAGGCCACGCGAGGTAACAAATAATCGCGCTTGAGCGAAAAACTGATTCGCGGCACAGTCTCAGAGCAAAAGCCAAAGGACCTCCAACTACCCCAAAGCAGGTCTCGGTCAAAAGTCCTGTCTTTCACGAAAAATCTTAACAAAAACCCCTTCCTTTAAATGCGAAACGCTTCGTCACCGAACTTATGACATCCTGTCATTCTGACAGCAGAAATGTCACCACTGACAACCGATTAAAAAAAGATAACTCGATAAGGCTGCTTTCACATCCTAAATACTGCATCTATAGAAAATAAATGCTACAACCACCCCCCCTTTAATAGTATGTCCTGCGGATATGACACGCTGGAAATACACAATAAAGAAAACAGAAAAGTACTGACTAATAAACAAAGACAACCAGCTAGGTCCTTCAAACACCAGCTGACTACGACCATTACAATACCAAAGAAAGATCCTCCTATGTACCTAACTAGACACTGACTCGTGTACCGGTTAGGCTAAGTAACTAGAGTCTAATGCCCTTCATAGAAAACGAATGCTCCCTTTACTCACTGCCGATACCCCAACACTACCCAAGCTCTCAGGATAATGTAGAGTACTAAGAAGCGAATGAGAGAAAAACGCTCGGTGCGGTGCATAGAAGAAACTACAACGTGACAATTTAAAGTCACGTACACATATAGAAATACAAACAAAAGATTAAAATAGTCTTACATAATGATCACATAGCACTGGTTTAATAAACTAGAGAAACAGTGCTATGTAGTTACGTTAGGTATTGGAGACTGCTCCTCCTGATACTTCAGGATGTCCTTGATATGGTACTCCCCAAGATCCTTACCGTCCAGATCTGACAGCCTATATACTAAAGGGGATCGTTTAGCAGTCACCACACATTTAAGGAACTTAGGAGCTAGCTTAGCAGTAAAATTCTTGGCCTTGTTGGACAGGTAGAACGTGCGTTTGTAAACTATCTGTCCCACTTTCAGCTCTACATGCCTTTTTCTGAGGTTGTAATACTTTTCATTACGCTGGTGGGCAACGTTCAAATGTTTCCTCACCTGGTCGTAAATGCGTTGTATTTCTCTCAGCTTGACACCGAAGGCTGATGGATCGTCTACAGAGACTGAAGTAGGATGGCACGCGATATCTGTCTGCCTGTACAGCACTCCATCCCCAATAAATTCCCTACCATGTACCAAAAAGTAAGGGGTGAAACGAGTTGCTTCGTTAACTGCAGTGTTTAAAGCACACTGTATCTCAACCAAGAACTGATCCCAAGACTTGTGTTGTGACTTCACATAGCATGAGATCGCTTGAACCACATTGCGAATAGCTCGTTCCGCCTGATTAGTTTGGGCATGATACCTAGGGTTATAATATATATTAGGTACATTGTATTTAGCCAACAGATCCTTAAATGGCTTACTCACAAACTGAGGGCCATTATCCATGTAAATAGTCTTGCAGACTCCGTGCACGAGAAACACACTCTTCTCTATGAACCTCGCGACTACAGCGCCTGTGGCAACCCGAACAGGGCACAACATGACGTATTTGCTAAAGTAGTCGGAGACCACGATCAGGTGTACGTTTCTATTGCTCGAAGTGGGAAAGGGACCAAGCAGATCGACAGAGATAGCTTCGAATGGCTTCGAAACCCGCTTCGGGCTACCCATTAGGCCGGGACGAGACGTATTTACGGGTTTGTACTGCTTGCATGTTTCGCAATTCCCAACATATTCTTTGACGTCCTCGTACATCTTGGGCCAGTAATGATTTAGGGCTAACCTTTTATGCGTCTTCCAAACGCCACCATGGGCACTAAGTGTGTCATCGTGGTACTTAGAGAGCAGGGGCAAGCGATCCTCCTGAGGTACCACCAGCTTCCAGTCAAAGTCTGAAGTCAAAGAATATTTATTTTTAGTTAACCTATATAGAAGGTTGTCACGAATGTCATAATTTGGTGACTTCCTAGGGTTCTTCCGAACACTATTCATGGTGTGGTCATACCACGGGTCTTTAGTGGGTACTGCATCGAGGGAATCAATTTTGATACGAGACAGAGCATCAGGTACAACGTGGTCTTTACCTTTTCGATGCTCTATGTCAAAATCGAATTGACTGAGCCTCATGCTCCAACGTGCTAGACGACCCGTGGGATTTTTTAGCTTATGGAACCACAGAAGAGATGAATGATCCGTGACGACCGTACATTTTTGGCCTTCGACGTACTGTCGAAATTGTTCCAAAGCGAAAATCACGGCCAGAAGTTCTCGCTCAGTTGTGCTGTAGTTCACCTCGTTCTTGTTGAGAGAACGGCTACAGTAGGCGATAGGGTGCTCAACACCATCGTGAGTTTGTGTCAGTACAGCAGCAACTGAGTAAGCTGACGCGTCACTAAGAATGCGGAAGGGCATCTCAAAGTTAGGCATTTTTAATATAGGGGCAGAAACCAAGGCTGACTTTAGCAGGTTAAAGGACTGTTCAGCCTCAGGGGTCCATTCGAACTTAAGGTTCGTAGAAGTGAGTTTGCACAGAGGTTTACTAATCTTCGAGAAGTTGTTAACAAAGCGACGATACCAGCCGGCCATTCCCAGAAATCTCTTAACCTCCTTAGGGTTAGAAGGGGTGGGATAGTTGAGGATAACCTCAACTTTACCCGGGTCTGTCCGTAAGCCATGTTTGTCCACATAATACCCCAGGTATTTGAGTTCACTCCGACAAAAGTGGGATTTTTTCATATTAATAGTTAGGCCAGCATCCTTGAGTTGCTGATAGACTCTATGTAAGAGCTCTACATGCTCCTCAAAGGTGCTGGACACACAGACTATGTCATCCTGAAACGCAAATACCTTGTTGTCGAACTCGGGACCAAACAGACGGTCCATGAGGCGTTGCATCGTGGCACTGGCACCGACAAGACCGAAGCACATGGAATTGTAATGGAACAATCCTCTCCGGGGAACCGTAAAAGCAGTCTTCTCAGCAGACTGGAGTGAGTCGAATGGAATCTGCCAGTAGGCCGCACTCAGATCTACAGAGGTTAAATACTTAGCATTATTAAGATGGTCTAAGATTTGATTGATATAGGGTAAGGGGTAGGCGTCACTCTTAGACACAGAGTTCAGCTTGCGAGAGTCCAAGCACAATCTGAGGTCGCCGTTCGCCTTCTCCACCATGACCACTGGAGAGTTCCAGGCGGACTGAGACGGGGACACTACTCCCATCTCCAGCATTCGGTCCAGCTCGGCTTCCAGGGCCTTCTGCTTAAGGGGAGAGAGCGGATAATAACGCTGCTTGATCGGCTTGCTGTCACCAGTGTCAATGACATGGTGCACAAGTGAGGTCCGACCTAAACCCACCTTATCAGTGTTCAACGAGTCGAACTTTTCAATGACCTCGTTGATTACACACCTTTGTTTAGTTGTCAGGTTGTCGTAATCCTCGAGGCCACCGTTAAGGGACACAGACTCTATAGGATTATTATCACTAAAGCTATCAAGACTAATATTTTGTAAAATTAACTTATCACTTAACTTAAATTGTTGCCAGAAATCCACTCCAAATATCATGGAGGTGGTTATACCTGGGACAACATAGAACTTGACAACTCGGATAACCGAATTGTACTCAATTGGCAAAGAGATACAACCCAGACATTGCAAGTGAGTGCTGTCTGCAGTTGTAATACGAAAAGTAGGATTGATACTCACAAGATCAAAACCCAGTTCCAAGAAGATGCGGTGCGCTCCCTTACCTAGTATAGAGCAGGAGGCACCGGAATCTAGAAGGCCTAAGACATTTAAATTTAAAACCTTAACAACTAGATACGGTCTAATGTCACTATCCCGTTTAGGAAACAGGACCTTATCAGAAATAGACTCAGATACAGAGTGATGCACAGAGTTCCTAATAAGGCCCTGGCCTACGCGATTTTTGACTTGCTAGTACAGTGTGAGCAGTCTGGGGTCTTGACTCCTTTGAGACCACACCGGAAACACACCAGCTCCCTTGACTGTGTGCAGCTGTATGCAGTGTGACCGCCCCCGCCGCAACGAAAGCATTTGCGATCGTGGGGGGTAACCGGCGTCTCCACTGCAGACACCTGCTTAGCGGGCTTTTGTACACCTTTGTTCTTAAGCTGGTGTAAGTCAGATGTAATCTCAAACTTGTCAAGAGCAGGCTCATGGAAAGCGTCTGCCCTAGTACGCGCAAGCTCCAAGCGCTTACCCAAACGTCTCAAGTCATCTACAGAGTTGACATCATGCAAGGCCAGTTCCTTCATGTAGTCAGGTCTAATGTTGTGCATGAGAATGTCCAGCTGTTCCTCACTGGGCATCTTACATGACAACCTTGAGAACATGGCTTGCATTGTACATATATAGTTAACCAAGGACTCAGAGCGGGCTTGTGTACGCTGTCTTATCTCGTTCCTGAGGCGGTAATCATAATCAGGAATATCGAAGGTATCTCTAAGCTCACTAATAAGATCCTCATATGAGATGAAGTTAGCTTTGTTTGTACGGAACCAAGACAAAGCCGGTCCATCCAACAGGTCGGAGAAAGCCATAAGGAGTCTAGGCTTAGTAACCTCCCGAGCACATCTAAGTTCCTCTAATCTCTCTAAAAACACGCGTACACAAGTAGAACCATCATATTTTAAGTTAAATGAACATAAGTTAAGGGGACGTTCTTTATACACTATGTTACATGTAGAACTATTCCTACTTGAACTAGCTCGCACCGAGCGGTCCTCTCTCACTACTGGTGAAGTATATTCCACCTGGTCACGACCCGAAGGATCATCACCATCATCATCCGAACCTTCGGATTCAGAATCACTACTGGGTTCAGCCCTAGCGATGATCTTCACTAGCCTACCACGAATATCCACCAGGTCGGGGCAATCCAGACCACAACGAGCTAACCTACTCAATAAGTAGTTGGCCCTGAGGGACACCCTAAGACGACTACCCTTATTAATGAAGATGTCACCTGACTGAATAGCCTCCTCCAGCTCGGACACCTTCGGGAGGCAGATCGAGAGCTCAGCCGATGCATCAGCGGGTACCGGAGCACTCGCTTTGATGCTACCTCGACGGACGAGTCGGTGTGCCGCTCTTAGCTCACTCCGAAGGCCAGACACTGTCGTTTCCGGTTCCACTGAAATACCCATGTGGGACAGCTCGTTAGCAAGTTCATCCTTTCTTAAATAATTAATATATTTTTTCATCTGTGCCATTATGTAAAAATTTACTTACAACAATTATAAAGATAAAATGGCACAGATAGGGATCAATTACAAAGTAAAAATGTAAATTGAGTTACAACAAAGTGTACTAAGTTAGGTAATTATGTTTCAAATTGACTTTTAGAATTTAACAAAGATTAAGGGTATATTAAGAGAGAAAAGTTTCTAAATTTTCTGATAACACAGTTCAGGTTAACATTCAAAATTACAAGGTATGTACACACCTTATAAAAAAGTTTTAAGTTACACAGAGAAATTCACTAAGTTAACACAGAGAGATTCACTAAGTTTACCTTACAAGGTGAAACTATAGGATAATATATATTATATATTAATCTACACTAATAATATAATAAATATATGTGTGCACCATAAAAAAAAGAACATAAAGAAGAAAAAAAACACAATAAGAAAAGAAGTGGGTATTCCAAATAAAATCAAAAAGTTTTTCCAAAATCACAGCTATTTTAAATTTTAGAATTTAGAATTTTGTGTCTTTTCCAGCCAAGGATGTAGGGAGCTGGAAGAAGACGAAAGGGAAGGTTTTGTGCTTAGCTGCTAGCACCACCAATTAACGTCCTGGAGCGTCTCGGACGATTCACCAGGATGGTTTCGCCAGAGGTAACCACCTATGCACACACACTAGACTGAGGCTACCGCAGAGTAGACCCAGAGATTTGCCACTACGTTGGGAGCAGTGGCGGCTGTACCTTAAGTGCGCTCGTGCGGTGAACCACCAGTTCAAAAGATAGAATATTTAATTTTAAACGATAGAAATTTTACGACATCTTTATTATTTAATCAACTGCCATTAGGTATGTAAGTAACACCTATTCTTACAATAACTTAAAACAAATAACATTATCTAATTGTGACGAAACAATTACACGAAAAAGCTCTTTGCAACACTACTAAAGCCTAAATTCCATGTAAAAAAATCGGCGTGCGCTTTCCCGAGTGCACGAGGACCGCCCATACAACTTGTTCTGTTCCGAGCTAATACGCCTGGCGCGTGATACAAAACATCGTTCATAGAAAATGTACCGAGCAATGAGTCTGATTTCGTGCGCCGCACGCGATCGGGTAAACCGAAGATTACCGAGTCTGTGCCGAGAGCACTCGATGTTTTGTTTGACGAAATTCAAATTCTCCCGCATATTCTTATGCTGTGTGTTATCTGTGACGCGTTAAACATTTATCTATTGATTGTTTGAATTTTAAATTAATAGTTTTTTTTATTTTGATCTTAGTTCTATTCTATATTTCTTTTCCTTAATAAACAAAAAGTGTTTGGTGTATGTAAAATGAGCATAAACAATATCTAAGTACCTAAACTTTTCAAAAAACATGGTACATTACGTAGTCATGACTTTATCCCCGAAGGGGTAGGCAGAGGCATAGTATACGCCCACGTTTCACTTTATAGTTTTATGTCCCACGTAATAGGTGGTGAGCTGAGAAAGTTGATATAAAATTGACGGGACCACCAAGGCTCTTATTAAATTTAAAACTAGAGAGCAAGTAAAGTGCACCACCAGTTTGAGGACCCACCAGCCGCCACTGGTTGGGAGCCAATTTATAACACAGTGATGATCAGTGTTACTCACCAACTAGCGCGAGGTAGCTATGCAGAGAACTCTTTCCCAGGGCGCCTTACTACAGAGATTCCAGTGTGCGTGCAAGGGTAGGCCAGGGCTCTGACGAAAACAGTCAGGTAGGGTGTACACACATATATTTATATAACACAGAGATACACAGAGACACACAGAGAGCTTATTCACTGATAGACACAAATATCACAGGTACACAGAAGTATAGTCAGTGCTTAGGTACTTATGCTACTAAGCTACACATAAGTAGTGGATTTACTGGCCTGCAGAGTGAGCTGAGTGAGAGTGACTGCCTGTTGTTACTGCCAGGTGATGACGGCAGATACCTCTCACAGGAGAAGCTCGTGTAGTCCGCACTTCCACGTTGTCGTACCACGTGCAGCCCACTAACTTATAGGTGCGGCACCAAATATCTCATCCGGCAACTAGCCCCGTAGTAAAAAAACCCAGTTTTCTGGGTAAAATGTAGCAAGATGCAATGCAGCAACCCAATCACAGCCCGTTAGGCCACGCGAGGTAACAAATAATCGCGCTTGAGCGAAAAACTGATTCGCGGCACAGTCTCAGAGCAAAAGCCAAAGGACCTCCAACTACCCCAAAGCAGGTCTCGGTCAAAAGTCCTGTCTTTCACGAAAAATCTTAACAAAAACCCCTTCCTTTAAATGCGAAACGCTTCGTCACCGAACTTATGACATCCTGTCATTCTGACAGCAGAAATGTCACCACTGACAACCGATTAAAAAAAGATAACTCGATAAGGCTGCTTTCACATCCTAAATACTGCATCTATAGAAAATAAATGCTACAAAGTCAGATGAACTGTTTTGATGAAACTTATCAGTTTTGAAATGGTCTTTTTTTTTGTTTTACGTGAGGGAAAATTCTCATGTATGTTATCCATACTCCTACCGACTAAAAAACCTCACGTGTAATGCTAACAGCCTGCGATTGGGAGCCCCAGGTAAGCCCTCGGAAGTATACCCAGGACTCCCAACAGACCTACAGCTAGCACTGCAGCCTCACCTAGAAGGGGGTTCGGGTGCGTCTTCGGAGGTTTTTCGGTGTTTTCCCGCTTCTTAGGGGGGCGTGCGTGAATCTCTCACGTCACGCTGTGGTCTAGGGATTGAAATGGTCTAATCGAGAACCAACTTACAGATTATTACGGACAACGTCTGTACCGAGTTCCCTTTTTACACTTTTTAATAAAAGATAAGACAATTTGTCCTGAATCCTTCTCCATCCAGTCCTGGGTTCAATATTCTCGACGCACGCGACGCTAATTCGTCGATGGAAATTTACGGGTGAAACGTCACCTGTCTCACATAATTTAAGAACGGCAAAACATGAGACAGATGACGTTTCACCCGTAAATTTTCGTCCACACATTCACGTCATGTGGTCGAGAATCGGCGCCTTGCAACTTCGTTCCCCCTTATCATTCACGACACAAACATAATCCTTCCTGAGTAGGGAATGCAATCCCGCAACAAGATTGTAATCCCGGTATTTGCGGGACTGAGCAATCTCAGTCCCGCGGGATCCCGGTATTTGCGGGATCCCGCATATTTCTGAAAGTCATTGAGAAAAGAATAGAATTCTGTATCATACATCCATCTAGAACTGAAAAATAGTCACCCCTTAATCCCCGAAGGGGTAGGCAGGACAAGGTATATGGTCTCATGTCATACCTAATGTCCTTTTCTCAAAATGACCCATTCTCAAAATATGTGCACTACCGGATTAACCCCGCTTAATCGGACTTGGATAGGTGAGGCTAGAAGGCTAAGGCCGGAGCGGAGCGCAGCGAAGCTTCCGTATTAGCCTTCGTGGTTATTTTTTTTATAACCTAACCTATCAAATCGGATTGAGCGGGGCTAATCCTGTAGTGCACATATTTGGAGAAAGGGACATTTTGAGAAAAGGAGATTTAGCGAAAAGGACATTTTGAGAAAAGAATATTTCGCGAAAGGACATTTTGGGAAAAAGACATTTTGGTAAAAGGACATTTTAAGAAAGGACAGTATGAGAAAGGACATTTTGAGAAAAGGACATAATGAGAATGGACATTTCGAGAAAAGGACATTATGAGATGAGACGAGCCGGGCCTTCAACTTGACTTAGCTGCCATTTTACCGGCAAACGGAACCAACGGCTTAACGTGCCATCCGAAGCACGGCAACGCTCAAATAAATGTCACAAAGTGGTCACCCTAAGTTTATCTCTAAGGACCTCTTCTAAGGACCGGCCATAGTAAATGTAACTTACTGCAGTGATCTTTTACAGATGAGTCCGCGAGGCACAAGGAAAAATAAATTATTTAATATTACTTTTGTATTGAGATTATTAAACAGATATACATATAAGTAATAAAATAGTTACTGCAAATTATTAGAAGCTCAGTCTGTCTGCCAAACGACTCCTAACTTTACATGTCAGATAACCAGCAAGCAATGTACGAGATAATTGAATACTTTTATAGTACAAGAAAAGTCAAATCTTCCTGATTAAATCACTAAAATCAAATAAGTACGATATTAGGTTATATATTACCGCAAAAATACTGCGGGATCCCGGTATTTCGGGATCCCGGTATCCCGGTATTGCATTCCCTATTCCTGAGCTTTGTTGCACCCGAAGACTGACGAAGAAGTCACTAGCTTAGGCGGTCAATTTACAAAAGAGATGAACTGGGAAAGAAAAGAAAGAAAGACAAATTGTATTCAGTAGGCGTGGACTGAATTGTTTTAGAATAGCCTTAATCTTTAAGCTATTTTATGATTTAGCCAACACGCCCGTTTAGATTTACCCTATCATTCAAAGGAACCCTTGAATTCTAGGTTTGGCGAAAGTTGAGATGCCTCTAAATACTGGACCACAAAACCCTCAACCTTGAAACTTGTGTGGGACAATGCTTGAAGAACTCCCTTTCCAACACTAACAAAATATTTGAAATCGGACCAGGTGTTGAGAAATTACAATTGAAAAACTATTTTGTCTTTCATCCCCTCTCCCGCAGGAACCGCACAAAATATCGGGATCAAAAGTATCCAAGAACCTTCCTCGAACTATAAGCTCGGAATTTACCAAGTATCATTCAAATCGGCTCAGTAGTTTCGGCGTGATACTTATTCGGGATACAGACAGACAGACAGACAGACAGACAGACAGACAGACAGACATGAAAAATATAAATTACATTTTCGGCTTCAGTATCGATTAGAGAACGCCCTACAATAAAAAATTTCAAAATATCTTCCATGTACAGATTCTCGACCCTCTACAGTTTTATTATATGTATAGATAGATTCGCCTTCAAGATACATTTAACTTATGAGAGAGAATTGTTTGGTAAAAATTACATTATCGTATATGCTAGCGCTGGTTTTCAACCAGACCCCTAACGACAATAAAGACAGCAAGGCAGTCATTTTCAACAATCAAAATTAATGAAAGAAAGCAATATTCCTTAGATTTTTATTAGATTATTTCCAGTTGTTCCGTTGAAGTAGTTCTGTGGCGGAACTAGTGAGACTTTTTTTCCCAGTTGTCCCGCGGAACAAAGCATCAATAATTCAGTTCCCATTAGCTCCGCGGAACAAAGTATAAATCAAATACTAATAAATTCATTCCCAGTAGTTCCGCGGAACAAATCATAAATTAAAAACTAATAAATTAAGTCCCAGTAGTTCCGCGGAACAAATCATAAATTAAAAACTAATAAATCAAGTAGCCCTGCGGGAGAAAGCATCAGTTACATGCATTTTTTTAAGATTGGAGTATAAGCTGCCACGTTGACCGCCATCTCTCACACTTTGCGCAACACCTCCTTATCTAATATACTAAGCGCTATATCCTAGCACTCTAAACGTTGCATTATATGGCTGCGTCACGATTTATCTATTGAGCTATTGATAACTTATAGTATGGCTCCAATTAAATAGTGGCGAAAATATATTGCCCGTGTTAAACTATTATTGTATTACAAACTTGGGTATAAACTTACAAGACATAAAACGGAGCAATTACTCATCATTACTGTCGTTTCCTCTATTCTATTGACTGCCTCGTTGGTATAGAGGTCGAAATGTGCGACAGCGGATCATAAGGTCGTGGGTTCGATTCCCACCGGATACAAAAATTTGTGTGACCCATCCCATACATGTTTGCCTCAAGACTCTGGATGTTTGTTGTTGTATCTATGATATGATAAGTATGTATTTAAAAGTATATAAGTATTAATATCCGTGGTCTGATACCCATAACACAAACAGGTTATTCCTAGCTTACTTTGGGATCAGATAGCGTTGTGTGTAATGTCCGTGAACATTTATTTTATTCAAGAGTTATAGATATTTTAGTTTGATGACACCGATTAGGATTTCATCGGCATACGATCCAATCGATCAATGAAATCAGCCTATCACTGTCCGTTTCTGGATGCAATCTCCTCCAATTATGCAAACCTACATATGGTCACGCCTTTATCCCCGATGGGGTAGGCAGAGGCATATCATATGCACACATTTCACCTTTTTAAAATGTCCCACGTAATAAGTGGTTAACTGGTGAGCCGTATTGCCGTATTGAGATGGACAGGCGCAGGTTGTGACTGCTTGCTGCTGAAATTTACAAGCCGCCTCAAAAGGCCTTCCACTAGCCTTAACGACTGCCATTTTACTGGCAAGCGGGACCAACGGCTTAACATGCCTTCCGAAGCACGGAAACGCTCAAACAAATGTCACAAAGTGGTCACATGAATGGTCACCCATCCAAGGACTGGCCATAGTGAAAGTTGCTTACTGCAATGATCGTTTACAGAACACTGAGTCCGCGGGGCCACGAGCGCTTATGCCACAATCCAATTATGAGCACATTTTTATACGAGGCTGCTCAGACGGGTTGCTAGGTACAAGGTTCTTCGCCATGACCTCGTCTTGATTTAGGGATTCATTTGTAATGTAGGAGATAACACGGTAGTAGGACTATTTGAATTGGACACACGTTTGAAGACGCTATTACTTTTATGACTGACTTTTATATGTGTGTTCTTTTTAAGACCGTTTGAAGACGCTCAATGTGTTTTTTTTTTATAACACTAAGGTGGCAGACAAGCACACGGCCCACCAGAAGGACTGGTGGCCACCGCAGCCTATGAACGTTTGCAACACCAGAGGCGCCACTCTCACGCTGCATTCAGCTCGGCATTCGGCACTTCTGGTATTTCGGCGAAATCATATCTATTTAACATTATTTTTGCTGCGCCATAACCGATTACGGAACTCAATTTTTATCAATGACACACCACCCACGTTTCCACACCACGTTTCACCACGTTCCCAGAGTAGGCAAGGAGTACAAGACCAGGGATAATCAAGGAAGTGGTAAGCCCAATGCCGGAAATAGACTCACAGTGATAAGTGACCACTATCATCCTTATCGCCAAATTTTGGCAGTTCATGGTTATCAAAAATACCTATTGCCAAATATAACCTACGTAGGTTTAGCCCCTCTCTATAAAATAGATTGCAGAGAGGCTAATGGCAAGACTTGTGTCTGTAGTCTGTTACTCTGTTGCATTAAACTACGTCACTACGTCACATGATCGAATCTGTTCAAAGTTTGAAATAAAACAAAATGACTACGTCAATCGGATTGAACTTTCACTTTCACAATAAACGTTTTAGAGAGGGGCAGTCGGGTGAGACCGTCTCACGTCTTCTTGTTCTCTTTATACTGTGCCTACAGAGAGGAGGATAGGCAGTTAGTGAGTCTCCTCTATGTGTTGTTTGCATTGAATATGCTCCAAAATTACAATACCGGTTTTAAAAATTCTTTCACTGTTCGAAAATTACGTTATCTTCGGGTGACATAGGGAATATTTTATTTCCGTATTCCCACGGGTTTGAAACCACGTGACGTCCGTTAGTTACTTTATAAAGGTTTTACATTTAATCCACCATTTTCTATTTACGAAGGAAAGCTTCTATTCTAAGTCATCTAAGTTAGTGTCTAAGCCGATTAACTAAGGCAATCGGTTAAGACTAAGAGCAACTCAATAATTGCTATAATTAATACCAAGTTTCGGAAGTCCGTCAATTATTAATGAACTGCTAATCTTTAAATCCATCCATTTAGAATTGGCAAGTAACCAAAATTTCCTTTCAATGAGTACCTACCTTACCTGCCTACGTAAAGTTCAGTAATCGGCTTTGAGATCTCGTTAAATTTGAGTATCTAGTGCTACTTGACGAAGTTGTTTATAAGTTCCTAACTAATATTGTTTCCGTGACCTCGAAAATGGATTTAATACTGAGAAATACCACCAATTCTCAAAGATTTGAAACGAAAAATGCCTTTGCGTGAGAATTTCATTGCTTTCATGATAAAAGCACTATCTCTCTAAAAAAATCTACTCTATAAAAAAATCTTTTTTTTGTCTGATGCTCGAAGCAACATGCTTCGAGCATCAGACAAAAAAAAGCTATGAAACATAACGCGTGTATCTTTCTAGAAAAAAAAATGTAGGAACGTGTTACTTTAAAAAGTGTTTAAACGTTACTGTAGAGATAGCTAGCAATCATATAACACTTCTATTAGCAAAATAAAATACTTATCAACTACTAAATCGTATATAATTACGTGCGAAAAACTTAATTTCAAGATAAACTAATCGGAGTTTTATGAAAATATATTTACAAATTATACAGACATTTTAGGAACCGTTAAACACATAATACTTCCATAATATTATAAATATATTAAACTAATTTAGATTACGATACATTTTTTAGATATTTAATGGAAGGAATTTTAGTGTAACATTGAATAATTAATATGCAAATTTGTTTTCGAATTCCATGAATAGAACAACAAAATTAATGAAGGAGGTAAATAGTTTTTTGTTATGTGTCCTTATCCTCCTTAATGGATGCTAAGCCGGAATCTTAGCGACTAAACCCACAAGGTGCGCTACCGCTGCCTATAGGTATACTACCGGGTGCCCCGGGTAAGTCCTGCTCGAGTCCAATTTTTTTTTCATATTTTCTGTTGGGAGATCTTCCGAGGGCTTACTCGAGGCTCCCAACCATAGGCTGTTGGGCGTTACGTGAGGTTTTCTAGTCGGTAGGAGTCCGGCATAACATCCATGAGGATTTTCCCGCACGTTAAAAAAAAAGAAAAAAGCCCTCTGAAGGCTGCCCAGGATTCCCAACAGACTTTGGCTTCCACCGCTGCGCGGCGTCACCTAGGATAGATCTAGGTTGCCCTCTCTCTCATAATTAGTATTCACTGTTACCAAGACAACCATTCCGTGGTTTATGTTTTTGACTTTGTCGAGGTACAATGGGGTGCTAAAGAAATTTTTAAGGCATAAGTCAGTCTCGCGCAAGTGGTGCACGTTCTGACTATTGTACGAGATCTATAATGTAATAGTCGAATTTGATTTTAAAAAAATATTGATTTTAAAAAAAAGCAATAGAATGGCCGTGAGTTTTATAGCCAGGTTCTTTTCTCTCCGGCTGTACCTATTTTGTTGCGAATCTGGCAGTAAAGTAAGAAGCAATAATTTTGAAGTTCATAAGTATTACTTAGATGACCTATATGCTGTTGGGAGTCCTGGGACATCCTTCCGATGGCGTACCCGAGGATTAATTGTTAAAAAAAAGCAATAGAATGGCCGTGAGTTTTACAGCCAGGTTCATTTCTCTCCGGCTCTCCCTATTTTGTTGCGAATCTGGCAGTAAACTAAGAAGCAATAATTATGAAATTCATAAGTGTTACTTATGTGACCTATTTGAATAAATATTTTTTTATTTTGACTTTGTCTATTCACTTTGATAAAAATGTAGTCTATATTTTTATCCAAGTGAATAGAAAATTTAAAATAAAACCCTGTACCTGTACATAATAGTGTTTTTCCAATTCCTTATGTGCTAATAGTCACACGAATACACATTGCCAAAACAATTTATTATCATACCAAACGAACAACGAACGTTCTCTACAATATTGCACAATATCTTAAGAATAATAGTTCATACGTTATCTTAATAACAAATCTACGGTTCAAAATTCTCACTAGCCTATTACAAATAATATTGGGATTCAATTAGAACATGTTTCTCTGATATTAATTGGAGTCTTCTACCTACATAGAGCTTTATCTAAATATCGAACTAACTATGTACTAGAAGTGGCTCTTACTATAAGTACTTGTTTATAATATAACTAGCTGTTGCCCGCCACTTGGTACGCGTGAAAATTATTTTATGATGCCAATTTGGTTTGGATTTGAATTCTTTTCTGCCAAGCCTCTAGACTAAGTAGCGTAATAATATGTAACCTGTGTGTAAAACCTATCTCTTACTAATATTCCTGCTACGTTTTGGTTAAATCAATCCACCATCTTACATATTTCATTGCTCTCTGCTTAGCCCCTAGGATATGTAGCGTGATAATATAGCCTATTTGAAGGCCCCACCCCATAGTAATATTTGTGCAAAATTTTAACCAAATCTATTGAGTACTTTTCGAGATCCTTCCGGACAAAGCAAAGCAAACAGACAAACAGACAAACCGACAAACAGACAAAAAAATTTCTAACTATATTTTCGGCTTCGGTATCTTATATTGAACACCCAGCGAGTATTTTTTTTTAAATATTTCCAATGTACAGTTTTGACTCTTCTATCATTTTATTATATATATGTATAGATTATGTATACAAGATGAAAAATATGGGAACGATTATGACTGTAGTACACTCTTTTAGTATCTGTATAGTCTTTTCCTGGACAGCTCAGCAATCATGTAAACATGTCATGTGTTGACAGAAGTTGTCTATGATCATAGTGTTGTAACTATACTGATTCTATGTATGTAAATAATCATTGAGTTATATCTAGTTCACCGTACATTCATTTACTTCGGTATATCAATCGCCAAATTCATTAAATCATGAAATTCGGTATATCAATATATATTATGTGCAATAATTTTTTTATATTAATTTAATTTAAGGATCTTTAAAAAAAAGAAACTTTTAGAAAATTTTATAGTACATATAATCATTTATTTACAATAATATATTACTTTAGGACTGAATATTTTAACCATCCACCGTCAACCGTACCCAGTCTACCCTAAAGAATTTTTTTTTTCTTTTTATTCATATTTAAATGTTTATGGCGTTCGAAACATTACATTATCTTTTTGGCAGCTCGCTGATGAACGTTAGCCTCTTTAAATTTACTCCTCCACACGGTACTAAGCCTAACCGGATCCTTCTGACTATTTCTGGGTCGCACAAATACTTATTTAGTCCCAATTTTTTAAAAGTACTTCTGCGAAGAGTAGGCCTCGCGAGCGCCCAGGAAAAAACAACCTGTGAGGAATTATATCCCTTATGATCCCATCATATATAACGGGGACCTTTTTCTCCCTTATTTTCCGCCCTATTAAAAAAACTTTCGACAAAAGTTGTATTTTTATCTTTTCGTAGATCAATGATTTTAAATAAAAGAACATGTGTGCCAAGTTTGGAGAAAATTGGTTAACAAATGCGTCTTCTAGACCGAAACTGACATGTACACACACATACGGACGAAAGCAAAATCGTCTATACTGTGGAATCGAAGACCCAAACTAAAAGTGCCTTTTTACACTTACCGGTTGCCGGGTAGCCGGTGCCGGGTAACCGGCGGTGAATGCAAGCGGTTGCCGGGCAAATCACGCCGGTACGTTTGAAAGCTATAGTACACGGCCATACACCCACCCTACCCGGCACCCGGCAACCGGTACTTGTGAAAAGGGGCAAAGACTCGCATCTCCATATATTCAATATACTCTGTGGACTAGCACTCTTCGCTCTCTGGGTCAATAAGTTGTATTATTAAAGTAAGTACATTTTTTCGAACTGACAGATTGATAAAACAATGACCTCCTTTTAAAATCAATTGGCCAGTACAACAGTTTTACAACACTATGGCAAAGACAAACAAGTCTGAGAAAAAATAATTTAATGACAAGCAAAAATGACAGTCTTAAATTTTTACCATCCGAGTATTTTTCATGAAATTATTCTATAATCTAAAGGTTTATTAGTGTCGAAATGTCCGCATAAATCTAACTAGAGTTCCTTGAAACGTCTATGATCAGGATTGATAATTAAATGTAAGTAATTATGGAGTAGTCGAGATCCAATTTCTTTGTTTACTATATTATTTAGGTCTGTTGAATTCCACTATACCTACTTATATATTTCTGTTTTACACAATTACTGGTTGTTTCAGGAATATTCACACGGACAAAACTGCAGGGCATAGCTAGTATTTCACAAGGCTATTTAATGCTTCGAAGTATATGGCCAGAAACAATGCTCCCGAGAATCTTCAGTATTAACCTCAATGAGGGATTTTTTTAAAAGTTTTAGTGTATTTCTATGGAACTTAAAGTTTTGAACCCTGCTAGCTTTGGTTGTCTGTAAACCAGTTAGTCAGGACGAATAATTTATGTGCAGAGATTATAAAGAGCACTATCTTATTTATCTATTCTTTCCCTACTCAAAAACCATTACCATCAGCGTCAGTTACTAACAACAAAGATAATATAATAGTATTACATACAGATCGGCAACTCCCTGCCTCCCACCGAGTAAGCTTCCCCATCCCCCCACCAAAATTTAATTGTCGTTTGCCGTGTCAGTACTTGAGAGAGTGTCACTGCGTTGCATTACGTATTACTACCTACGTACTTTGTGCTATTGCTTTGGTTTAATTTGTGCTTAGCCGAGGGTAGACTTGAAAAAAAAGTACTTACATACATGAGATTGCGTTCTGTTCCTTATTATTTAATTTCCATAGCTAGTGTCCCTAGTATACTCACACACACATTCAAGCTTGATTTAAGCATTCACATTACGTCTATATTAGTGTGGGTGAAAACGAACATTTTTGTATGGAGTTTCCACCCTGTGTAACAACCTAGACACATTTTTTTGTGAGTAAAGACGGGATGAATAACCAGTCTAGTGTGTTCGAAAGCATGTTAAAAAGATTAACAATACGAGTAAGTACTGATCACAATATTGTATTGGCAGATAACATACTAGATAAGTACTACAGGGGTGTGTCTGCGGGCGGGGCCGAGACAAGAAACTATGAAACAACATTGACAAGAAATGTACAAACAGATAATATCACTAATGTTATAAATATGCGAAAGTTTGTGAGTGTGGATTTTTGTTACTCTTTCAGGCTCTGCGGCTGAACGGATCTGGCTGAAATGTGGTACAAGAATGGATTATAAATCTGCAATACTACCCGTTCGCTCTAACTTTGCCGCTGGCGTAGAGGCTTAAACTCGAATTGTTAATTACACGAAGTAAATTGACAGTAGCTAATGTCACTTCGTCATAGAAAATACGCAACATTGTATGAAGCATTCTTTTCTGTTTTACATTTTAGCACTTTAGTATGGAGCCGAGCGGCAAAGTTAGTGCGAACGAGCGGTACACATGAGTTTTTTATCCCAGGAACATTCCCGGGATAATTGCAGATTTATAATCGAGCCTCCATGGGAAGCGGGAACGGTAAAAAAATATTTGGCATCAGCGGAACTATACTTTTTTTTTAACGTAAGGGAAAATCCTCAAAGGATGTTTGTTATGCCGGACTCTTACCGACTAAAAAACCTCACGTAACGTCCAACAGCCTGTGGTTGGGAGCCCCGGGTAAGCCCTCGGAAGGATGTCCCGGGACAGCGGAACTATACTAATATTAAAAAGAGGAATGATTTGATAGTTTGTTTGTTTGCATTGAATAGGCTCCGAAACTACTGAACTGATTAGAAAAATCCTTTCACTGTTGGAAAGCTACACTGTATAAACAAAAAAAAAATCATAATAGCCCGTAGCCCATAATATACCCTATGTTAACCGTAGTTAACATAGGGTATATTTTATTCCCGTATTCCCACGGGAACAAGAACTACACTGGTGAAACCGCGTGACATCCGCTAGAATAATATAATTCTTATGTACAAGATTCATTTGTGATCATACTCCGATATTCAAACAGAATTAGTATCACGTTAAGGCCGCGTGGGTCAGATTTTGAGTTTTTTGAAACAATCCTAGTCAAAAAGTAAAGGGTTTTTAAATCTGAAAAATATATATATAATAGTTAAGGATATAAGCTAAACATATTCCGAGCCCGTTACACGATCCAATAAATTTCACTAGATAGAAAAAAATCCCAAAGTTGACTCTCTCGGAAAAGTTTTTTCAAAACTGTGGCTAAACTATTAACATTTTATATTTTTTTTTTGCACTCAATTAAAGGTATTAAGTTTTTATACACATTTTCCGAGCGTTTTTCTATAAACAACTATTTACATTGTTATCATGTACGAATATCTACCAAACGCAATAGAATTGCGCCGCTGACGGCCGATCAGTCTCGCCCTGGCGCTTGTGGAGGCAGGACCTGTGTCAGTTTTTTTCGCAACTATTTCGTAATTATTATGCCGAATTACGTTGAAATCGCGCCACAGTATAAAAATATCAGTAATAGGCAAAATGTAATTAGATTAACCGTTACAAATATATACGCGACTCATAGTAAAAATGTGGTGATCTTTTACTTTTTAAGTGTTTTCAAGACATGGTAACCAGCTACCTAATGCATTAAAATGTCTACGAATTACATGATAATTTCGCAATCCAACATGGCAGCCACGCCGTAATCACAAAATTTCATGATGGGTATCGTTTAAGGGGTTTTTTGGTATGCTGAGTACGAAGTACGTGATAATTTTGCAATCCAATATAGCCGCCGCGCCGTAATCACAAGATTTCATGATGGGTATCGTTTAAGGGGTTTGTTCGTATGCTGAGTACGAATCACGTGATAATTTTGCAATCGAATATAGCCGCCGCGCCGTAATCTAAAAATTTCATGATGGGTATCGTTTAAGGGGTTTTTTGGTATGCTGAGTACGAATCGCGTACTAATTTTGCAATACAAGATGGCCGCCGCGACGTAATCACAAAATTTCATGATGTGTATCGTTTAAGGGGTTTTTTGGTATGCTGAGTACGAATCACGTGATAATTTTGCACTCCAATATGGCCGCCGCGCCGTAATCACAAAATTTCATGATGGGTATCGTTTAAGGGGTTTGTTCGTATGCTGAGTACGAATCACGTGATAATTTTGCAATCGAATATAGCCGCCGAGCCGTAATCACAAAATTTCATGATGGGTATCGTTTAAGGGGTTTTTTGGTATGCTGAATACGAATCACGTGATAATTTTGCAATCCAATATGGCCGCCGTGCCATAATCACAAAATTTCATGATGTGTATCGTTTAAGGGTTTTTTTGGTATGCTGAGTACGAATCACGTGATAATTTTGCAATCCAATATGCCCGCCGCGCTGTAATCACAAAATTTCATGATGGGTATCGTTTATAGGGTTTTATGGTATGCTGAATACGAATCACGTACTAATTTTGCAATACAAGATGGCCGCCGCGCCGTAATCACAAAATTTCATGATGTGTATCGTTTAAGGGGTTTTTTGGTATGCTGAGTACGAATCACGTGATAATTTTGCAATCCAATATGGCCGCCGCGCCGTAATCACAAAATTTCATGATAGGTACCGTTTAAGGGGTTTGTTCGTATGCTGAGTACGAATCACGTGATAATTTTGCAATCGAATATAGCCGCCGCGCCGTAATCACAAAATTTCATGATGGGTATCGTTTAAGGGGTTTTTTGGTATGCTGAGTACGAATCACGTGATAATTTTGCAATCCAATATGGCCGCCGCGCCGTAATCACAAAATTTCATGATGGGTATCGTTTAAGGGGTTTTTTGGTATGCTGAGTACGAATCACCTGATAATTTTGCAATCCAATATGGCCGCCGTGCCATAATCACAAAATTTCATGATGTGTATCGTTTAAGGGTTTTTTTGGTATGCTGAGTACGAATCACGTGATAATTTTGCAATCCAATATGCCCGCCGCGCTGTAATCACAAAATTTCATGATGGGTATCGTTTAAGGGGTTTTTTGGAATGCTGAGTACGAATCACGTGATAATTTTGCAATCCAATATGGCCGCCGCGCCGTAATCACAAAATTTCATGATGGGTACCGTTTAAGGGGTTTGTTCGTATGCTGAGTACGAATCACGTGATAATTTTGCAATCGAATATAGCCGCCGCGCCGTAATCACAAAATTTCATGATGGGTATCGTTTAAGGGGTTTTTTGGTATGCTGAGTACGAATCACGTGATAATTTTGCAATCCAATATGGCCGCCGCGCCGTAATCACAAAATTTCATGATGGGTATCGTTTAAGGGGTTTGTTCGTATGCTGAGTACGAATCACGTGATAATTTTGCAATCGAATATAGCCGCCGCGCCGTAATCACAAAATTTCATGATGGGTATCGTTTAAGGGGTTTTTTGGTATGCTGAGTACGAATCACCTGATAATTTTGCAATCCAATATGGCCGCCGTGCCATAATCACAAAATTTCATGATGTGTATCGTTTAAGGGTTTTTTTGGTATGCTGAGTACGAATCACGTGATAATTTTGCAATCCAATATGCCCGCCGCGCTGTAATCACAAAATTTCATGATGGGTATCGTTTAAGGGGTTTTTTGGAATGCTGAGTACGAATCACGTGATAATTTTGCAATCCAATATGCCCGCCGCGCCGTAATCACAAAATTTTATGATTGGTATCGTAAATGGTAGTATCGTAAGTATGGTAGTATCGTAAATCATACGTAGCAGACTGTAGTGTAAAAGAGATAGAGACACATGTTCCATTCTTCGTTATAACATTTGTGTGTGGTTGGATTGCATGGAACGACAGACTAAAAAAACTTGTTCGGTTTACTGTGAGTTAGTTAACCGCGTGCCAATTTGCAACTGTGCAAGACGTGGTCAGAGTTAGGAAGTTATTTATTTAACTCAGAGCTTACTAGCTCTATATTTATATATTTAACTTGACTCTCCGCGCAAGAAGGCCTAAATAGCTTAGGCGGCCAAATTGAATTCCAAAATGATCATGTTATTCGTACTCAGCATTCGAAAAAACCCATTAAACGATATTCATTACGAAATTATGTGTTTTTTTTTTATACTACTTAGGTGGCAGACAAGCTTACGGCCCACCGGAAGGTTGGTAACCGTAGCCTATAGACGTTTGCGACACCAGAGGCGTTACACACGCGCTGCCGACCCGGGCGCAGGTTGTGACGACCCACAGTTGAAATTTAAGCGTAAGGCCTTCAACTTGGCTTAACGACTGTCATTTTACTGACAACCGGGACCAACGGCTTATCATGCCTTCCGAAGCACGGAAACGCTCGTAAATAAATGTCACAAAGTGGTCCACGTGGTGGTCATCCATCCATATCCGGCCATAGTAAATGTTGCTTACTGCAGTGATCGTTTACAGAACACTGAGTCCGCGGGGCCACGAGCGCTTCAAAACAAACGTGTCAAACAAAACGTAATTACGGCGCGGTGGCCATTTTGGATTGCAAAATTATCATGTGATTCGTCCTCAGCATACCAAAAAACCCCTTAAACGATAACTATCATGGATTTTTGCGATTACGGCGCGGCGGCCATATTGCATTTCAAAATTATCACAGGATTCGTACTCAGCATACCAATATACCCCTTAAACGATACCCATCATGATATTTTGTGATTACGGCGCGGTGGCCATATTGTATTGCAAAATTATCACGTAATTCGTACTCAGCATACCAAAAACCCTTTAAACGATACCCATCATGAAATTTTGTGATTACATCGAGGCGGCCATTTTGGATTGCGAAATTATCACGTGATTCGTACTCAGCATACCAAGAAACCCTTTAAACGATACCCATCATAAAATTTTGTGGTTACGGCGCGGCGCCCATATTGGATTGCAAAATTATCATGTGATTCGTACTCAGCATACCAAAAAACCCCTTAAACGATACCCATCATGAAATTTTGTGATCACACCGCGGTGGCCATATTGGATTGCAAAATTATCATGTGATTCATACTTAGCATACCAAGAATTCCCTTAAACTATACCCATCATGAAATTGTGTGGTTACGGCGCGGTGGCCATATTGGATTGCAAAATTAGTACGTAATTCGTACTCAGCATACCAAAAAACCCTTTGAACGATACCCATCATGAATTTTTGTGATTACACCGCGGCCGCCATTTTGGATTGCAAAATTATCACGTGATTCGTACTCAGCATACCAAGAAACCCCTTAAACGATACCCATTATGAAATTTTGTGATTACGGCGCGGTGCCCATATTGGATTGCAAAATTATCACGTGATTCGTACTCAGCATACCAAGAAACCCCTTAAACGATACCCATCATGACATTTTGTGATTACGGCGCGGCGTCCATATTGGATTGCAAAATTAGTACGTGATTCGTACTCAGCATACCAAAAAACCCTTTAAACGACACCCATCATGAAATTTTGTGATTACACCGCGGCGGCCATTTTGGATTGCACAATGATCCCGTGATTCATACTTAGCATACCAACTTTAGAAAACTTTAGAAATTTTTATGACCAGCTATTATGTAATTTACATTTTTTACGCAACTGTAGCAAACGTACGCAACGGAAACTCTCAAAAGAAATGAAATATCCTTGTTGTCGAAAAATGTTTCGTTGCTGCTAAGCTCTTATTCGCCTTAGCGTGATGTTATATATTTTGGTATTTTTAAAAAATGGACATTCTGTTAAGAAACTCTTGAAATTCAACTAACAGTCTCTTAGACTCTAGAGTTAGAACAACTAAACATACAAACAAACTCTTTAGCTTAAAAATAATAGTATAATATACATAATTTATTTACCATTAACTCTTTTATTTTTATTTACGAAACTAATAAATCACTACACTTAATAAAGTTAGATGCATTTACTACGTCAAACAAAGTTAGCATGCTGTTTCTTTCTACTATACTGTATACTGTGGCATGAGAGTTGACTGCCGCTGCCGGCGCGCGGTGTGTCTTGCGCCCGGGGCGAGGGGAGCGCCAAATGCCTACTTGTGCGCTATAACCGCCCCTTAACAGTACAGTAATTATAGAATTATTTTATTGATTTCGCTTTAGGCGAACGGAATGTTCGTCGAGTACAGTTGGGAAATAAGCCAAGCATTTTCATATAAAGTTCGTGACTATACAAAAGTATCGGGGTTATGAATCTATGGAGTCATAGCCATGTGTATACTGTATTTCAATAGCTTTGCGAAAAATGTAAACAAACACATTTGATCCTATATATCCATAGTTACTTGCAATTGAGTATTCACCCTGATAATATTCCAGTATCCAGGAGTCATACAGTGTTCTTACAATCATTTCGACACCAAATAACTTCTTTATGATAGTTTATTTTCATTTAAAATACCTACTCAGGATAGTAAAAAATTCAATGATTTGCCATACTATATTTTCCTACTCATCTGTCTTAGACAAAGATTGTCAAAACATGACATATGCACATTATTGCCAGATCGGGCAGGATTGGACTATAACTAATTTATAGCATACACTAAAGTGGCGTCATTTTAATAGGTAACATTTGACATCTGTCAGTTCATACATTTATTAGTGAAAGCAAAACGTAAAGTTACTCGTATCTGTCATAACAATGATTACATATTTATTGTATATTGTAATAACATATACAATAAATATGTAATCGTAATTGAAAAAAGTTTACAAATGTGCAGTTCTAACAAAACGAAAAAATATATTATTTTATGCCCGCCGTTACAAGGTTGCGTTGTTGAATTTTGATGAATTGTCAAATATTACCTATTAAATGACTCCACTTTAATCTCAATATAAATAAATTACGTGTCACATTTTTCCTAAACTAATTAACTGTTATTTTGCATACAGTGTGCAGTTTGAACCAACATGAAAGATAGGACAGTTTTTTTGTGGAAAACCTTCATGGCTATGGCCGGGAGTACCGGGTTACAGAAACTACAGCAACGCGTGGCCTGGTCCTCGGGTAGTATTCTAAGAATATGACGTAAGACGTTCCAAAAAAATCTTATAGGCCCCTTTTCTGCAATTGATACCTTCTGAGTAAAGAGCGAATACTCAGGCGTATACGTAAAGAAGTCGCTAGTATACCTGTTCGCTCTATGTTTCTACACCAGCCTCTACGCCAGCGGCAAACTTAGAGCGAACGGGCTATATTTCAATCGATCAAAGGTGCCTATTGTAGTTCACTGCCTCTGCCTATTTCCACCATAAAATCTCCTGCACCTGCAACAGCCTGTCCCTCTCCGATTTCTAGGTCATCGGTCAGCTGGCTTCCTCCCAAATATGTAGCGAGTGTGTAATATAGTGAAATATGGAGAAGTTATTCAAGAATCTCTTGGATTTTCAACTTATTAACAAAATGGAGATCGTCAGTTGACTCGCATAAGTCATCTCCTACCTCCGTCATGTACCTATAAATACAATAGAGCGATCTTATATTTATTTGGTGTGAGTTAAATTTTCTAACAATCGGTTGAACACTAAATAGTTTTGTCTTCTTTTCTGTTTTACATTTTAGCACGATTCATGACGAATCTTGAAATCAAATAATTTTCTTCATCTCTGATTTAGATGCATGGGATATTGGGTACCTCTGTACAAGACGTGAACCACAAAATCCAAGATTATTTACGTTTGTATTACGCAAAGGCATAAGCAGAGATGGAAAGAAGCCCACAGTCGTCACGATCGTACAACCACTCAATTTCATAAACAAAGCCGCGGCTATGCATTATTGTATTAGCCACTACCGTTACATGCAGTAGACATTCGACCCCTACTATCGGTCCTTATCTATTGTTTGAAAAACAACACTCTGGATATGTTTATAAGATGACATACATCAATGAACGAGATAGTTGATAAATATCACGTTTTTGTAATACCTAAACTATACATGTAATCTTTTACTTGGTAATAATTTAAATGACGACTATTACCCATATTATCGTACCGATTTACGTCGCTGTGCAGCTCGAGGACACAAATTAGAGATAGTACAGATGGAATTCTACATACTGAATTCGCTGAGGCTACGCACACATAGACAACTCATTCACAGACAAGGGGTCACACACAGACAACTCATTCAAAGACACGAGGTCAGGCGGTCTCAACCGAATTTTCGGTATAAATTAGAGAATATTTCAGATCGTTCGAAAACTCCTCA
The DNA here is from genome assembly GCA_933228765.1 of Miltochrista miniata. Classification (NCBI taxonomy): domain Eukaryota; kingdom Metazoa; phylum Arthropoda; class Insecta; order Lepidoptera; family Erebidae; genus Miltochrista; species Miltochrista miniata. Next base: position 7,961,468 of record OW121766.1, on the reverse strand, counting down.
TAGTAGGGGGCACCAACAGGCGCAAAAAATAGAAACTAAGCTTATAAAAAGACATGTTCGATTTAAAATTCACTCACTCCCGGTACAACAAAAAATAGGTCTTCGGATGCGCAGGCGCATTATGCAGGCGTGCGTCACGACCATGCAACTGAATGTTGCACAGGAGTTTAAAGTCGAAGACAAACGTTCTACGATAATCCTATGCAGTGACAATGCACTTAATAAAATAAACAGGAGTTTCTTTTGGTATTTTTTTTTCAATTTGTTTGCAATTTTGTTGTAGCATTGGGTATACTTTGTTTTATACTTAAACTAGAGATCATATGCCTCGCACAATGCATGTAATTTACGAATTAAAAAATCTGTAAAAATGTAGAATTATAAATTTTACAGTGAAAATCAATTCCAAATCCGTTATGTATTTTAGAGATAAAAGATAGTGTAGTTTCGGAAGCTTAGAAACGGTTTATCGGAAAGATATTTAACAGCTTTTATAAAGCACCCGGATTTATCAGAATGAAACAGTAAGCAAAACCAATAAAAAATAATTACATTAGCTTCTAATCTACCTCGATTAACAAACTTGATAATTTGAAAGTTTAAATACATTTTTTAAGCGCGGTAGCCTTAGCCTAATAGAGTGCGTGTGACTTGTGATCAAAGGTCAAGTTCAATTTGAGAACTTGATTGATTGATTGATATTAAAAAAAAACCTGGGACAAAGCTGAGTTCAGCTTTGTCCCAGGTTTTTTTTAACATAAGGGAAAATTCTTCATGGATGCTATGCCGGACTCCTACCGACTAAAAAACCTCACATAGGCCCAACAGCCTATGGTTAGGAGCCCCGGGTAAGCCCTCGGAAGGATGTCCCAGGACTCCCAACAGACCCACGGCTACGGCTACCACTGCGGCATCGCCTAGGGGTTGGTTCGGGTGCTATCCCGTGTCTTTGGGAAGTTTCGGGTGTGATCCAGCTTCTAAGGGGGCGCGCGCGAGAATCCTTCACGTCACGCTGCCGTCATGGGCCTGCTTCTGTAAGGACGGTAAGCAGCCCTCTCACCGTCCTCAGGCCCTAGGTCATGGAGGCCGATAGACTTCGGCGTAGGACCGACTGCGGAACTGGGGTGGGAGAGTTCTCTCCCGTTCCCGCCCAGCTTTGTCCCAGGTTCTTTGTTTTTACTTGTTGGAATCCCTAGGGATGTCATGCCATGCAATCGACTGAAACCACACGGTCTCTACCTATCCATCTAGCAACGGGTGCTTCAATGAGAACTAGATAGGTTTTAGTCAAGTATTCTTCTAAAAAAAATAACTTACCGTCTTAACATCACGCCGTTGACCGCCTGAACCTGTAACAAAATAATTACAGGATATGAATTTGCAAATCGAGTGTGCCACGTGTATGAAGCCGCGTTTCTTGGTCGTTCGTCTATAATTTTAAGTTATTACTTCTTATATCTTATTAATATAACTTTTTACCAATCTTACTAATATTATGTAGTCTGGATGTCAAGATGTCTGAATGCGGGGATGTTTGTAAAGATATGATTCCGAAGTCGGCAGCAATCATCAATGCTGCGTTTTTTTTAACGTGAGGAAAAGTCCTCATGGATGCTATGCCGGACTCCTACCGACTAAAAAACCTCACGTAATGCCCAACAGCCTATGGTTGGGAGCCCCTGGCAAGCCCTCGGAAGGATGTCCCAGGAATCATCAATGCTGCTTGCTGCCGAGTTCAGAATCATACCTTTACTGGTTCACGCTCTAAGGGCTGAACAGATCCTGGCTGATATTCGGTACAGGGATAGATTATAGCATGGAATAACATATAGCCATGCGAAGCGGAAACGGGAACACAATTTAACGACAGCGAAGTCGCGGACGCCATCTAACGCGTCGACGAAAATTGACTAGTGAAATGTCTTATAGCTCAACTGTATTGGTTTTTCATTTCCAAATAATGAGACAAATGACGTTTCATAAAGCAATTTCCGTGATCTTTTGGCGGGAACTGGAAGGACGCATGTCGCCTCGTTGAAAAAAAATTAAAATTAGTGTATTTTCGAGTGTTTTGTGTGTATCAAAATCATTGTGGATTCTTATACATAAAAGTTCGACAACGTGCACTAGTGTTGGGAAGTGATAAAACGCAGTGAATCGCAACTTTGCAGTTTCTGACAAAACATCCAAAGAAACTATAAGAAATGTATCCACCGCTTTTCTGAAGGAAGACTGACTTTGACTTAGGGCTGTACTTGACTTTGACTGGACTTAGAGGACGAGGACTAGGACTTATATATGCAAAATGAAGATAATATAATAAATATAAGACTAGGCTGTATGGCTCAAACTGCCTTTGCTTATCCAAAAATGGATAAATAAACTACTACTACTACTACCAATTTCCGTCCACGCCTTCGAGTCGCACGGTCCAGAATCGACGCCCAGCATATAATCTGAACGACAATATATCAAGGTGATCCAGGAAGCAATCTCCGAACTAATCTCTATGCAAATACCTTTACAACAATAACGAGAGTTCATTAAAATTTCTATCGTCTAAGACAAATTACTATACAGAATTAGTTTTCAGTTAGGGGACATACTCAGACAGGGAAAAGTAACCATTAAGTATAAGATTTCAAGAATGAAAATACATATTGTTCCATTGCATCTTCAGATATTTACTGAACTTTTTTTTATACCACTAAGGTGGCAGACAAGCAATACGGTCCACCAGAAAACCCCTTGCTTTCTATTTGACTGCGGCAAAGTCGTAAATGAAAAATGATAAGTAGGTACATTAGGAAAAACAGTCGTACTATTCCTTATACTACACTAGCTGACCCGCGCAACTTCGTTTGCGTGATAAATCAAGAACCGCTCGACCGATTTTGAGCAAACTTCACATAAACCATCTACTAAATAGTCCGAATAAAACCTAAACATTTGGTTTGGATAGGTGAGCCCGATCTCGAGTTATAAAATTACAACGAAAAGTGGCATTGATTTTTATATATATAGATAGATATACTAGCAGACCCGCGCAACTTCGTTTGCGTGATAAGTGAAGAACCGCTCGACCGATTTTGTGCAAACTTCACATAAACCATCTACTAAATAGTCCGAACAAAGCCTAAACATTTGGTTAGGATAGGTGAGCCCGTTCTTGAGTTATAAAATTACAACGAAAAGTGGCATTGATTTTTATATATATAGATATAAGATATAAGATAAGATAGATTCTAGTGATGTAACGAATGTCATTTTTTAAACATTCACGAACGCGAATGCGAATGCAAATGTCTGCTACTGATATTCGCGGATGCGAATGCGAATGTAGAAGTGTTCAAATTTGGCGCCAATTGTCTATGACTTGCTGGCAGTTACGAGGTGCGTTCAGTTTGTATTTTGTTCCGTGAATTGCAGAGTTGATACAAACACATCCGACTAAGTGCTCGTTTAAGGGCCGAATGCCAGAGCGCATTAGGTATTTTTACCACCTCACCTCACCGCGGGCGATACCCCCGTAGCATGCGATCGACATGAACTCATTTGACCCCAAGCACTTTGTTTGGGCGTTGCCAGTTGGTGCAATTGGACGTTGAAAGTTGGTGCAGCGTGTATTTCATGCCGCACTTTTTGTACCACCAAATAAATTACAACAGAAGTATAAATTTATCAAACCTTTATAAGACATTTTATTTAGTAAGTGCCTGTTAGCAGGTATATTTAAAATCGGGTTGTAAGAAACCTTTCCTTATTTTTAACCGACTTCAAAAAAGGAGGAGGTTCTACATTCGTCTGTATGTTTTTATGTATGTTCACTGATATTTCCGTCAATTATAGACGGATTTAATTCTTTTTTCTTTTCTTCAATAGGGTTTACTTCTGAGGTAATCCCATTTTTACCAGGTCAGGATCTGATGATGGGATCCAGGAGAAATCGAGGGCAACCACCGAAAATTGTAGGGACAACTAGTGCGTTTGGTAACTTTTTAATGAAGTGCTTTACAGTGGGCGCACACTAGGCGACAGTCGCGGCGACATGTCGCGGCGACTTGTCGCGCAGTGTGCGCCTGCATCGGGCGACTTGACGCCGTGACAGACGTTGTGCAAGGAACACGTTGTCCAAAGCTGTCGCTGGGCGACTGTCGCCGTGTCGCCGCGACAATAGCGCGACAGACGCGAAGACTCCCCTTGCTTGTCTCGGAGTCGCGGCGACATGTCGCCTAGTGTGCGGAGCTTAGAACAAAATGTATGTAATTTGGCGCCCACAGCTTGTCGCCATGACAAGACGCCTAGTGTGCGCCCACTGTTAATGTACTACAATTTAATGAAGGTCAGGAGTCGATCTGATGATGGAACCGAAAGACAGTCGAGGGAATTATTTAACGATTTACAGCACGTACCTTGTGTTTGGGCTTGATTGATTTGTATTGATAAGAACTTTACACCTAGATAGATATACTTTTCGGTCCACCCGTCACTCAAAATGATAATCAAAAAATTTTTAGTAATAAATAGAACTGACTTCAAAAAAATCCTGAAAAATAAAATTTACATAGCACAAAGTAATAATATGTATTTAGATTTATCAGATTGTATTCAATATGATATTGAAGTTGGTGCCATTAATAATACCTACCTCAACCTATGGGTTTACTTGGCGCCGACTTTAATATGATATTGAATAAAATATGAAAAATGAAAATACATTTATCTTTGTGCCAAGTAAATTTGATATTTCAGTATTTGTTTAAAGTCGGTTCTATTTTTTACATTTTTTTTTTAATCATCATTTTAATTGTGAGACGAGACGAGAAAAGATAATAAGAAAAAAATCCGTCAATAACACAGGTCTGCAATGGTTTTCCTCTTTGAAATCTGAGCAACATTTTCTATAGTTTCTGATGTGCTGATTACGAGAAAAATAATAAAAAAAATCCTACACGTCAGGATTTTTTGATATTGAATATTTAAGATTTTCTTCAAAATGTCTAAGCGCCTACCTTTTGAAATTTATAAAACGTCATAAAATTACTTAAGTTTTATTTTTATTGCATTTAATTAGTGTAAGGGGACATAGAAATTCATGCAAATCAGTAATTTGGTAATTACTACATAATAAGTATAGGTAATTCGCCTTAACCATGTTAAAACGGGTAATTTTGACTTAATTTTGTAATAAAATCAAAAAAATTACCTAGTAGTAATATTAGATACCTATTTTTGTAAATATTATTAGAAAAGGGTGTAATAAAGATAAACCAAAGGGTTTTTGTATAAGTACCCACACTGATTTAGAAAATTAACAGTTGTATCTTGAAACATGAACTTTAAAATGTCATTGCGAACTTGTTTAAATTCTACAAATTGTTTTTGTAATATCTCCCGGAATTTTATGGTGATAAAACAATGAAACAGCATTACAGAGTTAGTGAAAAATATTTACAAAAGTTATTTTGGACACGTATTAAGTAACCAAGACAAAACTTCGACACCTCATAAACTTTGTTCGACTTGTTTATTACAATTTCGCAAGTATTTAAAAGGCCAGAAAAATAGCTTCAAAATTGTTTCATCTATGCTATGAAGAGAGGCTAAAGACCACGATAAAGATGGCTACTTTTGTTTTTGTGACATAACTGGATACAAATCTAAAATAAAAGGGACATAAACAAGCACTAAACTTCATTTCCTAAATTCGCACATTGATTACTTCCCAGAAAATATAGGAGCCGTTAGCAAAGAACAAGGCGAAAGATTTTAGCAAGATTTGAAAGAGCTTGAAGTCTGGTATCGTGGAAGATGGAATACTAGCATGATGGCGGACTATTGTTGTTTATTGAAGCGCGACGATCCAAACTGGAAATTTAAGCGAAAATCGCACAACCGAAGGTTCCAGGAAAAAAGAACCAGGTTCCACATATAAAATTTACGTGTAATTTAGACTAGTAACAAGTTATTAATATATTTTAGTCGTTTTATAAGTTATAGGTAATGTACTTTTTTAAATATATTTTTTTTTTGAGAAAACGTGGGTCTTTTTTTCTATTTTCTATCAGTGCCTTTTTCGAAAAATCTGGAGGTGATGGAGAAAATCTAAGTACATATTCGTAATCAGCGCACCAAAATACTCTAGGATCAGCTATCAAATTCCAGAGAGAAAGTTATGACCCTCATTTTGCAGGCCTGTGTAATTTATGAAATCAATTCGAGCAGTCTTCGAAGAGGTAAGCATAGGTATAACATAAGTAGCAAAAAATAATAGAATGCATCTTGTGAGTAAAATAATGCGTTTATTTATTTTACATTATAATATGAATAAGACAAGTAACACGCACGCCGCATGTCAGCTTAGACCTGTGTTACAAAATACAACAAATGATAGATGGCGCTTACACCAACATAGTCAATTTGAAGTAAATTTTAAGTCTATTTGAAGACCCTACCCCTAGTTAATATTTGTGCAAAATTTTAATCAAAAATATTGAGTACTTTTCGAGATCCTTCCGGACAAAGCAAAATTAACAGACAAACAGACGACAAACAGACAAAAAAATTCTAACTACATTTTCGACTTCGGTATCCTGTGTAGAACCCCCCGCGAGTATTTTTTAATTATGTTTAGTGTTCAGTTTTGACTTTAGATCTTTTTATTATATGTATATAGACTAGGAACTTAGGTTGCCTAGAAAGTTTTCAAAAACCTATTCTTAGTCTCCCGCAGGCTGGATCCCGCAGGTGGCCCCTTCCGAGGTCCGTGGAAGCACAAGGGATATAAACCCTTGTTTGCAAAAATAAAGGATTGAATTGAGTACTTAAACCAGAAAAATAATAAATATTTATGGGGGACTTCCATACAACAAACGTGATTTTTTTTGCCTTTTCTTATTAATAACGGCAACAAGTACACACTTGAAATGAACGCCGCAGACATGTCTTCGCCCAAGACTATCGGTCTCCATAACCAGGGGCCTGAAGACGGTGAGGGGGCTGCTCACCGTCCTTACAGAAGCAGGCCCATGACGGCAGCGTGACGTGAGGGATTTATGCATACCCCCTTCAGAAGCGGGATCACATCCGAAGCTCCCAAAGACGCAGGATTGCACCCGAACCTACCCCTAGGCGAGGCAGCAGTGGCGGCCGTGGGTCTGTTGGGAGTCCTACCTGTTACAAAGTTGAATGAAAAAGGTACATGTCCTCAAAGTCTCGCTCTCGTATGTCAATTCGGTGAATCAGCTTATTGATAGGAATATTGGCATGCAAAATTCAATATTTGTTGTTATGGTGGCAACAGAAACACATTATCTGTGAAAATTTTTCAGATCTCTAGCTATGTCCATTCATGAGCTACAGCCTCGTGAAGGAAAGTGTTAAGGGTCATCGCAGAAGGAAGATAAAATCAAACGGATCACAATATTTCAACAAAATTTATTTAATATTTAGTATTTACTATTTACTCCTCAACCGAGATTACAAACAAAGTTTTACTGACCTTAGTGATCTAATCGCGTCCGCCCTCTGACTGGCGTTTCACTCGGAAGCCTGACACATACTCCGTTTCACAATACTTTGACGTTTGACGTGTCAACGTCAAATGTCAACTTGTCACTGTCAAACTTCAAACTAATGGCAGTATCTTATGAAAATAATAAACATGCCAACAATTCTGTAACAGTCGGCCATCCTATGGGAACGAGTCTCTTCGTTCTAATTAACTATAATTTATATTTCCATTATACATTGTTCAACTATATAATAAAATTGAATGTATCACTCGCATCACTTTTATAATTACCTAAATTAAGATTTTTACTGTACGTATATAATTACATACACTTAAACTACTACAGAACCTTCTACTATGGTATAGCTGCGTGGCTTAAAGGTTACTTCCTTCACCAGTAAGTCACACAACTGCGATGTCTCTTACCAATCGTGGGCGGCGAGGTCGTTACGCAAATCTTGCCCGGCTCGAGAACACCCCTCACTACTATGGTATAGCCGGCCGCAAAGGTTACTTCTTTCACCAGAACGACACACAACTGCGATGTCTCTTACCAATCGTGGGCGGCGAGGTCGTTTACGCCAATCTTGCCCGGCTCGAGAACACCCGTCACTACTATGGTATAGCTGCATGCCGCAAAGGTTACTTCTTTCACCAGAACGACACACAACTGCGATGTCTCTTACCAATCGTGGGCGGCGAGGTCGTTTACGCCAATCTTGCCCGGCTCGAGAACACCCGTCACTACTATGGTATAGCTGCATGCCGCAAAGGTTACTTCTTTCACCAGAACGACACACAACTGTGATGTCTCTTACCAATCGTGGGCGGCGAGGTCGTTTACGCCAATCTTGCCCGGCTCGAGAACACCCGTCACTACTATGGTATAGCTGCATGCCGCAAAGGTTACTTCTTTCACCAGAACGACACACAACTGCGATGTCTCTTACCAATCGTGGGCGGCGAGGTCGTTTACGCCAATCTTGCCCGGCTCGAGAACACCCGTCACTACTATGGTATAGCTGCATGCCGCAAAGGTTACTTCTTTCACCAGAACGACACACAACTGTGATGTCTCTTACCAATCGTGGGCGGCGAGGTCGTTTACGCCAATCTTGCCCGGCTCGAGAGCACCCTCACTATAACTATATTTCAATCACTCTAAAATTATGCGTTCACTCCGTTTTACAATCATTAATGTTTGTCGTCCTAAATCTGTAATTATTCAATCTCATATCATCAAATTACAATTACTCATTGACACTGTTTACAGTTGAAGAGCAAGTAGCAGTGTCTTCGCCAAAATTAGATGATAAGTACATTACTCAGGCTCAATTCAATTTTATGATTTAAATCCCTCATCAATCACTTATACACACGCATACGTATGTACTCGATAATTTACAATCATTTTTCACATCCTGCCTACATACATCACTATAATTAAATCACTAAAATTATGCATTCACTCCGTTTTACAATCATTAATGTTTGTCGTCCTAAATCTGTAACTATTCAATCTCATATCATTAAATTACAATTACTCATTGACACTGTTTACAGTTGAAGAGCAAGTAGCAGTGTCTTCGCCGAAATTAGATGATAATTAGGTACATTACTCAGGCTCAATTCAATTTTATGATTCAAATCAATCAATCAATCACTTATACACACGCATATGTATGTATTCGATAATTTACAATCATTTTTCACATCCTGCCTATAAACATCACTATACTTAAATCACTAAAATTAATGCATTCACTACGTTTTACAATCATAAATGTTTGCCGTCCTAAATCTGTAATCAATCTCTTATCATTAAAATACAAGTACTCATTAACACTATTTTCAGTTGAGGAGTAAGTAGTGGTGTCTTTGTTAAAATTAGATGATACATTATTTAGACTTAATTAAATTTATTGCAAGGTTTTTTTTTCGCAACCCGTAATAATACCGTCACTAGGTACATTATAGGTATATTTCGCTATTAACTCGTTCACGTGTATTTTTATGCCGTATTCGACGCTTTAACTCTCTTATTTTAAATTGACATATTATAACGATCGCAATATCCTGGTATCTTTTTTTTTAAGCATCTTCAGGCTCCTCTTTTTCTTGAAATTACGCGCCGATTTAAATAAATTACTTTAATTAGTCTTTTGCAAACAGAATGCCCAAAACTATGGATGATCGTAAATTCCCTGATGGAGTTAAACTTTTCAACGCAAAAAGAAAGTCTATTATACAAAATTTACTAATGAAAGGTATCAATTATTTACCATTACATTTGACCCAATGTTAAAGCATCAGCTAGATGTTTTTTTTTTTTTTATGGGTATTTATGTATTCAATGATTTAAACTCTAGTCTTAATGACTTCAAATAGTATTTATTTCTTATTGTAATTGTTGAGATTTTTTTCTTTAAAGAATCTTATTTAATATAACACTAATCTCTGTAGTCTCTAATAAATTAATTATCTAACGACATATGTACTTACTTCTGAAAATGTGACGGTTTATACACAAAATCTTGCAAGCTATTTCAATGGCTGAATAGGCAAGGATTATCTTATTCATATGATGTAACACCATTGTGTACCCTATTTATCGCAAATAGAGAATCTGTATTTGAATAAAATAAAATGAAATCAAATTTATTCCCTTTGAAGATTTTTTTTTTGTTTTTTTTTATTTTTTATTATTTTTTTATTATTTAGTGTTTAAATTTTTGTGACTCTACCGGGGGTTCGGAAATACTACAGACTGAGAAGAACACCCCAAGAAACTCAGTCCGGTCCCTATGAAAATTCATCTTATAAAGTAATACAGGTTTATTTTATGTAGAATATAGTAATGACCTGCGCTAATATTTATGGCCACAAAATGTTTATGACCTGTGCTTCATCTTTCCGATGAGTCATGCAAGCATACTTAGTAGGTATCTATTCTTTTCGTCATTTTTTTTTTATTATTCCGTGGTCAGAAGGAAGAAGGAAACAACCTGGTCTACTAACAAAAACTCCCTCCACTTAACCTGACATTTCTTGACGTTGTTCCAAGTGAATGGTGACTTCTCTACAAGAACCTCATAAGTCTCATTCATGACCACACCCGCCTCTTCACAGGGAAGGTTCAGTACTTAGAGGGTAAATAATCTAACAAGGCTGTGACAGTGTGTTCAGAGATTCCTTTCACTGCCAATAATTACGCTACCATTTGGAAGGCACTTCTAGAAAATTATTAGGATGCTAGGGTTCAAGTTTCGTACTACATCACTAAATATTAATGACACCAATGCAACCATATGACAGCTTTGCGGACGACACAGAATCTCTTAGATCTTTGTTGGATATTGATTAACTTCGCATTCATTTATCGTTTGAGCTATTAACCGCCTACTGTCGCGAATGCAGTTTGAAAATTGTTGAGACGGAGGCGATTCTGTTTTCAAGGCAAAGTCGCTCCCTAGGTGAAATCTCAAATTTGACTGAAGTGGGATCGAATGGAGTCGTTCTGTTTGATGCTTGGGCACTATGCTAGATCATAAGCTCAATTGGAGTGATAACACAATAAGATTAAAATTTGAGGGCACTACAGCATTGAATGTTTTAACTCCCATTCTCAATTGAGGATTCCTGCCTATTAGTGAAACTAAATTGACTTTATATTGCACCATATGACCTGGTTTTACTTACGTTTGCCCAGCCCAGTCTGGAGCAGTACTAGTCATCAACCTTAATAGTCTTCTAGTTGTCCAAAACAAGTAACTTAAGTGCGCACTCAACAAATTTAATAGAACTACATATTAAAACAAATTTACCAAAAATTTTATTTTAACAGTAAACCAAGTAGAGCCTGTAGGAAAAGACTTCTGTTTATCCACAACCACAACCAACACAAGTTACCTCACCACTTGTTTCTTGAGTGCGATAAATAGACTCGCATAGTGCCCGCTCAGGACCGTACCCTACGCCTGTCGGAGCCTTGCGCGCGTTGAGCAGTTTTACGGACTAGGAATATAGATACATATGATCGGTGGCGCCGCCTTTGCTGTGGCTATTGATAAATGTGTCTGATTGCTAATAAACCAATCTTTTGTTTTTGTTGCATTTTCAATAGAAAACTTTTTTTACTATGTTAATACCTGTATATTTAAAGGGGTATTTTATGCACATCTGTATAACCTTTCTGTAGGCTGGGTAACTCCACTGATCAACCAACTGCATATCAGAAAATTGAATGCTATGTGAAAACCAATTGATTAACTAAACATGTCTAATTCAAAACTTAAGTAGTACACAAAACGAGACAACAAAATAGAAATTGTTTATTAACATGTAATGCTAACTATACCTTGCTAAACTTAATCATTGACGATGCTCCTTGCAGGACACACCTTCGTTCCATCCTTCAACTCCCACGCCATAAATCCGATTTCTATTCTTACTCTTTTTCAGTTCATGCGGTTAGATTGTGAAATTCCCTGCCACCTGATATCAGAGACGTTAACACAGTTGCGAATTTTAAGAAGAAAGTCCTCGAATACTATCTCTCTACCACTTAACAGATAATGCCTTTTTTATTTATAAAAATGTAATCTCACATATGCAAGTATTTTTATTTGTTATAAATATGTATATACACACACATATACATACATATATATATATACATATATATACATATATTAATATTTTTGTATTTGTATAGTATGTATAATTAGTTGATTCTACCTAGTTATCTCACACACTTCTACCTCTCTGAATTATTCAACATCATGTTCTCCTCTCGCTGGCCTGCTGGAAGAGATTTCTTATAGAAATAAGCAGTGCCATTGTACTCTTTTTTTCCTAACTATGTATCTCTGTAATATATTATGTGTGTACATAAATTGTTAAATAAATAAAATAAATAAATCATTTTCAACGCAGTACCTACCTCATTATAATTATAATTATAATTTTAACGACCTAAATTAAATACATCAATTAATTCTAAAAAAAAACGTCAAATCATTGTGTACTGTAACCTTATTTAATATGTTATCCTCTAGAATCAAATTATCACTAGAGATTTCACATTTTATGTATGCAATAAAGACTTTGAACGTTCAATAAAATCAGTAGATTTCTTCCCAGAACAGTTCTGTAATACAGGATTTGTCTTACCAAGATTAAAAATTGACAATTGCCAATACACAACATAGGAACGAAATCACTCGCCTTGATCTCACATCGCTCATAATCAATCCACGCACAGCAATGTACCGCGGTATCATTTTCGTCCTCGCATACATCTCTCACAATACTCTCGCCCGCGCAACTATCAAACACTCGCTCGCAACAATCACACACGACGCACGCTCAAAATAAAAACATTCGCTTCTCACAACAAAACTTAATTTTGCTTAACGCAACTAACTCCTTCGCTTGAAACGCTTACGCAACGCTTTTGATAACTCGAAAGTGTCCCTATTAACAAACATTACGAAGTCTGTGACACCTTTTTATTTCAACTCTTACTCGAAATGACATCGATCGCCACTCTGATCACACTGATTCACCTCGGGTCCCACCGCTAACGCCAGTTCCTTACTTTAGAGAAAAAGTTAGAAGCTAACCCCGGCCTACGCTTTAATTATAACAATATAATTCAAAATCATATCGATCAAGGATCACATATTTCGAAAATGGCTCCTAAAGAAGGTCGACGATGAGTCTTCCTCAAAGCGCCCACGATACACCCGTCTGTTGCCATGACATACCTACCTCAAGGAGGTGTATCATATTGATAATGGTTATGGAACCACAAGTCGGAAATCGCTTAACGACACACTTTACAGGTTCATTAACGAATCAATGTTCTTTATCTCTTAAATCGATCGATTAAACTCACGCATGTACCTACTCAGTCACCGTGATCGCTGGTATAGAAAAGGTGTATTTTCAATTACAGAAAGCTCGTTCCCGCTCATCACTCTTTTCAACGCATACTTACTACAAATAAGATCGTAGTCTTGAAGGAGTGTAAACCTGGCGACGGGTGCCACTCCAACTTCGTCGCAAATGTACCCGGTGTTCAGGAGAGTTCGTTGCAGAACCTTGGTCGCTCATTCTCTGAAAGCTCGAAAATTAACAAAGCATTAGATTTTATCCCGTATGCGTCACTATAATCTGATAACTGTTCTATCACAAGTTAAGAAAAACCGTATTATGAAATCGAGAAGAAAAAAATAGGGTAGACTAAAAGTGTAAATCCATTTGCATCTTGACTAATTCGAGCAAAAATTATAATTTATTTTTATATTCCTGACTTGTTAAATATGTAAATATTAAAATTATGCATATTTTTCTTATAACTCAACATCACAAAAGTTTTATTTATTAGATTCTACTGAGGTCAAGTAGGTAAATCCGAATAAAATCCTATTCCATCCATCAAACCGCGATAAAAAACTTCACAAGAAATGTGTTTTACTATGTCAATGAGGCTACTTTATCTATAGAACACTGTATTTTTAAATAAAAATAGTTTCTTTCACTTCATTTATCAATGATGGCCACCGTGCTCGTGGGGTGGATTATAACGAAATATTGTTTTACTTCGAGATTATCCCACTTCTGAGATGTTAAGGGTCATCGCAGAAGGAAGATAAAATCAAACGGATCACAATATTTCAACAAAATTTATTTAATATTTAGTATTTACTATTTACTCCTCAACCGAGATTACAAACAAAGTTTTACTGACCTTAGTGATCTAATCGCGTCCGCCCTCTGACTGGCGTTTCACTCGGAAGCCTGACACATACTCCGTTTCACAATACTTTGACGTTTGACGTGTCAACGTCAAATGTCAACTTGTCACTGTCAAACTTCAAACTAATGGCAGTATCTTATGAAAATAATAAACATGCCAACAATTCTGTAACAAAAGACAGAAAGATAGACAGACGGACAGACAAACAGACAGACTGACCGACAGACAGACTGACCGATAGACAGACAGACGGACAGCGAAGTCTCATGAATAGGGTCCCGTTTTTACCTTTGGGTACCTACGGAACCCTAAAAATTATCCACTTTTTCATACATTCATATTTACTAAGAAAGTAACGATTATTACACTCAAAATTAAAGTATGAAAGTACCTACGAGTACTAGGTACTTACGATTCACGTGTATCTTTTTTTGCAAATGAACCACCGTTCAATCTCGGAATCGATGAGCTGAAAAAAAAAGACTGAGGGTACACTACAACGAAACGGCTAGACTACAACGAAAAATAAAACTACACGTTTATTCTTTTATGTCGGTAGTGGGTAGGTACTACTGTTATAATTTATACAGTGTAGCAATAACAACGTGAATCTACTATTATACTCTAAACGTCAAACATTATATTATTTACTACCCATTCGCGCTAAGGTTGCCGCTGGCGGACAGGATGGTACAGGCGTAGTATGGGAGGCGAAAGGCAAACTTAGAGCGAACGGGCAATACGTTGATTGTTCAGGCATAGTAAAAAGAGAATATTTTACACCTAGTAGTTACTGTGGTTTAGGTAAATACTATCCCTCTTCTTATCGTAAGGTCCCAAGCAACTTTGGGGCACCGAGTTCATTTCTCACAGTCATTCATTACCAAAAACAGCCGTGATCTAACTTACTTGGCCTTTGCTAAATGACACCTACCTGTACCTACGTAGAAGAGGACTGGAATGGGAGATCTCTAAGCCTATAAGAGTACGTTTAGCTACTGTACTGCCTCTTCAGCAGGTAGCAAAATAATGGTAGCTGTTGGCTTCAGTCGCTTCGCTCAGCATCAACCTTATAATTTCATCATGCCCGTCAGTGAATTATTTGGTTCTGTATTTTTATAAATATAATAAAGATAAAACAATACTTGTAGGAACTTACCATACTTGCCGTCGTAGTAGCCGCAATTGACATCTGGGCATTTTATTTCTCTTGGCTTTTTTTTACCCATATTTAGTCACTAATCACTATATTACACGATATTTATTTATTTATACACAATAACGTACTTATCCTAATATTTACAAATAAAAACAAAATAATATTTACAGATTTCTGCAACTACTTCTAATTAAAACGATCGATTCGCGTGGACATAGCGGGTCACGGGTGACAGAGCGACACAGGTCCTACCCAGAACAGCCCTGTCAGGCGTATGAAGTGATTGAAGTGTACGCTAAATGCCTAATTGTTCTAGATTCTACACTTTTTATCATTGTTTTAAAATCTGAGGTGTTTAAAAAATAAATAATAGCATGAATATTGTTCATAAGATCAATATCTTTAATATAGATATTTGTTTATATAAAATAAACAAGTATATTTTGAGCAATAACAACATTCATCTTTAAAATTTTTACACATTTCCAGTTTTTCGAGAACGATTTTTATCATATAAAGTTTTATTAATCGTGTTTTAAAAATTAAAGGAAGCAAGAGCATCTATTAAACTATAGTAATACATTTTTATCAGATCAAATCAAAGAATATTTCTTAGTATAAAGATCGCTTCAAAATGGGTCGATTTTGGTCGATTTCGGAAATACTAGCCTTAAGGACACGCAGCGCTTCGAGCGGCGCGGCCCGCCAGGCGGGCCGCCAGAAACACAAACGTATGGAGATGTTCAGAGCGTTCAAGGAGAAGCGTTTTTGCAAGCGTTTGTTTGAGTTGTAGCTGCCACAGCGGCGAGTGTCGTCGCGTCGGAAGCGGCAATTGAAGCGACGGGTGATGCCGCGGAGGACGCGGCGGGTAAACCAGCGAGTCTCGCAATGGAGGAACGCGGCGGATGAAGCTGCGGGTGACGTCGCGAAGGACGCTTCAAGGAAGGGGTGGGAGATGTGCGGGGTATGCGTTAGGTAGGAATGTCGGGTAATATCGTTCATAGAAAATATCGATATTAAAATAAAAATATTTATCAAAATAAAATATCGATATTTTATTTTGAAAATGTAATCGATGTTTATAACCCTCTGGAGCAGAACGTCATGAAAGCAAAATATCACGTACGCAAAATAAACGATACATCGATACTTATGAAAGATTGGCGTTCAATTCCATACGTCGAACTCGAACATTTCCATACGTTTCAGGGTGGCGTTCTATCTCCTCTTTTATTCTGTATCTTCATCAACTCGGCTACGAGTCTTATTTCCAGTAACTTCCATCTCTACGCTGACGACTTGCAGCTGTACCGACGTTTTTCGGCCACTGACGCCCCATTTGGCATATCGTGCATTAACCGCGACTTAGACGAAGCGACTGGGCTAATTCGGTCGGACTGCGCATCAACCCTCTGAAGTCGCAAGCCATCGTCATTAGCAGTAAGTATCAAACTGACAATATCTGAACTGGATCCAGTTCTTTTGGCCGGTATTCAGATACCCTACGCAGACACTGTGAAGAACCTGGGAGTGATCATGGACACCACGCTATCCTGGAGTGCCCATATTAGTGACGTCAGCAAGAAAGTGCACTTCTCCTTTCATTCGTTGAAGTGCCTCCAGAGCCTCTTACCCTTGAGGACGAAAATTAGTCTTGCTCTAACTATTATTCAGCCCATTATTGACTACGCCGACGCCTGCTATTTAGACGCCACTGAGGAGCTTCTGGATAAAATTGAGAGGTTGCAAAATTTGTGTATACGCTTTATATTCAATCTTAGAAAGTTCGATCATGTTTCTCAATTTCGCAAAGAACTCAAGTGGCTCCCAATCCGCCTTCGCCGTAACACTCGAATCCTCTGCCTCCTTTACAATATCCTTTATAATCCATCTTCACCTCCCTATCTAAAGGAAAGGTTCTCTTTTGTTCGTTCTCCTGATGCTCTCTGCAGATCTCACCTACGCTTAAATCTTAAATTTCCTTCTCACAAAACCGGTTTTTATTCATCCTCTTTCACTGTGCATGCAGTCAGACTATGGAACTCACTTCCGCCTGGTATCAGGGACAGTAAAACTATCACCACTTTTAAAAAGCAAGTCCGTGGACACTATTATTATTTTTTATTTTTTTTTGTTGCCTACGGATTTTTAGTTTTTGAATAATTTAATTTACTTTTTATTTATTTGAATATTTTGTTGATTCAATGTGAAAAACATTTAAATTTCAACCTTATTGTTCTACAACTTTAATTTGTATTGATTATTAAGAACTTACTATTGTTTATTTTAATATTTTGAACCTGTTATAATTTGATTGTTCTAAAACTTTAATTTGTGTTGATTATGTAAGTACTTACTATTTCTGTTGTTTATTATTAATGAATAAAACTTGATATAGTATTTATTTTATAAAAAAATAAATGTCAAATTAGGAAAAAATCGATTTCTTAATTTAAAAAAATCGATTATTTTCTTGAAAAAAATCAATAATTTACTAATCGATTTTTCATGCTAAAGAAAAAAACGATTAACTAAAAATCGTTTTTTTATGTATACAATGTCACATCCCTATGTCGCACTGAACGACGCCGTATATGAAGCTGCGTGCAACGCGGCGGATGCAGCGCCGAGTGAAGCTGCGTGCCACGCGCCGGACGCAGCGCCGAGGGAAGCCACGCCACGCGCGTCGCTCGACGCCCCGCGTGTCCTTAAACGAGCTCCTACATTTCTATATGTTTGATTTTGCGCGTGACGCTACGCGGGCCGCTTCACGCGTCGCCTGACTATAAACGGTCAAATCGCTTTACGCGCCGCTGCAAGCCACGCCGTACGCGACGCTTGACGCCCCGCGTCTCCTTAAACGAGCCCTAAAGTGTCATAACGCTCGCGCCGGTCTTTTCGTAAACAAAAGTGAATTTTGCGTAATAAGTTCTTTAAAAATACGTCCACTAAAGAGCGTGTCATAGACCATATTTTAGATTTGGTTGGGGACAGTCAAACCGATGTATCTTCCAATTCACGCTACCCGAACGCAAAGCGTGTCAGGTTAAATGAAACCGAAGATACTCAAACAAATAAAAGTGTATCTTTGAAAGAAACAATGAATTTACTGATGGATGCGAGTGACAGTGAAGAAGAAGACATATCACTTACTTAATACTTTTCAAAACCCTGTTCATTTTTTTACCCGTAAATCTGTCACACAATACTCAACCGAAAAACGAGTGGCAAGTTGGTAACACCACCAACGAGTGTGAGAATGAATAAATGATATCAAATGATTAAGAGAAGACTGTTAATGTGCTTATGATATTACGTTACTTTTTCTTGCTTAAAAATATAAGAAATGAATGGATTTTGATTTCATTAACCTACCATTATCTTGAAATTGTTTCTTTTTTCTGATATTTATATTCGTAAAACATTCGCAGACATTTTGCGGATGCGAATGCAAATACGAATATCCAAAAATATACGAATATCCGCGAATGCGAATATTCATCACTACTATATTCCTATACTAGAAGAATGTATGTTACACTTTAGTATTGAAACAACCACTTTCATAAAATGTCATGTGTAATAATTTATTGTACACATAACTGAGCACAACTCGAACCTGCTTTTTTAGGCCATCTCTATAAAATAGAGTGCAGAGGGGCTTATGGCGAGACTTTTAAAGTGTATAAAAAGTAAATTGTACCGCAGGGGCTACTATTCAATTGACGATTATTTGCTTGACAAGGAAGCCTGGAAATGATCTGCTTGCTCTACTGCATTCTCAAGCAATAGTTTGTGATTTTTAGTTTAAATTTTGTAAATAGAGCACAAAAAGAAGAGCCCGTCGAGTTTCTTGCCAGTTCTTCTCAAGCGGGCCGCGTTCCGAACTGGTGGTACTATTTGCATTGTATTCATTGACGTGTCGCAAGTGCCTATGTATTAGGATTATGCGAAATAAATGTTTTTTTGAGTTTGAGTTTGACTTTGTCTGTAGCTGTGACTTTGTCGCATTAAACTACGTCACTAGGTCACGTGGATCATCTGTTCAAAGATTGAAATAAAACAAAAATGACAACGTCAATCGGATTGAACTTTCACTTTCACAATAATCGTGTTAGGGAGGGGCAGTCTGGTGAGAACGATCTCGCGGCTTTCTTGTCTGTCATGCCGGGACAAATGTTTATCCAATTCAGTATTACTCAAAATCTACGACTTTTTCCACTTCATACGTCTTCGACAAACAAGTATCATATTTGTCTGCGGGCTATAATACCAGGCTATGGCGGTCAGAAGAGAGGGTAATGAACCTAACAGACTACGTTTATTGGTATTCATATATATTTCACCTTAGCGCCAATACTAATGAATTTTGACAAATGTATTATCAATAAAATTTCTTAATTGTCTGCGGGTTAAAAGTTATGTGGCGATACATTATATTAAATTTAATTCTCTAGGTAGAGCAAAGTTTTGCATAAACACAAATCGTTTTAAATTTTTACGAACAGCTTTGTTTGCTTTAATACTTTTGAGACCGTTATTTTCTATCTGTAGTATAGTTATTTAATTTTTACTTGTATATTTATGACTAGTCATAAGATTTCACTCTGTCAACAATTTATTATCTATACTATACTATACTATCTTCACGCCAAATCCCTTGCGGGGAAGGCAGAAAGAACCGAGCGCCACACGGCACGGTCCATACACACCTCACTTGCTTCTTCAACTTTATTACTATAAGATGTCATTATCAATCTAAATAATGACATCTTATAGTTGTCATAGTCAGAATAATAGTCAATTAGTCATTATTTCGAAGACCTTGAGACATATTTTTCACACTGTGATTTACATCAACAAAGTGCTACTGGAGGTTCTAGCATTAGCTGGGACCTCCAGTAGCACGTTAGCAGTAGTCCGTTTCTACACAGTGAAACAGTGATTGGAAGTTAGACCTGTTCTAAATCTACTTCTATTCCAAACCCTAGAGTTGCAAAAGGCGCCTCAAGGTTTACGAGGGGGATTTGCCCCCACGTGCACACTAGTGACCTGCGTCGTTGGTTGGCTATTCAGTTAAAGGCGGCAACGCCTGATGAAGCATTTATAAGGTCTCAAGTGGTCCAAATTGAGAAGTATTTCCGCCTTGTCATCCCTGGCTCCAGGCGTAGTACCCTTTATATTTCCTAGTCCTGACTGTAGTAGATCCTCATACTAGTTATAGGTAATTTTCCACGCCATCGGAGAGTACCAACTTATATATTAATGGGCCGCCTTCAACTGAATAGCCAACCGACGACGCAGGTCACTAGTCTGCACGTGGGGCAAATCCTCCTCGCAAGTCTAGAGGCGCCTTTCGCAGCTCTAGGGTTTGGAATAGAAGTAGATTTAGAACAGCTCTAACTCCAATCACTGTTTCACTGCTGAAACGGACTCCCAAGAAGAGGATTAATACAAGATTTAATTAGGTAGTACCGTTCCACTTGAAACAGTCAATAGACATCGACAGTCGGGCGTATTTATATGAGGAAAAGTTTGATGAGATTTTTGATCTATAAAGAGACCTAACATGTATGGTCTAATGTTAACTTCAGTTGGCTCCAGTGATCATTATCCATTGGGTGGAGGAGCTTGTTAGCAATCTCGGTGAAAAATAATAAGCTAATATACTCAGGACTCAGCAGGCAAGAAAGGTACCTAAATGTTTGTCGACATTTGTATAAAAATATTCTGTTCAGTAAAGTACGCGGTTTCACCCGCGTTGTTCCCGATCCCGTGGGAATACGGGACTAAAATATAGCCTACATTCTCCGGGCATAATGCAGCTTTCGAACAGTGAAAGAATTTTTCAAATCGGTTCAGTAGTTTCGGAGCGTATTCAACGCAAACACTCAAATCTTTATAATACACTCATTTGCAAAAAAAACGGGCACCTAAGCAATGAACCATTTCCAATGTTAATATTGCTTTGTTTGTTAAATTTAGGTAGTTTTATCCTCACAATTTGGTAAATTAATAAGAAAATAATCGTTTTCATCAGTATTTCATAAAATTTTGTTACAATTTATGGGAAATAATGCTAAACCTCGCTAGTAGTGTATGTTCGCTAGTAGTGCATATGCTCATGAAGTAAAAATAAAAAAGTTTTTTTGTTTGTTTTTCTTTAATAAAGTAAAAGCACATAAATGTTTAGTATCGAGTGTGACCCCCTCTAGTTAAAATCACAGCTTGAATTCGTCTGGGCATGCTAGCGAGTATATCCCGGATACTTGCTTGCGGAATACGTTCCCACTCCGCAGTAATCACATTCTTCAGCTCTCTGATGGTCTGCGGAGCCGGGTGTACTGATCTCACACGCCGTTTTAGAACGTCCCAGATATGTTCTATGGGATTGAGGTCGGGACTTCGAGCTGGCCAATCCAAACGACGAATGCCGACCTCTTGCACATACGGATAAACATCGCGGGATCGGTGGGCGCGAGCATTGTCATCCATAAAAATCGAGTCTTGACCTAGAGCGGCCAATGCGGGTTGTGCATGAGGAATTAGAACTTCCGTTATGTATCGATGCCCAGTCAGTGAGCCGTTTTCAATGAAGACTAACTCTGTACGTTCCATTGAATTTATTCCTGCCCAAAACATAACAGAGCCCCCACCATAAGGTGTAATTTCTTCGAAACATGCATCTGCAAAGCGCTCTCCTTGTCTTCTTAGCACTCGCCGACGTCGATCTTCACCGAACAGAGATATCCTGGCTTCATCAGAGAACAAAACTCTATTCCAATCTTCTTGAGTCCATGATTCACAATTTCTAGCGAACCTAAGCCTGTGAACTCTGTGCTCACGGAGTAATTTGGGGCCGCGGGCCGGGCGGTGACTGCGTATATTGGCAGCGAGAAGCCTCCTCCTGACCGTCCATAGACTAATATGCACATTTCTTACTTCTTAGAGGTTGTTCCTACGATCCACATACGAAGATTTGCGATTTCTTAATGCGCGACTCACAAGAAAACGATCATCCCGTGGTTGGGTACATGGTTTTCTTCCAGAACCAGGCCTTCTCTCGACGGAACCAGTCTCCTGATATCGCTGCCAGGTCCTTTGGACCGTCGAGCGACTAACATTTAGCCTCCTAGCCACGAAACATTGGCTGCAACCCTCTTCAAGCAGCGCGATAATTTTGGTAGCTTTTACCAATTTATCTACCATTTTTGATACAGCCAAACAGCAATAAATAAAGCTTTGACAGTCAAGGATATGAAATTAATCGATAAAAATTGAATAAAAGTTGTGAAAGTCGATGTTAACTTCTGGAACTTCGCGCCAATAATGTAGGATAAAAAGGGGTTTTCTGTAAAAATGAGCATCAAATGAAAATTTGAATTTAGAACGTACTTTTTTAAATACCACGGCATTTTTAAAACCGGCCAGTAACGTGTACAAACGATTGAAACCTTTTTGGTATTGTATCTTTTTAAAGATGAATGAAAATCAAAACCGCCCGTTTTTTTTGCAAATGAGTGTATTAGTATGCATAGCTTGTTTTGGCAAAACTGGTAACGTATGACCATAAAAATGTTTTAGTTTTATTACACATCCACGTGATTTTCCAAAAGTAATTATGTAAAATCAACCCGTATAAAACCGCAAATGCAGCTATACCGAGAATTTCGTTCCATAAAATTATAAGCGTTCTATAAATTCTGATGACAAATTACAAGGGCAATTTACATCCATTTTCGATTAAACAGCTCTAAATTACTATCGTAAGAGGCGCTATTAAAACTATAGAAACAGAGACTCGGCGCAAGCGCATCGCTGACATAAAACTGGCAATATTTGTTACCATCATAAACTATTTTATAAGTTAACGGCATAGAGCAATACGATCTATGACTTTTATTGGGAGGGGAGACGCCATACTGAGGCTTACTCCTCTGTCAAAGCGGGCTCGCTGGGGTACGCTGAAGAATTATGAGTGCTTGGTTTTAAATGTTTTGCGTAAATTCCATAGTGACGCATATGTATAGTGGACAGTTATGTTTATGCAGAGCAAACATGCTATGACCATAGGGCGGAAACTCCATACAAATGATTCGTTTTCAATTCTGTCACCTACACTAAAAACAGGTTATGTTTGTACAGAGCTTGAATGTGTGTGTGACCACTAAGGCTAAGCAAACGTTCCGTCAAAATACCCTCCAACTATAATGACAGCAGCGGCGGGGGGGTGAAGCTTGCTCAGTGGGAGGCAGGGAGTTACCTATCTGTATGTAATACTTATTTAATTATTATCTTTGCTATGAATACTCCCTTTGTACTGGTCACGTTGCTCTATGGTCAACGGCGAACAAGAAACTAAGGAACGTTTAAAGTGGATGTATTTCATAAGATCATCTCTTTATTTACGTGTGTGTTGAGACTAAAATTTATTACCGTATTCTTAAATAAATTTAATTAGAAAACACTTTTAGGAAAGGTTTTTAAAGGCCCTAAATAAATAAACTTTAGCGTAAATCAAACGCATTGTAGAAAACATCAAGCCAAGTATCGTGTACCTAACTACTTTACACAATTTATATGACAAATATCTATCTATCTATTTTTATGTGGGCGACTCTACCTACCCCTTCGTTAAAAAGATTCTTTATATTTTTTTAGTTTTAGTTTATTTTTCTTTTTCGGATTTTAGTTGAATTATTGTATCCTATGTTTATTATGTTTAGCGGATGTCATGCGGTTTCACCCGCGTAGTGCCCGTTCCCGTGGGAATACGGGAATAAAATATAGCCTATGTCACCCGGGGATAGCGTAGCTTCCCAATAGTGAAAGAATTTTTCAAATTGGTTCAGTAGTTCCGGAACCTAATCAATACAAACTAACAAACAAACAATCAAATTTTTCCTCTTTATAATATTAGTTGCTCTTGAAATTCTTATTATAAAATTCGGTTGTCTGTAAAGTCGGTTTACTGCGACAGTTGAACGTGAGAACTCAGCCTTAAATGAAACGCCTCAGAACGAGGTAACGCCGCATACGTCATGTTTTTTCTTGCGTGCAGCCGGCTCCATCGAATTATAAGACGTTGTCACGTCAAAACGTTACATAGAGCTCTAAATCAAGCAAACTTTATTTTTTGGCTTTACCAATTTTGTACAATCCTATATCAACTAATATTCTAAAAATATTTACAAATTTTGGGTTATAATCAGAGCAAGCCAATAAAAAACATCAATTTTAGTAGGTATACACAGAGCAAGCAAATTAGAAGCTTGTAAAAATTTGTTATAAAACTGGCTAGATTGCTAGAACATTAATTTAATGCCTACCTAATACACTAAATTCAAAATCAGTTTTGAGTTGGCGTGCGCACGCATTCTAATAAACATAATCCTTACCAATTTTATAAATGCGAAAGGAACTCTGTCTGTCTGTCTATAACGCTTTCACGCCTAAACCGATGAACCGATTTTGTTGAAATATGGAATAGAGGAACTGAGTTCAAGGGAAGGACATAGGCTACTTTTTAACTGACTGCGCAAAAGGAGGGTAATGATTTTACGCGATAACGACTCCTACGCGGTCGAAGCCGCAGGGAACAGCTAGTCCGCTATAAAATTTAATTTAGAGGAACGTGACTTATTTTACTTATACCAATTGTCCACAACCGGAATAGAAGTATGTTATTTTAGCTGTTTAATTGTATGGAAAAAACAACATTCCGATAGCATAAGGCGGGCAATTGACATATAAATGAATAATGGTTGTGTAATAGAGCAATAAACTAGGTGGCTAGAAGTATCATGTACTATCGGACGTCACGCGGTTTCACCCGCGTAGTGCCCGTTCCCGTGGGAATACGGGAATAAAATATAGCCTATGTCACCCGGGGATAGTGTAGCTTCCTAATAGTGAAAGAATTTATCAAATCGGTTCAGTAATTTAGGAGCTTATTCGATACAAACAAACAATCAAATCTTACCTCTTTATAATATTAGTTTAGACGAGCGACGCGCGACGCACGGTACGGTAGGCACTTTAAACAGCCATTCGTTAGCAATGCCTCGCTAAATGAACGAGTATAAGTAATAATGTTATTAATAATGACTGTAAATATCTGTGTCAGAAATATTGATATCTGTAGACCTAATTCGTTGATGTACGAACGGAGATAACTTGCTCGCTTGACGCCGCATCGTAAACTCTCGATATGTGAAATAAATGCAAATTAATTTATTTTAATTCTCGACTAATAAATTATACGTCTGTGATATTTATGGACAAAATTGCCACGGTAGCTTGTCTATATACCGTTAGAGGAGCAGGGGCAGGTTAGAATACTCATTTTCTATATATATTTATTTTATTCAACCACTTGGATGCCGCGCGCCCCGACTCACGACTCAATCT
The DNA here is from genome assembly GCA_933228765.1 of Miltochrista miniata. Taxonomy (NCBI): domain Eukaryota; kingdom Metazoa; phylum Arthropoda; class Insecta; order Lepidoptera; family Erebidae; genus Miltochrista; species Miltochrista miniata. The sequence continues at coordinate 7,935,623 of OW121766.1, read as the reverse complement.
AATAAATAGTACTGGTATTACTGGTAAAAGATATGCAGTAATAAGATATCCAGTAGCGTAATGTACAGCTATGGAGTTGGTGAACGATAATAGGAAATTATTGACCTCGTAACGCGTATAGGGGAAATTGTAAACCTCAGCGGCATATCGCATACATAATTTAGGGATCACGTGCAATTACATCGTCCATCTTTAACGGCGCACTCACTCAGCTTTGTTTTGTACAATAACTAATGGAATCAGGCGTTACATGGCGGAAGTTCGTTCTAAAACGATAAAGGATGGGAGGGAGAGAGACCTGCCTCACACCCTCGATTCGTCGATCCTAACATTTGCTGCATTGCAGTCCTGAAGATGCTTCGTGTGTAGGCGAAACACGTGTCTACTGATTAGTCACGTTGTTATGCGGAGTAGTGCTCATTATTAACAATCTGGAGGGTACAGGTAATTTTCCTATCCAACATCCAAAATTCCTTTCCTGAGGAGTTCGGTTCGTAATACCTCCCTTACAATTAGTACCTAGTGGTTATTATCCTTAACTGTTGTACGTTAGCATTGACGAATCAAGGGTGTGAGGCGGGTTCCTCTCCCTCCCCTCCTTTATTATCGTTTTAGAATGGATTTCCGCCATGTAACGCCTGATTTCATTAGATGAGTGCGACATTAAAGATGGTGGATGTATTTGTAACGAATTCCTTTTAAACCAGTGCATCACACGACTAGAAAGTGTACCAATGTAAGTACAGCGACAGGCTGTCACATCACGCCATCTCAGCGCCGAGACAATGTGGCCAGTGAAATACAATCGAGTATTAATTTAGGGTAAGCCGCCGGCACAGTCACGCAGCTCAGTAAGTCCAGTACCGTGTACCGTTCAGCCCTGCAGGTATACTCTGCTGCACAGTTTGAGGAAACGACTGAATTATCCCCTCCTATTTGGAACAGTAGTGATGTCTGTCAGTGGGACAGGGTTTATTTTATAGTAGTCACAGTGACTATGTTAGTTCATCGTTTAAAGAATTTTTATGCCAATTTTTATTGCGGATTCAGCTGTCATATTATTAAAACTGTTTGTTCGGAATAATATTGCTGAGAGTAATTTGGCGGCAAGTTTTGCTAAATGTCGTTGTGACAAAAGCACTTAATACTTTAATTCATTATGGCGCATCACATGAGAGTGAGAAGGATGTGACTTTAACACCTCTCGTTAAAGTGATATAATGTTTCCCGTCGCTTTTACTTCCACCCATCCGTTTTCCGGTATGGAACTCATCGCGTGCGAGTCCGACTCGCACTTGGCCGGTTTTGATCGTTCGGTTGACTGGCTGCCACTGCAGACCAGATTTACTCCCGTCACGTCGCTCATACTTTAAAACTTAATAAGAGGGTTATTGTAAGTGAACCTTAAAAGATATGCATATGCTGTCAAGGACTTTTTTTTATAACTTTTTAAGAGAAACAATTTTGTAGTATTCAATTTTTACGTAACTTTAACTATTTATGCAGCGTCAGCAATGGAAGCTCTCAAAAGAAAGAAATAATCCCCGTTCTCGAAACATTATTCATGGCTGCTCCGCTCCTATTCGTCTTAGCGTGATGTTATATTGCCATTAGCCAGCCTAAATAAATGGACTATTAAACTGTAAAATAATTTTTGAAATGCAACCAGTAGTTTCTGAGATCCTAGTACAAACAAACTCTTCAGTTTCATTATATCGTGAGCAAACCTTAAGAGATAGAGAAATTAGGTTATTGTGAGCGAACCTTAAAAGATAGACATATATGCTGTCGCGGACTTTTTTTTAGAACTTTTTAAGAGAAACAATTTCGTAATACACAATTTTTACCTAACTGTAACCATTTACGCAGCGTACGCCTCGGAAGCTCTCAGACGGTAAAAAATATTCCCCGTTTTCAAAACATTCTTGATTGCTGCTCCGCTCCTATTCGTTTTAGCGTGATGAAAAGTATACTATAACCTGCCCAGGAGTATGAAGAATAATTTTATCAATTTTCGTTAAAATCCGTCGTGTAGTTTTTGTTTCTATAAGGAACATACAGACAGACAGACAGACAGACAAAAATTTTACTGATTGCATTTTTGGCATCAGTATCGATCACTAATCACCCCCTGATAGTTATTTTGAAAATATATTTCATGTACAGAATTGACCTCTCTACAGATTTATTATAAGTATAGATAGATATCAGAACATATGTTTATGAAACTAATTAGATGTGTTTGTAGAAAATTTTATTGCGAACTACAAATTTGCATCTTGCGACATCGATATACTCGTATATAGGGAACATCATGATGAGATGATGAGTCATAATATATAGCCTGAGGCTGATAAACAAATGAAGGTGTATCTTGAGAACATTTCAGAATGACAGACTGACAGAACTCTAGGAATATACAAAACGATTTTATCTAACTAGAGGATTTATACAATTTGAACACACGTAGCATTGTCTTAGTACCAGCACATTATTACTGGATCATAAACGCCTTGCGTTCCCGCCTGTTTTATGATCTGTGGATCTCACGATGGCAATTTCGTACGACATTTACCGGTGATAGACTAGAGACGATTTGTTGAGCTCACTATAACTAAGTGGCCATCCGTTGACCGTAAAAACGGTGATGTGTCGCTAAAACAATTTGCAGTAACCGAGCGAACAACTAGTCTTTTGCATTTCACTATTGTATTGACAGCGATTGCTACGCTTAATGGCGTGTTGACGAGTTCAAATACCCTGGTGTTACTAACATGATGTCTTTCAGGGTCAAATGACAAAGATCTAGAGACCTAGCTAGGTGTGGCACTCCACTAAACTCTTTACTCGTTGCATTAGTAGCAAAGACTGTAGGTAGACAGCCGATACAGGTAAACTCAACAAAATCAAATATTGTTGCGGGCTATTCTTTGTGCCACAGCTTTGTGCCCTTTTCACATATAAGCAAAAATGAATAGGTAGTGCCTCTTTAAGCTTTGACATCCTTCAAAGTAGAACAAAATAGCTATATATTCTTTTAGTCTGAGGCTAAAGAATAGAGACCCGTTGGCCGTCGAAATTCGACTTAGTCTATACTAATATTATAAAGAGAAAAAGATTTGTTTTTTTGTTTGTAACGAATAGGCTCCGAAATTACTAGACCGATTTGAAAAATTCTTTCACTGTTGGGAAGTTACACTCTTTGCGGTGAACATAGGCTATATTTTATTCCCGTATTCCCACGGGAACGAAAACTACGCGGGTGAAACCGCGTGACGTCTGCTAGTATTTCATAAAAACTTATCTTTCTGCATTTCTTGCCCATATAAACTTTGGCTGTGTCAGGTTCCACGTTTATCGTACGTCATACCGTTGGCGCCATTTTCTTAAAAAGTGGTATCTACAAAGATTTCGCTTCACATATTAATATATAGGTACAAAAACTATATTTCTTAATCCAATTAAGAGCATAACATTTACTAGATAAAGGTAGCCGCTATATAAATGAAATACCTGTAATTATTTAGTGACCAGCGTTGGCACCGAGTGTAATCAATCACAATCAATCAAATTCATATTACATACCTACATAGTGGAAGTGGTAATATAGCGACTCTACTATAATCGATGTACAACAGTCTTGTCAAAATCTCTGAGGTCCACTCCATCCGGGTATACCTGCTGGATGGTCGTCGCAAGCGTCTGCCAGCCTGCGCCAGCGCAAGAACTTTTGGAGCATTCTCATACAACGTCCACCATCACCACCATCTAACTCAGTTAAGCTAATACAAACTGGTTCTACGGTATTTAGACTACTGATGAACATACTTGGAAACTCCAAAACAAACATTTGCGATATACACAAATTATAATTGTTCTAAGCTGGGTTGCAAACCTTGTCACTTGCCACAGCGGCAGCGCCACCGAGGACGTTAATAAGTATAATACTGAAGCGTATGGCGAAATTATTTTATTCCTACGTAGTAAATATACATACTAACCACCTACATTAATGTATTCAAAATGACTAAGGAAATTTTTTTTATACATTTATAGGAAATATTTATGCGTTGTTTCCTTTCCGACACGCGTTAAATTCCTGTTCAAAGGATATTGGTTTCATTTACATAATTAACAATACACAAAAATACAACTTTGTATGGAAATAAGTAACATTCAAATGCAGGTGCCTGCATTCTTTAGTCGATTTTAAAGAAAATACTTCTGTTTTAGGTATAATTTATTTAAAATATTGCAGCGGAGGCTTAAGTCAAAAGGCCCAGCTCGCAGTACACAATGCGGTGCTGATACCTACGCTAACGTATGGAAGCGAGAGTTGGGTATGGCAGGAAACGCATGAAAGTAGAATAAACGCGGTCGAGATGCGCGCGCTACGCAAAATCTGCGGAGTAACGCTCGCAGATCGCGTTCGGAATGAAGATGTAAGAAAGAGAGTTGGTCTGAAAGAGAGTGTCGGTGTTAAAGTAAGGAAGGGCATGCTACGATGGTTCGGGCATGTGGAACGAATGGGAGATGAAAGAATGACAAAACAGATATCCAACGCGAAAGTGGATGGACGTAGGAGTCGGGGAAGGCCACGACACACCTACCACGACCAAATTAATCGTGTGTTAGTTGAAGGTGGTGTCAAGAGCCGTAGGAACCGACGTGCATGCATGAAAAGAAAAATGAAAGTTGAAGAAGCAAGTGAGGTGTGTATGGACCGTGCCGTGTGGCGCTCGGTTCTTTCTGCCTACCCCGCAAGGGATTTGGCGTGAAGATAGTTAGTTAGTAGCGGAGGTCAAATTAACCACAAACGTTAGTAAGTATTCGTTTTCAAATTATCTGAGACCGTGTTTCCTGTTTTTTTGTATTCATGGGATACGTGAAAAGGGTTTAATCAAATTCACACATACATATCTACAGACCTTATCAATTAATTTATTATATTATAGAGGAAATGAAATAGCTTTTGACTACACGAACTATAGAATACAATCCCCTAACCGAAGACCTATAGAATACATTTTGTTAGATTTCAATCAACCAAGAATTGCACAGGATTTATTGAAAATCCCAAAGATAGATATAGAATGAAAAATATCTAATATACCTAGTACTTATTATATAAAGAGAAATCCTTCAAAATGACATCTTAAAATTTCCAAATAAAATGAAGAAATCAAAAACCAAGCGATTCAAATATATATGATTTACGATACATAGGACTCCTCCAAATAGTTAGTAAGGTGAAATCTTCCAGTAACGAACAAGTCAATACAAAACTCCATAACTATTGATAGTGAACCCGAACCAAAAGATCGCTAGTATTGGGCGGTACGTGGAAGATATGGATGTAAAATATCCTTAGGGCAGTACAGTACACTGTGAGCTAATAAAAACAAACAAGCTTTGTGTGTATCGTGTGGATCTAAGCAATCCCACAATACAAACTGAAGAGGCCGATGTACAGCACAAATTCGCTGCAAGCGCACAATGCATCCACCGTACTATAATTACGGTATTTCTGTGCGGTGCTGGTTTATTGAAAGCCTGGTTGAGGGGCGGGGGATATTAAGATGATGGCCGGCTTGTAATTTGATGGATTAAGGAACACACCCGCAGGCCTAACAACGTGTAATGACGTTCGCCTAAAAACATCTTGATCGTATTGCATAGAGGTTGTTGGAATGTGTACATCAGTGTGTTGATTCGATACTTCGATAGTGACTGATATTTTCTGTTGCAAATAATTTGTTCCTGATAATTTAAATATTGCAGTGATGTTTTATAGGCGTATATTATGTCCCTGGGGTACCTACTCCTTGGGAGATAAAGGTGTCAATCGTATAACTTGAAAGTATAGATGATGTGCTGGAGAATCTGAATCTGTCAGTTGTCGTATAATTTATTAGAAACGGTAAAATACGAAAGGAATGTCACCTGCAAATTTTCTGGTATGCTTTCTCGGAGAAAGGAATTGGCGCAAGACAGGTAATCTATAAGTATGAGGTAATTACATGTTCTGTTTCTGTGTAGGAACTTCGCATGTCACATAAATGGACAAAATAATAATTCCAACAAGCTTTAAATTTAAATAGTAACTAAACTCCTATTATCAACTTCTTTAGTTTTCACGGTACAGATAACATAACAAATATATCCAAACAAGAGTGATAAAGCAAGATCATAAACTGATACAGCTTTTTAGAAAGACCTTACCATTAAAACTAAATTCATTATAAATTCCGCAATAACAGTAAAACTAAAGGAAATACGTGTAAGATGTACCCGACTAATGGCAGGTTTTATTATTATTCAAATGAGAATGCTGAGTGCGATGTCAAAGTTAAATAAAGTATTTATATTTTTTTATTGTCTCAAGTCACAGAGCATCGCGCGCCTTTACAGAGGGAGAGGCCAAAGCTGGCAAACCCCCTCTGGCAATAATTTGACATTTTGACGACTAAAAGTGCCCAGTTACATAAAAACTGTTTTTTGAAGTTTCTTTCACTAGACTAAGTCTAGTTGACAGCGTGAGCGGTTGAATTGTCATTTTATAAAAATGATGAAATAATTAGATATTAATACAAAAAGAAATGTGATTAAAGAAATCTGAAGAAAAATGGCATTATCTTGTGTAAGTAAGTAATTTTATAACAAGTTATTATTATTTACACCTATTTAAACGTATAGATAATATTCAGATTTGTTTAGCAACTTTACCGGACGTCACATCAATACATGGATTGGTTGAGCGACTTGGGGTGATATGTCACAAAAAGTATCATGTGTGTGTAAAATTTATGAGTGTATTGTTTAAAGTGTATATATAGGCTTCGTATTGACAGTCGATTGCTATTGTAGTGCGAGTCTAAGAAAGTGTGGGTGAGGAAGATTTCCCCCCGCCACCCGCAAAATATGACAGACAAATTTGTACCGAGCAATCGTTCTATGCCGTCTCCCCTTAGACAGTTCGCGTTGCTCTATGTCTCAAGTTTTCGTTTATTTATAGCGTCTTCTTCCCGATTGCTTGCAGTCTCTACATGAATTTGGTCTCCGGGATCCGCTTTTATTGGCACGATTGGAGTCTAGGCTTAATCAGTGCCATAGGGCTTATTTTATTGGCAGACGTCCCTTTTATTGAGGTTCAATTTTGTTTTATATTTATAAGTACTTTATACATTCTCCCGTGTGACGACGGGAAAGAGTACAAATGTAGTCACCCTAATTCATCCCATGTTTTTAAATTGGTGTACAATAAAGTTTATTCTATTCTATTCTATTCTATTCTATTCTATTCTATTCATCCCAAGGGTGTCGTAAGAGGCGCCTAAGCTAACACTTTCGCAAAATTACGCGTAGAGAGTAATAAAACCGTAGTAGAGAGTAATAAAACTCGAAATAAAACCCGGCTTTTTAGTGAAATGACAATCGTTAAGCCAAGTTGAAGGCCATAAAGTCACAGTTTTCAAGCAGCCCAAAAGGCTGCTTGAAAACCGTGGGTCGTCCTTATATTTGCTCCACGGTCGTCACAACCTGAGCCCGGGTCGTCAGCGCGTGTATAGCACCCCCTGGTGTCGCAAATGTCCATAGACTACGGTAACGGACCTTCCGGTAGGCCCTAAGCTTGCCTACCACCTAAGAAGAACAAAAAAAAAATTGACAAAAACCGACTTCAAACAAAACTAAAAACTGAAAAAAAAATTTACTTAGCACAAAGTCAGTATAAAAAATTTCAAAATCCATCCATAATTGGCGCCGCTATCGCGTAACATACATACAAAAAAAATAGCGTACGAATTGAGAACCTCCTCCTTTTTGAAGTCGGTTAAAAAAGATAATAGAAATAGGACGAAATTAGGAAGATGGCTTGACATTTAGTCCATTGAAATGTTACAATTTAAGGACCGAATATTGCATTTCTTAGAGGACGCAATTTTATTTTTGGGACATGTGTGGGGGGTCAATAGAAGCTTAACCTCAAGTTTGTGGGGTCGCCACCCTTGTCCCCCGGCCGCAATCTTAAAAAGGGGTGAAAACACTTTTTTCCCAATACCTCGGAAACTATAAGTCTTACAAAAAAATTGTTGTGTCATAATTTATAGCAAATTGTTTTGCCTACAAATATGTTAAACAAATTTTTGCCCTAAATTAAAAATTAAAGAAGTTATAAACAAAAAATTGAAAATAAAATTATAAAAATTTTCTTTTTTGCTCTGTGGCGTTTTTTACATATATTTTACAAAAAAATTACCTCAGACCAATCTTTTTGTAAAATTTATAAAAAAATTATAGAGCACAAAAGAAATAAAATTATAAAAATTTCTAAATTTTTTGTACAATTTTTTGTTAAGTTATATACACATTTGTAGGCAAAACAATATGCTACAAATTATGCCTCTACAATTTTTTTGTACGACTCATAGTTTCCGAAAAATTGCGAAATAAGTGTTTTTCCCCCCTCTTTTCAAGATGGCGGCCGGGGGACAAGGGTGGCGACCCCACAAACTTGAGGTTAAGCTTCTATTGACCCCCCACACATGTCCCAAAAATAAAATTGCGTCCTCTAATAAATGCTAAGCTCATGTAACATTTCAATGGACTAATTGACTTTATTTGAAACATTAAATTTTGCACTTTAGTGCTAAATTGTTGACCCTTGTGACCTCCATACATAGTTTAGTAGATTAGTATTCTCTTAATGCTGAATTTTATACTCAAGTAGCAAAACTGTGAAGATATTAAATGTCTATCTGAATAGCTACTTAGTTTAAGTGAAATAATTATGAAGTGATTTATGACATTTTTATAGCAACTTAATAATATAATACCTAAATTAAATATAATATTCGAACATTAAAATAAATATAAATGTCGGAATCTATTATACTTATTTAAATCTACATGTTTAGTTATTTAGTTCAAAGTTCGCATATTTTTGCACAGAAAATTTACATAACTTGTTAGAATTTCTTTCACTACGATATAGGAGCAATACACTTATTAACAATGCCCCAAACTAATCTGACAAGACTTTTTATGAACAAAGATATTAAACCACCAACCACGAATTACCGCCGCAATTCTCGACCAAATGACTTAAAAGCGTATAAAACAGAAAATTGGTAACTACCCCATTTTTAGTCGTTTTAATATGATGAGACAAATGAAATTTCACCAGTAAACATTTTGGCGTTTCCTATGCCTTCTGCCGCGCAGGTAAATACTACCTTCTTCTTCTACCCCTCATGCTTAGAACAACAATTTCCGAAAATAACCCTACACTAAAATGACAAAATTTTCCCATGGCAACTTCCTAAAACGACATATTCCGAAAAGGCAGCAGTGTCACCCACCGGATTAGTTGTTATACTGGTGTGGTTAAAATCTTGGTAAATACATTATAATGAAACTTAAGTTAAGCTTTTATTAAAAAGCTGTAATGGCTCGAAGTGCAAGAATTCTGAAATTTAACGTCCTCAACGGTTATTGAAAACTGTGCATAATAGTGGAGAGAAATTAGGCAAACTGGCCCGGCCTCAAAAAAATGGACTTCAAATAACGGTTTAGGCGTACAATGTCAGAAACGCAAAATGACAGATTCGCAGAATGCCAAATGTTGGCATTTTTTCGCAGATGGTCAGAAACGCAAAAAGACAGATTCGCAAAATGACAGAATCGCAATATGACAGATTCGCAAAATGACAGAATCGCAATATGACAGATTCGCAAAATGCCAGATCTGAGTTCAGCGAATGATTCATATTTAACCATTATTTTTATTTTTATTTGGTTTAACTTTTATACACAACTAGCCACCTAAACAAAACTTAGGTGGTTATGAAAAAAATAACCACGAAGGCTAATGCGGAAGCTCCGCGGCGCTCCGCTTTCGCCTTAGCCTTCTAACCTAACGTATCCAAGTCAGATTGAGCGGGGTTAATCATATAGTGCACATATTTTGAGAAAGGGACATTTTGAGTAAAGGACATTTCGCGAAAAGGACTTTTTGAGAAAAGAACATTTCGAGAAAAGGACATTTTGGGAAAGGACATTTCGAGAAAAGGACATTATGGGAAATGACATTTCGAGAAAAGGACATTATGAGATGAGACAAAAAAAATAACCGGGGTTAATCCTGTACGTCTCATCTCATAATGTCCTTTTCTCGAAATGTCCTTTCTCATAATGTCCTTTTCTCGAAATGTGCTTCTTAATGTCCTTTCTCAAATGTCCTTTTCCCAAAATGTCCTTTTCTCGAAATGTTCTTTTCTCAAAAAGTCCTTTTCGCGAAATGTCCTTTACTCAAAATGTCCCTTTCTCAAAATAAGTGCACTACAGGATTAACCCCGCTCAATCTGACTTGGATACGTTAGGTTAAAAGGCTAAGACGGAAGGGGAGCGCAGCGGAGCTTCCGCATTAGCCTTCGTGGTTATTTTTTTTATGACCACCTAAGTTTTGTTTAAGTGGCTATAAAAAATAACATCAAATTTACCAAGTGAGTGGTGGTAACTTGATGGTTATAAAAAAAATTACCGGGGTTAATCCTGTAGTGTACATATTTTGAGAAAGGGACATTTTGAGAAAAGGACATTTCGCGAAAGGACATTTCGCGAAAGGACATTTTGAGGAAAGGACATTTCGCGAAAATGACATTTTGAGAAAGGACATTTCGAGAAAAGGACATTATGAGATGAGACGGTTGATTCGTCTTGATTTAAGTTTTGGAAATTTATATTGATTTATACTAACAAATAAAGAATTTCATTAATATAACTCTATGTTTTTTTATTCGAGATTTATCTGTCATTCTGCGAATCTGTCTTTCTGCGAATCTGTCATTCTGCGAATCTGTCATCCTGCGAATCTGTCACTAAGCGAATCTGTCATTTTGCGAATCTGTCATTTTGCAACACCTGGCATTAAGCGTTTCTGTCAATTCGCTAATCTGACACCGGAATGATGTAAAATAACGAAAGACTAATTGTCTCTTTACATCTTACACCAATATAACACTGGTGTGGTTATTGTTTAAGCGTCAACCTCTGCATGGTTATTCGAGCATACAACAGGCTTAATACAAAAGTATCATAACACTCTATTCAGGCCTTTTCTAGTCACGAGGTAACAAACGTTAAACAGACAGTATCTCTTAGGTTGGGCAGCACAAATGTAACTTCCTTTGGTGACGTAAACGGCCAGCCTCGGTAAACTACCAAAATTTTCGATTTCCGCCCCGGAATGCATGCTTTTCTGCCACTTTATGTAGTGAGTATAAATAAAAATAGAAAGACATGAATTTTATAAATTGCCACTACGTTTTCTATTATACCTAGGTGCTGACGTCAGGCTTGTATTCCAAAATTTGTATTAATGCACATCGTTTTGAGATTATCCATGTAATACCTATCACAGACGCTGATATAATTTGTCTTTCATCCCATCCCTAACAATCCGCCCTATACAAATAGTGAAGTCATAAGAATCACAAAACACGACAAGAGTTAACCTGTCCCCGCAATACAAACATTAAAATCCAAGCATCTCGCCAACATCGCTCGATAAATCACCAATGACGTTGTGTGGCGATTAAAATCCGTGTCGTCTGCGCAAAACGTTTATACAGGCGCAGGCGCAACTCGTGAGAACACGCCGTATAAAACGGTAAGCAGACATTCCTTGGATACTATGAAAATGCTTGCTTGAAATGCTTTGAAACTCAAGTGAAATTAAAATGGCGAGGAACTGTCAACTCTGAATATAGATATCTTCGTAGTCCTTCTAAGGAACAAGTAGGCAGGTACTTAAGTAAGTTGATAAAATCTAGGTAGGTACTTACGTTGGATAAAAGCTGTAGGAAACTTAAGTTAAATAAAAGCTGTAATGGCTCGAACTGAAAGGATTCTGAAATTTATTGAAAACTGTGCACAATGGAGAAAATAGACAAAATGGCGGGGGCTCCAAAAATGGTCTTCAATAACACCGGAATGATGTAAAGTAACGAAAGACTAGTTGTCTTTTTCACAGAAACGAACACAAAACTACTTTTAATGATATCAATGGATTGCCATAAAGAAATAGGAATAAAAGGAAGGCACTTTGCTAAAAGAATTTTACAAATCGGTTCAAGAATACTTTCAGGGAGAATAGACACCAAATTCACTCAACTATAAATAACTAATTTACCAAATCGAATGACAATGCAAACCACAAAACACTCAAGTGAAAAAGAATTTACCAAATCGACGAATTTCTGGTGGTAATAAGGCTAAAACTAAAATGTAAAATTTACTTATCGAGTGTTAGGAGATAACAAAAATAAAAGAATACTGCTAAAATGTAAGATTTTTTCGCGGAAGGCTCTTACACCTTAGAACATTTAGCAACTAAGTCCCATACAAATTAGGATCTAATATTGTATTGGACTCATTACAATCTTACGGGCTGGTTCACTTTCCCCGATGCATACCGATGCGCACCTCAATTGATTTTCCATTGGCAATGCTTCGCTAGTAAACTACAGCAGACGATGCAAGGTTTGTCGACATCCCGTTTGATATCTTAATGGAGAGAGTCCCGAGAGCTACTGCTCACGACTATCGAGAATACGATTCTAATGTCAACACACTATGTTTGGTACTCGGACGTAAAGTTCAACAACTTTCAACAAGGCGACATCTTTGTGAAACTTTGTAGTTGTGCTGTGATTGGAATACGAAATGAGGTGCATCTTTTACACTTTAATGCACTTAGATGAGCAGTGTAGTATTCTTATTATCTTTGGGTATGGAGGGACCTTACTAAAATATGACTGAGACTCATTCAACCTCACCTATAAGATAGTGAATCAACCTAATTGCTGACTTTACAGAAAACGTTCTGGCGCAGACAAGCATAATAAAATTTGGGTGCAGAGATCAAAAGCTTACAAATACTTATACAATCCAATCAAAGTGAAGAAACCGAACATCTAAGAAGTTCTGGATGGCAACCGGGACTTTGCCCTAAGATGAAGAGCACAGATTAAGATCGCTCACATAAAGAACAAGACTTAAAAAAAACATCCCAGGCTCATTATGCTTCTGCAAGTTGGGCAAATTTGACTATAAGTAGAGAAAAAGCGTGAAAATATTGCTTATTATTATTTTCTCACTACGATAATGATAAAAAATCTCAACTTATAACAAACTAGCGGATTTCACGCGGTTTCACCCGCGTAGTTCCCGTTCCCGTGGAAACACGGGAATAAAATATAGCCTATGTTCACCGCAAGAGTGTAGAGTTCCAACACAGTAAGAATTTTTAAATCAGTCCAGTAGTTCCGGAGCCTATTCGTTACAAACAAACAAACAAAAAAAACAAATCTTTCCTCTTTATAATATTAGTATAGATAAGAAACGCCTAAAAACATACGGATATCAAATGGCAAGAATTGCTTGTTACCCATAAAATTAAATAATGAAATGATAACATGCCCTACCAATCGTGTCAAGATGACATGGCCCCATAATGTACTCCTTGTAGAGCGTCAATCAGTTTCTACTTTGTAACTTTGAACAATTTCATAAACCAGTTCTATAAATGCAGTGCAGTGGTTTGATCCACAGTTTCAATACTGCTAACTCTTAGAAACAAACGTGCCATGCCATAATAACGTCCCTAACCCAATTTACCATGTATAGATTCTATTCAGTCCCAATATTTCACCATTTAAACCAAAAGTTGCAGCTTTTAATCTACCAAAAACCATTTAAGTTTACCGGTTGTCTCATTATTCTAAGCCATTGTGCCTTCTTGGTTTAGAACATGCCAGCCTTAGCCTCAATGGATGGAAGATGGGCCGTACCGATACCTTAATTGACGAGAGCTTGAGTTCCCGAAACCTTAGAGCGCTGCATAATAATGGTGCATAATCCCTTATCGAGGACCTTCTGTTAAGGCGAAGTTGTTCTTGTAAGATTCTAATACGAAATGTTATAAAACTTTCTCATTATAACTTTAAATTAATTTAAATTAGGTATTTGTAAAGTTTGACTATAGATAAAACATTAATAATTGTTAAAAATTACAGAGAAACATAAATTATTACATATCTTTATATTTACATTATTGCTATCTAAACTAAACCTTAATAAGTCCCCCGTGGCATTGTGCCCAAAAGACTAGCAGCATTTCCCCTTTGAATAGCAATACCTATTCGCTGAGCGAGAAAACTGCCAGCCCTTGGGTCACCAGTCGACTCCACAAGGCGCAAATAAGCTTAACTTGTGTTGTAATATTATTAGTTTGCGAGTTTTTTTTTGACTTGTGCAACATGGATGCTATGCCTGACTCTTATTGATTAAAAAAACACATGCCCTACCACTGCCTACGGTCGAGAGCCCTGGGTAAGAAGGAAGCCCCGGGTAGTAAACGAATGCCTGACAACAATGAGGGTTTTCCATGGTAGATTATACAGATGTGAAATCTGCCACTCTGCATCCACTGCTAACAAGGATTATGCAGGTTCAGATGAGTGATTTTGTGAGGGCTCGGACATACGCTGCCAGATTTGTAGCAAAGAAGTAAATCTAAACGGACCCCTGATTCCGAAGTGATTTAACTGAATGCAATCTGTGCACACGTGCGTGGCGTGACACCGTGAGGGCGTCTTCAGAAAATCAGCGCTCCGCATCCTATGTGCAGAGGATGCGTAGCATTTATGCTGAGATGGCGACCCATTTAAACTGCGCACAGTTGTTAATTTTTTGTCTTTGTAGTAAGAATGTGTGTTTTAAACATGTGTAAATGTGCGTGTCATAAATAAATTTATTTTCTTTCTTTCTTTCTTTCTTTCAATCTGACATCTGAGAGTTATGATGAAAGCGAGTCACTGGTAATCTTAAAGTAAAAAAGGCTCAGTCATTGAATAAATTGCTACAGCAAAAGAAGCAACAATTTAACACAACTGCGCCTTAACGTAAGAGAACGGCTAAGTTAATAGCGGCGAGCACAATACGTTAATTAAATCGTCCTCTTGTACGAGCCGAGTCGGGGCGTGCATCTAGCTAACTAGCACACACGACTATGCATACAAGTTGATTGCTGTTTATTTTGGCATTCTTCATCTTAGCTTAATTCCTGGTAATGATCAAAGCTTGCATTTTGATCCTCTGGCTTCGGATTAGTGTAAATTGTCCCAAATAGTATAACTAATGGAATCAGGCGTTACATGACGGAGATCCAAGGCAGAACGATAATAAAGAAGGGGAGGGAGAGACACCCACCTCACACCCTCGATTTTTCCATCCTAACGTACAACAGTTAGACATAGGTTACACGCTCAGTCTGGCGTCAGTTCAGTCCATCAGTTTGGTCCGGCTAACACTGATGCCAGAATGATGGTTGAAAAACACGGTTACACGCTCAGTCTAGACTGACAGCAGACTGATAAAACTTACGTTAGTCACCATTCATAAAGTGAAGACGACAGTCAAGTGAGTCACCTGATTCTGTCTAGCTATGGATATTTTGAAGAAAAAAAGAGCCTGTGCTATTATAATTATCGCTTTACTGCTAGAGAAACGCGTAATAGAGAAGAAACGATGGATGAAAACCTGGCTACAAAAAATTAATTAACAAAAAAAAACCGACTTCAAACAAAAACTAAAAATTGAAAAATAAAATTAACTTAGCACAACGTAATAGGTAGTAAATTTAGATTTATCAGATATTATTGAATGTAATACTGAATCGGCGCCAAGTAAAACTAGGTTTAGGTAGTTATTATTAATCTCGCATAGAAATATTGGCACCGACTTCAGTATTACAGTCAATAATATCTGATAAATCTAAATTTACTACCTATTACTTTGTGCTAAGTTAATTTTATTTTCAATTTTTAGTTTTTGTTTGAAGTCGGCTTTTTTTGTTATTTTTTTTTTTTTTTTTCAATATGTTCAGTGACGGGTAGACTGAAATTATAACAGTCTAGGGGTAATGTTCTCCCCAATACAAATTAATCAAGCCCGAACACAAGGTAACTGCTGTAAATCGTTAAGGAATTCCCTCGATTTGAGGGATTTCTTCGATTTCTCCAGGATCCCAGCATCAGATTCTGACTTTCTGTATATGGGACCAAAAGGGAAGCCCCGCCCCAGCTTTCAAATAAAAAAAGAATCATCAAAATCGGTTAACTCTTTCAAGCGATTTGCCGGTAACAAACATAAAAAAAATACAGACGAATTGAGAAACTCCTCCTTTTTTGGATGTCGGTTAAAAAGAGAACATTAAACGCATCTAAATTTATTAAATGAAATACGACAACAGGGTGAAGAAGAACACTTTCGAAATTGGGGGTGATGCGGGAGGCGGCGGCAGCGTTTCGTCGTTTGGCACGTCTTGCTCCATTGCCACAGAGTACATTTAATATACGGAGATTGCGTCGCGGACGGTGACTGACTGACACGAGAATGATTCGAGCGGTTACACGATCAGTCTGGCATCAGTCTGCTGTCATTCACAACAGAATGATGAAAAATATTTAATTTTTGTCATTCTGGACCATCAGTCCGTCAATCAACCGGTTAGACGATAATTCTCCCGTCATTCTGAGCAGACTGATGGACTGAACTGACGCCAGACTGAGCGTGTAACCTATGTCTAAGTCATGGGTTACACGCACGAATGACGGGAGAATTATCGTCTAACCGGTTGACTGACGGACTGATGGTCCAGAATGACAAAAATTAAATATTTTTCATCATTCTGTTGTGAATGACAGCAGACTGATGCCAGACTGATCGTGTAACCGCTCGAATCATTCTCGTGTCAGTCAGTCACCGTCTGCGACGCAAACGCAATGGAGCAAGACGTGCCAAACGACGAATCGCTGCCGCCGCCTCCCGCATCACCCCCAATTTTGAAAGTGTTCTTCTTCACCCTGTTGTCGTATTTCATTTAATAAATTAAGATGCGTGTAATGTTCTCTTTTTAACCGACTTCCAAAAAAGGAGGAGGTTCTCAATTCGTCTGTATTTTTTTTTTATGTTTGTTACCGGCAAATCGCTTAAAAGAGTTAACCGATTTTGATGATTCTTTTTTTATTTGAAAGCTGGGGCTTCCCTTTTGGTCCCATATACAGGAAGTCAGAATCTGATGCTGGGATTCTGGAGAAATCGAAGAAATTCCTCGAATCGAGGAAATTCCTTAACGATTTATAGCAGTTACCTTGTGTTTGGGCTTGATTAATTTGTATTGGGTAGAACATTACCCCTATACTGTTATAATTTCAGTCTACCCAGTAAAACATAATGAAAAAAAAATGAACAAAAAAACCGACTTCAAACAAAAACTAAAAATTGAAAAATAGAATTAACTTAGCACAAAGTAATAGGTAGTAAATTTAGATTTATCACATATTATTGACTGTAAAGGTGCTCCCTCACCGGGAGCATTCGCGCGTAATGTAACGTTACGAGTCGAGAATTACAGCCGGTGAGGGAGGTGAACCGAGCATTGCAATGCGCGCCTTGTAATGATACAAGACGAGGTTACACCAGTGAGGGAGGAGAATCGAGCATTACAATGCGCGCCTTGTAATGATACAATGTGTATCGTTTTGATACAACTCGTAACATCAATGCGCTTTGCGCACCTTGTAATATACAATGTGTCATGTTTTAATACAACTTGATATCAGTGCGCTTTTTTTATTGCGGCTGGCCGGCTGCACACTGGTCCGTATTTAAAATAGGTGGACATACGATCTAAGATGTCAAATGCTTTTGGGAAAAAAATAGTAGTACGAGTACGCATTTCTTGTTAATTTTGCAATCCAATATGGCCGCCGCGCCACCATACCAAAATACCCCTTAAACGATACCCATCATGAAATTTTGTGATAACGGCGCGGCGACCATATTGGATCTCTAAATTAACCCGAAATTCGTATTCATAATAATAATAATAATAAGCCATTTATTCCATATCTCATAATTACATAATGCTGTACTACTATTGGTTAGTGCGTTAGTTCTAATTATTCTCCTCCCTCACCGGCTGTAATTCTCGACTCGTAACGTTACAATACGCGCGAATGCTCCCGGTGAGGGAGCACCTTTACATTCAATAATATCTGATAAATCGTTCAATAATATCTGATAAATTCAATAATACTAATAACTACCTATTACGTTGTGCTAAGTTAATTTTATTTTTAAATTTTTAGTTTTTGTTTGAAGTCGGTTTTTTTTTGTTAATTTTTTTTTTGTAGCCAGGTTTTCATCCATCGCATCTCTATTACGCGTTTCTCTAGCAGTAAAGCGATAATTATAATAGCACAGGCTCTTTTTTTCTTCAAAATATCCATAGCTAGACAGAATCAGGTGACTCACTTGACTGTCGTCTTCACTTTGCGAATGGTGACTAACGTAAGTTTTATCAGTCTGCTGTCAGTCTAGACTGAGCGTGTAACCGTGTTTTTCATCCATCATTCTGGCATCAGTCATAGCCGGACCAAACTGATGGACTGAACTGACGCCAGACTGAGCGTGTAACCTATGTCTTAAGGATAACCACAACTAATAGTAAAAGAGGAATGACGAATCAAACTCGATAATAGCATTCCAAAATGCGAGTTTGCAAGTTTGATAAGTGGAGCGCATAGGAAGTTGGTTTGATATCCAGTCCTTGCATTATTTCCTTATGTCTTCTGTCCTTGGAGGGATCTACTATGATTTTTGTCCACATCGATCCCTTTTTCGAGTGTTTTGCTTTGATGATGACCATGTTTATAACTGCCACCTACATACCGCAACAACCAAAATTATACAACGAATCATGTTCACCCTATAATTCCCGTTACAAAGTCATTACAGTACTTAGACCATATAACACGGGACTAGCCTTTGCGAACCACCGCATACAAAAATATTCTGCCAGTTTTCATACAAGTGAAGGGGGAAACACAAAGACATATAAAATTTCATTGCATTTAAAAATGTATTTATCGACAAACGCGTAATGGCTGTTGTGTGTTAATTGTTATTGTACAGTCAACTACAATGTAATGTACTAGTTTAATCATATAAAATGATGTACTGATGTATAGGCTTTTTATAAAGCCATAAGACCAAATGGTCATGTGCAATGGCAGAAAACAATGCTTAAGTAAGGCGCATCCTGTGGTTAGATGATCTAAGTTACAGTACAACACCAGCTAATTAACCGTAGTACTATTATCTATCCATCAATTAGTTAGGTAAACATGCCGGGAGCAAGCGTCACGTCCCTATAGGGCACGAGAACGGCTCCTGCGGTGCACAGATTACCTGCCTTTATCTACAGACCTTAATTGGAAACTTTTAATGTCAGATTGTTGGCGCACTGTGTACCTACGTTTTAACGGTACTCAAAGCTAGTATGGGTTACGAACAATATGCGCCTTAATGTTTGTAAAAATCTAGCTTTAATAACTAAGTCTAAAGCTCCGATTGTCAGTAGGCATTGAAGTTCGAAAGTGCTGTGCTTAGTGCTTCGAAAGGCACGTTAAGCCGTTGGTCCTGGTTGCCACTGCCAGTAACAAGAGAGTCGATAAGTCAAGTTAAAGGCATTATGAGCGGCTTGAAAAAAATCTACAGCAACAAGTCACCATAAGCATGTAAAAAAAAATACTAAAACGCGCTTGCCATGAAATTACTACCAGGCCATGTCTTGAGATCCGAAATATCTAGAACCATTGATGAAGAAGCAGTTTATCTATGCACAAGTTCTACGTAACGTAGGTACACCATCAAAGGTCAATATGCTCTAGCATTTCTGATTATAACCCAGCACATCCAGATCCAAATCCTGGGACATCCTTCCGAGGGCTTCCCCGGGGCCTCCCGACCGCAGGTAGTGGCAGAGCACGTGTGGTTTCAGTCGTTGAGACTCCGGCATGGCATCCATGAGGAATTTCCACACGTAAAAAGAACTCCAGCAGATTAACGTACTCCTGTGTGGAAAAGATTTATAGATCATCGCAGGGCGGCCAACTTCAGGACCACTGTCGAAAGTCTTAAAGACTGTGAGACTGGCCCCTAATCGCTAGATGCGCCACGGCTTACCATCAGGCTGGTGGTGACCAGTGGCGGCTGGTGGGTCCTCGATCTGGTGGTGCACTTTACCTGCTTTCTTGTTTAAAATTTAGGTAGTAAGCGTTAATTTTATACCTATCAACTTTATTTTGAAAAGTTTTGTATAGTTTTAAGTACTTAGGTACTTAGTTATTGTTTATGCTCATTTTCACACACTCCACACACTTTGCACGCAATATAGAATTGAACTAAGAACAAAATAAAACAAAACAACTTACAATTTAAAAATCAAAACAATCAATACATATTTAACGCGTCACAGATACAGCGAAACAATACCGGGAGAATTCAAATTTCGTCATCAACGAAACATCGAGGACTCTCGGTAATCTTCGGATTGCCCGAGCGCGTGCGGCGCACGAAAAGCGACTCATTGCCCGGTACATTTTCTATGAACGATGTTTTGTCTCACGCGCCAGGCGTATTAGCTCGTATCTAGTACAAGTTGTATGAGCAGCCCTCGTGCACTCGGGAAAGCGCACGCCGATTTTTGGTTACAGGGAATCTAGGCTTTAGTAATGTAGCAAAGAGCTTAAATTGTTTCGTCATAATTAGACATGTTATTAGTTTTTATATGTTTAAAGAAAAAGTGGTAGGTAAATAGGTTGTAAGTAATTGTAAGTAATTTATTAATACATTTTGTTATTTTAAATCCTCTGAGCTGTGTGGTTGTGGTGGTTCACTGCACGAGCGCACTTAAGGTACAGCCGCCACTGGTGGTGACGTCAATTTGACGAGCTAAATATTAAAAAAAAAGATGTACCTATTAACCACGAAATTTTCTTGGTCCAGATATTTCAGAACATTCTTTAACCGACCGTTTGCATTTAGCCATATATTTATATATTTTTTTTTTTTATAGGAAGATAAGTTTTCATATTTTTCTCTTAAGGTCGAATCAACGCGGAAGTCAGTCAAAATTATTATTTGTTTTAACTACCTCATATATTTGCATATTTATTTGTTAAAGACATTTTGCCTTGAGAATTTTATATTATTAAGTATGTGCATAGTTTTGTGTCATTCTCATTTAAACACAAAATTAAAAATAGCGTCTATTAAAGAACCTAGAGAGATACCTATTTATTTATTCAAATTACTATCAAAAAGCTACTACAGAGAGAAACATGAAATTTATTTCATAGTTTTCTTTTGTGACATGCAGATGCACTAAGAAGGGATTTTTCGAAATTAACCATCTGAGGATTAAACGAGGTGGCAAATAATGAATGAGATGTAAAAAAAATCAGCATAGGTGCCTCTTAAATTAAAATAAAATGAACACGTGTTTCGGAATTTTCCGAAAGTCTACGAAGTTTGTAAAATAAATAAATAAATATTCACGGACATTTCACACAACGCTATCTGATCCCAAAGTAAGCTAGGAATAACCTGCTTGTGTTATGGGTATCAGACCACGGACATTAATACTTATATACTTCTAAATACATACATATTATACATAGAAACACCCAGACTCTTGAGACAAACATTTATGGGTCACACAAATATTTGTCTCCGGTGGGAATCGAACCCACGACCTCCAGCGCCGCAGGCGGTATCACTACCGACTGCGCCACAGAGGCAGTCGTCAAATAGAGGATAGAGAGTTTTTGTCAAATAGCTATTTAAATAAAACTGAGGATTAAAACCGGATTAGAGGTGTGAGATGCAACGGAAGTCCGAAGTTTGTGACGGGCGGAGCCGGGGGCACCCCTATTAACCCCAAATAACCCGATTCCTACAGGCTTACCTTTAAAAGGTACAAGTCTCTAAATATCTATTTGATAATACACTCGAGAGCAATGAATCCGGGTCACTTAAAGAATGTTAAAAATCTCGGAAACTAAAAATGATAGGTTAATGCAATAAATTGTATTTAATAGACAATGTAATACTCCTTAAATGAAAGTAAAAAAAATATGAGTCACCATACATTTTATTAACACAAAATTACATAAAGAAAAAACTGCTGATCTCTCCTTAAAACAAAAATAGGAAACATGAAATTTTTGAACTTTATTACGATTTTCTTGAATTTTAATACTTCGTATTGCCTCCTCGTGCTTCCATTACTGCGTTTACGCGGTTTGGCATGCTGTACACCAAGTTCCTTATACGATTTTGGGGAATATTCTCCCATTCCTCTGTGAGAGCAATTTTGAGCTCACGAAGCGTGATTGGGGGAGGGTTTCGTTGTTTTACGCATCTGCCTAGCTCGTCCCAAGCATGCTCGATCGGGTTGATATCCGGGCTGCGCGCTGGCCACTCCATACGAGTAATGTTCATCTCTTGAAGGTAGTCATTCACAATCCTACCTGTATGAGGTCGGGCATTGTCATGCATAAATATAGCATCCTCACCTAAATTGACCATAAATGGACCAACGTGATCATTGAGGATTTCTTCCACATATCTTACGCTAGTTAAAGAGCCGTTTTCTATGATCACCAGCTCTGTGCGACTTTCAGAAGAAATTCCGGCCCACACAAGTACAGACCCACCACCGTAGGCTACTTTTTCTTCGATGCATGCTTGCTTGAATCTTTCCCCTGGTCTTCGATGCACTCTGTGTCTTCCATCGTGCTTGTAGAGCATAAATTTTGATTCGTCGGAGAACATAACTTTTGACCAATCTTCAATACTCCAATTTACGTGGCTCTGGGCATACCTTAGTCTCGAAATACGATGCCCACGCTCCAGTTTAGGGCCGTTTGCAGGTCTAAGGGGTTTTAAGTTAGATTCAGCAAGCCGACGTCTTACTGTCCATGCACTTGGGTTACTTCCTCCGAGGCGTCGAAACTGATTGGTGAGTTCAGTTCCTGTGAGAAAGCGATTTCGAAGCATGGTGTTCACCAAGTATCGGTCTTCTCGTGCTGTGGTACACCTGGTTCTGCCCGTTCCTGGTCTGCGTAGGTTAGAACCAGTTTCTTCGTAACGTCGGAGAACTCTTTGTACTGTTGACAGCGACACACCGACAGTCCTGGCTGTATCGCGCTGACTCCGGCCGGTTTCCAGCATTGTAAGTATTCTGGTGCATTCTTCAGGCGTAAGCGACATAATTTCAGCTTGATTAATGAATATAGAGCACTATCAACATGGTTTATGTACCCACATAAATGACAGATTACAAACAAAAGCAACACCAAATGCTGTAATTTCGTAGTTCCATCTTCGAAAGTGGCCCTTTTTCAAATTTGATTTTTTTATGATATAACTTTACAATAACTAAGAAGTTTTAATACCTTCATTTAAGGAGTATTACATTGTCTATTAAATACAATTTATTGCATTAACCTAGCATTTTTAGTTTCCGAGATTTTTAGGATTCTTTAAGTGACCCGGATTCATTGCTCTCGAGTGTATAATAAACTAGCTGTTCCCGCGGTTTCGTCCGCGTAGAAGTCTCGTCCTCCTCTCCCCGTCAGTTAAAAAGTAGCCTATGTTCATCTCTTGGACTCCAACTATCTCAATATCAAATTTCATCAAAATCGGTTCAGCGGTTTAGGCGTCAAAGCGTAACAGACAGACACAGATAGACCGACAGACAGAGATACTTTCGCATTTATAATATTAGTAGGGATTAGTCGTGTAACAATAAGCACATGTTAATAATTTCCTCATAGTGAACAATGAGTGATCTCGATTATCTTTTAAACTCGACAGTTCAAGACGATTGTTCGAAATAATTGCTCACTACAAGTCCAAATAGTCAATTGTTAACAAAGTACAGTCAGACACATATACTTACGTTGCTGATTAATCAGCAACTTAATAATTATGAACCGGAAGGTCCCTGCCGGTTTAATTTTTATTTATTTATTTATTTGTACACGTCATTATTACAGAGTTACCCAATTCAACGGTCTGGCTCATACTGGAACGACTGCCCGCATACGTGTTTCTCTCATCTTACAATCCCGGGTTCTTCAAGCGGAGCGTAAAGAAGCACATCACAGGGTTGCCAACTTGAGGACCACTGTCAGAAGTTTTACGGACTGTGAGAGTAGCCCCCAATCGCTAGATACGCCATGGCTTTCCATCAGGCTGGCGACAACAATTTGGCGAGTTAATTATAAAAAGAAAAATAAACTGGCATTGGCATCTGAACTTCAGTAGAAAAAAGTCTATTCTCCTAACATCAGGTGGCAGCGGAAGTAGCTTTCAACAACAACAGCTGTCCCTACATTGCTAGCAATCAGCAAAGACGAACAGGAACTAGCAAAGGCGAACAGCAGTCATCAAAGACGAACGGTAGCCATCAAAGACGATCCCAGGCACCAGAATGTCCTAGAGAATTTACGCTAAGACAAAAAATACTATTTTATGAGAGCTAAAGAAGAACAGCATTCTTCAAAAAGGCGAAAAACAGTAACCATTACGCCCACGCCGACACCAGGAGTGGTGAAGTCCTAATGTCTCCTCAGTTGGTCGACCAGGCGCAACACGAGTCCGCCGCGCCGCTACCATAACAGAGCATCCGAAACATCAGAGTATAATAATACAAGAGATATTATTTATGCTATCGACGGTACTAAACATCAAATAAAGATAATAAAACGCATTAAACATGTCTTAGCAATGCAAATATAAGTTCACAAACAGCAATTGTGACTTGAGCCTGCTATTAGCACTGCACCTTTTAGCTCGTTCGCATCTATCAACAAATCATTAGGTGATTTGTGGTTGTCTGTTCAAGACTGCTACGTGAGGTAATTAAAGTTGTTTCGTAGAAAAATGTAAAGCGCATACTCATACTTAATAGGTAGGTATGTAGAGCAAATATAGAAGTATGAAGAGCATAACATGAAGCCAAGACAGACCAAAAATGCTCTTTCCTGTTGGCCGAGTGTTGTCTGCCTGTTTTTATTTTTTGAATCTGTGTCATACTTTTGACCGATAACCTAAAAAAGGTAGCAGGAACTGACTGGATGCGGAAGGCGCAGGACCGTGTGTTGTGGCGCAATTTGGGAGAGGCCTACGTCCAGTCCTGGACTGCTATAGGCTGATTTGATTGATTGATTGTGTCATACTTATAAGAAACGACCGGGAGACAGAACGAGCAAAGACGGTGCGGTTAGCAAGAATGCATCTAACCCTTCATAGAGCAACGCGAACTTGGCTTAGACCATTTAGCTACTGAGGTGACACCACATACACTGATACGCGATTTGCTGCCTAGGTTGACTTTACTTTTCACTATCACCGGCTCAAACCACACGGTTCAAATAAACGGCCTACGGCCGAGAGTCACGGGTAAGTCCTAGGAAGGATGTCCCAGATTGCAATAGGTTTCACAATTTTCTTCGGGATTTCGGGAGATCTGGTACCGCACATCATACGCTAATAGGCATATTTGTATTTTCAAGAGAGTTACAAAACAATGCGCATAAAAAAATGCGCACCTCTACTATAGTGTAAATACTACTAAGTCTTTACACTAATGACTCTACTACGTCGATCTCCATAATTCGGGGAAGCCCAGTAATTGTAGTTACCCTGTAAGTCACTTATGTAACTATGTAATTATGTACCTAGTTAATTTTAATTATAGATCTTGCAATTCATAACAGTTTTTTCTTCTTAACAGGTACATTTCTACATGTGACTTTTTAATACCACTAAGATGACAAACAAGCATACAGCCTACCAAATCGAAAGTTGAATAAAGTAAATAAAAGGACATGACACATTGCTATAATTCGCATCTTATAGCAAAGTAGATAATTATATTAATTACTAGCTGAACCCGCAACTTCGTTTACGTCACATAAGGTGTATGAATGGAGAGGTATTTTTTCAGCAGACTCATCAACCCAGCGTGTGAAACTGCCCTGTTTGCCGGCGCGGACTGCATTGTTTTAAAATAGCCTTAATCATTAAGCTCTTTTATGATTAAGCCAACATGCCAGTTTAGATTTAC
Organism: Miltochrista miniata; assembly: GCA_933228765.1. Classification (NCBI taxonomy): domain Eukaryota; kingdom Metazoa; phylum Arthropoda; class Insecta; order Lepidoptera; family Erebidae; genus Miltochrista; species Miltochrista miniata. Next base: position 7,909,579 of record OW121766.1, on the reverse strand, counting down.
TCATTTTTAGATTCATATGTCTATGTACGATTCTATAAAGTGATATAACTTTTTTATGTATAAACCGATTGACATGAAATAAACACTAAATGTTAAGGCCGCGTGGGTCAGATTTTGAGTTTTTTGAAACAATCCTACTCAAAAAGTAAAGGGTTTATAATTCTGATAAATATATATATATAATAGTTAAGGATATAAGCTAAACATATTCCGAGCCCGTTACACGATACAATAAATTTCACTAGATAGAAAAAATCCCAAAGTTGACTCTCTCAGAAAAGTTTTTTCAAAACTGTGGCTAAACTATTAACATTTTATATATATTTTTTGCACTCAATTAAAGGTATTAAGTTTTTATACACATTTTCCGAGCGTTTTTCTATAAACAACTATTTACATAGTTATCATGTACGAATATCTACCAAACGCAATAGAATTGCGCCGCTGACGGCCGATCAGTCTCGCCCTGGCGCTTGTGGAGGCAGGACCTGTGTCAGTTTTTTTCGCAACTATTTCGTAATTATTATGTCAAATTACGTTGAAATCGCGCCACAGTATAAGAATATCAGTAATGGGCAAAATGTAATTAGATTAACCGTTACAAATACATACGCGACTCATGGTAAAAATGTGGTGATCTTTTACTTTTTAAGTGTTTTCACGACATGGTAACCAGCTACCTAATGCATTAAAATGTCTACGAATTACATGATAATTTCGCAATCCAACATGGCGGCCACGCCGTAATCACAAACTTTCATGATGGGTATCGTTTAAGGGGTTTTTTGGTATGCTGAGTACGAAGTACGTAATAATTTTGCAATCCAATATGGCCGCCGCGCCGTAATCACAAAATTTCATGATGGGTATCGTTTAAGGGGTTTGTTCGTATGCTGAGTACGAATCAAGTGATAATTTTGCAATCGAATATAGCCGCCGCGCCGTAATCACAAAATTTCATGATGGGTATCGTTTAAGGGGTTTTTTGGTATGCTGAGTACGAATCGCGTACTAATTTTGCAATACAAGATGGCCGCCGCGCCGTAATCACAAAATTTCATGACGGGTATCGTTTAAAGGTTTTTTTGCTATGCTGAGTACGAATCACGTGATAATTTTACAATCCAATATGGCCGCCGCGCCGTAATCACAAAATTTCATGATGGGTATCGTTTAAGAGGTTTTTTGGTATGCTGAGTACGAATCACGTACTAATTTTGCAATACAAGATGGCCGCCGCTCCGTAATCACAAAATTTAATGATGGGTATAGTTTATGGGGTTTTTTGGTATGCTGAGTACGAATTACGTGATAATTTTGCAATTCAAAATGGCCGCCACGCCGTAATCACAAAATTTCATGATGGGTATCGTTTAAGGGGTTTTTTAGTATGCTGAGTACGAATCACGTGATAATTTTGCAATCCAATATGGCCGCCGCGCCGTAATCACAAAATTTCATGATGGGTATAGTTTAAGGGGTTTTTTGGTATGCTGAGTACGAATCACGTGATAATTCTGCAATCCAATATGGCCGCCACGCCGTAATCACAATAATATAAATTACTACTATAAATTGAATTCACTCAGTGAACAACAAAATATGTCGGTCGCCTCTGCCACACGGTTAAGAGTGCGAAGCGCCCGCGACAGTGGCGCCTCCTTTAGCAGGTTGGTGCGTGCGTTCGGCACCACTAGCAGGCGAGGTCGACGTCGACGCCACACATACCTATCTGGCACATATAGACTAATCATCCCCAAAATATCCCTATTGTCTGTCTTACCTCTTAAAAGATTAAATAAGTATGATACGAGAAAGAACTCCCTCCTAACTCTTAACTCATTATATCCAACCATGTCCAGGACGAACAGAGTTGGATACATAAGTGGGTAGAAGGGGTACACACCGTATAACCGTAAATACATAAATCTAGCAAATTTATTTTGAACCCGCTCCAGCATGAGACTATATTTTATCTCATGGGGGGCCCAAATGACTGCATTGCATTCTAAATGACTTCTTACCAAAGCGTTATACAAAGCAATAATTGCCCTAATATTCGTATATTCACGAGCTGTACGTAGCATGAACCCCAAGTTTCTATATGCTTTTTTGCAACATAAGACAATGTGATCACGAAACGCTAGCTCCGCGCTGAAGTTAACTCCGAGGTCCCTGACTTCCTTTACCCGGGCCATTTGAGTACCATCCATCTTGTAATTGCAAATGATTGGAGTACGCACACGCGTGAAAGTGACAGTAATACACTTCTGGAGATTAAATTGTAAAAGATTATCCTTGCTCCATGCAACTACGCTATCAATATCCTCCTGCAGACGCCCACAGTCATCATCACTTTTTGTAATTACGGCGCGGCGCCCATGTTGGATTGCTAAATTATTACGCGATTCGTACTCAGCATACCAAAAAACCCTTTAAATGATACCCATCATGAAATTTTGTGATTACACCGCCGCGGCCATTTTGGATTGCAAAATGATCACGTGATTCATACTTAGCATACCAATTTTAGAAAACTTTAGAATTTTTTATGACCCGTTATAATGTAATTTACATTTTTTACGCAACTGTAACCATCTAGCAAACTTACGCAACGGAAACTCTCAAAAGAAATGAAATATCCTAGTTTTCGAAAAATGTTTCGTTGCTGCTCAGCTCTTATTCGCCTTAGCGTGATGTTATATATTTCGGTATTTTTCAAAAATGGACATTCTGTTAAGGAACTTTTGAAATTCAACTAGCAGTCTCTTAGACTCTAGACTTCAAACAACTAAACAAACAAACAAATTCTTTAGCTTAAAAATAATAGTATAATATATATAATTAACTCATTTATTTAGGAAATTCGAATAAATCACTACACTTAAAGTTAGATGCATTTACTACGTCAAACAAAGTTAGCATGCTGTTTCTTTCTACTCTACTGTATACTGTGGCATGAGAGTTCACTGCCGCTGCAGGTGCGCGGTGTGTCTTGCGCCCGGGGCGAGGGGAGCGCCAAATGCCTACTTGTGCGCTATAACCGCCCCTTAAGTGGAGCAAACCTAGACACAATAAAGAAAACCGCATTGCAATCGGTTAAGCGGTTACTGAGATTAGCGTGCACAACCGTACAGACAAACAGACAAACCGACAAAAATTCTAAAAATCATTGTTTTGGATTCTATTGCGTTCCTAAAGCCCCCCTATAATATTTTTTCTTATTTATCTTCCATGTACAGACAGCGACCTGTTACGATTTTATTATATGTATTGATGATATTGATTGATTGATGTATTGATTAAGCCAACACGCCAGTTTAGACTTACACTCTCATTCAAAGAAACCGCTACAATAAAAATTTTAAACATATCTGATTTTTAAAAGTGGTATAACTTTTTTATTTATAAACCGATTGACATGAAATAAACGCTAAATGTTAAGTGGAGCAAACCTCAACACAATAAAAAAAACCGCATTGCAATCGGTTAAGCGGTTACTGACATTAGCGTGCACAACCGTACAGACAAACAGACATACAGACAAACAGACAAAAATTCTAAAAATCATTGTTTTGGGTTCTATTGCGTTCATAAAGCCCCCTATAATATTTTTTCTTATTTATCTTCCATGTACAGACAGCGACCTGTTACGATTTTATTATATGTATTGATGATTGATTGATTGATTGATGATATACTTTACTTCGGTTATAGCGAGTCTCGTAGTTATTAGAAAGGGACTGTAATAAGTATATCCATTTCCAGGATTTATTCATGTCTCGATCCTATTTTTGGAACTTGCAATTTTACTTGTACTTATTTCAAAAACAGATAGCAAAAGAAAATAGGTCTAATCGAACTAATGAAGTGTGTAGGAGGTACAACATTCGTACAGCAGAGCACGATAGACTGGTATAACGTCTAATTATAAATTCAATTACTGCAAAGAATTTCGCACAGTAAAATGCAGTAAAACAATATGGCACTGGTATTCCGCATCCCTATTAGCTTTTAATGCAAATTGCTGACACAAAATATCACTAGTGTGATGCTCCTTCTGTTCCTTATTCCTACTAATATTACTAATAAATATATTCGATATAGACTAAAATATTTTAGTCTGACTAGTTTCACGCTCCAAGCCTTGCAGTTTGTGTTTGTAAAATGAAAATCCCAGAGTTCACTGTTTGGCACGCTGTCACGAATGATTCTGATGAAATATGATGTAGAAATAGAATAGGGCCTTTTTTAATGTGAGGGAAAATTCTTCATGGATGCTATGCCGGACTCCTACCGACTAAAAAACCTCACGTAACGCCCAACAGCCTACGGTTAGGAGCCCCGGGTAAGCCCTCGGAAGGATGTCCCAGGACGAAATAGAATAGGGCTTAGAAAATAAAACAGGCTAATTTTCATTTGAAACCTCATTCATCGAAATCCATCAAGTCAGACCACATCATCATCCGAACGTTAGAGCCCACAGAAATCTAGAAAACTCTTTTCTGATATCTGTTGTTGAGCCCTACCAGCTTTCCGGAGAAAAAGTCCGTCATAACTACTACTTACAGTATGTTCAGCATACCCGCTAGTAAACTCAACTCTTTGAAGTGCGAGGATATGGCATATAAATTATAAACACACGAAGACATTTTCTACTACACAACATATATATATATTGTCATGCATAGTACCTATACGCCCTCATTTCACCAAATAGCTTTATGTCCCACGTAATTGGTGGCGATCATATTGCCGAGTTAAAAAGGACAGGCGCAGGTTGTGACGAGACGACCCACAGTTAACATTTTTCAAGCCGTCTAAAGGTCTTCAACTCGGCTTAACGATTGTCACTTTACTGACAACCGGGTTTCATTTCGAGTTTCCCTTCTCTACGCAATGGATCGTTTTACGAAAGTGTTAGTTAGTCGTCTTTTACAACACCCTCGGCATGAATTGGGGTGGTGGCATTTTTTACTCATTCCCGTCGCCACACGGGGGTTAAGGTAAGTACTACACAACATCTGTGTAAAATAAAAGCCTGTGCGCGTTTGGCATTTTTACTTCGCAGCTAACACAAGTCCTAAACTGGCGATAAACTCGAAGCAATCGCATCCGTTTTTATAGCCAATTGAAGTATCTATAGTTTTTAGTGTTCGTAGCAAATTGGTTGCAGGCCATGACGTTGAAGCAACTTCCGAGGCTGAGACTAGCCCTGAGTACTGTTCAGGTGTTTAGTTTACTCCCGAATACTAAAACAATTTTGGAAATTTTCAAGTTCAAGTTTCCGTGAGGTGGACCTTTATGTTTGTCTGCTACCTTGGTGGTATAAAACTACAGGGTTCACTTATATTATCAAATCATTCAAACACCCCCAAAATTTTCTCCCAAAAAGATAATGACAGGTAGAATTTATGCTCCGCCACTTCTCATGAAAGTCGCAAAGCAACGCGTAAAATAATTAGTGACCGACCGAAGTTTCGGTTTCGGTTTCGGCCAGTTTTGGCCGAAAAATCGAGTTTCGGCCGCAGTTTCGGTTTCGGCCAAATTGGGCCGAAACTTTCGGCCGGGCCGAAACTTACGTGTTCATGAATTTTGAGTGCCTGGCTCTACTTGTGACGTGGTTGGGGTCAGCCAAACCAGTTAATACGTTACTAATCTAAGATTATGGGATTTACAAACGGCTTCCTATCGTTACAATAATACAATTTTATTCAAACCACAAGCAATTACAATCATTGAGAAGTATTAGACAATTACCCCTGTGTTATTCCTTAGACCACCCTGTTAGGGTCCCGTTTTGACTTTTGGTTACGAAACCCTAATAAGGTGATCTAGAACATTACATGAACCTTTTTTTTATTAAACTGAGGGAAAATCCTTAATGGATGTTATGCCGGACTCCTACCGACTAAAAAACCTCACGTAACGCCCAACAGCCTACGGTCGGGAGCCCCGGGTAAGCCCTCGGAAGGATGTACCAGGACTCCCAACATATCACATGAACCTACGCCTTAGTAGCCTAGTACGCCTAGCCGGGTAAAAACAGGGCCCCATTACTAAGACTTCGTTGGTCGTCTGTCTGTCTGTCAGCAGGCTGTAACTCATGCACCGTGATAGTTAGACTGTTAAAATTTTCACAGATAATGTATTTCTGTTGCTGCTATAGCAACAAATAATAAAAACAGACAAAATAATAACATAAAAGGGGGCCTTCCATACAACAAACATAATTTGCTACCGCTTTTCTTGTATTCAATCCTACTTGCGGGAGTCTGGCTCACTCTTGTCCAGTTTTATGTTTTATAGGTACTGAATGTCAGGCCTAGGATTAAGTTTTCTTCCTATATAGGTTAGGTTTAAAGATAGTTTATTCTCAAAAAAAGACTACAGTCACTTGAGAAAACAATGGTATACATACATACACAGTATTCATTCGACACTTAACACATTACACATTCAATCCACAATATCACAAAACTTGAATCTATCACTAGTTTCAATGTACATCGATAACATATTGCAACAATTTTAATTTATACTCGCTATTGTATGTGTGCCCCATTATGCTACCGAATAAAATCATTTACTTTCTTTCTTTCTGAATGTATTCAAAACCGGCCAAGACGTAGTTACAGTAGTAGGCCACCGTGTGGTTTTAGTCGGTAGGAGTTCGCAAAAGCATTTATGAGTAATTCCACACAAAAAGAAAGAAATTCATCTTTAGGTGAAGATATTTCTGAAATGGACACTTGAGAAGATTTATACCGTTGATTAATGGCACTTGGTGGAACTTGCTGTACCTATTGAAGAAAAAAAACCGCCAAGTGCGAATCGGACTCACGCACGAAGAGGTAAAAGTGGGACCCTATGAATGAGACATACTTAGCCGTTCATCTGTCTATTAGTCACGAGGTTTTATCGCTGGAACCGTGAAAGTTAGAGACCTAAAATGTTCACAGATGATGTATTTCTGTTGCCGCTTTTTTTTAACGTGAGGAAATTCTTACACCGATGCCATTTCTGTCTCCTACCGATTATAAACCACACGTATCCTACCTAATAGTTTACGTATTCTAGCCCCGGGTATGGCCCTTGCAAGGATGTCAAGAGGATTCCTAACAGAATCTGCGGCATTACTTTACCGAAGCTTCTGTGCCCGGTAAGCATCTGTTATAACCGGTAGGAGAGAGCGCCGTGGCACCTCTCCAGCCACTCATCCATGACCGCTCTGACCGCCACGATTGTGGCGATTCCACCTCTTGTTTGCTCAAGTCGCACTTTCCAGGTCTCTTTGGTTTCCAGGTGAGCTCGGACCGCCTCGATTTTACGAGACGCAGGCCTATGGTCTCGCTCCAGCGCCTCCTTGCGCTATTTAAATGACACGAAAAATCTGAGCGACGGACCACGCAGCACCCAATCGTAACCGATGTTCCACAAAAGCGGTCCTAAGACTGATCCCTGTGGAACACCGAACTACACATCTCGCCGGCCCGGCCCTAGCTAAATTTGCTAAGTTATGGCCCTCTCGGAAAGGTAGGCCCAAACAATTCGACGGAGGTAGGAAGACATTTCGTGGTGAATAAGCGCCTCCCAAAACGCAGCTCAAGGGCAAGGTGTTGCAATCGTTGGCGATGTCAAGAGACACTGCCACCACCACCACCACACCCTGTTATTCTGTTGCCGCTATAACAAATACCTAGGTACTTAAATCAGAAAGATGTATTTTCACACACAGCAAACGTAATTTTGGTGCCCAATTTTTGTAAAAGAACCCTCTGTGTGGGAATCCGACTCGCACTTGGCGGCTTTTTTTTTATTTTATTTTTTTTAATATGAACACGTGAGTTTCGGTTTCGGTTTCGGTTTTGGCCGAAACTGACCCTGGGGCCGAAAGTTCGGTTTCGGTTTCGGCCGTAAAACCAGTTTCGGTCGGACACTAAAAATAATTAATAAGAACCTACGTAGTATTATAACAATATAATGTTTGGAAAGGTTTATGCATAGTAGGTAGTTAACAAGAAGCCGTGAGACGGTCTCACCCGACTGCCCCTCTCTAAATCATTTATTGTGAAAGTGAAAGTTCAATCCGATTGACGCAGTCATTTTTGTTTCATTTCAAACTTTGAACAGATGATCCACGTGACCTAGTGACGTAGTTTAATGCAACAGACAATAGACACAAGTCTCGCCATAAGCCCCTCTGCAATCTATTTTATAGAGAGGGGCTAAAACCCACAGAACAACGCGCGCCTTTACAGAATTCGCGTTGCTCTATGTTAAAACCATAAAAAAATCTATGTACCTACTCCTGGTTTATGTGTAGGGAGGAAAGTTAAAAAGCAAACCAGAAAGAAACCAAGTGCTGTTAAACCTAGTAGCCAAACAGTCTAAGCAGGCCTGATATTAGCAAAAATGCGTCTCTTTTTAGGGTTCTGCACCCAAAGTGTAACAAACGGGCCCTAATAATGAGACTTCGCCATCCGTTTGTCTTTCCGTCACGATGCTGTATCTCAGGAACCGTGTTACCTATGTGTACAATATTATGTAGTAAGTTGTACATGAAAGCTGTTTATCTATAGCTTCATGGTTCGTAACCGTACGTACCTATAACTAACTGAAATTGTCACAGATGATGTACTTAGGTACTTACCTATTTCTGTTGCCGCTTTATCTATACATATAATAAAATGATAGAAAACTCAAAACTGTACATTGAAAATATTTAACAAAAAAAAGACGTGTGGCACTCGGGGACTGCCGCGGTAAAGCTATTACATAGCATTTTTTACCGACTATGCTAGTATAATTATTTCTATATAAGAATACTAGCTGATGCCCGCAGCTTCGCCCGCGTAAAATTTGTTACCGCGGGAAGTTATTCCCGGGATAAAAGGTAGCCTATGTGTTATTCCAGACTATAATGTATCTCTGTTACCAAATTTCAGCCCGATCCGTTCAGCGGTTTGAGCGTGAAAGAGTAACAAACATCCACACTCACAAACATTCGCATTTATAATATTAGTAAGATTTTAAGGCCTATGTTCAACAAAGTAAAGTACCAAGTACCTACTTGACTGTGGACATTTGGGCTTTTGGACTTTTGGCCTATTGGCCTTTTGGACTTTTGGACTTTTGGACTCTTGGACTTTTGGCCTTTTGGACTTTTGTACTATTGGACTTTTGTACTATTGGACTTTTGGACTTTTGGACTTTTGAACTTTTGGACTTTTGGACTTTTGGACTTTTGGACTTTTGGACTTTTGGACTTTTGGACTTTTGGACTTTTGGACTTTTGGACTTTTGGACTTTTGGACTTTTGGACTTTTGGACTTTTGGACTTTTGGACTTTTGGACTTTTGGACTTTTGGACTTTTGGACTTTTGGACTTTTGGACTTTTGGACTTTTGGACTTTTGGACTTTTGGACTTTTGGACTTTTGGACTTTTGGACTTTTGTACTTTTGGACTTTTGACGATAGTTTAGACGATAGTTTAGGACTTAATCTTAGCATTATGTTATGTAGCCTATAGCCACTATCAATTAATGTACCTACTTACTATCGAACAGTTTTTGAAACCCTACCAGTAGTTTCGGTAAGACTTGCCTTGGTATGATGTGATCGTGGTCCCTTTGCAGCGTGTGTCCAATCTAGCGCAGCAGCTACACTTCCGACGTTTGATCTGTTGGTGGATAGGGGTCTCACTGCAGCGTTCCAATAGTCTTACGTTCGTGATGTTCTCGGGCCCGTATGTACCGAGGATCCATTGGAGGCAGCGTTTGACGAAGACTTATAGCTGGTAGCTGGTGCGAAATGTCTTTAGTGACCTTCCATGTCTCGCATCCGTATAGCAGTTAGCAGTACAGTTTTAACGTTTACTTTGTTTTGAGTTTCACTCTTCGTGTCTTTTGGACTTTTGGACTTTTGGACTAAAGTCCAAAAGGCCAAAAGGCAGGAATCTTAGCATTATGTTATGTAGCCTATAGCCACTATCAATTAATGTACCTACTTACTATCGAACAGTTTTTGAAACCCTACCAGTAGTATCAGTAAGACTTGCCTTGGTATGATGTGATTGTGGTCCCTTTGCAGCGTGTGTCCAATCTAGCGCAGCAGCTACACTTCCGACGTTTGATCTGTTGGTCTCACTGCAGCGTTCCAATAGTCTTACGTTCGTGATGTTCTCGGGCCCGTATGTACCGAGGATTCATTGGAGGCAGCGTTTGACGAAGACTTATAGCTGGTAGCTGGTGCAAAATGTCTTTAGTGACCTTCCATGTCTCGCATCCGTATAGCAGTTAGCAGTACAGTTTTAACGTTTACTTTGTTTTGAGTTTCACTCTTCGTGTCCATTTTCGCAACTGCCCACGGGGCGCGGCTGTGTAAAGGTTGTTCTGGCCTTGGCGAGACTCGAAATGATGTAAGGTACTCTTCTATCCCATCAGTTTCTGACACGACACTCCCGAGGTACGTGAATTAGTGCCTCCACCACATCTCTTGCGTCTGTCGATTTTAATTTCAGTCCAGTCATTCGCTGCCTCATCCTGCTCGTTGTCCTGCACGTTGTCCTGCAGACATGCATGACGGCGTGTGTGTGCCTCAGCAGGCACAGGACATCGGCATCATTTAAATCCTCCAGGATATCAGTATAGGCCCCATTCTATGCCGCGCCGATTGTTCTTTGCGGTATTCAGCATTATACCATCTATTTTCTATGGATGGTTGTTAACTATCCTGTTATCTTCCTATCGATCCTCTAAGGTAGGTACAGTACGTATTTTCAAAAGAGTTTGTGAACTCTATTTTTAATTTCTTTTTCAGAATATTGATGACATTTGATTGATGTCATTTTATACACGTTACGTCTACTACATTGATACATGTAATAAAATTCTAACACGCCGGTGTTTGTATGTAAATTGTTTATACTGAGGAAAATTCTATACTGAGGAATAGCTTTAACCATTAAGCTATATTTTGATTAAGAAAACAGGGCAGATTCACACGCTACTTGATGAGTATGATTAATAAATACCTCTAATTTCATAGACCTTGTGTGACGTAAACAAAGTTGCGAGGGTCAGCTAGTTAAAAGATAAAACAATAGGTTTCTTCTTAAAAACTATTTTTACAAATTTTATGGTAATAATAGACATTCTTTGAAATATGCATGTATGGTATTGTTGTGACTTTTATGACACGTTTAAAGTACATAGGTATGAGATAGATGGCGCTCGCGGCTACGTCAGCGTGAAATTTTCTTCCCGCTTCCCATGGGAACGTACTCCCGGGTTCGGTTATCTTTATAGCAGTATCATATATAAATTAACAAAACAAAAAATAATACTGCATTGGTGATAATAATAATAAAATGTATGTATATAGAGTACTCACCTCTTATATTTGCTCCATGGTACTCCCTCATTTTCTTTCACTATTTTTCGTGACTTTCTTCATTAATAACTGCACTTTGTTTATTCATTTTTAAAACACTTTTTACACAAATTATACGAGTACAGTTCACTGTTGTACATAGATGATGAATACCTATACACCTATAGTCGAATTTTTATTTAGACGAAGTAAATTGACAGCAACTAATGTAATTGACAGCATCGAAATTGTCATTTCACATTATGAACTCTAAATTCGACCAGCACTCTTAATTCAACTTTGGTCGAGTGGTTAAGACGCGGATCGGTACGCAGAAGGCGCAAGATCGATTCTGGGTACAAGCATCAATTTTTGGATTATTTGACACAATATAATAATATATAACGACTGCAGAGTTCATAATTGACGTAAACAAAAAATTTATGAAGTGCGAGACGAGATACACGAACGTGGCCGAAGGTAGCCGAGAGTGTGACTCGTTTTCGTGACACAATTTCTGGATTCGGTCTCCACGCAAGGCCCGCGATAGAAGCTATGCAATAGCTTAAAAATCTCGCTGGGTGTTCAACATAACATACCAAAGCCGAAAATGTAGGTAGAAATTTTTTTGTCTGTTTGTCTGTTTACTTTGCTTTGTCCGGAAGGATCTCGAAAAGTACTCAATAGATTTGGTTCAAATTTTGCACAAATATTAACTAGGGGTAGGGTCTTCAAATAGGCTATATATTATCACGCTACATATCATAGGGGCTAAGCAGAGAGCAATCAAATTGGCATTATAACATAATTTTCACGCGTACGAAGTCGCGGGCAACAGCTAGTCAACAATAATTACTAAAATCAGAAAAAATATGTGGTCTGATTTTTATAATGAAACCCACCGTCCGCGAGTCCGTCTCGCACTTAGTCGGTTTTCTTTTTTCATATTCCTCTACGGTTGGTAAGTGTATGTAAACAAAAATATTTTATTTTTTATACCTACAGGTCCAGTCTGTAGGCTGTAGTGTACACGTAGTGTAGCCTGTCTAAAAAGTGTGACATCATAATATTGACAATGGCATAACCTCAAATTATCAGAAAGTTAAACTTACCTGATCATTTTCTCGGCAGGGCTCGCTATCGTATTGTTAAACAGAATTTAATTTCAGTAAGATTATAACACACTAATACGTTATGTTTGTCAAAATACACACTCAAACATCACCAAAAAAAAATACAAAACGGAAACAGATGACACATCAAAATAACAAGGAGTGACAAATTTGACATATTCTTTTTTTTTAGATTCTGGCATGGCTACATCATAGCATCGGATCCGTGCATAAATAAATAGATGGACGCCAAGGAGAATTAATCACTATGTTTAATGAATGCATAGAGAATATAAGATGGATGAATGGGTGAATGGATACTTTGTTTGTTTAAATAGACGACTCTCGATACGCGCCCTTTCTGGGCAGAGCGCTCAGAAAGACGCGCGTGGTCGAAATACTTGAGTCACATACAAATCTATATCTATACTAATATTAAAAGGAGGAAAGATTTGTTTTTTTTTGTTTTTTTGTTTGTTTGTTTGTAGGCTCCGGAACTACTAGACCGATTTAAAACATTCTTTCACTGTTGGGAAACTACACACTTTGCGGTGAACATAGGCTATATTTTATTACCGTATTCCCACCATAAATATACTACTATAAAGAGGAAAGATTTGTTTTTTCGTTTGTTTGTTTGTAATGAATAGGCTCCGGAACTACTGGACCTATTTGAAAAATTCTTTCACTGTTGGTAAGCTACACTCTTTGCGGTAAATTGAAAACGCATTATTTCGTGTCTACGATTGTATATGTAAAACTCTGTGTCTCGGTCTGATCACTAATATTTCTATCTGATAACTAGTTTTGAAGCGATAAGATAGAAATACGACGTAGGTATGTCGAATGTAACTAAAGTATGAAAATTTAAAACTGAAATTAGATTATTTCACAAGCAAAAATTACAACATCTACATATTATAATAATAATATATTTTCATTTAAATAATAGATAGTGTAAAAATTTAAAAACTGGAATAAAATTATATTGCAAACAAAAATTACAACACCTGAATATAATCATAATATACTTCCATTAAAATAATAATGTGTCATTTTATCTTTTAAAGCGCTCGTGGCCCCGCGGACTCAGTGTTCTGTAAACGATCACTGCAGTAAGCAACTTTCACTATGGCCGGTCCATGGATGGGTGACCATCCATGTGATCACTTTGTGACATTTATTTGAGCGTTTCCGTGCTTCGGAAGGTACGTTAAGCCGTTGGTCCCGGTTGCCAGTAAAATGGCAGTCGTTAAGCCAAGTTGAGGGCTTTATTTCAAGAGAAGGCAGTCAGAACCTGCACCTGTCCATTTAAACACGGCAATACGGCTCACAACGTATTACGTGGGACAAATTATAAAAAGGTGAAATGTGGGCATATAATATGCCTCTGCCTACCCCTTCGGGGATAAAGGCGTGATGATGAACTTTATCTTTTAACTCTCAAAAGGAATACATCTCATACACACATCTCAGTTTTTGATTCATTTTTCATTATTATTATTCCTATCATCTTAGCATTCTTAGCGTGATGTTATATAACAGGATAAACATTCCTCTTGTTTTTAACTGCAAAAGAATTTTTTAAAGTTCTACGGTTTTTTAATCCCAGTAATTTTACTAATTTATTATTTACTAGCTGTTCCCCGCGCCTTCGACCGTGTGGAAGTCGTTATCGGGTAAAAGTCGTTGTTGTATAAAATCATAACCCTTCATTTGCGCAGTCGGTAAAAAAGTAGCCCATGTCCTTCCCAGGGCCTCGAACTATCCCTATACCAAATTTCATCTCAATCGCTCCAGCCGTTTACAGACAGACAGACAGAGTTACTTTCGCATTTATATTATAAGTAGGGATAGCAGGGATTTATACTCCCAGCGGTCCCTGCTTCACCAGGAAACCATGGAGACATGGAAGGTGCGACTTGAGCAACCAAAGGGGGGATTCGCCACAATCGCGGCCGTCAGACCGGTCATGGACGAGTGGCTGGAGAGGAGACACGGTGCTCTCTCCTACCATGGTTGTCACAGATACTTACCGGGCACTGAAGCTTCGGTAGGTACTCGTATCTGTGGCGAAGACACAGGGAAACCACGGCCGTGTGTCAGCACTGCGAGGACTGCAGCGATGACACAGTGCTCCACGCGCTGATGGAGTGCACGAAGTGGGCGCAACAGCGCCAGGTCCTCGTGGCGGGTCTGGACGTGGGCACTCTCTCGCTCGAGACCATGGTGCGAGCCATGATTTCCAGTGGGAGTAGTGGGACTGCACCGCCTCTTTCTGCGAGCAGGTCATGCTCGTGAAAGAGGCGGTGGGTCGGGAACGGGAGAGAACTCTCCCATCCGAGTTCCGCAGTCGGCGGCCTGCATGCCGCCGACGTGTCTTCGCCGAAGACTATCGGCCTCCATAACCGGGGGCCTGAGGACGGCGATAGGGCTGCTCACCGTCCTCTCAGAAGCAGGCCCATAATAGCAGCGTCACGTATGGCAAAGGGCAAAGTGGTGTTGTGCATTATACTTGTAATAAGGAAGATATCCCCTGATGATTAAATTCAGTGTGTCCGGGCGGGATAAATGCATATTTTTCCTCGCCCGCACTATCATAAGTTATCATGGATTGCCTGCAACCAGGCCAAAACTAAAAAAAAACGTACGTAAACAACATTTCTTTGATTGAGAATTTGAGATAATTTTTAAATTATTACTGAGATCTTGTTCAATCTCTTTGATAGATCATTGCTCAGACACTAGCTAGGTGTTATTATAACTGCACTGATGATAATGATCAATTAAATTTTTGCAATCAATCAGAATTATGAAGAAGAACAACTTAGAACTAGTGTCTCGGGAAAGTAAAATTTCCCGGGACACTACTGGTCACAGAACACTTATATCCTGACGGACTGGTCTACTGGTAGTGCCAAGCCGGTAATACTACGGGAAAGAAAAGAAAAGGAATGCAGGTGATCAAGTTCGCGACGTTTCGTATTTTGTTTGGAGAAAAATTGACGGGCTAACTTTATAGCCGGTAGACCGGGTGGCCTTAAAATCAATAGTCAATTTCAATCAATGGGTAGTAATAGTACTAAAGATGAAGAGCAATTTCAATAAAATGAGTTTTATTTGTTGCAAGCAGTTTCGATAAATAGGTAGGTAGTTTAATATTCTGTGAATTACTACGCTGAAAGATGTCTATGTAAAAACAAACATTACAGGCATTTGGATAGGTCAGGGAAAGTAAAGACATAGGGAAGCGTGAATGTTGAATGTTGCATTTATATGTTGTTTGTATTCCTAGAAGATGACAATAAATGGTCCTTGATCACATCATCATCTCATCACTTGCACAATATTTGATTATACACAAATGATACTGATGGCCAATGGAGCAAACAAGTTCTGGAGTGGAGACCACGCTTTGACAAACGTAGGGTAGGATGTTTAACCTGATTGGCATCTTTCTTCTCTGGTTGTATTTTTTAATGAATTAAGTTAATGCTAAAATGGCTCCACGGTTCTCATACTAGTGGGGCATCACAATTCCAATCATTTGCTGGAGTGGTTTTGCTGCAATTTCTTACTAAGATTCACAACAGAAATAGACATAACTTGTATTGTAACACCAATTTAAACATTTATTTTGCAACAAAGCTCCATAAACTTGTAACCTGTGTGCAAAGACCATTAAAGATCAAAATGTATGATGGCGTTATCAGAGTTTAATATTCTATACTATGGCATGATAGATCACTATGTCAGTCAGTCAGTCGCCTTTGAGTTATATATATTTTGATATGTAATTACAAAATTTTATTATACCTACCCAAAGAATGTTGACTCTTGATTTGACTATAAACCAACAAGTATGTTATGCTGTATTCATTGCATCTACCAGTCCCCACATGTTGAGTTTACTACAAAAAGGCCTATGAATATGTGCCTAATAGGCCCCCGAGACGATCATGCCTTGCAATTGTCAATCACGTAAAATATGAATGGAAGTTCCTTCAGGGTGCGTGATTGCTTTGCATGTGTGTGTGCATCGACGTATACGTGCACATGAAATTCTATGTTATTGACAATCGCCAATTGATCATGTCGGGACCCCTTAACACCCGGTTTCTGTGGATATTGTAACTCTTATTATTTAGATTAGAAATTGTGCAAGAAATCATGCATTTGGTAATGGAGAAGAGACTTTTACTACTATTATGGATGTACCAGACTGTTCCAAGCCATCTAATGATGGGGCATATTTCCAAAATCTTTAGCATTTTAATGGTTCATCTAGGGCTAAACTCTTCACTCTAAAGTCTAAGGTGCAGTGGGGCAATTTTAGATGGGTAGTTGTACACATTTTAACCATGGGATCCAGGAACTACTGAGGGCCTAAAAAGGCAACATTGTATGTTTCATATTATGAAACGTAAAATTGTTGGTATGCTTTGTATGTTCTGTATTTCAAATTATATGAATTTGTTTCATATTATGAAACATACAATGTTGCCTTTTTAGGCCCGCTGGTTGAATTTCAAACATTCTTTAACAGTTCAATAGTTCATTTATTGAGGACTAGCTGAACCCGCAACTTCGTTTACGTCACATAGGTGTATGAAAGGAGAGGTATTTCTTCAGCAGACTCATCAACCAGCGTGTGAAACTGCCCAGTTTGCTTAATCATAAAAGAGCTTTAAGATTAAGTCTATTCTAATCTCTTTTATGATTAAGCCAACACGCCAGTTTAGATTTACCCATTTTTAGATTCATATGTCTATGTACGATTCTTTAAAGTGATATAACTTTTTTATTTATAAACCGATTGACATGAAATAAACACTAAATGTTAAGTGGAGCAAACCTCGACACAATAAAGAAAACCGCATTGCAATCGAATAAGCGGTTACTGAGATTAGCGTGCGCAACCGTACAGACAAACAGACAAAAATTCTAAAAATCATTGTTTTGGGTTCTATTGCGTTCCTAAGAAAAAATATTATAGGGGGGCTCTTATAATATTTTTTCTTATTTATACGGGACATCCTTCCTGAGGGCTTACCCGGGGCTCTCAACCATAGGCTGTTGGGCGTTACGTGAGGTTTTTTAGTCGGTAAGAGTCCGGCATAGCATACTACGAGGATTTTCCCTCACGTTAAAAAAAAAAAAGGTACAGACAGCGACTTGTTACGATTTTATTATATGTATTGATATTGATATTGATTGATGGCTAAAGGCTCATGCAACATGATCGTCCAGGGACCGCAATTGAATTGCCATTGCGTTCCTTAGACGATCATGTGGCATGACGCGGCACTCAATGCATTTTCGTGCATCATGCTTGCATAATGGGATAACTGTGTTGATTGAAGTGCATGAAACGCGGCCTTCTGGAGCATGATCGTCCAGGGACCGCGTATATTCGCGCCATGTAACTTAACTATGTTGCTGGTAGGTGGTGCCTACGTACGTCGCTCCAAGACGTACGGTGAGGTGAAATAATTTGTCGGTTGCGAGTAGTTTCTTTTTCTTTTATTGATGATAATGCGTTTAGGCACCTTCGCCCCAGCCGCGGGGGTAGCTTTGATTATGTTTGTGGCTCCCGGTCCTAGGAAGGGACCATCCTACCCACTAAACCCCGCTGGGTTCCTCCTTGCCCTATAGGCGAGCTGAAGGGTATCCAAAGATTTTAAGACGGCTGGAAGCGCCTAGCACAGCCAGGACTCTCCTCGGAAGCTCTCTAACGAGCTGACGAAAAACCAAGCCCGCTCTGCTCCGATCTCGAGTGCCTTTTTGCAAACGGAAAGAAGAGAGCGTGCGTGCTCTGATGGCATCTCCGGAACACGGAAAGGTGCCTTCTGCCAAATGACCAATCGGTAGACAGGGTCCCCCGATCTCCACCCACCGGTTCAACTTTAGTCGAGGGCGCCGCGCGACGCCCCCGGATGGGAAGGCGAGGCGGGAGCGTCTACCCAGCACGCTCGCGCACCCGCTACTTCTCCCGCTTAGCCGCCATCACTTTGTTAGCGAAAGAAGCAAGCGACGGCAGCCCAGCATGCATGGCACAAAGTCCGCCAGCCATCTAGAATCTAGATGACTGAATGGTTAAGCGTCTAGGCCAATTTGCCAGAAGACGCAGGTTCTAGTTCTGCTCAAGACAATTATTAAATTTAAGACCAACGATATTTACCGTGAAACATGACAAATTTAAGACCATAATGTCGTTGCTTAGCAGACTTTGTCGAAAAACTTTGATGCCCAAGCACAACTCGAAACATTTATATTGAAACTTACTGGCTAGTGGGTACTACTTTTAACTTTTATTTATCTTCCTGGATGAGCAAAGTGCAAGTCAAACACAAAACACAACCCATAAAATTACATACCTAAAGCTAAAAGGGTAGGTATTAGGTAAAATTAATTATACACACAATTTCCTTGTAAACTCATTAACAAAATGCACTTCTAGTTTTCACTTACCAGGTCGTTGATCGTAACATTTCCGTCACAAATGATTTTTGTGTGCAGGCGCACGAAAATAAACTCCCGGGAGTAGCTGCGTACGCGCCGCCAGTTCACACTCCACCGCCGGACGTCCAGCCCGTTCTGTACTATGTAACAATCATACTTCTCCTAACATTACGAGATTCCTACTAAATATCCAGAAGTGTTTACAGTGCGTGATGATTATGAAATTGATAATGAAAAATCGAGAGCACGTGAAATTTGAGTGTTACTAGTGATTGGATTGCGTCCAAGTGTGTTGTTTTGTGAATAAGGGCCTGGCCCTTTGAGTTTTGGTAATATTCATCACTGTATTTCGCATGTAAAGTCACTAACCTATAACTGGAACACGCTGTAACTGCTGAATACGCTGCTGAAACTGCTTGACGAACAGCATACCTAGTCATTCCGTCTCATTTCTAATGATTGTTCTTAGCAAGTTAGATGCAAATCTAATTCATTTATTGTCTTACAGATTTGCATATCATACAAGGTTAAAAATACTTATTCTAACAATAGATCTAGTCTTGATAATTTTCAATGTTATTCAGATATGATTTTGTATTGAATACATAAAGTCGTCTTGTAATTAGGCTTGCCAACTTCAAAATGCGAATTTGCGGGAAATGTTGATTTCAAATGCGGGACAAGGATTTAAAAAGCGGGATCTTACGAATGATGTTCAAAATACTAAAAAATGAGAACTTTAACGAGTACTGAATTTCACGCGGGAGAAGCCGCGAGCATCATTTAGTTTAAATATAATTTCCATACGCTTTTTGCTATGTTGTAAGTTTTACACGACAACGCATTTTCTTTCTCCAAACGCATGATACTGTAACTGTAGGTACTAATTTTATTTTAAAAAGCTGTCAAAAAAAGTTCTTTCTTTTTATCCTTATCCTCCTCAAAACATTTCTACAAAGTGATTGGAAAGTTTTCTCCAAGAAACGAAAATTAACTTTTTAAGGCAAGAAACCCGTTTAGAATTTTCTCGACAGGAGGATGTAATGAGAGCCATCTTGTTACTTGTTATCACATGTCTCACTATTGTATTTGTGTTCTTTAAGTGTTTGAACTCTCTGTGCATGATACGACAGGTGACCATATACTTTTAAAACCAAAGTTTCCACATCAAATTCACATTTTGCACCAGCATGCGCAACAGCATCGTGCAACATGTGTGCTGAGCATCCATGTCGCTATTTTGGTTCTGTAAATGTGTAAAAACGGAATTATTTCTCCCGAATTTAACATTAGCATTATTAGCGGAATACGTAGATGCGATTCGCAAATCAAAAGGTTTAGAAAATTACCAAAAAGAGGTGCAAATAAAAGCATTTTTTGTCTGGATAAGTAGACGGAAAATTATGGCCAATAAAATATTTTTAATGTAGGCTTCAGTATTACAATCAATAATATCTGATAAATCTAAATTTACTACCTATTACTTTGTGCTAAGTTAATTTTATTTTTCAATTTTTAGTTTTTGTTTGAAGTCGGTTTTTATTTGTTAAAAATTTTTATTTTCATTATTTTTAGTGACAGGTAGACTGAAATTATATCAGTCTAGGGGTAAAAGTCCTCCCCAATATAAATTAATCAAGCCCAAACACAAGGTAACTGCTGTAAATCGTTAAGGAATTCCCCAGTTCAAATAAAATACCGACGAATTGAGAACCTCCTCCTTTTTTGGAAGTCGGTTAATAAAAGCATTTTTTGTCTGGATAAGTAGACGGTAAATTATAGCCAAAAAAATATCATTAATCTAGGAACAAGATGTGTGGCAAAATATGCTTTTGTTGTATAGTCCATTACATAATGTCTAAAACGATCATAAAGTCAGCCCCAAATTTTTAGATGAATGCATTTTATGACTTAAATTTTCATCGACGCGCAAGAAAAAAATGAGCCAACTTAAAAAGAAAATATGCATCTATAATTTGGTTTTCTTTGATTTTGAATCAGTAAGAGTATTAGCTTATTACAACAAAAATAAGATCTAAAATACAACAGTTCCTAGCTTGATGGACGCGTGTTTTGCATGGTCAAGGTCGTTAGCCCTTTGAACGGCCATAATGTTATTGTATATGTATATCTATCGCTTTCTTATTGGGGTGTTTTACCCTCCTCTGGACAGTAGAATCTTACAACTACATATAGGAAATAACTTAACATTTCCGTGATTTGATGCATATCTAGAAATACTGTAAACGTACCTAAACGTTTGTTGCTAGATCAAGAAAAGCGGGATATCACGCGTCCCGCTCAGGGTGTGAGCGGGACGTCTTGTTATGGGTCTCAGAAACGGGACGTCCCGCGTATAGCGGGACGGTTGGCAACCCTACTTGTAATGTAGACACTGAAGCTATAAATGCCTAATTGAAGATAGAGCTACCGTACTGTGTTTCTCAAGGTCTGAAAGAAAAACTTTTCTCATTAAATACTTGGTGGCCTAGTTGGCAGAAGAAGTTGGCGATATTTGAAAGTCTCGTACAGAAAGAATTGAAAAATAAAGAAGTGGGACTTGTCGAGAAACAAAATATAGGTAACCATTTACCTATAAAATCCGTCTACTGAGTAGACGGATTTGATAGGTAAATGAGTTATAGGTAAGTGAGACGATTTGAATGTAGGTAGGTATACCTAGACTTGTTTCTAGCATACACACTGTTATTGTAGGATCATCATCATACCACATTAGAAGCGCTCGTAGCCCTTGCTCTGTAAACGATAGGTAACGCTAGGTATGGCTGGTCTTAATTTGGGTGACCACATTCCTACATTTCTATTGGCTATTGTCTCCGTTCCACGTTTAAGCCGTTGGACCCGGTTGCCGGTAGTCGTTGAGCCAAGTCGCAGGCCATAAGGGCGGCTTGAAGAATTACAAGAGTGCAAACCTGTGCAATTTAACATAGCAACAGGTTAACCTAGGGCCCCAGCTAGTTACAATTCCTTTTATAGAAGCAGTAGAGCCTTCGCACCTATCTCCTGTAACGTTGCAGCAGTTGCAGTGATAAGTAGTTCTGTAGGAAGAAGAGTTTTTCTTCGTAGGACACTAGTTACGTAGCACGGGCTTCGTAAGCGAACGAGATTCGCATAAGGAAAAAGTCTTCTTGTTACGAAAATGGTTTCGTAGTAAGAGGCATTATTTGAAACTGTTTCGTAGGCGGCTGAAGGCAAGGCCCGCTCAGTTATCATTAGTCCTAACTGTGTTAATATTTACACATTAGTCAATAATATCTATCGATTTTAAACTTCTTAGATCCAAGACATGAACAGAAGTGTTAACTCTTAATGAACCATTAAATGTCCGTCTACACAACTTGGAGACTGAAAACTCGGAATAAAACCAAGATGTCAGTAAAATGACAAGTTGGCCAATTTGAAGGCCTTATGGGCGGATTAAAAATTTTCAACTGAGGGTCGTTGCAACCTGCGCCTGTCCATTGCAACACGGCCAGTAGGCTCACCACCTATTACGTGGGACATAAAACTAGAGGTAAAATGTGGGCGTATGCTATGCTCTACCTACCCCTACGGGAATAAAAGCGTGACTAGGTATAGGTATGTATGTATTCACTGTTTGAAAATAAATCGCTCGTAGCCCCGTTTGTTCAGACCTTTTTGTTGAGGAACTTAACGATTTTTCAACTGCTGCTGCCGATGACTGCGCCTGTCGATTTCAACAAACTGCGCCTGTAGATTTCAGCATTGCAATAGGCACAACGCCTATTACGCAGGACAAAGTACGACTGGTGAAATGTGGGCGTAGGTACCTATAATATGCCTCTACCCCTTCGGAACAAAAACGTCACTAGATGAGTGAATTTCAATAAGAAGTCAGCAGATGAAAACTTTGTTAGTTTGGCTCGCTAGGGCTGTACATCCACAATACCTCGATACATTCTTCAAAATCGGTTCTGTAATATAGACTTTAAGGTAAAAAAAAAGCCAATAACCCCTAAAGTTGTTAATTAACCTTTCTTTTAACTTTGATACCTATAGTCTTTTTTTGGTTTAACGTGAGGAAAATCCAACATGACTCCTACAGACTAAAACCACACTAGGTACCTACACATAATTAGGTATAAGTTTAATATAGGTAATTGATACATACATACATATGGTCACGCCTTTATCCCCGAAGGGGTAGGCAGAGGCATATTGTATGCCCACCTTTCACCTTTGTATAATTTGTCCCACGTAATAGGTGGTGAGCCGTATTGCCGTGTTTAAATGGACAGGCGCAGGTTGTGACTACCTGCTGTTGAAATAAAGCCTTCAACTTAACTTAACGACTGCCATTTTACTGGCAACCGGGACCAACGGCTTAACGTGCCTTCTGAAGCACGGAAACGCTCAAATAAATTGTCACAAAGTGATCACATGAATGGTCACCCATCCATGGACCGGCCAAAGTGAAAATTGCTTACTGCAGTGATCGTTTACAGAACACTGAGTCCGCGGGGTCACGAGCGCTTCCATATAATTGATACAGATAATAATGTCCTACTCGAAGGTTTAATACAAATTCTGTCTTAAAGCGAATCTGTCGTCAACAGAATCAGTCGTAAGCAGAATCTGTCTTAAACAGAATCTGACTTAAACCGAATAAAGGCACTAGTAGATACACGTATCCTGCCCAACAGCCTACGGTCAAGAGCTCCGGGTAAGCCCTCGGAAGGATGCCTACCCCAGGACTCCCAACAGACCTACCACTGCGGCCTCATTTAGGGGAGGGGGAGGGCTTTGGTATAGTCTTGTAAAAATTATACACCTTTAAAATCTCCAATGTAGGTATTTGCTGTCCCGGACTTCTATATAGACCTACAAAAATGGGATCTAAATTGAAATCAGAATTTGCTAGGATGAGTAACATACACACACACAGACACACACGTCTAATTCGTCGAATACACGTACACAACACTCGAAGTGGCTATGTCCGAGTAGATAATTATACACTACCTACATAGATTGTAAACAGATGAATGCTTCATCATTTTAAAAGTATGAGCTATGGTATGAGTTTCTTTTGGTAAACATTTTCGTTACTAACTCATATCTGTGTGTACAATTAGGTACATAAAGCAGATGTTATTGGCAATGTTTAATCTTATATTGTGAACATATTTATTTCGCGGCCTTCGTAGTAGATAGGTATCTGACATACCTACCGATGCAGGATAATATCTTGGTTGGTGCCAGACAAAAATATAACCCACGTGATGGGTACCCTACATTAATACGAAAAACATAACACCGAAATATAATAAAATTATGATCACGACTTTCAAAATTCTGAATTCTATAAATTCCGAAAATCAGAAATCTGATCCTACCTATCATAAATCCTATTTTATGACCTGCATTTCATAATACCTAATGTTTTTAATTACGTTACGACTGTCAGAATGCCGAATTCCAAAAAACCGAACCATATAATTCCGAATAATTAAAAATCCGACAATTTACAAATACGTAATCCGATTGTCAAAAATCCGAAATATCATAAATAAGAATTCTAATTATCTAAAATTCGAAATAAACATGTCCGTAATTTAAGCGCCTTGTAAATATGCCTTTTACAAAGGCGCATTGAAACCCTCGTAGCCCAGCTTGAGTTTCTGTAAACGATCACTGTCAGTAAGCAACTTTCGTTATGGCTGCAACGTAGTCTACTGGTTATAGATTACACGAGACCTTAATTTTTATGTTACACGAATAGCCTATTTAGTCACAAAATCATTCAATATACTTATTTATTTATAAATCTCTGCATAACATCAATTTTAACTTTTAACTATTTTTGGTAGAAAGATTTTAACAATGAATTTTCGGAAATTTGAAATTCGGGATATTGTTTTCGGGAAAATAACAGTATGAACTTTTGATTATTCGTGCCTACTAATGAAATTAGGAAAGACAAAAATTCGTTGTTAAGACTTTTGGATAAATTAATATCGTGCCTTAGAATATTCGGCGCTTTGTTTCTTAGGAATTATAATCTTCGGAATTTTGAACATCGTGATATTAAAATTTGGAAAAACATCTTTCGGAATTTTTGAGTGTTCCCATGCGAGTGGCATGCATGCAGGCATTCACTACGTTGCCTCCCTTAAGTGACGAAACTCGGGCAGCTTTTCTTGCTTCCGCAGCGATGGCTTATTACTGTGGTCGAGGAATGTTCTTCCGCCGGTATCTCACAGTTCTAAACTATTATGTAACGCAACGCAATGGAAGCTCTCAAAAAAAATATTTCTTGCTGTTTCGCTCCTATTTGTCATAGCGTGAAGCTACATAGCCTCTAGCCAATCTCGTACCTAAATCAATTTTGAATTCCTACTGGTAGTTTCTGAGATAACAAAAAAAAACTCTTCAGCTTTATAATATTAGTAGGTTTAGAAGTATCTATAGATGAATGTTTTTCGGGCCAATAACACTACGGACTTTTAATTATTCGTATTACTGAAAATATTTTGAAATTACACCTTACTAGCTGATGCCCGCAGCTCGCCCGCGTATAATGTATTCCCGTTCCCGCTTCCCATGGGCACTTATTCCCGGGATAAAAAATATCCCTTGTGTCATTCCAAACTATAATGTATCCCTGTTTCTAACAATAGATATAAGATCTGAAGAAGTATAAGAAGAATAAGATCTGTAGAAGATCCGTTCAGCCGAGATCCGCGTAAAAAAGTAACAAACTCATACACTCACAAACTAGCGCATTTATAATGATTTTTTAAGGTTCCTTCACCCGATCAACAGTGGTGACCTCAGACTAGTGACGTTCGCAACCCTAGAGGTGTTAGACCGCGCTGGTGACACTATATTTTTTTATACTACTAAAGTGACAGACAAGCTTACGTCCTACCCAATGGTTGGTTACCACCGTGACGTATGGACGTTTGCTACACCAGAGGTGCTCTACACATGATGCCTATCCAGTCGGGGGTTGTGAGGGCCCCCAAAAATTTTCACCACTACGGTGGAATACAAGCATACACACTGACCCTGAACCTAACTTGCCTTCAATATAAACCGACCTACCGAACTTCAACTAAATCGCTTCTGTAGATGGTCAAAATTGACGGTCGATGAGGGACTTCTTCGAAATTCTTGAGTGAATGTGTAAAAGATTCCGAGAAATTAGAATAAGGAAATTGAACGGTGCTATTTCGTAATAGTGTGCACATTCAGAACAAAACTGGCTATTACATCATAAAATATATACGATGAGACGAAACGTGACGTCACGTTATGACGTCAGCGTTCCCGTCTAGATCTGGAGTAGACATCAGACTCTGGCAATCATCCAACAGCATTCACTCAACGAACTCATGACAAACTGGGACAGCTTCAGCTACCTATTTGACCTACCGTGACCGTCTATCAATGTTTATCTATACGCTGTTTTAAAACTTTATTTTATTTATAAATTTCAGATCAAAAGACAATGTACTGCTTGAAGGAATTACGATGAATAATGGTACGAGACGGGCCCTAACCGGCTCCATACATAAAATTAGAGAATTTGAATTGGAAAAAGTAAGACTTTTTATGTTTATCGTATCAATATGATGACGCCTGCCTACTTAATGTCATGTCGATATCTAGCAATAGCGGATTACTCTCACAGTCTACAAGACTTTAGACAGGGGCCCTTTGATGGTCCTATGATGATGCCTCTTCAAGCGCCGCTTGATGAACCCGGAGTTGCAAAAAGAGGGAAACACGCGCTTCGCTGGCAGATCATTCTTAGTTTTGTCCTTGCAGCAAGCCAGCTATAACATCCGTTGATTGGCTTGTTTGATTGAGATGACTGTGAATGGGGCTGCAACTGTAGGCACCTTGTTCTTATGGATAAGATTTCTTTTCTTTTTCGTAATAATTAATTACATACTTTATTGCCTTATTGTATATGACTTTTTTTACAGGTCTGCTTGGTGGAAGAGTTTGACATTCTACAAATCGTTGGAGAAGGATGGTTTGGAAAGATATTGTTAGTGGAACACAGAGCTTCAGATACAGAAATTGTGTTGAAGGCCTTGCCAAAGCCCTATGTGTCTATCAGAGATTTTTATAGAGAATTTCATTATGGCCTACATTTGAGTGCCCATAAAAATATAGTAACTACATTTGATGTAGCCTTTGAAACCGCTGGATTTTACGTATTCTGCCAAGAGTACGCTCCTCTAGGTAGGTATGAAGATTTGATTTAAAATAATGAATGTCTTAATGATCTTAGAAATAGTGGTCATAAAAATCATATTATACTAATTTCATTCGAGAAATCCTAATAAATTTAATACCGTAAGGGGCCGTCCATTAATCGCGTGAGGTTTTTTTGGGCATTTTTTGGACCCCCCCTCCCCCTTGGTGATATTTGGTGAGGTTTCAGATTACCCCTCCCCCCCTGGGCCGAATCACGTGTATTTTTAGTAACTACTTACAAAGTTTTATTAAACATTTTGTACATAGAAGTCGCTATTGATATTATCTATCCAAACTTCTAGCTAATCCGCGCATCTTCGTTTGCGTCACATAATAGAGACGGATATCGTATTAATATTTTAATATATTTCCCGTTGCATTTACTCCCGTCGTGTTTCTATATAATATTCATTATTTTGGAGCTAATAAAGGTGTCAGTTTGTCAAGCTTAAAATCTTACGTTGGTTTGATCGCAGTTGGCTAAATAGAAGCGAAGTTATGAGCAAAAGTAAAATAATCAAGGTTGAATTTCCATGCGATCATTATGCTTTTGGTCACGACTATCGATATCCACGTTGACTGAGCTGCGTTTTTTTTTGTTACTGGGGGAACGCGGTTTAGCACCATCATCCTAGCTGCGGGGGCAGCACCTACCCACTAAACCCCGCGGTGTTCCTCCTCATCCTACAGCCGTCATTGATATCCAAAGATTATTCACGTCGGCCCAGGGGGCCCCCGACACTTCGTGGTTCTCGCCCGCATCGCACCGCACCACTCTCGAGCGCTTCAGCAGAGAGGGTAGAGAGCGGAGAGCGGGTGGGCTCTGAAGGCATCTCCGGAACAAGGAGAGGGGCCTTCCCTCAAATGATCATCGGTGGACGGGGTCATAGCTGCGTGCATCGGCTAGTCTAATATATTATATATAACTTTTAATAAAGCTATAGAGAGTTTACAATCTGTACGTCAAATATATTGGGTAATTATTTTCCAAGATATTTTTTTTACTAGACATTCTATCTATATAACTTCCATTACATATGATACTGAAGCTAAAATAGTTTTCTTTTGTATGTCTTTCTGTATCACGCCAAAACAATGGATTAAATAATATTTAAAATAATACTGACATAATTTGAGATTATTATTGATCGGATTGATGCCGATATTCTGTTCAGTTTCAGTTCCTTTGGGAGAAACGATGAAAACAAAATTATTTTTGTGTTGTATGATCAATGCAGAGGTATTCCGATTTCAATTAATTTCTGATGTAAGAAAGGAATTAAGTGCTTTATGAATATTCCATACAAGTTTTAATATTGTAGGTTTTGTTGTTCAGAAATTACAGTGATCTCAAATTCAGGGTTGTAAAGTTGCTGTTCGAAATAAATACACGTGATATCTCACTACACCCCCCACCCCCCTGGTGATGTTTCGTGATTTTTGTCAGACCCCCTCCCCCCCCTTTCGAGCCTCACGTGATTAATGGACGACCCCTAATCAGAGTTTGCCTTGGTTCATACAGATTGGTCTGGATTGTTGCCAATACAAGATGAGATTTGAATGAATACTTATCTGTAACAGTATCTATTCCGGCGTTCATTAACATTGAATTTGTGTCTTGATTTTGAGCGGATCTGTATAAATTAGCTCATATATTTTCAGGAGACTTGACGTCAAATATGCTTGACACAGGAATAGGAGAGATTCATACAAAGAGAGTAGCAAAGCAATTATCAGCTGCATTGGAACATCTGCACCAAAGGGACCTGGTTCACCGAGATGTCAAGCTGGATAATATACTTATATTCAAGTCTGACTTTTCTAGAATTAAATTATGTGATTTTGGTGAAACAAGAAAGGCAAATTCTATGGTCAGAAGAAGAAATGAATGGTTACCATATTCGCCACCTGAGGTCCTTAAACTGTCGATGGACAATACTTACAAGTAAGGGAATTTTATGGTGGCTTCTCACGGCGCGTGATATCACAAGTCGCGCCGCGCCGAGCCGATTTGTGCGCGCGAGCATGCGCAAACAGGCGAGCACGCGCTACCCGTTCTCACGGCGCGCGTAGGAGCGCGTCGGCGCTGCGCACTTGGTCCCGCCGCAGCGAGGTCGACACTTCAGTCCGAGACACGCAACGCGTCATGTCGCAAGAAGAAGAAATCTCCGCTGTTGCCGCTTTTGTGTTATTTAGTGGATATCACAGTACCTAATTACTTACTGACGCTTGCACTTGTCGAAACGAAATGATTTATTGGCCGATGCATCGCTCCCTCACCGACACCCCGCGCCACGCGCCACCCCGCGCGCGCACGAGTCACCACGAGTGCGCTCGCGCCGCGCCAGCCCGCGCCTTTGAAGTTACCGACTTCGATCGGATAGGACGCGCCTGCTCGCGCCAGCCCGCGTCCCCTCGAGCCATTCCCTTCACACGGCGCGTAGGCTCGACCTGGCGCGGCGCGACTTGTGATATCACGCGCCGTCAGAAGCCACCATCACATAAAAACCTACACCAAGTAACGTAGTATAAGTACAGAGCTTCGTTTGGTGGGCAGATGGCCGTTGATTCACAGAAAATATCGAAGTTCGGCGGCCACGCAGTTAGTAAACTGACCCCAACTAGGTTGTTACGAAAAGGCTCCTTGGAGGATGATGTAAAGAATTAATATCATTTTTATCATATAGATACTAATATTTTAAAAAGGTAATTAAAAATAATATAGGCACATTATATGGGTTATACAAGAAACATAAAATTATAACTACTTAAAACTAAAATAAAATCTAACTACCTACCTATCA
Source organism: Miltochrista miniata (assembly GCA_933228765.1). Classification (NCBI taxonomy): domain Eukaryota; kingdom Metazoa; phylum Arthropoda; class Insecta; order Lepidoptera; family Erebidae; genus Miltochrista; species Miltochrista miniata. The sequence goes on along the minus strand of OW121766.1, from coordinate 7,879,574 downwards.
ATATATCGTCACTGGAAAGCCAATAATACTAAAGCGCCATTTTGGCCAAAATGAGTTATATATATCGTTGGAAAGGATTTTTTTTTCTGCGTCGATTGGTCTAGGTTTCGTATTGATCTGAGCACTTTTTTGGCGCTTTAGCACTTCAAAATAAGGAGATTTTTCATAATTTTGAATTTGTGACAAATACTTACGTAGTACAAGTTATGATTAATTTTTAGTAGTTGTCACTTCAGTTTTTTTCATGCTCTGACACCAGCTAATTAAAACTTGTTTAGCAACTTAAAATACTGATGTTGAATCTTTGATGTCGCTTTAGTATTTTTTGCCGGCCGTAACTACTAGTTGATAATGTAGCAAAGTAAATTTGCTTTACATAGAAGCTGATTAGCATGGCGCTTTAGTATATTTTGTCTACGTGCTGTTTTGATGGGGAACGGTTTTAGTAATTTTGCCTTACATATACAAGTATTTGAGTATCTATTTAGAATATTTTACATACAATAAAATTGAGTTATTATTTTATTAAGTATCGACAATTCTAGTAGACAAAATATTAATGGTTCGTTTAGCATTTAGTTAGGTCAAAAACTTAAAAAAATATTCCGTTAAGTCTTTTCAAATTATATTTCGTTCTGATTACGATTCGATAAGTACTTATGATTATCCGCCGCAGAGTGAATTGTTCAGATTATTCGAGAGTTTAAGACTAGGTAAGTAAATTAATTTTAAATAGTTGTTTTTTTCTTGAGCATGAAATTAGAGCCCAATTTCTTGTAACTTATTTATAAACTAGCTGACCCTCGCAACTTCGTTTACGTCACATATTTGTAGTGTATGAAAGGAGGTGTATTTCTTCATCAGACTCATCCAGCAGCGTATGAAACTGCCCTGTTTGCTTAATCATAAAAGAGCTTAAAGATTAAGTCTATTCTAAAACAATTCAGCCCACGCCTCCGGCGTAGATTGAATCATTTTACAATACACTTAATCATTAAGCTCTTTTATAATTAAGCCAACACGCCAGTTTAGATTTACCCTCAAATTCGAAAAAAAACCGTTGAGTTCTAGATTTTGCGATAGTTGAGATGTCTCTAATTCCTGAACTGCAAAACCCTCAACATTGAAACTTGAGTGAAACAATCCTTAGAGTATTCCCTTTATGACACTGAAAACATCTTTGAAATCAGACCTTGTAGTGAGAAGTTACAACTAAAAAACTATTTTCTCTTTCATCCCCTCTCCCAAAGGAACCACATAAAATATCGGGATCAAAAGTATCCTAGAACCTTACTCGGACCATAAGCTCAGTATGTACCAAGTTTCATTCAAATCGATTCAGTAGTTTCGGCGTGATACTTTTCCGGGATAGGTACAGACAGACAGACAGACAGACAGACAGACAGACAGACAGACAGACAGACATGAAAATTTTAAATTACATTTTCGGCTTCAGTATCGATTATTGAACGCCCTACAATTAAAATTTTCTAAATATCTTCCATGTACAGACTCTCGACCCTCAACAGTTTTATTATAAGTATAGACTATTTGAATATTTTCTTTATTTAGGTAATTATATTTCTTTAAAAAATAATACCATAGAATTTTGTAATTAACTTATACATTATTTAGTCACATTAACATTATGGTCTTACAAACTAATCAAAAAACCCGCCCCTGATCACTCCCGGCGCAAAGGTGCCCATCAAACTTGCCGCGTTTCCACGCTGGATTGCGACGGCCAGCCTCTGCACCAAAAATGAGCCGGACCGAGAGTCACCTGTAGTCTCCGCGAGCCTATGTCCTATCTCCCTTACAAATTCCTTGGCCTCCCTGCCCCAGCTCCCCAGGGTCTCCACCGCTACGGGGACAAAGTAGTAGCGCGGCTCCAACTCGGTATACTTTTTCTTTTTCCTTATGCTGGCCTCCTCCGCCGCAGCGGAAGGGGTGTTAACTGTCCGACTAAGATGGCTGGCGGCGACAGTGCTGACACAGGTTGCATCCCAAATGAGGCATCGGCCGTTTTTCCAAGGGATCAAAGTCAGCCCATCCGGTCTTTTACCGTCCGACCTGCTCAGACCGGGAGGCTCGAGCACGCAAGGTACATTCGCCGACAAAAGGGCCCTGCGGACGATATCATTCAGTGCGTGGTGTCGCGAAAACCTTCCAGTGCACCTCCGACAATTCAGCGCATGATGGCCATCTGCTTCCACCATGGAACCGCAGGTGCATGAATGGGGTTCGCACACCTTACAGCCCAGGCGCAAAGCTACTGCCACACGCAGGGAGTCGCCATCGAGCAGGGTACCCAGGTGAGGTGAAGGTAACGCCAGTAACCACGCTCCAGATTCAGGTTGTGACACCGCCCGCAGTCTCGCCTTATCAGCCCCTGTAGCGCCCTCTAATAATTGGGCTTGAAGCCGCCCCACTCCCACATCATCCCATGCCCGCTGAAGGTGCCTCGCCTCAGGAACCGACGCACCCCCACTAAGGACCGACCAAGCTGACATAGCATCCGACACAAAAGGCATGCTTCCCCCGTTACCATGAGAATTGAGTAAATTAGTAACAAGGTTTGCCACCCCATGCGCAGACGCCAGGAAAGCCGGCAGGCCCACATCACGTGCACATCGCACCCCGAGACCACCACATCGGACTGGCAGAGCAGCCTGAACCCACTGGCTCTTATCCATAGAGATATTGAGGATTGCTTCCAACATCTTTTTCAATTGACCGTCGAAGGAGGATACCTCCTCGGGACAGAGCCAAGTTGGGGCGGTCCTCAATAAATAAATATTGATACGCCCTACAATTAGTATTTGAATTGGTTTGGTAGTGCCTCGAAGAGCACGTTAAGCTGTCGGTCCAGGTTCTACTCTATGGTCCGCATACCATCCAGGTGGGTTGCCATACAACGCCTATGGCAGTCGTTACGGGTAGTTGGAGCCCTCAAAGGTCGGACCTTAGTCTAACTACAGAACTTTGATTTCGCCAATTTGGTTGTGGAGGTCAGATGGCAGTAAATATTTGAACTCTGATCACGCGTTGGAAATTGAAAAATCATTTTCTCTTTCATCCCCTCTCCCACAGGAACCCGTTTAAAATATCGAGATCAAAAGAAGTATCCTAGAACCGTCCTCGGATCATAAGCTCAGATGGTGTTCGACGAAGCGACCTCACCTGCATGAGGTGCACCTGTTTGCAACTAACGAGGCTCCGCGTATTTATTTAGGAACCACCGTGCAGCTGTAAAAAGCCCCCTAAGTAACCTAACCCCGATTGGGTTGCGTTCGGGGTTCAGCAGTTGCACAGTATGATGTAGCAGGGAGGGGGAACAGTAGGCGCTAAGTGGATTCTAGTGTAGCTGACGGTGGTCGAACGGCGGTCGACCCGCCACCGCCGCCGGCCAGGGAAATCCGTAGAAACGCGGGTCGGCTTCCATCTCACCACACCACACAGCCATAGATGAAGCTAATCCATACGCTTTGTCACTAACTGCTTTAGCAAATATCGCACCGTCTTCACGTCTCCCTTCATTTCCCAAAAAAGAAAAAGAGGTATCACAGTGGCTGCTGCGACTAATCCCCGAAACGCTCTGTTCGAGGTGGAGCTCGAAAACATCCGCGGACTCCAGGCCAACCTCGACATCGTCCTTCACCATCTAAAGACGATACAGATACAGCTAGCTGTGATGTTCCTAACGTAGATGCAAATATGCCACCCTGACGATCAGTCGTACTTGTGTTTCCCTGCTAGGATACAAGCCTACTAGTAGTACTAGTGGCTTTAGGCCAAAACGATCAATGAGTGATCTCCTGGCGTACATAACACACACTTGTGGTGAGGCTATGGAGAGACACAGCGAATCCCTGGCTGTTAGCCCAGACATCGCTAAAGTCTATGACAGAGTATGGCTTGCGCCGCTTCTTTCCAAGTCGCCGGCTTATGGTCTATCACCTCAGTTATAACGCTGGTTGGCCAGCTTCCTGCACGGGCAACGTATACGGGTTCTCTGTGTTGGCCAGGCTTCCTGCTTTTTGCAGGTCAATACCAGAGTACTACAGGGATCGGTATTATCTCCAACTCTCTTTTTCCTGCATATCAACGACATGCTGTCCCTTGGGTGCATTCATCGTTATGCGGACGTGTACTCTGCATGGGAGCTATTCCGGCCTTCCAGCAGATGGGCAACGCAACGTGGAGGAAAAGAGACGGCAACTCGTGGCGGATCTCGACCGGAACCTGGGTCGCATTACCCAATGGGTTCAGACAACCTGGTCGAGTTCAATGCCAGAAAAACAGAAGCGTGTGCGTTTACAGCTAAATCCCCATTCCTACCCCTACCCTCTTATCAGAACATTACGGTTCTACTAAAAAACAACCTGGAGATCCTCGGTATATACGTCCGGCGTGAGCACAATCACAAAAACGACGTAGAGAGTTGTATAATATTGGGCTGGCCTCAATAAGGCGAGGCGGTAATTCACGCCACACCAGAGATGTTTGTGTGTAAGACGCAGATTCACCCCTTCTTCGAATAATGTTGTCACCTTTGGGATAACTCCGCGAGGTATTTACTAGACGCACTTGACGCTGTGCAGAGATGTGGTTGTCCTGAGGAGACGGGAGGCCTCGAGCCCTTAGCGCCGTGAAGAACCATAGCGTCTTTGGCTGCCTTCTACCGAATGTATCACGGCGAATGTTCTGAAGAGCTATTCAACCTGATCCCACCCTCTCCTTTCCGATCCCCCCGAACAACGTGTGCCGGGCAGAGGTGCCACTCATACACAGTGGAGAGAATCTTCGCCAAAACTGAGTGTTTCAAAAGATCGTTCCTCTGTATAACTATAAAAACCTGAAACGACCTGTACGCCACACGTGTTTCTCTCATCTTACGATCCCGGGTTCCCGCCAACTTGAGGATCACTGTCAGGAGTCTCACGGACTGTAAAGGCCCTCTTCTCTCATCTCTAGATGCGCTACGGTTTTTCATCAGTGGCGACGTCAATTTGGCGAGCTTAATATAAAAAAAAACAGTAATAATTAAATAAAAAAGATGCTGTGTCAAAATCAAAATATGAATTAGTAAGTATTCTCAATTATTTTGTTTGCAACTAGTGCAATTATTAAGATTTACTTTCTATTGATAATGTCTGTTAAGAAAAATAAATTCAAATTAGAACGATCAATCTTATTATTAAGTATTTTTGGCATAGCAATGATCCCAACAAATAACTCTATACATCGCTTTACCGTGCAGTCCTTTGACATATTGTAGTGTTTTAGTATTATTATCCTGAGACTATATCCACCTGTAATGCGTGTTAGTTCTTTTTCCATGCATACTTTTGAAAGAATAAGAGTTGTCAGTAATTTTCGATCACAATACCTTAAAATAATGAATAAGATAAGTACTTTTTCATTACCAAGTGTACAGAGCATTTGTACTTAAGCGACAGCTATCTCTTGAATCAAGCAAATTGTGCAAAATACATTGATTCCAGAACATAGGAAATAGTGTAACAATAATATATTTGCCTTTACTGTACGTCAATTACTAAATTAGAAAAAGTTATGAAAAATTTTCTGAAAAAAAAAACTTTAATTCGCTCTCCTGTAAAATGACCTTTTGGCGCTTTAGTATTATTGGCTTTCCAGTGACGATATAAACTTGGTCCCTTTGGTAATGTACCTACGACGCAGGCAGCATTCCCACGTTGAATAGCTATAGAGAGCCTTTGCGCGAAATAGCTGCCTGCGCGGGGATCACGTGTCTCTTCCCTCAGACGCTTACTCAGAGCCGTGAAAAGACCATGCGCACCGCGACCCCATGGACCCAGTGTCTCGACACCAAATGGAACGAATTCGTATTGGGTACCGAGACAACTGTACTTGCCGATCTTTAACCGCTCGCGAGCATTAGCCGCCGCAGCAGCTCTTTTGCTAGTAGCCGGGAGGTAGGACGCCGCAAGAGTATCGGAGCAAGTGGCATCCCACACCAGCGCACGTCCCATTCTCCAGGGTACTAATGACATCCCGTCGGGTCGCTTACCATCATCCCGTATGATTTGGGGTTCCAAAACCGCGGGGACATTAACGGTGATAAGGGCCCGTCTCAGGATATCATTCAGAGCTGCGTGACGGGAAATACGGCCAGCGGAAAAAGAACAAACAAGTCCATGGAGTCCGAGGCGGCACACATGAGCTCCACACGATACACACGAATGTTCAACACACACCTCAGCACCCAACCGGAGACCGACCGCTATGCGGAGTGTAGTGGGGTCGATAAATGTGCCGGTATTGGAAGAGGGATATGCATGCAGCCAATGCCCAGACTCGGGTCGAGAAACGGCTAAAAGCCTGGCTCGATTGATGCCTGACGAGGTTTCAATGATTTCATTGAGGAAAACAGAAGAGGCTATAGAGTCCCAGGCCCTTTGCTTTTTGGGTGTGGAGGGTAAATTTGGACTTGGTCCAGCTAGCCAAGCGTTCAAGGCTTCATATTTTAAAGAGAAAACATTTTTCGACGATCGATAAACTCGAAAACTGCCGATGTTAAAAATTCTTTCGCTCTATGATTATACAGTCAAATTATTTCGTAGTTTTATCTCAAGGCCCCAAAAGGGCGAAACGTAATAATGAATTTAAAAAAATATGGCATGTTTCCTTACGACTTACATTTTTTTGCACCCTGTTTCTGCTGCATATCAATGACATGTTGTCTATTGACGGCATTCATTGTTATGCAGACGATAGTACAGGGGACACTTGTTACACAGGCCGCCCCGGTATCTCTCGGGACGCAGTGGAAGAAAGTCGTGAACAGCTTGTGTCTGAAATCGAGGCTACTCTTACTAGAGTGTCCGATTGGGGTAGACAAAACCTTGTCCAGTTCAATTCCTCCAAGACACAGGCGTGTTTCTTCACCGCTAAGAAAGCCCCAATTACTGTAGCGCCACAATTCCAGGGCACATCTCTTTCCATCTCTAAAAGTATAGGGATCCTTGGTGTTGACATCTCCAGTGACTTGAACGTAGTCGAGTTAGTGAAATCGAAAGTGAGACCAGTGGTAGTGGTGTAACGCGTAATAAACGACTGCGAAGGAGGGTAGATCGATATATGTGCTGAGACTTTCGCTTTCAACCGCCAGTACTTCAGTTCCTCCGTGATCATGGTGCTTGTAACAGCGCCGAAATATCGGAAACTCACAACAATACATGGTAAATATCCCGCTAACTTTAATACTAATTCTCCAGTGACGTTCAGTTCCGCAGTCATTTGGAGGACAAGGCCAAGGTGGCGTCCAAGAAGCTCGGTGTGCTCAACAGGGCGCGGCGGTACTTTACTGCGGCGCAAACACTGCTTCTCTATAAGTCGCAAGTGCGGCCGCACATCGAGTACTGCTGTCACCTCTGGGCGGGGGCACCTGAATAACAGCTTCGTCCGTTTGACTCGGTGCAGAGGCGAGCTGTGAGAGTTGTCAACGATCCTATACTGACAGGTGGTGTGGAACCTCTTCGCGACAGGAGAGGCTTTGCCTCCTTATGCGTGTTCTACCGTCTGTACAATGGTATGTGCTCTGAGGAATTGTTTGACATGATGCCCACGGCTACCTTCTATCATCGCACCGCTCGCCATAGACAGGGATTTCATCCTCACACCCTACGTCCGGAGCGTTCGAGCACGGTTAGATCCGGTAGGGGTTTTCTTCCGCGCACGCTTAGGTTGTGGAATGATCTTCCTGCCTCGGTTTTCCCAAACGCCTACAGTATGGGGTTCTTCAAAAGGGGTCTAAGAGGGTTTTTACAGGGTCGGCAGCGCGAGCGTGGCGCCTCTGGTGTTGCAAACGTTCATAGGCTGCGGTGACCACCAGTCCTTCTGGTGGGCCGTATGCTTGTCTGCCACCTTAGTGGTATAAAAAGAAAAAAAAGCTAGAGAATCATAATTTTAATAGTTATAAAAACAAGTAAATGTATCTATCGTCATTTAAATTAATGTTGTGTTTATATCTTCACTTTCAGAGCACTAATTAGCCACGATATTTGGCAGTTTGGTGTAGTTATTTTCATTTGTCTGACGGGCTGTTTACCCTGGCAGAAAGCAGCTTTCGATGATCCTAGATATTCGAGGTATGAGTCTTATAAAAACTCGTTTGAGCATGTTTATTGAGTTGAGGTACCTACCGACATTTATGATATTTTCTTGAGACGAGGCGCGTTTATAAGTAATGAGGAGAATATAAGATCCCTCGCCAGCAGCAGTTCAAATCAAATCAATTATGAAATTATGCATAAAGCTAAAACAGATATTATCCCTTCTTTCATTACTTGACTGCTGGCATGATGAAACGAATGATTTAGTAAAACAATGCTTTAGAAACTCCTATTTATTTATTTTCAGTTACTTAAATTGGTACAATACTTCCAATCCTTTGAAGAGGCAACCCAAGCTATGGAAAATGGTGTCTTCTAAAGCTCAAAAAATGTTCAAAAAACTTATAGAGCCCAGAGAAGAAAAAAGGGCAACTAATTTCATTGAACTCTCTCGTTACGTCGACGATAGGTGGTTGGCCAAAGGTTTTACAGATAGAGTTGGTAAGAAATCTTGAATTTTAATATCAGTTTGGTTTCAGATTATTGTACAGGCTCCATAAATAATTACTCTGGAACATTTTTTTATACCTCTGAGGTGGCAGACAGCATATGGCCCGCCAGAAGGACTGGCGGTCACCTCAGCTTATGAACGTTTGCAACACCAGAGGCGCCACTCTCGCACTGCAGATCCTGTAAAAACCCAGATATTGTCTGCTAAGTTGTTCTATTTCCTTATTTTCCAGCTGGCGAAGATGTAGATGAGCTTTGTCCATCAATGTACAGTTTTCATAGTGATCCTAATGAGAAAGACATACTTCTAAAACATTTCAAAGATCATGGAGTAGAAACTACAGTTGATCGACATGCTAAGAAACAAAGAATTCGAGACTGGATACAAAATAGTGTAATTGAAGAAGTCGATGAAGAGGTAGGTATTATTTATAATAACTACTGATAATTATTGTCTAAATATTGAAAAAAGACTTCTTATTAAAAAAATATCAATTTTCACAGGAAGAAAACATTGACACGTTTGAAGATACTGATGAAGAATTGGAACATAGAACAAGAGATCATCCAATAGATGAAAGTCATAGAGTAACTTTACGATACGATACGGAAAAACATATAAATCCTAGAACCGGTGAAGTCATAGATGGAGTCAAACATGTCCAACAAGAAAAGAAACCACTTTCGTATGACGTCCAGAACATAGAACCTGTAGCACCTCCAAATGTTGTTAGGAAATACGGTGCAAAAGAAGAAAGTTCATCTCACAGCTCTACCAAAGATAGTGCTTATGGTTCAATGGAAGTTAAAGTGAATGCACCGGTAAGATCGAGTCATAAATCGATCGACTCAGTAGATAGTGTCCAAAATAATTCGCCAAGTAGATCATTGAGTGCTACATCTATAAATCAAAATAGATCACCAATAACGTCGCATGCGCAGAGATTTCAAAGGAGTGAAGAAGTGTATTCCAAAGAAATTGAAAGTTCAAAAGGAAGCTCATCTACCTTACATTCATTAGCAAACTCATCTAGATCAAATAGTTTTCAAGTTGCACGAAATAATTCAAATGATAGCTCTACAGTTACAACCCCACAGTCGCCGCCACAGCCAGATATGCAAAATTCGTCAAGGCATGTCAATCCAGCGGTAACACAAAATGGATTTAGTCCTGGTTCTAAAACCACTTCAACTGCTAATAAAACATACATCTCTATGAAAAGTACTCCATATGATAATGTCGCTATTCGAAGCGATCGGGGTTCTATTCCAGACAACAGCGGATACAAAAATCTCCCACCCGACAGTCCATATACTTCAATGCTCAATATAGTACAAGGGCAAATGAAAATAAATCCTCATACATCTGAAAGTAACAGAAATACAATCAACGTTTCAGTCTCGCCTGTACATCGTAACAATAAAACTTAATTGCTCAATTAATATGTATGGTTCAAAACTAAGAATATTAATCAATTTATAGAAAAATATGAGTACAATAGATTCAAAAACATTGAGCAGAGTTCATTCAAATAAGCTTTAAGCTTTGACCAGTAGGGGCTTAAGACTGTTCATATTTTAAACGGCAACTTTATGCCAAAATTCCCTGCCTTAACTCAGTCCGTCAGAACAGCGCAGCATTTAATTTAAACTTAAAATTTTGTAAAAACTTGATACAGAAATTGGTTTAAATTGCAAAAAAAATATGTACGGTTTGAAAATAGTATCCACTATGTCTACTCGTATCAATCAACATTGGCAGAGACTGTATTGTCTGTGTGAATTTGTCAAGTGGGATCGGATTTCTGTATTTCGGAATTTCAAACAATTCGGAATTTCGTAATTCGTTATTGTGACTTTCGGAATTATGTTTTTCGTACCTATTAATGTAGATTGCGAAAAATGTTTTATAATTTATACGAAGTTCGGCAGCGAGACTGAAAATTCAAAGTAATTTTATGAACTTCATATTTAAAAAAATACTTATTGTCCTTCGGATTTCCGCGTGTCAATTTTGATATACCTACCTGAATCGTTGTACCTACTTACTTACCTACTTTTGTAATAAACTACCTTAATATTTTGCTATGACTGACTTCCTTAGTGAGCATAACTCGTTATATCCTTAAACGCAATTCCTACGTGTGTCATACCTACAGATTATTATCTCTTATCCCTATCCTAAATCTTGAGATTTATCCTCTTATATTTTAATTTATAATTTATCTATGCATTGCATTTCACTACAAAATCACCAAAATGCATTTTTTTACTTTTTAATGATTTTCTTCCTTTTTGTTTTCCTCTGCGTGACTCTAGCTTCCGAATAACCTGCGGGGTCTTCCGGATGGCTTTTTTGACACTGACCGTACAGATTCGGACTTTGAAAGATCTTGGTCTTCAGGAACGGATTCGGAATAATCATAACAGTATACTTTAGATAAAATGCCTTTACAGGCTGTGATTAATTTTTGGTAGGTAAATGTTGGATTAGTAGGTATTTATGAGAAATAAACCTATGTAACTAGGTACCTACCTAGCTAATTTTTATATAATATGCCTGTAGTCCTTAATGACTATGTGCATATTTCCTGCTTACTGTAATGTTAGCATTAAAGCACATTACATAAAGGAGAGCAGAGAATTAGCAAAAAAAAATATCAAAGACATAGGTAACTGTAATAAAGGCTAGTATCCACGGCTGCGTAATTTCATAGATGTGTATTGGCCATTTGCTGCTTGGTTTAGCCTACCTACGCTACATAATAAATACAAAACGTAATTTCTACATAAAAAAGGCAGGCAGGACCATAGATTTAGAATTTTGCGCTTCTGGCAGGATAGTAAAATATTTGTAGACATGCATAATATGCGAAACTACACGCGGATAGACTTCATTATGCTGGTGTTTTTCTTTTTAACTTGTTAAATAAAATCCCCATAAATGTCATGCCGGACTCGAGCCGACTGAAACCGGCCTCTCCCTACCTGTCTATTCAGCGCCCGAAGCTCTAGGAAACTTTTCGGGGGAATGTCCCTGAATTTCCGGAAAATTTTGACTACCACCTCGGCCTCCCTGGGTTCACGTTTTATCTCGCTTCTGTTCTGGGGACGAACCCCGCTTCTTGTGGAAATGAAACCCCCCGTCACGCTGCTGGTCTTTCGCTGACTTCTGTACGGAAGGCGAGCTACCCATCCTGCCGTCCTCAGGGCTTTGGTCAAGGAGGCCGATCTTCAACGAGAAAAATATGCTAGTCTAAAGTAAAGAGCATATTTTGAAGCGGCTTAGAGATTGCGCCGCAATGGATAACATAGCACTGCATAGCACTTAATTTGTAATAGTCTTAGCATTTCTTGAATTATGTTAGAATCAGATGTACCTAATTTCCTTATCTACTTATTATGAATGTACCCATAATGTGCCTACTTTTAAGCACGGTTTAGGTAAAGATTTCCCTACCCGTTATTTGGATTTATATTTACCCAATGCGATTAGTTATATTATATTGAAGCTTTCCAAATTGTGCAATTATAATGTATTTTGTTATTTTTAAATAAAGTGTTTTATTTATTCCTTTCTTATATAGGTACCTACCTACTATAGATGCTGACTGAAAGAAGTTGGTACTAAGTACCAACTTCTTTAAGTCAGCATCCATCGAGCTTGGCCTGCGTGCGAGTAAGTATCAGTACCTAGTTAAGTCGCCTAGCTAGAACACTGTGTAGGTACCTACTGCGCTACTTCAGGGCACAAGCATCCCACTGTAGTGCACGGCATCTAACTTAGCAAGGTTTTGGAGTAGGTACTGGGGGTAAGTTCGCGCATCGTACACTTAGAGGCACAAAAAAGTGCACTACTTACTCCAAAAAGTGCTCCGCTCACTCAAAAACCTTGCTAAGTTATATGCCATGCACTGTAACCCCTAGAGGTAGGCGGGAGCATTTTATACGCCCACATTTCACCATAAAGTTTTTGTCCCACGTAATTGGTGGAAAGCCTCTTGCCATGTTGAAATCGACAGGCGCTAGATACGATGACCCGCTAATGAAATATTTCAGGCGGCCCATATCCCTTGCGTCACTATTCCGATGGCTCAAGGAGGCGCTGGAGCGGGGCCAAAGGCCTGCGTCTCGAGAAATCGAGGCTCAGCGGTCCCTGCTCCACCAGGAAACCGTGAAGACATGAAAGGTGCGACTTGAGCAACCAAAGGATAATTGATAATTTGTATTGCATTATTATGGGTATCTTGACCTGAATTAAATTGATTTTATTTTATTTTAAAGGGGGGATTCGCTACAATCGCGGCCGTCAGACCGGTCATGGACGAGTGGCTGGAGAGGAGACACGGTGCTCTCTCATGTTTGTGACAACCGGGACCAGCGGGTTAACGTTCCTTCCAAAGCTCGAAAACACTCACAAAATGAAATTTTACAAAGTGGTCACCCAGTATGAGGCGCATTCATGACCAGCCATAGCAAAAGTTGCTAACTGCAATGATCGTTTGCAGAATACCTACTGAGTTTGCGAGACTGCGAGCGATTTTACACTATCTTGTTCAAATGAATTTGTTTTCGGTTTTTTTTTGCTATCTTCATATCAAATTACACACGTATTTACTTACATACAGAGAGATTCCCTAATCTGAATATCAGCTTCGTCCATTTGACTTGGTGTAAAGGCGAGCCAAGGGTTGTCAACGATCCTAAAGTTACAGACGGTGTGGAGCCCCCTAGGAGAGACTTTGCATCCCTATGCGTGTTCAACCGCCTGTATTTCAAATGGTTTGTGCTCTGACTTGAGTGCAGCTTTTGCACACAAGCAACGCTAGTTTTACGACTATTCTAATAAAAACACATCATTAGAGCCTATAACGATGTTTCCATACTAGAAGAATTGATTAATAACGCAGGATGCCAACAGACTATAACTTTGATGTTGTGAATTGATTTAGGTCCAGAATCTAGACAATGTTCAAATGTATCTATATAAAGATCCAGATCTATACATTCTTCCTGGTCACGTGAAGGAATGAGAAACAAACGAAACGAGATTTTAAGAAAAATATTTAAATATCGGTCGAAGGGGAAATTCGCCACAATCGCGGCCGTCAGACCGGTCATCGACGAAGACACCGGGAAACCACGGTCGAGTGTCAGCACTGCGAGGACCGCAGCGATGACACAGCGCTCCACACGCTGGTGGAGTGCACGGCGTGGGCGCCAGGTCCTCGTGGTGGGTCTGGACGTGGGCACTCTCTCGCTCGAGACGCCTTTTTCTGCGAGCAAGTCATGCTCGTGAAAGAGGAGGCGGCGGCGGGGCGGGAGCGGGAGAGAACTCTCCCACCCGAGTTCCGCAGTCGTGTCTTCGCCGAAGACTATCGGCCTCCATGACCGGGGGCCTGAGGACGGTGAGAGGGCTGCTCACCGTCCTTACAGAAGCAGGCCATGACGGCAGCGTGACGTGAGGAATTCACGCACGCCTCCCCTTAAAAGCGGGTTAACACCAGAAACCCCCCAAAGATGCGGGATAGCACCCAAACCACCCCCTAGGCGAGGCCGCAGTGGCGGCTGTGGGTCTGTTGGGAGTCCTGGGACATTCTTCCGAGGGCTTACCCGGGGCTCCCAACCATAGGCTGTTGGTTGTAACGTGAGGTTTTTTATTCGGTAGGAGTCCGGCATAGCATCCATGAGGATTTTCCCTGACGTAAAAAAAAAGCCACGTCCAGTGGGTCAGCGATTTTTGTGTTAGCTTAGCTGTGTCACGTAAGTTGGACAAACAAAATTAATTATTCTCTTACTCTTTTAAAAATCAAGCCTTCGTCAATCGAATTTATGAACTTTTTTTTTACATCATTCATCATCATATATAAAATACCTAGGTACTCATAAAATCACATCTGTGGTTTCAGTTTTGGTCTGGAGCTGGAGCCAAAAGCAAACTGTAAATATTTAAAAAACTAACTATTTTTTTTCGGTCCGTCGCGTCGCCGCCGCGTCGTCGTCCGTCCGACCCATGAAGCTATAGAAACAACATATTTATACTGTGCTATAGATAAACATATTATCAATAGCTTCATGGTCCGACCAATTTTTTGCTATGGGTCGGTGATCATACAATACGTTTATCTATAGCTTCATGTACAATACAAATCAGTGGGTCCGACCCATAGCGAAAAATTCTAAATCTATGGTCCGACCGACTCCGAAGAACTGTCAAAAGTGTCAAATTTTGTATAGTTTTTGTGTTTCGGTAATTCGGTACTGCCGCGCGCTGTTATTCAAGATTAACATGGAAATTCCTAAACCGTTTCTGTTAATTTAGTAGTCTAACATTCAAAAGTATTTAGTAATAAGAATAACGAATAACTTGTTTGATTATTGTGAAAATTCATGTTGAAAAGTCTTAATCAAGAAACCTAACCTCCAATGAATTTATTAAATGGCTAAAAGTTGAAGTTAAGCAAAAAAATCATTTCTAAAATGCAAAAACTACAGGATAGTGTGTTTTCTATTGTCAAAACAACAAATCTATCTCCTGCAGTATTTAGTTTTCTGCAACCCACTGAAGATATAACAGGTATGTTTACTCCAAGCTATGTTGTGTATTTTTATGTGTGTTCGATATGTATGGGTTTTCTAAGCGTCATTGTACAAATTTTACAGATAAAACTCCACTCGGTGGCATCTTAAAGGATACTAAACATGGCTGGTTGGCTCTGGGTCCCAAATTTTGTGTGGTTGATCTCAGAACTGGATTGAAGGTAGCTGCACGAATCTTCGGAACACCTCTCAGGTAAGAGTGAATACTAGGCTGTATCAACATTTTATTCAACAAAAGATACAGTCACAGCTGTCTTTCTACAGAACTGCTGTGCCTGAAAAGGTTCACATTGTAATTTGTGTTATATCTGAACATCTGTAACACATTATGGGATGCAAAGTTGACTTAAAACTATTCCAATTGGAATTGGGGCCCATATCCTCTGGAAAAGATTAACAATTTCAAAAACGACTAACAAATAGGGGTTATAATAAAATTTTTAAAAGTGAGAAGTAGTCTAACTCAATAGAGGTTACAAAGATAAATACTTCTTAGAATTTGCAGTACTTAGCCAAGAACTTTTGACTGTGGCGATTGCAATAGATCAGAAATAGCTTGTAGTCTAGAAAAGCCACTCTTCCATATAATAGTAATCTCGGCGAATTATAAATTCACAGGACATGATACTACAGATTAAAAAGAAGACAAGTCTATTATGACAATGAAACTCTTTTTATTGTAGTTTTTTTTAAATTTCAGTTACAGCAGCACATCAGTAACAAGTGTTGTGGAGCTACCTGAACCGTTAACTGCAAACTCTTTACAACTACTTATCAGCTTACAAAATGATGAATCCGGGACAATCTGTGTTCTTCATGTCAATGGTTCTCAACTATTACGTTGCATACAGACAGATGTTGTGGTAACAGAGCTGGCAGTCTGTGATAGAATCCCTGATGGCCCGTTTACATGCTTCGACGGAATTGTGTTGGCAGGAACTAAGTCGGGAGAGATATTTGCATTTGATTTGAATAGAGCTGGTTTGATGCAAGGTATGTTATTTTTATTTGTGTCTAAATAAAATGTAGATAAGAATTTTAATATAAATTACCTGAAGTAAACTTTATACTTAGCTTGTTATTATCAAAATACAAACGTAAGTGTATGCTTTCTTCCGTGCTGCATGATAAAATATATTATACTTTTAGCTGACATTTGTGAACTATCTATCAATTGAACACAGTGAACTACTAAAGATCAGTGTGTTCAATTGATAGCAATTGCTTAATCATTAGTCCTAATCCATTTTAAAGTTATCTGGCACAGAATGCTCTAAGTTGTAAGACTAAGTATACATACATACATAATGGTCATGCCTCTATCAAGGACTGGCCATAGTGAAAGTTGATTACGACAGTAATCGTTTACAGAACGCTGAGTATGAGTAATAGCTATAGGTTTTTTTTTATTGAAATTACCTTTAAAATTTCTTGCACTAATGGCTAAAAACATTCTTTCAGCATTAAAAGATATATCTCAAGGGTATGAGCACCTAATTCAAAATGAATCAAACCCTTCCTACCTCACATTTCTACAGTACAAAGCACTCCACAGAATAGAAAGTCAACGAGATCTGGCCTTAGAAAATGAAAACCACATTGCTTTCGTACTCAACGAGAATTCTATAGTAGACGGACAATATATATTCCACAATCCTGATGGAACAATCCGCATGAAAGCAAAACAAGACCACATTCGAGTTACAGTACTAAAATACATTCCGCAATTAGGCAGTTTAGCAGTTGGTTTTAATTTTGGAGCATTCCAAATTTGGAATATTATGACTATGGAATTGGAATTTACGTCGCAAGTCAATATTGAGTGCTTGCCAGTTACACATTTTGGATTCCAGGTAAAGTTGTTTTACTTATTGTCAAAATTTTCTTTTTACACTGCTGCATGCAGGCTGCTAGTTGTCACATATTTTTAATCTCGCTTTAATAGGTAATAATTAGTGTCCGACCGAAACTGGTTTTCCGGCCGAAACCGAAACCGAAACCGAACTTTCGGCCCCTGGGTCTATTTCGGCCGAAACCGAAACCGAAACCGAAACTCACGTGTTCACATTGAAAAAAAAAAAAAAGCCAGCCAGGTGCGAGTCGGATTCCCGCACAGAGAAATCCGTTACAAAAATTACGTTTGTTGTGTGGATGTTTTTTTCTGATTTTCGTAGGTATTTTCTGTTATAGCGGCAACAGCACATGTGGGTGACGGTGGTTGGTGGTGGCAGTGTCTTTTGAAATCTCCAACGCTTTCAACACTTTGCCCTGGAGCTGCTATTGGGAGGCGCTTATTTACCATGGGATGCCTCAATACCTCCGTCGAATTGTCGGGGCCTATCTTTTCGAGAGGGCCAAAACTTACCCGAGAGAGGGTCGGCGAGATGTGTCGTTCGGTGTTCCACAGGGATAGTTCTTGAACCGTTTCTGTGGAACATCGGTTACGATTAGGTGCTGCGTGGTCCGTTGCTCAGAGGTGTCGGGGTTACCTGTTACGTGCGTAACGTGTACAGCGCGGCGCGAGGAGCAACGCAACGAGACGCAGCCCTAAAGTACACCTGCGGGATCCAGCTTACATATAGGGGGCGTCAGCATCGGCACCGAGCTCTCGATGACGTATCAGGGGCTCGTACTCGATAACCGGTGTAACTTCGGATACCACTTCCGAAGTTTGGTCCCAAAACTGAGGGAGAGCCGCACTCTCGCGGTTGTTGCCCAATATCAGGGGACCCAACGCTCCCTGCAGGAGACTGTACCTTGGGATCATGCGGAGCAGGGCCCTATAAGAGGGCCCCGTATGGGCGGAGATCCTGGTGGCCAGCAATGCGACTAGATTGCTTAGCCCGCAGTAGGCGATGGCTGTCAGGGTAAGGATAAGGGGATACCGCATGATCTCAGTTGAGGTGGCATGTCTTCTAGCCGTGACCCCTCTATGGGACCTGGAAGCGAGGGCCCTTGCGTCATTGTTTAAATGGCGCAAGAAAGCGCTAGAGCGGTACCATAGCCCTCTTCCTATGAACAGGTCATGCTCGTGAAAGAGACAGCGCCGGGGAGGAAGCGGAAGAGAACTCTCCCACCCAAGTTGCACAGTCGGCGACGGCGCGCCCTATACTATTAGCCTCTATGACCAGGGGCCTGAGGACGTCTGCTCACCGTCCTTATAGAAGTAGGGCCTAGACGATAGCATGAAGTTTGAGATTCATGCATGCCCCTCTCAAGTAGCGGGATAATAACTGAACAACCCCCCAAAGACGCGGCTGCAGTATGTATCATTCCGAGGGCATACTCGGGGCTCCCAATGCGTGGTTTTTAGTCGGTAGGACTCCAGCATAGTATCTCTGTAGGATTTAAGAGTAAAAATAGTGGCAACAGAAATACATCATCAGTGAAAATTTTAGGCCTCTATCTGGCGTGGTTCCAGCGATACAACCTCGTGACTAAGAGATAGACGGTCGGCTTGGCCTTATGTCTCGTTAATAGGGTCAAGCTTTAACCCCTCCGTGTGAGAGTCCGACTCGCACTCAGCCGGTTATTTTTTCAATAGGTGCAGCAAGTTCCACCAAGTGCCATCGATCAACGGTATAAATCTTCTCAAGTGTTTATTTTAGAAATATCTCCACCTTAAGATGAGTTTCTTTCTTTTACGTGTGGAATTACTCATAGATGCTATTGCGAACTCCTACCGACTAAAACCACACGGTGCTCTGCTACTAGCTCTTGGCCGGTTTTGGTTACATTCTAGAAGTGTATAACTAAAACTGGGCACGAGTGAGCCGGACTCGCGCACGAAGGGTTCCGTACAAGAAAAGCGGCAAAAAAGCCGCGGTTGTTGTATGGGAGGCCCCCTTTAATACTATTATTTTGTCTATTTGTATTATTTGTTGCTACAGCGGCAAATGTAATACATCATCTGTAAAAAAATATCTGTCTAACTATCACAGTGGATGAGTTACAGCCTCCTGATAGACGATCAACACAGTCTTCGGAACCGACAACAAAGGGGTAGGGTTATGTAATGTCCTAGATCTTTAGGATTCAGTAACCAAAAGTAAAAACGGGATCCTATAAAAAGGAGGTCGAAGACATAACACAGGGGTAACTGTCTAATAGTTCTCAATGATTGTACTCGTAATTGCTTGTGGCTTAAATAAAGTCGTATTATTATAACTGTTGATTGGAAGTCGTTTTTAAATATCTAAATCTTCGGTTAGTAATATATTAACTGGTTGGGCTGACCCCAACCACGTCACAAGCACAGCCAGACACTCAAAATTCATGAACACGTGGGTTTCGGCCCGGCCGAAAGTTGCGGCCCATTTTGGCCGAAACCGAAACTGCGGCCGAAACTCGATTTTTTGGCCGAAACTGGCCGAAACCGAAACCGAAACCGAAACTTCGGTCGGTCACTAGTAATAATACATAATCCTACTTCCCACTAATATTATAAATGTGACAGTTTGTGAAGATGTTTGAATGTTTGTTACTCAATCACGCTCTAAGGGCTGAATGGATTAAGCTGAAATTTGGTACAGGGATAGATAATAAACTGGAATAACACTACTTTTAATCCCGGGAATATGTTCCCATGGGAAGCGGGAACGGGTAACAAGTTTCACGCGGGCGAAGCCGCGCGGAAACATTTAGTTAATGTATAAATATTCTAGTGTTCTCAGAAGTATTTTGCAGCCTACTAAACATAATTAAATCAAAATCAACATATTGAAGTCAAGATGTTTCTGTGTTTCACACCAGCCCATGCCTATGTTGTTGTAACCTTACTTCTGTAAGGTTGAAATATAATATATATTTCTGTTTTTAGGAACCATGTGATGACCCAAGAGCATTTTGCTATTTATGGGTGGTGTTCTCGATCACAGATAGGTTTGAAGAGGAAGAGTTTCCGCTAGGAGTCATGTACTCTCTGACATACCAGGGCAAGAGAATGCTTACTGACACCAAGTGTCTTTATCAAGTAAGTTTGAACTTATATTTTTCTATTGTCATTATATACATACATACATACATACATATAGTCACTCCTTTATCCCCGAAGGGGTAGGCAGAGGCATATTATATGCCCGCATTCACTTTTTTAGATTTTGTCCCACGTTATACGTAATGAGCCGTATTGCCGCGTTGATATGGACTTGCGCGGGTTGTGACGGCCCGCTGTCGAAATTTATCAAGCCACCCTTAAAGACCTTCAACTTGACTTAGCTGCTGCCATTTTACTGGCAACCGGGACCAACGTCAAAACGTGCCTTCTGAAGCACGAAAACGCTCACAAAAAAACGGCAAAAAGTGGTCGCGTGTTGGTCACCCATCCATAACCGGCCATAGTAAATGTTGCTTACTACAGTGATTGTTTACAGAAAAGTGAATCCGCGGGGCCACGAGCGCTTCAATTATTATTATATTGTCAATGCAAGTATTATTCTATAAATATTGTTATCATATACAGTACGGGGCCATAAAGAATGCACATCGGCAATCATCGCATTTCCGGATGCAAACGAATGCTCATTTCCATGTACATCAATTATTAGATTAGTCGTTTATCAGAATTTGAATTTAGCACAAGTACTTTATTGTTGTTTTGTTTTGATTTCACGTGAAATATATAGAGCTGTAAAACACGATGTAACTATTTTTAATTATTGCTATATTCTTGTTAGGAAAAAATAATCTTCAAATAATCTTCATAAATATATATTTTATATAAGATCGACAAAAAGTGTAATATTGTGGTGACAAATTGGTAGGCCATCGGCCACAACACGGTTTAACCCTGTACCCTTAGTCGACTTATGCGACATATTATTTTTCTTATTCTAATAGAACACCGCACGGGGAAAAATCAAAGACTTCTATATAAATTGAGGTAGACATGCCCTACGCACCGATTTTTGATACCTATAAACTGCGCCAATTAGCAGCGTTGCTCGCACTGTTGTGAGTCAAAACTACCAGAGTAGGTACTCGGCTCGCAATCGGAGTCCATACGCCTTCTCTTTTACTCTTGTTCTATTTGTATATTGCTATTGTGTGTGGTGACAATTACGTAAACATTATTTATAAGTGAGTGTAGTCTTAGCAATGTGTGTGTTTGAGGATTGCTTTTGAAATCTCGTTTGTTAGAGTACGGCGCGTCTACCTCAGTTTATATAAAAGTCTTTGGGAAAAATACGGAATTAGTATAATAAAAACAAAATCATGTATATTCAATTCCTTCCATTTCACTATCTGTGCTCTCATTGAGGTCTGTGTCACTGCCACTATCAGCTGTATTTATTACTAGCCTATCCAATCTATCTATTTTGTCGTCCATAGCGTGTTGAATTCCTCGATATTCATTCTCGCATTTTATCGCATGATCGCAAACCTTTTTCCACTCATCAGCCCCGATCATGTTTAATTTTTCAGTTAATAATGTCTTTATTGAACTTAAATTCATATCCACGTTTCTCGCGGCTACATAGCCTTTTAGTTGAGACCATATATTTTCAATTGGATTAAAATCCGGATGGTACGGTGGCAATCGCAACACAGTGTGCCCATGTTCGGCTAGTATCTTGTTCACGGAAAACTCTGTAAATCTGTCCTTGTGCTGACATATAATATTATATATCTGAGGTTTTGTTAATTTATGATCAACTGAAATTTCGGGTCTTTGTAACCAATTGATAATTTTCGGTTTATTGGTGTTTGAGTTGGGGGGTCTTTCAACATATTTATTGTGATAGGGTGCGTTGTCGATAACCAGAACAGAATCATTAGGTATATTTGGAATTAATTGATTAACCAGCCACTTCTCTTAGTTTTCGTTATTCATTTCGTTGTGATAATCACCTTTAGCGTCCGTGGATTTATACGTTAAAAAGGCTCCTGGTACAAAGCCTTTTTCGTTACCTGCGTGAACAATTATCAAACGTTGACCTTTTGAAATCGGGTTTTTTACCCCTATTTGTTATCATCACTCCAAGTTTTTCCTTTAGTGTGGGTTGTATGTATGTAGGACTCATCCATATAGATAATGTTTTTTCCTGCTTCGCGAAATTCGCGTATTTTGTCCAGATATTCAATTCGTTTGAGAGCTGCATCTTGCTTTTCCATTAGAACTTTTCTATTGTCTTTTATTTTTGTGAACGCAAATCCCATTTCATAAAGAATTTTTCTCATCGTCTTTTCAGACCCATTATAATTAATAGCCTCAGATAATTTAGCTTATAATGTTTTTATTGTAGGCAGTTGTTTGTAACGCAGATGAAAATCGTACACCATTCTTCTAACAACATCATAATCAAAATCGTCCATATCTAAACGAAATTGTTTTTTTGGTCTCCCATTTTTTCGAGAGCTGGATTTTGTTCCACTGGAATGTGTATTATCAGTGCCAGTGCCGACTTCGTTTAATATATTGTTCAAAGTTCTTTTTGAAATTCCAGTGGCATCTGCTAATTACTTACATTAACATCCTCATGTTTTTAAAATTGGTTGGCTTCAGATAAAAAATATTTATAAACATTATGGATAATTTCGCGTGACTGGTAGACTAACGGCTTACCTTTTTTCCCTATAGATGCCATAGTAGGTACTGATTTAATTTTATAGGGGTTTTAGCAGCTCTATATATATATTGGCTTAGATAAGCGACTGCACTCTCTCGCATTTGAACCATGACTGACAAAACAAACGTCATGGTGTGTGCGACACAGATATCGCTATACGAAGTCGAAATTAGCCGATTGCCTCTTTCTAAAGCTTGATGTGCATTCTTTTTGGCCCTTTACTGTAATTCTCTAAAATCATACAATCACGCCTATATCCGGGGAACAGAGGTCAATTACACAGTGGCACTAGCGGGCTAAGCAAATTTTCGCGTGAATAAATCTTAAACTATTAAATCTGTTCTACACCTTGACATTAGAGGAATTTGTCGGTAAACGACAATGTAACTATTAGCTACTTAAATCATTGTCAATCTCACAGGAATTTTCATCGGCCACAATTCGGTTCCAATTGGAGCTGGGAACAGTCGATGACACAGCACTTCAGGGCGGAAAGTGTGTGTCATGTCACACTTACTCTGTCAATTCCACACTCGCCGCGGAAGGAGAAGAGAGTAAGTCATGCGTTATTTTATTAGTTACATACATTCTATTAGCATCTTGATTTCCTTTTAAAACTCTTTGGAGGTATGTAGTATTAAAATTAGATCTTGAATCTAGTCTCACAGTAGGGGTTTCCATAAAACTCGCCTCCGTCACTCGTCTATATTTACTCCCCGCCCGAACGACGAGTTCTATACCAGTGGGGTCCGCCGGCGTGTTACTGAACACACGCGTGTCGCAGCAACTACAAACATACGGCGATCGACCGTCATGGAGCATCTTTTTGAATGATAAAGTATTCTAAGTGTGATGAAAACATCTCATGAATAGTGTGCATATTAAAGGTTCCTTTACTGTTTCGCAAGGAAAGAAAGTATTTCTTTATAAAATTATAAAAATAAATAAATATTCACGGACATCTCACACAACGCTATCTGATCCCAAAGTAAGCTAGGAATAACCTGCTTGTGTTATGGGTATCAGACCACGGATATTAATACTTATATACTTTTAAATACATACATATTATACATAGAAACACCCAGACTCTTGAGACAAACATTTATGCGTCACACAAATATTTATCTCCGGTGGGAATCGAACCCACGTCCTCCAGCGCCGCAGGCGGTATCACTACCGACTGCGCCACAGAGGCAGTCAATTAACACACATCTCAAATGCACGGAGAGCAAGAGATTTTCCTAGGCAAGGATAACTTATGCTTCAGAGTGTATCATGAAGCCCTTTACGAGGTAAAATACAATTCTGTGGGAGAGTTAAGCAGCAGCTTATTCTCTCAGTAACATTTATGTTATATAATATGGCTAGTTTCAGCTGATACCCTTAAGTGTGTAACACAGGAGACAGAACTCAGCGTTCATTGCTTCGATTACTACTGGTTTACTTGCTGATGAATATTTTCTCGACATACTGCTAACTTTTATAAACTTAATTTAGAAACTATTTCTTCTTTTCAGGTATGTTAAATATCTGTCAGATAGTATGGGAATGTTGGGGCGAGAACGCGAACTCGTCCACTCAATATGGAATGCTGTTGTTTGATTTGGACCAATGGTACAAGGACCAGATGCCAGGTAATACGTAAATATGATCATTAAAGCTGAAATTTTAATGATACTATTACCCCATTTATCTATCCTCCAATCTGAATGATATGATGGAAAGACTAACCAGAGATTGTCTTAAGAGATTGCTCATAACGATAAGGCAATTACGGAAGATTGTGTCTACTAGGTACTTCTTTCGTGTTCAATAAATAGTTTATTTGATCAACTGACAGTACAGAAGGCGCAGCAGTTTGCAGTGTATTTGAATACTTTAAGAAATAAACACTATTAACAGTAGTACGTCCAAACTCCAATGGTTGCCTCTAAGCTTAGAGCCATAAAATCGTAATTTGTACATTCATGTTATTTTTTATATTTTTGTCGATTCTTATTTTACAAGGAAGTTTTACTTACTAACACAACACACTCAATTTGCACAGGATCTTAAATGAAAACATCAAATTTTCAAGTTGTAACTTCACCACTAATTTCCAATTTTGGGCTTTATGACTTTCAACGAGTGCCGTTTGGTTTTAGCAACGTGGCGGTTAGAAAGCAACGCATTCATGAGCGTGACGTGGTGCGAGCTATCTGCGGGTCCGTGCGTCACGCTCGATGTTCGATTGGACCCAGCTTCTGTGGCCGTCTACTCTCACGCTACAAGATTAGAAGAGCATTTCTATCCGAATTCTTTGCAGTATAGTAAGTATTGTTTCGTTTGATTAAATTGTGATAGATTGATAAATCATTGTCTAACTAAGCCGATTTGACGTCCACTGCTGGGCATAGACATTCGCCAATGAACGCCACAACCAAAAAGTGTGGTCTTGTGCCACCCGCATCCATCAGGCTCCCGCGATCTTTATACGGTCACCTGTCTACCTTGTAGGAGACCTACTCAATCTGCGGTTTCTCGTACGTAGTCGCCGCTCGACACTATTTCGGCCCATGGAGCAAATATAAGAGAGGAGGTGTTGTAATATGATTTCCCTATGAAACAATGTGTGACTCGGCGCGGGGGGAGGGTGTGGTGAGGAGGGGTTTGTATCCGCCCACTTTACTATTATCCATCTAGCGGTCAGTGTCAAAACTACTTGCTTACTTTAACTTCCGGGTTACTACGTAGTACTACTACTGTACACTGAAAACAGGGCCGAAGTTGGAATATTTTGTCCCCCCGGAGTATTAACTCTTTGCAAGATGAAGTGTATTATTTTTTTTATTTCTATCACTATGAAAATATATTTTTTTATAAAGTCTTTTCTAGATTGTAAGTAGTCTTAATAGAGAGAGAATAACAAAATATGACTTCGACTGACATTCGCTCACGTGGCAGTCACTTCAAAATAATGACAAATGGGCAAGAATACGCACCCAAGTTAAAGTACCATGATGGCAATAAAGAGACACACCATGAGTGTTGTATATAGTTTAAGATGCGGAACCAAATATATAGGGAAAATTATAGCGAATATGATTTATTTGCAAAACTCAAATTATATGTTAACAAAGCTCTAACAGTTATTAAGCCTTTACTGATTTGTCAGCGGTAAATATTAAAGAAAAAAATGTAAGAATAAACCTCACATGGTGAACAAATTACTAATAAGAAGCCAATCAAGCTGCCGCCAATTGTCGTTAAACCGTAGATAAAATACAAGTACATTGAATTTTTTTTAATGAACATACTTAGGTTTATGCAAAAACAAAAGCGCCAGCGCTTTTGCCTACGTAGCGTTCTGTTGTCGTTCCCGCATTCCATGGGAATCGACTCCGGGAATAAAAAGCGTTAAAATATGTGTTATTTCAGACTATAATCTATTCCTGTACCAAATTTCTGCTAAGTCCATTTCGCCTTTTGAGCGTAAAAGAGTGACAAAAATCCATACATCCACACAAACTTTAGCATTTACAACATTTTGTAAGATTAATTAAAGAATGTTTTTTTCAGTACCTACTAAAAAAAATATGAATTAAATAAAATATTCTTAGTAGGTATCGATTGATAAAATTATAATTACCCGACAGACGTTGTCCTGCCATAACTATAAATATGGAAATCGGTATCCTGAGTTTCCTGTCCCATGTTCCCGTTCCTGGTTTCCTGATCACTGATTCCTGATTTTCATTTCCTTGAACCGTTTGAACCAGTTACAGTTACTGTAAATTTTTAGTTGAGATAGTCTCATTCTATTTGCTTCCAAATGCTGTGAACGTTCTTCTTCAGTCTCGTTATCGCGAAGATTGTTGACTCGACTTGCATTACGTTTACGTACGACTACCAATACTTTTAACAACAAATAAATTACGAGTAATATGAATATGAGCAAGAATTATTACGACGATAAGTCTCTCACAACAAAAAATCGTTTGACGTAGTGGACTGTTTAAAGTTATCATTCGTTGCCTTAGCAACAGACTGTCATTCTGCCTGACTCACTCACCATCTTTAATATGACATTTTTTAAATCGGATGTTAATAAGAAATAGCTTTGATTTTATAATATTTCATTTTATACAAACCTTGCTCTGGCTTATAACTAACACAGAAAAGAACGAATTAGCGAAGTTGGTTCCGCCGTTCTTAAGTTATGAGCGTACATACATTTCGAAGATCCATTTTTATATTATACTAACTGACCAGCGCAACATCGTTTACTTTATACACTATATACCGACTGCAGCGCCATCTGCCGGGCTGATTTGTGAATCTAAACCATCCAGGGCGCCACCCAAACGCATACAATAAAAAAATTCAGATCTGTCCAGCCATTTAGGAGGAATTCAGCGACATGCACACGTAAAGTAGAATTATATATTATACTTGCGGTTCCCTGCCACGCTTCGCTGTGACTTTTTTATGGTGGTTTCATGTACCTATGAGAAAGTGAGTAACAAACCAAAGGATTTCAAAAAAGTTGAATTTTGAGCCGTAACCAAAATTATAAATCTTTCTGAAAATCCAATTAACATCGATTAAAACCAATCTAATCAATCAATAATACCAATCAATCCAATTAAAACCATCTCTGAATCCTATTGTATATCGTGTCTAATTTTGAGCTCAGTCGATTCAGTAAATTTTGAGTTTTAAATAAGTACTTAAACGCACACAACACTTTTATATATATAAATAAATAAATAATAAATAAATACTTTTATATATATAAATAAATATATAGATAAAGATAGATAATAATGGCTCCTATTGTAGTACGAACGAACTGCATCCAGTCACTGTATACTGTAGTTTGACTCGGCCGGATTTTAGAAATAAATGCCTACAGCCGCGCGGTACGTAAGCATGCGATAGGGCTGCCCTGCCCACCTTTGCATTTTAATAATATGTGCCTACTTTGAACTTTCTATTTAATATTGTGATTGTAAATATACATACATTCATATAGTCACGCCTTTATCCCCGAAGGTGTAGGCAGAGGCGTAGTATACGCCCACATTTTACCTTATAGTTTTACGTACCGCGTAATAGATAGTGAGCCTAATGCAGTTGAAATTTTTCTACCCGCCAATAAGGCCTTCAATTTGTATTAAGGATTTACTGACAACCGGCTTTCATTTCGAGTAAATATGTACCTTTTTTATTTAAACAAAAAATACTTTGTGAGTAATAATATAATATCCCCGCAACGGCTGGCGGCCGCGCGGGGCGGCGGCGTGGCGGCGCAGCGCCCGTTATCTACTAACGATTGAGTGAGACGGGTATAGAAATTTGAAAACGAGTAAGCGACGTAGACAATAATAATCGGCTCATCACGTCATGTTTAGTCAGTGATAGAATCACGGAATTCTAGTCTTTATAATAATTGCGTTAAATTTTTTATTTACAAAATTAAAACTATTTTTCGATTTGAATGTAGGTACTAGTCAGTCTCTAGTACACTAGTACTTTTCGTATATTGTCATGTTGTGTTAAATTTTAGAAGTTCATATTTGTCTCTATGCGTGTAATAAAAATCAAAGGTAACAAAAATGCTGTCGATCAAAGTCATACGGTGCTAAGTGTACTGTAACATCGGTCATCCACAAAGAAATGAATACTCCTGAAACATACCTAAATCATTGCTCTCAATTAAATAACTACGAACTGACAACGGAACTAAATGTACTACCTACACGTACTAGAGTTCTGAACTAGTTTTTTTTTGGATATTGTACTATATTGGATCGCACCGTTCACAGACTGAGCAAGCACAAGTCTAGTTTTAAACACAAACATACCTACTTCATGTAACTACCTAGTTCACTCGTGTCAATCACTTTGTTTAACTTTAGTCAACTAGTAGTATAGTACCAATTAGTACTTAAGTAAAATCAATTTATAGTCTTACCTATCGGAGTTTCCAGGTAATCTAAAAAACGTTATCTCTGGGTGCGTTATTGACGAATTCATGCAACCAAAACAAGCACAATCGACTCTAGTTGTCATATTAAATATTTTTAGTAAATAAAACACGCGCGGTTACTATTTAAAAAACGACACACCGTCCATTCGTCTACTCGGCACAATCGCGACTGCGGACGCTGCTTGCGTGCTGAAAGGCCTGCCGAAAACGAGAATCGTAGGTATAGCTTGCGCTTCGTCCGTTTGTAGGGAGCTACAATACTGGTTAAACAACATATATATACTGTGATCCAGTCGTTAGCTAAATTACTTTTTGTAACTACTACTAGTAGGTAGGACGGTTATGGGCCCCTCGGTGAAATTCTAAATTTGATCCTGTTTTTAGTGCTGTTTATTCTTGGCAATAGATGGCGGTCTGTTATCGAAGTTCTTAAATAAATTTGTAAAAATAATCTTTAGTTGCCTAAATTTATTTCGGAATTATTGCTAAATAAGTTTAAATACTTATCAATATTAAAATTATATTATTACTGAGCTCTACGCACCTACATATTTTAGGTAACCAAAACACAAAGTATCGCCATCTAGCGTCGAGTAAAAAATATTTTGCTGTATCCGGGGATCAGAGATGTTTCTAGAACTATTTATGAAAATAAAGAATAAAAATACTTACAACTAAAATGTGATGCCATGCATAGCATCAAAACGTCTATCCGAGTAATTTTTACACGATAGAACACAACACTTTATCCTTATCTTTTTAAATTCTTCTAATTTCGCGAAAATACGAATTTTGACATATATTTGCGTATAACGAACCGGAAGTTGCCTAGATGAACGCGGACAGCGCACTGACTAAAGCCACGCCCCCTGATGACGTCAGGACCCGCATTGAACGGTCACAGTGCACGCTTGCTTAGGCCCTCTCCTCTCTTATATTTGCTCCATGTTTCGGCCCCATTAGTTGACCCACCTATTGCCACGTAGGGGACTACTCTCATTTAATTAGCTCGATTCAACTCGCTACCGACGTGTTCACGGAAGGATACGTTCCCTATTCGCTGTGCATATTGCTCAGATTACTGATGTTTAAATTCGTTAGAAGAATATGAAAGTACGGCCAAAATTAATAAATGTGAATAGTTTCCAAGTCAATTGATTTCGACCAGGAATATCAGTGACTCGATCCTTAGTCTGATTTCTTCATTGCTTTAATAAATATAAGTTTTTTTTCTAATAGATTGTATCTGCCTGAACACTGCGGAAGCTTGTGTGCTCAATACATCTGGCATACAACGTCAAGTGGTTAGTTCAATGGACGATGTGGGCCCGACTGCATTGTTGAACCCTCTGCGACTGTACAATGCTTGTGTTGCGGCCGGCCTGACGCCGCTGTATGTGGACAGTTACAATAGGAACGTTAGTCCGGTTAGTGTCAACTTAATTTATTTTAGTAGTTATCAAACACCCGAACCCTTGCGCGATTCTGTGGTAGTCAAAGCCTGCAGGGAATCCTAGAACATCTTTCTGAACCCTGAGATTCCCGTGGCGCCCGTCGCTAGACGGATAAGTAGATGCAGTATGGTTTTAGTAAGTATGGTTCATGGCCCAAGCTAGTTTCATCTGCAAATGGTGCACAAGTTGATTCCAGCCAGGTGCCTGTGGACATCTTCAGGGCCGTCTTTATCCTATTGGAGGCCCTGGGCATATTAGGATAATGGGCCCTATGACTTTGACAGGACACTATTTTCATAGAATATACAAAGAAAGTAGATAAACCATGTTAAACATTTATTTTTATTAACAACTAGCGGTTCCCTGCCACGCTTCGCTGTCTTTTTTTGTGGTCGTTTCATGTACCTATGAGAAATGAGTAACAAACCAAAGGATGGGTACATTTCAAAAAAGTTTAATGTTGAGCCGCAACCCAAAAATATAAATCTTTCAGAAAATCCAATTAAGATCCGAATCAAAAGCAGCTTCACTTGAAAAAAAAAATCTATTTTGTGATCAATGTTCAGTTTTTAAAACATCGTGCGCACGCTTCAAAAAAAACAAATTCACTCTGCTAATACTTTGCTACCGCGCCAAAACTCCAACTTTAAAAAAAACATGCAAAACATACCTATCTGACCCTTAGATCATCTAACCACAGGATGCGCCTTACTTAAGCATTCCTTTCTGCCAAGCCAATAGACCATTTGGTCTTTTGGCTTTATAAAAAGCACTGTACATCAGTACATCATTTTATATGATTAAACTAGTACATTTCATTGTAGTTGACTGTACAATAAAAATTAACACACAACAGCCATTACGCGTTTGTCGATTAATACATTTTTAAATATAATGAAATTTTATATGTCTTTGTGTTTCCCCCTTCGCCCGCTATGAAAACTAGCAGAATATTTTTGTATGCGGTGGTTCGCAAAGGCTAGTCCCGTGATGTATGGTCTAAGATCTGACCTCTTTTTAATTAAGGTAGGTACTCTCTTTTTTTATTCTGAATGCAAGGAGGCCGCAATCAAACTTTTCTTTCGGACCGCGCCAATACAATTGTGCGGGTTACAAAATCGAGAATAGCTCATTATTTCTACGTTAGCAGTGGACGGGCCCTTTAGCGTACGATTGTACGGGAAGCGAACTTTCAGCTCCCGCGCAAATTTTTTCCGTCGCCTTGTCGGTGAGCAGGTTTCAACCTGTACGGTTTGCTACTGGTTGCGCTCTCCGAGTTGGCGTAAGTAAGTACCTACTATTGTGTTATTTTATTAGCCTAGTAATATACGAGTTATTGATTATAATATTAGTTAAGTATCTGATGTTTTTATGATAACAGTGGCGATTGGCAAGCAAACGCTTTGGCGTAATGACGTAACGAACTTTACCGACACCATTGTATCAACGTGGGCCCTACTTTACCTCATGCGCATTTTAAGTTTCTGATGACTATTAGTTTTTCACAGTTTCTGCATCATGTTTCCCGTTTAAAACGACGCCGATATAGCAGGTATGCTTATTGACTTTGGGGACGAGGGCGATGACAATGAGGAAATCGATTTTAACAACATTACTGAAGAAAACTCTGGATATTCCAGTTCCTCTTCTTCTGATGATGGTGAAGGAAGTGTTGACGATAATATACCTCTGAGTATGCTAGCAGGATGGCAAAAGAAGCCCTTCAATGGCAAACATCTTCCAGAAGATGCCGTTCATGACCCAGGTTCCAGGGAATTTTCCAAGATGGCGGCGGAAAATTAGGAAAATTATTGCAGATTCGTAATCTGAGGTCCCAAATTATTTAAGATTCAAGTTCAAAATTAAAAAAATCTTTTTAGTTTATGCGCCGGTCCGAAAGGGTTAGAGAAGTTTCTTCAGAATTCAGAGTTTTCAAGCGAAAAAATAAATCGAAACGTTTACTAATGGTCTTATATGAACTTAATCGCTGTTTTAAATGAACGCTGAGGGTATCAATTATGGGAAGAAAGGTTTCTATTTTAAATTTCTCTCTTCCATTAAGTCAAACTGACGGCGCAGAGCCATCAAAAAAATCATTTAAAAATTAAATTTAAAAATCATCAATATTTTAGAACTTTTTTAAGAGAAACAATTTTGTAGTACATATTTTTTACATATCTAAATATTTACGCAGCACACGCAACGAAGCTCTCAAAAGGAATAACTTTTCCCCCGTATTTGAAACATTTACTATTACTGCTCTGCTCCTATTCGTTGTAGCGTGATGATATATAGCATATGACACTCCACAATAACGTAGCTTTCTATTGGTGAAAGAATTTTTAAAATCGGTTCGGTAGATCCCGAGATTACCCCCTACAATTTAACAAATATACAAACACACAAACTTTACTTCTTTATAATATTAGTATAGAAGTATAGATATACCTAATATAATTTATAAAAACATACAAATAATAATTAAATATGTTGCATTAGAGGCCCCATACACGTACAATAATATTGATCAATATAGGTAATAGTTCAAGAAATTCACTGGGTAGGGATAGCATTGTGGTTGGGGTAAGAACAGACGGAAATAAATATCGATGCAATGTTATTGAGTCAATATTATTGTAGGTGTATGAGACGGGGGACCTCTTAGAGATTGCACTAAAGATAAAAACATATTGATATAGGTATATAATTTTATTAAAAAATCACAGAAAATCTTTACTGTGGTTGTTGAAGGCCGTCGTACGCCTAGGGACTAGGGACTTTGTATTTGGTCTGAGGGGGCCCTTTCGATCGCGGGGCCCTGGGCAAGTGCCCATAGTGCCCAGTAGAAAAGACGGCCCTGGACATCTTGAAGGTACATCCTTAGTCCCGGGGTATCCTTCCGAGGGCTTACCCGGAGCTCCCAACCATAGGCAGGATACATGAGGTTTTTAGTCGGTAGGAGTCCAGTATAGCATCCCTGTAGGATTTTCCCTCACGTAAAAAAAAAGGTACTCCCTGGACCCTGGCATATGACATAGAAGCACCGTGTGGTTTTAGTCCCTGTCTACAGTTCATAAGCATTCCCATACTGTAAATATTAAAAAAATAGTAGTGAATACACTCGACATAGACAATCATTTCTTTTTACAGAGTCAAAACAGAGATCAAACTATACTTATCCGAATCCAGTACCTACGTAATGTACACAGGGCTCCAATATTGCATGGGCCCCTTAAGATCTATAATCCCATGTACATTTGAGTCCACATTCACAAAAACTGCACTAGATGACCCAACTTTACTCGAATATAATATTGCATAGACACCTTAGAATCACAAAAAAATGTAGCGAAGCGGAGTGGAGCTCCCGCCTTAGCCTTCGTGGTGTTTTTTAAACACAAAAGAAATGAATAAAACTAATGTTCTAATGCGTCTTTGCACCCGAGTCAATACCTAGAAGTTATTACCTGTCTGTCGTGATATGGTTAAAACAATGAATTTGAAATGATATATTTCCGAGGTGATCAAAGTAGTCCAATCAATTCCACTCTGTTCACCTAGGTGATATCACCCAGGTGATTTATTTCCGAGGTGATCAAAGTAGACTAATCAATTCCACTTTGTTCACCTAGGTGATATCACCCAGGTGAACAAAGTGGAATAATCCAAGTATGTCTATAGGCGGATCTCCACTTGAGCAGCCGCGGGGCGAGCTGCCGCCTCAACTCGCGGCAGCTCCAGTGGAGATGCTGCCGCGGGTCGAGGCGTGCCGCGTCTTGAGCCAAACGTGGCGGCCTCGTGACGAGCCATTTTGTGTCGGTAAACGTCCGTGTTCAAAGGCGCCTCAGTGTGAGCCACGCGAGCAGTGGAGACGGACGTTGTACGCTCACTTCGCGGCAAAATGGACAATAATAAATGCATTGAATTAATTAAAGAATATCAAAGCCACAGGCTTCTATGGAATCCGGCGCGGCGTATTTACATTTATCAAAAGATTTATGAGTTGCTATTTTGACAATATTCAGTTCAACTGAGTCATACTCCTTACCTTTTTACAGGACGAACAACGTCGATATCTACTGTCGGTGGCGCTAGAAGCTCGGTTGTCGCGGTTCTTGAAGCGCTGCGCTCACGACTGGGCCACGGGCAGTCATAGCGGCGCTGGTTGCACGCTGCCTTTCTTGGTACGTTGTTTATTATTGATATTTTGTTTATAGATGATGTTCGAGGCTTCATCTGCGTGAAATTTGGTGACCGTTCCCGCTTCCCATAGGAACATATGCCCGAGATGAAAAGTAGCCTATGTGACCCAGGACTCCCAACAGACCCACGGCCACCACTGCTGCCTCGCCTGGGTGGTGGTTCGGGTGCTATCCCGCGTTTTTGGGGGGATTCGGGTGTGATCCCGCTTCTTAGGACGGGCGTGCGTGAATCCCTCCCGTCACGCTGCCGTCATGGGCCTGCTTCTGTAAGGACGGTGAGCGAGCAACCCTCTCACCGTCCTCAGGCCCCCGGTCATGGAGGCTGATAGTCTTCGGCGAAGACACGTCGACGGCGCCCAGGCTACCGACTGCGGAACTGGGGTGGGAGAGTTCTCTCCCGTTTCCGCCCCGCCGCTATATTATACTAAGTTTTAATGGAAATAAATGTGCATATTTTGACGATTTCTGTATGTGACGTTTTAGGTTGATTGGTGCTGGAAACGAGCCATAGATTTAAAAGCGAATGCCACAGAATTAACCGCTCCACTCTTTACATCATCTGCTCTGCCGGACAGGTAAGTGGTTGATTTTTATATTTTCTAAGTTACTTCCCCAGGTCGATATCCATTCGCTGAGTTGAGGAAATCTTATTGGCCGAATGGTAAGCCATGATGAAGACCAATGTGAGCTAAGTTGATTTTATAACTGTAGGAGATAAAATAAAATCGCTCGTGGCCCCTCGGACTCAGTGTTCTGTAAACGGTCACTGTAGTAAGCAATATTTTATGGTGGCCAGTTATGGATGGGTGACCATCATGTGACCACTTTGTGACATTGCCAGGAAAATGGCAGTTGTTAAACCAACTCGAAGGCCTTTATCAGCGGCTTGGAAATATTTCAACAGTGGGCACAACCTGCACCTGTTCATATCAACACGGTATTACGGCTCATCACGAGGGACACAATCTAATAGGTGAAAAGTGGGCATAAATATGCCTCTGCCTACCCCTTCGGGGATAAAGGCGTGACCATATGTATGTATGTATGTATATGTATGTATGTAGACATGAAATTATAATTAGTCCTGTCTCTACTAGAGGCAATTTCGAAATCCCCACCACAAGAATCTCCCATTCTCCATCCAAGTTGAAATGGTATTAGATTTCTGTATTTTTTTTTTGAAAATGAAATACTCTGATCTCAATATCTTTTAGAGTCCCCTGCACTGAAGTCTTATCTATCAATCAGCAAATGCATCCTCCTGCTTATAACTCAAGCCTTGTAATCTTGTTAGGACTACATCCAAGATTCTTGTGTTTATTCAATGATGAAATATGTATATCAAAATGTTAATTCTGTATCACTAAAAAATGTACTTGTATCTCGAACCAAAAAAATATCTCAAAAAACATATATTTCGCATAATCCTAATACATAGGCACTTGCGACACGTCCATGAATACAAATCAAAGTAGTACCACCAGTTCGGATCGCGGCCCGCTTAAGAAGAACTGGCAAGAAACTCGGCGGGAAACAACCCAAAACCACGAGGAACCTAAAACAACAAGGTTCCTATCCATCGTTATTGATTGTATTTTATCTTTTTGTTCTAGAAACGTGGTGAGGTGCTTAGAACATTGTGTTCAGCAGTTAACTCAGTTAACGGGCCTGTTGGACTCTGTGCTTACTAAGTGCTGCAATTTGATCGTTCCCGACGGTAAGACTTGTTTTATTTAATAACTAGCTGACCCGCGCAACTTCGTTTGCGTGATAAATGAAAAACCGCTCGACCGATTTTATGCAAACTTCACATAAACCATCTACTAAATAGTCCGAACAAAGCCTAAACATTTGGTTTGAATAGGTGTGCCCGTTCTTGAGTTATAAAATTACAACGAAAAGTGGCATTGATTTTTATATATATAGATTTAATGGACCCGGAGCTCTGCCTGTTTGAAATTTTGTTCAGGTTCCTGTTTCCCATGGAAACTTATTTCAACTTATTAATCCCGACTATATTCTGTCACAGCCGTTGGAGCGTCAAAGAGTGAAAGCGTAACTAAAATACACACATCCAGACATCTACACATCTAGACGATGCGTCTATGCCCGCATCAGAAATCGAACTACGCTACCACTACTTTAAACGAAAAGCTTACGTGATAAAAAGCTATAGTTTGTCAATTATAAGCCAAAATTGCAAAGCATTTTTAGTTTGAACCAATGAATCAGTTAGTACAAGTACATAGGTACATTGTACACGCAAGAAGTTACAGTTAGCGATCATTCTGAATTATTATTATTTTAATTGTAGCTATACTGGGTGTTTCTTTTAGGGTGTCAAGCCGCCACTAGCTGGTAGCAGGGTTCCATACCTATCGATTTAACCCCCATGTATGTTCTACGATTTTTTGTAGTTTTCGAGATATAATTTTTTTTCGTTATTTTTATAATTACGTGTCCACGACTTTTCTTGGATATTTTTTTATTATTATAATGCCTATTGATTGCAGTATTATGGACAAAATAATCTCTTTCCTAACTTTGATACAAGATGTAAAAATTTTAATCGATAATAAAAAAATAGGGAATTATGCAGAACATTATATCTCGAAAACTACAAAAAATCGTAGAACATACATGGGGGTTAAATCGATAGGTATGGAACCCTGCTACCAGCTAGTGGCGGCTTGACACCCTAACTAAAAGAAACTCCGTGTATATAAGCCAAGTTGAAGGTCTTTTGGCCTGCTCCTGGCCTTTCAAAACGGCGACACGCGCACCACCTATTATGTCGGACAAAAAACTATGAAGTGACTTGTGTGTACATACTATAGAGATAGAGATAAAGGCGTGATTCTATGTATGTATGTTATATGGAATTAACTACTATCCTACCTAATATTATATTGTTGTCACCAGCTCTCAGCGAGATCGAGGA
Organism: Miltochrista miniata; assembly: GCA_933228765.1. NCBI lineage: Eukaryota > Metazoa > Arthropoda > Insecta > Lepidoptera > Erebidae > Miltochrista > Miltochrista miniata. The sequence continues at coordinate 7,842,226 of OW121766.1, read as the reverse complement.
AAAGTTCAAAGGCATCGGCACAGTGTCTCTATACTTCCAAGTAGTGCAATGGTTCCTACGAGTGGGGTTATTGCCCGAACGACATGATTCTTATAACGCACTGCCGTACCCCGCACAACAGCTGTACAACATTTATAATAAGAGGTGAGCTATTTAAATATCTATTTATTTATTTTGTGAACATAGATAGTTTAATTTGTTAACTTACATAAACCCTCCATACTTTTAAAGTAACAATGTGACCAACATGCAAATAACTCATCCACTAGAAAGTGGATATTATAAGTGTGCGATATTATGCAATGAATGTAGGCCTTTACCAATCATACTGGCAAAATGACCTTACTGGAACCATATGCAAAAAAACCCTGTATCCACTACAGGGTTCTTTTTTTCGAGATTTCGTACTGTTTGCCATGAGGCCACTTCAAGTGAGGCGTATTTTAGTAGTAGAGAAAATATGCCAATGAATGATTCTTATTTCCAGACGTCTAAAACTGAACCGCCTTCAAGACAACGCGCCGATTGACGAGGAGGACGCCAACAAGCCTTGCTCTCTGTTGTACATCGACCAGCTGATTGAGCAAGAGTTTGGAGGGGACAGGATACGAGAGTGAGTGGCTTGACATTCATTATCCTCCAAGTTTTACTATTTTTTAATACCTCAAAGGTGAATTTGGGCATATACTGTGCCTCTGCCTACCTCTTCGGAGTTTAAGGCGTGATATGTTCTAAGGAAAATGTTTATCGTAACTTGTTTACGTTGCATCACCATAGGTGTTATCTCGCGCTGCGACCCTGCAGTATCTTGCTAATTAATCCCCCTATTGAAGGACATCATACTGTATCCTATTGACATGCCAAGTTTAGGAAAGCGAAAGCTTTTTTTTCTTATACCACTAAGGTGGCAGACAAGCATACGACCCACCAGAAGGACCGGTGGTCACCGTAGCCTATGAACATTTGCAACACCAGAGGCGCGACACTCACGCTGCTGACCTTGTAAAACCTTCTAAGACCCCATTTTGAAGAACCCCATACTGTAGGCGTTTGGAAAACCGAAGGTGTTATGGCTTTGCACGATCTATGTGGTAAAAGTACTCTTGACTTAGCCTTTTTCCAAGAGGTCTTTGATTTGATCTACGTGCGTACTCCGAGGTCGATCCTACCAGCCTATTCACTCTCACCTCATAAACCTGTTTTGTCAGTATATTGTCAACCATTCTTTTCACATGATTGAGCCAGCTAAGCATCCATTTTTCTATCTTAGTCACATCTTCTCATACATAGTCACCATATTGTTCAAAAATACTTAATTCTAATGTCAATTTTATTCATAAACTTTTGTCTACTAATGTTTTAATGTTTCTTTCTTTACCAGGTTATGGCTAAAAGGCGGCAGCGAATGCCGCGGGGTGTACCCTCCGCCATCGCTATACTCGTTACTGCGGCTGTACTTGCTGTGCGATGTGGCAGAGGAACACAAACACTCGCTAGTGTTGTACATGCTTGTGGACTACTCTATGCTGTATGATGAAGTCAGGTATGTAGATATTTTAAAAGAAATTTATTGTCAATTGAATTGCATCAGTTTTGCTAAAACTTAAACGACTTATAGACCAGGGTAGATAATTTTAAAACTAACAAAATTAGTAGTATAATAAAACCTATTGCAAAAAGAAGAGAATGTAATAAAAATAACAGGAAAACTTATTTACGGGCGACCTGAGGTCGGGAAATAAAGGTGAATATTTTCCTTTCTTCCTTTTGCATTTTCTGAGAAAAATTTCTATTGTGATGTATTCACCACCGCCGTCAGAATGTAGAGATTTTTAAGGAACAAAAGCCTCCCGATTTTAAAAAAATCTGATATTTTGACTGGTGATTTTTGTATCGAAAATTTAGAAGCTTATTTTATCATTTTAAAAAACTTCTGCACTGGTCTTTTAATGATTTGAATAATTATGTAAAATATATAGTATTATCGTAATTTGGGTTTAACGGGTATATTTTTTTATATGTAGCTCGCCAATGACACCACCCGCCTGATGGAATTCCATGACGACATCTTGCGATTGAAAGCCGCTCTCACAGTCCACAAGTTGGCGATGATGTGCTTCTACACGCTAAGCTTACAGACCCCGGGGTTCTAACAGTTCGCACGTGCGCTAGCAGAATGTTCCAGGTCTCTATGATTCGAAAGAGAAACAATTTTTAGAATCGCTCAGTGCTGGCGAAGATTCTCTCCTGTGTATGATAGTGGCATCTTTTTTTTATACCACTAAGGTGGCAGACAACTTAAGCTATCCCAAAATATTTACGAATAAAATTCTATTATACTGACTCATCAATACTTTCATTTATCTCAACAGATATGAAGCGGTAATTCGTAGATTGATGCAGTTCCCGACCATGTTCGGTCTTAGCAACACAGCCATCAAGGCAACGCAGGCGTTTTGGCATCTCGACCACAGGGACTTTGATGTACGTACCACACACTCATTTGTGACAATTGTTTTAGTTAGACTGACGCCAGAATCTTCAGCTTAAATTACTGCACGGCCACGTCATTGTTCCACTGTATTGAAATCCTGACTGTGGCAGTTTTTCGAAAACACTTCCCAGAAAAGCACATTTCTGCGAACAGTTAATAAAACTATATTTTACCGAAAACACACACCGAATAAACATTTCTTCGAAAATCAGTTCATTGAAAAATGCAGTCAATTCACTACTGACTGCATTTTCAGGTCCTAGTTCATCAGGAGTCTACGATTTTTAACGCCTTTTCAAGTAAAGATACTGTTTATTGTACATTAGTAAACACATTTCAACAGATTAATATCAGAATTGTTGGCATATATAACAATTAAAGTCAGAGTTGAGGATACAAGATTCAGGTCTAGGATATGATGACCCTGTGTCCTGGACCCTGGCCAGAACTCGGAACCCTGAACCGTAGATACTGGTCCAAAGGGACCTGACCCCAGACCCTGAACCCATGCTCTGCGCCTTGTAGCCTGACCTTAGCCCCTGACGCTGGACGACAGTACTTAGACCTAGCTGGACGACAGAACTTAGACCTAATGTCCCTGAAACATAGACCTCAGACCTTGGCGTCAGCCATTTCTCTTTGACATGAATTCTGAACCGTGAATTGGTTCCTGAACGCTGGATGTGATTTCAGAGATAGGAAGTGTTTTCGGTGTGTCTTTCACTGAAGTATGGTGAAAATTTGTTGAAGAAAAGTATGTTTACAAATAATGTTAGCCAACAATTCCATTTGTCGAATCGTGTTCAAATAAAATAAAATAAAATAAAATTTATTCCCTTTGAAATTTTTAAAAAATTATTTAGGTTTGTCAAAATTTTTGTGACTCTACCGGGGGTTCGGAAATGCTACAGACTGAGAAGAACACCCCAAGAAACTCAGTCCGGTCCCTCTTATTCATCTTAGTATCTAATACAGTTTTTTTTTAAAGTAGAAAGGAGCAATTCGTGTCACTGCCAGGCAGTCTTGTCTTCTAGAAAGTCTTTAATGCTATAATAAGCTTTCTGGCACAATTTAAGTTTTACTAGTTTTTTAAATTTATTAACTGACAAACCTGTTATGGCTGTCGGCAATGTATTGTACATTCGAATACAATTGCCCGCAAAAGAATTGCTTATTTTATTAAGCCTAAATCTAGGTACAGCCAATTTATTCTTATTTCTTAAGTTTAGGTTATGGATATCACTATTTTTAATAACGTGTTCAACATTAACTATGTTCTCTTGTGTGGCAGTTCGCACTGGACCAGCTGCAGTGCTTATCAGGCAACACGCTGTCGCCATGGCAGCACCACGTGGTGCTCTCCAGCCTACTGGCGCAGCACAAGACGCAGGCGGCGCTCCAGTACCTGCACGTGAGGAAGCCGCCGCCCTTGTCTGCGCCCACGCCCACGCCCACACCCGCCTCCAGCGACAGGGACGGTGACGGACAGCGCTCGCACACTTGTATGAGGTATGTTCGCGCTACAACACTACACTTGGAAATTGACGGAATGTAACCGAATATTATTTTAAAAAACTCTTAGGCCTTAAACTGGATGTCAGCGACGAGCGGGGCGACGGCGTCAGCGCCGCTATCTAACGCATGTTGTGTTATTGAAGTGAACTGGATAACAGCGGAGTGACGGCGGTGGCGCGGGCAACGCTGCAACATCATTTCCAAAAAGTTACATCGTTTTTGTACGAGAGTTCTAAATCAAACTTTATAGGTCCTAAAATATAATGACAAGTATCCATAATCGACTGTAAACCCAACAATTTGTCTCCGCGACACGAGTGATCTGGCCGCTGAAAACAAGTTTGGGCACAGGTCGCCGCACCCGCGCCGCTTTTTCCGTCGACCCGCTCCCCGCTGTTATCCAGTTTGACGGCTTAGACAAAACTGTCCTCGATCCAACCCAGCCTCACCTGCAGGTCGTGCACCAAGACATTTCGCCAGCGTGATACAATAAGGCTAAATATCCTCCTAAAAAAACGAAGAGTGGGAGAGATCTCCGCAAAACTCGTTACTGCTATAGGATGATTCGTTTATAAGAAGTATGCTTTCTACTTTGCAAAGTTTCTTAACAATCCCTTTGACTATCAAAAAAATAGGAATCATAGGCAATTTTATTCGTAGGGTAAACGACCACGACAAGCTAGAAGATTGGCAGCCATGTTGCAACTTATATTTGGCGCGAGGGCTGGTGTTCGAAGCGCTGGACGTTATACGTATATGTGTACAGAACGCACCCACTATACAGGACAAAACGTTTTTGTTGGACTTCTTTTATAAAGGTGAGATTCGTAATTATATTTTTGTAAATTAATTTCATATTTGGAAGAGGCTTTTATAACTGACTACAGACCCGTTGGCCGCAAAAATTAGACTGTAAAAATTGCTATGCACTTCTATTCTATACAGGGTGAATTTTTGAAAAGGGATTGGATGGCCAAATCCGAAACTATAAGGAATAGCGAAAAATGCTGAAAGGAGTCACGAGCCCGATTTTGATGAAACTTAAAACCTCATCATTCGATTTTTGAAAAACTCATTATCCTAGCTGGGAATCGAACTTGTTGATTTTGAAAAAAAAAACACACCCTTTATTATTACACCATACGATAGAGTCGCTGTTAAGGATCAAATTTTGCAAAGTAATGATATACGCCAAATTTAAGGAACATTTGGAATTTTAATAGAATGCATATTTCATGTACCTAAATTTTGTATCATAATTTGTTTCGTTCGAAATCCCAGAAAACATCGTAACTATTCCGTGTTTTAAATTATGCTCAGAATGATTTTTTAGAGAATATTCTAAACGGAATTAATAATATTCCTTAATTATTCCTTGAGGTTTCGAATCCAGCTATGTATTGCAAAGATTTTGAACAATTAATCAGTTTAACGTAAGAAAAATAAAATGTATTTTGTTAAAGATGAGCTCTTTCCTGTAGTTTGCCGTATATCATTACTTCCCAGAATATGATCCTTAATAGCAACACTATCGTATGGTGTAATAATAAAGGGTGTGTTTTTTTTTTCAAAATCAATGGATTCGATTCCCAGCTAGGATTATTGGTTTTTCAAAAATCTAATGATGAGGTTTTAAGTTTCATCAAAATCGGGCTCGTGACTCCTTTGAGCATTTTTCGTTATTCCTTATAGTTTCGGATTTGGCCATCCAATCCCTTTTGAAAAATTCACCCTGTATATAAGCTGTGTTATAAGTATTTCTCATTCACCCATTTTCGCAATTTCTGTGGTCAACTTTATAATGCTCCATTCATCTATTCTGTGACCACCTTCATCTATACTACTCCGTAGCCAACTTCATCACGTCAATTTTAAGTGACATCGTGCGCTCGCATCTTACAATTTCGCTCTCATCCAATCGCGCTAGAAGAAGTATGAATTGCAAATTTATCTAATCTTATAATAACACTACATATTTTACTGTAACACACCGCCCGTCTCTCATTGGGGCAGGCAGAGACTATGGCTTTCCACTTGCTACGATCATGGCATACCACTTGCGCTTTTTCTACTTTCATAACTGTTTTCATACACGCTCTTCGGTTAAGGGTACTCTTGACGTGCCCTTTCTTTAACAGGGCACCGATTCTCGCTTCACACGACATGAATGCGTGGACGGAAATCGGCGCGTGACGCGTCGCCTGTCTCATATTTATGAACGGCGAAACATGAGACTGACGACGTTTCACCCGTAAATTTGCGTCCGCGCATTCACGTCGTGTGGTCGAGAATCGGCGCCCTGGTCTTTGATTTGATCGACATGCGTTCGCCGAAGTCGACCCCTATCAATTTGCCCATTCATTCTCGCCTTATAAATCAGTTTAGTAAGTCTATTTTCATCCACGTGTCTGAACCATTTGAGTATCGCTTTTTCTATCTTATTTCACTATAGTATTATGTGTATTCAACAGGTTGTCGCAACACGGGCAACCTTGCAAAAATATTGCAAGTAACGCTGCTGCCTTTTGAAGAAGAGGTGTTTATCAAATACTTAGAGGACTGCAACGACCCCAATACCTCAGATATACTAGTCATGTACTATTTACAGAATTCTAGGTAAGACTAAAATATATTATTACAAGGTAATCAACGGTAATGAACTCTTGCTATATTTAACTGTTAGTCTCGTTCTTGGACTAATAAAAGCATTGAGAAAATGTGTGATTCTGTTCTAAGTTACATTTAGAAACCTTTTAGCTGACCGCTGTCACTACTATTGCGACAAGTTAGGGTTCAGTAGATTATTTTTAACTATATTCAAACAGTATAGAAGTCATATTACTCGCCGAGCTATGCTGTGCCGTTCTATCAAGGAGCGCCGATCGTTAACCGTCGGAAACAAAATGCCTGTGGAATAACATATTATGAAGCTCAAAATGCCAGCGTAAACCACAATCAAAGTGGAACCTGAACTAAGTAAATAGTGAAAATTTTAGATAAAACGGAGACTTCGGTACCCTACAGCTTTATTATTTTTTGCAGATATTTAGAAGCGGAAATATACAACAACAAACTGAAACACAACAAACCTAGAGGCAAAGACGTGTCTACATCGTACGAGTCTCTGTTCGACGTAATGGACAGAGAGAACGCGCGGGACGCCATTGTCGAAGTGGTGTGTGCCTCGCTACCGGCGATCGCGAACACCGTCGTAACTCAGGTGATGGAGTGTCGACACGTGGACCATGGTACGTTATATCTGTAGTATATACATCTATACTTACATTATAGTTGTCCTCAATTTGGCGGCCCAATGTTGTGCCCCGTCACGCTCCGCATGGAGAATCTGGGGTATCCATATTAATAAAATTACAGGGTAATCTAGTTTCTCATATTAAGCTCGCCAAATTGACCCCGCCCGCCTGATCTCCCATTCCCAATTTTGATCGCAAAACCATGGCGCCAACTAGCGATCTGGGGCCACTCTCACAGTCCACAAAACATCTGAAATTGGTCTTCAACCCGGGGTATTAAGAGGAGGAAAGCACGTGCACTAAAGCGTGGTGCAATTTTTTATGGTTTGATGGAGAAACGACGTTAAGAATCGCATTGCATGAAAAGGATTATTCCACTTTGTTCACCTGGGTGATATCACCTAGGTGGTAGTGGAATTGATTAGTCTATTTTTATCACCTCAAAAATAAATCACCTGGGTGATATCACCTAGGTGAACAAAGTGGAATTGATAAGACTACTTTGATCACCTCGGAAATAAATCATTTCAAATTCATTGTTTTAACCATATCACGACGGACAGGTTGTAACTTCTCGGTATCGACTCGGGAGCAAAGACGCATTAAAACATCAGTTTCATTCATTTCTTTTCTGTTTAAAAAAATTTGTTCACCTAGGTGATTTCACCCAGGTGATTTATTTCCGAGGTGATCAAAGTAGTCTTATCAATTCCACTTTGTTCACCTAGGTGATATCGTCCAGGTGAACAAAGTGGAATAAACCGCATGAAAACGGTAGCACCTAGTGTCTGATGTTTTATATGTGCTATTTAATGGCTAGACAGTACCTAGCCATTTTTGTAACGTGAGCAAAATCCTACAGGGATGCTATGCCGAACTCCTACCGACTAAAAACCACACGTTTCCTACCGAATACTTACGGTTGGGAGACCTGGGTAAGCCCTCGGAAGGATGACCCTAGGACTGTACTGCCTAGCCTTATAACCTACTCCACAATTTTGGATGTCAATAAATATGCTCTTTTCACATTTATTTTCTCTTTCAGTGGTCATATCAAAACCGATGTCAGTCTACGTGAAACCCAAATCACCCAAAAACACCTTCACATACAAGTCATCGTTTATTCAAGTGAGTATTTCATAGACCTTATAAAAGAAGGTTTTACGCTTATGGGACTATTCACACTTGTTCAGCTTATGCCATATTTCTATCTTTTTCTTACGCTTTGAAACATTAGTAATCAGAGCGAGATACACAACAAATATCGAATGCATTCTTTCGTGAAACACTTATGATAGTTAGAGAAGCGAAAATCGATGCCAGGATCGTAGCAAGGGGAAAATCATAGTATCTGCTTACACCGATGGGAGACAGGCGTGATGATATGAATTTATACTTTCGTGACGACAGCGGCGAACAACATTCGGGCCGATAAGATTTGTATGATTGTTAGTACATCTTTGATTAGGTTAGAATATCCTGAATACCTACTCGTAGGTACAGGCTAGATAGAACAAGGTGTTATAACATTTGTTCCCAGAAGGCGGAAATGCTTGATTAATTCAAGAAGTCATACTGATTTGAATATTAAACATTGAATAAGTGTGATTCAGTGTTTTGTAAACGATCGCTGCGTTATGCCAAGTCAAATGTCTTCTAGGTAGCTTAAAAATATTCGACAGTAGGTTGTTAGCAGCTGAAACCTACTCTTTTCTGGTAAACGTGGATATAAGCTAACTACTAAGTACAGATTTTTGAAAAGTGTGCGTATAGTTTAACGTAGCACTTCAGGAAAATAGACTTTATTTAACTATAGCAAACGTCACGCGGGGACTGTAACTACTCGGGTGAAAACCCGAGTAGTTTCAGTTCCCGTGGGAATACGGGAATACAATATAGCCTATGTTACAAAAGGTGAATGTAGCTTTCAAAAGATTTTATGAAATCGGCACAGGTGTTTCTGAGTTTATTAATTACAAACTTACAAAAATACAACTCTTTATAATATTAGTGTAGATGTATGATGAGTGTAGATGTCTAGACTAACTGGAGTCCTTGAACAGTCGAAAATCTTAATTTGGCATTGCAAACTACGACGTAATAACCAATTTGCCAAAATTACTCTTAAGCTAGCTCATGTAATGTTTACATCACCAATTTGCAGCTAAATAGATGTGGGTTTGATTTCGCAAAGTGGACCAACGTGGGGTGGGCGCTGCATGACCATACTCGTTGGCACATTAAGGACACATTACCGACCTGCCGGCACTTCACGCTACGATCAAAAAGGTCGTAAGTACTGACACTTACGACCTATTTGATCGTAGCGTGAATTCCCGGTTACATCGAAGACAACATTTTTGAAGATTTTAGACTTTTGTGTTTCTAAGGCGTGACGTGAGAGTTTAACGCACGCCTCTCGCCCCAAGAAGCGGGATTACTCCCGAACCAACTCCTAAAAACTCGGAAATCAGAAATCAGAAACTTTATTTGTGAAACATAGGTGATACATTAATAAATAGATCTTAAATAACAAATAAGTCCGCTATGTTTTGTCCCAAGGACGTACAAATATAAATGGTTGGTAACATAAAAACTCAAGTAAGATATTAAATAATTAAAAAAAGAAATCTATTAAATTAATTAGTTATTGTCTAAATCAAAACAAGCAGGTATAATAAATTAAATATAAACAATAAATGTAAAATGAAATAAATTACAATGTCAAAAAAAAATACAATTTAGTCAATCAATTACAATGTCAACAAATCAAAATTAAGAAAAAAATCAGTTCAACCAATTTAACTAAGAAACTACATTCAATAAATTGACACACCACTATTTACAGCAGACTGCATCTTAATTACATTATTTCATTATCATTAATAAAATCTTCTATTGAATAGTAACATTTAGCATATAAAATTTTTAAAAGTGTACTTTTGTATTTGTTGAGCGTTTGGTCCTTAACTGTGTCCGGTGTTTATTATATATCGTTGTTGCCATACCGAAAAAACTTTTCTTAAATAACGCCGTCTTGCACTTAGTGTTACATAACATGTTTTTGTATTGTGCTCGTATTGGACCTCGACGCACAGAAGATACCTTAACAAACAAATTTATGTTCCTACGTACAAACAATGCTGTTTCTAAGATATACAGAGAAGGTAAAGTGAGTATTTTAAGGTTTTTAAAATGTGGAGCACAGCTGTCAGTAACTCTTAAAGCACACATAGATCTAATGCATCTTTTTTGCATTTTGAAAATCGTTTCGCGCTCTGTTGAGTTTCCCCAAAAAATAATGCCATATCTCAGTATTGAAGCTACTAGTCCATGATATGCTGTCACTAGTGCCTCTCTGTTTACTTTTTTCGAAAGTTGTCTTAATGCGTAAGCTGATTTATTTAAACGCACACACAGATCCTCTATATGGGGTTTCCACGTGAGTTTACTGTCTATTGTAATGCCTAGAAACTTAATATTATCTACCTCACCCACTTCACAGCCATCGTAAATAGCCTTGACATTAGGTATTTCACATTTTTGGTGAAAATGCATAATCTTTGTTTTATTCAAGTTAATTACTAAGTTATTCTGTTTTAACCAGTCAATTATGTCAGATAAGGTCCTATTAATATTATTTTAATATTGATTTAGATCATAGCATTTAATTATAGCAGTGCAGTCATCTGCAAAGAGGATAATTTTTTGCTGTACACTTTTTGAACGAATGAAAAAAGTTATTGAACCAGATCCAGAAGCCCCGGTCTAATAGCGTCTTACAACCCACCAGCAGGTGCCTAGCAGTCCCAATTGCTTTGCCACAATCATGTAATTACATGTTTTATCTGTAACTTTCCCCCATCTGACAAGGATTTTTTTGGCGCAGTGCTCAAATATTAAAATCGTCTATTTCTTTCTTTGCCGACCTTTTCTGTGTTTACCAGGAGTTTCAAACTTTCCTTCATTATTAAAACCTTCGTTAACTATTCGCCTAACTGTACTCTCTGATTTTCCTGAAAAGAGTAAAAAAAGAAAATTAATTACATATTGGAAACAAACTTATTGACATGAAGCAATTAATTCAAAATAAAAATTGGTAGAAAACCAGATTGAACTGAGTATCAAAAATGTAGGTCGTACTATAAAATAACCATGTTGTTCTAGCCACTGACTTACATTATAGGTAGATTGTAAGTTTAAGATTCTAACCTAAAAATATGCAAACAATGCCTTTTTTTGTCTCCAAATCGTAAATTCAGTAAATTTGTAACTTCAGACAGATTCAAAACAAACAATAACACGATTACATACCCACCAAAGATGCTGTTCGCTCATAAACATCCTCAAAATCCCACAACAATTGTCCAGATTGATACTCCGCGAAACATCACTGGAAAACTTTAAAAATCACTTCCTGCGCACCACTCCGATTTTCTTTACTCATTTCTCAAACCTTTATGCGTAGTTTGGTCTCAATTTGTTGCAGTTTAATCCAAACATTAAAGTTACTTGAGAGAGTAAACGAAATTCGACGATAGCATTGACAACTGACGTACATATGTTTCTTGTTGCCAGTGTTGCCACACACATAACTATTTTTAGTTCCTCAAACATTCATTTCACGACTTTATAGACAAACTGTATCTGCAAACATTTTCTTCAATCTGTCTTTAGACAAAGATAATTCTTTGATTTTGTTTCTCAATTGCGAATTTTCTAATAAGAATTTATCAATTTTAGCAATTCGGGGGCCTTATTTAGGTTTAGTTTAGATAGTAATAATGTAAATATAGATATGTAATAATTATGTTTCTCTGTAATTTTTAACAATAAATGTATTATATTTTAGCATGTGCAGCTTCTAAAAGTTCTTGTTTTGCTTCTAATTCTTTTCTTAATTTCTTTATTTCATCTGTAACTATACATGGAGATAAATCGCACATACTTGTAGTGGTTGCATTCATGTCGAAGTCCAAATCCTGCGACGTATCCTCGTACAGAGATTCGTATGATAACGTTCTTACCAATGCATTTTTCGATCTGATAGTGACGTTATCTTCCGGCCGGTTCATTATTATTTCAATGGTATGATTGTGTGCTTATAATATAGTAGTTTATGACACTGTTGCATAATGAGGGTTCTTATAACACGAGTGTGTTTTAAAAAAACGAGCCGTAGGCGAGTTTTTTTATAGTATCACACGAGTGTTATAAGACCAAGTTATGTACAGTGTCATACACTACTTTATCTACTCTCATACTATAATACCTGATTTCATTTTGTTGTGATATATAGTTGCTCCTTGATTTCGCCGGTAACAGGTTCATGGTCATGTTTGACGCAGTTTCCAGAATGTCTGGTGGTGTACAATTACCACCATCCTCGCTTTAAGACATGTTTTTACACAAAAACTAATTTATTTTACAAACAAAACCAAACTTTGTTTAATTTAAATGTAAAATGTTGGCGCCAAGGCGCAAACATCAATTGCGCATGCGTGTTTCTTTTTTTTTTTTAGGCTGCGGAGACCATAGATTTAGGATTTTTCGCTACTCTGGAGACATAATTTTTTTTTAAAGTAGAGGTTCAAACTTATTTTTCAGCTGGAGATTGTTTATGGTGTATCGTAATGATTAAAAAGTTTTATTATGATATAGGTGTCCATACAAGACCTGTATCGTAATAAAACTTTTTTTTTGGCCTGTGCGTAATGTTTGTCATAATAGTATTGATTTCAATTTTATAATCTTTGTATTATAGTATCAGAGTAGATAAATATTATTATGTACAAGGAAGACCTTTGTAATCCTGTTATAAATTATTTATAACAGGATTACAAAGGTCTTCCTTGTACATAATAATATTATTATAACTTACTTTGTAATTTTTTTTAAATTACAAAGTAAGTTTCAAATAAATTCCAAAAAGACAAATTCAGCGCGGCCGGTTTTGAACCCACGTCCTCCGAGGCGATGTATCAATTTCAGCCTCGAGACCAAACTGTTACTGGAACTTTGGTTGAAATAGTTGTTCGTATGCTCCGTGTCTCATTTATCACGATTTTGTTATCATGATTCAGTGACAACCTGTCTTTCACTATTCACCCGCACGATTCAAATTATGATTTTTTCGCAACGAATTTTTCACTTTACTGAGATGATAACGATTATATTGCACTTTTTAATTGAAATGAATGTTATAATCACTGGTAAGTATGATTATTTAATAGCAATTTGCGATTTGTTTGATTAATTGTTAACATTATATTCACTTGTTCACTGTTCTGTATTCATGGGATGAAATTTGATTTTCTGCAATTGATTTAAAAGTTTAAACTGAGATAACACTTGTGCATGTTCAAAACTTAATTATGCACATATTTTTGATTTTGTATACACTCTTTAGCACTTTTACTATTTTTTAAATAAAATTATATCGAGAAGTGATGTTGACATAGTGGCACACTAGCGCCATCGGGGTGGTACCTCTGAATCCCTAAGCGAGGCTGCGATGGTAGCCAACGTCTGGTAGGAGTATAGCATCGATGAGAGATTTCTAAATAAAAAAGGTCCTGCTGTCCATTTTACTACCAGACAGTTTTAGAGGTAGACTACCCCATGCAGATGGTATGAACCAAACCTAAAATATTGTTCAATAGACATTTACGGCTCCATCTTTGACGTCATAGGCCATTATTCACCTCGGGCATACCTAATGATCTAAATTTACTTCCGACTAATATCGTGTGATGTGCTAAAAGAAACACTATTCACTCGTAAACTCACGATAGCCTAGATACACGGTGAATGTTATTATCATATATTTAAATAGCTAACGTAAACGCCGTACAAACGGACTCATTCTAGTGTTGTATAGATTTGCTAGTTCTCTGCCATTGTTGACTCTCAATGAATAGTGAAATGGTATTGTATGTTCAGTAACAATCAGATTATGTGTGATGCTGTGTTATTCTGTGATTTTGATTAAAATAATACTTGGATTGAAGAAAACTAATAAATTCAACGTCTACAGTTAAATAATTTCGTTCAATTCTTGTAAAAATAGCTTATGGTTAAGAATGAAATACGAGATTTCAAGAAAAATATACACTGTTTGTTGTTTCTAGCGCTAGTGAATGATTGTGGATCTTAGACCCGTGCTCTTTTCACTCTTTGAAAGTGTATATCTTGATTTTTAACTTTAATAGTACAAGAAAATCCACATGAAAATAATAATAATAATAATATTCACGGACATTTCACACAACGCTATCTGATCCTAAATATTTTCTTAATTTGACAACTTCTGCTGTCTCTATTTATTTCTTCTAATTCAATGTCCTGAATGCCATGAATGAAGTTGCTCCTCATTATAAACATTTACCAAAATGATAACATGTTTTACAAATAAATACTAATAATCACTGAGCCAGTTTCCCTTTGTCTCCATACTGTGCCAGTTAAAAATCACTATTTATTTGTCATACTATGTGTCTGGCAGTTGGGTACTCATACGTATATAAGTTGGTATGTAAGGTTAACGTCTTCAGAACTTCAGAACCTTGACTTGGAAAGTGAACAACTTAACTTTGAAGTACAATGACTGAAGGTAACTTTTCTACTCTTTCTTTCACAGGACACCATAGAGAACGCAAGTGAGACATGGATAAACAGGCCAAAGATGCGTCGCGGGATCAAACGCGCGCTCAACATTGAGGAAACGCCTTTCATTTGTACGCCCAAGTTGAACAGGAGTCGGGGGTAATATATCATAGAATGATACGAATTCAATAATGAACTAAGTATTTTTTAAGATTCTAGACTGATAGAGCAGTCGACTCACGAGTTCAAACTTAACCTACTGAAGTAATAAGGAAAAATTATAATATCGTGACGAATCAGAATTTTGTATTGACTTGACTAGTTGGAAGAAATATATCAATATTACCTATATCAATCCACTGCTGGATTGATATAGGTTGATTTGATTGATTTTGACAAACCTAATTTGGTGGTGCTTCTCCCAAATCACGCCACAACACGGTCCTGCGCCTAAAATATTGACCAAAATTCAACTTTTACTTGGTAGATACCTTGTAGAACCAAAATGTGCAGAATTAGAACGTTCTTTGTGTTTGACGATTTGATAACTAAACCAAAATGAATGATTTAATCATACATCAAAAACATAACTTTGTAATAAAATCAATGTTTTACACAAGCAAATTTTCTTTCAGCATTTACTCGCCGTCTCAACAGCTGGGGTCTGAAGCGACCCCACCCAAACGTGCACGCTTAGACCTGACAGGAACCCCTCGAACCCCACGTACCCCACACGGGCTTCCGAGAGTCAGTGCCGCCCTGAGCTCTCAACTGTCAGCCCTGTTGGACATGCCCGATGTACAGAGTCCTCCGTGCAAGTTGTATGATAGACAGGGGGCTGAAACTCCGCATAGTATACTCAAGGTTGGTTGTACATTTTTTAATCAAAAATTATGAAAGTCAATAAACACTTCATTGTACACTACGACATAAAACTGAAAAGATTAATATAAAACTTGTTCATTTAACAATTGAGATTGCCTTATGCGATAAGACTACTGTCGCGTAAGACAATCTCTTACAGACAACCTTATAAAACATAGTTTTTCAAAAGTGACAAATACTACTATAAATTTGTACTGTCTATTGTAACTAAACGTTTTTTATAAGTACAAAAAGATTAACAAAGCTTTTACAAGGATTTTAAAACAATCATGATCGATCACCATCACCATCTTCCAAGCGCAAGTCCCGGTTGCGTCCACTTTCTTATACACTCCGCACGTTATTTAACATTCCTGGTAGTGAGACCAAATAATAGGAATATCATCCACTGCCTCGTCAAGCCGCCACATTACGAGCTTGCCTCTTCTGCGACCCAGAGAAAGCCGCACGACTATACACTTGTTTGTCTTGCTTGTGGTCACCATAGCCTAACTTCCGAGGTTTTAAGCTTCAGTAGATAAGTAAGGATTATCATATAGTCAATGATGACCATTATCATTCTCCATCGCTTTACAGATACGACGAAACGAAGCTCTAGAAAGAGACGCGCCTTCGCCAGTAGGGTCGTACCTGAACGAAAGCGAGGATGAACTGTTGGAGACTGCTAGCAACCATACGCACTACAGTGATTCTACCAACAAGTATGTACCTATCTCTTTTTACTCATCTTCTTTAATTTTCAAAACTGAGCGTTTCAAAAGATCCCGGGTTCTTCAAGAGGAGCGTGAAGAGGCACAGCACAACAAACTTGAAGACCACTGTCAGAAGTGGCCCCCAATCGCTAGTGGCGACGTCAATTTGGCGAGCTAAATATAAAAAAAAATTAAGACATACAACGCATTTTTACTAAACTGTAACCGGCCACTGTCACCATAAACGTCGATGTTGAATATATGTGAATGTCGATGCCATGTTTTTGCTCATAATCTATAATTCTATATCTATACTAATATTAAAAAGTTTTGATTATTTATGCTGTTGATTGAACTTGGTGGAATCTGCTGCACATATTCAATAACACCAATTGTAAGTTTTGATTGATTTTTTGCATTAAATAAGCTCCAAAACGACTGCACCGATTTGCTAAATACTTTCACTGTTAGGAAGCTATAATTATCCCGGGTGATATAGGCTATTTTAATTCCCGCAGGATCTATGCGGGTAAAACCACGTGACTTCATTTAGTAAAAACAATGCAAAAAACATGGTTACGGCATTTGTGCTTATGGCTGTTTGGTCCTTCGAGCCGGATAGCAAGTCGTTTCAAAACTTTTTACCAAACTGTATAGAAATAGTTTCAAAAATCAATGTTTCCTGAGGTCGCCTAGTTTGAAACGATTTCATTGCTAACTTTACTGCACTCCCTTGAAACCGGGTCGCTTCATTAGTTTTATTTAACATGCAAATTTTTCCATAGATCTCCATAACCCGAAAGATGACATTTTCACTAAAATGCCAACATATATTACTATTACATACTTGTTTCTTTTCTGCCACAGACACCTACGCTTCACAATACCTACTCCTACCGAGTTAGAACAATCGCTATTGCCCCACACGCCAGTAGAAGAGCTCGCGAGTGAGGGAGACAAAGAGATGTCCGTAACTGCAGTGCAAGAGAAGGATGTGGATATATCAACCGATAGTTTTGTTACTACTGCCTCACATCCTATGGTATGTGTTTATGAATCTATAAATTAAAAATAGGGGTGTAGTGGGGCCCTACCAACACCATCGGGCCCAAGTCAACCTCACGTGCAAGCTCGTGCACCTGCTGAACAACGGACGAGGCTCTGACGACGGCGGTCCATTTCAACACGGCGATGGGCTCACCACCTGTCACGTGGGACCGAATTGTACACGGTGAAATGTGGGCCGGTATAGGCCTCTGCCTACCCCTTCGGGGATAAAGGCGTGAGTATATGTATGTATGTATGTAAATTAAAAATAAAATATTTTCTGAGTTCGTTCTGCATGATGCAAATTGATTAAATGTGGGTGTGTAATTTGCCTATGTCTATCACTTGGGGATGTAATCGTTATCGTGTGTTATGTAAAACTTGCAAATAAACTCTTGCCAATCCATTGATTCCTGCCGGCGTGATAGAAGTACCAAAAAACAGACACAGCTTCTGAATATAATCGTAGGGGAGAACAAGACTAGGGTTTTTTGTATACGAACGTATTCTCCTTTTTTGTGTTAATAAATAAAGAAACCCATTTAAAAACACAAAAAATAACCTTTTGATTACTTAAGTTTATCTTAAAAAGCAGTGAAAAAAGTACTGGTAGTAAAATGTGTCAAAAATAGGTATTTAAATTGGATCAGTTTTCATGGAAAAAGAGGAATATGAAACATCGATTTTGTCCAAATAAAATCGGCCTTACGCTAAACGATAGCTATAGGTCAGAGCGATTTTATTTGAACAAAATCGGTCTGAACTACAGCTATCGTTATCACACTATACGGGGTCGTCCAAGTGCACTTGTGCATGATGGCAATACCTAAATACAGTCTCGCAAATTTCTCGTGGCCCTTGTTACCTCTTCACAGATTTTTAAGCATTGTATTCTGGGTACTAGACATTATCTTGCATATCTGCAGACTGAGCCTCACCCACTGGAGTCACCGCCAAAGAAATTAGCCACAGAAGAAACAGTGACGTATAAGAAGGCGCTAAAGGACAGTGTTCGTGCCAGGTATTGTATACTTTGAATTATTTTTATCTAGTCATAGAATATACTCTGTAAAATATAGCTTGATCTCTATGACAGTTAAATTAACGTAAACAAAATTGACTTTTATTTCAAAGGTATAAAGTAGTTATTTATAGTTTGCACCTCTGTGTTCTCACTCTCTGCATTTCAACCACAAAAGCTTTATGCCGATGACAGAAAGTCTTTTTAATATTTGTGGACAATCTCACACAACACCATCTAGCCCAAATTAAGCGAATATAAGCTTGTGCTATGGTATCTAGACGACAATATATAATATATTCTTGTTTACGTTTGTAGAACTGTCACAGAGATCAAGCTATATTTTACAGAGTATAGAACTTTTGAGCAGTTGCCTTTCGGCTATCATATAAATATTTGTAACCGATGTTCATGATGGCCTTTTCATACTTTTAAATCTGTTTGGAAAGTGTTCTAATTTGACTAAGCGTTGTCCTGATTGAAGCAAATGTCACTGGTTCAAGTCCCGTCTAAACCAAATCACCTTTTCGTACCATAAGAGTAAGTACCGACGGAACCTTATTACTAAGATTCCTGTGTCCGTCAGTCTGTCTGTCTTCCGGCTGTGTCTCGTGATACGTGATAGCTGGTTGAAAATTCCACAGATAATGTTTTTCTATTGCCGCTTTTACATACAAAAACGTGTTTATTAACAAATTTTTGTACGGAATCCTTCATGAGCGAGTTTGACTTGCACTTGTCCTGTTTTTTTCTCCACATTAAATTGAAATTATTATTATTATTATCTTTCAGACGCTCCCTCTCAATATCAATGAACAGCAGTTTATCAGACGATCCAAACACCTCCGTAGAAAGCATCGCCGATATTCCCATCACACTCATAAACCCGAAGTACTCGGGCGAAAGGCGCCGAAGATCCACCGAAGAAATGCCGAGCGCGACAGAGACAACAAATATAACAATAACAAGTGTGAGGGAGACGGTGATAGAAACTCCAAAAACGCCAATTACGCCGAAAGGAAGGCGGGGTATTAGAGCTTCTAGTGGGGAGAGTACGCCAATGGTTAATAGAAGTCGTTCTGGTACTCCGGAGCGACAGGATTCGCCGGTTTTGAGGCCTCTCAGGGCTAGTAGGTAAGTACCTGTAATGAACTCTCATAACATAACTGACGATATTTTATAGACCATTGTAATAATGTGTTAATAATGTTGCAACCAGTGAAATCTTTGTGTATGTTATGAGAAGCTGTCAGTGCAAAAGTGGTCTAACCCAACCTCAGCAATAGGGGGATGCGGGGTCCTATTAACGTCTTAAGGACCCCAATGGGTCGGATCCTCCTCGTGGTGCATCCTGGGCAACGGAGTAGCGACCACTCCCCTTCCTCTGTGGGGGAGTTTTGCTACTCTGGCTAATTCCGGCCGAGGGCTCGGTGGTGTGTGTTGCTGCCGGCCGTGCCGTTATTCACGGCCGGCAGCAGCAATGCTGGGTCGCCGTCGCTTCGCCACCTTTGCTGGCGAGACGATGGCGGCAAAGTGGGAGAGGCACTGCGTGGGGGGTGGGAGTTTGGGTAGATGCTCCCGCCCTGCCATGCAGTTCGGGCTGCCGGCCGTGAATAACGGCGCGACCGGCGGCAACAGTGCTGGGCCGCTGTCACCTCGCCAGTTGACATGGTGATGGCGGCAAAGCGGGAGGTGCACTGTGCGGGGGAGCGGGAGTAACCGATAATGCTCCCGCTCTGCCGTGCAGTTCTGGGGCGCCGCGGTGAGGAGTCACTGCGCGCCCCCGATTGTTTCTTGACCGTGGGCGTAAGGTCGGGGGACCCCGCCCACCAACGGTCACATGTTGGTGGGCACCTTTCCTGTGTTCCGGGGGTGCCCATTAGCGCACGCCTGCGCCAGCCGCTCTCTGTCTCCTCTATTACAGAGGGGCGCTCGAGAGCGGTGCAGGCGTGGTCTTCAGCTCCTTAGGGAGCTTTGGGGAGCTGCCCATCTGGCTCCCCCGAGGAGAGCCCCGAATAAACGGGGCGCCCCTAGCCGGGTCCACGTGAATAATCTTTTGATATCCCTCGGCCCGGCTAAAGGGTGAGGAGGAACACCGCGGGGTTTAGTGGGTAGGACGGTCCATTCCGGACCGGGCCGGGAGTCCCACACACCATCCCAGCTGCCCCCGCAGCTTGGATGAAGGGGAGTAAAGGCGTTCCCCGCGTCAACAAAAAAAACCTCAGCAATAGGGACCATAAAAACAGTCTTATGTCGATCAAATTGATAATCTTTTGAGAATAGGCTGGTCAAGAGTACCCTTAACCAAAGAGCATGTATGAAGACACCTATGAAAGTTGAAGAAGCGAAAGTTGTAAGCCAGGATCGTAGCAAGTGGAAAGTCATAGTCTCTACCTACTCGGGTGGAAGACAGGCGTGATGTTATGTATGTGTGTATGCAAAAACAAACAATCACGCACGGAATTCACGAATGCAGAAAATGTGGCTCTATCCAATGACTTTGGAAGACTATTGTTTGCCATTCCGTGCTTCGGAAGGCACGTTAAGTCGTTGGTCCTGTTTGCCAGTAAAGTGGCAGTTCGTTAAGCCAAGTTGAAGGCCATTATGGGCGGCTTGAAAAATTTCAAAAACGGGCAGTCACTACCTGCGCCTATCCACATCAACACGGCTATACGGCCTATTACCTGGGACGAAATCTGAAAAAGGTAAAATGTTGTAATAATTTGTATATTTTTCTACTATTACACAGAAGCAGGTCCCGAACCCCCGAGCTCAGTCCACGCCAGTCCCCGTTGGCTCCAATCCCCGAGCTGCCCAAACAGGAGGTGGAATCTGAGCCGCACCCTGAGAACACACTGACTGTGCTCAGAGCTGTCAGGTACGTTACAGTAGTAGTAGTAGTAGGCACTGTATTTATCACCGTATCACTGAAGTTGGCTTCGGCGACATTCGAAACCAAGTTGCGAAACCCGTGACGTAATAAAAATAATATTTCTTCTTTCGAAACCAGTTTCAATAGAAGAAATTCTTATAACGCAACCAGTTTCAATAGAAATAGTAGTTTTCGATACAAGTGTGGGATGTCTGTTATTACAACGAGTTACGACAGGTGTTGACCCGAGCCGAAGGCGAGGGTAGACAGTCGGAACGAGTTTAAATAACAGTCCCACACGTTGTATTGAACAACTATTTTTAATACAGTTGCGAAAAATTAAGCATAAATAATAAAAACACAATAAATAAACCTGAATATCCAAAATGGCGCCAACCGTAAAAGAATATATACCTTCCTAAGCAGAGACTATGGCAGTGCACTTCATACAGCCAACTTTTTTATATTTATAAATTTAATTTGGCCGATACTTATATTAATTTATGCTTAAATTTTAATTAAAATTACTTTTTATCTGATATTGAAACAAGTTAGTATCTTTTTTTAGAAATATTTGCATGAATCACAGACATTATTTTGACAATTGGTAAAGAAAACGCACGAGTGCGGGAATGGTAAAGAAAAAGTACGAGTGTGTAATAGCCCACATCCCGAACGCTATACGTCCCTGTAATACGCCACTTTTTGAGCAACTGTATTAAAAAAATATTATTATTACGTAACCAGTTTCAAAAGAAGAAATATTATTCTTATTACGCAACTGGTTTCGAAACAAGGGATTTAGTTTAGTTATTATTGCTATTTGGGTGGAGACAAATTCAATAAATGAAGAATCTCACGTCTCGAATCACTGCGTTAGAACAAACCCGACTTTATTTTTCGAATTAGATTCGAGATAAATCACTACAAGGGATGATTTGTCATTGGCTTTCTGTTTTTAGATAATATCTTAAATGTAACCTGTAAGTCCTTCACAACTTAGTATTTTAAATGAAAAAAATAAACGTGTAATATTTGCTAACTCAACAGTATACTTATATTTACCGCACAGGTCCAAATCCCGCACCCCAGAGCGTAAGGACAAAATTGTGGTGGAATCTCCTAAACTGGAAGTGATCTGCGAATCGCCGACTAAAGCGTCCAGTCCTGAGTCTACGACGGCATCGCCTACTAGGCGTAGTAGGAGGTAATGTACTAATTTATAGCAATGCTAATAATATTTCCAGGTTTAATATATATCCTGGCATATACCCTTGCAGCAAAATGGATTTGGGGTTCATAAAAAGCTTAAGAACTGTAACGAACCTGTAAACTAATGCTAAAGGCACCGGTTTCAGGTTTAGATGACCTAAGTCCTATTTTATCGACGCAAACGAACTCGTCTGGGTGCGTTTCCCCCCTAGTATCAGTAGTCCGATTGAATAGTCCGATGATCGAACTACTGAGACTTTTCCGGCTCAGTAGTCCGATGATGCAGATTATTATAAATCATCGGACTACTGAGTCTTTTAGTCCGATTCGAAATTTTGAAATAAGAAATGGATGCAGTAGTATTAACATTTGTTTTGCATATTTATTTTTTCCAACATGCTAAATATAAAGCAAGAAAAAAAAAAAAAAAAAAAGAAAAGGAAAAAAAAAAGAAAAAAAAGTAAAGTAGAAAAAGTACCTACCTATTATTGTATAAAATTGCTTTACATTTAGCATGTTGGAAAAAATAAATATGCAAAACAAATGTAATACTACTGCATCCATTTCGTATTCCGGAATGTCGAATCGGACTAAAAGACTCAGTAGTCCGATGATCTATAATCATCTGCATCATCGGACTACTGAGCCGGAAAAGTCTCAGTAGTTCGACCATCGGACTATTTAATCGGACTACTGATACTAGGCCGCGTTTCCACTATCGCGGAACTAGGTGGAGTAGAGAGAAGCTCACTGTGAGTTGACCAATTTACAATGACAAATTTAATGTAAAATAATGTTGGTCTCGTCTTCTGGACTGCCGGACCAGACGCCCTAACCGTTAGACCACCAAGACACTACTCTCGACCGTCAAATTGTTTCACAACATTGGTCCTGGTTATTTAAAAAAAAATCACATTAAATTTCTCAATTTACAATGCTTAAAATCTCGACTGTGTAACAGTGAAAATAACGTAAGTAATTGGCTAAATTACACCCCGCACAGCTTCGCGTCAGAGGAAACGCACTCTTAGTTATCTTACCTTTGGGGTTTAGATTCCTACTAGTATTATTTTTAAGAAATACCAGTTTATGCAGTGCCGGATTAGCCACGTAGCAAGAGTAGCAAATGCTACGGGCCCCGTGAATTTGGGGGCCCCGCACTCCAACGCCTGTCTGATCGTAATAAAAAATATTAATTTAGATAGGAGCGTAAATATCTTGCATGACATAAACGCGAAGCGCTTAGGCTATGCTTCACTTCCACTTGAAAATCTGAAACTCGATTTCGTCACGTTAAATCGTAAAAATAAGTAGGTATTTTTTTACCCACGATAGAACGGAGACGGTATATACGTTTGGGTGGTGAAGATGTTTGTTTGTGCAAATACATATTGCCATTTTTCTCCAAAACTACTGGTCGGATTTTAATTGAGTTATCAGTATGGATTCAGGTTTGATTGGTGCATGTTCTTAGATAGGTGTCACGTTGACAACTCACCAGTGGACGCTGCAGTGAACGTTATTTGTGAAAATCAATGTTGCTACCTTTTTCAAAAACTACTAGTTCGATTTTGATATAGTTTTCAGTAATGGGTTTGGGTTTAATTGGTGCATGTTCTTAGATAAGTGTTACAGTGATTACTCTCCAGGGGCGCTGCAGCAAGCGTTATTTGTGATGAAAAATCAATGTTGCCACTTTTCTCCTAAACTACTAGTCCGATGTTAATGTAGCTTACAGTTATGGTTCTGGGATTGATAGGTACATGTTCTTAGATAGATGTTACGGTGACAACTCACCAGGGGGCGCTGCAGGAAACATTATTTGTGATGAAAAATTATTTTGATGCGGTTTTCATTTACCCACGACGAAACGGAGACGGTATAATATGCGTTTTTTGTTTGTGGTGAGAGGATGTTTGTTTGTTTGGTTGTTTACTTGTTTGTGCAAATATATATTGTTATTTTTCTACAAAACTACTAGTCGGATTTTGATGCAGTTTTCAGTTATGGGTTCAGGTTTGATTAGTGCATGTTATTAGATAGGTGTTACAGT
Organism: Miltochrista miniata; assembly: GCA_933228765.1. Classification (NCBI taxonomy): domain Eukaryota; kingdom Metazoa; phylum Arthropoda; class Insecta; order Lepidoptera; family Erebidae; genus Miltochrista; species Miltochrista miniata. The sequence continues at coordinate 7,817,576 of OW121766.1, read as the reverse complement.
GACTACTCACCAGCGGTGACAAAAATTAGAATAAAATTAAAATTTTGAAAATACCCACTGTTAAAAAGTTATCTATACATCTATACAAATAAATAAAATTGGAGTGTCTATCTGTAATATTAAAATAACCGCTTTCTACTACATGCATATGAATGTATATACGGTACACATACCAAAAAATATATTTTTAAATTTTTTGTTTGACTATCTGTCTGGCTGTCTGTTTGTTCCGGCTAATCTCTGGAACGGCTGGACCGATTTGGACGGGACTTTCACTGGTAGATAGCTTATGGAATAAGGAGTAACTTAGGCTACTTTTTTTTACATTCTACGCGAACGAAGTCGCGGGCACAGCTAGTTGAAAATATATTAGATAAAATAATTTAAAAGCCCCCGACTTCAAATTAAAAAAAAAACCCCAGCAAAAAATACCTTAATAGCATACACACCCCTAGCGTAAAAAATAGTTAAAAATATATTGCTCTCTAAAAAGTTAAAAACAAAAAATCAACAGTCGTGGGTTTTTTCAAAATTTAATTTTTTTTAACGTTAATGTTCTAATGTTTAATTATAATCGATATATTTAGACTAGCATCTATACCACGTTTCTACCCTTCAAGCGGGCAGATTTTAATTTTATACTTACATTTATTTTGCGAGTTTACGTAGCTGAGATTGTACTTTTTAATCGATTTTAATACAATATCGATTATAAGTATTTCGAGAAAACAGACGAACTATTTAAATTTTATTAACTCAGTCACAATCCAATCTACTGTACTGTACTGTACTGAACGCTTGCAAACGACTAGTGCTTCGCTGCAGTCGTCTGATCAAGACCTTGATACGGGATACGCCCTTTATGAATCATTATATGGCTACGTCTCTCGATCTGACCAACTGTGAAGAATACCAGCAACAGACATCAAGACGGAACAACCGAAATACACAGTACGACCATTTCAGTGGCTCAACTACACTCGACTTTGTTGAAAATCAAACATCTGGACAACGTTTCGAAGTTCAGGTGTTAATTGTCATTATTGATAACGTACTGTCTGCTTTAACTAAACGTAATGAAAGCTTATCATAAGATTACTAGTGTTTTTGAAGTATTTCGACAGCTGAAATCTCTTACAACAGAAGAGATTTTGAAAAAATCCTCAAGTATGGTCAGTGCTTACGAAATTGATTTGGAGAACAGCCTAGGTGGTGAATTAGTGCAGTTCGCAGAACTGCTGAAAACAGATGTGGCTACTGTTATTGACAGCAAGAAACAGGAGCCTCTGGAACTGCAATTTTATAAACTTTTATTAAATAGTTCTTAGGTTATGGAATGATCTCCCTGCCTCGGTTTTCCCAAACGCCTACAGTATGGGGTTCTTCAAAAGGGGTCTTAGAAGGTTTTTACAGGGTCGGCAGCGGGAGTGTGGCACCTCTGGTGTTGCAAACGTTCATAGGCTGCGGTCACCACCGGTCCTTCTGGTGGGCCGTATGCTTGTCTGCCACTTTAGTGGTATAAAAATAAATAAATAAAAAGAGTCGTGTTTCCCAAACTTAGAAATTGCCTTTCGCATTTATTTGTCTCTCATGATAACTAAATGCAGTGGCGAACGTTCTTTTTTAAATTAAAACGTATTAAAAATGTATTAAGGAACACGATGGGCCAAAAACGTCTTAATCATCTCACTTTGTTGAATATAGAGCATGATTTGCTTAGAGAAGTCGATATTGAAAGTGTTATCTCTAAATTTGTCCATATTAAATCTAGAAAAGTTTATTTGTAACAGTTTTGTTTTATTTAATACCCTAAACTTGACAACGTAAAGCAAACCAAGGGCCCCTTGACAGAATTTGCTACAGGCCCCGCGCTGGCTTAATCCGGCACTGAGTTTATGTATTTATTTTAGCTGAAATGTCTAATTTCCGTATTTCGAACAGGAGCCGCTCACGAACCCCAGAGGTGGAAATTGTACCAGAACCCGTTATACCTAGTCCACGTGCTCTAAGGTAACGCATGTAGTTTTACAAAAGATCATATATTCCATACTGTCGATATATTTCTCAGAACTTAAAATTCTATATTACTTTAATATGACATCCTTTCCAAACATGATTTATTTTTGTATAGAAATTTGCTCAGAGTAAAGAAAAATTTATTACAAGAATTTTGAATTTCGGTTTTTGTCTTAGTGGTCAGTTTTTAGTTAAGCTTGTGACACAGCATATACATTTTCTTTTCTTTTCTTAGGAGTCGTTCAAAAACACCAGAAAAATTGTTATCGTCTAAGGTAGAGCACTCAGCGCGCGGCAAGAAATCCTTATCCCGTTTAGTATTAGAAGCAAACACCTTCGCCAAAACAAAACAAACTGAAAATATGGAGACTGATTCTGTACAAGCTGACGATACTGGTATAGAGTGCACTCCAATGAAAGCTTTGAAACCAGTTCCTAGCCTAATGGATGTAACCTTATCTCCCATAGTCAATAAATCAGTTTTACAAAGTTCCACTGACTCTACAATATCGGAAAATATAGAAAAAGAACTCAAATCTGATAAGAGTACAGCAAATTTCGAAGTCAAACGTTTGGCATTTACTACTTTACAAGAATCTCGTATAGAACATTCAGTGCTTCATAGCATTGAAAGCAGCGTAGCTGAAGATACTAACATATCTATAAGTATTCAAGAAGATAAAGTAGTACATCAAGAATCTATCGCTTTGAAATCTCTCCCCGCATTCACTTTAAACGAAACTGAATTTAATAAATCAGTCTTACATTCCTACGAAAGCAGCGGAGTTGAAACATCCAGTATACAACAAGACATATCTAAACCAGATCAAAATATATCGAAACCTTTCCTTCTGCAAATGGTCGACACTGATGTTGGAAAATCTGTATTGAATAGTGAACAAAGTAGTTTTGCAGAAACTACTAAAGCCGATTCTAAGATACCAGATTGTTCTAGTCTGATTACCAATGATAGTGATATAGAAATGCAAGAGCAAAAAGATATTGTCCATTCTGCAGCTGTCCAGCAAGAGAGAGAGAAAATAGTGGAAATAGAAAGAGAGATTAATGAAATTGAAGGTGATATGTGTGAGGAGAATGCCTCGTCGGGTGATGATGACGATGATGGTATTGATGTTCGTGAAGCTTCTGAAAGCGAAAGTGATAGTTCTGGAGAGGTAACAAAATATTTTTCATATTTTAATACATACTAATTCGTACTAATATCGCAGCTAACGTTATCAATTGTCTGAATCATTTTACTGATAACATAAACACGAAAGTTTTTAAAGAAAACTTATTCAATAACTCTCTAACGGATGAACGAATCTGACTGAAATTTGGTTCAGATATAGATTATAGTCTGAAATACACATAGGCTTCAGGCCCTCCCATTGGATCGGGGAACGAAAATAGAATTCTACGCGTGCGCCTCGTATTTGTATGTATTCTATTACTAGCTGCTGCCCGCGACTTCATACGCGTGAAAATTGTTATAATGCCAATTTGACTGCTCTCTGTTCAGCTCCTAGGATATGTAGCGTGATAAATATATAGCCTATTTGAAGACCTTACCCCAAAATTGAATCAAATCTATTGAGTACTTTTCGAGATCCTTCCGGACAAAGCAAAGCAAACAGACAAAAAAACTATATTTTCGGCTTCGGTATCTTATGTTGAACACCCAGCAAGTTTTTTTTTTATATTTCCAATGTACTGTTTTGACTTTTCTATGATTTTATTATATGTATAGATTATTTATTAATGTCTTACAAATTTTATATCTCAGATTACATCACATCCAACGTTACAACTTTTTAGTTCACATAATTAAATTTCATTTTATGTGCCAGGTATCATCACCCAGTGCCGGAGAGGAGGAAGATGAAGACGTCATATCGATTAATGACACAAACGAATCGAATTCTAATTCAGACAAACTCCAAATCGATGAAAGTTCTACTGATAGGAAAGAATCAATCGATGAAAGTTCTACTGAAAGAAAAGAATCAAGCGATGAGAATTCTTCCAATACAAAAGACTCGGAACCAACTTTAGACGAAGCTAATATTCAAAATGAACGACCAGAAGCACTAGAAGTACAAGAAATAGTTAAAGGTGTACAGATTGAAAAGATTCGTGAAGTTGATTCTATCGATCCTTTGAGTCAACCTAATATTTCTATACTAACTGATGATAATTCTGCTATGGAAGTAGATAAGTCTGATGTCAACTTGAACTATTCTGAAAGTGACAATGCTGAGAAACAGGAAGATGTTAAAGATAACGGTAAGGAAGTTTCCTATCCTATATCAATGCAGTGTTTTTGCATGTAGATAATATTTTTATTTGATTCCAATGTGTTCTCAAAATGTGACTAACTGTGTTGATGTGTGGTAATAGGAAGTTCACTTGGTAGTTGATCAAACTACATTTGTGTATAATCAACTTCTTTGATTCATGACCATCTGATTCTGTTGATGTTCCTATCCTGTTGTTTTAATTACACACTTTTACTTTTTCTTTTCTTATTTTTCACGCTCTCCTCTCGCCGGTCTGCTGGTAGATATTTCTTTTAGAAATAAGCAGTACCATTGTACCTGTGTTTCCTCCTACTGTTTGTTTTTTTTGTATTGTAGTGTGTACATAAATAAATAAATAAATGTTTATCATTTATTCAAAAAATACCTTGGTATGCAATTTCGGGTATTTCTTTTCTTAGTTTATTTCCTTAACAATTTCATAAAACTTTGACTAGGCAACTCTTTCCACGTAAGCCTTTTTCATACTATTTAAAATTAACTTGTCATTTTCATTTTTTTTTATAGAATTGGAAATAGTAGAAATCGAGGAGGCAGAAACTGAAACAGTAAAGGAGCAAACAGCCGAACCTCCTCAAGTAAATGACGTTCTAGATGCAGCACCTACTGTACCTTTAGAAGTTGCCGAACAGGATATAAATATGGACACAGATCCTGTTGTACAAACACCTACTGAGACAGTAGTAGTTGAAGAACCAAGAGTACAAGAACAAACGATGGACATTGTAGACAAAACCAGTTCAGAAGTTTCCAAAACAATTTTAAAAGAAACGTCTGATAAAGAAGTAACTAGCCAAGAGATTGCTGCCAAAGAAATAGTTCAAGAAGTTTCTGAAAAAGAAGAAGTTGTAGACGATAAAGAAACAGTAAAATCTACACGAACCCGTAAACGTGTAAAATCAACCTCTTCTAACAAATCTGTGGAACCCACAGAAACTGAGATTAAAACTCCAACCACTCGTAAGCGAACTCAATCGAACGCTTCAGCAAAATCTGTTGAAATAGAACAAAAAACCCCTGAAAACGATAAAACTATAGAAACAGATACACCAAGACGTAGAGTTAAAACTCCTACAAGCGCCGAAGTTCGCAAAATTATAACTAGACGAGTATCTAGAGAAATGTCAGAAAAAGATGATTCTAAATTCCTAGACGAGTCGAGAGAAGAATTGCTGACTCCTAAAAGACGTTCGGCTCGTTCTCGAAGTAAAAATATAGATGATAATGAGAGTATTGCGTCTGATAGTTCGATCGTGTCTGGTAGAAGTCGGTTGAGTGAGGATACTGATAAACAAAGTAGGAAGGGGAAGAAATCTGTGTTGGCTAGCAAGCCGGAGTTGTCTGTGATACCTGAAGTTGCTACTGAAGAGAAGATGGATGCTAGTGATGCTGTAAACGAATATTCCAGTTCGAGAAGGTCAGTATTACTATTGTTTGACTAACTAAAATGTTTTTGTTTAGTCAAACAATAGTATGGGGGTCGTGTTTTTAGCGGACTATAGACGGGCAAATAAAATTCGTAATATTGCGATGTGAAGAACTGCTCCATAGCTCAACTTTTTTGATGTTGTAAGTAATCGACCGGTCGTGAGAAGGTGACAGTTTCATCTACATTTATAAATATTTTATTTTTTGTCATGAAAGTTTGCATTCACTTGAAATTTACTAACCATGTTTTTTTTTTATGTACAGAATTTATAATATTGTAAACAACAATCTGGGGTACCTACTAACTGACGGACAATGCAACACTTTTAGGGCATTATATCACAGTTTCAACAGTTCGAGTTACAACTATTGAAAGAAGACTCCGGGGTGAAATGGACCTTTTATGATGAAACCGAAACTTAAGATAACGACGCTTGGTTGTTAGCTTTTTTTTTTACTTTAACTTTAGGTTACCTTCCCAAGACATTGTCAAACAAAATCTTCCCCTCCCTCCACAGACTGACTCGCCACCAAAAGTCCATTCTAGAGTCTTGCATGGAAGCTCCCGCGACCCCCCGACGTCGCGCCAGTACCGCTTCGCGCGCGTCACGCACTTCACGCGCCTCACACACTTCACGCACCGCCGGCTCGGATGACGACGACAGTGACGTCACGCCCGCGTTCGACGTGCAACCGATTGATAGGATCACGCTACTGAATAAGACCGATTTTGAAGGTAGGTTTTTGTAAACCAAGTAGGGTAAACCACCCAATTATTGGCACTTTTAGAATGAATTATTGGCACTTTAGTTAAGAGTATATTTCGAAAAATAAGGGAAACCTAGTTTATTTCAGTTCGGTGTTGCCCATTATGTAGTTGTAGGTATGCATTAAAAAGTAAAATAGCATTCTTTTTCTGTTAGAAATGGGCAAAATTACCTAAAGTGCCAACGATTGGGTGGTTTACCCTATAGTCCGTTAAAAGTAAATTGTGACACATGATCTATCCCGGTTATTCTCTTTTATCGAGCGGGATGGGTCATACTCATACATAAGGCAGAATTTATTTTTAACAGACTTATCGCTGTATATAAAATGTTGTAAATAGTTGTGTAGTTGTTGTAAGTAGAGCTTATCTTTTATGTTAATAAAATTACCTGTTGATTTAACGGTTGACCGAGAAGCTTGAATTTTTAGAGAAAGTTAGACTTACTCTAAAACTTAAGAAAGATTTTTTTACTAATTCACTCCTAGGGGTGTTGAAGTTTATCGCAGTATGTCGAAGACAAAATTACCGTTTTCCGGTCTTAACTGGACCGAGAAATCACCTCTTCCCACAGACTGTGGGTAGGCAAAGATGACCTACCCACTACTACCAACCTGTGGGTCGCCCGCGCATGCCTAAATGTATCAAAAAGTGCAGACGAAAATTTTCTGGTGAAATTTTTTTCACATGTTTCGTCGTTTCTAAATATGAGGACATGTCTCTCATATTTAGAAACGACGACACAGTTTTTGACTTTTTGCCTACTCACAGCCTGCGTGTGGCGAGCCACAGATTGATAGTAGTTAGTTAGGTCATCTTTGCCTACCCACAATCTCTGTGGACTGCGTGTTGAAGTCCTATGACTAAGAATTGGGGAGGTGTAAACGTCAATAGTTGCAACCCTGTGTGTGAGTGTACCAGTACTCCCTTGTAAATAGTGACTATTGTTCATACGTACTTATAATACTACTACCCTAATGAATGTTACTGCGTGTTTTTATTTTTCGCATGCAGTGAATTTTGGTTGCGCCTCTCGTTAGCAATTCTTCTTATGGGCCACTTCCACGAGTGAGAGAATTGCCTCATTATTATCATCTATTTCTATATACAATTCATCTTGATAATCTAATCGGCACGTTCACAGAGTTTGTATTAAATACGCGGCATGACGATTGTAAAGGGTCTTAGAAGATTCTTGCAGGGTCGGTAGCGCGAGTGCAGTGCCTCTGGTGTTGCAAACGTCCATAGGCTAAGGTGACCACTTTCTATTAAGTGACCCGTAAGCTTGTCTATCACCGTAGTAGTACAAATAAAATATTGCGAAGATTCTTTCCCTCGTGAAAATCGCCCGTTAGTTCCTACCCATAGCATGAACTAATCATGCACTTTTTACATCACATCTGCGGGTCATAAAAGGCAGCATTGTTTGTTTCATAATCTGATCATAAAATGTTTCATTTCACTGCTTTTCTCAATGTTTCATTTTATTTCGATGCATCCCCGTTTTTTTTTCGGAGTAGCTACATCGATATCTTTTATAATTGGGTTTTGAAAAACATTTATTTATTATTATTAAATAATGTTACCATTTTACGGACTCTAAAGCATTGCCTGTACGAATCTGCAAATGAATCAGATTACGAATGAAACGCGCTGTGTTGCCTTTTTAGCCCCTCTGCATGCGCCATGTATCATAAACTTCACCGTGCTTTATTTACAATACTAATTAGGTTCCCCGGACGCGGACGAGTTGCAGATGAATATGTCGCCTGAGTCTTTAGCGTCTGATGCGAGCAAACAGCAGAAAGGTAACTATACTAACTTACTTTTAGATGAAACCTTTTCATATTTGCCTTTTAATTTTTACATGCACGTAGCCGCTTTTTTTTTCATTACATATTTACATAAAAACCTTTTTCATAAAAGTTACAGCAAACGTCAATCACAATAAAGCTAAGTTTAAAAAGTGATTCAAGTGATTATGAATAATGTTTTTAGTTTTGACACCCGACTTTGTTTTTTAGTGACCGAAATAGCCAAATCCTAATGTATATAATTCTGTACGTGTGTTTCTCACTCAGGAGAAGGTACTCCTAAACGGCTGTACCGATTTGTATATTTTTGGTGTATGAGACAAATTCTTTTCAAAATTTATATATAAGATTCCTGTGACATGTACCGTGCTGTACTTTGAAATGAGCTAACTGACGGACTAATAAGTAAATATCTTCGTATAACTTATTTTTGGTTTTGCAGTATGTTAAGAAAATTGAAATGAACTAATCAATTCGTTCCTTTTAAAACATAATAACTTCGTTATAAATGTTTATCTAATATGAATTGCAGCACGCCTCAACCGAGCAACGTCGGAAAGTAGATCAACCCCAAAAGCTGCTAAGATTAACAGGCGTATCTCCACCGACATCGGTAAGTGTATTTCAAATCTACATGAAGCCAGATGCCCCGTATGGCGACGAGGTCCCGTGTTGTGACGGGTAAGAGTACAAAATGTCGCCACCATAATACCTCCCGAGGATGTCGTAAGAGGCGACTAAGGGAACGCTTTCGCAAAAAGATCCATTGCGTAGAGAAGGAAAATATGAAATGACCTGGTGGTCAATAAAATGACAATCGTTAAGCCAAGTTGAAGGCCTTATGAGCGGCTTGAAAAATTTCCACTGCGGCTCGCGGCGACCTGCGCCTGTCCTACTCAACACGGTAATAGGCTCACCACCTATTACGTGGGACATAAAACTATAAGGTGAAATGTGGGCGTATAATATGCCTCTGTCGACCCCTTCAAATAAATAAATATTTGTGGACATTCTCACTACATCATCGAGTCCAAATTAAGCAATTAGAAGCTTGTGCTACGGGATCTAGACGACTGATAGACATACTTATATATTTCTATAAGGCCTATAAGGCCTTCAACTTGGTTAACGATTGTCAGTTACTGACAACCGGGTTTCATTTCGAGTTTTCCTTCTCTACGCAATGGATTTTTTTGCAAAAGTGTTCCCTTAGTCGCCTCTTACGACACCCTCGGGATGTATCGGGTTTGCGACATTTTGTGCTCTTATCCGACGGAGTCCTGTGTTGCGACAACACGTGTTCCCTTAGTCGCCTCTTACGACACCCTCGGGATGTATTGGGTTTGCGACATTTTGTGCTCTTATCCGACGGAGTCCTGTGTTGCGACAACACGTGTTCCCTTAGTCGCCTCTTACGACACCCTCGGGATGTATTGGGTTTGCGACATTTTGTGCTCTTATCCGACGGAGTCCTGTGTTGCGACAACACGGGACCCCATCGCCATACGGGGCGGTTAATGGTCAATATGGTGGTGACGCAATATAAAGGGTGTTGTACATCGACAGCGGACAGTCCGGCGTCTCCGTCGCGAGGTCGCCGCGCGTCCTTCACTCGCGCGTGCGAGGCGCTACACACGCCCAAAGGACGGCGGACCAGCACTGACCTCAGGGTATGTACGGTTTTACATATTGTAAGCTAATTTCGAATATTAATTTTAAGAATTTATTGGTCTCAAATGGACAAACGGGCCGAAAAGTCAACTTCCCGAATGATCAACTTATATAATTGACTTTCCAAAACGACAATTTAACATCATAATATTGGAGAAAGATTTGTTTGTTATAGATAGACATCGAAAGTTTATATTGTAGCACTAGATGGTGAATTCTAGTAACTTCAAGAGCCCCATTTACATTCCCGCGTTCTATGGAAATATATTCCAGGAATAAAAAGCCCATGTGTTATTCCAGACTATATAATCTCCCCTCGTGCCACTATAGTCTATTTCATCCAAATCCGTTTAGCGGTTACAGTGTGGTTAAATAACAAATATCCGATCATCTTCACTTTTTACATTCTTACTAACATTATAAATGTGGAAGTCTGCAATGGATATGTATAAATGAACTTTTTTTTACTCTTTCATGCTCTAACGACTTAGCGAATCTGGCTTGGTACAGGGATTAATGTCTAATATTGTGTATACAGAAAGGCGAGGGTGAAAGTCCTTCGGGGTCGTCGGCCCCGTCAGAGGCAGAAGTAGTGAGTGTAGAGGAGTCGACGCCGGGACGTCGCACGCGGAGGGCCGCTTCTAACGCCTCTAGCGCCAGCGGGACCAAGTCTGAAGCCGGCAAGAGGTACGTGTCTGATTATAAATGTGTATAATGTATACATAACTAGCTGACCCGCGCAACTTCGTTTGCGTGATAAATGAAGAACCGCTCGACCGATTTTGTACAAACTTCACATAAACCGTCTACTAAATAGTCCAAACAAAGCTTAAACATTTTGTTTGGATAGGTGAACCCGTTCTTGAGTTATAAAATTACAACGTGCATTGATTTTTATATACAGGGTGGAATTTAAAGATGGTAGTTGGAGGGAAAGTACCCTTAATATTGATAATGACAAGTTTTGCTGAAAGGAAACATTCCTTCACTTTCAAAAGTAAGTAAAACTGCATTCAAAGATTTTTAAAAAATCACCTGCTTGAGTGGGGAAAAAATAAACACCCTGTATTTTATGATACCAACCGAAAGTCTTTACTAAGGAACAATTTCTTTTAAACAACATAGTATCTTAAAATAAAGGAAGATCAAATAAAATATGTTTTTATTGTAAAGCTTACTCACTATCTGAAGAAAAAAGACGTGTGGCACTCGGGGACTGCCGCGGTAAAGCTATTACATAGCATTTTTTACCGACTATGCTAGTATAATTATTTCTATATAAGAATACTAGCTGATGCCCGCAGCTTCGCCCGCGTAAAATTTGTTACCGCGGGAAGTTATTCCCGGGATAAAAGGTAGCCTATGTGTTATTCCAGACTATAATGTATCTCTGTTACCAAATTTCAGCCCGATCCGTTCAGCGGTTTGAGCGTGAAAGAGTAACAAACATCCACACTCACAAACATTCGCATTTATAATATTAGTAAGAAGTAAGATTTTAAGGCCTATGTTCAACAAAGTAAAGTACCAAGTACCTACTTGACTGTGGACATTTGGGCTTTTGGACTTTTGGCCTATTGGACTTTTGGACTTTTGGACTTTTGGCCTTTTGGACTTTTGGACTTTTGTGCTATTGGACTTTTGTACTATTGGACTTTTGGACTTTTGGACTTTTGGACTTTTGGACTTTTGGACTTTTGGACTTTTGCACTTTTGGACTTTTGGACTTTTGGACTTTTGGACTTTTGGACTTTTGGACTTTTGGACTTTTGGACTTTTGGACTTTTGGACTTTTGGACTTTTGGACTTTTGGACTAAAGTCCAAAAGGCCAAAAGGCAGGAATCTTAGCATTATGTTATGTAGCCTATAGCCACTATCAATTAATGTACCTACTTACTATCGAACAGTTTTTGAAACCCTACCAGTAGTTTCAGTAAGACTTGCCTTGGTATGATGTGATCGTGGTCCCTTTGCAGCGTGTGTCCAATCCAGCGCAGCAGCTACACTTCCGACGTTTGATCTGTTGGTGGATAGGGGTCTCACTGCAGCGTTCCAATAGTCTTACGTTCGTGATGTTCTCGGGCCCGTATGTACCGAGGATCCATTGGAGGCAGCGTTTGACGAAGACTTATAGCTGGTAGCTGGTGCGAAATGTCTTTAGTGACCTTCCATGTCTCGCATCCGTATAGCAGTTAGCAGTACAGTTTTAACGTTTACTTTGTTTTGAGTTTCACTCTTCGTGTCTTTTGGACTTTTGGACTTTTGGACTAAAGTCCAAAAGGCCAAAAGGCAGGAATCTTAGCATTATGTTATGTAGCCTATAGCCACTATCAATTAATGTACCTACTTACTATCGAACAGTTTTTGAAACCCTACCAGTAGTTTCAGTAAGACTTGCCTTGGTATGATGTGATCGTGGTCCCTTTGCAGCGTGTGTCCAATCTAGCGCAGCAGCTACACTTCCGACGTTTGATCTGTTGGTCTCACTGCAGCGTTCCAATAGTCTTACGTTCGTGATGTTCTCGGGCCCGTATGTACCGAGGATTCATTGGAGGCAGCGTTTGACGAAGACTTATAGCTGGTAGCTGGTGCGAAATGTCTTTAGTGACCTTCCATGTCTCGCATCCGTATAGCAGTTAGCAGTACAGTTTTAACGTTTACTTTGTTTTGAGTTTCACTCTTCGTGTCTTTTGGACTTTTGGACTTTTGGACTAAAGTCCAAAAGGCCAAAAGGCAGGAATCTTAGCATTATGTTATGTAGCCTATAGCCACTATCAATTAATGTACCTACTTACTATCGAACAGTTTTTGAAACCCTACCAGTAGTTTCAGTAAGACTTGCCTTGGTATGATGTGATCGTGGTCCCTTTGCAGCGTGTGTCCAATCTAGCGCAGCAGCTACACTTCCGACGTTTGATCTGTTGGTCTCACTGCAGCGTTCCAATAGTCTTACGTTCGTGATGTTCTCGGGCCCGTATGTACCGAGGATTCATTGGAGGCAGCGTTTGACGAAGACTTATAGCTGGTAGCTGGTGCGAAATGTCTTTAGTGACCTTCCATGTCTCGCATCCGTATAGCAGTTAGCAGTACAGTTTTAACGTTTACTTTGTTTTGAGTTTCACTCTTCGTGTCCATTTTCGCAACTGCCCACGGGGCGCGGCTGTGTAAAGGTTGTTCTGGCCTTGGCGAGACTCGAAATGATGTAAGGTACTCTTCTATCCCATCAGTTTCTGACACGACACTCCCGAGGTACGTGAATTAGTGCCTCCACCACATCTCTTGCGTCTGTCGATTTTAATTTCAGTCCAGCCATTCGAGCCAACGAGCAGTATGAGGCAATACTGCTCGTTGTCCTGCACGTTGTCCTGCAGACATGCATGACGGCGTGTGTGTGCCTCAGCAGGCACAGGACATCGGCATCATTTAAATCCTCCAGGATATCAGTATAGGCCCCATTCTATGCCGCGCCGATTGTTCTTTGCGGTATTCAGCATTATACCATCTATTTTCTATGGATGGTTGTTAACTATCCTGTTATCTTCATAACGATCCTCTAAGGTAGGTACAGTACGTATTTTCAAAAGAGTTTGTGAACTCTATTTTTAATTTCTTTTTCAGAATATTGATGACATTTGATTGATGTCATTTTATACACGTTACGTCTACTACATTGATACATGTAATAAAATTCTAACACGCCGGTGTTTGTATGTAAATTGTTTATACTGAGGAAAATTCTATACTGAGGAATAGCTTTAACCATTAAGCTCTATTTTGATTAAGCAAACAGGGCAGATTCACACGCTACTTGATGAGTATGATTAATAAATACCTCTAATTTCATAGACCTTGTGTGACGTAAACAAAGTTGCGAGGGTCAGCTAGTTAAAAGATAAAACAATAGGTTTCTTCTTAAAAACTATTTTTACAAACTTTATGGTAATAATAGACATTCTTTGAAATATGCATGTATGGTATTGTTGTGACTTTTATGACACGTTTAAAGTACATAGGTATGAGATAGATGGCGCTCGCGGCTACGTCAGCGTGAAATTTTCTTCCCGCTTCCCATGGGAACGTACTCCCGGGTTTGGTTATCTTTATAGCAGTATTATATATAAATTAACAAAACAAAAAATAATACTGCATTGGTGATAATAATAATAAAATGTATGTATATAGAGTACTCACCTCTTATATTTGCTCCATGGTACTCACTCATTTTCTTTCACTATTTTTCGTGACTTTCTTCATTAATAACTGCACTTTGTTTATTCATATTTAAAACACTTTTTACACAAATTATACGAGTACAGTTCACTGTTGTACATAGATGATGAATACCTATACACCTATAGTCGAATTTTTATTTAGACGAAGTAAATTGACAGCAACTAATGTAATTGACAGCATCGAAATTGTCATTTCACATTATGAACTCTAAATTCGACCAGCACTCTTAATTCAACTTTGGTCGAGTGGTTAAGACGCGGATCGGTACGCAGAAGGCGCAAGATCGAACCTGGGTACAAGCATCAATTTTTGGATTATTTGACACAATATAATAATATATAACGACTGCAGAGTTCATAATTGACGTAAACAAAAAAATTATGAAGTGCGAGACGAGATACACGAACGTGGCCGAAGGTAGCCGAGAGTGTGACTCGTTTTCGTGACACAATTTCTGGATTCGGTCTCCACGCAAGGCCCGCGATAGAAGCTATGCAATAGCTTAAAAAATACAGTCTTTGAAGTTGGTTGGATATGTGACCAGAACAAATATTCCCATACACAGAAACTAGAACATTTTTAATCCTCTTCATCTTCAAAAAACTTCAAAAAAAAGGAAAAGAATCTCAATAAGACTGCTTTTCGATTCCCGGCTCAAGCAGGTGATTTTTCTAAAATCTTTAAATGCAGTTTCCTTACTTTTGAAAATGAAGGAATGTTTCCTTTCAGCAAAACTTGCCATTATCAATATTAAGGGTACTTTACCTCTAACTACAGTCTTTAAATTCCATCCTGTATATAGATTGTGTATGTATGTGAGAGTCTCTCTGCTTCGTGCGAGGCAGAAGTAGTAGATGCAGAGAAGTCCACCCCGGACTGACGTACGCAAAAGGCCGCCTCAGTAGACAGGCGCTAAGCACATTGATCTGGCGTCTGGCGCGAACATCAATCTGTTTCAATCAAATACACGACAATAAGGTCGTTATTTGATCTAATTCAACGGCAACTCATCGCGCTATAGCCCTAGACCATATATCACGGGACTAGCCTTTGCGAACCACCGCATACAAAAATATTCTGCATATAAAATTTCATTATATTTAAAAATGTATTAACCGACAAACGCGTAATGGCTGTTGTGTGTTAATTTTTATTGTACAGTCAACTACAATGAAATGTACTAGTTTAATCATATAAAATGATATACTGATGTACAGTGCTTTTTATAAAGCCAAAAGACCAAATGGTCTATTGGCTTGGCAGAAAACAATGCTGAAGTAAGGCGCATCCTGTGGTTAAATGATCTAAGGCTATAGCACACCATTACAGCGTCCGCCCCAATCCGAATGACCTTGTGTCCGTGTATTTAGTACAGTATTTGATCGTAATAGAATGCTATATCCGTGTGAGAAGCCGGATCAATGTGCATAGCTCCTTCCGGTGTTGAGAGCTTCCCAGCGATATCTATACTAATATTATAAAGAGGAAAGATTTGGTTGTTTGTTTGCATTGAATAGGCTCCGGATCTACTGGACCGATTTGAAAAATTCTTTTACTGTTGGGAAGCTACACTCTTGCGGTGAACATAGGCTATATTTTATTCCCGTACTCCCCCGGGAACGGAAACTACGCGGGTGAAAACCCGTGACGTCCGCTAGTCGAAAATAAACAGCCATACACAGTTGCTTCTATCAGATAATAACAAACTCTTGACTCCAAATTCATTTAGGTTTGGAGACAAAAGAGAACGCGCAGATAGAAAGACTTGAGCCGTGGTCTGAGCACTGCTGGACTCCGTGATACTCACGGCAATATGGCTGGAGGCAACAATGTATTATTTCTTACCCGAATAACTAGGTTTCATTACATTTCTTAACTTTTTTTATTTATATCACTAAGGTGGACGACAAGCATACAGCTATGGACGTTTGCAACACTCGCATTGTCGGCCATGTAAAAACCTTCTAAGATCCCCCTTGAAGAACTTTATTTGTATCAAATTATATCAATAATTAACATCTGTGTCTTTTTCAGGTCGAGGAAAGCATCCGTAGACGGAACCAAGGATACTAAGAAGTAATTCAATGGATTAAGTTATTTTGTATTTATAGTTAAAGTTACAACAATGTTTTTTTTTTCGTTTTGCATTTACATCAAAATAAACGTTCAAAATCTTTACAAGCTTGTTTGTTTTTTTTTAATATACCGTAAGAGACTTAGGTGCAGGCCACACATAATGTACCTTACATAGAACGCTGGCGGGACGCGGCCTTCCTAAAATGTACCTATCAGGAAGACTGATCGTGGCTTCTATACATTTTGTATGAGACGGACGCGGAGGAGAAGATTTCTCCTCCGCGTCCGTATAATATGTATACATTTAATGTATGTCCGCGCTCGTCCTTTACCTGTGGCCTGCATCTTAAAATTGCATTCCTATCAAGATTTTCTGGACCTAAACCTACTAACGAACGAGGAATTAATATGCAGGCGCCTTAGAAGAGTAGGACAGGGTCCACAGAAATCAGAAACGGGAAAAGTGGTATGGCGCGGCGTGGTCAGGTCGCCGCGAACGACATGTGAAATTGATTCTTTATGCAGATGTTACCGGAAATGTATGAAATCTAGGAATTATATAGAAATCCTAATGCTTCGTCTACATGACCCGCGAAGTTGAACAAAGTTGGACGAATACAATAGTGAAGAGAGGCACTTCGGCTTACTTCGACAAAATGTTACTTTGCTTCGGAAACTTAAGAAATGTATACAAATTTATAATCAGAGTGTAGAAATTCCTACTCTATACACCTATTACGGATATCAGGTTAGGTTTGAACTGTGACCATTGCATTGCGCGAAGGCCACCGAGCGCCAATGGTGCCCTGTACTATGCCCTATCAGGAAATGTGTCTAATATTTCAGATTTCCGATATTAAGAATTACATACATTTTCTAGGAATTGTATACAATGACGAACTACATACATTTCAGTTAACATAGATACATGGTACATGGTAAGAGACTTCATGAGTTCTAAATATTTTAGTGCTATTTTGATTCTTGCAGATAACAACAGAACCAACCGGCGTTTTAAAATTATGAACTGTGATGTAGCAGTTACCTGCCAAACATTTCAATCGGCTATAGAAATGAGGTTTATACTGTCAGTACTCGGCCGCTGTTCTCCACCATCTACCTACTTAGGTGCGGCGCAGTGGCGGCACGGCAGGTGATACATCGATATTCCTTGGCATAAGCGCATACTGGCGGTAGCTATGTCGCAAACGTCCTAGCATACCGAAGCGTCCTTAGAGGCGTCCTTGCTCGCGGCTAGCTTTTTACATAACTTGCTTGGGCGCGCTGTCTTGCCGCTGTATACCGAATACTGCCAAAGCATCACGACGGATGCCAAACCGTACCAAAAATACCATACCTAAAGGATACCGCGGAATTGTTTATAAACTTATGACCGTTAACATTGAAAATTTCAACTTTATTACCAACGTCTTAAGTTTCACTTTTATTCGTCGTCGTCGTCGTCTAAATGCCATACCGCCAATGTGCTTTAAGTATTGAGGTATGTAGCTACAAAAATAAAATGAGGGTACATTCAAAATACGTTTATTATATTTAATACAACAATCAGTCAATGTTATTCATCACGAACACGTTCGTTTAAAAACTATAAAAACTTCCAAATGACGCAGTTTTCTTAATACATAATTTATGCATTATTAGGATTATCTTATAGTTATTATGAAAGGAATAGTACCTTAGTATGAGATCAAAAGACACTAAAGTGGCATCATTTTATTAGGTAATATTTGACGTCTGTCAGTTTTATCTTCATAATGAGAATGATGAATGAGAAAGTGAATGAATCGATACGGACTTGAGAGATATGTGAATTTTAAAAAGCATCAGGCAAATCCCTGTTCCATTACTATTTTTTCTTTCGTAACTTTAAGGAGCAAAATAAGACGAGTACTATATAATTTGATTGCCAATTCTTGTGAAATTGAATTATCAAATGTTACCTATTATAACGACTCTACTTTAAGGCCCTACCCGAAACTGGTGTATTGTTCGTGGTATTATCATATGGACACTTTTCACACAATGCCATTGAGCCCAAATTCTTTTAATGATGTTTGTGCTATTGTATCTGGATAATTGATAAACATACTGTGATAATACAAATTTGAGATAGTACAGATGGAAACCTACATACTAAATTCGCTGAGGCTTGACAAATAGACAACTCATTCACAGACACGAGGTCAGGCGGTCTCAAGCGAATTATCGATACTGATTTGTG
The DNA here is from genome assembly GCA_933228765.1 of Miltochrista miniata. Taxonomy (NCBI): domain Eukaryota; kingdom Metazoa; phylum Arthropoda; class Insecta; order Lepidoptera; family Erebidae; genus Miltochrista; species Miltochrista miniata. The sequence continues at coordinate 7,799,011 of OW121766.1, read as the reverse complement.
CGCGAGTGTGTGTAGCAGAGGACAGGCGTGAAAAAAAAGGATACATACATGAGTTTTCCATCTGTACTATCTCTAATTTGTGCTGATAAATTTCGAAACACACATTTTCAGATTGCACAAATATTTGTTCCGGACAACATATTTTTTGCGCCAAGTGTAAAAATAAATAAATATATGTAATCAAATTTCAGCAAACTTGCACATTTGTAATAATAGTAGGGTGGTAAGATGAAGTAGACATGTTCTATCCATGATGTGAATATACATCCTTTTATTTCATTACCAAAACATTTGAAAAAGTATTTTCACATTAAAAAGTTATTTATATACGTCAAATAGAAATAGGCAAGGAAATATAATACTTAACGATCTTTTTTTTTTTCAATCAAGGCTATCCGAGTTTTCTTTAATATCACATTTTATATAAAAAAATCCGGAAAATACTTAATCGATAGGATAGATGTTAAAAAGTTATGAATTCATTTTTAACATTTAAATTATAGTATGAAGTACTCGTACATTATTATCTTTGATTATATATACGCACCTTTATACATTCTTGAGAAAACGTTACAAACACGTTACTTTTGCATTTATAAATGTTAGTAAGGATGCTGTTTTTATTACTAAAAAAATACAATAACATTTGCATCCATTCCTACGCTGTTATTGCAGTGAAGAGTTGCCATTACACTTAATATTTTCAAATAAATTGATCACAATTTCAGTTTTAAATGCATCACACAGTCGAGATCTCACTATTTCTGAATCGTAAAATACTATCTTTCGTCTTTCTCCAAGCTTTTAAGCGACCTACCAATATGGTGTATCATATTTGGGTCTAAAACAATCTTTTTCGGTAACATGTCATTCAAATCTACAGGTGCTATAATATCTTTTGGATGATCGACTAAAGTATTACATATTTCACTTTCTTTCAATTCAAGTTCTAGTTTTTGCGTACAATCGACTACATCTCTCTTTTGTCTGACCACGCTAGGTTGTATTTTTGAAATGGCTTCAATTTTCTTTGGTATATTGACTTGTATTTCGTCATCTGATTGTTCTGCGGCAGCTTCTTTGTCATGAATTTGTTTACTAGACAGTAAATCAGTAATAGGTTTAGGTAAAGCCACATTTGGAGGGATTTTAACTTCTGAATTTTTGATTTGTGCGTCTTCGCCTAGCTTATAAGATTGTGGTTCGTCAGCTGCATGTGAATGAAGTTTGCCATCGTTTTGTTTTTGAGCAGGTTGAATTTGTGCTTTTGGTGATTCTGCTACTATTCCATTCACGACTGCTTTAGCTTCTTTATTTGTCTGAGGTACAATACTTTGAGGATGTACAGCCTGAATACTAGGTGGGACATCATTTACTTGTGGCATATTGGCAGCAGCATTAATAGACGGTATATTATTTTGAGCGTCATTGACTGCACGATTTATTTCATTTTTCACATTTTGAGCGTAGCCATTGGCATTTACTGTAGGAGCGTTATTTAAAATTTGTTGACCTTGAGGAATAACTACGTTTGGTAAGAGAGAATTCACGATTTGCGGTTGAATATTTTGAGGATTTATGACTTGAGGTTGAATATTCTGAGAATTCGCGACTTGTGGCTGTATATTCTGAGAATACACAATTTGTGGCTGACTATTCTGAGAATTCACGACTGGTGACTGCATATTCTGAGAATTTGCGAGTTGCGGATGATTATTTGAAGGATTCACAATTTGCTGCTGAATGTTTTGAGAATTCGCTACTGGTGGCTGTACATATTGACCATTCGCGACTGGTGGCTGAACATTTTGACCATTCACTACTGGTGCCTGGATATTTTGAGAATTCAAGAGTTGTTGTTGAACTTGCAAGGGTAAACCACCCTGTTGACTTGGTGGGTTGACCCCACGAGCCTGAAGATTTAGAGGTTTAGGTTGCGGGGGCGCATTTTGAGCATTCATATCTGGTTTTACATTTATCACATTTCCTTGATTCACATTTTGCGAATATACTTGTTGTTGTTGTGCGTTCTGATTAATTTGAACAGGAGCATTAGCAGAAGGTATACTATTTTGAATGCTGTTATCTTTAGCCGCGTTAGACTGCTCTGGCTTTTCTTTCATTTCTTTTATAGCTTCAATAGTCTCTACAGCTTTTTTAGCTATTTCTTGCACAGCTTCATTTGCTAGTTTTTCCAAACGGTCCTCTTTTTTATCATTTACTTCATTAGGTTTTTCGGAGACGCCACCGATACTTTTTATAGCCATGTCAGCAATCTGCTTTATACTTTCCACGGCGATTTTCTTAGCTTCATTAGTGTCTGCCTCGTTTTTATTCTGTTTTAACTCGTTTTGAGTTTTAATTATTTCGTGTAAAATCTCCTTTTGTTCCTTCATCAACTCTTTTTGTTCTTCGCCATGTTGTTTGATTGTTTCAATAAGTTTCTGTTGTTTAATCATATCATTTTTATCTTCATTGGACTGTGGCTTTATAATTTTTAGGCTTTCGGGTTCAGGCTTATCAAAGCCGTTTACGTTTGCTGGTTCTTTTTCTGGTATTGTTTTAACATCTTTAGGATGAGTTTCTTTCACTTTCTTCACAGTTTCCTTTACAGCAGGCACAGGTTCAAATTTATTTTCTTCGAATTTGACTACTTCAATCTTAGGTGGTGGTATTTTTTCATTGGATTGTGATTCAGGTGGTACTGGGTTGGGTGGTTGTACTTCAGAATCTTTTATACTGTCCTTAGGTGGAACATTGTTTTCTTCGATTGATTTAATATCTTGTGGTTTCAAGTATACATCTGTAAATAAACATTCATTATTTATTGTGTCATTTGTACTTTAGGATCGACAAAGCTAATAATGATACTCATTCATAACATCATAACATTAAAAAGTATCTATTGCACCGTCTTTTTTTTTTAATAAATAAATAAATATTCGCGGACATCTCACACAACGCTATCTGATCCCAAAGTAAGCTAGGAATAACCTGCTTGTGTTATGGGTATCAGACCACGGATATTAATACTTATATACTTTTAAATACATACATATTGTACATAGAAACACCCAGACTCTTACGACAAACACTTAAGACAAACATTTATGGGTCACACAAATATTTGTCTCCGGTGGAAATCAAGCCCACGACCTCCAGCGCCGCAGGCGGTATCACTACCGACTGCGCCACAGAGGCAGTCAATTCAATGGTTAGAATATTTTAACGAAAGCTATTTAGTGCAGAGATATTTCATTATAGGGTTTTATTTAAGTCGTAAGGTGCAGCTACATTAATATAAAAACCAATTCACTTTGTAGTGCTTATTATACGGATTGTGTCCCTCAACGTGTTTAAATATAGGCAACTCACCATCTTTGTCCCGTTTCTCGAAGAAATCCTCTACGATCTTATCGATATTTTCCTTCGTATACTTCTCGTCATAACGATCGACCTTGCTATTTTCGCCCGCTGCTTCTAAGTTAGCGTATGTGCCTAGTACCATGATAATAAGTCCTAGTAGTAAAACACCCTGAAATTTGTTATCATATTTATTAAAATTGTGCGTAACTTAAGAGGAATTACGAGAACATGTCGTAGAACATGTTAGCGAAAGAAAAGTGAGTAAGTATTATTTTTAGCGGGTTGCTATATTCTCTATTTTGACAAATTGTACATGTATACTGCGGCTGCCCTGTAAGAAGTATATTCTATTAGAATTCCAATCTGTCTCGACATAATCAAGATAGAAAATATGTTTCAGAATTTGTTTCTTATAGGCCCACCAGTATAAATTTATTTGAATAATAAAATTCATAGTATTCACAATAGGTCAACGACTTCGGTCGTTAAATAAATATATATATATATTTTTTTATTATGCACATTAATATCATGATCACGAGTGATGTCAATCAGATAAATAAATGTAAGCGATTGAATTGAGTCGTAAATAAATTAAATAAAATAAAATTAAATTGTGTTTATTTCATATCACAATCTTTGTTACAAAATGTTTCAGTAGGAATTTCCATGTAAGCTAACATAATGCTTGTGTTTGGGAATTCCTCTCCTCCACAGTCGTTTTATGAGTTTAGATTTTCATTTACGAGATGTTTAGTTTATCTTATCAGTATACTATGCAGATAAAGATTATGCTAAGTCTAAACAAATATAATTTAGGATATAAAATATGAAAGAACAGACGGATAGAGGATGCGCAGGCGCGCGTGTGTGTGTGTGTGTGTGTGTGTGTGTGTGTGTGTGTGTGTGTGTGTGTGTGTGTGTGTGTGTGTGTGTGTGTGTGTGTGTGTGTGTGGTTTTGTGAGTGCATGTGTGTGTGAGGGTATGTTCGAGGTTTGTGTGTTTGCGGTGTATTTTTTGATTATATGAAACAGAGCCATTGATTTCACGGATATTATTAAATTATTAAATGTAGTAATGAAATTTATATTTGTCAATTTTGCGAAATGAGCAAGCGTCGGATTATCAGAGGGATATTATACATTGACTGTATGTAACAAATTTTCAACATCAGCATAGGTCTTGAACTTAATCCAGTTTACAACTGCATCTTTGCAGTCTCGTAAAGTAAGGGAGTAAATGTCTATTTCTTTGCTGATCAAATTATACAAACGCGTTGATTGTCTGGTGTACTGTCGATGAGCGAAAGTTGATTTGACCATAACTGTAGGGGCTACAAAATGTTTTCTTCTACCAGTGATTTTTTGTGGGTCAAAAGTGAGGGATTTGTGTTTTCTTAGGATTATTTGGAGCACATAAAGTTTCCTAACGGTCAAAAGGGACGTATTTATAAATATATAATTGCATTTATAAATAAAAATAAATAATTGCCATATAAAGAGGTAAAGTAGTTAAAACAGAGTAAATGTGTATGTGTGTGTGTGCGCGCGTGTGCCAGCCATATAGCTGTATAAAAATCTCACCTTAGCCAGAACCCGTTCATTAGTATTCTTATAAGTCAAATTCACAAAACAAGCCGCAGGAAACACGACACATATGAGTACTCCAATAGTGGAGCCAGCTAGCCCGAGCACCAGTTCGATGTTCGGGATGAGCAAACTTATGAATAGTGCCACGGCGACTATGGCCACTGTGATACAACGAAACGTGGACTCGGGGATCGAGTGGTTTATTATGTGGTCGTGGTGTGATGAATGTACCTGGAAATTAACATCAGTAGACAAAATATTGTGATATATTATTATTTTGTTTCATCATGCTCAAATTAAGCTAATATTGCTTGTGCTATCTTGCTAGACTATTGATAAATATATTTTAGTCGGTCGCCATGTTTCGAAGAGCCATTGACACAAATCCTACTAATATTATAAATGTGAAAGTTTGTGAAGATGTTTGAATGTTTATTACTCAATCACGCTCTAACAGCTGAACGGATTGGGCTGAAATTTGGTACAGAGATAGCTTATAGTCTGAAATAACACTACACACAGCTACTTTTCATCCCGGGAATATGGAACACATTCAAACAAACATGGGAAGCGGGAACGGGTACCAAATTTCACGAGGTCGAAGCCGCGAGCATTATCTAGTACTACATTTCTGAAGAAATAGGTTCGAAAGGACGTGAGGATTCCTTTGAATGTAAGAGTAAATAATAAACTGGCGTGTTGGCTTTATCATAAAAGAGCTTAATGATTAAATCTAGTATAAAATAAATCAGTCCAAAAAATAATACAGGTAAAAAAAAAGTCTATATTGCAAAATGTCTTGATACCTACATATAATCACGCCTTACTCTTCGCAAGGGTAGGCAGAGACAAAATATACGCCGATATTTCACTACTGTATCCGGATCCAACATCGTACTTCGGAATGGAAAAGTCAATAACTGATTTGCCATCTCATTATCAGCCATAGAGAAGGATGTTTAACGCAAAGTTCGTTTACAGAATGCTGAGTCAGCGAGGCTACAAGCGTTTCTACGATTCTTATTACAGGGTGAAAGTTTCTATGGAACAAATTTTATCCTGAACAATAGTCCTACCTTATTTAGGGATTTAAAAAAAAAATTTAGTTGGTTCAATTCCCAGGTGAGACAAGCTAATTTTAGAAAATCTTTGAATACAGTTTTGTTTCTTTTTAAAAATAAAGTAATGTTTACTTTCAATAAAATGAGCAAACTAAATGATTTAAAGCAGAATGCTCATAGAAACTTTCCACCCTATATATAAAAGCAAATGAACTTCATTATAACATACCTTTTTGTACAAGAAAGAGTAAAGGCTGGCGCGGCAAGGGAAGATAATGAGCGGGAAGCTGAACGCCAGCGACATTACAAAGCCCAGCTTGATGACGTCACTCGCCCACGTGGGACTCAGGCTCATCAGGATGTTGCCTGCCAACAATATGTTTTTCAAACAAACAAGAACAGATGCACTTGTAAAACGTCCTGAATATAAACCAAAGAATTACCACCACTCCACAACGCGACCCACCTGAGAAGAACTGGCAAAAAACTCAAAAACTTATCGTTTAGTTTTAACTCTTGAAATGGTGCTTTGGAAAAGTCTAGCTAGTGACCAAGGTTTATAGCTGGCAAGCCTGTCAACTATCTTCATAAAATTTAAACCTATCATAAGCACTTGTAAAATGTCGAAAATATAAATTTTAGTTATCTTTTTACAAATTTAGACAACATAAATATTTTAAGACTTACTGTTCCTTCATAATCTTTCATTCTTAAAGTTTATGCAAAAATATGGACATTTGTCTACATGGTATAGATTTTGACACACCTCCGGTAGACCTATGGCCAACCGGAGGTGCCCTTGCACATTTCCTAATTGCCCTGAACAAAATGCCGTATCAAATTCCCGGATCGATCATACCGTTTGGGAGCTAGGCATGTAACAAAAATCCCACTAATTCAGAGAATGGGGGGGAAGGGAGGCGGGGGCATTCAAGACACTCAACTCTAGCAACCTCCTAACTAAATAATGAAACAATGAGCTGTACAAACCTGATATATCTTGTGAACAAAACGCGATGTAGCCGAACACCCCAAGCGTTAGGTACACTCCAGTACATATGTTTATAGCGTTTTTGGTCACTACATTCATCTTCTCTAAGGACAGGGTAGGCAGGGATTCGAATATTTCGAACAGCTGTCTGAAACAGAAACGTTATTTTTTAGTTTTACAGAAGCCAGTAATATTGTGAGGTTTTAATATCTACAAATTGAAGTGTCTGTCTATGATTAGACTTATTTGATTATTTACACATACCTTCAGATACGGTGCCCAGAGGACAATTTGATACATTAGACATTTTGATATGGTGGGCATTCCGATACAGTAGACATTTTGATACAGTGGACATTCTGATATAGTAGGCATTTTGATACAGTGGACGACTTGATACAGTAGACATTCTGATAGAGTTGACGAGATGGCATTCTTATACGCGGACGTAGTAGACGTAGTACAGTGCAAGAATTTTGGAAATCAGTTCCGTAGTTTTGAAGACTATTTAATGCAAACTAGTAATAATTTTTTTCCCCTTTATAATATTAGCACAGTATAAAATAAAGAGATATGATCTGTAGCCTGTGATATTAGTATAAATGAAAGACGATGTGGCAACAGTCGTAATGGTGGTAATGTCCTTTTAGCCTGTTCGTGGAGTTCCAAGCATCTTGGAATAGTCCCTTTACATTTATGTAAATAAATCAAGTTGTAAATCAAATATTATCAATTTTGATACGAGTATATGCGTCATATTTTCGATAATACCTACAAGAATCACCTTGAACGATAAGCAAACATGGCTTTTGGTTAACAACATGTGTTCAATATACAAATAAATAAAATCGCAAGTGTTTGTGTGTAACATCTGAGTAACCATTATTTACAACTTGCTGTTCCCGGCGGCTTTGTCCGTGTAGAGGTCGTTATCGCGTAAATCATTACCCTCCTATTGAAAAGTCAGTTAAAAAGTAGCCTATGTCCTTCCCTTGCACTCAAACTATCTTTATACCAAATTTCATTAAAATCGGTTCAGCGGTTTAGGCGTGAAAGCGTAACAGACCGACAGACGAAGTTACTTTCGCATTTATAATATTGGTAGGGATTACTTATTATGAAACTTTACACAATACTGAACAGTAACATCTGTATTATCTGAGATGGCTGAATCAACTTTGGTGGGTATTTATGGTGCCAATATGAACCATTGAAATTATGTGTGTGCAGCGCAGTAAAAGCATACATACTGTAAGTCTCTAACGCGCAAGTAGGTAAAGGAATTCACCATTAGTCTGACGGAAATAAGTTTAGGGAGAGTAATCATTGCTTCAACACAAAAAGGCAATGTACGTTTTATAGCTCGGAAGCAATAAAACGTACATTGCCCGTAACACAAGTATAGTATGTATTACCCATATGCAAATGATTCTGACAAAATGGCTAACCCAACTCGCTTTTATTGGCTACGCGAACATTACTGAATTACCAGAAAGATTCGGTTGAGCTGCGCAACTGCATTAGGTTATCTAAAGATGAAAGTCTACAACCGGTGTATTTTACCAGTTATGGCCTACGGTGCCGAGACGTGGACACCTACGGTGAGGCTAATCCATCCCCTTAAAGTTAAAGTCATCATGTGATCTGGTAGAGAACCAAAGTGGTCCATATAGCTCGCAGAATAAGTGCATTAAAGTAGCAGTGGGCTGGTCAGATCTGTAGAAAAATAGATGAAGCAAACAAGTTCTGGAGCGGAGACAGTGACTCATAAAAAGTAATGTAGGACATTGTAGGACGTTCATCCGCCAGAGGGACCAATGACCTATAAGATCGCCGTCAGGGCTGGGCTGCGACATGAATTGACATACGCGTGCACCGATTGTGTCTATATTCACGAAATTTTCTTTAGTATGTGCTAAGATAATATAATAGTATTATATACAGATAGGCCCTGCCCCCCACTAAGCAAGCTTCCCCACCCCTGTCACAGCTGTCATTATAGTTGGAGTATTTTGACGAAACGTTTGCTGAGCCTTAATGGTTACACACACACACACATTCAAGCTCTGTACAAACAACGTGTTTTAATGTAGGTGACAGAATTCAAAACGAATCAATTGGATATATATGGAGTTTCCGCCATGTGGTATGTGGTTATACAGCCCTATAGTCAATAGAGGCAGTGGGTTTCAGTGCTTAAAAAGTGAGGCTACTAACGCCTGACAGAAGAGCGCCATGGAGATGATGGGCACGCACTGCAGCAGGCCGGCCGGCCGCCACATCTCCACGCGCCGGTGCCAGTCGCTCGTCATCAGCTGAGACGCCGCCTCCACTACCACCTGCCGGCAAATACCGTATCATCGCACTATTGATACAGTGCACGGCATCTAACTTGACAAGGTTTTGGAGTACTGGGGAAAAGTTCGCGCATCGTACACTTAGAGACACAAAAAAGTTCTCCACTCACTCCAAAAAGTGCTCTGCTCACTCCAAAACCTTGCCAAATTAGATGACGTGCACTGTACTATGTTGATGGCACTTGGTGGAACTTTAAAGAGTTGGCTGCAACTTCTGATCAGAAGCGCAGGCCTCCTTTCGAAGGAATACCTAGTTCTCTCGCAATATAAAGCCGTGTAAAAGATCTTCACGAATGTTTTCACAGGGAGTCTGATTTGTTACATCACCATAGGTAGGTAATAAAAGATGTCCTGATTATCTTCTTTATTTCTCGAACTTTTTTTTTGCATGTGGAAATCCGCATGGATGCTATGCAGGACTCCTACCAACTAAGATTGCACGGTGCAACTACCTAACTACCTGTGGCCGGGAAGTCCTCGGAGCACCTCGGAAGGATGTTTCCAGGAATTTCTTAAGCCCTTTTTAAACTAGACTAAAGTTAATGGTGTACAATAATATTATTTCACAATAGCTTACTAACTGACCTTTATAACTAGACAGAAGTAGAAGCCGATGGTGGCCGCGCTCACATTGCTGAGGCTGTCGACGTTTCTCAGCAGACCCAGCGGTAGTACACATACCAGTGACACAATCACCATTATAGATGTTCTGAAAACATTTGGATTTTAGGTCTTCAAAGTAAAGCCGCTTGCCTGTTGGGCAGTATATTTCAGAGCATTAAGGATGATTGTCTTTAAAATTTAAAATCTCTATTAGAGTTTTTAGCTACAAAAAATTCGCGCAAGATTTAATTACTACTGACAAATGTGTCTCATAGTGACCTATAAACCTACACCATTTTATATGTCAATATTAAAATTAAGAATTTTAAACGACCAGGTTCATAATTGCTAATTCCCTATGCTAGTATTTCTCAAACTATGGGTCCACTCAATGTTTGCTGAGCTGAAATAGCAAATATTGAGTGGGCCTTGATATGAAGCACTATACATCGACTGCAACAAACTGAGCCTAAAGCCGTATTGACCGCCGCAAGATAGGTATTTATTGTTACATGGGTTTTAGGCTAGTCAACTTTGAGAACCAGGGCCCTATCCAAATAAAACATAAGAAATAGACTTTTATTACCTCAACATATCACTCTGGTTGATGTTGAACATCTTCGCAATGATCTGCGGCCCGAGATCCCCCACCACAACAAAGTACGCTATGCAGGTGCCCATCAAAAACCCAATAATGCCGACTTCCACCGCCATCTTACCAGCCGATCCAAACACGTGAAAGGCTACAAAATAACAAATATATTATTAACTAGCGGACGTCACGCGGTTTCACCCGCGTAGTTCCCGTTCCCGTGGGAATATGGGAATAAAATATAGCCTATGTTCACCGCAAAGAGTGTAGCTTTCCAACAGTGAAAGAATTTTTCAAATCGGTCCAGTAGTTCCGGAGCCTATTCGTTACAAACAAACAAACAAACAAACAAACAAAAAAACAAATCTTTCCTCTTTATAATATTAGTATAGACTGCAGCTGATGCCCGCAGCTTCGCACGTGCGAAATTTGTTCACGTTCCCTCTTCTCGTGGGAACTTATTCTCGGGATATAAAGTAGCCCATGTGTTATTCCAGACCATAATCTATTTCTGCACCAAATTTCAGCCAGATCCGTTTAGCCGTTAGAGCGTGAAAGAGTAACAAACATACACACATCCACACTCACAAACTTTCGCATTTATAATTTTAGTAAATATTGTCAATCTAACACCAACTTTAAGTACCTAGAACCTAGAAAACCTAGAAAACCTAGAAAACCTAAAAAACCTAGAAAGTGTGCATGACCTATCATGTACACTTTCTGTGCTTCAGGACGACACTGGTTCTTTGGTCAGAAGATAACCAAGTAAGGATATCTAGGACTAAGGTGACACTGCGAGTCATAGTGTGCTATGTGCTATGGGATCTGTACAAGATCTACGCTACACAATAAAACTCATACTAAATTTGAGGTAGTGTGTAAAAGGTGACTTAAAAATATTTTGTATTATATCTTGTTGTATGTAGGTGAAGACACACATCTTGTTTGTACCATCGCTGCATCGGTTTCCAAAATATATTGACAATATTCTGCAGTAGCAACTGGCAGTGACGTTTTGAAACCTATATAAATTAATATTATCCAAAAAAATTAATGACTGATAAAATTAAACCTTATCTCAATTACATAAAGTTGGTGTTAGAATGACAATATTCATGTACTTTTTTAATTCGGGCATTCTTTGTATCAGTAAGTTAGTGTACAGTAGTACCACGTTTATAAGTTAGAGTTACACCGATGTATGTACCTGCGCAGAAGTCTCATATTAGAAACGCGCGAAAAAATCTTAACCAATCACAACGTTCCGCATAGACGCGCCAAACATGGCCCTTTGTTATTGGTTGCCGCCTGCGCGCCATGTTCGATGCCCGCAGCATCGCGGTGCAATGAGGAACAATGAGCGAGATCGCACTACTCTCTGGATTTATTGCATTTTCAATATTAACGTAACGCAATAAAGTCGGTGTTTCAACAGCGTTGGCAATCGTTATTAATCGGCGCTAGCTTGCTCTCTTCTGAGCAGGCGAACTTTGTCGATGCGACTTATAAACCTAATTCACCTGTAAACGTTTACAAGATTTTTTTTTGACAGCCTATTAGAATAAAATGTATCTAGAGTAATAATATGCAGCTGTTAAGTCAAGTTGAAGGCTTGAAAAGTACAACAGCAAGTCATTGAAAACTTCATCTCTCCATTTAAACACGGCAATAGGTTCATCACCTATTATGACAAACTGATTGATTGATTGAAACAAGAAAGCCGAGAGATCGGTCTCACCAGACTGCCCCTCTCTAACACGTTTATTGTGAAATTTCAATCCGATTGATGTTGTCATTTTTGTTTTATTTCAAACTTCAAACAGATGTGACCTAGTGACGCAGTTTAATGAAAAAGACACACAGACTACAGACAAAATCTGGACATGAGCCCCTCTGCGCTCTAGAGAGGGGCTAAAAGTATAAATATTATATGGGCCTTTAATATGACTCTTCCAATAAAAGAAAGGCATGACTTATGTAGTGAATCAATCAATGCAAAACAGAAACTATTAAGTAACTTATAACAAGTAAACACAATAGCGACAAGAATGTAAACTAAACTCATTACTATGAGTAAATCTATTGATATTGAGATTATTTGAATAACATATCAAACATTTTCATAACAATTAATGAAGAAATTCAACATCGTACACATTAGGTGCAATTATATGTATATGATACATGAGATGTGTTTCGCTTTTTTTTTAACATGAGGGAAAATCCATCATGGATGCTATGCCGGACTCCTACCGACTAAAAAAAACTTCATGTAACGCCCAACAGCCTAAGGTTGAAAGCCCCGTGTAAGCCCTCGGAAGGATGTCCCAGGACTCCCAACAGACCGACGGCCGCCATTGCAGCCTCGCCTAGGGGGTGTTTCGGGTGCTATCACGCGTCTTTGGGGGGGTTTCGGGTGTGATCCCGCTTCTAAGGGGAGGGGGGGGGGCGAGCGTGAATTCGTCACGACACGCTGCCGTCATGGGCCGGCTTCTGTAAGGACGGTGAGCAGTCCTCTCACCGTCCTCAGGCCCCCGGTTATGGAGGTCGATAGTCCTCGGATGAGATGTGTTTCCCTAGAGATCATTTTGAAAAGCAATTAATCAGGTTCAGGTTCATCATCACGCCTTTATCCCCGGAGGGGAAGGCAGAGGCATATTATATACCCACATTTCACCCTTTTTTTATAATTTGTCCCACGTAATACCTTGTGAGCCGTATTGCCGTGTTTAAATGGACAGGCGCAGGTTGTGACTGCCTGCTGTTGAAATAAAGCCTTCAACTTGGCTTAACGACTGCCATTTTACTGACAACCGGGACCAACGGCTAAACGTGCCTTCCGAAGCACGGAAACGCTCAAATAAATGTCACAAAGTGATCACATGGATGGTCACCCATCCATGGACCGGCCATAGTGAAAAGCAATTAATATGCTAACTTAATCACAAATTTATTATAAAAAAATTATTGGTCTTGAGCAGGACTTTGCCTGTGTGTTCTGTCAATCTGGGGCAGATGTCCTATATATACTGGACCACCTAGACTTAATTTGATCTCAATATAATAAACTAGACGACGTCACGCGGTTTCACCCACGTAACTCCCGTTCCCGTGGGAATACGAGAATAAAATATAGTCTATGTTCATTGGGAATAGTGTAGCTTCCCAACAGTGAAAGATTTTTTCAATTTGGTTTAGTATTTTTGGAATCTATTCGACTCAAACAAACAAACAATCAAATCTTTCCTCTTTATAATATTAGGTAGTATAGATGAGATAATTTTTCCGCATAGAAGATTATGTTTACCTTATAGCAATCCTATCTTATTCCAATTATTTTGAGAAGTACAGAACTTGACAGCACACGCATCACCTTATCATTTTAAGGTGCCTCTTCATCACTAGAGCCTGAACATTAGCTTAGAAAAATCTCTCTTGTTTTATACTGTACTAATCCCCACCCAGATAGGCTCTGGAGCTTATGGTGATATCTTTCTAATATTATAAATGCGAAAGTTTGTGAGTGTGGATGTTTGTTACTCTTTCACACTCGAACGGCTGTACGGATCTGGCTGAAATTTGGTATAGGGATATATTATAGTCTGGAATAACACATAGGGTACTTTTTATCCCGGGAATGAGTTCCCTTTGGAAGCGGGAACGGGAACAAACTATTAAGCGGCTGAAGCTGCGGGCATCAGTAGCCTAATAAATGGTTGGTTTTTCATTGATTCAAAATTTTGTTTCCCAATATTACCTACTATGATGATAACAACCAACTTTTTAGAGTATAGAATAACACGTAAATGCTTATTGATAGAGTTAGTAATGTTTCATTTGAACAGCAGGAGTCAATATCCCAATTAGTATAATAAAATGCATAAATTGGAAAACATGTTTTCGCACATTTGCTTAACTGATATTTTATTAAGCAATTACTACTACACCACACTATCACATAAGCTTATGATTAAAATATGTATTGACATGTTTATATCCGTGTTATTTAATCTAACATAATATGCGTGAAACTTTAAGGTTGAAAATATATTATGTTAACTTATTCTTTTTACTTCATACAGCATCATGAATTTCTTGTTTTATGCTCAGGACTATTGTGGGGTAAAAAATATCTTAAGGATTGTATAGAAAATACCATAGATATCGTTATAAATATTACAGTATAATTCAAGAAATAATATAAGGAAGGTACATTACCTAAGAACTCAAAATTCCTTCGCCGAGCAAGTAGAGCCGATTTCAATAAAAAATAACAGCATAATCGAGATATAAGCCCCATTAATAGAAGAATCAAAGTACCGAGGAGTAGACCACACTGAAATAAAAAGGAAAAATATACAATTCATTTTTGATATACCATAATAGTGTCATATTAATATTATATCAATCTCTGAAAATAAAGTTATGAATTCACCAGTGATTTTACAAATAAATAATCATAGATAATTGGGTCGGTGTGCAGACAAAGGTATTATTCTAATAGGCCATCCTGACTCTCATGAGGCGCCTCCTGGAGACTCTTAACACTCTGGGTTTAAACAGTTTCCCGCTCCGTCTACTACAAAATGGATGTGATTCAAGTGACTGCGTCAGCAGCTTTATCTGCTTATTATAATGTCTTGCACTTATATCATGTAACTAAAAAGCAAAGTCAAAACGGAAAAGTAATGAGCGAGCGTAAGAGTGTGAATAGTTCCCTCGCCTTCTCGCGTTCTTTGACTCCGTCCCAAAAACCTACACGGAGCAGAGCGCCTAGGAGGCGAAACGAGTCGAGGCGAGGCGACCGTCCTTACTCTCGCACTCGCCTCGCCTCCTGTGGCCTCATTGAGAGTCTGGATAGGCTATATGATTTAAAAAACATTTTGGCGGGTTTGGGACCTTCTCGTTCATCAGATAATAGCTTGAAAAAGCTACTATACTAAACAGGTAATATTTGAAATGCCTAAATTAATTAGACTACTAGCGCAAAATTGCAATTCGATCCGATAATTTTCTTTAACAATAGAAAAAGGTACACGGTAACTGCTTACTTGTTGAAAGCAAAAAGGCATAGCTAGTATGCCCACTCCAATAATGCTGTTGGCCAGCGTGATCGATAATCCAGTGGTACCCATTTTAGAATCTAATAAATATTATTTTCTGTAACTAAACGCCACAAAAACCAATAAATTCTACATTCACATTGTGTATGTGATGATGTTTTGAATTCTACGATGCTACTGACTGACACTAATGACGTAGGTCATACTGCAAATGACGTCCGTGGTGACGTTGACGTTTGTCAACTCGTACCACTTCGTTCCTTTACACGTACTACATACGAAATTCAAATTGTATTACCGCGTCGTCGATTTATTAATTTGTATTGCAAAAGTTCCGTCCATGTCATGGTGGTTCGCACACAGATAGGACGTGTCTCTAAGATGACGACGGATGATGCCTCCGACCGATTTCGGCCATGGCGACCACTTCGACTCCTAATCGGCTCGGCGCTGATGCGCTCGAAGATGGCTAACATAGCCGATCTTCGCGGTGAACTCTCATGTACCTACACTGAGGGCACGTGAGAACACCATTTACGTACCGGTACTGAATAACAGCGGGTGGGCGGACTTTCAGCTCATCGCGTTTAGCGTCGAGGTCTGCCTTTCGCTGTTCCTCGAAATCGCTTACTCGTCTTTGCACCACCTTGCGCCATTCTGGACGTTGTGCTGCCAAACCTTCCCATTCAGACGGCTCAATGTTGCATCTTCTTATATGACGCTTCTGAACATCTTTAAAACCTGAGGAGTCGGCCGCCATGTTTCCGCTTGCCCTCCTCTAGTTCAGAGTAGAAGATGCGTTTCGCCACTCTCTCCTCCGCCACACGTGACACGTGACCGCACCACCGAAGTTGCCGACGCATTAAGTAGGCCTCAATGCCACCGACATAGGCTCGTCGCAAAACTTCGGTGTTACGCACTCGGTCGAACCATCGGATCTTTATGATGGAACGTAGGCACTTGAGGTGGAAACGATCCGGAGTGCGTATGTGGTGCGGATACACACACCATGTTTCGAAGGAATATACGAGGTTTGGCAGCACAATTGCAACGACGATAAAATGACGACGGATATCTAAGAAAGAAAGCCTATCTTGATGTCTGAATATTACTGAACAAACTCCAAGGGTTCCCTACTTTCTTTTGTAGGTATTTTATTCCATGGAGAACCTATTCGGTAATTAGAATTCTGAAGTAGAAATTCTGGTGGGGTAAACTAAGTCTGACCACGTGTTCTACACTGAGTGAATGTCGTCATTCGGCATATGCATACTTATTGCATTATATACCTATTGTAGTCAGAGGCATAGTGTCCACATTTAGCAATATTTTTTTTTAGTCCCACGTAATAGGTGGTGTCTATTGCCATGCTGAAATGGACAGGCGCTGTTGAAAATTCAAACTTGGCTTAACGACTTATCGTGTTATAAGTATGTACCTACTGACAATAAGGACCCACTTTACGTGCCTTCCACGTAACGAAGCACGGAAACGCTCGCTCAGAAATGTCTGAAAAGTGGTCTAGTAGTGGGTCCGGCTATAGTAAAAAAATCTTATAGCAATAATCGTTTACAGAACACGAACAGTAGAGTTCGCGGGGCCACGGGCGCCTCATTCACATCTGGACGCAGAATATACTTCAGTCGATTTTTCAAGGCTTTCCCAGAAAGCTGCCGACGCGTGGGAAAAAATTAACGGTATGCCAGCGTACATCTTTTCCCCCTCTTAGAACAGAACCTCGGGTTCTCCAAGCAGAGCGTGAAGAGGCACATCATTACTCAGACGACTTGAGTACCACCCAAGTATCTTGTAGACTGTGAAAGTGGTCCCTAATTCGTTAGATGTCGCATATCGCTATTACTTTTCATCAAACGGGCGCCATTTTGTCGAGCTAAGGATTTAAAAAAAAAAGTGGTAGTGGTTGGTTGTGGGGGACTGGTGTTAAATACATACATATACTTAGTCACGCCTTTATCCCCGAAGGAGTAGGTAGAGGCATAGTATACGCCCACATTTCACCTTATAGTTTTATGTCCCATGTAAGAGGTGGTGAGCCTATTACCGTGTGGAAATGGACAGATGCAGGTCGTGACGACCCGCTGTTGGAATTTTTCAAGCCGCCCATAAGGCCTTCAACTTGGCTTAACCATTGTCATTTTACTGACAACCGGGTTTCACTTCGAGTTTTCTACGCAATGGATCGTTTTGAGAATGTGTTCTCTTAGTCGTCTCTTACGACACCCTCGGGATGTATCGGGGTGGCGATATTTGGTACTCTTATCCGTTACCACACGGGGCGAACAGACAGTTGTCAGAAAGAAAGTAATAAAATCAGTAATAATCAATCAATCAATAAATCAATATAGGACAGGAAATCAAATAATTCAGATGATACACATTCATATATTTTCATACTATTGAATTTGCTTAAGGTATTCTTTGGTACTTTCGGACATAGTTTTGATATAATTAAAATAATTAATGATTTCAACGAATTCTGTTATAAGTTACACACATACAGACACACATCAAATGTATAATTATCATGTACCTACGTAGAATCATTGACTAAAAACCTTAGACCATATAACACGGGACTAGCCTTTGCGAACCACCGCAAACAAAAATATTCTGCCAGTTTTCATACAAATGAAGGGGGAAACACAAAGACATATAAAATTTCATTGCATTTAAAAATGTATTTATCGACAAACGCGTAATGGCTGTTGTGGGTTAATTGTTATTGTACAGTCAACTACAATGTAATGTACTAGTTTAATCATATAAAATGATGTACTGATGTACATGCTTTTCATAAAGCCAAAAGACCAAATGGTCATGTGCAATGGCAGAAAACAATGCTTAAGTAAGGCGCATCCTGTGGTTAGATGATCTAAGCTAAAAACCCAAGGTGGATAAGTCTTTGGCTGCATTTTAAAACCATTGCTTTGCTTTATAATTTAAAAAAAAACCACTAATATTGTGTCAGAAAATTAAAAACGTTCGCCTATTCTTACTATACAAATAGGTATAATTCTTATCTAATGTGTTACAGATCACGAAATCACTGGTTTATTTTGGAAACTTTGTAATTCATCACATACCAGTCAAGTAGAAGAAGTAGTTTAAAACCGATATCCACTGACATGGTATAAAAATAAACTATACAGACACTGTATTTCTTTATATCCATTTGTATTACAGAATAGATTTTGAGACAGAACAGTAAGGTACCTATATAGTTGCAAAAACCATACCTTATTTACCAATCAATTTATTTGGGTTGCATTGCAGCTGAAAATCAGCGTCGTTTGCCATTCAGGTAAGCGACATTTTGCTGAGCTGTGGTCCCTTTTGGTACTATGTCGGTGTTATCTGCCTACCTTGTGAACTTGTAAACCTGCAATATTGTGGCATTTTGCCAAATAAAAGTATGTTAACCCTTAGTTTTACGGCTCCTGCCACAGTGCCAAATATTACAATCAATACATATAATAAAATCGTAACGGGTCGCTGTCTGTACATGGAAGATAAATAAGAAAAAATATTATAGGGGGGCTTTATGAACGCAATAGAACCCAAAACGATGATTTTTAGATTTTTTGTCTGTTTGTCTGTATGTCTGTATATCTGTTTGTCTGTACGGTTGTGCACGCTAATCTCAGTAACCGCTCAACCGATTGCAATGCGGTTTTTTTTATTGTGTTGAGGTTTGCTCCAGTTAACATTTAGCGTTTGTTTTATGTAAATCGGTTTAGAAATAAAAGAGTTATAACACTTTTAAGAATCAGATATTTTGAAAATTTTAATTGTAGGGGTTTCTTTGTATGTGAGTGATCCTAAACTGGCGTGTTGGCTTAATCATAAAAGAGTACAATTCAGTCCACGCCTTCGGCGCGGACTGAATTGTTTAAAAATAGTCTTAATCATTAAGCTCTTTTATGATTAAGCAAACAGGGCAGTTTCAGACGCTGCTTGATGACTCTGATGAAGAAATACCTTTCCTTTCATACACCTTATGTGACGTAAACGAAGTTGCGGGCTCAGCTAGTCTATACATATAATAAAATGATAGAAAAGTCAAAACTGTACATTGGAAATATAAAAAAAAAATACTCGCTGAGTGTTCAACATAAGATATCGAAGCCAAAAATATAGTTAGATTTTTTTTTATCTGTTTGTTTGTTTGTTTGTTTGCTTTGCTTTGTCCGGAAGGATCTCGAAAAGTTCTCAATAGATTTGATTCAAATTTTGCACAAATATTAACCTGGGGGTAGGGTCTTCATAATTATAGGCTATATATTATCATGCAACATATCCTAGGGGCTAAGTAGAAAGCAACGAAATTGGCATTATAACATAATTTCACGCGTGCAAAGTAGCGGGCAACAGCTAGTAAATAATAAAATGGCATTTGGAAGAATACATATTTTACTATAAAGGGTTAACCTATGTGATTAATTTTTAAGGTGCAACCAACAACTTTACGTGCCTTTGAAGCACGGAAACGCTCTTTAATGCCACAAATGGTTCCCTATGTCAGAAGCAAACTTACCTTTTTGACCCGTATGGAAATTCCTTATGGATGCTATGCCGGGCTCTTACCGACTAAAACTACACGGTGCCCTACCACTGCCTAAAGCCGGGAGCTCCCGTGTAGGTACGCCCTCGGAAGGATGTCCCAGGACAGCAACCGTACCTTAAGAAGCTTAAATGATCGAAGTGATCGTTTTGCACTGTACAAACTTCGTAGAACACTGTGTCAATACATGAACTGTTTAATAAATGTTAAGAGTGTTCGTTTCGGTCCTTTTTATCGTGACAAAACGGTACGCAAAAAGAACACGGAAAGAGCATCCCGTGGGGTGGAAAAACTTTCCAACGTAATAAATGAAATTTGAAGGCTACATCCGATTCTCCCAAAATTTGTTCGCCATTTTACTTTGTTAGATTTTCAGAAATGGCTATGTCAGCACTTTTGGAAACTAACTTAAACTTCTGCAACTATAGTAAGTTGGTAATGGATGAGAAATCACGTGTCTAAATAAATAAATACACACATTTTCCTTAAATGACGCAAATTGAGCTTGTGCTATACACTACAACTGATGATCATAATTATACATTTTCAAATATATTCAACTTACATAAAATACATGTAATGCCATACACAATATATTGCTCATTCATGCATCATTTTAAGACATATTGCTCATTCATGCATCATTTTAAGCTTATATACTTTTCAGTCGGCCCCAAATAGTTTTAGAACCACAAATCACAGTAAAAAATAGGGTCGTTTCAAATTGTATTATTCTTATTCTACAAGTTTTTGGCTATTTCTACCTATTTTAGTTTTTTACCTAGTTAATTTTTGCTGACTGTACAGTTTTACTAAAATCTGTGAATACAGTTCAAAATATTTTAAAAAGTGATGGAAGACGTAGGAACATTTTCCTTTGTCTATAACGGTCAAGATTAAGATACCCTTACTGCCTGTCTCAAAAACTAAATCCTGTATAAACATTGCAAACTGAATTTATTATTCCAAAAGGTGCACTTGTAAAAAGTAATTATTCCAGCATGACCATTTCTAATTTTTAAAATGATTTCTTACATTCACAAAACATGTTAGAGGAATAAATTTTGTGGTACTGGTAAGTTTTCTTACGTGTGTGCGTGAACGACTTAACTTATAACTAAACCTATAAATCCCTATTTTAATAGTAAAACTATCACATTGATACTACACATCAAGACTAAACCCACACAACGATCTACACACTTACATACACATACTTATGCACTAACATTTAAATGTAGCTATAATTATCATATAATTTAAATACAACAACAAATGGCACTGACACAAAATGATAACAATTATAATTTGGTATAAAATAGCACTTATACAAATGCCTAAACGTAAGTTACGTAGATGGAACATTTTGTAAAAAATCTATTTAATAGAAATACCGTGAGACTCATCTTTGAAGCCCTTGGACCTAGAAATGTGATATATTTTAAGGGAAAGGTACCCATATAATGTATTTGTAGCTTGAAATGTTGAAAAGGGGAGAAATTTATAAAAAGGAATGGTTTTCAAAGTTTCAGCCCTAATGAGGTAAAATAGGAGGTTAAATTTAACGAAGTATGTCACGGACGAAGCCGGGGCATAAGCTACCTAGTATCTTAGTACAACTTAAAAAAGCATAGCTTATTAATTAAATTACCCGTCCCTGAGCGAACCCAGGTCAAAGGTGCCTATATTAAAACGCATCTGAATAACCACGCTGAAAGGCAATAGACACTAACCTATGAAGGGCAGAAACTGTATCTAAAGGTACTGAAACTTTAACCCAACTAAATCATCAACGAATAAACTAATCACGTGCGCGCGCGCATACACAGTGAAGCGTGACGTCACACGCGTCACAGATCATGCGTTCACATTCAATGATCCGAACAAAGCAATTTCCTGTTGTGTACATGGGCAAGGCTTAAAGGATATTGTGATGGGTGAATACTTATAGATTGATCGAAGGCCCTTGGTTTTGTTGTCCTATTCTAAGATTTTTTAAGATACTAGCCGTACCCAACGGCTTTTCCAATGAAATAATTCGATAAATCGTGTCCTTCCAGTTAACCTGAGAGGTGGATTTTGAAATTAGTTTCTTAATATGAAAAATACGAACATGTATAGGCAAAGAAAGGAACTGCTTTAAATAGAAGGGTAGGTTCAGAGATTGAGAGTTTGACAAAATAATGAAACTTTTAAGTAAAAGTACTTGATGAACTTTTAGTACTTAGGTGACGAATCTAAACTTTTGACAAAAAAAAAGTTACTTACGCCTAGAGCTCCATAAAGCAAAGAAAATAAGCACGATACAAGTTTTTTCCTTGGAAATGATCGAACATAGAAATAAAAAATAAAATTTTTGAACTATAATCACAGCTCCAAGGTCCGAAGTTAGGACTATACAGATCACAGAATGGGCATGCTTGGAAGAATATATAATTAGGAGCTTTCAAAACACTCAAAATGGATAGGCAGAACAACTTGCTATCCATGAGCGGTAGGAGCGTGGCAAGCGTAACGGAATGACAATAAATTTCATAAGTTTACTCAATAATACCATCTCATAACTTACGTCCTGGTCAATTCTGATAAAACAACCAATTAAAAGTATATTATAATATAACGTAACTGTCTAAAGAAATAGCAAATAAGATCTAAAATGTAGACAATCATAAAATGTAAAAATGGTCTGAAATATATACACGCCCTATTTGCATTAAATAAAAAAAATGGTTATTGGACATTAAAAAACAAACTTGTAAGATTAAATTGTGGTTACAAATTAATGAGAAACAGAAGTCTGTCATGAAAGCAAAATTTGTCAGCTTTGTAATAGCAATTTACTAAACAACATTCCTAATATAATTTCAGACCTATCCATTGTAGGATAATATTATAATTACCCATTGCATAGTATTAATTTAAAATAGACATTTTAAAAACATATTTAATGGCACACTCTTTCTGAACAGGAATGATACATCATTCTAATTAAATTACAAAATAATAACAAAACAAAATGCAATACGCTTTATCTTTGGGGTAATCACTTTGATTAAATGGCAAGTCATAATTTATATTAAATTTCTCATTAATATTATTCGCCCATTGTACGTTATTAAATCTTTATTATGATTTTCAGGGGTTTAACTTTAGATTGTCCTCCCTCGAGTTTGGGGTTCATATATTTTTTACACAAAGCTAATATTATTAGAAGCCTCCACACGAAGTTTTAACTTGCGGAGATTAATGGTTGACGCGCGACGGCGAGCGTGCCGCGGTAGCGGCCGCCGAACGTCAGAGGTGTCCTTTATAATATTATTATAACAATTTCAGACTAAGAAAATGCGAAAGTGAGGTTATAATATGAAAAAAATCGTAACTCAAAAAGGGGGGGCGTCCGCAACTTTTCCTTCAAGGGGGGGGTTCTACACCCCCTTCACCCTCCCCCCCACCACCTCCCGGCCCTTAAATCGTGGGAGGACAATCCGAAGTCCTACCTTTTCAGGTCCTTTTCGCGTATTTTTTACACATTATAAAATTATGCTCACCTCTCAACGTTTCGGCTGTATTGCAATAGCGTGACATTTCGAGTCTACTCGGAACCAAAAATAATATTATAATAGTATTACATACAGATCGGCAACTCCCTGTCGCGCCACATCTGTCAGTAGAGATGACGTGCGCGTTGACGGACAATTTGCTAATATTGATCACACGCACACATTCATAGCTGGAGTTTCCGCCCTGTGCTCGGAACCACTGCTACTGTATAATAGCCGAAACGTCGAGAGGTGATCATTTTCATAATGTGTCAATGCGCGAAGAAGACACGAAACCCATAACGAGTATCTACTAAAATCATGTGTTTAAAACCTTATTAATATCCTAAATAAACGAATTAAATAAAATTACGTGTAAATCAATACACAGTGATTAAAATGTAATTAATAATAAAATTGGACGAAAATAATTTACTATTTCGCTAAATCTTGACAAGCTTCCATTGTTATACGTGATGTAGGCAGGATCATACGTACCTAAACTTGAACTTCTGCAGGCTTTCTGACTTGACCTAGAATTAAAATGATACATCATAAATGCGAAAGTTTGTGAGTGTGGATGTTTGTTACTTTTTACACATGTTTCATATTCTGGAAAAGCACTTAGGCTACGTTACGCTATCCCTGGAATAGGTTACCAAGGGAAGTGGGAACAAAACTTCACGCGGCCGACGCTGCCAGCATAAGCTAGTAAGTAATAATAACTCTTTTTAACATGAGGAAAATTCTACATGGATGCTATCCCGGACTCCTACCGACTAAAAACCACACGTTCCCGACCTACTGCCTACGGTTGGGAGCCCCGGGTAAGTCCTCGAAAGGATGACACCAGAATTCCAAACAGACCTTGGCTACCACTGCGAGCTGAAAACTAGCTGAACTTTGACTGTAGTGTAAACTAAACGTCATGTAAAAGGCTTACTTTGGCTCTATAGCCAACCGCAAGTGCCGTTCCACCTCTGCAAAAATTGACTTCACTTTGATGCAAGCGAAACATCAAAAGTTTAAAACATAAACTTCAGCGAACTTTTGATTAGACAAATTTGTGGCCGGCGATATACTTACTTAGGTACCCTAGGCGCACACTGGGCGACAGTCGCGGCGACATATCGCGCGCCTAGGGTTAAGTTCATATTAAATTACAATGACAATCATAAAAAGGCTGCAAAACGTTCTTACAGAAGCAGGCCTAAGATAGCAGCATGAGCATGACGTAAGTTTCACGCTTGCGTCACGCCCCATAAAGCGGAATATCGGCCGAACCAACACCCAAAGAAGCACCTGCACCTGAGTCTTTAGGCAAACTGCAGTGGTAGCCAAAGTGTGCCCGGAATCCTGGAACTTCTTTCCGAGGAAGGGCCGACCAGCGCTAGAGGGATAAGTAGGGCGGTTTTATTCGGTTCAAATTCGTCATGACATCATTTGGGATTACTAATTATAAAGAAATGTAAAACGATGCTCCAATAGTAGTTTTAAAACTTTTTTTTATACCACTAAGGTGGCAGACAAGCATGCGGCCCACCAGAAGGACCGGTGGTCACCGCAGCCTATGAACGTTTGCAACACCAGAGGTGCCACACTCGCGCATGATTGATTCCCGTTCCCGTGGGAATACGGGAATAAAATATAGCCTATGTTCACCGCAAAGAGTGCAGCTTCCCAACAGTGAAAGAATTTTGCAAATCGGTCCAGTTGTTTCGGAGCCTATTCGATGCAAACAAACAAACAATAAAACCTTTCCTCTATATAATATTAGTATATTGGGTGTAACAAAATTTACTTTCCAACTTGGTCACGTGACGTGGCATCAGTCAAGAAATATTACAAAAATGAAAAACAAAAAAACACATGAATACTTTAACCGTAAATCCGTTTCAAAGGTCCTATAAATTTTCATTATCACCCTTTCTATCGCTACTGAGCTGCAGTAGAAAGCGACAACGACAGCCAGACGGGTGCTCCGTGTTTGTTTTGCCACGGCGAACAAGTTATCTCGAACTGCCGCGGTAAAAAACGCATTCTTAATGTGCGACAAAAAACCCCCCTTTTTTATTAAATATTTGTATTTGATTTCCGATGCCAAGTCATCTCATGAAATTCGGAGAGGTAGTTTTGTTACACCCAATAGATGTATAGGTATTATTGATCTTAATTCAGACCCGCACGCAACCTTTATAGCTAAGATGCAGCGGCACTAGTTCGCCTTGAACAAATGCGTCTTGTATCACAATGGCTTTGTTTAACAAGTTATTCGTATTTATAAAAAGCAATTGACTGTGGTCGTAGATTCATTGCCTATCCTATCATGATTGATTTTTAAACGGCGTCGCTGGCTTTATTTTGCTTAGCAAAGTACATATGCTTCAAATCTAAAATTTTGAAAATGCTTCTTACTTCTAATACACCTATGAATCTTTGCAGACAAGTTTAGTTCCCGTCACAAGATGCTGCAGAGTCTGCGATAAAACAATAAGTGTAAAACAGCCCGAATAAGAATTTTAGAGACTAAATTCAATTGGAATATAAGGCTCTAAAACAGACGGCAGGTGTAGCAGTGTAACCTTCTGTACAAACCCCAGATTATAAATGTTTTAATAACAAATTATAAAGAAATATGCCGCAAATATATTATTACGTGTGTAACACCACTGGTAATGTGCCTCATGTCTGTCACATCAGTAGTACCTATACTACACTCGAGAGCAATGAATCCGGGTCACTTAAAGAATGTTAAAAATCTCGGAAACTAAAAATGATAGGTTAATGCAATAAATTGTATTTAATAGACAATGTAATACTCCTTAAATGAAAGTAAAAAAAATATGAGTCACCATACATTTTATTAACACAAAATTACATAAAGAAAAAACTGAAAAGAAAGAAAGAAAGAAAAATATTTTATTTAGGACACGCACAATGAATATAAACATAAATAAACCTTAAACTAGATAGAAAGAAACAAAATACACCGTGCGAACCCCCAAATATGGCCACCATCTCAGCATAAATGCCGCACATACCTACCCAGTCCACCCACCCACCATTTGTTATTAGTAGTGGGTAATGAGCAGGCATGCGCAGCGCTGGTTTTCAGATGGCGCCGCTAGTGACGCCACGAACGCACGCCCACACAGAGGTCACACAATAAAAACAAAATAAAATTCTAAACGTGCAGAAAACAATACTAAATAAAACCGAAAACAAATTAAAAGCTACAACAAAAAATAAAAAGTATTAATTTTAAACGATTAGAACATAACCTATTTCTAATGCAAATAAATAAAGTCGCCTCACTGGGCAGTCAGATATTGCTCATTCCACTCTAGTATTTTTTTAGTCTGTGGCATTGGCGTAATGTAGCCAAGCCAAAACCTATTTTAAAACCACTTGTTTGTACTTACAATGTAAACAACTTTGCATTTGCGCAGCTTACATTAAAATGGCCGACGATTGATAACTATGTTGTTTTTATAATACTGTTACACAATATTATGAATAAAAAATGCACTGTATGTGTGTAAGAGTGCTGTAATCATGTACAATTGTGTTCCTTGTGACTATTTCTCGAACGTTTATGTGAATATAAGTGTTTGTATGGCGATAAATCATGAGGACACCTGACAAGCAAGGCGCGCGAGAAAAAAAGAATTACATTCATCAGACCGGACCCAAGACGGCAGCGGCAGGCAACCCGGGCAAAACGTATCCTACCGAATTTAATAGAAGAGTAACGATCCCTATTCTATTCTACCGCTACATAGCCTAGCGTGCGCCACCCAGAGTAAGTATAACCATTAACCATTAAGTTGTTTATGAAGGAGATGTTGTCGGAACTTGTTTCTGAATGAATATATTGTTTTCAGAGCACGAATTGGCGGTGGCAGGTCATTCCATATATGACATGCTCTGACAGTAAAGCTCCTTCGATACGATGAAGTTTTATACCTCGGTATTAACATAAGGTAAGCTGATGCCCTTGTGCCATACCTGTTGTAGTTTCTCGACCAAGATAGCTTTTCGAATAAGTACCTGGGCCTGTGTCTCAAAACTACACCAAAAAGCAAGGTTGCGAAATGCAACTCCCTGCGCTCAGCCATTTTCATTATGTTGCCGTTGTTCAAAAAAGGTGTTACATGCGTTCGCGGCGGTATTCTAAAACAAAACCGTGCACAGGCATTCTGCACTCGTTGAATGACCCGTTCCGTTCTACTCAGCAGGCAGTTCCCATACACAGTATCCGCATAATTGAGCTTCGAAAGTATGAGAGATTCACATAGTAGCTTTCTTATGCCGACACTGATGTATGGGCGAATTCTGTATATCACCTTCAACCTGTAGAAACAATTTCGGACTGCTTGCAGAATATGTGTTTCAAATTGCAACTGCTGATCAAATACTACTCCCAGATTTCGAGCCTCTTTAACCTGCTTTACAATACATCCGTTTATATTTATATTTAGTTGATGCTGGCTTGTATTTTCCATTTGTTGTCTTGTGCCCATGATCATAAATTTCGACTTATCTGGATTCAAAACCAGACAATTGCGCCTTGACCACTCTGCAATGCTATTCAAGTCCTCATTAATCTCATTTATAAATTCCAAGGTCTCAGATGGAGGAAAGGATCGATACAGCTGGAGATCGTCAGCATAAAGATGGAACCTGCATTTACTGATTCTATTGGTAACATCAGCACTATAGAGAATGTAGAGCAATGGGCCAAGGATTGAGCCCTGTGGAACGCCCCTGGTGACCCGGCGATGTGCAGAATCTACCATACAGCCCGTTTTATTATCCTTTACTTGGACAAATTGGTACCTATTGCTCAGGTAACTATCAAACCACTTGACTACATCTATACTGCATCCATAATAAGTTAGCTTAGATAGAAGCAATGAAACATTTATACTGTCGAAAGCACGGGAGAAATCAAGTAGGGTGAGCACTGTGCTCATGCCCTGGTCTCGTGCCTGCAACACATTATCCACTACGTCTAATAAGGCTGTAGACGTACTATGATTTCTTCTAAAACCAGACTGCACAACCGGCAGAATATTTGAGTTTTCCAGGTATGCTACCAGTTGATTGCTAACAACCTTTTCCACAATCTTTGAAAGGCATGGCAGCAAGCTGATCGGTCGTAGGTCCTTAGGGCCAGATGGATTTGGCAGTTTAGGTATTGGTCTTACCTTTGCAGTCCTCCAAGATCTAGGAAAGGTTGATGTACTGATCGAAGTATTTATAATGTGAGTTATCACAGTGAGGGTCTGGGGAAGAGTCATTTTCAACATATCCAAAGATATTTCATCGTCTCCCATCGCATTTGATTTAAGACTTCTTATTATTTTTAGAATGTCACCTTCCTCAACTGTCCGC
The DNA here is from genome assembly GCA_933228765.1 of Miltochrista miniata. Taxonomy (NCBI): domain Eukaryota; kingdom Metazoa; phylum Arthropoda; class Insecta; order Lepidoptera; family Erebidae; genus Miltochrista; species Miltochrista miniata. Next base: position 7,769,868 of record OW121766.1, on the reverse strand, counting down.
ATCTGAAAGCTACCATTACCGAACCTGTTAAACTCAAAGAAAGTTAGATCAGACACACTTACTTCCACGTCCCCCGGTATGTCCAGAAAGTGCTGATTTAAGTTATCTGGACTCCCGCAGAGGGCTGGCAACTCATAATTATTTTTATTATTTGTTAGTATGGTAGACTTAAGCTTACTCCACAGCTGCTTGGGGTGTTGGATATTGTTGTTGATTTGTGTGTTGAAATATGCACGTTTCTCACTCTCTATCGCAGTCCTCACTGTACTCCTGAGGTCATGATATAGATGAATATGTGCTTCCCGTTTAGTTGCTTTTGCTCTTTTATGATATTTGTCTCGGAGACGCATCATATCCCTTACTGTGCTAGTGATCCATGGGTAGCTGTTATTTTTTATTAAAGTTCTTTTCACTGGAGCATGGCGATCAAATAAAGTGATTATGTTATTATTGAAAGCCTGCACCATGCAATCCACATGTCCCAAACCCATAACAGACTGCCAGCATATCGCATCAAGGTCCTCTTCAAATTTATCAAGCAAAATGTCTTGCATAGCCCTGCACACAACCCACTCAGGTCTCGGCCTCTCCACCTTAAAGTCTATCACTGCAGAGACAATAGCATGCCGTCCTAGCTCCGGAATGTGCAGAACTGAGACATTATACGCCCTAGCATCTGTACAGATCAGATCAATAGCCTTCGCACTGTGATCAGTGAAGTGGGTGGGTTCAGTCACGAAGTTGACCAAGCCAGTGCTAACCAGGAAGGAGTCAAACAACCTCCATTTGTATTCTGTCTGGTCTAGTTGGTCAACATTGAAGTCGCCCAGGAGTACAATCTTATCAGCCCCAGAGAAGGAGGAGATTGAGTCAGTTAATGCATCTATGAAATTGTTGACATTATCGTGTGGTGGTCTGTATGCAGTGCCAATCAAGATAGACTGCGAGTTTCTGCTAAGTCTCAGCCACGTCTGTTCTACATTAGCAGAAACCGGGTGTTGCTCGATGCGTGCATGTATTCCGCGTCGTATATAAAACCCAACTCCCCCTCCCCTGCTGGCTATATGTGGGGGGCGCGGTGTGTATCTGAGGCTGTAGCCTGGCACTCTCGGCGCGCGCTCTTCTTCGCCCTCATGTATCCAGGACTCATTTATCGCCATGATATCTACAGCCAAGGTCCCCATAGCTACCACAAACTCTTCATGACCTGTACCGAGTGAACCCGCATTGAACAACCCGACCTTCAAACTTTTGCTTCGATTGTTATGCATTTTTATGTATTATACTACATATATTCTCAGCCAAATACGTTAAATTCCATATTAATACTTCTAGTGCACCTTTAAAACATTTACAAGGACTAATGTGCCTAATCCCGATTAACTTAGCAATATCAATAAATAAGCAACAATAAAATATGCAAATTAATAATATATGTGTGCTTAAGCATGCCGTGCACTCATTGTTGGCACTGTGACTCAATACCAACAACAATATCCTGTCAAATCTCTGCAGAAAAATCCTTATGTACCTAATCCTGAGTAACACAGCAATACCAATGAATAAGCAATAGTATCTGTAAGTTAATAATATAATAATATGAATGTATAAGTATAAGTATAAGCATAAGTATAAGTATGCACTGCATCTATTTCTGGCAATGTGACATGAATATCCATTGTCAGCATGTGAAACATAGCAACACAGCTTTTGCATTTTATTCTCAAAAACAGGTTCCACAATAACACATGTGGTGTCTATACAATGATAAATATAAAAGTAGCGATTATGTAGGTTCAACTTTAAAATTATGTTACAGATTGTACAGCCAAATGAAATCAAGAATAAGTAAACAGTGGTAATATTAAATAATTTAAGATAAATAAAAATGTTTCCAATCACGCAATTTTCGTCAACCAGTGGGCACGTGAAGAGCATCAGGTCCAAAAACACGCCGCACGTCAGCCTCAGTCCGGATACTGTGTGTCGGCTTGCCCTCGTCCTGCCTAGTCAGAATTCTACCGCGCCTCGTCCACACATACTTCCAACGGAGGTGGCTCGCCGCTTGACGTACCTGATAAAATAACCTCTTATTTTGTCTGTTTAGCCTCTCGTTGATGTAGAAGCGGCGCTCAGGCGCGCGCAAGCCTAGGTCGGCGCTGGTGGCGCCGCGCCTCACGCGCGCGCTCCGCAGCAGCTCGTCCCGCAGCACGCGCCGCGCCAGGCGCACCACCAGAGGGCGCGGGCGACGCGCCGCGGCCGTGTCTCCCTGACCGGTCGGTGGACCTACTCTCTCTGCGAACACGACATCTCTCGCTTCCAGCTGCACCCCCAGCTTCCTAGCCACCGATTCGACGAGGTGCAAGGCGTTCTCACCTCTCTCCTCTGGTAGGTTAGAGATCTTCATTTTCAATAGTGATACTGATTTCTCCAAGTCCTCAGCATTCGCCCTTCCACCTTCGAGTTCCTTGACCCTGTCCTCCAACCTCTGCATCCGGTTTTCGCAAGCTGTTATGCTACTTCGAAGATCCCCGACCTCTCGACGTAAGTCCCTGATTTCCCGTGTCAGTTCCTCTCTCATCTCCCGTAGCTCCGCTCTAAACAGCCGCATTTCCTCCGCGACATCAAGCCCGGTCGGCGTATTTGCTGCTGATTGTTGATGCGCCTCCCGCAATGTTTCTGCCGCATCCTCATAACCATCGCTAGGACTCCTCCTTGGGCTTTTGTTCTTATTTTGAGACGGTTTTACGATACGACACTTGCACCCCTGAGAGCCAGATCCGTCTTTTCCCTTTGTAGGTAAGAACTTCCCACAAAGTGTGCATTTAACCATTGTAGTAATTTTATAAAGCCCTTATTTGTTTACAAATATGTTTACGATTTGGATCGACAGATGGCGCTAAAAAACAACAATATGTATGCAGCTAGATCAGTAGTTCTTATTGGTTGACACAGATGGCGCTGTTACATTAAAAAGTTCCCAGATCTATTTTTGAAGTATCGACACTGAAATTTCAGGCTTCTAATTTACAATGTCTTTGCCGAAAGTCACCCCGCACTGTATATTATATGATCCACTAAATGAAACACCACTACACTGATCCCGCTATGCTATATTTACAATAACGGGTAGTCTTAAGAAGTTATTGTCGTCGAATTTCTTTAAATTGGGCCCAGATGTATTTTATAGGCCACTTTCACTATAAAACACTTCACATCATTGTTATTTTACTACTGTCACAAGTTTGATGATTAAATTGTTTCAGTAACACTTGTTTATATTTTTTATATGATCAGCTGTTGAATGACACTTCGTCGCGTTCAACGTCCGTGACGTCACTCAAATAACTGCTGATCTCTCCTTAAAACAAAAATAGGAAACATGAAATTTTTGAACTTTATTACGATTTTCTTGAATTTTAATACTTCGTATTGCCTCCTCGTGCTTCCATTACTGCGTTTACGCGGTTTGGCATGCTGTACACCAAGTTCCTTATACGATTTTGGGGAATATTCTCCCATTCCTCTGTGAGAGCAATTTTGAGCTCACGAAGCGTGATTGGGGGAGGGTTTCGTTGTTTTACGCATCTGCCTAGCTCGTCCCAAGCATGCTCGATCGGGTTGATATCCGGGCTGCGCGCTGGCCACTCCATACGAGTAATGTTCATCTCTTGAAGGTAGTCATTCACAATCCTACCTGTATGAGGTCGGGCATTGTCATGCATAAATATAGCATCCTCACCTAAATTGACCATAAATGGACCAACGTGATCATTGAGGATTTCTTCCACATATCTTACGCTAGTTAAAGAGCCGTTTTCTATGATCACCAGCTCTGTGCGACTTTCAGAAGAAATTCCGGCCCACACAAGTACAGACCCACCACCGTAGGCTACTTTTTCTTCGATTCATGCTTGCTTGAATCTTTCCCCTGGTCTTCGATACACTCTGTGTCTTCCATCGTGCTTGTAGAGCATAAATTTTGATTCGTCGGAGAACATAACTTTTGACCAATCTTCAATACTCCAATTTACGTGGCTCTGGGCATACCTTAGTCTCGAAATACGATGCCCACGCTCCAGTTTAGGGCCGTTTGCAGGTCTAAGGGGTTTTAAGTTAGATTCAGCAAGCCGACGTCTTACTGTCCATGCACTTGGGTTACTTCCTCCGAGGCGTCGAAACTGATTGGTGAGTTCAGTTCCTGTGAGAAAGCGATTTCGAAGCATGGTGTTCACCAAGTATCGGTCTTCTCGTGCTGTGGTACACCTGGTTCTGCCCGTTCCTGGTCTGCGTATACTGTCCATGCACTTGGGTTACTTCCTCCGAGGCGTCGAAACTGATTGGTGAGTTCAGTTCCTGTGAGAAAGCGATTTCGAAGCATGGTGTTCACCAAGTATCGGTCTTCTCGTGCTGTGGTACACCTGGTTCTGCCCGTTCCTGGTCTGCGTAGGTTAGAACCAGTTTCTTCGTAACGTCGGAGAACTCTTTGTACTGTTGACAGCGACACACCGACAGTCCTGGCTGTATCGCGCTGACTCCGGCCGGTTTCCAGCATTGTAAGTATTCTGGTGCATTCTTCAGGCGTAAGCGACATAATTTCAGCTTGATTAATGAATATAGAGCACTATCAACATGGTTTATGTACCCACATAAATGACAGATTACAAACAAAAGCAACACCAAATGCTGTAATTTCGTAGTTCCATCTTCGAAAGTGGCCCTTTTTCAAATTTGATTTTTTTATGATATAACTTTACAATAACTAAGAAGTTTTAATACCTTCATTTAAGGAGTATTACATTGTCTATTAAATACAATTTATTGCATTAACCTAGCATTTTTAGTTTCCGAGATTTTTAGGATTCTTTAAGTGACCCGGATTCATTGCTCTCGAGTGTATTTACGACGATAAAATTATAAAAATCTTAAAGCTTGTGGCGTTTATAGGAATAAACGCCACAAGCTAAAAGGATTATCTCTCCAGAGGCTACCACAAGTGAGGCTACCACAAGTCTGCGCCTTTGTGGAGTAGCTGTCGATAGTTTTTTATGGTTTGTCAACTGAACGGCCTAAATACCCCATCGACAGACAAGACAAGGTTGCATTTGCCTGGAAGAAATTTGCTCTATAGCGCTAACGCCCTCCTTTAAAAAAAATATTGTGACAAATTTTGTATACAAATCAGTATTTTCTATTCTATTCTCAATCTCTCAATAAACTTTTTTGTTATTTGCCCGAGATGATTACGAGGCCGACACTTTTTGATTGTTTTCAATTCATTTCACGAGTAAACACGGAACACATGTACTGCAAATAATTATCACATTCCTAGTTATGTAACTTGAGCCATTGTAGCAACAACTGACGGTTAAGTTACACCTCTAGACCGCACAATTCACACTTACATGATGCATACATGAATAGTTTTGGCATTGAAGGCTTCGTTACTTAGCATAAGTACATACTGTGTTATTCAATCTACATACACACATATGGTCATGCCTTTATCCCCGAAGGGGTAGGCAGAGGCATATTACATGCCCACATTTCACCTTTTAAGAATTTATCCCACGTAATAGGTGGTGAGCCGTATTGCCGTGTTGAGATGGACAGGCGCAGGTTGTGACTGCTTGCTGTTGAAATTTTTCAAGCCGCCTAAAAAGGCCTTGGCTTAACGACTGTCATTTTACTGGCAACCGGGACCAACGGCTTTACGTGCCTTCCGAAAGCACTATACTATACTAATATTATAAAGAGGAAAGATTTGATTATTTGTTTGCATCGAATAGGCTCCGAAACTACTGGACAAGGATAGATTATAGTCTGAAGTGACTTTTATACCTGGAATACGATCTCTTGGGACGCGGGAAGCTGTAGGCCTTAGCCAATCTACCATAAGGACGCCTTGTGAAATTACGGATGAAATGGGTAGACTTTGTTCATACCGCATGGACAAAGTCTACCCATTTTGGCCAACTTCGCACAAATGTGAAGCTAAATGAATAAGTGCAAGTCCGACTTGCACACAGATGGTTGTGTGAGGTGGGTTGACCGTACCAAAAACTGGCACAAAATCACGTGTGTTGTATGGGAGGGCTCTCATACACCTCTTTTTTCTGGTTTTAGTATTTGTTGTTATAGTGGCAATAGAAATACATCATCTGTGAAAATTTCAGCTCTCTAGCTATCACGGTTCAAGAGATCAAGCTCATACAGCCTCATGAATCGGGGAGAATCTTCGCCAGAACTGAGCGTTTCAAAAAAAACGTTCCTCTGTCGAACTAACGGGTGTTTTTTTTAGAGGTATAGAACTTTAAGTTGGCCTAGCTGTTTTAACCGGCGGTATTTTTGTCAGCTGTAAAGTGATTTATGTTTAGTATGGTTTGGCATTTTAACATAATTAGACTGAAGCCTGAACAATGCTTCCAAATTGTGCAAATTTATTTTGAAAATCATGGTTCTTTCCGAAATGCGTATCGTGATTTTCATAAGCGAATTTTCTTTAGCGGTGCAGCTCACTTTTGGTTGAATGGATACATCAATAAACAAAACTGCCATATTTGGGGTGATGATGATCCTCAAGTGTATGTTGAGACACCGTTACATCCAGTAAAACTGACTGTGTGGTGTGCTTTATAGGCTGGTGGAATAATTGGTCCGTACTTCTTTAGAAACGATGCTGACCAGAATGTTACAGTCAATCGTGACTGCTATAGAGCGAAGATTACTGACTTTTTCGTTCATCAATTGAACAACCATGTTGTGCAGGAGTAGTGGTTTCAACAAGACGGCGCAACATGTCACATTGCTCGTGCCACAATTGATTTATTGAAGGAAACGTTTGGTAACCGCATAGTTTCACGTTTTGGACACGTGGATTGGCCTCCAGAGTCGTGCGATTTTACGCCACTTGACTATTTTCTGTGGAGATATGTGAAGTCGCTCGTCTACGCCGATAAGCCCGAAACGATAGACCACTTGGAGGATAACATTCGGAGCGATATTGTCGCTATACGGCCACAAATGTTGGGAAAGTCATCGAAAATTGGACCTCTAGATTAGACTACGTCCGAGCCAGCCCTGGCGGTTATATGCCAGAAATCATATTTAAATTATAATGCCAGAAGATTTCCTTTCGAATAAAGTCATTTCCATATCAATAAAAACAATCACCTTTGTTTTATTCCATTTCAAAGTTCTATACCTCGAAAAAAAACACCCTTTATAAAAACATGGAACGACCTGCCCGCACACGTGTTTCCCTCATCTTACAATCCTGGGTTCTTCAAGAGGAGCGTGAAGAGGCACATCACAGGGCCGCCAACTTGAGGACCACTGTAGAAAGTCTAACGGACAGTGAGACCGGCCCCCAATCACTAGATGCGCCACGTCTTACCGTCAGGCTGGTGGCGACGTTAATTTGGCGAGCAGAATATAAAGAAAGAATGATAGACAGATGGACAGAGAGTCTCATGTAGGGTAACGTTTTTATCCTTTGGGTTAGGAACCCTAAAAACATAATGTTAAACTTATTATCCACTACGGCTAATGGGATGAAAACTTTTTCAGCTTACCTTACTTATCTTTATCGCTTGTCAATAGCTCCAGAAGTTCCTCAGTGGACTTGTTCTCCTTCTTAAATTTCTCCATTTGCTCCTGCGGTACTGTCCCTTTCAGCAATATTTCAATATTTGTCCTGAGACGCACTAAAGCAGTCATAGTGTCATCCCGGCATGGAACTTGGCCCATAGCTTCCAATGAATCCAAAAGCAGTTCATCAACGAGGCGTTTGTTGAACCCTGTTTGATAAAAACATGTTAGTCCTATACACAAATCGAAATTTTACATAATATAGCAAGTTTGAAAGTAGAACCTTTCCACCACCAGAACCGACTTCAAAGACTCCATAAAGAGACCCTCTCCACCACCTGAACCAGATTTAAGAACCTTACAAAAAGACCCTCTCCACCACCAGAATCTGCTCCGACAAATCCCACAAAAATTATAAGCTGAACACCCACTTCCCGAACTGTCATAAGAGTATAACCACCATCACCAACTGACACCAGAAATTAAAAACACAATGGGAAATGAACTCACTCACAAAATGGTTAACGGTCAAACATCGATGGCAACGGCCCTGCTGTTGACTTATATGACAAGTCTGTTCGCTAGAATAAAAACCATGATGGATAAGCTACACAATGCACATCGTGCCCACAAATACTAATGCTGAACATCACATTAAGCACATTACATTCAGAGCACAGTACACGGTGTCACAACCCAATGAATTAACATCTGATGGTGCTTTGTTTCGACACAACTTACGTTTTCAATGACTGAACATTATTTGTTATTCATACAACCTTGTTATAACAATTAAATTCAATGACCTGTGATAATGTGCGCACTGAATGAGGACGCGTCGATGTCTTATGTATGAGACAATAATGTTTTTAAAGTCACAATCATGTTTAACAACATTTGCTGATTAAAAAATGACGGTATGAACTGTGCACACTTCGGTATGGCTACCCGTTATTGCGGACACACACTAAGCAATGTACTCCACACTATATTTAAAAAAAAACTGTGCCAAATTATGAGTGTAGTGTATTGTAAACAAAACTTTTAAGAAAATAAACTCTACGCACCTAAATATTTGAGTTTTTCTTTGCTAGCAATCATAGTCAGCAGTAGGGCCAACAGGAACCTCATGCGGGACAATGTCATTGTGGATTCCACTGGTGCAACTGCAGCGTCAATATCTTGCGAGTCCTCTACATCTTGTCTTTCATCCCCGTAAAAATCTATATCAATACCAGTTCCATTGCAAGTTTTTTTATGCACAATCAGATCCTTCTTCAACTTAAAATAGTCACAACATTTAAAACATTTGTACGGATTTATTTTACCATGTATCTTCATCATGTGAGTTTTCATGTGGGGCAATTGAGAAAAAGACATTGGGCACTCAGCACAGGGAAATGGTTTTTCACCAGTATGACGTCTAAGGTGTAACATCAGAGCATTAGAATGAGTGAATGGACGGTCACAGATCCTGCATACGTATGGCCGAGATCCAGTATGGGCACGACGATGCACTTTCAGTTGTGTGGATTGTGCAAATAGTTTACCACAGTCTGGGCACTCATGTGGCCTTTTATTCTCATGTGTGCGCATATGCTCGGTCAGGTGTCCTTTCAAGCTCTTGTTACAAATAGGGCATTGTTTTGTATGGCCTGTATGCATAGTTTGAACATGCCTGCTCAAAGAATTAGATCTCAGAAATTCTCTGCCACAATATTGGCATATATAATCCACAAGTTTCAAATGACTCTTCACATGAACATACAATTTATCCCGAGATTTAAATTTACTATCACACAAGTTACATAGATATTTTCCAGTAACCAAATGTTGCTTCTCATGCTGAATTAGTAAAAGTTGATAGGAAAACTTTTTATTGCAATAAATACATTTGAATGAATTTTCTCCTTTGGCATGACTTGTTGAATGCAACTTGAGATTTTTCTCAGACAAAAATAGCTTGTCGCAAATATTACAGGAAAATGTTGCTGTATTTTTATCAACTTTACGTACACTATGATAACGTTCCAGGTGGATCTTCATATTCTTCCGAATACGAAACTTTTTTGGACAAACTGGACAAGAATGTTGCTGTCGGTCAATATGTGAATATATGTGTCGTACAAGAGAATGTTTCCTGTTAAATATTTTATTACAGTAATCACACTCGAATAAACCTGGTTTAAAAACGGCTGGTTTCCTCTTCTTTTTTATACGTGGAGGTTTCTCAATTACTGAATTCTTTTTGGGTCTGATTTTTCTGCGGGCTGGTGGTGATAACTGTGACTTTGGTTCATCTGTAAAATTTGCTAGTACAGTTGGTTGTTTATTACAATTATCTGGGACTGGTACAATACTCGCTGGAGCTCCCAAGACATCTACAGAGCCAATGGCAGCTGAATTATTTGCTTGGACTGGTACGCTTTTGTCCGTTAATTTAGAATTCTCAATCATATTATTTTGGTTAATTATCTCACTTTCATTATTATTGATTGCCCCATTTTTGGATGATGGAAAGCTTTTTTTAGGCTTATTTGGGATACCAAATTCGCTCTTTATTACATTGTCCATAATTTTCAAATACTTAGTACTCCTGAGACGAACTTTTTTAGTTTTCATAAGACCTGGTAATTCAGGTGTAGGCTTAGCAATTGCTAGTTGTTTGGAACGTCTGGTGTTTGTACCACCAACTTTTTTATTTAATTTGGTCTTGACTTTTTTCAAAAAATTATTAGATTCAAAATTGGATGGCAACATCTTATCGCTATCATTTGCTGCAATTTTGCGTTTCTTGGTCACTCCAGGCTCGGTTTGCTTGCCCTCAAAACTATTATATAAGACAGTATCAGTCGCAGATCGTAATAATTTCAAATCTTTCTTTCTACAGTCATTTGTTTGCTTCCTCTTTGATTCAGGTTTGGGTGCACTTTTAGGTGCATTTAATCTACGTTTTACGTTAGCCATTACAATCTATGTTCTATTAGTAAGCTGGACTATAATAATTTATATTGCATGTAGCAGCAACAAGCGATAGAACCCACCACCAGGGTAGTAGAAGTTAGTAAATAGTACGACGTATCTTTATCAAAGGTGCAGTTATTGGCTGGACCTGTAGTACTTACATGCTGTGTGTAAACTCTGTTAGCATTTCAATAATCACCTCTAGCTATGCGCGGCGTGCAGATAACAACTTGTTTGCACAATGATGCTCTACAAATGTGTGAAGGACGACTCTTTTGTCTTACAAGCACATCGCCCATTACCTTGCATTGAATATTATAAACCGATCCATTGTGTTGTGTTCGCACGTATCGCATGATCACACTATAACTATATTCTCATGTTCACGGAAATATACATCACACTTTATTCAAAAATTACGAAAATCAACAAATTCCTAAAATGAGAAACGACAGCAGATGAACCGAGAACCGCCGACCGACCAAGGGCGGACCATAGATAACACAACATATGGAGAGGTCCGGAGAGGAGAGGAGGGAGAGGAAAATTGAATGAAGTTCGAATCGAGCGAAGTGATGTCAAAATTACTACACTTGCAGAGACATCTAGTGAAGGTGTACATCAATATTTTAATTTGTTCTAAATGTTGATTTTATAATTTCTGTATTATTTAAAAATAGACTTAGTACATTTCGTGCTTGAACTTGTCGACCTTTTGTATGGACCAGTCACAATAAAATGTTAACAAAAGCATTACAAAAATAGCGTTATCTCATATTTTGATAATACATAGTACATTAGTACATAGCGTCATCTGTTGTGAACTATGTGAAACTTTAACCATAGTGTACATAGAGGTAAGTATCAAAGTAGGTAAGTTATAAATTAATGTGAATCACTGTATATAAGTAGGACCGTGATTCAAAATCTATTTATGTTCCTCAATAATTAAAAACTGATTCAAATCTTTAAGGTCGGCAGAACTACTGATGCACCTTTGCTCTGGTATTGCAAATGCTGGCTACGGGGACCACTTTTCATTAGTAATCCGTATAGGTAGGTAAGTACCTACTTGTCTAAAACCTTAGTGGTATAAAAAAATAGATTTTAGGTAGATATAATTTTAAATGTATGTTGTATCTATGTATGATTAGAACAAGGTAGTTACGCAAATGAGTTGACAGTGCGTGTGTGTACACCTACATAACACCGCACCGTAGTGTCCTTAGTAGAGTAAGTTCGGGTAATATGGCACGCCATAAGCCTTTTTGGCAATAAATCTATTTTTTTTGAGATCGATCAGTTTTTATTTTACAATTCAGTCTTAGAACTAATAAAGAATAAATAATTAGAATTTCAAAACAATCAACATAAAGAAATAATTTACAAAAAACTAAATCTGAACCTTCAAAAATTGACAAATTTTAACAATGGAAGGGCAATATGGCCTCGGCCATATTAGCCACAAATCAGGTGAGCTATATTGCCCTCCAGAAATATAACAGTAACTAATAAATTTTGTGTTACTTTGCGGAGCAAATTTGTCATTCTGTTTGCGAATGTGGTTTCCGCGGAGCCATTATCTAAAAAAGAAAAACATAATAGAAACAATATAAAATTATGGGGACAATATGGCCTGGTGCCATATTAGCCATTTATCTGGTGAGCCATATTGGCCGCGGGAACGTTTTTAATAGGTAAAAGTCTAGCTTAAAAATGAGCAAGAAATATGTTTAAAATCTATCACAATACTACATAAGAATAGCTAATCTACAAACCTGTGTAGTACCAATGTAAAAATAACTACAATTTCAAGAAATGTAATGAGTAAAACTTACCAAAAAAATAAGATCACTTTACGTAATTTTCGATCGAGCGCCCGCACGAGACACACATGCACACTTCGTCTCGCGCGAGTTGACTGAGGAAGTGAGGGGAAGGGGTGCGTTGGTTTGCCGAGTCAAGCAGTAGCAAGTGTTCATTCAGTTCAGAGAAATCGCAGTAGGCCATATTGACCGACCAGGCCATATTACCCGAAATTACTCTACTCGAAATCATGTAGATAGATACTGATTTTAAACAATGATTAATTTTAGTTTCGGCTGTAGTACAGATTAATAAATAGTTTGGCTTTAGTTAGCTAGATAGGTAGGAGATACCTAAGTGCGCCTTCACACTAGCGTAGGCGTTCGATGGACGTATGCGCGGCGTATACCTACGTCGCGTATACGTCGCGCACGCCCGACGCTTGTTCAGCGTACGGTAATCTGTGCTTCGGTAGCGCAGTGATATTATAATATGCGACCGCCATTATCCGATTTCAGGTTCGAATCCCGAATCGAAACAAATATTTGTGTTATCCGCAAATGTAAAATTCGGAGTGAGTATTTTCTTTGTATTTATTTATACATATAACATCGTTTAACAGTTCGTTATTAGAGATTCTGATACCTACCCAAACTCGGAAACACAACAAACAGGAATGGATGCAGTCATGGTAGGTATGCCTAGTAGCTAGATATCTACTTATTAAAAAAAACCTGGACTATGGTGACGTTTTTAAACAAAGGAACTTATTTATTTCGGAAATATATTTAATTAGGTTCTCCTAAGTAAGTTTTAGTAGGGAGGTAGCTACACGTTTGGTCTGTAATTTTACGTTTGCGTTGATGTCTTCCGGACTAACTGAAAATCACAGTCGCAAAGACTTCAACGAACTACTGGTTTTGGCGTAGACAGAGAAGTATTCTCTGTCTACGGATTATAGGAACAACCACTTCGATTATATAAAGTAAATAAAAGCCTTCATATAATCTAAGAACAAATATTAGTTTAACCATAAGTACCTATCTATAACATTTGTTAGTGTTACAAAATGTTTTATAACATGTGTAACATCGGGTGTGTGTGGGCGTAATTTAATTAATTAATCAATCAATTACGAGTACCTACACTTAGGAATTTCACTAAGGGAAGGATAATTGCCCTTACCTCCTAGGTACTGTACCACGTTGGCTAGAGCGGGGCGCCCCTAGCAGAGTCGACGTGAATAATCTTCTTGGTATCCTTCGACCCGAAAATAGGGCGTGGAATAAAACCGCGGAGTTTAGTGGGTAAGACGGTCCCATTCCGGGGTCGAGTCCCACACACCGTCTCCCAGCTGCCACCGCGGGTGCGGGTGGTATCGCGGTGCGTAAACGCATTCCCGCTTCACCAATAAAATAAAAAAACCTCGTTGTCTGCCTTATGGGTTGGGTTGGTTGGGATTGGGACAGTGTGTTTGAATTCGAGTTCTACTTCCCTTTGCCTGGTTCGTTAGTCAGCAGTTGCACGACTAGTAGACGGATGAACTCTCTACAATGCCAAACAAGCTATAACAGAGTAAGTACTCGTTACAGAATAATTTTAGTAAGTACTTACCTAAGCGGTCCACCGCGTAAATAAAAAAAAAACTGTGGCATATTTAGGGCAACCGAAGCTTGCTAAAGTTGTGTAGGTATAGGGACAGTTGGGGAACAGTGGAACACGGGGCACTATGGAACAATGTCGATAAAAATTTGAATTTCAAACTAATTCGCGCGCTACCGCTTCCACCGATCGCAGCGCGTCCTGCGCCATACGAGGACGTAGTGAATATGGCGTCGCGACAACAATAGGGCTGTTAATAGAATAATATTGGTTTTTATGTTCAAAAGTTGAGATTTCTTTTTAAAGTGCTTTCATTTTTAGTAAAAAAGTTCAATCAATAGGTGAGTGATATATTTTTTTCATATATCTTTGTCATTTTGTCTATTTGAGACCGCTATGTGTTAAGTTCAAGACATAACCTAACTTTTTTGAAGTCTTGTTTGAAATTTTGTACACGCTATGGGGCACTATGGAACGGGGTACAGTGGAACACTGTTCCATTGAACATGGCAATGGTTTCAGATGAGGATATTGAACTAATCTTGCCAAACCCGTCCTTATCTGGAAAAACTAAACGTCAAAACAGCATCTACACGTTTCCTGACAAGGTATTAATAGATTTGATAACATTGTTGAATTTTTTTGTATGAATACAGATCGTGTTCCAATGTGCCCCATACCCTGTTTCATTGTACCCCAGACCTGGGGCACAGTGGAACACAGGAAGGGGTTCACAAAATCAAAGATAAATAGTTTTAAATTTCATTATTGATCTCTGTTCTGCTGTGCAATTATTAAGTAAAGGTATATTGTTGATGTTTGTAAGCAAAAATTATATAAAGAATAAACACAGATTTTTTTAAAAATAAAAATATTTTTTTCGTTCCATTGTGCCCCAATTGTCCCTAGGTACTTTAGTAAGCTTCAGTTAGTAGGTAAGTTCCCGTTAGGCCGTCGTTACGACATTTCAGGAAACACCACTCTTATTGGCAGATACCAACTCTAATAACTTAGAATTTTCTTTATTCTAAGTATAATAAATAAGTACGTACTCTTAGTGAGAATATCATTAGTGGATTCGGGAGCCCGCCATTGAGAGTCGTCGCAATGAGAAATGTCTAACGGGCCTATAGTATAACAATATTATCTTATGTACAAAACATACTGTCATCATAGTAATTTGTGCGCAAAGTGCTTCTAAACTTTATCGCTTTTGATGATTCTGCTTAAGATTACGCAACAATAATACTTCATTATAGTTGTTTACACACACGGATGCGGATTTTTTCAAAACGGCACGACAATGGAATGAACCTAATTCATAGAAATTGTTCTGTGTTCGAGTACGGCCATGAGAACAGCGAGTTACGGCAAGAAGTAGTCTGCTAAATAGGTAGGTACCTACTTGTTGAAATGACTAGTTGGAGAACGAACGTTAGAGGGTTAGGGTACCTACCTACCTAGTTGAAAATTAACTGAACTAAATGAAATAGAGGGTTGAATACTTGAATTACATGAACGATAGGTTGTCCCACTCCGCTCTCGATTAGCGCTTAGCTAGGATGTGCTGCCCTCTTTGAATATTTTTCAGTAGGTATAGATGATTTAGAGATTTCACGCAGCCTCATAGAAAGTTAATTTTAGGTTGTCAAATAGCAAGACCTATGACAGCAGTTGGCAGCTCCAGTAAGTAGTCGGTTAGAGTGTTTGCCTTCACGCCTCTAATTTGAAGGCCACCATATGCCGCGTTAGCGCTCACTTTACTCCGTTCACAATGTTCCCTCTCGGCTTCATCAGATTTGGTCCGATCCTATCAACGCTGCTTCGGATATTTAAGAAAATCTCGTAAAATAAGATGCAAACCGCTAGCTTCGAGGCCTCATAACTCTAGCGCACGGCTTTCCCTATTGTTCATTTACAATGGCCCCAGTTTGCACCACCGACGGGTAGTACCAACCAACTCGACACGCTTGCACAATATAATACACAATGACATTGTCTGACCGCCATATGTTCGCTCAATGCGAGAAACCCATAATTAACTAGTTTTATGTTATCTCTTTAATATGGTAGCTTCTTTGTTTGAACGATCACGTACTGCGTCGGTATTTTACGCTCTTCGTGCACAGAGGTTTGTCATAAAGGCTTCGCTTTCCTGGAGTCAATAGTGGCCTGATGGAAATGGTCACCATACCGCAGGTTATGAACATTTGCAACACCAGAGGTGCTAGACTCGCGCTGCCGACACCATGCAAAAACCTTCTATCTAAGACCCCGTAAGAATCCTATACTACAGACTTAGAGGTTAGGGAAAACCGCGAGAAAGCATCCACCCTGAGTCGTGTACGCTTAGATTGTTGGGTGGACAAATCACTCAGGCACGTACCTATCTCACATGTTACGATGAGATGATTAATTAAATTTAAAGCAAACTACGAAATACTGATTTAATGGAAAAAGGAGAGACACATTACATTAACATTAGCGAGACCAAAAGTAAATATCCTACTTTAAAATATTTTGTTAGCCTATGGGAAACAATAAAAATTATAAGGTCTACTTATTTTAGATACCTGGGTATCTACAGATACACAGAATAGAAACTACACTACTTAATAGCTATCTACCTACCTTCCAAGTTCTAGGAAAAGAAATGTATCAGTAGGTAGGTACGAGATGAATTCATTGAGATGGCGAACAAGCAAATCGAATCACTTTTTTGTAAATAATCAGTGATTCATGACATAATGCACTCGTCACTCGTTAGCTTTGGACCATCAATGTGGGCTTTAAAAGCATAGATTTTTGCTTTCAAAAACCACACGGTTCCTACTTACCTAATGCTTACGGTTGGGAGCCCCGGGTAAGCCCTCGGAAGGATGACCCCAGGACTCCCAAATAGGTAAAGATCTTTGCCTACAGTAAACCATTTTGCATGGAGATTCCGACAAGCTATTACAATAGAAATAATAAAAAAAAACATAATAGCACACATTTTCATAACAGTGGTTTTGCAACGCATCTTGCATGGGACTCTAGTTAAACGGCAACTTTTGTAATTTCACGGAATCTGCTTTGGGAAGTCAAGTAATGAGGATTGTAACATTTGTTGCACGACTTGAAATGTTTTGACAATCATTATAATCACAATGGGTTGAGTAAATGATAAAGATATCTACCTAACTTTATCATATATATCATCAAAAAACCTGCAAGAATCGCAATCTTCATTGTGTCTGGGATTGCTTTTTTTAATCTTTCAAGCTAGTCTTTTCTACTCACAGTCTTCAGCGTTCCTTTCTTGTGCCAAAAATCACATACATACATAAAGTAGTCGTGCCCTTATCCCACAAGGGTAAGTAG
The DNA here is from genome assembly GCA_933228765.1 of Miltochrista miniata. Classification (NCBI taxonomy): domain Eukaryota; kingdom Metazoa; phylum Arthropoda; class Insecta; order Lepidoptera; family Erebidae; genus Miltochrista; species Miltochrista miniata. Next base: position 7,752,543 of record OW121766.1, on the reverse strand, counting down.
AAGCATACATACCTACTTCTGTTTTTGTCCCATGTATAATATACTATAATGAGTGTAGGTTGATGAGGAAATTGCCATAATGAAATGGATAGGCGCAGGTTGTGTTGTCTTCCAATTGTTGAAATCCTCAAAGGGGTCTTAGAAGACTTTTACAGGGTCGGCAGCGCGAGAGTACCGCCTCTGGTGTTGTAAGCGTTCAAAGGCTGCGGCGACCACCGGACCTTCTGGCGGGCCGTGTGTTTGTCTGCCACCATAGCGGTAAAAAAAAATTCTTCAAGCCGCCCACAAGAGCTTCAACTTGGCTTAACTACTGAATACTAACTGATGGTACTGACAACCAGGACCAACAGCCTAACCTAACATGTCTTCCTTCAACTACACATTTCATCAACATGTAAGTAAAAAAACTTTGTTTAGCTAGCTATATTTATTTACCCATATCTACTATCTTCACGTCTACGATGTTGAACATTCTAATTCCAAAGATAAGCCTACGAAAGTAATCAAACCATAAATCCTAGAGCTCTCCGAGGTCAGTCAACTTTGTCAACAATTTCAAACGACTTAACCCAATTTCTGCTATAATGGCGTCACACTCTAGTTGTTCGATGGAGAGCGTCTGATGTCGCCTTTGATAAAAAAAGAAATAATAGGATGATGCTATGGTGATGGTGGCTGCTGTTGACACGTAGGTAGTTTTGCTTTAATGGACTCTTAAGAAAATTGGACCAATTTATAGATATCTACCTATCTACATACCTCTAACTGACTGCTTAGGTGGCGTATTCGGTAGTCTAACCGACTCACAGTTAGGGATTGCAATCCGGAAAACCGGATCCGGTAATCCGGCGGATCCGGCGTCATTTTCAGTCCCCCGGATCCGGCACCAATACACCGCCGGATCCGGTGGCGACCGGATCCGGTGTTTGCATATTTTGGCCAAATAACGAGTTTGCACTGCGCGCCAGTTTTTTGAGTCACCCTTCAGTGTGTAACTTACAGGTTGATGTGTCGATGAGATGATACATACTAAAAGTTCCGATATCTAGGACATGAGGCGGAGGCGGAGGAAGGGTCGTGACAAATGGCCCAATTATAAGTTTTTCACCAATATTCCAAAAGCAGTGCGTTATAGCAAAACATGTTCGACAATAAAATTTAAACTTGCAAAATTTTCCATAACTTTGATTACATACAGTTCCCATATTCCCAACCGTTTATGAACTACACGCTTCCGAAATGTAGAAACGATAGTGATTCAGCGTATTTAAATTCGGTTGAGATTTTAAATGAAATATAGGTAATAATTTGAGGAATAATGCCTGGGGCGCATTAATGATATTCTTTGCTGAAGGAGCCAAATATCAAGTTTTCTCACAGTGAGATACTCAGGACGAACGAACGATCACGCAGAATAACTTTATCCTACTTCCTACTAATATTATAAATGTGAAAGTTTGTGAAGATGTTTAAATAATTTGGATGTTTGTTACTCAACCACGCTCTAACGGCTGAATGGATCGGGATGGAATTTGTAACCGGAGTAGATTGGAGTCTAGAATAACACACAGGCTACATTTCATTTCGGGAACATGTTCCTATGGAAAGCGGAACGGGCACAAATTTCACGCAGGCGAAGTCGCGAGCGTCAGCTAGTTTTCTATATATTTTGCAGCGTTAGTTCATAAACGGTTGGAATTATGAAAAAGTGTTTATAACGAAAGTTATTGATACTTTATAAGCTTTAATTTTATCTTAGCATATGCTTTGCTACAAAGCACTGATTCAGGTATACTGCCGATAAACTAAATAAATTGAATCTTTGTCACACCCGCCCTTTTTCCGGCACGCCCTATAGATGATGGGACTATTAGTATGATTTCTTCTTAAACAACCTGATTACATTTCTTAAGAAACAGTTTAGGTTCCCGTTCACTCTACATTGCTTTGTGCTTTCTTGACTGGACTATTACATTACCTTAACTTTAAGATTTTAGATTTAGTATCGGAAGATGATTATTTACGGCTCTTTAAAAAAATCTTCGACATAAAATAGAATACGTATAAGCGCGTATTGTTTTTAATTTTACGCTTCATTAACAGTTTATGTTGGAATAAAAAAAGAAAGCAAGTTATCCTGCTTAACTCAATCCGGCCGGATCCGGTCGGACCCGGCCGGATTTGAGAAATCCGGTACGAATCCGGCCGGATTCAAAATGACACCGGATTGCAATCCCTACTCACAGTGTCAGCTGTAGAACAAGCCAGGTGGACAAAAATATTTTATCACGGTTTTGGATTTATATATATAAATCTATTAATTATGTGGTATTACTAGCTGTTTCCCGCGGCTCCGCCTGCGTAGATATCCGTTTTTCCGACAAAACCGCTCTTCCCACGGGAATACTGTATTCTTTTGCCATAAAATTTACCCTATATATTAATCCAGGGTGTCGGTTGCCTCAACATCAAATTTCATTTGATTTGAATTGATTTGATCAATCTATTGAACCGTTTTGCCTTGATTGAGTACCTTACAACTCTCGTACCTATTTATAAAGTTTAATTAATAATGTTAGTAAAAATTACATATTTTAAAGAAAATGCATAGGAATTGTATATAAATATTTTATTTTATGCACATAATTAAAATACAGGAAAGTAAAAAATATCACTTTGTCTTATAAATAAACTAGCCTAACTAGTTCGGCTCGAGATCGTGTCACACACAAGAATATGCCTCTGTGGCGCAGTCGGTAGTGATACCGCCTGCGACGCTGGAGGTCGTGGGTTCGATTCCCACCGGAGACAAATATTTGTGTGACCCATAAATGTTTGTCTCAAGAGTCTGGATGTTTCAATGTATAATATGTATGTATTTAAAAGTATATAAGTAATAATATCCGTAGTCTGATACCCATAACACAAGCAGGTTATTCCTAGCTTACTTTGGGATCAGATAGCGTCGTGTGAAATGTCCGTGAAAAAAAATTTTTTTTTGTGTAAAAAAAAAAAAAAAAACAAAAAATGCTCCTCGGAAAGATAACACTTTTTTATTGTTAGAATGCAATCATATGATGGGAACACGTACTGATGTCTGACTTTCATAGTCCACTCCCTAGTCTGTTTATATGAGTGAGTTGTTGATTTTGAATCAATATAATACGCTAAGGCCTCGTCACTACTTAGCGGTCTGCCATTTGCACAACACTTGCTTTTAGTAGGCTTGTGGACGCACTTGCAGAAGCTAGATTTTCACCAAAGTCCTTTATAACACTAGCAACACTTAATGTCCACTTCACCATGCAACTATGTAGCAGTCATTTATTCCCCAACACTCCGCGATTGAACTAGATCTTAAACTCTACGTTTTTAGTTTAAAAGACGAATCTTAAAAGACTTTTTTAGATCTTCAGGGTCGAGGAAGGTCAGCAGATGAGGTAGAAGGTTGCGACCGAGACGATCGCATGCAGAATTTCATCTCTTCACCTTCTAGCCACGCTTTATTTTTTATTAAGGAAACGTTCTTTTGACTTTCCCGAAAATAACCATTTTGTAGCAATTTTCCAAGAAATGGCGGCTAATTTCACCTTAATTTCCCTTTCACATTCTTTTGTGATGTCATAGAAATCAAATTTGGATGAATAAAACTCAAAACGATCATTTCTTAATTGTTTTACATGACACTCTTCAAAAAATCTATTTTGACAATAGAATAAAGCTTATCTGCAAAAGAAAGAAAAAAACAATGTTGTACTCGAGTGTGCTACAAATAATATAATATCATAATCATCTATAGACGTCCAGCTACAACATATCGAAAATTCAGCCTGGCTGGATACAAGAGGAAGCATTGGTTTCCCAGTCTTGATAAGCTTTAAAAAATAGAAGAAAAAAAAGTTTATTCTGTGTCTTCATTGATAGCCTATTTTATTAATGTTTATGACACAATAAAAGATTATAATAAGTATAAAATAATAAACATATCTTCAGATATAAAATCCATCACTAAGACTTTCCACAAAACAACAAACTGTCACCGTAAGATGTAAGTGCAAGTGTCGCGAAAATGCAATGGACATAAATACATTTATACATAAATACATTTCCCCTCATTAGCTTACTTTGTTAAGCGATGACGCATCAGAATGGAATGATAGACGTAAACAGTTTTCAGAATCTGGGGTTTAGGGGTGTTGTTTACATGTAGAAATTATCTTTTTTCGGAAATTTGAAAATGACTTTTGTCCAGCTGGCTTGTTCTACAGCGTACACTGTGCGACTGTCGATGTCGTACTGAGGTCCTGGGTTCCCGGGTCCGTCCAAATACTTGAGTGGTCCAATTATGTTTGTTACGGAGTTTGGGTGTTTTCTATGTTTAATATAATGTATTTAGAATTATATACCACATAAATATATCTATCAGTCGTCTAGATACTATGGCTATGGCACAAGCTTACATTAGCTTAATTTAGGCTACATGACGTTATGCGAGAATATCCAACAATATTTATAGGTAGGTACTGTTTTCGTAATTATAAAATCCTGCCTATTTATACCACTAAGGTGGCAGATAAGCTTAAGGCCCACCAGTTGGAAAGCGGTCATCGAAACCTATAGACATTTGCTGCACTCGCGCTATCGACCCTGCAAAAACCTTACAAGACACATTTTCAAGAATTTTCTGCAGGCGTTTGGGAAATGGAGTATTGGAGTGTTTAAGGTTCAGAGTATGCTCCTCAGTGTCCGGCACCACAGCACGCCAACCCTTTTCATCACCCACAGGAATTGCCAAAATAACAATGGCTTGAGAGGAACTGAAACCCCTTTCTTGAACGAGTGGAAAGCCTAACGGATATCATGCACACGATTCACACCTATTCGTGAAGAGTCGGGAGTCGGGAGCCCGGGTAACTCTTTGAAAGGATGTCCCACAAGATTAACCCCCACAATTTGTTTAACGTGAGGAAACTCTTACTTGGATGCTATCCCGGACTCCTACTTACCGACTAAAAAGCCAAACGTATCCTGCCTGCGGTTCAGAGCCCAGGGGCGAAGATGAACCCTTCAATAGTAGCCGCATTTATGGCAAATACAATTATGACGGCAATTGGCAATAACTAGATACATATTATAATTAACTCATATTCATTAGTCACTGGTACTACCTACGCCGTGCGTCTGCTCTGATCGTTTCGTATTTTTGGTCTTAGTATGTACTTACATCTTACATCAAATAAGTACATACCCAGAGATGTGTTAAGTAGGTACCTACAGAAGTTATAAATTCTAGTTTTGCAAGCGCACACACATGACCATTTTCGCTCTAATAAATCCGCGAATCCTCATCTCTATAACAGCTTGGCTTTTAGCATTATACTGTTCAAGACACCTGTCGCGAAATCGTCTCAGAGAAGCGGGGGACTATTTTCCAAAGACTGCACTTCAATTGTCTTACATTCTATGTTATTTTAAGTTACGGTTTCGCGCTGAGTGGAAGGCTATCGCGCCATTTTTTTGAAAGTTTTTTTTTTAAGTTGAAGACAAGCAATCTATACAGCCTAATCTTGTTTGAGTTTGTTTATCATTGTGAGAAATGGTGAAATTCTGGTGGATGTTTATATTATTTGCTAAAACGGCATCGGCTAGTGATAACGAACTTCCAACTGCTGAAGTCCAAAAAGGTTAGTTATTAGATAATAATTACATCAAATGGGTATAGGACTACAGGTACTTTGAATAATGGGGTTTATTTTAATACCTACTGCATTCTTAGTCAGGGATTTTTAGTCACGTAGGATCTCGCCTGACCGTGTCTACATCCGTAAGTGTACCTACCTACCTCTCCGTGGTAAAATAGTCTAATTTATTGGTCTCGAATGGTGCAGGGTTTGTACGATACAAATTCATCGAAAATTGCACGAATTATTGCACTGTCCCATTCATCACCATCCAGCTATCTCACCCATTTTATATCCGGTTTCTTTTTTTTTTGTTTAAGTAGGTATAGGTAGATGAGGTTAATCAGAACTGACTGTACTAAAGTGCCAGTATGTCCCTGTACATGCGTAGTGCAGAATTAGGAATTTCTCTCTAAAATATGGATGTTAGATATAGTGACCTACATATTATATGACCTACATTAACATAAATTATAAATAGTTAGGTAGATAGGTACCTATGTCTCGCATAGATTCAAATGTTTTAAATTCCGTTTTTAAAAACACAGTAGGTACCTACTAATCCAAAATTACATACATTCCCACGCTTTCGATTCGAGCAGTTTGTTCGTAGACAGAGAATAATCTCAGTACCTATTCGAGTTTGTTATTATTAGATAGGTAGGTACATACTTAGTTTACTTTGTCAAGAACAATATTCGAGGCAAAGGTTTTACGTCTTCGTTACTTTATACTTGGCGTCATTCCACGCGCTTAGAAGCGTTTTACGCTGTTGAACAAAAACAATAGAAGTGAAAACAGTAAGATCACTTTTTAAAATAATTACAACATAACTTTCAATTTTACATACTTACACTATTCGTGCAAATTTTCTTTACGTGAGACTGAGACTATGTGTGCTCTACTCTACGGCTTTGCTTGCGACATAAGTAGTAGGTACGAGCCCCGTGACCCTTATTTAACGCAGGGTAACAAGTCTATTTTACAGTATGGGTTTCTTCAGAAGGGGTCTTGTCTTAGAAGGTTTTACAGGGTCGGCAGCAGGAGTGTAGCGCCTCGCGGTGTTGCAAACTTCCATATTATTATGTGGGCTGCGGTGGCTACCACTACATCTGGTGGGCCGTATGCTTGTCTGCCACCTGCCACCTTAGTGGTGTAAAAAGAAGTGTGAATGTGTACAATCCGACAATTATTATTACTGCTGCGCTCCCCTGGGTAAAAGCACGATGATACTTGTCTATCTTACTTCAGAATAATTTAATTTGTTTAATAATGGCGAAATAGGTTCGGTACATAGTTTCAGAACTTATTAATTAAGAACAAATCTTTCCTCTTTGTAATATTATAGACTAGATAGGGCGCCCACCTTTACTTAAAAGTAAAACATACATTCTTTTAGTAGGTAGGTACCTAGGTACTAGAGACCCTTCTGGACGGTATGAACTTGATCTTTCCGATTTATTTACATTAATGATTACCGCGCGAAAAGCGCTTATAACCCCTTGGATGGCTATGGCTGGTCAGTTGCAATGATCGTTTACAGGACACTCCAGGACCAAGGGGATGGGTGACCACTTTGTGCCATTTTATTTGCGAGCGTTTGCACGATAAGCCGCTGGTCCCGGTTGCCAGTAACATGACAATCGTTAAGCCAAGCTGAAGGACTTATTGGGCGGCTTGAAGAAATCAAGAGTGGACGGCCCGGCCCAGCCTGTCGGCATACCTACTATTTGCTTTTCAAAATTATTTCTCATTCTGGGACAGGTGCCATCACAAATCAAGTTATTCTCGACGTTATTCATGCCGAATAACTTAATAAATAACCTACTTAAGTCCTAAGTTGCCGGCAATTGATGCCAGCTACGTCGAGTGTCGCCCAAGACCAAGGTAATCAAGGTAAGTATGAGACGAAATAATTCGTCGGTTGAGAGATTTGAAAGTAATGTTTTGATGGTCCAGTGGTTAAGGCGTCTGGCCCGGTTTCCCAGAAGACGTAGGTTCGTGCCCTGCTCAAGACCGGTATCTTTTTCTGATTAAGGTAGCTCCCGAGATTATCACTCGTTAACAAACACCCTTAGTTATTGGACCGGCCGTCTAGTTTAACTGACCGTCAAGCATTTGTAAATGTATTCAACTCAATCAACTGTTGCATTCATTTGTTCTTTCTTTTCAGAGTCACGTTTTCTTCCTGTATTTGAAGTGAAGCGCTTTGACACTCGACCTGTCATCGGCATCGGTCCCGGTGGTCTCCAGCCCCTCACTACAGTACCGATTGCAGGGGAACGATGCTCATCGCGGTTGGAGTCCGCCCTAGATCAGATGAAGCGACGGAAACGGACTCAGTCGAAGAACCTCGATTTGCCTTTGGTAGGTAAATATTTTGTATCTTAAGAGGATGGATGTAATGGGACCCTATCGAGAGGCCCTGGCCTCACCTGTAAGTGGAGCATCTGTTAACGGACGAGGTCCTGGCGAAAACTCGACACAAAACCCTGTACTGACCTGTCTAGCCGGCATGGTAGGTACAGTTCGGTCTAATTCCACCCTAAAATGATGGAGAGAGGTCTGCAGTAGGTAGGCTGTTTTGATAAGCGGATCAGACACTGTCACTGCATTGGGAAATAGCGTCGGGTGCAACAATATATAATGTTTGAATTGTTTGGACGGTAATGAGAGTGGTTGGCCGGACTTGTGCTTGGGGTCGCCAGAATCATACCAAGCGCTTACAACTCTTTGGGAGGGCCTGCACCAACTCATTCGTTTTTAAGCCCATAGGCCTGGACATACACCAGATTGTAGGTGAATGTAACTAGACCGCGGATTTTTTGATGGAGCCCCTTTAGCTGATAGATACTATTGCTTCAAACAAAACATAAATTCTGTACTGATATTTAAGATTCTTAAAAGCACTTATTAAGAAGAAATATTTATTTACAGAGTCAAAGCATCGATCTCAACGGCTACAGCTTATTCCAGCAAATGCGTTCAGCACCTGTGGATATGTATGTCACAAGAATGAGAGTTCGCCTCCCACAGAACAGCAATTGGGTACGCGTAGAAAAATGCTACTTCGACCCAAGGAATGTCTCTTTAGACACCATGTTGCTGTTTCATGACATAACTATAAGCGGAAACGTGGATTTATACGACGCAAACGACCTCGACCGAGAGCTTCCATCAAACAGACGTATGCGCAGACATTACGCGAACTCCCGATCTATAGACGGACCATTCATAGAAGATTATGCGAGACACCGCGTCCATAACGGGTGTAACATGATATTACGTCTTCGAAAAGCCGGCATCGGTTTCCACACGAGACCTCTGAACCAACAGCCAGGTAAATTCAACGTCAAAACCGATTCTGAATTTGTTGAACCTGGTTTCATAAGTGTCTACGCTTACGGCTGCGAGAAGTACGTCAATAGGAACTCTGTCAGAAATAAGGATAATCTACCCTTAAAGCGTAAAAGGAGATCTGATCAATTTTCTTTTGAACCACATTTTCAGCAAATATATGATGTTGGGATGGATAGTAAGTCTGCTGACAATAATTGGGACATAGTCTACGAGCCGCGCAGTAGAGCAAATTACGAGAGGAGCAAGCTGTTCCGGCCTGATGATGAATTAGATGAGGCTGAAGACATATCCAGGGAAATGGAAGACATATTCACGAAAGGTATTAGGACTCTTTTGACAACTTACATGAAGAAAGAATTACAGCCGGCCATCAAAGACACTTTGATGAGGAATATGGGTTATGTGATATCATATGGTTAGTTTAGGAGGTAAGATTGCAATGTAATTTATAAGAATAGCTTTACTGTACCACTTTCTATGGAAAAAGTAGGAAGATATGTTTACTTCTAAGACAATAGAAGCCATTATGATACTCAAAATTATATTTATAGTGCCTAAGTAATTGTATTATTATACTTACCTACTTCATACAGACGAGTGTTGGGAAAGTTATAGGATTTTTATAGTCAGCGATAGTAATAAAGATAAATATTATTAAGTGTTTTCATTGACTTTCTATACTTTATAACTCTTATAATTCATGATAAATCAGTGAGACATAATATTTTTATGTAATTGAAATTATTTAAAGATAGAAGGGTTCGCTTGGGCTGGGCAGCGTTCAGCAAACTGCGTCGGTATCCGTCGGAGAACAAGAGTGGTCGACATAGGTCGCCGAATATGCGTTTTGAAGTGGCAGTGGCCTGGCCACATTTGTAGAAGAACTGATGGCCGATGGAGCAAGTGAGTTCTGGAGTGGAGACCGCGACTTGGTAAACGTGGGGTAGGACGATCCCCTGCCAGATAGAGTGACGACTTAAATAAGGTTGCAGGGATTGACTGGATGCGCAAAGCGCAGGACCGTGTGTTGTAGCGAAATTTGGGAGCGTATGTAGACTGCTAAAGGCTAAATTGATTGATTGAAATTAGTTAGCTCGCGATTTTTACAGTAGTAAACACGGTCTCAAGGATATTACCAACGATTAGTGACAATAGTCTGTAGACGTTTGGGGGCGTACGAGAGCGGCGCGACGCAGTCTGTATTTGTGGCTACGTATGGGGTTCAAGGAGGGACTCGCGAATATTTCCGCAACTACCACATGTCCTGATATCTTAACAGTGGCTCTGACAGACACTAGTAAGAGGTCACACAGCAGTCACTTACAACAATGCCATCCAAGATCAAATCTAAGCTACCTCTACTAACATGCCCTGAATTTGATCTATTTTTCAAAATTAGAAATCACAATTTCTAATATATTTGGTTGGTTACCTAAATTCTTGTCCACGTTGGTATCATAACAATCAGTCCGACATCCTAGCATGTGTGCTAGGATAAAATAATAAAATAGTAAAGTCAAGTTTACATTATATCACAGTAATTTATTAAAACTGATTCTACAGTCAACTACTTAGAAATTTCTAAAATACATAACAATAAAGTTGAAATAAGAATATCAAGGTTAACCACATAAGTTGAGACCTGGCCTCCCTTGCAACACATTTACGGTACTGCTAGAATAACATACATACATTCTAAGTAATATGAGCGCCTTGAGTAACAACCTTCATCTCGGTCTCAACTCAGTTATGAGTAAAAATAAAGCTAAGTTTAGTTGTAAAATTTTACACTTAACGTTAAAATAAATACACTATAAAATAAAAATAAATAAATCCTACAAAATATTTAACACGATACTTCAATTTCAATACAAACAAGATTAAATCTATCTAAGCTGCTACATATTATTATATTAAAACTCACAATGAGTGCTGATATAATGATGTGTATTTCTGATCGACCACATTTGAATAAAAAAACTTATGCAGTCACAGCATTTTACGGGAGCCCAGAGATTCATAGTCCCACCCCTAACTATTAACAAAAAAGATGTGATCAACATAAATGAAGAAAATAAAATATCTGTAGTTCCATTTGACTGCTTACAAATGAGGTTTTTGTCGTCATAATGGTTTCAAAATAGTTCCAAGAGTCTTGTAGTATGGTCACGAACCTTATTTTGTATTCTTTTCCTCGATATGGTGTTAGAATATTCACCATTGAAAAAAAATTAAGTATCTATTACAGTTAGTCAAGAGTTCCTCTTCATACTGAACATCAGAATAACAGACACTCTATTTCTCTAATTGATTCATATACAAGTATTGTTGTTCTTACCCGAGATCCTGTTGTGGAAACCAGGATGCTTCTGATAAACATCATTTATCAGCTGTTAAATTTCTTAAACCAAAGCTTTATTTCATCATAAGCAGCAAAATGTAATGCCGTAACTAGCATAGCTTTCAACATACTTGGCCAATATCCTTTAAAAAGTGCTAAAAATCCTTCTTCATTGACTGTCAAACGCACACAATGCATTACACCCCTGCAGTACATCTGTTTACCAAAGTATTGTCTATGGTGTTGGAAACCTTGAATCTGCAATCTTTTCTTCACCAAATCAAATGGATAGATTGCTGTCTTTGCTACACAGCCAGCAATAGAGCCTGCTAATAAATTGCCAGGTAATGTTGTCACTTTCTGCTTGTCTCGAGTTCTTTGGAAGTACTCAATATTTTTCAATATAGTATCAGTAAAAATCTTATAGACTGCAAACTGCAGGCCAGCATGTGGTGCAATTTGACCTAAGGTAGGATTAAGGCCTTTAAATAGAGCTCTTATTCCTTCAGTCCTTATCATAACATTAAATGCATGTGTTGACCCCTTGTATACCTTTTGGGTTTTCTGTTCAGCTATTAATCTAGTTCGAATCGTGTCGAACGGGTAAGATGCAACAGTTGCTAATGTAGCAGCTATCGAACCATTGGCGAAATTCAACCAATGTTTGTTGTTGGTGTAAAATTGATCAGAACTTCGACAAACTTCTGTTAACTTCTCGAAAGCGGCGAATTGTATAACACCGTACGTGATTGATAACAATTGCGCCGGTAAATGTCCGCTCCATAATGTTGCGATTCCTTCTTCTCTAATCATAGCAGTGGCAGCCTGTAGCATCGAACTATATCTTGAACCTTTTTCTATAGGTTCAATTTGGAGTTGAAATCTTATTTTTAGAACATCAAGAGGTTGTGAAACAGCTCGTGTGAATGCTCCCGCTAAACCACCGGCTAAGGCCGCTTGGAATGTAGTGGTTTTAGAGTGAGAATCCATAGGAACTAAGGACACCATTCTTAAAAGTTAGTGCATAATTTGTTTAAAATTATGAATTAAATTAATTCTATTCTCGAATTTACAAGTGTTCGCATTTTTTATCGTAAGTTCGTAACTTTGGTAAATAACTGTTTGTCACTTGGTTGTTGTCACTGTCAATGTCAATAACATCAAACTTCAACGTCGGATTTCGGCGAGAAACTTTCAGAGTTTCAGACAGCATCTTAGATCATCTAACCACCTGTGTGTGTTATATGGTCTAAGGACAGCATGGATTAGGATAGTAATTTTTCAAAATTTTTGTGTATTTTTGAGTGTTTATGTGTAATTTACGGTGGATTGGATTACTAAACATAATGCTTCCTCCACATTACTCACGAAGTTGAACGAAGTTCGTCGGCGAAGTTGCCCGAGTCAAAGAAAATTTTTGACAAAGTACTCCGAGGTGCCCCTCTACACTATCGTACTCGTCCAACTTTGTTCAACTTCGCGAGTAATGTGGAGGAAGCATATAGGTTCGACAACGTGCAAAAGTGTTGGAAAGTGATAAAGCGCAGTGAAACGTGAGTTTTTAGGTTTGTATAAGTTAGTGTTGTATTGTATAAATTCCACAGCAAAGCAAGCCCTAGTAAGGTACCACCGCCTTACTAAAAGGTTATAGATTTATTAGAGAATAAATTTATTTTAAATTTATATTTATTTATCTATTTATTTCAAAGGTGATTACATATTAAATTAACTATGTACAGAGTAAAATATAAAACAGAAAAAAAAAATTAATTTCAATAAAATAAAAAAAAAAGGGGAAAATACTTACCTATACAAAACTGACAATGCCCCGTCTAGGTGTCGAAGAATTCCTCCCCATCAACGTCAAATGGCAAGGTTCCCATATGGCTGGCCGCATTACCGCGTTGTATAGCTACGCTTATTCGCTGAGCGAAGAAGAGGCCAGCCCTATGGTCACGAGAAGAGTCGATCAAACGCTTTGCGATGTTTCAGAAAGCATATGTGCACTTGGACCCCACGAGTAGGGTTGCCAACCGTCCCGCTATACGCGGGACGTCCCGTTTCTGAGACCCATAACAAGATGTCCCGCTCACACCCTGAGCGGGACGCGTGATATCCCGCTTTTTTTGATCTAGCAACAAACGTTTATAGTATTTCTAGCGATGCATCAAATCACGGAAATGTGAAGTTATTTCCTATATTATGTAGTTGTAAGGTTCTACTGTTCAGAGGAGGATATTCGCACATGTTTGCTTGATTTCTGTGAAGACCCTAATAAGAAAGCGATAGATATATACAATAACAATAAGGCCGTTCATAGGCCGGTATGGGCGGAGACCCTGACGGCCAGCAAAGAGGCTAGACTGCTGAGCCCGCAGAGAGTGATGGCCGTCAGGGTGATAAGAGGATACCGCACGATCTCCGGTGAGGCGGCATGTCTCCTAGCCGGGACCCCTCCATGGGACCTGGAAGCGAGAGCCCTTGCGTCACTGTTCAGATGGCGCAAGGAGGCGCTGGAGCGGGGCCAAAGGCCTGCGTCTCGAGAAATCGAGGCCCAGCGGACCGTGCTCCACCAGGAAACCATGGAGACATGGAAGGTGCGACTTGAGCAACCAAAGGGGGGATTCGCCACAATCGCGGCCGTCAGACCGGTCATGGACGAGTGGCTGGAGAGAAGACACGGTGCTCTCTCCTACCGGTTGACACAGATACTTGCCGGGCACGGTAGATTCGGTAGGTATCTGTGGCGAAAACACCGGGAAACCACGGCCGAGTGTCAGCACTGCGAGGACCGCAGCGATGACACGGCGCTCCACACTCTGGTGGAGTGCACGGCGTAGGCACAACAGCGCCAGGTCCTCGTAGTGGGTCTGGGCGTGGACACTCTCTCGCTCGAGGCCATGGTGCGAGCCATGCTCTCCAGCGGGAGTAAGTGGGACTGCGCCGCCTCTTTCTGCGAGCAGGTCATGCTCGCGAAGGAGGCGGCGGGCCGGGTGCGGGAAACAACTCTCCCACCCGAGTTCCGCAGTCGGCGCCCTGGGCGCCGCCGACGTGTCTTCGCCGAGGACTATCGGCCTCCATGACCGGGGGTCTGAGGACGGTGAGAGGGCCGCTCACCGTCCTTACAGAAGCAGGCCCATGACGGCTACGAAGCTAATGGAATGGAATCAGGCGTTACATATAATTATGACATCAATATTTATTTCTTCGTAATCGTATATGCGTTTGGAGAAAGAAAATGCGTTGTCGTGTAAAACTTACAACATATCAAAAAGCGTACGGAAATTATATTTAAACTAAATGATGCTCGCGGCTTCTCCCGCGTGACATTCAGTACCCCTTAAAACTCACGTTTTTTAGTATTCTGAACAAAATTCGTAAGATCCCGCTTTTTAAATCCTTGTCCCGCATTTGAAATCAACATTTCCCGCAAATTCGCATTTTGAAGTTGGCAAGCCTACCCACGAGCCCAATGTCTCGGACCCCAAACGGCTCAAAAATATAATTTCCTATCAAATTATTATTATTAGAGATAGATTTATTAGATAGATTATAGATTAGAGATTAAAGATTATAGATTATAGAGTCTAGAGTAGAACTTAGTCCAAACTTGGACATAGGTACAGTTTGTATAGAAAGTCGTGAAATGAATGTTTGAGGAACTAAAATAGTTATGTGTGTGGCAACACTGGCAACACGAAATATAAGTACGTCAGTTGTCAATGCTATCGTCGAATTTCGTTCACTCTCTCACGTAACTTACATGTTTGGATTAAACTGCAACAAATTGAAACCAAACTACGCATAAAGGTTTGAGAAATGAGTAAAGAAAATCGGAGTGGTGCGCAGGAAGTGATTTTTAAAGTTTTCCAGTGATGTTTCGCGGAGTACCAAGCTGGACAATTGTTGTGGAATTTTGAGGATGTTTATGAGCGAACAGCATCTTTGGTGGGTATGTAATCGTGCTATTGTTTGTTTTGAATCTGTCTGAAGTTACAAATTTACTGAATTTACGATTTGGAAACAAAAAAAGGCATTGTTTACATTGCATATTTTTAGGTTAGAATCACAGACTTACAGTTTGTCTATAAAGTCGTGAAATTAAATGAGGGCGCTGCTGAATGCATGTATGCAACCCTATATAGTACGACCAAAATGATTTTGATACGAGGAGTTCGTTCCGAGTAAAATCTTACTAATATTATAAATGCGACAGTTTGTGAGTGTGGATGTTTATTACTCTTACACGCTCGAACGGTTAAAGGGATCTGGCTGAAATTTGGTACAGGGATACATTATAATCTGGAATAACCATGGCTACTTTTTATTCCGGGAATAAGTTCTTACGAGAAGCAGGAACGGGAACAATACAAATATTATAAATACGAAAGCTTATGAGTGTGGATGTGAGACTCTTTCACGCTCGAACAGTTGAACTGATCTGGCTGAAATTTGGTTCATGGATACATTATAGTCTGGAATAACACATAGGCTACTTTTCATCCCGGGAATAAGTTCCTACGGGAAGCGGGAACGAGAATAAATTCGACACGGGCGAAGCTGCGGGCATCAGCTAGTGAGTTAATAAATATAACACATTATACATTTTTAATTTTGTTTCTGTTTTATTGAATCAGATCCAGAATAAAGTTATTGAGCCAGATCCAGAAGCCCCGGTCTAATAGCGTCTTACAACCCACCAGCAGGTGCCTAGCAGTCCCAATTGCTTCGCCACAATCATGTAATTACATGTTTTATCTGTAACTTTCCCCCATCTGACAAGGATTTTTTGGCGCAGTGCTCAAATATTAAAATCGTCTATTTCCTTTTTTGCCGACCTTTTCTGTGTTTACCAGGAGTTTCAAACTTTCCTTCATTATTAAAACCTTCGTTAACTATTCGCCTAACTGTACTCTCTGATTTTCCTGAAAAGAGTAAAAAAAGAAAATTAATTACATAATGGAAACAAACTATTGACATGAAGCAATTAATTCAAAATAAAAATTGGTAGAAAACCAGATTGAACTGAGTATCAAAAATTAAGGTCGTACTATAAAATAACCATGTTGTTCTAACCACTGACTCACATTATAGGTAGATTGTAAGTTTAAGATTCTAACCTAAAAATATGCAAACAATGCCTTTTTTTTTGTCTCCAAATCGTAAATTCAGTAAATTTGTAACTTCAGACAGATTCAAAACAAACAATAACACGATTACATACCCACCAAAGATGCTGTTCGCTCATAAACATCCTCAAAATACCACAACAATTGTCCAGATTGGTACTCCGCGAAACATCACTGGAAAACTTTAAAAATCACTTCCTGCGCACCACTCCGATTTTCTTTACTCATTTCTCAAACCTTTATGCGTAGTTTGGTCTCAATTTGTTGCAGTTTAATCCAAACATTAAAGTTACGTGAGAGAGTAAACGAAATTCGATGATAGCATTGACAACTGACGTACTTATGTTTCTTGTTACCAGTGTTGCCACACACATAAATGTTTTTAGTTCCTCAAACATTCATTTCACGACTTTATAGACAAACTGTACAATCTACCTATAATGTAAGTCAGTGGTTAGATTATCATTGATAGTAGGTTATTTTATAGTACGACCTACATTGTTGATACTCAGTTCAATCTGGTTTTCTACCAATTTTTTATTTTGAATTAATTGCTTCATGTCAATAGTTTGTTTCCATTATGTAATTAATTTTCTTTTTTTACTCTTTTCAGGAAAATCAGAGAGTACAGTTAGGCGAATAGTTAACGAAGGTTTTAATAATGAAGGAAAGTTTGAAACTCCTGGTAAACACAGAAAAGGTCGGCAAAAAAGGAAATAGACGATTTTAATATTTGAGCACTGCGCCAAAAAATCCTTGTCAGATGGGGGAAAGTTACAGATAAAACATGTAATTACATGATTGTGGCGAAGCAATTGGGACTGCTAGGCACCTGCTGGTGGGTTGTAAGACGCTATTAGACCGGGGCTTCTGGATCTGGCTCAATAACTTTATTCTGGATCTGATTCAATAAAACAGAAACAAAATTAAAAATGTATAGGTAATGTGTTTTATTTATTAACTCACTAGCTGATGCCCGCAGCTTCGCCCGTGTCGAATTTGTTCTCGTTCCCGCTTCCCGTAGGAACTTATTCCCGGGATGAAAAGTAGCCTATGTGTTATTCCAGACTATAATGTATCCCTGTACCAAATTTCAGCCAGATCAGTTCAACTGTTCGAGCGTGAAAGAGTCTCACATCCACACTCATAAGCTTTCGCATTTATAATATTTGTATTGTTCCCGTTCCCGTAAGAACTTATTTCCGGAATAAAAAGTAGCCATGGTTATTCCAGATTAAAATGTATCCCTGTACCAAATTTCAGCCAGATCCCCTTAACCGTTCGAGCGTGTAAGAGTAATAAACATCCTCACTCACAAACTGTCGCATTTATAATATTAGTAAGATTTTACTCGGAACGAACTCCTCGTATCAAAATCATTTTGGTCCACAGACTTACAATAAGTAGCAGACAAAGCATTAGAGATTGAAAAGTACGCCAAAACTAACACAGGGAAGGAGTTAGCCGCCTAGTTCAATAAGATTTATTTTAATGAAATAAGAGTATCTTAAAATACCTCTTAAGGTTCCGTAGCCAAATGGCAAAAAACGGAACCCTTATAGATTCGTCATGTCTGTCTGTCTGTCCGTCCGAATGTCACAACCACTTTTCTCCGAAACTATAAGACCTATGCACTTGAAACTTGGTAAGTAGATGTATTCTGTGTACCGCATTAAGATTTTTAAATATAACTAGAAAAAAAGCAGTAAATTTTGGGGGTCCCCATACTCAGAACTGTTTTTATTCCGGGAATAAGTTCTTACGAGAAGCAGGAACGGGAACAATACAAATATTATAAATACGAAAGCTTATGAGTGTGGATGTGAGACTCTTTCACGCTCGAACAGTTGAACTGATCTGGCTGAAATTTGGTTCATGGATACATTATAGTCTGGAATAACACATAGGCTACTTTTCATCCCGGGAATAAGTTCCTACGGGAAGCGGGAACGAGAATAAATTCGACACGGGCGAAGCTGCGGGCATCAGCTAGTGAGTTAATAAATATAACACATTATACATTTTTAATTTTGTTTCTGTTTTATTGAATCAGATCCAGAATAAAGTTATTGAGCCAGATCCAGAAGCCCCGGTCTAATAGCGTCTTACAACCCACCAGCAGGTGCCTAGCAGTCCCAATTGCTTCGCCACAATCATGTAATTACATGTTTTATCTGTAACTTTCCCCCATCTGACAAGGATTTTTTGGCGCAGTGCTCAAATATTAAAATCGTCTATTTCCTTTTTTGCCGACCTTTTCTGTGTTTACCAGGAGTTTCAAACTTTCCTTCATTATTAAAACCTTCGTTAACTATTCGCCTAACTGTACTCTCTGATTTTCCTGAAAAGAGTAAAAAAAGAAAATTAATTACATAATGGAAACAAACTATTGACATGAAGCAATTAATTCAAAATAAAAATTGGTAGAAAACCAGATTGAACTGAGTATCAAAAATTAAGGTCGTACTATAAAATAACCATGTTGTTCTAACCACTGACTCACATTATAGGTAGATTGTAAGTTTAAGATTCTAACCTAAAAATATGCAAACAATGCCTTTTTTTTTGTCTCCAAATCGTAAATTCAGTAAATTTGTAACTTCAGACAGATTCAAAACAAACAATAACACGATTACATACCCACCAAAGATGCTGTTCGCTCATAAACATCCTCAAAATACCACAACAATTGTCCAGATTGGTACTCCGCGAAACATCACTGGAAAACTTTAAAAATCACTTCCTGCGCACCACTCCGATTTTCTTTACTCATTTCTCAAACCTTTATGCGTAGTTTGGTCTCAATTTGTTGCAGTTTAATCCAAACATTAAAGTTACGTGAGAGAGTAAACGAAATTCGATGATAGCATTGACAACTGACGTACTTATGTTTCTTGTTACCAGTGTTGCCACACACATAAATGTTTTTAGTTCCTCAAACATTCATTTCACGACTTTATAGACAAACTGTACAATCTACCTATAATGTAAGTCAGTGGTTAGATTATCATTGATAGTAGGTTATTTTATAGTACGACCTACATTGTTGATACTCAGTTCAATCTGGTTTTCTACCAATTTTTTATTTTGAATTAATTGCTTCATGTCAATAGTTTGTTTCCATTATGTAATTAATTTTCTTTTTTTACTCTTTTCAGGAAAATCAGAGAGTACAGTTAGGCGAATAGTTAACGAAGGTTTTAATAATGAAGGAAAGTTTGAAACTCCTGGTAAACACAGAAAAGGTCGGCAAAAAAGGAAATAGACGATTTTAATATTTGAGCACTGCGCCAAAAAATCCTTGTCAGATGGGGGAAAGTTACAGATAAAACATGTAATTACATGATTGTGGCGAAGCAATTGGGACTGCTAGGCACCTGCTGGTGGGTTGTAAGACGCTATTAGACCGGGGCTTCTGGATCTGGCTCAATAACTTTATTCTGGATCTGATTCAATAAAACAGAAACAAAATTAAAAATGTATAGGTAATGTGTTTTATTTATTAACTCACTAGCTGATGCCCGCAGCTTCGCCCGTGTCGAATTTGTTCTCGTTCCCGCTTCCCGTAGGAACTTATTCCCGGGATGAAAAGTAGCCTATGTGTTATTCCAGACTATAATGTATCCCTGTACCAAATTTCAGCCAGATCAGTTCAACTGTTCGAGCGTGAAAGAGTCTCACATCCACACTCATAAGCTTTCGCATTTATAATATTTGTATTGTTCCCGTTCCCGTAAGAACTTATTTCCGGAATAAAAAGTAGCCATGGTTATTCCAGATTAAAATGTATCCCTGTACCAAATTTCAGCCAGATCCCCTTAACCGTTCGAGCGTGTAAGAGTAATAAACATCCTCACTCACAAACTGTCGCATTTATAATATTAGTAAGATTTTACTCGGAACGAACTCCTCGTATCAAAATCATTTTGGTCCACAGACTTACAATAAGTAGCAGACAAAGCATTAGAGATTGAAAAGTACGCCAAAACTAACACAGGGAAGGAGTTAGCCGCCTAGTTCAATAAGATTTATTTTAATGAAATAAGAGTATCTTAAAATACCTCTTAAGGTTCCGTAGCCAAATGGCAAAAAACGGAACCCTTATAGATTCGTCATGTCTGTCTGTCTGTCCGTCCGAATGTCACAACCACTTTTCTCCGAAACTATAAGACCTATGCACTTGAAACTTGGTAAGTAGATGTATTCTGTGTACCGCATTAAGATTTTTAAATATAACTAGAAAAAAAGCAGTAAATTTTGGGGGTCCCCATACTCAGAACTGAAACGAAAAGTTTTTTTTTTTCATCAAACCCATACGTGTGGGGTATCCATAGATAGGTCTTCAAAAATGCTAATGAGGCTAAAGCACCTTTAGAAAAAAATGATGTTACAAAACATCATTTTTTTCTAAAGGTGCTTCCTCACCGGGAGCATTCGCGCGTAATGTAATGTTACGAGTCTAGAATTACAGCCAGTGTGGGAGGTGAACCGAGCATTGCAATGCGCACCTTGTAATGATACAAGACGAGGTTACAGCAGCGAAGCATGTGATCCGAGCATTGCAATGCGCGCCTTGTAATGATACAATGTGTAACGTTTTGATCCAACTCGTAACATCAATGCGCTTTTTTTGTTGCGGCTGGCCGGCCGCACACTGGTCCGGATTATAAAAAGGTGGACATACGATCTAAGATGTCAAACGCTTTTGGGAAAAAAATAGTAGTACGAGTACGAATTTCAGGTTAATTTTGCAATCCAATATGGCCGCCACGCCACCAAGTAAAATTTCATATTGGATATCGTTTATGGGGTTTTTTGGTATGCTGAGTACGAATTTCAGGTTAATTTTGCAATCCAATATGGCCACCGCGCCACCGTTGTAAAATTTCATGTTGCATATCATATGAGGGGTTTTTTGGTATGCTGATTACGAATTTTGGGTTAATTTTGCAATCCAATATGGCCGCCGCGCCGAATTCACAAAATTTCATGATGGGTATCGTTTAAGGAGGATTTTGGTACGCTGAGTACGAATCTCATGATAATTTTGCAATCCAATATGGCCGCCGCGCCGAAATCACAAAATTTCATGATGGGTATCGTCTAAGAGGTTTTTTGGTATGCTGAGTACGAATCACATGATAATTTTGCAATCTAATATCGCCGCCGCGCCGAAATCACAAAATTTCATGATGGTATCGTCTAAGGGGTTTTTTGGTATGCTGAGATCGTATCACATGATAATTTTGCAATCCAATAAGGCCGCCGCGCCGAAATCACAAAATTTTCGTGATGGGTATCGTTTAAGGGGTTTTTTGGTATGCTGAGTACGAATCACATGATAATTTTGCAATCCAATATGGCGGCCGCGCCTAAATCACAAAATTTCATGATGGGTATCGTCTAAGGGGTTTTTTGTATGCTGTGTACGAATCACATGATAGTTTTGAAATCCAATATGGCCGCCACGCCGAAATCACAAAATTTCATGATGGATACCGTATAAGGGGTTTTTTGGTATGCCGAGTACGAACTTTGGGTTAATTTAGCAATCCAAGATGACTGTCGCGCCAGGGTTGCAAAATTTCATGTTGCATATCGTAGAAGGGATTTTTTGGTATGCTGAATACGAATTTTAGGTCAATTTTGCAATCCAAGATGGCCGCCGAACCACCGTTGTAAAATTTCATTTTGGATATCGTGAAAGGGGTTTTTTGGTATCTCAGTAAACTGACAGAAATCTCGCAACAGTGGCGCGGTGGCCATATTGGATTGCAAAATTAACCTGAAATTCTTACTCAGCATACCGAAAAACCCCATAAACAATATCCAACATGAAATTTAACAAAGGTGGCGCGGCGGCCATATTGGATTGCAAAATTATCATGAGATTCGTATTCAGCGTACCAAAATCCCCCTTAAACGATACCCATCATGATATTTTGTGATGACGGCGCATCGGCCATATTGGATTGCAGAATTATCATGTGAATCGTACTCAGCATACCAAAAAACCCCTTAAACGATACCTATCATGAAATTTTGTGATTTCGGCGCGGCGGCCATATTGGATTACAAAATTATCATGTGATTCGTACTCAGCATACCAAAAAACCCCTTAGACGATACCCATCATGAAATTTTGTGATTTCGGCGCGGCGGCCATATTATTGGATTGCAAAATTATCATGTGATTCGTACTCAGCATACCAAAAAACCCTTAAACGATATCCATCATGAAATTTAGTGATTTCGGCGCGGCGGCCATATTGGATTGCAAAATTATCATGAGATTCGTACTCAGCGTACCAAAATCCCCCTTAAACAATACCCATCATGAAATTTTGTGAGTTTGCGCGCGGCGACCATATTGTATTGCAAAATTATCATGTGATTCGTACTCAGCATACCAAAAAACCCCTTAAACGATACCCATCATGAAATTTTGTGATATCGGCGTGGCGGCCATATTGGATTTCAAAACTATCATGTGATTCGTACTCAGCATACAAAAAAACCCCTTAGACGATACCCATCATGAAATTTTGTGATATCGGCGCGGCGGCCAAATTGGATTGCAAAATTATCATGTGTATAGTACTCAGCATACCAAAAAACCCCTTAAACGATACCCATCACGAAAATTTTGTGATTTCGGCGCGGCGCCCATATTGGATTGCAAAATTATCACGTGATTCGTACTCAGCATACCAAGAAACCCCTTAAGCAATACCCATCACGAAATTTTGTGATTTCGGCGCGGCGGCCATATTGGATTGCAAAATTATCACGTGATTCGTACTCAGCATACCAAGAAACCCCTTAAGCAATACCCATCACGAAATTTTGTGATTTCGGCGCGGCGGCCATATTGGATTGCAAAATTATCATGAGATTCGTACTCAACGTACCAAAATCCCCCTTAAACAATACCCATCATGAAATTTTGTGATATCGGCGCGGCGGCCAAATTGGATTGCAAAATTATCATGTGTATAGTACTCAGCATACCAAAAAACCCCTTAAACGATACCCATCATGAAATTTTGTGATTTCGGCGTAGCGGCCATATTGGATTGCAAAATTATCATGTGATACGATCTCAGCATACAAAAAAATCCCTTAGACGATACCCATCATGAAATTTTGTGATTTCGGTGCGGCCGCCATATTGGATTGCAAAATTATCATGTGATTCGTACTCACCATATCAAAAAACCCCTTAAACGATACCCATCACGAAAATTTTGTGATTTCGGCGCGGCGCCCATATTGGATTGCAAAATTATCACGTGATTCGTACTCAGCATACCAAGAAACCCCTTAAGCAATACCCATCACGAAATTTTGTGATTTCGGCGCGGCGGCCATATTGGATTGCAAAATTATCACGTGATTCGTACTCAGCATACCAAGAAACCCCTTAAGCAATACCCATCACGAAATTTTGTGATTTCGGCGCGGCGGCCATATTGGATTGCAAAATTATCATGAGATTCGTACTCAACGTACCAAAATCCCCCTTAAACAATACCCATCATGAAATTTTGTGATTTCGGTGCGGCGGCCATATTTGATTGCAAAATTATCATGTGATTCGTACTCAGCATACCAAAAACCCCCTTTACCCTTAGAGCTCCTCGCGGCGACCCGTCGCCGCGCATAATAATCAAGTTTTTCCGTAAAGCCCCGCGCGGCGACCGGTCGCCGCACCTACCCAGACGACTTTAAACTTAAATTTAGCCTGCTTACGTCCTACTTTTCAATGAACAGGTTTATTGCATGTGTAGTTTATAACATTTTCTTGTTTTTGGAATCTTATGAAATGACGTCAATGGGCCAGAATTATTTACAAAAATCGAACAGTTGAAGTTGAGAGTGGATTGCGCATGGATGGCGTGCGTTTGTGTAGTACGTGTGTGTTTCGTGTTTTTATTATAAATAATGTGTTTGCATTATTATTTATTATTATACACAGTAAAATAAACAATATATCAATAATCCGGTTGGTGTTTACAGGATCGTAAAATATGGTGTGGTGGTAGAGTAATCAATGTTTTTTTTGTTGAGTGCGTGTGTACCAAGTGCAAGTGTGCGTGTGTGTTTTGTTTTTTTATTATAAATAATGTGTTTTCATTATTGTTTATTATTATACACAGTAAAATAAACAATTTATCAATAATCCGGTTGCTGTTTGCAGAATTGAAAAATTTGGTCTGGTAAGTGAGATAAAAATTTTTTTTGGGAAATGGGAAATCTTTTTTCATTTTTAGGGTGGTGGAGCTAGGTCCACGTGATTACCGATTTTCGATATATTTTTTTAGTGTGTTGAAGGGTTAACGATACCCATCATGAAATTTTGTGATTTCAGCGCGGCGGCCATATTGGATTGCAAAAGTATCATGAGATTCGTACTCAGCGTACCAAAATCCCCCTTAAACGATACCCATCATGAAATTTTGTGATTTCGGCGCGGCGGCTATATTGGATTGCAAAATTATCTCTTAGTCTTTCTGTTCCCGGTTTCCATTTCGGAGTTTCCAGTTCCATGATCCGATTCAAAATCGCAATAAAAACCATTTCTGCTAATAGTTTTGCAACAATTTTTTTAAAACCTTCTCCTTACAGAAACAAACACAACAAAAAAGAATTAGCGAAATCGGTCCAGCATTTCACGCGTGATGCCGTGACCACAGAAATCGGGCTTCATTTTTATATATTGTTTACTTAATATCATCGAAGATTACAGGCATTATATTAAAATGCATTTCTGAACTAATTAAATGCTGAATCACAGTTTGCCACACTTAATTTTATGTTAGCATTTTTAATCTTGGAAAGCAGTGCCTAAGTTTGGCCCCTACATTAATGAGAGGTATCTAATACGTCAAACTGCAGCATCGGCAGCTTATTTCTTTCAAAAACCAGGCGTAAGTCATTTTTTTTAACATGTCATGTATAGTGTTGCTATACGTGTAGAAACGAGATAGCAGCATTCACTAACCCCTTAGAGCGAGCGGAATGGAAAGACCAACGCACACAAACATAATTAATGTTTCGTCTGCTACTTATTGTACGTCTGTGTTTTGGTCGTACTATATAGGGTTGCTACATGCATTCAGCAGCGCCCTCATTTAATTTCACGACTTTATAGACAAACTGTACACGAATTCACTTGATATTTTATGGAATCTAGATTTGGCATATGGCCTAAGTAACCAAAGCCAGTATAAATTAATTGAAAAAAAAAAGATCTTTCACAATCGCGTCCATGACGTCATGACATCCATCCACTCATCCATCACTTTTTTCATTCATCACAAAAGTGTTCTGTTTTTTTGTTTTTTTTTTTTTTTGGACTTGAGACTGGCGTATCGCCATTTTAACTGATTTAATTTGTATCTATTTATTTTACTGGAGACTGGCAAAGTCGTTAATAAACGGAGGGCCATTCATTAAAAGAAGAAGAAGAAGAAAAGTGTTCTGTGTTCATCACCATCACATGCACATCCATTTGCCATTTGTTTATATGTTTTGTTCGCTTGTTCGCGATTGCAACGCCACATACAGGCGCCCTTCGCATCGCACAAGATTAATATTATTTTGTTGTGGTGAAGTCACTATTCAAGCAAAATAATGTCTTCTTCTTTAGAAAACCTTGAAACACAGCTTGAAATGTTTATTGAAAATGTTAGACAAATCCGGATTATAGTTAGCGACTTTCAACCTCAGGGCCAGAGTGTTTTGAATCAGAAAATGTAAGTATGCAATCTAAATATTGTTTATTTTTTTACATGAGGCTATCCAGCCACATGGAGAACTCATTTTTTTCAAGTTATATTAACGTTACCTTTCTGTAAAAAAATTACCAGCCCCCAACTCGACGGCAGTTAAAAGAAAACTGAGTCCTGTACTGTATTACAAGTTCTACCAAGTGCCATTAATCGATAGTGCGTAGGTGCAGGGCAAAGGTATCAAGATGGATGGACTAGGATGAATCAGAACCAAAAAGTCTCTGAATGTTTCAAAAACATGAATGAATATAACATGCATGCACAAGTTACCACCTGCATATTACTGCTTCAATATACTGTGGTTACTTAAAGGACAGAGAGATTGGCCGGCTGTCCTTATTGGGAGATCTTCAGTTCCAAACCTGGATAACCTGCCAGTAGTGCACCTGTTGGTTAATAGATGAGGCCATGATGGATAAAAGAGAATCTTGAAAATCCTGTAATAATCACTCTTTGGTCAGTGTGTATACTTCAATGGCCCTCTCAAACTGTTGGAAGGCCTGAGGTATTCTTCTGAGGGCTTACCCGGGGCTCCTAACCGTAGGCTGTTAGGTGAGATACATGTGGTTTTTAGTGGATTGGAGTCTGGCTTAGCATCCATGTAGGATTTGTCTCACATAAAAAAAAATGACCCTCAAAAGGGTTGGCAGGGACTTACATTCAGTAGTGGACTGCATCTATTCAATTTGATTGATTGAAGTGTCCAAAATATCCTTCAGTCTCTGATTTGGATTGAGTGATGTTAATTTTTACTTAATAATTTAATAAATAAATATTCATGGACATTTCACACAATGCTATCTGATCCCAATGTAAGCTAGGAATTACCTGCTTGTGTTATGGGTATCAGACCACGGATATAAATACTTATATACTTTTAAATACATACATATTATACATAGAAACACCCAGACTCTTGAGACAAACATTTATGGGTCACACAAATATTTGTCTCCGGTGGGAATCGAACCCACGACCTCCAGCGCCGCAGGCGGTATCACTACCGACTGCGCCACAGAGACAGTCAAAACAGACAGTCAGACTTACTATGAAAAAGAGTGAACCATTTGTATATTTTAGGTACATTTTGTGAATTCTTTATTTCAGACAGTCACTGGTTACGGGTCTTCAAGAAGTGGACAAGCTGAAATCTCAAGTTCACGACATTCATGTTCCTACAGAAGTGTTTGAGTAAGTAAATTTTTACTTTGAATTTAATAGAGATTTAATTTTAATACTTAACTCGTAACAGTTTTTATGTCTGAAAAGCATTGTGTGAAAGATATTTTTACTTAAATTTATGGCAACTCTGTAACGAACAATACTTTGATCAATATTGTAATTGATGTAAGTAGGGAGAGATAATATGTATCATAGTTATGTAAATGAAATTCCTGTTATAAATTTGATCATGGCTTGACAATTGTTTCCTAGAGGCAGCAAGTTCTAGAGATTTTCAATACCTACCTATTATGTTATTAGTGCTGCAGTATTAATTTGGTAAATCTGACGGTCATTTCTTATCCCTGTAAAGTAACCTTAGGGTATTTAATGACTTCATATGTGGAATCCAATGCAGCCCAGCCCATCTACTATTTTTATAAAAATTTAACAACCTTTGTTATGGATAATCAATGCCATACATTTAATTGACTTGTATTTCAATGAAACTACTTTAGGACAGCTATAAAAAGATTTTTTGGTTAGCCATGTGATTTGTTAGAAATGTGAGTATACATAATTTGACCTTTATTTACAGAACATCTTCCATTTCATTTAATAGTTAATATTAAAAACAATTTCTGTAGTTCAGAGGACATGTTGTTATGCTGTAGTTTCTGGTTGACTAGTAGCCCAATAGCTTAGATGGTATTGCCCAATAGATTAGATGATAGCGGGATTGTTCAATGCTGTTTTCTTTATTATGTTTTTCTCTTTTTTTTTTGTAATTTTTGTGTACATAAACTAATAAATAAATAAAAATAAATAAAAATACAGTTTGAAAAATTTCAACTGCTAGTAACAGTTACATCTGCTCCCTGTCAATAGACTTGGTGAAACAATTGTAACAATTCTGGCACCTGATTAAAAGATGTAGTGCCTCTGCTTTTTCCGTAGCCTGCTCTGCAAAATCTGTTGGTCATAGGCTATCGTGTGAGGAGGCTGCTCACCATCCTTACAGAAGCAGGCCCTAGACCAGGGGTCGGCAACCTTTCTAGTCGGAAGAGCCAAAAATGACGATTTTAAATTACAACATTTTTAAAGAGCCACAAAATCTTTCATGGTCCTTCGACCCCCCCCCCCCCCCCCCGTAAGAAGTGGGATAGACTAGACTGCGGGGAACGTCTGCTATAGAGACAAACCAAGTCTGTCGGAAGCTCTGAGAACTTTCTTCGAAGGGCGTCTCCAGGACTTATGGCCATAGGCAGATGGTAAGTCACAGGGTGGTTTTGGAGAATTTCCACAATCAAAAAAATAATAAGGTATTCTCCCACTAAAACCCTGGGATGTTCCTTCTCGTTACTATTGTTGGGTCACAGGGAAGGCAAGCGTACACCAGCTACCTGCAACTAGGGTTACCGTTGCTGAAGAAATTTATGCCTGATTTACATAGTAAAAACGCCTGATTTTCACGAAAAATGCCTGATTTCTTGAAAAATGCCGCTTAATAAAAGAATATTATATTATTAATTTTAATAAATATTTTTTAACAATAAGTAAAACACATTGCTTGAGTGATTTTTTAATTTGAAATCATCAATTTTCATACACATTAGAGTAGGTAATAAGAAAATCAGGCAAATATATATATATTTTTAATAAATGATTTGTTTTTTAATAAATGAAAAAGGAATTCCACTGTACGTTTTCTTACTTCTAATGATAATAATTAATATTATATTATGACGCCATTTTTAACCAGTCTTTTTGAGTTAAAATATAGGTATGCAACTCTTTACAATTAATCATTGCGCCTGACATAGAACAATGCCGGCCGGGCGCCAGATCAAGTGCTAAAATGCCTGGCAAATCAGGCGAAAGCCTGGCATATGGTAACCCTACCTGCAACAGTCTCGACTATGGGGGTCTAAATATTACCCACCGAAACTTCACTGCCGCGACGCCTGAAGACGAGGGGTGCGTCTTAGTCAGTCTCACGGCTGTCATAAAGCTTCCATCGTCGGCCACGCGTACGAGGTTGGCATACTGGAAGTGTTAGGCCACCCCGCTTTGGCACCCGCAGCGCTTTTCTCATTGCCGTTGACGTCAAAACAACAGCCGAACCAATTTTCTTCGCTGTCTAACATACCGTAAACTATAATAGACAGTTACGGGACCGGGCCAATTTAGGACTCTTAGAGCGGTACGCTCGCCACTCCACTCCGTACAAAAAGTGAGGGTGTGCAGCGCTTTATCTACGGCGCCGTCCTCGCAGTGGGTACGTTGCCTCAGGCTCAATGCCTACCACATCATGCAGGTATTTACTAAAATATCCGTGCCCCGTGAGGCGCTGTGTGAGGTGGTAGGTATGTCAGTGCCGCTTTTCTACCCAGGACCTCAGAATAAATAAGATGGCAGAGACGAGCTCAATGCTTACCGCCGAGCTCTAGCCTGGTGCGCCAGTTATGAATCGCTGTAAAACGCCAGCTTTCAATCTCTTCTGAAAATGGTTGTTTGCCATTTTGACGCACCAAAGCATTGGGCCGGTAGATTTCTGCCAGAACTGCGGCCACTAGGTTCCGCGACGGATTGTCAGAATTAGACATGCCGTCTCTTACGATATTATATTCTCTGGGCTATGGCCCGCTGGGGACATCGCAGCAGAATCCTATTAGAAAGAAAATGGTGCTCCACATAACGCTTTCAAGCGCAGCACACCACCATTAGGCGAGTTTGCTTTTTTAACTACTATTAAGACTTTTGTGGTATTTTTGAAAAGGAAAGGGTGATAATGTTCTTGGAGATGAATAATATGATAATTATGTATGCAACTAAAGAGCCGCAGGTCTACACCCAAAGAGCCGCATGCGGCTCGCGAGCCGCGCCTTGCCGACCCCTGCCCTAGACGACAGCGTGACGTGAGGGAGTCACGAACCCCCCCCATAAGAAGCAGAGTAAAACCCGAAAAACCCCCCAAATACGCGGGATAGCAAGACGCGGGAAAGCACCCGAAAATAGCAAAAATTTTTAGTCCGTAGGAGAGGATAGCATTTATGTAGAACTAGCTGATGCTCGCAGCTTCGCCTACGTAATAGTTTGTTCCCGTTCCCGCTTCCGATGGGAACTTATTCCCGGTATAAAATGTAGCCTATGAGTTATTCCAGACTATAATGTATCCTTGTACCAAATTTCAGCCAGATCCGTCCAGCCGTTCGAGCGTGAAATCGCAAACATCCACACTCACAAAATTTCGCATTTATAATATTAGTAAGATACTAGCTGATGCCGGCAGCTTCGCCCGCGTAAAATTTGTTCCCGCGGGAATTTATTCCCGCGTTAAAAATAGCCTATGTGTTATTCCAGACTATAATGTATCTCTAGACCAAATTTCAGCCCGATCCGTTCAGCGGTTTGAGCGTGAAAGAGTAACAAACATCCACACTCACAAACTTTCGCATTTATAATATTAGTAAGATTAGTAAGATTATTCTCACAAAAAAAAATCAATGGGCTATCGTACCCCCTTTAATTAGATTATGATTGGCTATCACAAGGTGTAAAAATGGTTCAATGCAAGTTCTTTTATACTATCTCATGATTCACCTTTTTTTTTTTCAGCTATATCGACCAAGGCCGTAACCCTCAACTGTACACAAAAGATTGCATAGACAAGGCTTTAGCTAAGAATGAAGAGGTAAAAGGAAAGATAGATTCTTACAAGCGATTCAAGAGTCACCTCCTTTCTGAACTGTCGAAGACCTTCCCCAATGAAATAAACAAATACAAAGCGATGAGGGGTGGTGAATAAATATTTTGTATTGTAGGTTTTTAAGAATGTAAATGTATTTATGACGCTATAGTTTGTAATTTTGTAATATAAGTTGTATTGAATAAATTAGTTTACTGTATTTTATTGTAGTTTTAAAAGAACGAAACTTGCCTCGTCAAACAGTACCTATTATCTAAATTTGATACATGGAGGACATTGTGTCAAGCTCATTATCGTTTATTATAGATACTCTTTAAAATATAGCTTGATCTCTGTGACAGTTATATCAACGTAAACAAAATTAACGTTTATTTCAAACTAGCTGTTGCCCGCGTCAGCTGTGAAAATTATGTTATAATGCCAATTTGATTGCTCTCTGCTTAGCCCCTAGGATATGTAGCGTGATAATATATAGCTTATTTGAAGACACTACCCCTAGTTAATATTTGTGCCAAATTTGAATTAAATCTATTCAGTACTTTTCGAGATCCTCCCGGACAAAGCAAAGCAAACAGACAAACCGACAAACAGACAGAAATTCTAACTATATTTTCGGCTTCGGTATCATTTATGTTGAAAACCCGACGAGTATTTTTTAATATAGGTATCCAATGTACAGTTTGGACTTTATCATTTTATTAAAATTTTATAATTTTATTATAATGGTATAGATGCATAAAGTTGTTATTTACAGTTTGCACCTCTGCCTCTGTGTTCTCACTCTCGGCATTTCAACCACGAAAGCTTTATGCCGTTGACATTCTTGACATTATTGTTTACGTTTGTAGAACTGTCGCAGAGATCAAGCTATATTTTACAGAGTGTTGTGAATTATCGGATTAAAGTATGAAAAAACTTTTAATTCATTATGTATGCATATCTAATATTGCAAAGGTCAGCGAGTGTTCCAGTCTAACAATATACTTAGGTCGGGAAACGGCCTAGTTCTAACTAGGATTTGCTCGCATTTGATACCCAGTCTCCGAAGCTAGCGCGTTTACGTTTTTAAATACGTTTCGTATAAAACGAGCGCCGATAAGCCTCGTCCTTACTGTGTCCCGCTCCCGCGCTTGAAACGGTAAATGCGTAGGTTTTTTATATATCTGGCTCGCCAAAATGACGCCTCCCGCCTGATGGAAAGCGATGGGCAGCTACTCTCACAGACTTTAGACACAAGACTATAGAAATTAGTGACAGTTCGCTAACCCTAAGCTAAGTAAACTGAATGGGCCGACTCTGCCACCCTGCCTGGCATAGAATATCGACGTGAAACAACAGATATATTGCTGTATTTCGTCCAGTAAAGACCTCCTTTCTTACACACTCATGCACCTTCACCTCACCTGAGTATAACGAAATGAAACAAAGAAAAGAAGTAGCCGAAAAATCCTGTTTAAACTTGCGGTGTCGCTGATTTGAATTCATGACGGAATGCGAATGGGACGGTATGCGTCAAACCCGCAGCCTTGTACAGTCAGCTGCAGAGAAAAGGATACAGGGCCGCCCTGTAAGCATTGACTTTTTTCGAAAACTCTTTCATATGTACAAATGGTTATTAAATTACAATTATATATATAGGTACAAATGGTTATTAAATTTGTGTTATTCTATAACTATACAAAATCTCATAAAAATTGAATTTTCTCGGAAAATCAACACATATAATAAAATCGTAACAGGTCGCTGTCTGTACATGGAAGATAAATAAGAAAAAATATTATAGGGGGGCTTTATGAACGCAATAGAACCCAAAACAATGGTTTTTAGAATTTTTGTCTGTTTGTCTGTTTGTCTGTATGTCTGTATATCTGTTTGTCTGTACGGTTGTGCACGCTAATCTCAGCAACCGCTCAACCGATTGCAATGCGGTTTTTTTTATTGTGTTGAGGTTTGCTCCAGTTAACATTTAGCGTTTGTTTTATGTAAATCGGTTTAGAAATAAAAGAGTTATAACACTTTTAAGAATTAGATATTTTGAAAATTTTAATTGTAGGGGTTTCTTTGAATGTGAGTGAACCTAAACTGGCGTGTTGGCTTAATCATAAAAGAGCTTAATGATTAAGTTTATTTTAAAACAATTAGACTTAATCATTAAGCTCTTTTTTGATTAAGCAAACAGGGCAGTTTCAGACGCTGCTTGGTGACTCTGATGAAGAAATACCTTTCCTTTCATACACCTTATGTGACGTAAACGAAGTTGCGGGCTCAGCTAGTATTAAATATATTAATATTTTCCGAGAAAATTCAACCCTTAAAGGGCGGATCTGTTTACTTTTCTCTGCAGCTGACTGTACCATTGGACCACTCCGCCAGTGTACGGAGCGCTGTATCCTCGTTGCTGTCACCGCAGTGCTGGTACTTGGGTGTTACCTCCCAGTGTATGCGCCACAGATACTTAACTAGGCACCTGTGTCCGGTAAGTAGGCACCTATCTATGACACTCAGTAGGCTACCATGGCGCCTCTCCAGGGCCGACCCGCCCCTGTGTGCGAAGTGTGCTGCGCACACAGGCGCCAAGGCCATAGGGGTGCCGCGCCGCTGCTGCCACCGAAACTATTTTTGATTTATTCTTTGGAAATCCTTCATTGATACAATTTTAAGACTCTCACCGACTAAAAACACACGGCCCTACAGCTTACGGCTGAGAGTAGGTACTCGGTAAGCCTTTGGAAGGACTTTGGTAACCACTGCGGCGCCTTTAGGAAATTGGTTCGGGTGTTATCGCGCTTCTTAAGGCCTTGAGGCGTAAGTGAATCTTTCACGACACGCTACAGTATTTTGGCTGCGTCTGTAAGGATGACGAGCAGCCGTCCTGCCATCCTCAGACTCCAGTTTATGGACGCCAATAACCTTGGGCGTAGACAAGTCAGAGGAGCCCCCTCCGCTGACTGCGGTGGGGGCCCCTCTGACTTGTTATGTGTGAGATATAACTCGGTAGAGTTATCCCCCGCTCCCTCCGCGCCGCCACTTGCTCCCGTTGGAAATCATGACTCGTACTAAGGTCTCCAGAGAGAAAATGTCGGCTCCAACCTCGCTACGGGAACGTGACGCCGTTTGCTCCCACGCTGAGCACTACACCAATGAGAGGAGCTGTCCTCGTTGCTTTGTTTACTGTGTTGGCACTCGACCGTTGTCTCCTCTCTCTGCCACAGAGGCTTTCCGAAGCACCCGTGCCCGGTTTTCATCTGTGGAAACCGGTGTGTAAAGTAGCCATGGCTCCTTTTCAGCCACTCTTTCATGTCAGGTTTGACCGTCCTTAATAGTGTTTACCCCTGTGGGTCAGCGTGCATGACGGATTTTCCAAACATAAAAAAGCGTCGCCACCAGAAAAATATAGATGAATCGAGAAAAAAGGCGCTTCACAGGGTTTCGCACATAGGCGCTGCCAGGGGTTGGCTCGGTCTCTTCAGCCACAACTCCAGGACCGGCTTCACCGCTTCAATAGTGGCGTGTGCCCACTTTGGTTCCGAGGTGCCATAAACGCGATGTGTGGAGCCCGTCGCCGTCGTATTACGGCGTAGTCCTAGGTAAGCGACGAATGCGACGACGCGACGCGATACGACGTGACGCGAAAATATCAAATGGACGTTGTTGTGTATAAATATATGGGTCGCATTATATCGCATATCGCACTGCGTCGCGTCGCTGCATGTCGCGTCCCGTTGCTCACCTAGGACAACGAGAAACTGCACTTCGTCCTGAAAGTAAATATAATGGTGGTTCCACACTGGCTGTCACAAAATGTAACCTAACATTATGATTATTTTGAAAAGCAATTAAGTAGTATCTATGCTAACTGATCATAAATTTTAAATAATAATATGGAAGCAGAGATGTGTTAAGTAGGTAGATAGTCTCTGAACGACAGCAAAGCGTCCAAAATTTTAAGCGCTAACTGTTGGCGGATAAGTGCCGATCCGCCATTTAGTGCACATTCTGTTGTCAAGGGATAAGCTTGTGTCACGTGACAAAATTTTATTGTTTAAAATGTCGAATTGTGCAATAAAAGTGTGTCGAAATTACAGAAAATATTTAAAAACAGCCAGGAATGTCTGTAAGTAACTCGAAACTTATCACAATTTTATGAAATCTATTTATTTACGCATGTCTAATTTCTTTGACTCTTATCTTGACATTTTTGTTGGTGTTGCCAGTTTCCAATTCAGAATTCCCCAAATTAAATAAGTAAAGAATTACCTAGGTATGGAAATGGAACTAAATTATTAGAGAGTCGTAAAATAAATAATTTGGAAACGGTCAAGTGTGAGTCGAGAATAGTGAAAATCGACCTATACAATTGTTCGGACTCAGTAACGAGAAACTTGGCATACTTTAAATTAAGGAAATCATTTAAAATACCTAAATGTGAGTTATAAATGGTGAAATCTGTACAAATGTTCTTAAGCTGAAGGGTTTGTTCGTTTGTTTGAACGCTAGGATCTCGGGAACTACGGGTTGGATTTCACAAAGTCTTTTACGTTTCGTTAGTTCATTTATGGAGTTCATACCACTAGACTTGGGTAGGTACAGTTCGTACTGCCGGACGTGTTAAGGTGCTCCCTCACCGGGAGCATTCGCCTGTAATGTAGGTAACAAATTAGATTCGACTCGAGCATTACGTTACGATGCTACCTCCCTGACCGACGAGCGTTCGCATGTAATGTAACATTTATAGATTCGACTCGAGCATTACGTTACGATGCTACCTCCCTGACTGACTCGAGCATTCGCGTGTAATGTAACATTTATAGATTCGACTCGAGCATTACGTTACGATGCTACCTCCCTGACCGACACGAGCATTCGCGTGTAATGTAGGTAACATTTATTATAGACTAGCTGATGCCCGCAGCTTCGCCTGCGTGAAATTTTGTTCTCTTTTCCGCGTCTCATGGGAACTTATTCCCGGGATAAAACTTGTATCATTTCAGACTATAATCTATCTCTGTAGGTAATTACATGATAATTTTGCAATCCAAAATGGCCGCCGCGCCACTATCACAAAATTTCATGACGGGTATCGTTTAAGGGGTTTTTTGGTATGCTGAGTGCGAATTTCGGGTTAATTTTGCAATCCAAAATGGCCGCCGCGCCACTATCACAAAATTTCATGATGGGTATCGTTAAAGGGGTTTTTTGGTATGCTGAGTACGAAATTTATGATAATTTTGCAATCCAAAATGGCCGCCGCGCCACTTTCACAAAATTTCATGACGGGTATCGTTTAAGGGGTTTTTTGGTATGCTGAGTACGAATTTCGGGTTAATTTTGCAATCCAAAATGGCCGCCGCGCCACTATCACAAAATTTCATGATGGGTATCGTTTAAGGGGTTTTTTGGTATGCTGAGTACGAATTTCGGGTTAATTTAGAGATCCAATATGGCCGCCACCTCAAAATCACAAAATTTCATGATGGGTATCGTTAAAGGGGTTTTTGGTATGCTGAGTACGAAATTTATGATAATTTTGCAATCCAAAATGGCCGCCGCGCCACTATCACAAAATTTCATGATGGGTATCGTTTAAGGGGTTTTTTGGTATGCTGAGTACGAATTTCGGGTTAATTTAGAGATCCAATATGGCCGCTGCGCCGTTATCACAAAATTTCATGATGGGTATCGTTAAAGGGGTGTTTTGGTATGCTGAGTACGAATTTCAGGTTAATTTATAGATTAGAATATGGCCGCCGCGCCGTTATCACAAAATTTCATGATGGGTATCGTTTAAGGGGTTTTTTGGTATGCTGAGTACGAATTTCAAGATAGTTTTGCAAAATTAACCCTAAATTCGTACTCAGCATATCAAAATTCCATTTATACGATATGCTACATGAAATTTTACAAGGGTGGCGAGGCAGCCATATTGGATTGCAAAATTTATCTGAAATTCGTATTTGGCATACCAAAAAACCCCATAAACGATATACAACATGAAATTTCACAACAGTGGCACGGCGGCCATTTTGGATGGCAAACGTTAACCTAAAATTCGTACTCAGCATACCAAAAAAACCCTCATACGATATACAGCATGAAATTTTACAACGGTGTAAGGCGGCCATCTTGTATTGCAAAATTGACCTTAAATTCGTACTCAGCCTACCAAAAAACCCCTTAAACGATACCCATCATGAAAGTTTGTGATAACGGCGCGGCGGCCATATTGGATCTCTAAATTGACCCGAAATTCGTACTCAGCATATCAAAATACCCCTTAAACGATACCCATCATGAAATTTTGTGATAACGGCGCGGCGGCCATATTGGATCTCTAAATTAACCCGAAATTCGTATTCAGCATACTGAAAAACCCCTTAAACGATACCCATCATGAAATTTTGTGATAACGGCGCGGCGGCCATATTGGTTCTCTAAATTAACCCGAAATTCGTACTCGGCATACCAAAAAACCCCTTAAACGATACCCATCATGAAATTTTGTAATAACGGCACGGCGGCCATATTGGATCTCTAAATTAACCCGAAATTCGAACTCAGCATACCAAAAAACCCCTTATACGGTATCCAACATGAAATTTTACAACGGTGGCGCGGACAAGCCTGGCCGGACAAGCATCCGCGTATGTAGAAACATCTATAATCATACAGATAGACATTTTATATATTATTCGCGAAAATACGTTTCAAGTTGTAGAGGGCTATAAAGAGCTCTTGATGTAAATATCGCCAGTTTCTTTTACATAGCTTGGCCGGACATGCATCCGCGTATCTAGAAACATCTAAAATGTCAAACTTAATCATACAGATAGACATTACAATTCCATTTTATAAATTATTTCCATTTTATGATCACTTGAGAACAAAACTTTAGCATGATCAGTTTCCCGAAAAAATGGGAAGTGTCTTTAGCCGGCGTCACTACACACTGACGCAAGACGTATGTAAGACAGCACGCTCACGCACACAATCATGCGTTAGTACGGCAGTTTTTGTTGCAGTGATCACGAGGCGAGAGGGTTTCTAGGTAGTTAGTATTCTTAGTATGGAAGATACGAGAAGATGCAGGTTCGAATCCTGCTCGAAACCAATTCTTTTTCCAATTATTTAAAATTTATTTTACCTAACATTTTTGAACATGTTAGTTGTTATAATCTGTTAAGAAATTTCGTTTTGAGTGCTCGAGGTACTTATAGAATTTTGTTCAGAAATGAAAAGATTTTATAAATAGTGATCAAATGTAGGTACACTAATGTTAGTTAACATTTTGTAACAGCCAGTGTGGGAGAACCATAAGTCGCAACTCAGAGCCGAGCCCACCTTAGTCGGTAAGTCTTAAGGCGCGTATCCACTTCGCGCGGCAAGCCAACGAACATTGGCTCGCGCGGCGGCCGCGCGTCATGGGTACTGTGCCGCCGCGCGCGGCAACTCGAACATCGGCGCGCTCGAACGTGCCGCGCGACGATCCAATTTGTGTCGGTTTTTGACGGCGCGGCAAAGGAACGTCAGTGCACTGTGCGCGCGCAATTGGGACGGACCTGACTATACGATACGCGTAACCAAATGATCGATAACGAGAAGTGTCGTACTTTAGTTATATTATATGACATAAACAATTTCTATGGAACAGTAAATGTAGTGATCATAACAATAAAACATTAAGAAAAGATATAATAAAATAATGATAAAAGCAGCAGCGGCACGTCGCCGAAGTAATACTACAGATTATATAATATATTCTATAGTAATACGTC
This sequence comes from Miltochrista miniata, assembly GCA_933228765.1. Taxonomy (NCBI): domain Eukaryota; kingdom Metazoa; phylum Arthropoda; class Insecta; order Lepidoptera; family Erebidae; genus Miltochrista; species Miltochrista miniata. The sequence goes on along the minus strand of OW121766.1, from coordinate 7,713,596 downwards.
CATGGTTGCCGCGCACAAAATGAACACTCGTTCACGGATCGGCTGCCGCGCGCGGCTGCCTCGCTACAATGAAATTGTGCGCTAGAAATGGCTCGCGAGCCAAAGCACAGATTTGCCGCGGTCGAACAATGCTCGCGCGGCGGCCGCGCGAAATCGATACGCACCTTTAGACTCAATTCCGCTATTTGTGGTCACGTACAGCCTCTATATTGCTGAAGTAGCGGGTCGATTCTTAAATTATAAGTAAATCTACTCATTCCTATGGTGGGAGGACAGGAACCTTAAAAATGGCATGTTTACTGTGACCACCAGATTTGCTGATGGCCAACGTAGCAGGCTATGGACGTTTGCAACACCGGAGGTGCTACACTCACGCTGCCGACCCTACGAAAATCTTCTAATACTCCATTTGAAGAACCCCATGCTGTTAGGCGTTTGAGAAAACCGAGGCTGGAGAACGTTCCACAATCTAAGCGTGCGCGGCAGACGCCGCTATCGCTTCTTACCGTGCTTGAACGCTCTGGGCGCAGTGTGAGGATGAACACCCTGTCTGTGGCAAGCAGTGCGTTGATAGAACGTAGCCGTGAGTGAGCATCATAGCAAACAATTCCTCAGAGCACAAAACATTGTACAGGCGGGCGGTAGACTACGTATAAGGAGGCAAAGTCTCTCCCACAGATATCAGAAAAAATTCTGATTTCTGTGGTCTCTCCTCTCGCAAAGAGGTTCCAAACCACCTGTAAGCATAGGATCCTTGACAATTCGCACTCAGCCCGCCTTTGCACCGGGTCGAATGGACGAAACTAATATTCTACGCGCCCGCACTTGTGACTTATAGAACTTTCCCAAGGTCTATCTCTGTACGAAATTTTTGATAAAGCGCTCGTGGTCCCGTGAACTCAGTCTCCTGTAAAGGATCTCTGCAGTCGGCAACTTTCACTATAGCCGGTTCCTTGGATAGGTGACCACTTACCTAGTGCCATTTATTGCGAGCATTTCTGTATTTACACGCAACGGCACGTTAAACTGTTGGTCCCGGTTGCCGGTAACAGTCGTTAAGCCAAGTTGAAGGTCTTGTTTCAACAGTTAGTCGTCACCTACCTGCGTCTGGGTCGGCAGCGAGTGGGTAGCCTCTGGTGTTACAAACGTCCATAGGCTACGGCCAGTCGGCAATGTAGGGTAACCTTATTTTCTATTAAAGTTTTTGTTTAAACAAATGTTCGTACTGATAACTACATGGATTAGGAAAGTATGACAACAAATTTGATTTATTTTATTCATTAGTTTACAAAATACATTAAAATGAAATGAAAATAATTATTGATTTAAAGATAAACGCGAAATGTAAAGACGGTACAATTTCATAAATAAATAACAATATTAATAAAAAGATAAATATAGCTACCAATAAAATGGAAATAAGATCATAATTAAATCATAGTTTAGGACCAGCCTCGTGGAAAATATAGGACGAAGAAACTCATTTATTCTAAAAAGGAGTTCCATGACAATAAAATTAAATTGAAAAAAATCCTGAGGTTCAGGATATCAAAAAGAGTTTGAGAGCTTGTAGTGTTCAAATGAAATCAATAGGAATTAAGAAATGCGGAAATTTAAAAATAAATTGACGAGGGAATTTTTCAAAAGTCTATCCATTAAAATATTAAAACTTTATACAAGGCATGTTTAGAATGTAAAACATTTGTGAAATAAGTATAATAGCCTATATAAACACTTATTCATAACACATTAATTAAATACGCACTTCAGGAGTCAATGATTTCTCCCGTACTTCGGGTATCGCTATTTCTGGACTTGGCATATCAGCTATTTCGAATTCTTTTCCAGCATTTATACAGTCTTTTCCAGCAGTTATACTGTCTTTACCTGTGTCTAAATTGAAACAACATTGACTCCACATTCGATAAAATTCAGTCTTTACTGGTTCAACGAGTTGATTTTTATTTGTTATGTACACATAGTTCCAGTGATCGGCAGAGAGATCATTTCCCCAATCCAGCGTGCCTATCATAAGGACTTCATCGTCGACTAAGCAGAATTTATGACGCATCTTGTAAATCGGTTCCTGGATACTGTATTTTATTTCTGCTCCTGTAAAACACATTCAATAAATTATCATTATGTAAAACTTATTAATATTCAAGTTGGTTAATGCCCATTGCTGGGCTTAGCTTCCCCCAAAGAACACCACAACGTTCGGTTCGTTCTTGTGCGCCGCAATCTCTATCAGGTCGTCTGTGCACCTTGTGGGCGGTCTACCCATTCTGCCTTTTCCAGTAGGCACGTGATCGCAACTCGAGAACCTTTCGGCCCCATCGACCGATAGTTCTACAAGAGAGCCTATTATTAGCCCACTGCTACGATAATCTTTTGGGTTTGCTTGTTGCAAGTTCGACCATGAACTGACACTCGAAGTATAGCCCTATTGCTGAGCCACAGCAAGCCTCTCAGTGAGGACCACTGTCAATGGCCACGTCTCATTTCCGAAGTCATGGCTTGATACTCAATATCAGATCAAAAGGATCTATGAAAGCTGGTATTCCTTCGATTAGGAAGCGAACTATTGTTATCCTCAGGCGTAATTTCATAACTCAAGAACCATCTTGATAACGTCATCTTCAGTTCGGTAGCTTGAATACCGCAAACAGTTCACACTTCAATTTTGCATAGCTCTTTTTTTAAAAATCGAGTATTTTCTTTTGCAACCAAAAATAATAACAAGGCGTCAGAGCAATGACACGAATATTGTACTACTATGTAAGTATCTAATTATTTAAAAATAGCTTACCAGCTTCAATAAGTTCCTTAATAAAAAAATTCGTGGATTCATTATAACCTGACCGGTCTATAATCATGCGAATCTTGATATTGCTGTTTTTTATTAAAGATACCAGACGTCCTTGGATAGCAGGATTATGGATACTTGGCATACAAACATTCACGCTTTCTTTGGCTGCTTCTATATAACTGATCAACTTATCAAAGTAATTGCAGGCGTTGTATTGTAGTTTGCAGAACACCATGACCTCTTCGATTGGCGTTTTACATGGCCGTGACTTGCGACTTTTGTAATAATAAGCTGCTGCAGAAACAGCGCAAGTGACCGCAACTGCCACAGCCGAAGAAAATATCCGTGGATGTAATAACATTTTACGTAATTTCAAACATAAATAAACTATTGTAATTCTTGGGGCTATAATTTATGTAAAACTTAACGGCCGACCATGCTGGCACCATTACTTTCAGTGAACCTAGGTACATTATTTTCTGACTACCCTCAAACTCACTACCTATTCCAAGTTAAGGCTATAGACAAGACCTCAAAACAAAAAAATACGAAATTTCCCTTTAGTTGTTGTGTCGAAAATGCACTAGTTTTGAGAGACATTATTTTGGTGGGAGGAGTAAGAAACGCGGCAGTTTCTTCGTTGCATAATTTCAAAACTAGTATACATAATGTCTAAACTCCACAAATAGCCCCAGTAAAGTCTCCATCGCTTTACTAGAGTACAACTTTGACGAAATAAGGACATACGCCTGTTGCATAACTTCCTTATATTATGAAATGTGCTCAAATGCTGTGCAAAGTTTTTTTTAATAATATATTATTTTAAAAAATAGGAAATCAAGTCTGCAAACTTCTCAAGCCGAAAAAGCCCACGAAGAAGCAAAAATAAAGTCAAATGTCAAAGTCATTGTCATATGGTGACAATCAAACTCCTACACGGACTGACAGCCATAGCCAGCCATGGCGCGAATATTGATGTTTTCCTATTTTGCTTTATATGAAGACTAATGTTATTTTAATGATAAATGTATAAATGACTGTAACAAGTGATATAGTATGACTTTAAAATAAAATACCGCAATTATGGGTATTACCGGATTATTACCATTTATAGAAAAGGCCTCTAGGAGGACCAATGTTAGCGAATTTAGTGGATGTACAGTAGCAATAGATTCATATTGCTGGCTGCATAAAGGAGCATTTGCTTGCGCTGATAAGTTGGTGCGAGGCGAAGATACTGATATGTAAGTTCACGTTGTGCAGTCTATTAAATCGTTTAGAAAAAAGTATTTTTGTTAACTATAACATAACCTATTAAACAATACAGATCATATAGCACAATCTATGTTAGCTTAATTTGGGCTAATGCTGTGTGAGAATGCCCTCATATATTTATTATTATTAACTACTTTAGACTTCTCCTTGATGTAGGGCAACATCCTGTTAGTATATTAATTATATCTATTTTTGTTTCAGGTATATAAAATATTGTTTAAAATATGTGACTATGTTACTGTCTAAGAATATTAAGCCAATATTAGTATTTGATGGTAGGCATTTACCTGCTAAGGCAATGACGGAATCCAAGAGGAGAGAGTAAGTTGAGTTAAATAGCTATACTTCAGTATAAGTAGTACTTTTCTTGCTAAATGACACTGGATTTCAGTGGTGGCTGATTTAAGGATGGATTGGATGACCTTAAATTCTTCATTTCAAATATCATCTCAATTCAATGATATATTTACAAAATGTATTATACATATTAGAGACAATTTTTAAATTACAAGTACTAGTCTGCTGTTAAAGGTGTTACTATTTTAGACTTTTACAAAGACATTATTTTTACCTTCTAACAGCACTATTGGCAAACTCAAACTCAAAACTGTATTTATCATCCTTTTAAATTTATTGACTGTTAAATTTCAAATATCTCAAGTTAGCTTGTTAAATAATTCTGAACTTCATGTTGCAGATCAAGAGATATATCAAAGAAAAGGGCAGCTGAATTATTAAGTCTTGGCAAGGTAATGTATCAATATTGTATTTGGTATAGATTCTATGAAAAGCTTTTTTAAAGACATGTGTGAGTAGTATCTTATTACTTATACTTTGGAAAATTTCAGGCCTAAAATACAGTCCCCTTTACAGTCAAAGAATAGCATACTGGACATTTCTTGTATTAAACACTATAGAGTGAATTTTCTAGCATATAAGCTAGTATCACTGCATCTATTCCTGATCTATTGTGATCGCCACAGTCTATAGTATTTGGCTGAGTACTACAAAATACAATGATTGTTAAGGAGTTTCCTTTATCTTAAATTGAAATTTCTCTTTGTTCTAGACAGAAGAAGCCAGGTCATACATGAGACGCAGTGTGGACATCACCCATGCCATGGCACTAGGCCTTATCAAGGAGTGTCGGAAGCGCAATGTGGACTGTATAGTGGCACCGTATGAGGCTGACGCTCAGCTTGCGTATCTTAACATTAACAACATTGCACAGTTGGTTATAACTGAAGATTCTGATCTCATATTGTTCGGATGCACTAAGGTAATTTTTGCGCAGCATGGAATTTAGTAAGCAGTAGGCACAATGTGGCAGTTTGTAGTGTGACATCTTACACACCAATCTCGATAGATTGTCACACAATATTTGCCAGACTTGTGTTACTTAAGATGCAAGAGGTTGGTAGTTGGATACCTCAGCTGAAAGCTAAGAAATTGTCTAACAGGCTACTGGTAGCTGTGTTTTCAAAAGTATATTTTTCACCATGAAGTATGTAAGACAAGCGTTGATACCATAATGCAGATTTTCGTAATTTTACATAGGCAGTATTTAAGATCGGATATAATTTATGAAACTGTTTTGGTCTGATTGAAAACTATGTATTGTATTTCATTGTTGTACATGACTGTGTTTCTTAAAAAAAGCATAATATGCTTTTTTTTTTAAGAAACATACATATTATGTCAATGATAAGAGAAATTTCCTTGATATTTGTCACATGAGAACTCAACACTTTTATTTCAATACAGGTAATATTCAAAATGGATTTGGATGGCACAGGCACTTTAGTTGAGACAGCAAAACTGCCATTGGTAATGAAGTGTCCGATAGAACATTATTCATTCAACAAGTTTAGACAGATGTGTATCTTGTCTGGATGTGACTACCTGGCATCATTGCCAGGCATAGGGCTCGCTAAGGCGCGCCAGTTTGTCACTGCTACTCAAGACCCTAATTTTGCTTGTGTAAGTTGCAAATTCATTTTAGCTAAATATTACTACATGTGTTATATGTTGATAATTTGGAAGAGTTTCTGTCTTAGTAGGTGAGCTACTCTGCCCCCGTTGTTATACTTACAGTAAGGCGTGTTAACAGTAACACAACTTACTGTAAGTATAATAATGGGGGCAGTACTGCTGTAGGACCTCTTTTGAATAGCGTTTGCACTGCTAGCTAGATTGCTTGTGACCAAAAAGTCTTGGGGTCCCCTTACACCAACGCATTCAGGGCCATGAGAACTTGTGAATATTCTTAACCCCCCTTTTTGTCTATGTGGTGCCTGATCTCTTCCTATGTACAGTTACAAAGTTGTAATACAGATGTTATTAACTTCAGGCCCTCAAGAAATTGCCAAGTTTTTTTAACAAATCATCTCTAGTCGTGACTGATGAGTATCGGGAGAGTTTCCTGAAAGCTGAAGCGACATTCAAACATCAGTATGTTTATGATCCACTGGAAAGACGAATGGTTCGATTGACTGAACCTGATGATGAAGGTAATTTTAATTTATGAACTCTCTACTTTAAGTGGAAACTGCAAATTGATTGTTTAGTATCGCGTTTGCTTTTTAGTAGGTGAAATACACCCAACCCTTCGTCAGAGCATTGTCTTTTGATCAGCAGACGTACCACCTGCAGGCGCTTCGGGGAGCCACCCAACTGGCTACCCCCTGAGGAAAGCTTCGAACTTACGGAGCGCCCTTAGCCCTAGCTGGGTCACAGTGATTGAATTCTAGGGTATACTTTAATCCGGTGACAAGTTGAGGTGGAACACCTTGGAGTTTAGTGGGTAGTACAGAGCCTTTCCCACAGGTTTGTGGGAAAGCCATGGGAGCAGCTGGGATGACTCGGCTGGGATGGTCTGTGACAGTTGAAATTTTAATGTTTAGGGACGTAAATACAAACTTTTCAACGATGATGTGTTGTCAACGATTAAAACTAACTTCAGGTTCAAATCCATTTAAGGCTAGCTTAGAAACTAATGGGAATACGCTAAGATCAAGAGAGACAGTCTGGAGCGTGTATAGGGTCCCCGATTAAGATCAGCTATGCCAAAGTTTATCTCGCCTGCAGTTTTTTATGGTCTTCTCTCGTTTTCCATAAGTTCATTTGCACTAATATTGTTTGCCATAATCATCCCCGATCATAATATTTACTTGCACTATTATCATTTATACTAAAAACGTTTGCCTCAACAACTCAACAGTGATAACTTTTATTTGCCATAAAATGACTTTCTATAACAACAAATATCATAATAATTAGTTTCCATTAGTAACACATCTCATAATCGACTCTTGACATAATCAAAAATTTGATATAATTATGAAAATAATACATAATATTGTTATGTCGAAATTAATTATCGTGAACACCCCGACTCAGTGCAATCCGAATTTTTTTAAACCACCTAGAAGTAGGAGCCCCGCCAAGCGGGGCTCCGTCGAGCTTAGTTAGTAGACGCCATATGAGGTTTAGTTTTAGGTTTAATTGTGAATAAAAAATCTGTGTCGTATAAATTATCTTTATTTATATTATGGTGAATAAAAGTTATGGAAAATGGCATTATTGAAAACGAAAATTATGGCAAATACATTTATGGATTTAAATTAGTATGACACTTGATCGATTATGACCAATGGAATTAGTGAAAGTCATTTTATGTCATTTCACGATTATGGCAACTGAAGCGTTATTTCTAATGAAATTATGGCAAATACCATTATGGCATATGAAATTATGGCAAACATTAGTAAATCGTTTTTTATATTAAACTGGCCAAATTGACGTCGCCAGCCTGATGGAAAGTCATGGCGCATCCCGCGCATCTAACGATTGGTGTCCACTCTCACAGCCTGTAAGTCTTCTGACAGTGGTCCTCAAGTTGGCGGCCCTGTGATATGCCTCTTCACGCTCCGCCTAAAGAACCCGGGATTGTAAGCAGGTCTTATTTTCTAGCATAAGCTGTTACATTAATATTTATTTTGATCATCAGATGTTGAACTAGCATTGTGTGTAAATGCTGGCGAGCTGTTGGACTCAAAAATCGCTTTTCAATTGGCTCTTGGCAATCTGGACCCATTTACGTTGAAGAAAATGGACGACTGGCACCCAGATGACTGCAGTAATAAGGTTAATGTTACATTCTCTAACTTTGCTAATGTTATAAAGAGGAAAGATATGTTTTTTTTTTGTAATCGATAAACTCTGAAACTACAATTTATAAATTCTTTCGTCTTTAGAAAGCCAAATTATTCTAAAGCAACATAATATGCATGTATCAATGTATCATCGTGTTACTATCCAAGGAAGGAGAGCTTTAACGAGGCCGTGTGAGTTCCTGGAGATTTCCACTGAAATAAAAAATAACAAAATATTCATATAACCTTTCCTAAAACTACAGAAAGAGTCAGTAAAAACAGGCAGTTGGAAGGAAACCAGTGTATCCAGCCATCCATCTATATGGAGGCCTGAGTTCAAACCTCACCTCGAAGACACTCGGCCTTGGGAGAAAAAGGTTGAAAAAGTGAAACCGATTATCGCCGTTCCTAATACCAGACCGAGGAAGAAAGTGGTCACTTTAGTTAGCAAATATGTGCCTGAGACACAGACGCAGGACGAAGGGTAGGTGTCGAATCCTTACTAGTATCCTACTATCCTACTTATATTATAAATGTGGAAGCGCTCGTGGCCCCGTGGACTCAGTGTTCTGTAAACGATCACTGGCAGTAAGCAACTTTCACTATGGCCGGTCCATGGATGGGTGACCATCCATGTGATCACTTTGTGACATTTATTTGAGCGTTTCCGTGCTTCGGAAGGCACGTTAAGCCGTTGGTCCCAGGTGCCAGTAAAATGGCAGTCGTTAAGCTAATTTGAAGGTTTTATTTCAACAGCAGGCAGTCACAACCTGCGCCTGTCCATTTAAACACGGCAATACGGCTCACCACCTATTACGTGGGACAAATTATACAAAGGTGAAATGTGGGCATATAATATGTCTCTGCCTACCCCTTCGGCAATAAAGGCGTGACCATATGTATGTATGTATGTGAAAGTTTGTGAAGATGTTTGGATTGCTGGTTTTCGATGAATAGATTGAGCTGAAATCTAGTACAGAGATACCTTGTAATCTGGAATAACGCATAGGCTACTTTTCATACCGGGAATGTATTTCCACGGGAAGCGGGAACGGGTACCCGAAGTTCGCGCGGGCAAAGCCGCGGGCACCATCTGGTTAAATTATAGACGGAATTGTTTAATTACTTACTGCTTACGGCTACGTTCTATCACCGCACTGCTCGCCACAGACAGGGTTTTTTTAAATATATTTAATAAATAATAAATAATAAATAAATAAATTTATTTTCTCAAAAATTGTTACATGATAAGGAACTAAAAGGTATGCCACTGTTTGTTACACATAAAATCAGGGTAGGCACTCTGAATTCCAAACTAGGTAAAAACCTGTATTTTGGAATTCAATGTTGATTCAATACATTTTACAAGATTTGGTACACAAAATATTCATTTCAATTTTCACGTTACAAATTTTTAAGACAAGATAAATTTCTTAAGATATAAACAATAAATCAGTTTCTCATGCAACTAGGGCATTGTGCATGTGCATGGGAGCTTTGTGTAGGTGAATGGTGGGAAGGAATGTATGTATGTATGTATGTATGTGTATGTGTGTGATTGTGTGTGTGTGTGTGTGTGTGTGTGTGTGTGTGTGAGTGTGTGTGTGTGTGTGAGTGAGTGAGTGTGTGTGTGTGTGTGTGTGTGTGTGAGTGTGTGTGTGTGTGTGTGTGTGTGTGTGTGTGTGTGTGTGTGTGTGTGTGTGTAAGTATGCGTGTGTGAGCGTGTGTGTGTAATGGTTGTGTGTACTAGGACGTGTATGTGAGATTAAGTATTTGGAGAAGGATGATTAAGTATTACCTAAGAGCTTTTCTGTTTCATCATAATTTAAATTTTGTAGCCAATTTATCAATTTTGTCTTGACGTCATACTTTTTTAGCAGCTGAAGTGGGAGTAGTTTATTGACCGTATTATAGACTTTGTAACTGGAAATGGGTAGTTGTCGAGTAGAAAATGTAGTTCTGTGTGGTGGTAGAGGATATCCTCTATAGGGTTTTCTTTTGGTGAGGTCTGGCAGAGGTACTCGCGGATGGAGGCAAAGAATCGCTCGGAGTACAAAGAGTTGCCTAACAGTTTGAACTTTCGCAACTGTAAATAGTTCCTGGGTGGGGAATCTGTACTGTTTGAAATGCATTACTTTCAATACCGCTCTCTGCGCTCTCTCGAGTTTTATCAGGTGCGATTTGTCAGCACTACCCCAGATTGGTATGCAGTAAGAAATGATTGATACGCAGAGAGCAGAGTAGACCATTTTCAGAGTTTCATGATCTGCAGCATGTCGAAGAATTTTAATGGTATGTATAAGGCGTCTGACTCTAGTAGTAAGCATCTCAATTTGTAAGTGCCAGTTTAGATTTCGGTCAATGTAAACACCTAAATATTTAATGGTCTCCGACTTTATTATTGGGCGGCATCCACAGTCGTTGACCTGATTGCAGTGTGAGTGAACGTATATTTCATAATTTGGTGGTGGTTGGGTGCAGTTCGTAATGGTGAAAGGAATGAATTTAGTCTTCGTAAGGTTAAGTGATAGACGATTTTGTGAAAGCCAATTATTTATGACGATAAGATTTTGTTCTGCGGTAGTTTTAATATCTGTCCAATTTGAGCCATGAATAACTATTGCTGTATCATCTGCATACGTAAATAATTTACAGTTGGGTAGGTTTATATCACAGAGTTGGTTAATATATAGAAGAAACAATGTAGGGCCGAGGATTGAGCCTTGAGGAATGCCATACTCAATAGGTGTTTCATCACTCCTTACCCTATTTATCGTGACGCTTTGGGAACGGTTATTTAGGTAGTCCTTGAAGATATCGTAAGCAATACCTCTAACACCAATTTTATCGAGCTTTGTGAGAAGTGTAGGTACAAATATTGTGTCGAAAGCTTTTTGTAAGTCAAGGAAAATCCCTAGTGCTTTCTGTCCCTTGTCTAGTTTTTCCGTGATGTGTTGGACAAGATCTGCGACGGCATCTTCTGTTGATAGCGAAGGTCTGAAACCATATTGGTTTTTCGATATGATTTTATATTTGTTGAGGAATTCTAGGAGTCTTTTATTAAGAAGTTTTTCGAGAATTTTAGACATCGTGGGGAGGACAGAAATAGGTCTGTAATTTGTAATGGAGCTTTTGTCTCCATTTTTGTAGATGGGATGTACTAGGGCTTTTTTGAAAACGTTGGGGAATATTCCGGTGTGGAAAGAAATATTACAAATATGTGTGATAATGGGAACGAGGATCTTACGATTCGACTTTATTATGGTAGGTGAGATTCCATCGTAGCCAGTTGCTGAATTGGTTCGTAGTCCCATAATAATAGATTCGACCTCCGTATCGTCTGTATCAAGGATCACCATAGAATTAAGTGTATCAGAATGTTTATTTGTTATGAACGGGGTAATGTCAACTAGAGGGTTTGGTTTTGTGCCGCTAGACAGAGTTTTACCGATCTCGGTAAAGTAACTATTTAAATAGTTAAGAGAAGTTTTAGTATCACTATTATGTTGCAATAGTTCAAGGGGTGGGTTCTGGACTTTACTTGTATTCGTAATAGCCTTTATGGTCGTCCAAGTCGCTTTGGGGTTATTTTTGCACTTAATAAGTTCACTTTTCTCATATGCTCTTTTTAGTCTACGTAGGAGAAGATTACAAAAATTGCGATATCGGGTATAAGTTGTTCTAATGATTTGGTTATTAGGGGAGCTTCTTAATTTTTCGTGGAGCCGATCTCTATTCTGTATACAACGAAGTAAACCTGCAGTCATCCAGGGTTTGAGGATTCTCCGAGCTCTGGGTATCGCGGTTTGTTTAGAGTGCTTCTTGATTATATTAGACATGATTGAGATCAGCGATTCAGCAGCTAGGTTTGCATCCTCTGATCTAAGAATATGACTAAAGTCAGTATCCGCCATGTCCCGTTGGATGCCTTCTATATCAATTTTTAGTCTACAGTTACTGTGGTGGTGACCGAGGGTGTTTTTCAATTGAAGGCAGAGCAATGTTGGAAGATGGTCAGTTATATGTGTGTCGATGACAAGAGTGATTGATGGTGTTTTGGATTTTAGTAGAACATGGTCATAACATTTATCCAATCGGGTTTTGTAAACATGTGTGGGTGACAAAGCATGTTCAGCATTTAGCAATAGGTAAGGGTTTGAAAAACCGTCTGTATTTTGATGTTTGATATCTATGTTTAGGTCTCCCAATAGAGCAATGTGGTTATAGGATTTTAAATCCACCAGTGTCCTATTTAAAGAATCTAAAAATAAATCAAAGTGTTCTTTTAAGCTGTAAGAGGGAGACCTATAGATTGCTAGTATTGCTACTTTATTAGCAATAATGCAGGTAAGGCAGGCAGCATGGTGGAAGATGAGTTCGTTAATGATGTGAGGTAATGATGATTTAACATAGATAATTATTCCTGAATTCTGATTAAGATGATTCTTAGAAGAGTAGTGGGTGTAGCCCTGCATAGTGGGGACGTTTACACATGATGGTAACCAGCACTCTGTAAGTATTATAACGTCGCAAGTAACATTTATTTGTGTGAGAAATGTATGAAATGCATCGAAATTTCTGTTAGCACTGCGAATGTTAAATTGTATTATTTTTAATGAGTTATACTGAGTCGGTCCCAGTAAACCTTCACACTCATTAGGTACGCATTTATATGAGTTACAGCTGTCTAAAGATTCGAGTTCATTATTTATTTCAATTACAGAGGTCATTTTTATTAAGGAGGAGAGCTAAAATAGAGAAAACAGTGGTTGACTTTAAAGCCTCAAACATCTTCAGTGGGTAATAAAGAAGATTAGGGCAGAAGAGCTGTTTGAAATATATATAAATTAAGCTTAGTCCTAGAGGATTAAAGTTCGCTGTGAAATGTATGTTTGTTGTGTGGGTGTGTGTAGTTGTAGGATTTACAATAATATAAGCATGCAACGCCTGATGTCAATTTAGCTCGCCACCAGCCTGATGGTAAGCCGTGGCGCATCTAGCGATTGGGTGCCAGTCTCACAGTCTGTAACCAACTTTCGACAGTGGTCCTCAAGTTGGCGGCCCAGTAATGTGCCTTTTTACGGCTCTCTTGAAGAACCCGGGATCGTTCCAGGTTTTTATAGTTCGACAAAGGAACGATCTTTTGAAACACACAGTTCTGGCGAAGATTCTCTCCACTGTGTATGAGTGGCACCTTTGCCCGGCACGCGTTGTTCGGGGTGTTCATCCTTACACTTGTCCGGAGCACTGTAAGGTACATACGATAGAGGTTTTCTTCTGCGCACGTTTAGTATGTGGAATGATCTCCTACCCAGGTTCTTCAAAACGTCTACATTATGTTTTTCAAAGGGGTCTAAGAAAGTTCTTGACCACAGTTCATTAAGTGGAGCCGTAAGGTTGTCTACCAACTTAGTAGTATAGAAAAACGTGAGAGTTTATTACTGTGGATGGGTGTATGGATGGTTGAATGGATGGATTTTTGCTACTCTTTCACGCTCTAACGGCTAGCCTGTTCTGGTTAAAAATTAGTACAGGGATAGATTATAGTATAGAACAGCACATAAGCTATTCCTATTTATTCTAAGCTTTTCATTAAGTTTTAGATCACGTCACACATTGCCATCTAACCCAAAATAAATCCAACATATTAAGCTTGTACTAGAAGTGGTTTAGATACCATTAAAAACATTCTCACATATTTCTACAATTACATACCTACATAAATTATTAAATGATTATTCCTAAACTAGTTATAATCAATATCAATAAATATCAATACATATAATAAAATCGTAACAGGTCGCTGTTTGTACATAGAAGATAAATAAGAAAAAATATTATAGGGGGGCTTTATGAACGCAATGGAACCCAAAACAATGATTTTTAGAATTTTTGTCTGTTTGTCTGTATGTCTGTGTATGTATATCTGTTGTATATCTGTTTGTCTGTACGGTTGTGCACGCTAATCTCAGTAACCGCTTAACCGATTGCAATTTTAGGTGGAGCAAACCTCAACACAATAAAAAACCGTTTTTATTGTGTTGAGGTTTGCTCCACTTAACATTTAGCGTTTATTTCATGTCGATCGGTTCATAAAGCACTTTTAAGAATCAGATATTTTGAAAATTTTAATTGTAGGGGTTTCTTTGAATGTGAGTGTAAATCTAAACTGGCGTGTTGGCTTAATCATAAAACAGCTTAATGATTAAGACTATTTTAAAACAATCTATCTGGACTGAATTGTTTTAAAATAGACTTAATCTTTAAGCTCTTTTATGATTAAGCAAACAGGGCAGTTTCACACGCTGCTTGATGAGTCTGATGAAGAAATACCTCTCCTTTCATACACCTTATGTGACGTAAACGAAGTTGCGGGGTCAGCTAGTAATAAATAATATACTGTCTGTGTTTCAGTTTATCAATACAATCACTAAGCAACATGTATTGTGTGGAGCCAGCAACCAAGAAACTCAAAATTGACCGTGACAAACAGAGTGATACTTTGACACAATACACACAGGGACCTCACGATACAGCGCTTATAAATGAGAAAAGTGCTGATAATCATGAAAAATCACCAGTATTAGAAAATAAAGAAAGATCATTTAGAAAATGTATGAAAAATGGCACATATCCTATTTTCAAAAGACTGAGTAGCTTCCCAAGGACAGTAATGGACAATAATGTGGTTGAAAGTAAATTTTTCTCAAGTAATCAACAACAAAATATTAATAATATCTCTAAAGAAAGTACGACCAGTGAAGATTCCCCGGAAAGAGTTAATAGGAACCCATTTAAAGTTACAAAGTCCCCGTCAGATCCTTTGGAGAACACTCAAGAGCGTTTGGAGAACACTCAAGAGCGTTTGGAGAATGCTCAAGACAGTTTGGAGAATGCTCAAGAGCGATTGGAGAACTCTCAGAAAGAGAATGTAGATTCAAGTAGTCCTAATAAAAGATGTAGTAGTCCTATATTAGAGCCAAGTCCGAGAGGCAGAAATCCGTTTAGAACAAAAGTAGACTTGCAACAATTTGACAGTGCAATGAGCGAGGAATCTGTGATAGAAAATACTTATCCCATGGAGACTTTGGTTACACCTTCTGATTCTCAGGTTAGTAAAATTCGATTTTTTGTAGGTCGTTTTAGCGATGTGATGAGCACAGACAATACATCCTTATAGTCAACGCTATACTAGGGATACATACTCACCAACTTTAAGTACTGAGACTGCCATATAAGCTGGCCAGCTCCTTTCTTTCTGGCTCTGTTAGCGTAATATTAACATCGTACAACTGAGATTATTAGGGCGTGGCCTTGAATAAGCCAATAGTAATGTTAATCTCTCCCCGGGCGCATCCTACCAATATTTAGTAATTAATTTTTAATAGCGGAAGCATTTCACGAAAGCGTTATCTCCAGCTCCATTCAGATAGGCGCACGCTTAAAAAGCCCCGCACATTTCTACAGCGCTATAGTGGCAGCCATTTGTGTCAGCTAGTTATACTTCTATGTGTTCCTATAACTTAAGTGTAAATCAATTTATTGACTTCAATACAGTGATTTCATTATACATATGTCCACAGATATCCTTTGGTGCATCTCCTCCAAAATCGAATGGTATTCTGCTAAGCAGTTCATCTAAAACGGCGAAGCTAAACGGACTTAAGAAGAGCCCTCCTTTAACTCGTGGATTGAAAAGGACCGCGTCTTTGCCAACCAATCAACCAACATTGCTTAGCAAATTTGGATTTCAGAAAAAGTAAGTGTTTTTTTTACACACACGCCATACATTTTGAATACTCATAGCTCTGCTAATTTATTGTTCTGTAACTGGCCTCTACGTTAAGCATCTTATGCTTTGGCCGGTCCCGAGATGGGTGACCGCTTTGTAAGCAAGTAAGTCATTGGTCCCGATTGCCAGTATTATGGAGGGATCCGCTCACCTTTCAACGTCAAGTCGAAATCCTCATAACTGGAAATTTTAAATTGTCCCAGTGCCTAAATTATAAGCCTTATTATGTAGGCATCTATCTACTAAGAAAAGATTTTCCAAATTCATGTTAAAGTTGATACAAGTAGGTATGTCACAGATGTATCAGACGAGCGCAGCTTGTGCAAGTACCAAACTTAAATGTAAATCAAATTTAGGACCAAGGACCATCTCATTTGCCTAATTCAGTAGAAATCACATAAAATAATGCAATAAACGAAAAAGTGATTTAAAGTGACACAAGCGCCATCAATACATCCATACATATGATCACGCCTTTATCTCGGAAGGGATAGGCAGAGGCATATTAAATGCCCACATTTCACCTTTTTAGAATTTGTCCCACGTAATAGGTGGTGAGCCGTATTGCCGTGTTGAGATGGACGGGCGCAGATTGTTACTGCCTGCTGTAGAATTTTTTTAAGCTGCCTAAGAAGGCCTTCAACTGTCATTTTACAGGCAACCGAGACCAACGACTTAACGTGCCCTCCGAAGCACGGAAGAACTCAAAAAAATGTCACAAAGTGATCACATTAGTGGTAGTGAAAGTAGCTTACTGCAGTGATCGTTTACAGAACACTGAGTCCGCGGGGCCACGAGCGCTACAAAAACACACAAACAAATTATGTATAAAGAAAGTAAAATCTCCTATATACATTTAATGTCATTGCCCTAAAAAACAGCTAGTCACTTATCTACTAATGCCAATATTAGTATGAGATTTCCGGCTATTTATTAATCGTTATCAGTCTGCAAAATTCTCTATCCTTATCGAAATCGCCATGATAAAATACTTGCGTACGTATGCGAAGTCACAACGTTGTCACCGTCATTCATACGGTTGCGTCAAAAGTAGTTACTTAAATACCTCATTTAAGTAATTACTTTGTGGGGTCTGGGGGGGGGGGGGGAGGTCACACATTTTAAAATAAAAAAGATTCAGAACATCTTTCAGCACCTACCTTAAATAACTTGTCTCTGCATCACCCTAAGGTTGACTGGAAGAAAATGCCTGCGGTATTAAGTCCACCTCTGTACTAATTTGTGCATAAAGTTTTTAAATAAATAAAAGTCTTCCTAGGTGATCAATGGACACTCACAGTCCTCGAGACTATTGACAGTAGCTTCCGACTTGGCCGCGGTGGTAGTCAAAACCTGTCCGGAATCCTGAGACATCCTTCCGAGGACTTACCGGGCTCTTGACCGTAGGCAGTGTTAGGGCACGTGTGGTTTTTGTCGGTAAGAGTCAGCATAGCATCCATGAGGGATTTCCACAAGAAAGTTAATGTCGGAGCCCATTCAACTTTGGGAATCGCTGCTCTCTGGGTTAATGTGTTTTAGATTCTCAGTCTGTCTCAAAAATAATACAATTCCTGTAAACCCCTAGAATAGTCCCTTGGGGTGATAACTCGTTTTCTTACTGTCATCTGGGTTCCCATTCGTATCAGACGGGACAACTGGTAATATTCCCAATTGTCACCCAGGGACAGCCAGGGTGACAATTTCTATAAAACTTCACTTTGGAGTATTATATTCTCTCTCTTCTACTACCCAAAATTATGACGTTGTTCGAGCACCGCGCTAAAAGATAATCTTGATTAATAATATGACTTCCTGTGATAAATATCAATCTAATTATCATATATTGCAATTATCACAGGATATCCATGTGATAAATGAAAAATACGATTAGTATTGCGAATGTTTTATGATAGATTAGGTGTAAGCCAGACAAAATGTAGATAGTAAGTGGTGCACTCAGGAAAGTTCTGAAGATTTAAAAAGGCATGTATTTAAATCGATATCTTTATATTTCCTTTTTCTGAACAAAATATTTCAAAGTTAAACCAAAAATACTGACTTGCACACTACTTATGCACACTAAATAAATCAAATTCATTATACTGTTTAATGGTATTTGCAGAACTGAAAAAATACAAACCTAACCTATTCCATTCCGTTAAAAGATTGTACAATACTTAGAGTGCAAGTTAGCACTTTTGATAAACAATTCGTACTGCTCGTTCGCTCTAACTTTGCCGTTCGGCTCCATACTAAAGTCGAATTTTTGATTAGACGAAGTAAATTGACAGCAACTAATGTCACTTCTTCTTATAATGTTGCGTATTTTCTATGACGAAGTGACATTAGCTACTGTTAATTTACTTCGTCTAATTAACAATTCGGGTATACGCCTCTACGCCAGCGGCAAAGTTAGAGCGAACGGGTAGTACTTGTTTCTGTTTGATAAATCAAATACATTCGATGTACGATTACGAACGACATTTTTGATGTGAATTCGATAAAAAGGTCATCTCGTTTTGAGTAATATTTAAGTTTTTTAAGTAGGACATGTTTAGTCAATTGGTTTCTTTGCACAGCATTTAATTTTCTGGTTTGCATTCAGTAAATTAGTGGAGTTACCGAGTGCGCAGAAATATTAAACAGATGCGCATTTTAAAATATCCCATTATAAATCCTACATAAACGAATACATTTTATCATTTAATTATTTACTGCCGCCACCATCGTTTACACTAAGTTTCCTGCGTCTAATCCAGTAGTGGTGAGTCTTAGCCGTCAACTTGGCTTAACTACTACCAAAGATAATATAATAGTATTACATACAGATAGGCAACTCCCTGCCCCTCACTGACCAAGGTTCCCCAGTCCCGCCAGTCCGGCCACAGCTCTCATTATAGTTGGCGGGTGTCGTGAGGGAACATTTGCTTAGTCTTATTTGTCACACGCACACATTCAAGCTCTGTACGATGACAGAATTGAAAACGAATCATTTGTATAAAGTTTCCGCCATGTGCCTAATATTTGCAACCGTGACCAACGGCTTCACCTGCCTTATAAGAAAGTGAGAGCGGTCGCAGATATTCCTTCGTCCAAAAGAAGGATAGGTGATCATGCTTTTTACTCAGGATTTTAAGGTTCCATAACGGAAGGGTAAAACGGCATCCTATTACTGTGTCCACTGTATGTCTGTCCGTCCGTCTGTCTGTACGTCTTTCTGACTGTCACCAGGTTGTGTCTCATAAAACGTGAAAGCTAGACGGTTGAAATCTTTACAGATGATGTATTTCTGTTGCTAATGTAAGAACAAAAACTAAAAACAGAATAAAATAAATGTCGGGGGGGGGGGAAGGGGCTTTTTCTTTTTTTTTACGCGAGGGAAAATCCTCATGGATGTTATGCCGGACTCCTACCGACTAAAAAACCTCGCGTAACGCCCAACAGCCTATGGTTGTGAGCCCCGGGCAAGCCCTAGGAAGGATGTCCCAGGACAATGTCGAGGGGGGCTTCTTGGCGCTTTTTGGTACAGAACTTTTCGTGCACGTGTTTGAAACGAAGTTTCTCGAATTTTTAGAATTGTTTTATTTTTATTTTCAGACCCGTATTGAAGAGGTGATGCTCCGAAAAGTACTGTTAAGTGATTATAACATTCAGTTCAGCATTTGATATGTGCATTTTATTATTTGATCGAACACAGCAGTGAGACTGAATCGTGACGTCATTGTTATATGTGATTATGTTTATAATAATTGTGATATTATAAGAATAAATAAGTTTTGTATTAGAACGTGTTTTCTGTGTGAGCGTGAAAAAAAATTGTCCTGATAAATCGAGTATTGATTGGTGTATTGACACAACATTATGTGCATGTGACTTCCAATTGATCAATGGTCAACTGAAAGTCTCGGTTTGGTAAGGCTGCGTTGCATGAATCTAAAATTATTGAACGTAGCCTACGGCTTTTTTTAAAACTGTTCACATGTGTGAACAGTTTCATATATTGTCTACTGCCACTACGATTTTATCGTGTACGAGAAAATCGTGCACGAGAAAAACGTGCGCCGTGTGAACGTAGCCTTAGGGTCCACTTCCTGTTATCTTTGTAGTCTATAAGTTATATAAGACAAGGCTCTATTCGCCTGGTTAATAGTAGCTTACTTAGTTTTTACGTAGATGGTTGCAAACGTCCATAGGTTACTCACTACTAGGTGCTTCCCATCAGGCGTGTAAGGCGCCGATTCTCGCGCGATTTCCGTCCACACATTCATGTCGGTTTTTTTTGTACCACTAAGGTGGCAGACAAGCATGCGGCCCACCAGAAGGACCGGTGGTCACCGCAGCCTATGAACGTTTGCGACACCAAAGGCGCCACAGTCGCGCTCCCGACCCTGTAAAAACCTTCTAAGCCGCCTTCTGAAGAACCCCATACTGTAGGCGTTTGGGAAAACCGAGGCAGGGAGATCATTCCACAACCTAAGCGTGCGCGGAAGAAAACCCCTATCGGATCTAAGCGAGTTTCGAATTAAGAATCGGTTTAAGCGAGAATCGGCGCCCAGTATGCTTTTCTGTGAAATTGCACTTTTAAGGGTTCCGTATCCAATGTTAAAAACGGGACCGAATTCATGAGACTTCACTGTCCGTCTGTATGTCCGTCACGAGGCGTATCTTCTAAATCAGAAGAAAAATTATATTTAAGGAGGTTCCCATGTCCTGGTATCCTTCCGAGGGCTTAACGAATGCTCCCAACCGTAGTCTGTTAGCAGGATACGTGAGGTTTTTAGTCGGTAGGAGTCCGGCATATCATCCATGATCATTTTCCTCACATAAAAGAAAAAAAAAGGGACTCCCAAACAAAAATTTTAGCAGTTTTTTTGAAATGGAAACCTCCATGCGCAAGTCCGACACACAGTTGGCCGGCTTTTTATTCTACTTATCTTACTCGAAATAATAAAACCAACATCCATACAAAAAGCAACTACCTCTTATCAAAAGCGTACAGGACTTTGCAATCAGTTGATAATAGCAATCTATATGAAGAAACTGACAAATGTAGAATACTTAGTCCATTGCCGACAGCCATGGCGGGAATATTAATTTTTTAACGATTTATAAACCTAGTTTAATTTTGTATTATGTGTTAATTGTTATAAGTGATTTTTATTTCTAGTTTGATTTTAAAATATAACTTACAATCATGGGTATTACAGGATTATTGAAATTTGTAAAAGAGGCCTCTAGGGAAACAAATATTAGCGAATTTAACGGTTGTACAGCAGCAATAGATACATATAGCTGGCTGCATAAAGGAGTTCCAAAGTGCGCTGAAAAATTGATGCGAGGCGAAGCTACTGATATGTAAGTTCATATTGTGCTATGTAATTAAGTAAACTTTCAATCTTTTTTAACCTTTAAGAGTGAGTGAGTGCCGTGAGTGGAAATTGGTGAGACTTATCAATAAAATCTGTACTATCCGTTTGCGCTAAGTTTGCCGGTCGCCTCACCACTACGCCTTTACGCCAGCGGCAACGGGCAGTAAACACTATTTCTACACGGAGTGATCCGCTTACAGACGCTTCACTATCGTCAAACAGTCTGAGTGTCGCCCAGCACCTGAGTACCGAGTGGAAGTTTTTGCGAGCGCCTAATTTGATTACAGCGCGTATTTGTGAATTAGCATGGAACCGATCACCCAAGAGGCCGATAGCCTCCATGACCTGGGCCTGAGGACAGTGAGGGGGCTGCTCACCGTCCTTACAGAAGCAGGCCCTAGAAGACAGCGTGACGTGAGGAATTCACGCACGCCACCCCTAAGAAGCGGGATAGCACCCGAAAAGCCCCCCAAAGACGCGGAATAGCACCCGAACCCATCCTAGGCGAGGCCGCAGTGGTAGTCGTAGGTCTGTCGGGAGACCTGGGACATCCTTCCGAGAGCTGCTCTTATACGTGATACGCGAGGTTTTTTGGTCGGTAGGAGTCCGGTATAACATTCAAGAGTATTTTCCCTCACGATAAAAAAAGCATGGAACCGAGTCAAGTTCCCGTGTTTACAGAATCAGAATCTTTATTTTGTGAAACATAGGTGATACATTAATAAATAGATCTTAAATACAGCTAGGTGGCGGTGACCCGATTCTATACGCACTCAGCACTCTGCTCTGCACTCTGATCATGTTGGCACTGGCAAAAGATACTCACTAAAACTCCTTGGCAACGTTCTGGCCTAACAGAGGTGTTTTGAGACCTGTGAAATTTAACAAACATATCCGTAAACATCCTGGGACATCCTTCCGAGGGCTTACCCGGGGCTCCCAACCCCGCTAGGCTGTTGGGCGTTACGTGAGGTTTTTTAGTTGGTAGGAGTCCGGTATAGCATCCATGATGGATTTTCCCTCACGTTAAAAAAAATCCGTAAACATCTGTTGCAAATATAACCACAAGGATACATCAAATTGTTCTGGTGTGATGAAGCGCTTGTGACCTATCGGTGTCAGTGTTCTGTAAACGATCACTGAATAAGCAACATTTACTATGGACTATGGCCGGTCGTGGACATATGACATCCACGTGACCAATTTGTGACAATAATTTGCGAGCGTTTTCGTGCTTCTGAAGGCGTGCCTTAAGCCGTTGGTCCCGGTTGCCAGAGAAATCGCCGCCGTTAAGACACGTTGAAGGTCTTTATGAGCGGCATGAAAAATTCATACAGCGGGCAGCCACAACCTGCGCCTGTCCATATCAACACGGTGATACGGCTCACTACCTATTACGTTAGACAAAATCTTAAAAGGTGAAATGTGGGCATATAATATGCCACTCCCTTCGGGGATAAAAGTTGTGACCATTGTATGTATGTTCTAGTGTTGTACAGTAATGGGCTCCCGACACGATCATGGCTTGCAATTTTATTGTCATGCACGTTAAATATGAATGGAAGTTGCTTCAGTGTGCGTGATTTCTTTGCATGTGTGTGTGCATCGACGTATATGTACACATGATATTTAACGTGCATGACAATTTGCAGTTTGACCGTGTCGGGACCCCTTAAGTAGGAGTTGTGCTGTTGTGTCGGGAGCCTTGGGGTTATCCCCCCGATGCCGTACCCAAGATTGCCAGATGCGTAGGCAGATGATAGGGCACTGTGTGGTTTAAGGCTGCATTCGACATTCGAAAGCTGGTGCTTCCCATGTGGTCCCATATACAGGAAGTCAGAATCGGATGCTGGGATCCTAAGGAAATCGAAGAAATCCTTCGAATCGTGGGAATTCCTTAACGATTGAAATCAGTGCCAAGTAAACCTATAGGTTTAGTATTATTAATCTCTCATAGAAATATTGGCACCGACTTCAGTATTACATTCCATAATATCTGATAAATCTAAATATACTTACCCATTACTTTGTGCTAAGTAAATTTCTTTTTTAACCGACTTCCAAAAAAGAAGGAGGTTCTCAATTCGTCTGTTTTTTTATTTTTTTTTATGAAATCGCTTGAAAGAGTTAACAAATTTTGATGATTCTTTTTTTATTTGAAAGCTAGTGCTTCCCATGTGGTCCCATATACAGGAAGTCAGAATCTGATGCTGGGATCCTGGAGAAATCGAAGAAATCCCTCGAATCGAGGGAATTCCTTAACGATTTACAGCAGTTAGCTTGTTTGGGCTTGATTTATTTGTATTGGGGAGAACATTACCCCTAGACAGATATAATTTCAGTCTACCTGTCACTAAAAATAATGAAAAAAGAAAATTTAATGAAAAAAAACCGACTTCAAACAAATAGTACAGTCATTTAGTATATTTACTTGGAAACTTTTCCGGGAGTTTTGAAAATTGGTAATTTTATAGATTTTGATATGCTCTTTCCAAATTGCAACTTTGCCACCTCGTATGTTTGCCGCTCGCGCCGCCATTTTGAAAAATGGCGCCCAAAAGCAGTTTTTTGATAATAACTCCTTTCCGACGCATTTTACAGGAAAAACATATATCTATACTAATATTATAAAGAGGAAAGATTTGTTTTTTTGTTTGTTTGTTTGTAACGAATAGGCTCCGGAATTACTGGACCGATTTGAAATTCTTTCACTGTTGGGAAGCTACACTCTTTGCGGTGAACATAGGCTATATTTTATTCCCGTATTCCCACGGGAACGGGAACTACGCGGGTGAAACCGCGTGACGTCCGCTAGTACATAATAAAAGTAGAGGAAATTTCCTACAATTTGTCATAATCTTTTTTTCCCTAAAATTAACAGTTTCGGCGTAGGAGCGCCGTAAAGTGTAATTCCAATCCTTTTTCCTTCACTTCACTAAGTTCACTTTCTTGCAGTATATCACCACAAATAAAGCAGTTTACTTCATTAGAAGCCATGGTTCTGTAAATGTAAAAGACACTATGAAATGATAAACGTATACTGATGACTCATACTAAAAATTTCTATTGAGCTCAGCTGTGGCCAGATGTTTCTTAGCAGAGACAGAAGGGACGTATTCCTTTATACCTGCGGAGACATGACAGACTATAGTTAGCTAGGTTTTCATTCTATGGAACAATATTTAACCTTCGTATAATTTTTATAATTTACAAATCACAATATGAGCAGTTTAAAGTAAATATTACACGTTGGTGTGGATGTATAATGGTTTACGGCGCTCGTACACCGAAACTATTGATTTTAGGAAAGAAAAGGTTATGACATAAATTGTAGGATATTTTCTCTACTTGTAATTTTAATAGTATGTTTTTCCTGTACCTAAAATGCGCCGGAAAGGAGTTATTATCAAAAAACTGCTTTTGGGCGCCATTTTTTTAAATATGGCGGCGCGAGCGACAAACATACGAGGTGGCAAAGTTGAAATTTAGAAAGAGCATATCAAAATCTATAAATTGCCAATTTTCAAAACTCCTGGAAAACTTTCCAGGTAACCTCTATTTTTCCGACCAAATTACTGGAATAAAAAACTAAAAATTGAAAAATAAAATTAGCTTAACACAAAGTAATAGGTAGTATATTAGATGAAAATTTACTTTTAATGGTTGAAATTTTAAAACATTTAAGTACATTAAAATTATACAATAAAATACTATTATAAATTATTACTAAATACAATCAGATATATCAACCGTGATCATAGTCAAATAACCCACCCCTAACCGTTCCTGGTGTAAAGGTGCCCATTACGTACGTCGTCAGTATTACATTCAATAATATCTGATAAATCTAAATATACTAACGTGAGTTAATTTTATTTTTCAATTTTTAGTTTTTGTTTGAAGTCGGTTCTTTTTTGTTAAAATTTTTTTTCATTATTTTTAGTGACGGGTAGACTGAAAATATATTGTTCTAGGGGTACTGTTCTCCCCAATACAAATTAATCAAGCCCAAACACAAGGTAGCTGCTGTAAATCGTTAAGGAATTCCCTCGATTCGAAGGATTTCTTCGATTTCCTCAGGATCCCAGCATCCGATACAACTACACCTCTGTAGTTGTTGAATGATTTGTAATTACCTACTGGATGTTAAAAGAGTGGCCGGAGTTTTATTGCCAGGTTCTTTTTTCTCCAGCTCTACCTATTGCGTTGCGAATCTGGCAGTAAATGTAAATGTAGAAGCTATCGTTTGGGCGTTCATAAGCGTTACATTGTGACCTACATGAATAAAGATTTTTCATTTTTTCGTTTTTCATTTTTTCTATGAGAGATTAATAAAACCTACCTAAACCTATAGTTTTACTTGGCACTGATTTCAGTATTACATTCAATAATATCTGATAAATCTAAATATACTTACCTATTACTTTGTGCTAAGTTAATTTTATTTTTAATTTTTGTTTGAAGTCAGTTTTTTTGTTAAAATTTTTTTAGCGTATTTTCCTGTTTTTTTTGCAGCGATGAGTCACTTAATTGAGACAATAATTAAAATAGCTTGTAATTATATAGCTTAGATAGAGAGAATTAAAGGATGTCTGGTATTAACCTCGAGGCACTCGAGGGCTTAAGCTATATAGCTTACTAGCTGTTCCCCACGGCTTCGTCCACGTAGAAGTCGTTACGGCGTAAAATCATTAGCCTCTTTTTGTTGCGTAGTCGGTTAAAAAGTAGCCTATGTCCTCCCCAGGGACTTAAACTATCTCTATACGAAATTTCATCTAAATAGCTTCAGCGGTTTAGGCTTGAAAGCGTAACAGATAGACATACAGAGTTACCTACTTTCGCATTTATAATATTAGTAGGTAGGGATAGGGATTAACCATTAACCTTTTAAGTATCGGAATAAAGTGGCGAATCTTTTTAAAGAAGAGTTATGCCCTTTTTTTAAAGTTTCCCGATCACTCCTGTTTCTTGATCCATATTCAGTTTTGTCCGTATCTGCGCTATTCGAGCTTCGATTCTGACGCATGCATAGTACGCACCTAGAATGTGACTAGTGTCATGTCTTATCTAACACTTTCAGGTGCTTAGGGTTTATTTACAATGTTACCTTATCTTTGAAGTCTCTCGTAAAGTATTTATATAAGTGGCTGACGCTTAATTTGTGACGACTTACAGCTTCAGAATAGTCAGATGTTTGGGAGCCCCGGGTAAGCCCTCGAAAGGATGTCCCAGGACTCCCAACAGACCCACGGCCGCCACTGCGGCCTCGCCCAGGGGGTGGTAGAATGGCGACCCTTAGAGGGTCAAATTGGGTGATTTGAGAACCGAAAATAGTAATTTCAGAGCTGGTCCGCGGGGCGTAATTACAGGCTGATTAATTAAATTTGTCGGGAAAAATACGGTGTACAAAACTCTTGCGTTTTTTTGTAGTCCATTAAAGGTAAGACCGCACTGGGCGGAACTGCACTGCAGCGCAACTGCGCGACACGTCGCGTCATTTTTTGGTATATATACCGCACTACAAACTACAACTGCAGCGGAACTACAAAAATGTATTCAGTAGGTATAGGTAGGCAACCTCTGAGCAAGATGGACGTCGAAATGGATGACGGACGCTATGAAGCTATGAATAGGGATGCAATATCTATACTAATATTATAAAGAGGAAAGATTTGTTTTTTTGTTTGTTTGTTTGTTTGTAACGAATAGGCTCCGGAACTACTGGACCGATTTGAAAAATTCTTTCACTGTTGGGAAGCTACACTCTTTGCGGTGAACATAGGCTATATTTTATTCCCGTATTCCCACGGGAACAGGAACTACGCGGGTAAAACCGCGTGACGTCCGCTAGTCGTTTATAAAAAAAAACGATATTGAAAACATCGATGTTTTTATACGATTTATGGATAATCATGAACGATATATTGATAATTATATCGATTTGTTTGCCGCTCTTATTGTTTTTTAAACAATAATAATCACACGGAAACACAACCTTGATTATTCTACTTTTGTTCATAACTCCGCTTTTTTTCAACCGATTGCCATGAAACAAAGCTCAGATTTGAAGCTTAACAAGATCTCTCTAATAAAAAAAACGCATAAACATTTGTTCAGTAGTAGTATATATATATATATATATATACCTAAGTCGCTAATAGAAGTCCCGCATAGCATCCATGAGCATTTTCACACGTAAAATAGGTGTACAGTTTTATATGTATCTATCTATTTCTTGTTTCAGATATATAGAGTATTGTATGTATTTTGTGCATATGTTATTGCAGAACAGCATTAAGCCAATATTAGTGTTTGATGGTAGATACTTACCTGCAAAGGCTGCTACTGAATTGCAAAGGAGAGAGTAAGTTTCATTTCTTTAGTTTAACTAAACCTGTGTACGATACGTTATAATATTACATTGCATTGAAGTCTGCAAGAATGGAGAATATATTTGATTGAGCGACCTATTCTATTCCTTTCGTTTGTGATTTACGTTTGTGCCACTTGTCTAAGGGGGCTGAGCGAATAGTTGTCTGTAACTGTATAAAATGTCTAAAATGAAGACGTGACATTCGGTTTCGGAAACTGACTCTGTGCCCGAATATTCCTATTCGGCTGAAGAAGCAGTTTCGGTCGGACGCTACTTTCTATTTATCAAAATACTGCTTACTGGTAAATTACAAAAATGTCGCATGCAAGCTTGGTGTAATAAAATTAAAACTGAACTTCTTATTGCAGATCACGAGATGCAGCAAGAGAAAAGGTTGCTGAATTGTATAGTGGAGGCGAGGTAATGATATCAAATACACATACCTACCAAAATAATACATATCTACTTAGTGTAGATTTTATGAACCCTTTACTGAACGGCGTTTTGATGACTACTGTAATAGAAACTCTGTGTCAGACACCATCCTTAAGCTCACCTGGGACATATTACTTCTTCAGGGATCAAGGCGTGACTATACATATCTTCTTCTTCTTCTATCTTCTGTATATATAAAATTGTTGTGTGCGTTTTATGTACTTATTAAATACTCAAAATTTACTGAATCATCTGAGCTCAAAATTGGACACGATATACAATATGATTCAGAGATTGTTTTAGGCTACTTTATACACTTTTATCACAACAGCAATAAGAATTAAACAGCTTTAAAAAGTGATTTTACCAATAGATGGCGCTGGTCGTTTTTTTTTAATTATATTCTGCCAGCTTCAGAACAAAATATTATAAACAACCTATTTAGAAGGTTATAAATTGCTGTTTTTAAGAGGAGTTTGATTGCGGCCTCCTTGCATTCAGAACTTAGATCATCTAACCACAGGATGCGCCTTACTTAAGCATTGTTTTCTGCCAAGCCAATAGACCATTTGGTCTTTTGGCTTTATAAAAAGCACTGTACATCAGTACATCATTTTATATGATTAAACTAGTACATTTCATTGTAGTTGACTGTACAATAAAAATTAACACACAACAGCCATTACGCGTTTGTCGATTAATACATTTTTAAATATAATGAAATTTTATATGTCTTTGTGTTTCCGCCTTCACCCGCTATGAAAACTAGCAGAATATTTTTGTATGCGGTGGTTCGCAAAGGCTAGTCCCGTGATATATGGTCTAAGATTCAGAATAATAAAAGAGAGTAGATACTTACCTACCTAATAAAGAGGTCAGATATGTTTTGCATGTTATTTTTGAAGTTAGAGTTTTGGCGCGTTAGGGAAATATTATTGGAGTGAATTTATTTTTTTGAAGCGTGCGCACGATATTTTAAAAACTGAACATTGATCACAGAATAGATTTTTTTTCAAGTAAAGCTTCTATTGATTTGGATGTTATTTGGATTTTCAGAAAAAAATATAATTTTGGTTACGGCTGAACATTAAATTTTTTGTAATGTTCCCATCCTTTGGTTTGTTACTCATTTCTCATAGGTACATAAAACCGCCATAAAAAAGTCACAGCGAAGCGTGGCAGGGTACCGCTATTGTACCATTCACCATGTGGCTCTATAAACAAACTTACTTTACTGTGTATTTTTTATATGGCATCGAGATATTATGTACTTGACTGGGAAAATTGGTTATCCCGATGTTTCCGATTTCAGGAGTACTCACGCCGCCGCCGGCGCCGGCAGAGTTTCGTAATACTTGAATGTGCGGTGGTGATTAGGGAGCTAGCCGTGGCGCCCGTGGCATCTATTGGGTGTAACAAAATTGACTCTCCAAATTTCGTCACGTGACGTGGCATCTGTCAAGAAACATTACAAAAATGAAGAAAAACAATCACATGAATACTTTAACCGTAAATCCGTTTTAAAGGTCCTATAAATTTTCATTTTCACCCTTTCTATCGCTACTGAGCGGCAGTAGAAAGCGATAACGACAGCCAGATGGGTGCTCCGTGTTTGTGTTGCCACGGCGACCATGTTACCTCGAATTGCCGCGGTAAAAAACGAATTCTTAATGTGCGACAAAAAAAAAATAACCCCCCTTTTCATTAAATATTTGTGTTTGATATCCGATGCCAAGTCATCTCATGAAATTTGGAGAGGTAATTTTGTTACACCCAGTATACTAGGTAATATTATAAAGCTTTGATTGTTTGTTTGCAATGCGAATAGGTTCCAAAACTGCTGGACCTATTTGAGAAATTATTTCACTGTTGGGAAGCTACACTATCCCCGGGTAACAAATTTATTCCCGTATTCCCACGGGAACGGGAGCTACGCAGGTGAAACCGTGAGACGTCTGCTAGTGTTTTATAACTTATTTTTTCACATTCAGACTTCTTTTTATTTTAGATAGAGGAAGCTAAGAAGCATATGAATCGCTGTGTGGACGTCACCCATGCCATGGCATTACGCCTCATCAAGAAGTGTCGAAAGCACAACGTGGACTGTATAGTGGCGCCGTACGAGGCTGACGCTCAGCTCGCGTATCTGAACATTAAAAACATTGCACAGGTCGTTATTGCAGAAGATTCTGACCTCCTAGTGTTTGGGTGCACCAAGGTATGAAAGCAGCATATATAGGTCCGATAGGGGCTTTCTTCCGCGCACGCTTGGATTGTGAAATGATCTCGCTGCCTCGGTTATCCAAACGCCAATAGATATGGGGTTCTTCAAAAGAGGTCTTAAGAAGGTTTTGAAAGGGTCGGCAGCGCGAGTGTGGCGCCTCCGGTGTTGCAAACGTCCATAGACTGCGGAGACCCGCCGTTCTTCTAGTGGGCCGTATGAATAATACATATTGGCAACTGACCTGATCATACAGGCTCACTTTTACAAACCGTCTCGTTTCCGCCACTCAACTGCATCACCTCACCCTGATGGATCAATGGTTCACAAGGTCTTATTGCGGCAACTTTTTTTTCTATCGTGTCAATGATTCTTTTTTTTTTGTTGTAAAGAATTTTGCCATAAAACTCTGCTAGCTCAACATAATATTGCGGCAACAAAATGCCTTTGACGTAACTCCAGCTATGGTACTACATCCCCCTAGGTGAGGCCGCAGTGATAGCCGTAGATCTGTTGGGAGTCCTGGGCGCCGATTCTCGACCACACGACGTGAATCCGTGGACGCAAATTTACGGGTGAAACGTCGCCCGTCTCATGTTTCGCCGTTCCTAAATATGAGACAGGTGACGCGTCACCCGCCGATTTCCGTCCACGCATTCATGTCGTGTGAAGCGAGAATCGGTGCCCTGGGGTGTTTTCTATCTATGTATACTAATAATAAAGAGGAAAGATTTGATTGTTTGTTTATTTGCATCGAATAGGCTCCGAAACTACTGAACCGATTTGAAAAATTATTTCACTGTTGGAAAGCTACACTACCCGTGCGACATAGGCTATATTTTATTCCCGTATGACACGGGAACGGGAACTACGAGGGTCAAACCGCATGGTATAGTATACGCCATAAGTATGTCTATCAGTCGTTTAGATCCCATAGCACAAGCTTATATTTAGCTTAATTTGGGCTAGATGATGTTGTGTGAGATTGTCCACAAATATTTATAAATCTGGGTTAGCCAAAGCCTTCGATAGAATATTCCAAGCTCCTAAACAAAATATCTATGCAAAAATAATAATTCAAAGGTTTTATTTCACTACTACAGTTAATAACCAAATTGAAGCGCAACGGCACATGCGTTCTAGTTGAATCAGCAAAGCTACCATTGACCATGAAGTGTCCGAAAGAACGTTATTCATTCGACAAGTTTAGACGGATGTGTATCTTGTCTGGATGTGACTACCTGGCATCATTGCGGGGCATAGGACTCGCTACGGCGCAAAAATTTGTTACTGCTACTCAAGACCTCGATTTTTCTCGTGTAAGTTTCTAATTAGAACTTATTTTTTACCAATTAGTATGAATGTAATTTATATATAGCAAAGCGATCTGATATTTAGAGAAACAAGTTTTATGACGCCATGTGTATTTATTGGAAGCAACCGAGGAGCACCCTGAACAACATAAATACGTACTAGTCGACCAAGCGTTCTTGACAAACGCGTGAAATGATCTACATCGGGTACCGGAATCGCCTTAGTACCGCCTCCACCTCCGCAAGGATGCAGACCACGCTCATGTATTCGTTTTTGTAAATTTAGTTCAGGACAAAAAAAGCACAATCGATTATAGAGATTTTTCGTAGCATTTGAATCGGAGTAGTATAAGTAGTGTATTCGTTCGTGCATCGACATGTTGCTGGCACCATTTTTCCAGACGTTACTAATATCCACTACTTCAATATGAATCGGAGTTCACCCACAAATAGGAATTTAAAATGACGACTCCACGCGGTACTTACTGTACTGGGGACGAGCTTGACGCTATGCAAAGACGTGCTATTTCCATGTGATTATCCTGTTAATTCTGAGGTGATAAGTCCTGATGACGGGAAAGTCTTGAACCGTAGCGCAGCGAAGAATAATCGCGCGTCTCTGGTTGCATTCTACCGAGTCTATCGCGAGGAGTGTTCTTAAGAGCTCTTCAATATAATACCACCCTCTCCTTTTCATTCCCTAATAACGCGTACCGGGCAGAGGCCACTCTTGACTCTTTTACAGCTTAGAGAATCTCTAAAACTGAGCGATTCAAGATTCTCTGTTGACCAGTGAAAATTTGATATGACCTGCTAATCCGTGTTTATCTCCTCTTACAACCCTGGGATCTTCTAGCGTGACGTGAAGAGGCTCATCATAAAGCTACCATCTTGAGGACCCCTGTCAATAGGTAGTCTTATAAACTATGATTGTGGCCTCCAATCGCAAGATGTCGCTATCAAAGACTTCTATATAAACTGAGGTAGACGCGCCGTACTCTAACAAACGAGATTTCAAAAGCAATCCTCTAACACACACATTACTAAGACTACACTCACTTATAAATATTTTTTACGTAATTGTCACCACAAACAATAGCAATATACGAATAGAACAAGAGTAAAAGAGAAGGCGTATGGACTCCGATTGCCAGTCGAGTAACTACTCTCGAAGTTTTGACTCACAACAGTGCGAGCAGCGCTGCTAATTGGCGCAGTTTATAGGTTTCAAAAATCGGTGCGTAGGGCATGTCTACCTCAGTTTAAATAGAAGTCTTTGGTCGCTATGACTTTCCATCAGACTGGCAGGAACATTTTGGCGAGATGTAAATTTAAAAAACCTTGTTAATTTCAGGCGCTCACAGGAATGCCAAGTGTTTTGAAAAAACGGCGTCTAGTCGTGACGGATGAGTATCGGGAGAATTTCCTGAAAGCTGAAGCGACATTCAAACATCAGTATGTTTATGATCCGCTGGAAAGACGAATGGTTCGATTGTCTGAACCTGATGATAAAGGTAATACATACATACAGCCACGCCTTTATCCCTGAAGGGGTAGGCAGAGGCATATTATACGTTCACATTTCACCTTACAGTTTTATGTCCCACGTAGGTGGTGAGCCTATTGCCGTGTTCAAAGCCGCATATAATGCCTTTAACCCGGCCAGCCCAACCATTGCCATTCTACTGACAACCGGGTTTTATTTCGAGTTTTCCTTGTCTACGCAATGGATCATTTTGTGAAAGTGTTCTCTTAGTCGCCTCTTACGAAACTCTGTTTAGGTGCAAATTGACTTTCTATAAAGGTGCCTGCAAGCTGCTGCTAGTGTATCAGTCCATGAACAAACACACCATCACTAACTTCAGACGGTATACGCTGTTATAAAACTTCAAACGCATCTAGCATCAAAAGTTATTATTTGCTTTATTAGTGTAACATTTTTCTAGTTTTTCCGCTAAATATATGTATTTTTTTAAAATTTAAAAGCAATGCGTGCAGTACGTCCACACTATTTGATTGTAATCCTGAACAGCTTGGAGGATCCTTGTGATGAAGATATATTACTATTGGGACAAGTCTGAGGTTCATAGCCACTTAGAAATGGCAGAAATGCAGGAGTGTCAGGCTTCACCAAAGATAATATATAATAGTATTACATACAGATCGGCAACTCCCTGTCGCGCCACAGCTGTCCGTAGAGTGGACGTGCGCGTTGACGGACAATTTGCTTACATTTGATTGATCACACGTACACATTCAAGCTGGAGTTTCTGCCCGGTGGCTTCACCGTCCGAACTTACTTTTTTTTTATTATTGTCAGATCTCAAACTGTGTGTGAATGCTGGTGAACTGCTGGACCAGGACATTGCTTTCCAATTGGCTCTTGGCAATTTGGACCCTTTTACGTTCATGAAAATGGATGACTGGCACCCAGACGATCGTAGTAACAAGGTCAAAGTAGCATTTAATTATTATTTTATACTACATATAATCTTACTTCTTACTAATCTTACTTCTTACTATCTTACTTCTTACTAATATTATGAAGGCGAAAGTTTGTGAGTGTGGATGTTTGTTACTCTTTCAGGCTCTAACGGCTGAACAGATCTGGCTGAAACTTGGTACAGGGATAGGTTACGGTCTGGAATAACACATAGGTCAGTTTTTATCCCGGGAATAAGTTTTCAATTTTTTTACAGCGAAGCTGCGGGCATAAGCTAGTATTATAAATGCGAAAGTTTGTGAGTGTAGATGTGTGGATGTTTGTTACTCTTATACGCTCGAACGGCTGAACGGATCTGACTGAAATTTGGTACAGGGATACATTATAGTCTGGAATAACACATAGGCTACTTTTTATCCCGTGAATAAGTTCCTAAGGGAAGCGGGAACAGGTTTTTTTTACGTTGCTGAAGCTGCGGGTATCAGCTAGTACTAGTAATATTATAAAGAGGAAAGATTTGATTGTTTTTTGTTTGCATCGAATATGCTCCGAAACTGCCTCTGTGGTGTAGTCGGTAGCGATACCGCCTGCGGCGCTGGAGGTCCTGGGTTCGATTCCTGGGTCGGTCCAAATATATGTGTGAACCACAAATGTTTGTTTCGGAGTTCGGGTATTTTCTATGTATAATATGTATGTATTTAGAAATTTATAAGAATGTCTATCAGTCGTCTAGATCCCATAGCTAGATGATGTTGTGTGAGATTGTCCACAAATATTTATTTATTACTTTACTCTGAACCGATTTGAGCAATTCTTTCACTGTTGGGGAGCTAGACTATCCTCGGGTGACATAGGCTATTTTTTTTTCTATATTCCCACGGGAACGGGAGCTACGCAGGTACAGCGTGTCATCTGATAGTTTGTTTAGGGCGGCCGTACACGGACTGCTTCAAGCATTTGAGACCGACTGCTTGAAGCCGCGACCGCACGGTGAACTATAGTCATTCATTCGCTGCCGTACACACGACTGATCGAGCAATCGCGACCGCTTCAAGCCGTCAACTGCATCACGAAATTTCATCGTGGCGTCGACCGCTCGCGAGCGGTCACGAGGCATACACTGAATGCTCCAGCCGTTGATTGCGCTAGAGCAGTCCCAGCTCCTCATCATTCTTGAGCTTGCTCATAATTGTGTCTTTACGTTTAATTTTAGACTTAATTATATTATTCAATTGATCAAACGAAGACATTGTCATCCTAAAATAGTTGAAAAATTTATCTTCATCACTCTATAAACAAATGATGGAATTGTTCATGTTGTTCTCTTAATTCCAAAATTGGATGAACCCAAAATTATCTCTTTTGACGTCGCCGCCCGTCGTCTTCGCTTGAGTAGAAGCAGCAAAATCAATGCTTCCTCGTCAGAATCCATGATTCGACTGCGATAGAGAATCAACTGCTCGAGCGGTTGGTAGCGACAGCTCGAGCAGTCAACACCCGACCGCTCGAGCAGTCGACGCCGACCGCTCGAGCGGTCCGTGTACGTCGCTCAGCCGTTCACTTCTCGAGCAGTCCGTGTACGGCCGCCCTTATATACGTACTCGGAATGGATAAATAGCCGTAGTAGGCTATGAATGAAGGCTGATGTAGTTGAATAAATAAACATTCTCGGATATTTTATCCGTTTCCAAAGTAGGCTAGGGTTAACCTGTTCGTGTTATGGGTAACAGACCACGGATATTAACACTTATAATATAATTTTAAATACATACTTATATTACACAGACTGTCGAGACAAATATTTATGTATCACACAAATTTGTGCCTTCGGTGGGAATCGAACCCACGGCCTCGACCTCGTGATCTGCAGTCGCAAATTACGATCTTTATCATCATTGAGGCAGGTAGATATTCTCGTTTCCATCCGACTACAACCAAGGGTTCTTCAAGCGGAGCTGAGGAGGCAGATCATTGGGCCGTCTACGTGAAGACCACTGTCAATATCCTTGTGGACTGTGAGATTGGCCCTTAATTATATGACCCTAGATTTCTTTCCATGGTCCTGAAGACATTAGTAGCGCTTTGTTTTGGTAACCTACATTTTATTTAATTTTTTACGTGAGAAAAATCCTACAGGGAAGCTATGCCGGACGCCTACCGACTAAAAACCAAACGTTCCCTACCTAACAGCCTAGGGTTGGGAGCCACGGGTAAGCCCTCGGAAGTAGGTCCCCAAGATTGGTAACCTACTAAAGTAATAATCGAGGGCTATATGATAAGGTAAAGGTTGGGACTGGATGCGAAAGGCACAGGACTGTGTACTGTGGCGTGAACTGGGAGAGGCCTACGTCCAGCAGTGGGCTGCTATAGGCTAAGTTGATTAATATGATAAGGTATCATGGCTTCGCCTAAGCGCTAGTTCAGACACGGCGGGAACCGCGCGATTGTAGAATCGCATAGAAATCGCGCGGGTCTTATTTATATGAGTAGTAATCGGTCAGACATAACCGCGCGGTTGCCGCAATCCAACCGCCAGAAAATAGAATCGCACTGCTCCCGCCCGTTTACATTACTTCGCGTTCAGTTGCGTTGCTGATACCGCGTGGTTAGCACGTCACAGCTCGTGAGTTCGCCATGGATCGTATCGACACTGAACTATTTATTAATGAAGTGGAGAAGAGACCTGCAATATGGAATCTTCAGTGTGAAGATTACTCAAATAAAATTATCTCCGCACGAAAATCGCGTAATAACCGCCGGTGTCTGAATAGTATCACAATTTTGCGGGTTCAAACCGCGCGATTCGTAAACGCGCGGCTCCCGCAAGTTTGAACTAGCGCTTAGTGGAACCGCACCTTTTACTCGGGTAAGCCCTCGGAAGGATGTCCCAGGACCTATACTCTAGGTACCCTTAAAAGTTTTTCTGCAATTACGTTGCAAACGGCTTCCTGTCTTCGGCATGCGTGATAGTGAGACCAAGGTTTTGGAGTTTTTTTTTTCTTTTTATTCTTGGACTTTCGTGACTTGAGAGTATGCCAAAGTAAAATAAATTTCATTGCGAAAACATGAATCATTTTTATGTAAGATTCTTCTTAACAGCAGCGTATTGATGTGGACAGTCAGATTACAGACAGAGTCTGTACTAAGATCTACTCTAGCAAAGCGGTGGTACATACCTTGCTAGGGCTTGCTGTGGAATTTGTCGACCAACCTAAAAGTCGCGTTTCACCGCGCTATATCACTTGCCAACACTTATGCACGTTGTCGAACCTTAACGTTTAAAAATTCACCAAAAATTACACATAAACACTTAAAAATACATTAGTTTAAAAAAATATACTATGAAGTAACAACCGCTTGTCTGTAAGTTTCCCACCAAAAATCAAGGGTTTGGAGTTCACTCACACACTCGACCAACTTCATAGTTCGTCTATATAATTCAAATATTTTTTTCGTAAATGCCAGAATGCGCCGGCGACATTACGCAGTTGGGAGGACACCCATGTTTCCAAATATCCATCAATATGGAGTCCTGAGTTTAGGACTCACGTCAACGAGACTCGGCCTTGGGAGGACACAGTTGAGATGATCATAGCCGTACCAAGTACTAACAATCAGTACGAAGGGTAGGTTATTTTCCAACCCAGTTATTATCTCTAACTATTATAAAATTGTAAAAAGCCCCGTGTAGCAACGAGTTCCCGTGTAGCGACGGGTAAGTGTACAAAATGTCGCCACCTCAATACATCCCGAGGTACAATTCTTGTGGTTCACAGAATACATCTACTTACCTAGTTTCAACAAGATATTAGGCCTTATAGTTTCGGAGAAAAGTGACTGTGACATACGAACGGACAGACAGACTTGATGAATCTATAAGGGTTCCGTTTTTGCCATTTGACTACGGAACCCTGAAAAGGGGAATTAAGGGGGATAAGAGGCGACTAAGGGAACACTGTCGCAAAAAGATCCATTGCGTAAAGAACGAAAACTCGTAATGAAACCCGGTTGTCAGTAAAATGACAATCGTTGAGCCAAGTTGAAGACCTTATGGGTAGCTTGAAAAAATTCAACTGCGGGTCGCGGCGACCTGCGCCTGTCCATTTCAACACGGCCATAGGCTCACCACCTATTACGTGGGATATAAAACTATAAGGTGAAATGTGGGTGTATGTACTTATACCTCTGCCTACCCCTTCGGGGATAAAGGCGTGACTATATGTATGTATGTACCTTACCTCTGTAAAAATCGCTGTGACGGTACCTACACTCAAAGTAAATTTAAAAAAAATAACTGTAGTCGACTAATTTTGTGCGTCAGAGCCCAAATCTATTTTTTTTTTGCGTCTGATTGTTTATTTGTTCGAGGTTGGAGCAAAATTTAGTAGCTTGATCATAATATCCTGTAAAGATTTTGTAGATATTTTTTAATTTAAATATGGCTGTATGTTTCATCAAAATTGGTTCAGCGGAAATGATAATACAGCTTGACCTATGTTTTACTAGAAGCCCTATGCTATGAACAGGTCAAAGAAGTTTGGTTATTAGTTAAAATCACCTCGCGATGTCGCGTGCAATAGCCTGTTTATTGATACAACTAACATGTTTATACTGATGTAAATTTTATAATAAACTAGCTGACCCGCGCAACTTCGTTTAACTGAAGAACCGCTCTATCGATTTTGTGCAAACTTCACATAAACCATCTACTAAATAGTCCGAACAAAGCCTAAACATTTGGTTTGGATAGGTGAGCCCGTTCTTGAGTTATAGTGGCATTGATTTATATATATATATAGACTTAAAAATAGACTCTAGAAAACTCTCTCTTTAGACTCTTAAAAATAGTTGTAATAATGAATGTCTATGCTACTTCCAGTTCATCCATACCGTCATCGAGTAGTCAAGAGAGTTTGGAATACTCACAAAAAGACGATGAACTATTACAGAGTTCTAGTAAAATAACTGTTCCTCAGGTTAGTAAAATCAGTTTTTGAAATTGATTTTTTTTTAAATATTTAGCTCGCCAAAATGATGCTGCTGTCCGATGGACAGTCACAGCGACATCTAGCGATTGGGAGCCACCGTCCCATTCTGTAAGACTACAAAAAGCGGCCCTCAAGTTTCAGCCCTGTGACGTGCCTCTTCACGCTCCGCTTGAAGATCCCAAGTTGTTCCAGGTTTTTATGGTTCGACAGAAACGATCTTTTGAACCGTTCAGTTCTAGCTAAAATTCTCTCCACTGTGTGTGAGAGTGGTACCTCTGTCCAGAGGGCCAAGTGCGAGTTTTTGCGTGAGCTTGTCGACATTCACGGCGCGCCAATTCGTATGGAATCGAAACCCCGCCACCTAGCTGTAAACGCGGGAACTAGTCTCGAATCCATACAAATCGGCAATAACGCGTTCACCCGTGAATGTCGACAGGCGCTCGCCGGAACTCGCACTTGCCCCTCAGCACGCGTTGTTCGGGATCGGAAAGGAGAGGGGGCGGGATTAGGTTGAAGAGATCCTCAGAGCACTCACCGTGATAGATACGGTAGAACGCAGCCAAAGATGCAAAGTTCTTCGCTGCGCCAACGGCTCCAGACTTTCCGTCACCTCTTGGCAGTTGATAATGCGAATAGCTCGCCGCTGCATAGAGTCCAGCGCGTCAAGCAAGTACCAGTGACCACCGGTACATCTGGTGGGCCCTTAGACCATATATCACGGGACTAGCCTTTGCGAACCACCGCATACAAAAATATTCTGCCAGTTTTCATACAAGTGAAGGGGGAAACACAAAGACATATAAAATTTCATTGCATTTAAAAATGTATTAATCGACAAACGCGTAATGGCTGTTGTGTGTTAATTTTTATTGTACAGTCAACTACAATGAAATGTACTAGTTTAATCATATAAAATGATGTACTGATGTACAGTGCTTTTTGTAAAGCCAAAAGACCAAATGGTCATGTGCAATGGCAGAAAACAATGCTTAAGTAAGGCGCATCCTGTGGTTAGATGATCTAAGGGTGGGCCGTATGCTTGTGCCACCTTGGTGGTATAAAAAAAAAAATAAAAACAAAATACCTCGTCGAGTCGTTCCAAATGTGAGAGCAGTATTCCACGCAAGGACAAAGCGTCTTGTACAGCAGACACCTCTGGTGTGGCGTAAAGAACTCCTTCACCTTGGTTAGAACTCCTAGTTTTCTTGAGGCTAGCCCAATACATTGCTCCATATAATATTTGTTATAGAGCTCGCACCGGACGTCTATGGCATGTCGTTAAGCCAAATTGAATGCCTTTATGGGTGGCTTGAAAAATTTAAAATTTCATCTGCGTGCAGTCACGACCTGCACCAGTCCAAATCGACACGGCATTACGGCTCACCACCTATTACGCGGGACAAAACCTAAAAGGTGAAATGTGGACATATAATAATTATGTCTCTGCCTACACCTCCGGGGATAAAAGGCGTGATCATATGTACGACTTACGGTGCTGAGACGGGGACACTAAGTCGGGTTAGTCCATTCCCTCAAAGTTGCGCATCGAGAGCGGTTGCTTGAGTGCGAGTGCAGTGCCGTCCTCCTCTCTTGTTTTCTGTCCAAAGATATAATAGTATTACATACAGATAGGCAACTTCCTGCGCCTCCACTGAGCAAGCTTCCCCACCCCCGCCACAGCTGTCATTATAGTTGGAGGGTATTTTGACGGAACGTTTGCTTAGCCTTACTGGTCACATACACATTTTAGCCCCTCTCTATAAAATAGAGTGCAGAGGGGCTTATGTCGAGACTTTGTCTGTAGTCTGTGACTCTGTTGCATTAAACTACGTGAAAAAAGACAACTTGGCCCACACGGGATTTGAACCCACAACCTTTGCCTAAACCGGGGCAATGCTCTGCCACTTGAACTAATGGGACCGTAATGAATCAAGCTGAAGTTCTTCACCTTATTGTAACCGCCATTTAAGAGTATGGCTTTTTTTCACTTTATATTAAATATTATGAAAAAGTTAGCATACTAATTGCTTTAAATATTAAATCTATTGAACTACGTCACTAGCTCACGTGGATCATCTGTTCAAAGTTTGAAACAAAACAAAAATGACAACGTCAATCGGATTGAACTTTCACAATAAACGTGTTAGAGAGGGGCAGTCTGGTGAGAACAATCTCACGGTTTTCTTGTTAGCTCTGTACAAACATAACGTGTTTTAGTGTAAGTCACAGAATTTAAAACGAATCATTTGTATGTAGTTTCCGCCCTGTGCTCTGGCGCAGCACTCTTGCCGCAATCGCCCTATTTTTAGTTCAACGTGAGGGAAAATCCTCATGGATGTAATGCCGAACTCCTACCGACTAAAAAACCTCACGTCACGCCCGGCAGCCTGTGGTTGGGAGCCCCGGGAAAGCCCTCGGAAGGATGTCCCAGAACTCCCAACAGACCCACGGCCCCCATTGCGGCCTCGCCCATGGGATGGTTCGGGTGCTATCCCGCGTCTTTGGGGGGTTTCAGGTGTGATCCCGCTTCTAAGGGGGGGCGTGCGTGAATTGCTCACGTCACGCTGCCGTCATGGGCCTGCTTCTGTAAGGACTGTGAGCCGCCCTCTCACCGTCCTCAGACCCCCGGTCATGGTGGCCGATAGTCCTCGGCGAAGACACGTCGGCGGCGCCCAGACCGCCGCAATCGCCTTCGCCCCGCTCCCCGCTTACATCCAGTTTGAAGCCTTCCCTAAAGCCCCGCCCATTTCGACAGCGATTTGGTGGCATTTCTGTTAGCTGGTTAGGTATACTTAATGTGTTCAATTTTCTTCGGTACCTATTAATAAAATTTTAGTAGCGTTATTTAATTAGATAACTTTTCCACAGATGTCCTTTGGTGCCTCTCTTTCAAATTCGAACGGTGTTCAGCCGAGCAGTTCTTCCCAACCGACACAAACAAAAGGAACTAAGAAAGGACCCTCTAAAAAGAGTGTTTTGCCAAGCAATCAACAAACGTTGGATAACTTCTTTAGAAGGAAGAAGTAAGATTTTATTACTCACGCGCCATATTATGCTGATGGCCATTCGATGGACCAGCACTCTCTCTGGTTGAATTCGCTCATCTTATTCTCTCAAATGCGTGATACGCTTGTAGCACTGCTGTTGTACACTCCATAATCATTTGTAGGATACTAATCTTTAGTTTTGTCTGTGTTAACAATATTTAATGTATATGTTTCTTCCAGTTCATCAATACCGTCGTCAAGTAGTCAAGGAAGTTTGGAAAACTCACAAAAAGAGAATGAACTCTTAAAGAGTGCTTGTAAAATATCTGTTAAGAGTCCGAGTCTGTTAGGAGTGAGTTTGCCTCAATATGATAGTACCAGTAAGCAGGAGTTTGTTGTAGAAAATACTGATTCCATGGAGATTTCGGCTACACCTACTGATAATCAGGTTAGTAGAATTAGATATTAAAACTTAAAGGCAGGATTTACTACTAAAACCTTAGGGGCCTGCGCCGTAACTTGGAATCGTGTGGAG
Source organism: Miltochrista miniata (assembly GCA_933228765.1). NCBI lineage: Eukaryota > Metazoa > Arthropoda > Insecta > Lepidoptera > Erebidae > Miltochrista > Miltochrista miniata. The sequence goes on along the minus strand of OW121766.1, from coordinate 7,670,902 downwards.
CTAGGCCCTCTACGGGGCCCCCATATGGGCTAAGACCCTGACGGCCCGCCATGCGGCTAGATTACTGAGCTCGCGGAAAGCGATAGCCATCAATGCTGGGTGATAAAGGGATACCACACGATCTCAGGTGAGGCGGCATGTCTTCCAGCCGGGAACCCCTCCATGGAACCTGGAAGCGTCACTATTTAAGTGGCGCTGGAGCGGGGCCAAAGGCCTGCGCCTCGGGAATTCGACGCCCAGCGGTGCCTTCTCCACCAGGAAACCGTGGAGACATGGAAGGTGCAACTTGAGCAACCAAAGGGGGATTCGCCACAATCGCGGCCGTCAGACCGGTCATGGACGAGTGGCTGGAGAGGAGACACGGTGCTCTCTCCTACCGGTTGACACAGATGCTTGCCGGGCACGGTAGCTTCGGTAGGTATCTGTGGCGAAAACACCGGGAAACCACGGCCGAGTGTCAGCACTGAGAGGACCGCAGCGACGACACGGCGCTCCACACGCTGGTGGAGTGCACGGCGTGGGCACAACAGCGCCAGGTCCTCGTAGTGGGTCTGGGCGTGGACACTCTCTCGCTCGAGGCCATGGTGCGAGCCATGCTCTCCGATGGGAATAAGTGGGACACATTGTCTTTCCCGAGTATCAAATTTTAGTAGCGTTATTTAATTAGATAACTTTTCCACAGATATTCTTTGGTGCATCTCCTTCAACGTCGAACGGTGTTCAGCCGAGCAGTTCTTTCAAAGTGACACAAACAAAAGCAACTAAGAAAAGATCCACTAAAAAGGGTGTATTGAAGACAACCAACCCAAGCAACCAACCAACATTGAATAGTTACTTTAAAATTCAGAATATGTAAGTTTTTGTTACTCACTTGCCATATTATGTTGATGACCATTCAATGGGCTAGTTCGTGGTTGATCTCGCTTGTAAAATTTCGTTGTAATAATTTTGTATGCATTTAATTTGAACGCGAACCTTGTTGCACGTGTTTTGATTTTCGTAAATCGTTTCGTCATGTCTACGATACAACAAACCATACCAGCCACTAGCAGCCATAATGGCAGTCCAGTGCAGGACGTAGGCGTCTTCAAACTTGCATACCAGTTTGGAGACGCCTAGTAGACATCACGAAACTGCCTCTAAGAGAAATTGTCTCTCCCCCACTGCTATTTTATACCCAAGGGGGGTATGAAATAGCAGTGGGGGAGAGGCAATGCTCACATATGGTCCAAGCCAACTTCGCCTGGACTCCCACTGCAGACAATACCCTTCTTATGTAGAAGAACAGTAACAGACCGCTGGCAAAGGGAGTGAGTTATATCAGTCGGGGTTAAATCCTTCCTTCCCCGTGACATTACCGGACCGTCCTTACAGAAGCAGGCTCTAGACAACAGCGTGATGTGAGGGATTCACGCACGCACGACGCGGGATAACACCCGAACCAACTTTATGCCCGAACCCCGTCTCGGTGAGGCCGCATTGGTAGCCAAGGTCTGTTGGGAATCCGGGGTCATCTTTCCAAGGGCTCACCCGGGGCTCCCAACGGTAGGCATTAGGTAGGAATCGTGGGCTTTGGAGTCGGTAGGAGTCCGGCATAGCATCCATGTAGGATTTTACTCACGTTAAAAAAAAATGGGGAATGAGCACTTAAAACACAGAAAATATCTTGATTCCTTGTGATACCACCGGGGGTGTTATGGGGAAAAAATGGACTGGGTGATTTGAGCTATGCATTACACGGTGTCTGCCATTTTATTACTATTTGCTATCTGGTTATTGGCGGAAGGTGAGGGACCTATTTTCTAGATTAGTAAACAGTATTGATTAGATAATATCATTATTATCACTGATGATGTAATTTCCGGTTATATACTTAAGTCTGTAAAATATATTTATCCATATCTGATTAAATACTTGCTATCGCTTTCTAAGTTTCTACGTCAAATTGTGACGTTAAGTCGTCGATCTCGGCTGTGCATATGACAGTCGTAAACCAAGTTGAAGGCTTATGGCGGCATGAAAAATTTCAAAAATGGGTCGCCACAAACTGCGCCTGAGTTGTCAGCACGTGTTTAGCGCCTCTGGTGGTCAAAGTCCACTGGTGACATACGAGTGAATTTCTTAAATTCACCACTGGGTTCAGAATGTAGTTCTGATAACTGCTTCTCCATAGAAAGTCTGAAATGAATTTGATATGTATATATGATTGAAACTTTCTCTACCAATAAATTCAAAACTTCACAATATGGTCGGTTGCGATGTATTTCAGTCATCCACCATCTTCTTATTTTCCAACGCTTTTGGGTAACTTTTTAAGGAATGTGGAGGGTACGACTGTGCCGCGAATACACGGCGCGAATTCACGCCGTGAATTCACGCCACTAGTCTGGAGCCGCCATTACCTTTGAGAATGCCGCAAGGCGAAACCGGTCAGATGTAAAGTAAATAAATGTTGTGGAACAGTACAAGTGGTGGTCAATATGTGCAGCAGGTTCCACCAAGTGCGATCAATCAACAGCATAAATAATTGTTAATTTGAATATTTTTGTTTTCAGATCTGCGATGAAGAAGTGGTGCACTGAAAATTAAAATAATGTAGATACCTAATAATTTTAAGTTGAGCAGTTCATATTTGTATAATACACAATACACACAATACAATACAATACAATACACATAATCACAACGAGACTGTGATGTCATTGTTATATGTGATTGTTTTCATAATATAATAATAATTGTGATATTATAAGAATACACAAGTTCTGTATCAATTTACGTGTTTTTTTCTGGGTGTGTGGTGGTATTCTAACCAAACGAGATGTTTGCCTTGTCGCCTATAAAGAACGACCGAGTCTGTATCCCTTAACGCCTTGAGCGACCTCTATAAGAATAGCTTTGAGTATTTCCATTAGCAAGTACTATAAACCAAGTGCTCGTGGCCCCGCGGACTCAGTGTTCTGTAAACGATCACTGTAGTAAGCAACATTTACTGTGGCCGGTCCTGGCATAGGTGACCACCACATGACGACTTTGTAACATTTATTTGCGAGAGTTTCCGTGCTTCGGAAGGCAAATTAAGCAGTTTGTACCGGCTGACAGTAAAATTGCAGTCGTTAGCCAAGTTGAAGGCTTGAAAAATCAAACAGCAGGTAATAATCACAACTTGCGCCTGTCCTTTTCCACATGGCAATACGGCTCAATGTTTATTATTTGGGATAAAATCTAAAAGAATAAATGTGGGTATATGTCTCTGCCTACCCCTTCGGGGATAAAGCTATGTCCATATGTATATACCTATTGGTATAAAGTATACTAATGAATAAATGTTCTTTAAAATGACACTTTCACCGTGGCTCGTTACAACCCGCGCCTGTCCGTAATATAATAACACGGCAATACGGCTCCTACCTATTACGTGGGACAATAAACTAAAAGGGGAAATGCGGATATGTGTTCTATGATACCCTTTCGGTGATAACGACGTGGGGGCTCTGGGGCTATATGTAATAAATATACATTATTTAGCTAGCTTAGCTATGTTGTTGACAAAAATGTTCAATAAGCACTTCCCAAATTAACTTCTCAGCTTCCAAATTCCTTATGTGACCACTTTGTGGCATTTATTTACGAGCGTTTCCATGTTTTGAAGCCACGATAAGCCGTTGGTCCCGGTTGTCAGTAACATGACAGTCTTTAAGCCAAGTCAAAAGCCATATGGGCGGCTTGAAAAACTTCAAAAGCAGGCAGCGACCTGCGCCTGTTTATTTCAGTATGGCAATGCGGCATACCACCTATTTCGTGTCACAAATTCTAAAAAGGTGAAAAATGTGGGCATATAATATGCCTTTGCCTACCCCTTCGGAAATACAAAGGGGGAAAAAATCTTCGATACTATTGACCTAAACCCACTGACGTGCGGACTGAGGGAGACCGTACCTACTTTCATATTGCAACTACCGGCAGGCGGTTAATCGGAATACTGTAGACCGCATCATACTGGTTGTTTGTTTAACATTTCTATCATTGTTACAGACTCGTAGATTATATTATGAATCACTAGCTGACCCGCGCAACTTCGTTTGCGTCACATGGCAGTGAGAAAGAGAGAGGCGTGGTAATAATATGTAAAGTGATATGATGTTTCCCGTCGCATTTACTACCGCCCGTCCTTTTTTGGTACGGATCCGACTCGCACTTGACCGGTTTTTATCGTTCACTTGACTGGCTACCACTGCAGACCACGATTACTGCCGTAGTGGCCTCGCTAATATTTAAAAACTTATTAAGAGGGTTATTGTAAGCGAACCATAAAAGATAGGCAGATGCTGCAAAGGACTTTTTTTTATAACTTTTTAAGAGAAACGATTTTTTAATACACTGTTTTTACGTAACTTTAACCATTTACGCAGTGTACGCAGTGGAAGCTCCGAGAAGAAAGAAATTTTCCCCGTTCTCAAAACATTATTCATGGCTGCTTCGCTCCTATTCGTCTTAACGTGATGCTATATTGTCATTAACCATCCTCAATAAATTGACTATTGAACAGTAAAATATTTTTTCAAATGCAACCAGTAGTTTCTGAGATCCTAGCACAAACAAACTCTTCAGTTTTAAAATATTGTGAGCGGACCTTAAGAGATAGACAAATTAGGTTATTGTGAGCAAACCTTTAAAAGATAGACATAACTTTTTAAGAGAAACAATTTTGTAATACACAATTTTTACGTAACTTTAACCATTTACGCAGCGTACCCTTCGGAAGCACTCAGACGGTAAAAATTATTCCCCGTTTTCGAAACATTCTTGATTGCTGTCCGCTCCTGTTCGCCTTAGCGTGATGTTACATAGCCTATAGCCATCCTCAATAGATGGACTATCAAACTGCAAAAGAATTTCCGAAATCCAACCAGTAGTTCCTGAGATCCTAGCGTTCAAACAAACAAACAAACAAACAAACAAACTCTTCAGCTTTATAATATTAGTATGGAAGTATGGATAAATCAATCAGCCTATGGCAGTCTACTGCTGGACGTAGGCCTCTCCAAATTCAAGTCTAACCTCACATCCTACAGCATTTTGCGCTATTACTGTCTCCTGTGACTTCTGGTTGCCCACCTCAAAAATTGTTCACTTTCGCGCAACAAGAATAAAGTCTAACTCTGACTCGTTATTGCACGAACTTATTTGCGCCATATTATATCTTGCTAGTCTCAACTTGCATAAATTCCATTCCCTTTATCTACACATGGTGTCACATATCCGAATCACTGGAATCGCGCTGGGCGGTCGCCTGTTTCGGCAGGGTCGCCATGTACGTGATGTATTAAGAGACGAATGAATACCACCAGATCATAAGTAAGACTGTCTTTTATTATAGATAACTAGCTGATGCCCGCGGCTCCTCCCGCGTGGAATGTTATTCCCGGTCACTTAGGGGTATGAAAAATAGATGTTGGCCGATTCTCAGACATACTCAATATGCTCACAAAATTTCATGAGAATCGGTCAAGCCGTTTCGGAGGAGTACGGGAACGATCATTGTGACACGAGAATTTTATACATAAGATAATAATTGGTTATATGTATATCATAATAATGAGACTACGCGTGAAATATTATAATGAATCAATTTGATTATATGTTAGAGTGGTTATACACTCATTTGCAAAAAACACCTACGCAATGAACCATTTCAAATGTTAATATTGCTTTGTTTGATAATTATAGGTAGTTTTATCCTCACAATTTGGTAAATTAATAAGAAAATAATCGTTTTCATCAGTATTTCATAAAATTTTGTTACAATTTATGGGAAATAATGCTAAACCTCGCTAGTAGTGTATGTTCGCTAGAAGTGCTCATGAAGTAAAAATAAAAAAGTTTTTTTGTTTGTTTTTCTTTAATAAAGTAAAAGCAGATAAATGTTTAGTATCGAGTGTGACCCCCTCTAGCTAAAATCACAGCTTGAATTCGTCTGGGCATGCTAGCGAGTATATCCCGGATACTTGCTTGCGGAATACGTTCCCACTCCGCAGTAATCACATTCTTCTGATGGTCTGCGGAGCCGGGTGTACTGATCTCACACGCCGTTTTAGAACGTCCCAGATATGTTCTATGGGATTGAGGCCGGGACTTCGAGCTGGCCAATCCAAACGACGAATGCCGACCTCTTGCACATACGCATTAACATCGCGGGATCGGTGGGCGCGAGCATTGTCGTCCATAAAAATCGAGTCTTGACCTAGAGCGGCCAATGCGGGTTGTGCATGAGGAATTAGAACTTCCGTTATGTATCGATGCCCAGTCAGTGAGCCGTTTTCAATGAAGACTTGTAGCATTTATTTTCTATAGATGCAGTATTCAGGATGTGAAAGCAGCCTTATCTAGTTATCTTTTTTTAATCGGTTGTCAGTGGTGACATTTCTGCTGTCAGAATGACAGGATGTCATAAGGACGAGTGACGAATCGTTTTTTGCATTGAATGAAAGCTGGTTTTAGAGGAAAAATTCGAGACGATTCCACGTGAGAGAGGGGATAAAGCCCTGATACAAGGTTCCGAGTCTCTTTTGACCATCGGCTAAGGACGAGGGATTGATATTACTCTGAGTGGCACGCCTCAATTTAGCTTTGGAGGTTGTTAGTTGCAACATGAGGACCTGTTAAGGAATTAGTCTGAGTTAACTTATTCTCTTCGGAAGGAGTTGGACTCTGTGTCAACCTACACCCGGGATACCGGTAAGCGTCATTTCTTGTTTGCTAAGCGGTTCGAATTTCGTCGGTCGCGATGTCAGTTATTTCATTTGTCGTTTACTTGTCATAACAGGGTTTTTTTACTACGGGGAAAAGCGGCCCGTCCACGGTTGGCAGAGCCACACCCAATGACACGTGGACTACATGAGCGAGGTGTTTTGAGAGGGACCAGCCGCCTCCACGTGGCATTCTCGGGCTGTGCTGCTCTCAGCTTACTCAAGGCCAGTAATTGTCACCCTATTACAGTGTAGTTAGCTGCTTACCCGTTCTACCTGCTCACGCGGCAGTGGTCTATTAAGTGGAATTAGACTTTATTTCTGTGTACCTGTGATATTTGTGTCTATCAGTGAATAAGCTCTCTGTGTGTCTCTGTGTATCTCTGTGTACTTAGTAAATATATGTGTGTACACCCTATTGTCTGTTTTCGTCTGAGCCCTAGCCTACCCTTGCACACAGACTGGAAACTCAGAAATAAGGCGCCCTGGGATAGAGTTCTCTGCATAGCTACCTCACGCTAGTTGGTGAGTAACACAGAACATCTTAGGGTTACAAATTTGGCTCCCAACGTAGTGGCAAATCTCTGGGTCTACTCTGCGGTAGTCTCAGTCTGGTGTGTGTGCATAGGTGGTTATCTCTGGCGAAACCATCCTGTAATATCGTCCGAGACGCTCCAGGACGTTAATTGGTGGTGCTAGCAGCTAAGCACAAAACCTTCCCTTTCGTCTTCTTCCAGCTCCCTACATCTTTGGCTGGAAAAGACACAAAATTCTAAATTCTAAAATTTAAAAATAGCTGTGATTTTGGAAAAACTTTTTGATTTTATTTGGAATACCCACTTCTTTTCTTATTGTGTTTTTTTTTCTTCTTTATGTTCTTTTTTTATGGTGCACACATATATTTATTATATTATTAGTGTAGATTAATATATAATATATATTATCCTATAGTTTCACCTTGTAAGGTAAACTTAGTGAATCTCTCTGTGTTAACTTAGTGAATTTCTGTGTGTAACTTAAAACTTTTTTATAAGGTGTGTACATACCTTGTAATTTTGAATGTTAACCTGAACTGTGTTATCAGAAAATTTAGAAACTTTTCTCTCTTAATATACCCTTAATCTTTGTTAAATTCTAAAAGTCAATTTGAAACATAATTACCTAACTTAGTACACTTTGTTGTAACTCAATTTACATTTTTACTTTGTAATTGATCCCTATCTGTGCCATTTTATCTTTATAATTGTTGTAAGTAAATTTTTACATAATGGCACAGATGAAAAAATATATTAATTATTTAAGAAAGGATGAACTTGCTAACGAGCTGTCCCACATGGGTATTTCAGTGGAACCGGAAACGACAGTGTCTGGCCTTCGGAGTGAGCTAAGAGCGGCACACCGACTCGTCCGTCAAGGTAGCATCAAAGCGAGTGCTCCGGTACCCGCTGATGCATCGGCTGAGCTCTCGATCTGCCTCCCGAAGGTGTCCGAGCTGGAGGAGGCTATTCAGTCAGGTGACATCTTCATTAATAAGGGTAGTCGTCTTAGGGTGTCCCTCAGGGCCAACTACTTATTGAGTAGGTTAGCTCGTTGTGGTCTGGATTGCCCCGACCTGGTGGATATTCGTGGTAGGCTAGTGAAGATCATCGCTAGGGCTGAACCCAGTAGTGATTCTGAATCCGAAGGGTCGGATGATGATGGTGATGATCCTTCGGGTCGTGACCAGGTGGAATATACTTCACCAGTAGTGAGAGAGGACCGCTCGGTGCGAGCTAGTTCAAGTAGGAATAGTTCTACATGTAACATAGTGTATAAAGAACGTCCCCTTAACTTATGTTCATTTAACTTAAAATATGATGGTTCTACTTGTGTACGTGAGTTTTTAGAGAGATTAGAGGAACTTAGATGTGCTCGGGAGGTTACTAAGCCTAGACTCCTTATGGCTTTCTCCGACCTGTTGGATGGACCGGCTTTGTCTTGGTTCCGTACAAACAAAGCTAACTTCATCTCATATGAGGATCTTATTAGTGAGCTTAGAGATACCTTCGATATTCCTGATTATGATTACCGCCTCAGGAACGAGATAAGACAGCGTACACAAGCCCGCTCTGAGTCCTTGGTTAACTATATATGTACAATGCAAGCCATGTTCTCAAGGTTGTCATGTAAGATGCCCAGTGAGGAACAACTGGACATTCTCATGCACAACATTAGACCTGACTACATGAAGGAACTGGCCTTGCATGATGTCAACTCTGTAGATGACTTGAGACGTTTGGGTAAGCGCTTGGAGCTTGCGCGTACTAGGGCAGACGCTTTCCATGAGCCTGCTCTTGACAAGTTTGAGATTACATCTGACTTACACCCGCTTAAGAACAAAGGTGTACAAAAGCCCGCTAAGCAGGTGTCTGCAGTGGAGACGCCGGTTACCCCCCACGATCGCAAATGCTTTCGTTGCGGCGGGGGCGGTCACACTGCATACAGCTGCACACAGTCAAGGGAGCTGGTGTGTTTCCGGTGTGGTCTCAAAGGAGTCAAGACCCCAGACTGCTCACACTGTACTAGCAAGTCAAAAAACGCGTAGGCCAGGGCCTTATTAGGAACTCTGTGCATTACTCTGTATCTGAGTCTATTTCTGATAAGGTCCTGTTTCCTAAACGGGATAGTGACATTAGACCGTATCTAGTTGTTAAGGTTTTAAATTTAAATGTCTTAGGCCTTCTAGATTCCGGTGCCTCCTGCTCTATACTAGGTAAGGGAGCGCACCGCATCTTCTTGGAACTGGGTTTTGATCTTGTGAGTATCAATCCTACTTTTCGTATTACAACTGCAGACAGCACTCACTTGCAATGTCTGGGTTGTATCTCTTTGCCAATTGAGTACAATTCGGTTATCCGAGTTGTCAAGTTCTATGTTGTCCCAGGTATAACCACCTCCATGATATTTGGAGTGGATTTCTGGCAACAATTTAAGTTAAGTGATAAGTTAATTTTACAAAATATTAGTCTTGATAGCTTTAGTGATAATAATCCTATCGAGTCTGTGTCCCTTAACGGTGGCCTCGAGGATTACGACAACTTGACAACTAAACAAAGGTGTGTAATCAACGAGGTCATTGAAAAATTCGACTCGTTGAACACTGATAAGGTGGGTTTAGGTCGGACCTCACTTGTGCACCATGTCATTGACACTGGTGACAGCAAGCCGATCAAGCAGCGTTATTATCCGCTCTCTCCCCTTAAGCAGAAGGCCCTGGAAGCCGAGCTGGACCGAATGCTGGAGATGGGAGTAGTGTCCCCGTCTCAGTCCGCCTGGAACTCTCCAGTGGTCATGGTGGAGAAGGCGAACGGCGACCTCAGATTGTGCTTGGACTCTCGCAAGCTGAACTCTGTGTCAAAGAGTGACGCCTACCCCTTACCCTATATCAATCAAATCTTGGACCACCTTAATAACGCTAAGTATTTAACTTCTGTAGATTTGAGTGCGGCTTACTGGCAGATTCCATTTGACTCACCCCAGTCTGCTGAGAAGACTGCTTTTACGGTTCCCCGGAGAGGATTATTCCACTACAATTCGATGTGCTTCGGTCTTGTCGGGGCCAGTGCCACGATGCAACGCCTCATGGACCGTCTGTTTGGTCCCGAGTTCGACAACAAGGTATTTGCGTTTCAGGATGACATAGTCTGTGTGTCCAGCACCTTTGAGGAGCATGTAGAGCTCTTACATAGAGTCTATCAGCAACTCAAGGATGCTGGCCTAACTATTAACATGAAAAAATCCCACTTTTGTCGGAGTGAACTCAAATACCTGGGGTATTATGTGGACAAACATGGCCTACGGACAGACCCGGGTAAAGTTGAGGTTATCCTCAACTATCCCACCCCTTCTAACCCTAAGGAGGTTAAGAGATTTCTGGGAATGGCCGGCTGGTATCGTCGCTTTGTTAACAACTTCTCGAAGATTAGTAAACCTCTGTGCAAACTGACTTCTACGAACCTTAAGTTCGAATGGACCCCTGAGGCTGAACAGTCCTTTAACCTGCTAAAGTCAGCCTTGGTTTCTGCCCCTATATTAAAAATGCCTAACTTTGAGATGCCCTTCCGCATTCTTAGTGACGCGTCAGCTTACTCAGTTGCTGCTGTACTGACACAAACTCACGATGGTGTTGAGCACCCTATCGCCTACTGTAGCCGTTCTCTCAACAAGAACGAGGTGAACTACAGCACAACTGAGCGAGAACTTCTGGCCGTGATTTTCGCTTTGGAACAATTTCGACAGTACGTCGAAGGCCAAAAATGTACGGTCGTCACGGATCATTCATCTCTTCTGTGGTTCCATAAGCTAAAAAATCCCACGGGTCGTCTAGCACGTTGGAGCATGAGGCTCAGTCAATTCGATTTTGACATAGAGCATCGAAAAGGTAAAGACCACGTTGTACCTGATGCTCTGTCTCGTATCAAAATTGATTCCCTCGATGCAGTACCCACTAAAGACCCGTGGTATGACCACACCATGAATAGTGTTCGGAAGAACCCTAGGAAGTCACCAAATTATGACATTCGTGACAACCTTCTATATAGGTTAACTAAAAATAAATATTCTTTGACTTCAGACTTTGACTGGAAGCTGGTGGTACCTCAGGAGGATCGCTTGCCCCTGCTCTCTAAGTACCACGATGACACACTTAGTGCCCATGGTGGCGTTTGGAAGACGCATAAAAGGTTAGCCCTAAATTATTACTGGCCCAAGATGTACGAGGACGTCAAAGAATATGTTGGGAATTGCGAAACATGCAAGCAGTACAAACCCGTAAATACGTCTCGTCCCGGCCTAATGGGTAGCCCGAAGCGGGTTTCGAAGCCATTCGAAGCTATCTCTGTCGATCTGCTTGGTCCCTTTCCCACTTCGAGCAATAGAAACGTACACCTGATCGTGGTCTCCGACTACTTTAGCAAATACGTCATGTTGTGCCCTGTTCGGGTTGCCACAGGCGCTGTAGTCGCGAGGTTCATAGAGAAGAGTGTGTTTCTCGTGCACGGAGTCTGCAAGACTATTTACATGGATAATGGCCCTCAGTTTGTGAGTAAGCCATTTAAGGATCTGTTGGCTAAATACAATGTACCTAATATATATTATAACCCTAGGTATCATGCCCAAACTAATCAGGCGGAACGAGCTATTCGTAATGTTGTTCAAGCGATCTCATGCTATGTGAAGTCGCAACACAAGTCTTGGGATCAGTTCTTGGTTGAGATACAGTGTGCTTTAAACACTGCAGTTAACGAAGCAACTCGTTTCACCCCTTACTTTTTGGTACATGGTAGGGAATTTATTGGGAATGGAGTGTTATACAGGCAGACAGATATCGCGTGCCATCCTACTTCAGTCTCTGTAGACGATCCATCAGCCTTCGGTGTCAAGCTGAGAGAAATACAACGCATTTACGACCAGGTGAGGAAACATTTGAACGTTGCCCACCAGCGTAATGAAAAGTATTACAACCTCAGAAAAAGGCATGTAGAGCTGAAAGTGGGACAGATAGTTTACAAACGCACGTTCTACCTGTCCAACAAGGCCAAGAATTTTACTTCTAAGCTAGCTCCTAAGTTCCTTAAATGTGTGGTGACTGCTAAACGATCCCCTTTAGTATATAGGCTGTCAGATCTGGACGGTAAGGATCTTGGGGAGTACCATATCAAGGACATCCTGAAGTATCAGGAGGAGCAGTCTCCAATACCTAACGTAACTACATAGCACTGTTTCTCTAGTTTATTAAACCAGTGCTATGTGATCATTATGTAAGACTATTTTAATCTTTTGTTTGTATTTCTATATGTGTACGTGACTTTAAATTGTCACGTTGTAGTTTCTTCTATGCACCGCACCGAGCGTTTTTCTCTCATTCGCTTCTTAGTACTCTACATTATCCTGAGAGCTTGGGTAGTGTTAGGGTATCGGCAGTGAGTAAAGGGAGCATTCGTTTTCTATGAAGGGCATTAGACTCTAGTTACTTAGCCTAACCGGTACACGAGTCAGTGTCTAGTTAGGTACATAGGAGGATCTTTCTTTGGTATTGTAATGGTCGTAGTCAGCTGGTGTTTGAAGGACCTAGCTGGTTGTCTTTGTTTATTAGTCAGTACTTTTCTGTTTTCTTTATTATGTATTTCCAGCGTGTCATATCCGCAGGAAATACTATTAAAGGGGGGGTGGTTGTAGCATTTATTTTCTATAGATGCAGTATTCAGGATGTGAAAGCAGCCTTATCTAGTTATCTTTTTTTAATCGGTTGTCAGTGGTGACATTTCTGCTGTCAGAATGACAGGATGTCATAAGGACGAGTGACGAATCGTTTTTTGCATTGAATGAAAGCTGGTTTTAGAGGAAAAATTCGAGACGATTCCACGTGAGAGAGGGGATAAAGCCCTGATACAAGGTTCCGAGTCTCTTTTGACCATCGGCTAAGGACGAGGGATTGATATTACTCTGAGTGGCACGCCTCAATTTAGCTTTGGAGGTTGTTAGTTGCAACATGAGGACCTGTTAAGGAATTAGTCTGAGTTAACTTATTCTCTTCGGAAGGAGTTGGACTCTGTGTCAACCTACACCCGGGATACCGGTAAGCGTCATTTCTTGTTTGCTAAGCGGTTCGAATTTCGTCGGTCGCGATGTCAGTTATTTCATTTGTCGTTTACTTGTCATAACAGGGTTTTTTTACTACGGGGAAAAGCGGCCCGTCCACGGTTGGCAGAGCCACACCCAATGACACGTGGACTACATGAGAGAGGTGTTTTGAGAGGGACCAGCCGCCTCCACGTGGCATTCTCGGGCTGTGCTGCTCTCAGCTTACTCAAGGCCAGTAATTGTCACCCTATTACAGTGTAGTTAGCTGCTTACCCGTTCTACCTGCTCACGCGGCAGTGGTCTATTAAGTGGAATTAGACTTTATTTCTGTGTACCTGTGATATTTGTGTCTATCAGTGAATAAGCTCTCTGTGTGTCTCTGTGTATCTCTGTGTACTTAGTAAATATATGTGTGTACACCCTATTGTCTGTTTTCGTCTGAGCCCTAGCCTACCCTTGCACACAGACTGGAAACTCAGAAATAAGGCGCCCTGGGATAGAGTTCTCTGCATAGCTACCTCACGCTAGTTGGTGAGTAACACAGAACATCTTAGGGTTACAGACTAACTCTGTACGTTCCATTGAATTTATTCCTGCCCAAAACATAACAGAGCCCCCACCATAAGGTGTGATTTCTTCGAAACATGCATCTGCAAAGCGCTCTCCTTGTCTTCTTAGCACTCGCCGACGTCGATCTTCACCGAATAGAAATATCCTGGCTTCATCAGAGAACAAAACCCTATTCCAATCTTCTTGAGTCCATGATTCACAATTTCTAGCGAACCTAAGCCTGTGAACTCTGTGCTCACGGAGTAATTTGGGGCCGCGGGCCGAGCGGTGACTGCGTATATTGGCAACGAGAAGCCTCCTTCTGACCGTCCATAGACATTAGTCTATGGACGGTCAGAAGGAGGCATATTAATGCACATTTCTTACTTCTTGGAGGTTGTTCTTATGATCCACATACGAAGATTTGCGATTTCTCAATGCGCGACTCACAAGAAAACGATCATCCCGTGGTTGGGTACATGGTTTTCTTCCAGAACCAGGCCTTCTCTCGACGGAACCAGTCTCCTGATATCGCTGCCAGGTCCTTTAGACCGTCGAGCGACTAACATTTAGCCTCCTAGCCACGAAACATTGGCTGCAACCCTCTTCAAGCAGCGCGATATTTTTGGTAGCTTTTACCACTTTATCTACCATTTTTGATACAGCCAAACAGCAATAAATAAAGCTTTGACAGTCAAGGATATGAAATTAATCGATAAAAATTGAATAAAAGTTGTGAAAGTCGATGTTAACTTCTGGAACTTTGCGCCAAAAATGTAGGATAAAAAGGGGTTTTCTGTAAAAATGAGCATCAAATGAAAATTTGAATTTAGAACGTACTTTTTTAAATACCACGGCATTTTTAAAACCGGCCAGTAACGTGTACAAACGATTGAAACCTTTTTGGTATTGTATCTTTTTAAAGATGAATGAAAATCAAAACCGCCCGTTTTTTTTTTGCAAATGAGTGTATATTAAAATACCAGAAATCAAAATGCCTTTACTTAAAATGCATTAGACCAAAATACCCGAATTCGAAATACCTTATTTCAGTTGGTACACCTTACCCTAAAATGTCTAAATTTAAAATACAAATAATTATTATATCAGAATTCAAAATACAAATTTTCAAATATCCTTATTTTAAAAGGGGATATTTTTAAATGCACATCAATATAATTTTTCTGCACACTAAGTAACTCCACAATTAACTAATTGCATACCAGAAATCTGAATGCTGTGCAAAAAAACCAATTGATTAACTAAACATATACTACTTAAAAAACTAAAATTTTACACAAAACGAGATGACCTTTTTTATCGAAATTTAAACCAAAAATGTGGTTCGTACACCGGATATAAGATTTGCTAAACAAAAATACGAATTGCATATCAAAAATACTAACTTGCACTCTAAATATTACAATCTGATAACTGAATAAGTTAGGTTAGGTTAGTTTTTCAATTTTTTTAAAATAATGAAATTGAATTTTGTTAAGATGACTGATTAAATTGGGTTTTTAATTAGAATAAAGATGTTCTTAAAAGTAAATTAGATGATGGTTTTCCTTAAAAAAGTTTTAAATATGTTTGTTAAGCAAAGGAATTTTTAGATATAGGGGAAGGTGGTACGAGATGATCCCTCTAAGGGAGAATGCCGTGTGTTTCTGTTTTGATCCATTCACCGATAGTGATGTTAAGAAGAGCATAATGTCAATTACATCCAGTGCAGTTGGAAACGATTGTATAAGTCGTAATATGATCGTACCTGTCCTCGATCAGATCCTTCCTATCATGACACACATCTTAAACTTTTCTATAGCAAGTAGACTCTTTCCATCTGCTTGGAAAGAAGCACAAATAATCCCATTACCAAAAAAAGGTAACCCTTCATCCTTTTCCCACTACCGCCCTATATCAATACTACCTTTCTTTTCTAAAGTTCTTGAGCGCCTTGTCTATAATCAGCTTAATACCTTCCTATGTTCGAACTCTTTACTAAATTCTTTTCAATCAGGATTTCGTCCCGGACATAGTACTGTGACAGCCCTGGTAAATGTTACGGACGATATAAGAACAGGCATGGAAAAGGGCCAACTTACAGTAATGTCCTTGCTCGACTTCAGTAATGCCTTCAACACTGTTGATTTTGAAATCCTACTTGGCATACTTTGCTCTATTAACATATCTCCTATGGTAATTGATTGGTTTCAAAGTTACCTGTCTGGCCGCCGGCAACGTATACGTATAGAAGAATCCTTTTCTTCTTGGTGTAATATTACAGCCGGTGTTCCGCAGGGTGGCGTGCTATCTCCTTTACTCTTTGCTATTTTTATAAATTCAATCTCACAAAAATTAGTTTCATCCTACCACCTTTACGCAGATGACTTGCAAATATACACACAAGCACCAGTAAGTCAATTGCCCGAAGCAATCGCTGCATTGAATATGGATTTAGAGCGGGTATGTGAATGGAGCCTTAATTATGGACTTCAGGTAAATCCATCAAAGACCCAAGTTATAATCGTGGGTAGCGCTTGCATGATATCACGTATTGACTACACACAGTTGCCTCAGGTTATCTTCAATGGCACTCCTATTGACATAAGTGACACAGTTAAGTACTTAGGAATATACATTGATAAGACTCTGTCCTGGGATCGACAGCTGCAAGAAGTTGGGCGCAAAATATTTGCATCTGCAGGATCACTGCGTAGATTACGTAGTTTTCTTCCTACTGCCACTAAGGTTGCGCTAGCACAGTCTCTTTTACTCCCAATTCTTGATTACGCGGATGTCAGCTATCTTGATCTCACAGAGGAGCAACTTGACAAGCTTGAGCGTCTTCAAAATGTTTGCATTAGATTTATATTTGGCCTACGCAAATATGATCACGTGTCTGAATTCAGAACAGAGCTCAAGTGGCTCCAAATTCGCCTTCGACGGAATACTCACATACTATCTTTACTATACAGTATATTGTTCAATCCTCGTACTCCCCCATATCTCAAAGAACGTTTCAAGTTCCTTCATGCCACACATTCAAAATTATTAAGGTAATCAGAGAATTTGCAACTGCGAATGCCACAGCATTCCACAAAATTCACGGATAAATCATTCATGGTGCAAGCAGTTCGCTTGTGGAATGCTCTGCCAGTATCAATAAGACGGGCCCAATCTTTGGTGTCTTTTAAGAAGCTACTAAAAGATCACTTTTTGTCCTTCCCGAATTAGTGATGAATATGGTACTATTGTAATAACTCCTGTCTATATGTGTTTTCTGTTAATGATTGCACTCGTAGTTTCGGTGTGAATGAGTTGTTACAACATAGGTATTTAATTACGTATTTTGTGCTGAACGGTATCTGTGTTAATAAAACGGTATCTATAGTAAGTATTTGTATTTGTGTTAATATTGTACTGATTGTGTATGTCTATAGTATAAGTAGGTATATTTTTATTGTTAGTACAATTATTGTGTATTTTAGGTTTATTGTGCACTGCCTTTATTTATTCAACGATTTCTATCCATGCAAAGGTTGCCTGGAAGAAATCGCTTTTAGCGATAAGGCCGCCTATTGTACATTCGATGTTATGAATTTCTTTTTAAAATGTAATATTTTTATGGTGTACAATAAAGAATATTTATTTATTTATTATTTATTTATTTATTTAATGCCTGTAAATCTGAGAAAGTACAATCTAATGTTAATATTAAAGATGTTTTGAATAGTCAGTTTATCTATCTAGGTATTGTCATACCTTATGTTCTCAAAATTCAGTATTGATAAGAGTTTCATTAATTATACTAAATGTCTGCTAAAGGATCATCTTGTCCACACAGGTGTATAAGATGATCCCAGAGGATCATCTTGCCCCGTTCAGATCCAACCCAATCTCTATAGTCGAATTTTTAATTAAACGGAGTAAAGTGACAGCAACTAATGTCACTTCTTCATGGAAATTATGCAGCATTGTATAAGAAGTGACATTAGTTGCTGTCACTTTACTCCGTTTAATTAAAAATTCGACTTAAGGTATCGTTAAAATGACTTTACTCAAATAATTATTTTAAAATGTTTTAATCAAATATGTGTTTTGAACAATGGGATCAACCCTTAGGCATAATCAACTGCCACAGCCCCTAGTGCTTTATCATCCATAGATCCCACTGTCCACGGCTGGTCTTCCACGATACGTGACACGTGGCAATTTCCTTTTAAAAAAAATCCATAATAAAATGACATAAATGATTAAAAAAATAACAAACTCGAATGCTACTGAGGGAGTCGAAACAAGCTTGATATCAGGCGGTACCCATTTAAAAATCATAAACCGAAAGAAAATGTGTGGGTACCGCCTAATATCATGGGTTATCAAGCTTGTTTCGACCTTTTCAGTAGCATTTGAGTTTGTTATTTTTTTAATCATTTAATTTATTTTAAAATGTAGAATTGCTATATTATCTTGTTACATATAGTATATATACATATAACATACATACGAGTACATACATACATACGCGCGAATTTATTACCCTCGCTGGCGCAGCCGGGCAAAAAGACATTGGGGTGAGATGATCCACGGATCATCTTGTACAGAAGCAGACGAATCATCTTGCCCCAGAGCTTACTTTTTATTTGAAATTCTCTAACCTAACCTATAAGTATCCTACAGTCACCGCAATACGTTTTTATAACAAATGAACATATTTAGAAGCTACTAATATAATAATCATTACATAAAATCGGTTACACGAAAAGTAAAGGAGTTTCAAATTCAGGCTTACTTTAGATTAACACTGTACAATTTTTTAAAAATCACAAAACACAGTGCTCGTCCTTCACGCAGCCATCGCGGTTTGACTGCAGTCGGTGGGGGCGGGAACCTACGCTTTTCTCGAAAAAACAACTAGATGGCATGCACAGTATCGTCACAATCGAAAAGGATCGTCTTACCTCGAGGGATCATCTTGTACACCTTTCCCCTACTATTTTCATAATAGTGATATGTTCAGTAAAATAGTTCTACAAATACCATTAAACAGTATGTTGAATTTGACTTATTTAGTGTGCATAATTAGTGTGCAAGTCAGTATTTTTGTTTGGAAAAAGGGAATAAACAGATATCGATTTAAATACATGCCTTTTAAAAGGCATGTATTTAAATCGATATCTGTTTATTCCATTTTTTCGAACAAAATATCACAAAGTTAAACCAAAAATACTGACTTGCACACTAATAATGCACACTAAATAAACCAAATTCATTATACTGTTTAATGGTATTTGCAGAACTGTTTTACTATAGTAAGTATATCTAAAAATTCCATTGTTCAACAAAATTATTAAAACTTTTTTAAAGAAATCTATCGCCTAATTTACTTTTACGAACATCGTTTATTCTAAGTAGAACCTCAATTTAATCAGTAGCCTCTACAAAATTAAAGGAGATGTCCACTTTTTGTATGGACGTTGGTTTTTTATTCCAAGTAAAATCCAACATGGCTGAAATTACACTGATAAATAGTAGCAAAAATTAGGAATCAAGAATTAGTTACAAAATAATTTTTAAAACCTGTATTTAAGAGAAAACCCACAAGTTATTTTATGTTAGTAGATATTTTAATTAAATGGATGGCAATACAAACATATTTTTTGTAATAGCAATTATGACTGTCATCACTGTGAACTGTCACATAAAGTCAATGTCAATTGTCAATTATGTCAATATCGCGTTTCGTCAATATCGTTTATATTCACTGGTTTCGTTATTTTTCCACTTATTTTGACTACTTGGCTTATCGCAACGAATTCTTTGACTGTGTACATGAATTGGATGTTGATAGTGTTTGGACTTAAGTATATAAAACTACTTGGCTTTTTCACAACTGTTATTTGTTAACACTTGCGATTCGGACTTGAAATTTCGATTTTAAAACACTGACTGTAAGCATATTACTACTTTGCTTACCTTTCATATGGAGTACTTTAAATGCTTACCTGTATTAAAGTAACTACAAATAAACTTCCTGTTTTTTTAGATCAAGAGTATCATGGCTTAATGCATAAATTGCAATTTAGCTATCCGGGCAGTAGTGGAATATTGGGCATTCTGTCCCACTTTAAGTTCGCATCGTCGCTATCGCTCCTTGCTCACGTGGGACAGATCGCCCAATATTCCACATTTTTTGTTTTAAGACACTGAGGCTGAAGCAAATAGGTATCTTTTATGTTTCAACATACGTCAAACGTAAACACATCACTCATATCAAATTTCTCAGTTTTAGTTAATTTAATTGTTGAATATTATATTACTTTCCGTTTCCGCTTAAACATTTCAACAACAACATTTTTGTGAAATCATCCATTCATCATATTTTATGTCTAATTAATTTTATGTGATCGAATTCTTTTCCTGTTTAAATTGGATATAATGTTATCGGACTCTTTTCCTGTTTGAATTGCATATAATGTTACATTCATAATAAATAATTTTCAACATACCTAGTATAAAAAATGCAACTGCTGATATTTCAAATAACAGCTTTTGACTAAACGTGTAAGAATATATAATTATATGATACAAATGCTTACATGTGTTTTCAAATTAACAAGACAGCTAGCGTCATCTAATGGTCAGGGGAGTAAATGTTTCAACAA
Organism: Miltochrista miniata; assembly: GCA_933228765.1. Taxonomy (NCBI): domain Eukaryota; kingdom Metazoa; phylum Arthropoda; class Insecta; order Lepidoptera; family Erebidae; genus Miltochrista; species Miltochrista miniata. Next base: position 7,650,321 of record OW121766.1, on the reverse strand, counting down.
GTGTGTCCAATATCTGTTAGATGGCGCTGTGCCTCTCTCATTATTGTTTTTCAGCGTCTATAATATTACATATAAATAAAATAAAAGTGTGTGTGTGTGTGTGTGTGTGTACTTAATTTTAAACAACAGCTTTTGACTAAACGTGTAAGAATAAATATATGATACAAATGCTTACATGTGTTTTCAAATTAACAAGACAGCTAACGTCATCTATCGGTCAGGGGAGTTAACATTTTAACAAGTGTGTCCAATATCCGTTAGATGGCGCTGTGCTCAATCTCAAAAAAAAAATTGTTTTTCAGCGTCTAAAATATTACATATAAATAAAATAAAAGTGTGTGTGTGTGTGTGTGTACTTAATTTTAAACAACAGCTTTTGACTAAACGTGTAAGAATAAATATATGGGACAAATGCTTACATGTGTTTTCAAATTAACAAGACAGCTAACGTCATCTATCGGTCAGGGGAGTAATCGTTTCAACAAGTGTGTCCAATATCTGTTAGATGGCGCTGTGCTCAATCTCAAAAAAAAAAATATTGTTTTTCAGCGTCTAAAATATTACATATAAATAAAATAAAAGTGTGTGTGTGTGTGTGTGTGTGTGTACTTAATTTTAAACAACAGCTTTTGACTAAACGTGTAAGAATAAATATATGATACAAATGCTTACATGTGTTTTCAAATTAACAAGACAGCTAACGCCATCTATCGGTCAGGGGAGTTAACATTTTAACAAGTGTGTCCAATATCCGTTAGATGGCGCTGTGCTCAATCTCAAAAATAATTTTAATTGTTTTTCAGCGTCTAAAATATTACATATAAATAAAATAAAAGTGTGTGTGTACTTAATTTTAAACAACAGCTTTTGACTAAACGTGTAAGAATAAATATATGTTACAAATGCTTACATGTGTTTTCAAATTAACAAGACAGCTAACGTCATCTATCGGTCAGGGGAGTAATCGTTTCAACAAGTGTGTCCAATATTCGTTAGATGGCGCTGTGCTCAATCTCAAAAATAATTTTAATTGTTTTTCAGCGTCTAAAATATTACATATAAATAAAATAAAAGTGTGTGTGTACTTCATTTTAAACAACAGCTTTTGACTAAACGTGTAAGAATAAATATATGTTACAAATGCTTACATGTGTTTTCAAATTAACAAGACAGCTAACGTCATCTATCGGTCAGGGGAGTAATCGTTTCAACAAGTGGAAACGAAGCATCTAAAATTCCTCGAAGAGGTAGGCACAGGCATACCAACCAACATAATAGGTGCTGAATTCATCGCTAAGATCTCAAACAAATTTCTGGATTCGAAACCATGACTTTGGTTGACAGATAGTTGGTGTAATAATGTATAATATTAGACTACTTTTATCCTGAGAATATATTTCACCGGTAAAATATCAGCCACGGACGCCCACTAGTACCAGTTAAAAAAGACTTAAATTGATTAGGTTTGTTTAAAATATGATTCATGATCAATCGGGCGTAAGCAACATAAATATAATGATACACTTGCAAATATATTTTATTAAGGTTCAATTTGTAGTGAGGTAAATTATTGCTGAATCGATATTTTATTTGTATAAAACTCGGAATTTTTGAATGAAAAATCACATTCGAACCAGTATCTCACAAGTGACCAGTGACAAGTGACAAGAAATAACCAGATTTCTATCATGTGAGTAAGTTCTTCTTTTAATAGTAGAAATGCTCAGCTATGGACCTAGTTTTTGTCTGCTAGCTGTGTTCATTTTCATCTTCTCTTTATCTTAGTGCATTCTCAGTAGCTACCAAACCCGACTGGGATTTGGAGCCTGGGGTCCAGTTTTATTTGGTTGCTAGAGCAGCTATTGTTTGACTTTTGATTTTCAACATTGATGGGAGCGATTGCCGTCTAACATCCCAACCCCCTAGGAATGCCTTTATCGTTCCCTCATCCGTTAGTCAACAGGTGCACCGCTTAAAGGTGAGGACGCTTGGACCTCATGCACCCATTTTCATATCCTATCTATTCCTCATGATGTTGTTCAGTTACGAACCCGGTTTTTGTCTGTCGGCTGTGTTAACTTTCATGTCCTATCTATTCCTGATGTACTGAAAATCTGAGAATATTTTATTTATGATTTGATTGTATCTTAACAGGTCTGATTCGGAGTTTGAAACGTGTTCTGTAGTGGAGTCTGTTGCACCAAAGAAACGTAAGCCGGTGGAGAAAAAGCAAAAACAATCGAAGATCCTCACTTCACCTCCGTTGGAGTCAGACAGCGTTCGACGAAAAAGAAATTCATCTGACCTTAAAACCACACAGAGGTAGGTTTCACTATGTTCTTTTTTTATACTACTAAGGTGACAGACAAGCTTACGACCCACCTGATGGTAAGTGCTCACCGCAGCTTATAGATGATTGTAACACCGGAGGCGCTACACCCACGCTGCCGACTCTGAACGCCGTATTGCCATGTTGGAATGGATAGGCGCAGGTTGTGACTACCTGCTATTGAAAATTTTCAAGGCGCTCAGAAAAGCATTCAACATGGCTTAACGACTGCCATTTTACTGACAACCGGGACCAACGGCTTAACGTGCCTTCCGAAGTACGGAAACGCTCGCACAAAGAATTGATACAAATTGCTCACCCATCGAGGACCAGCCACAGCGAAACTTGCTTACCACAGTGATCATGTACAGAACACTGAGACCGCGGGGCCACGAGCGCTTCACAACTTCAACTTTTTTCAACTAAGTTTATGTTTTGATTGTTAACATTCATACTTAGTATACTTTGACCCCAAGTTCTTAGTCACTTTGATTCAATACGTTTATAATTAACACTTTGTTTCTTTTACAGAAAAAATAAACCAAACTTCCTGAATATTTTGCGGTCCGAAGAAGCCAGTTGCAGTGAACCAGAACGACGTGAACTAACTTCCAGTTTCTCGAGCCGTGTTGCAACGGGAACGTCCCGTCGCTCCAAGAAGACGGGAGGAGGGTATGTGATTGATTTTAAACTGTATAAAACTAATGACTACATATCACACGCCGCTGATGTGCGCTATAGGACTGCCCTTGTGACTGTAAAACTACAGTGTGACGAGTCCTCACTATCTTGGGAGTCACTTCAAGAGTTTCTAGGACTCGCATTTAAAGAATTTCAAGACACTGAACCAGTGCATTATTCTGATAAGATTTTTATAAAGTAGTTTTATTCTCTATTTTTTATAAATTAAGCTATAGACTGAAAAAGTTTCGTATGTATTCGGTTTATAAATTGGGTTATATATAATAATAATAATAATAACGCCTTTTTGTACTGCGTGTAACACATCCGAGGAGGGTATGTGATTGATTTTAAACTGTATAAAACTAACGACTACATATCTGTGGTGACTGTAAAACTACAGTGTGACGAGTCCTTACTATCTTGGGAGTCACTTCAAGAGTTTCTAGGACTCGCATTTAAAGAATTTCAAGACACTGAACCAGTGCATTATTCTGATAAGATTTTTATAAAGTAGTTTTATTCTCTATTTTTTATAAATTGAGCTATAGACTGAAAAAGTTTCGTATGTATTCGGTTTATAAATTGGGTTATATATAATAATAATAATAATGCCTTTTTGTACTGCGTGTAACACATCCGTACCCAGTAAATCATGGATAGGACATTTACGAAGTAGTTTGCATAGGAAAAGTACTCATACAATAAAACATAGTGATGGAGTAGAAATCGTAAACTCAGCGTTTCGCAATCGTATATTAACATATAAAATATTGTCTTGCGATGAACTTCAGGGAGCGTCAGTAGAATCTTTTTTTTTAAATATTCGTGACCAATTAAAATCTCTTCTAATCGAATTTCTTGCTAAGCATAATTGTGTTAAGGTAAACTTTGAGTATTTTGGTACATTTTTAAAATTCAAAGATAATTCCCAAGAAGTGAAATCTTTTGGAACCAAAAATAAAATATTGTATTCTAATTTTGATTTCGAAAAATTTTATATTGAAACAGTTAATTATTTAAAAACAAATATTGAAGAGTTTGAAGGTCGTGATAGTGGTTGGACATTTATAAATCATTTGTATGTTGAGATGAATCTCAATAAATACCAACCACTTGGTGGGTCGAGTTTCATCAGTTTACCCAAATCAATTCAGGCTAAAAAAGCGTGTTTGAATATTATGAATAAAGATCGATATTGTTTTTTATGGTGTGTAACAGCGGCTTTATATCCAACTAAAAAACACCCTGAAAGAACGCATTCTTATCCTAATTTTCGAGAATTATTTAATTTAAAGGGAATGTCTTTTCCCGTGACCTTTAATGATATTAAAACATTTGAAAGAAACAATCCATGTATTAAGTTTATAATTTATGGTTTAAAAAATCATAAAACCTTTGTAGGTCCTTTGTATAAATCTGAAATCGATAAAAAATACAAAGGAAAAATTATTCATTTACTGTTTCTTGAAAATAACAGCTCTTCTCATTATTGTTTGATCAAAGACTGTTCTAGACTTTTTAGAAGTCAAGTCACATCTCATCACAACAGATTACATCTTTGTGATTTATGTTTAATATTTTTCAATACCGCTGACGAACTTAACAACCATTTATGTGGAGGTATAATAACTCTCCTCCCAAATAAAGGTTCAGTAATTAAATTTAAAAACTATGAACGCAAACAAACTATGCCTTTTTGTATTTACGCAGATTTTGAATCGATGTTACAAAAAAATACTGAGCCTAATAATAATTGTTCTAGTAAAAATACGAATATATTCCACCAACACGTGCCGGTTGCTTTTGGTTATTATATTGTATGCTCTGATGATCCTCGTTATAATCGTTACGTGTCATATCGAGGTAGAGACTGTGATAAGCGCTTTGTTGACTATATAACTAAAGACGTACAAAAAATTTATGATATAATTAAGTCGCCTGCTGCAATGATATTTTCCTCGGAGGACAGGTGTGATTTTGAAAATGCAACACGTTGTCATATCTGCCAAAACTTTATTTTTTGTGACAAAGTCCGCGATCATTGTCATCTTACCGGTCGTTATCGAGGAGCTGCGCATTCGTTCTGTAATTTGCAATATAAAATGCCCGCATTTGTCCCCATTTTTTTTCATAACTTAGCTGGTTATGATTGTCATTTATTTATTAAAGCGTTGGGTGACGTCCCTGGTGAAATAAAAATAATACCTAAAAATAAAGAAAACTATATCTCATTTACGAAATTTGTATCAGTTTCAAATAATAAGTTTTTTCAAATGCGTTTTCTTGATTCATTTAAATTTTTGGGTACAAGTTTAGACAAATTAAGTAAAACTTTAACACCAGAAATGTTTAAACATTTACAAAATCACTTCCCTGTTCCTGATGAATTCCAACTACTTACTCGCAAAGGTATTTATCCATATGAATATATGGATTCGTGGAAACGGTATGATGAAAATTTTTTACCTCCCAAAAAATACTTTTATAGTTCCCTTAATGATGAAAATGTTTCTGAAGATGATTACCGGTATGCAAATTTAGTTTGGTCAAAATTTAGAATTACTAGTTTAGGTGAATATACGGATTTATATCTAAAAACTGATGTGCTTTTATTAGCAGATATTTTTGAAAATTTTAGAAAGACATGCAAACAACATTATCACTTAGATCCATCTTTTTATTTAACTGCACCCAGTTTATCTTTCGATGCTATGTTATTAAAAACAGGTGTTGAATTGGAACTAATTAATGACTTGTCTATGATACGCATGTTACAAAGTGGTATAAGAGGAGGAGTGTGCCTCTGCTCTCACAGGCATGCTAAAGCAAATAACACATACTTAGCTAATTACAAATCTTCGGAACCTGATTCCTATATCTCTTATATAGATTGTAATAATTTGTATGGGTACAGTATGTGTCAATACTTACCATTATCTAATTTCAAATTTCTCACTCAACAAGAAATTGATAATTTAGATATACATAAAATTGCAATTGATGCTGATTATGGTTATATTTTGGAAGTGGATATAGCATACCCTAAGCATTTGCATAACTTGCACAACGATTTACCATTTTGTTCCGAAAAATTTATACCCCCCGGGGGAAAGAGTTCTAAGCTAATACCTAATTTATATGATAAATTTAATTATGTCATACATTACGTGCATTTACAAACTTGTATGAAACATGGGTTGATATTGAAGAAGATTCATAGAATAATCAGTTTTCTACAAAGCCCATATTTAAAACAATATATTGATTTAAACACCAAACTGAGACAAAAAAGTTCTTCCACTTTTGAACAAGACTTTTTTAAGCTCTTGAATAATAGTGTATTTGGAAAAACTTTAGAAAATACTGAAAACAGGGTTAATGTCCATTTAGTTTCTCAGTGGCAAGATATCGAAAACATAACTAAACGAAGAAAATGCGCTCAAAACCTTATTGCTCGTCCAAATTTCCATAGTGCAACGGTTTTCACAAAAAATCTAGTAGCGGTGCAGTTAAATCCTGAACAAATAGTTTTGAACAAACCAATATATATTGGATTTGCTGTTCTAGAATTATCAAAAAGTCATATGTATGACTTTCACTATTCAGTCATGCAACCTTTTTACAAGGATAGGATACGGATGTGTTACACGGACACAGATAGTTTTGTTTATCATATACAAACCCATGATTTCTATGAAGACATAAAAAATAACTTTTTATCTTACTTCGACACCAGCAATTTTTGTAAAAATAATGTGTATAATTTACCCATACAGAACAAAAAAATACCAGGCTTATTTAAAGATGAAATGGGTGGTAAAATAATAAGCGAATTCGTTGGGTTGAGATCAAAGTTATATTGTATCAAAACCATTAATAGCACTATTAAAAAAGCCAAGGGTATTAAAAAGAATGTTGTACGTGACATTAACGTTTTCGATTACAAAAAAACACTTTACAACAATGAAATTGTTCATAAAACAAATGTTTTATTTAAGTCAATAAAACATGAGCTATTTACATGTGCTGTAACAAAAATTGCGCTGTCTGGTGATGATGATAAACGAGTTATTGCAAAAGATAAGATTTCAACTCGAGCATGGGGTCATACCGATATTTTTAATTTTTAACAAAAATTAGGTGTGCTATCCTGTCTTCACATAGTATTCGCAAATTATAATTATTGTAATCAACTAAACTAACTAAAATTGTAAAATTTATATGCAGTTTTGTATTATTATAAGTACCTAATCTTAAGAAATTAAACCAAGTAAGAGCATGGGGTCATACCGATATTTTTTAATTTTTAACAAAAATTAGGTGTGCTATCCTGTCTTTACATAGTATTCGCAAATTATAATTATTGTAATCAACTAAACTAACTAAAACTGTAAAATTTATATACTGTTTTGTATTATTATAAGTACCTAATCTTAAGAAATTAAACTAAGTAAAACTGAGAAATTTGGAATAAATGCATTATTATAAATATAGTATTCTGTTTTTTCTTTAATTTCCTAATACATTTGCAATACCTACTATCATGTACCATGAGAGATATTCGCGGTCGCGGGAAACCGCTGTCGCGCTGGCTATGCCCGCCATGAAACTTGTATGTCAGGATCGTAGTAAGTGGAAATCCTTAGTCTCTGCCTACCCTGATGGGAAACAGGTGTGAAAATATGTATATGTATGTATGTTATGATGTCTTAAGTTACATACTTCGAAGTAAAATTTCTTAGAAATGTGAAATAGGATATCTACGGTTAGTAGTAGTGGACTATTGAACATTCTGAAAAAAAATCTTCAAAACCTGGGACCTTGGTAGCGACAGTCACAACCTCATAACACCTGATGATATGCATCATCATTCACGTTACAACACGTTTACAATTCATAAAAATTTCGCAACTTAAGTAAGTACATAACAATGTGCATTAACATCATTCTTAAGACATGTTTGAACATGTTCGTCATAGTGAACGATGACACTTGCAAACTTGTAGGGAGTATCTCGTTACAACTTATTGCAAAATAAACTAAATCAACAGGTCAGAACTTGAATTAATACGTAGTACAGTGTATGTGTCACTAGCGGGTCATGTTTCTATTTAATTCACCTATTACTCATAATTACATTCAGTTTCATACCTGTTCTCTTTACATTCACACAAAGCAGTCTTTTAATTAATAATGTTGAAGCAACAACAGTGCATCTCTGAACCTCAAACCAGTTACTTTGCTACAAGGAATAGGAGGATTCCAAAATACGTAATTAAAATAGATGTATTAGAAGCTGAAGATACATCAGATAACGAAGTAGAAATACATACAAAAGTGAAAACCCAATATATTGTTTACGATCAGTGGGATGAAATATATTATAAAACAGAGAAATTACTGAGCCAAATATTTAAAACGTTAGAAGATCGTGGCAGAGGAGGACGAGGCCAACCAGATATACCTCAACATTAATACATTATAAATAATGGCAGATGCATATGGTGACGGTATTGTTCAATACGCTCAAGACCCCTTTGACTTCTCACATATTTTACCTCTTTCACCTACGCAAGTTGAACCAAAAAGAAGAAAACCAACTATTTGTAGAAAATCTAAAAAGACAGCTCATAAATCTTTTGTAATCAGCAACCAACCAAAAGGAGTCAAGCTAATTCAGATAAAGATCTTGGACATCACCAGCGACAAAGACAAACCTTCGTTGCCGTTTTGTGAAGATAGTGACAGTGTGATACTTAGTGCTCAATACGTAGTTCATGATACAGTTGATGAAATCATGGACATGGCTGAAGGTATTATTAAGAAAATATCTAAGAAAATTCATGGTGATAGCTTATCATTTTAACTAATGTGTTTTTAGTTTTAAGTAAGTTATACATCACCTTAATACTTAGAGATGTACTGCTGACGCTTCAACATTTTGTACGCGTCATTTTATATCATTGTGTTAGGTTTAAGATCAATGTAATTTTTTGAGACATTAAATAAATGTTATTATGATTAATTTTTTTTTTCATTTCAATTTCGACTTGGGTAGGAAATAGTATGAAAAACAAACACAGTATAGTAATAAAACATTTATTCGGTTTATTAAACTTATGAAATACAAAAATTATTTTCTAAACACCATTGTTTAATACACAATACATTCCTTAAAGCACAATAGTTCTTATGAGCAAAACAATTATACAAAAATAGGTCTTTACAGTAAAGATCACTAAGAGTCTTTAAGTTAGGAATACTTTTATTTTCACATATGTCAGAAACATTATTATGACCACATAGCTCTTGAACCCAATTAATTTTCTCACTACCTTTAACAAGAACCTTTTTTTCCTTCAAATAGGGTTTGATTATTCTAGAAAATTCTCTGTAGTCTATATATCCTTCGCTCCAGCGGTAACCTCTATTCCTTTCAATCCACCAAATGTGTCTTCTTTCTTCATCAGTTAGCGAGGAGAACGGGTAAGGAGGTTTTATTAAGAATATATGAGTATGTTCCAATGTAGCTACAGCTAATTCTTTGACTATAAAGTTATTATAACGATCTTTAAAACCCTGAACATCTACTATAATAGTATTTTTGTTCATGATATCTTTCTCACGACGCTACTTAACGGCTTATACTCGATTATACAGTCGTTCAATATAAGACAATATGCTGAAGTTTGATCTGGTATATCAATATCACTTTCAATTTCCACTCTAACATCCACAACAGGACCTGATTTAAGATTATCTGGTTGTCTAGAACAATCTACTACAAATAACGGAGCAATGTTTTTAAATTGTTTCTCATTTAATAACGGCTCGGCGCGACGTCCATAATACGACTGTTGAAATCTAGTATATTGTTCATATATTAAAGCAATTCGATTATTCGAGAAACTTGAATTCAAATTTTCATACGGGAAGTAGGTTGAATTTAGGTATACTCTAACATTACGAACATCACAGTGATCAAACTTAGACATATCCAATTTAGAATTATTTTTTCTATTTGTTTGCAGACCAATAATAACAAATCTTGGTTTCTCTATTTGCGACGATGTTTTTATGGACCAAGTATGCTTAGTAGTTTTTGGTAAAGCCGGATATTCATATAAATCCCAATTCCTAAATATCATCTGGAGTGGTCGATCTTTTTCTAACAGTTTTAACATATTTATTTTTTCCCTATCGGACACTTTGACATGTGGTACACGCCATATTATTTTATTTATAATAATATCTTCTACAGTTTCACCATCGTTAAGTTTTAGGGCGTTCAGATTAGTATTACTTCGTAACAATATTAATTCATGTTTGCTGTTTATCACTACTTTCTTGAAATCTTCTGCAAAACCAAGAATGTTACAGAGGGGTATAGAAGCAGAAAAGCTTCCCCCATTTGCACTATTTATGCCTTCGATATTCCATCCCCAAGCATTAGATGCTTTAGCCTCGTTTTCGTTCATTGATATTAATGATTTCATTGTGGTAGTTATACCAGCGTTTTTTATTTTATCTATTTCCACTCCATTTATCTCATACCTTATATCTTGAAACAAGTAAAGTAGACTATTGTTTGTGAAATGAACGCTACTGACTCTTTCCTTCGAATTTCCAGCCTTATTTACAACAACAGTTCCTTCCAAAAACAAAGTGCTTGCTGATGGTAATATATACAAGTCTTGTTGATTAATAGGTATCCTGATTTCATCGCTTCTATTGAAACTTGTTACGTAAGGCTTGTAAGAGTGAAATTCAATTCCTTCCACAGCGTTGTTGTATGCAGGAGTGGACAAAACATCTAGTATATTCATTTCAACAAACCGATCGCTTTAAGAAATGCTTTATTATTGTTATTCAATTTTATAACCCTTTTGGACCGAGCTCTTATTGGTTTGATAGTTTTAGTAGAACTGTTATTTTTAGTTGGATGTACCACATATTTATTATAATCTATCATTGTTTTCTTCTGATATGTAGATACAACTGCACTTCTTCACCTCGCAAATTTATTAAGTTATTATTTATATCCAACAACCTTATCTGTATGCAGCTTATATTGGTTTGATTTATTGGAAAGTAGATTGCGTTTTTCGGAATTTCTATAATCCTGTATCCAGGTGGAACATTAAGTGCAAATTCGTGTAAGATGTGACTGGATTGGCCGTTTATATAGGAACCGCTAACTATGTCACATTCAATCCTTATGACAGTCGTTGGCAAAATGTTTACTGGAAACTCTGATACATGATATTTATTTGCTTCTAAGATCTGCTTTTTAAATCCCAATAAACTTCCAAATGTATCTTCTTTAGTAAAATCTATAGTTGATGTGCAAAATAACACAGTTTTTAAGGTGTTGTTATTACAATTGAGTTTTATAGATGCATCTTTTATCTCAGTTTTTAAATAGTCACTAATATCTTGTAATTCATAAGTTCCTTCAGGTATCTCAATAACATTTTTAGAACCATAGTATAATTTATTGTTTGTATTATCAAAATTTGGAATAGAATTATATGTGGAGAAATGTAATAATGCACATTCATACTCCTCAGCTAATGGCAACGTGTCTGGATAATAGGTAGATAATACCGATGAGTTTCCAGTTATCGATAAGGTGAGTGACATCTTGCAAATGATGGAAATGAAAGAGTGGTATAAGATTTATAGTATTTTTATTTAAAGTATTATAATTATAATAAAGATTTATAGTATTTAATCCAAAAAGTTTGCAAATAACTTAAACACATATGTCCACAAACTATTGTGTTAAATTTTTGATATCTATCATAGTTATAATGAACATCACAGTTCTTAAAATATAGCATTAATTCTCTTGGCGGTTTTAAATCACCATAGCTATCAAAATATTCACAATAATTGTTTATTTTAACATAAGCTACCCAATGCGTTCCATCATTTCTCGAATTATCTAGGTTAACTATAGCACATTCAATTCGTTTAGGTGTTTTTGGTAACTGATCCTTCATATAAACTCCTCGAAAATGTGGAATACAATGACCATACTTCTGAATATCGATATTAGTTAAAGCGCGATTAGGTAGCTGATCAATTAGTTTTTTGATGGATTTATAAACAATCCCTGACCTTGCTTATGCGGTTTAATGTATAGACCTTTACCTATTGCTATAGCCTCCATAGTTTTATTATGACGTTCAGTTTCTTGTAATTTTTTCTGACCGTGTTTATAATCATTCACAGTTTTTGCAATACCAGCTGCACCACCAGCTAATGCTCCTAAAGCAGATAAACCAGCAAAAATTGGGATTAAAGGTAGAATGCCTCCAGTTTTTGGTATAGGTATCATTCGAGGTACTCGAACTTTTGGAATGCATGGAACTAATTTTCGGGCAACCATGTAAGCTATATTTATTAATGACTTATCATCTTTAGGTGAGAGTTTTTTGATTTTCCTTTTTATTTTTTTAACAAAGTTATTAAAGGTCTTAACACCAGCACCAGACTTCAATTTAGCTTTCATAACTTTGTTTACTATCCACGAACTAATCTTTTCCCCTGTTCGAGCATCTTTTGCTTTAAGTCTTTGCTTAGCCATATCTATAAGACGTAAGTCAGCTTTTTGACGGTTAGGCAAGTCTGTGTAGTTTGCGTATGCAATATCGTGATGCATACAAGCTTCGTCTAACTTATTTACACCTTTATCACCACGTAGTAATCGTTTCGAAAGCTTTGTTCCTGGTCCACAATAGTTATAACCAGGTATGTGTAGTTCGAATGGTAAATGATTAATGATATTGTTTATTAGTCCACCACCTTGCATCGTCCAAAGAATAATGAATATACTTTAAAATTACATATCACTTATATAATTAACTCATTCCACTATTGCAGTCTTATCAATCCAACTATTCTCTTTGTTATTTAAACCCAACCATTTTACAAACAGTTTGTTTCCTTTCTTTTTTAATACCTTTTCTATCAAATAGACACCAGGACAGGACGACTTTTGAAGCTCTTGTTCGTAAAAAGTTCCTAATATGACTTGTTTTTGATTATCTTCGATGCGATATGTTATTGGTACAGTGTTATTTATCTTTTTTATAGTAAATAATTCTGTTGACCAGTTAGGAGTGTATCCTTTTTCAAATATATGTTTGTACTTGCTAATTCGAACTTTGTCACCAATTTTAAACTTTGGACGACATTTTTGGACTACCTTTATCATGGAATTCGTAATATTATTTTTAATGTTAGTTTCATTAAACTTATTGACATTAACAGGTGCAAATTTAATAGTACGATGTTTTGTGTTATTATATGTCTTCACAATACCGTTCAAGCCACCATCTATCCACTTATAGTGTCCGTTCAAGCTAAAGTATTTGTACAATTTATTTTTAATAGTTTTAATAACTCGTTCTACAATTGAAGCCTTTTTGGTTGAAAATGTAGAGTAGTGATTAATATTAAAGTTCTGTAAAAGCTTTTGAAATGTAGAATTATAGAACTCAGTACCCATATCAGTTTGCAGATGATTTGGTATCCTGTGATTAGAAGAAAGTATTTTTTCAAATGCAAGAGAGACATCATGTTTGGATTTAGTTTTTAATGGTTCCACCCAAACGTACTTGGAGAAGCAGTCGATAACTATTAAAATATAGTTATATCCTTTATTAAAGGTTTTTAGGTTTTGCATATCAGCTAAATCTGCTTGCCACAAATCATCAATACCTTTTAAAATTACAGATCGTCGAGGAAAATTTTTTCGTGCTGCTTTATGTATTTCTTTGACGATTTGTTGTTTCGTCATTTTAACAAACTTTAAGGGCTATGTTTTTCGATCTTTTAATATAGATTGAATTGCGTCTTGAACTAGTTTATCAACTGCTTTTCTTGTGTAAAATTTGCTTTCCAAATGAGTGTCTATCTCAGACATTATTGTTTTTAAAGCTTTCTCTATGTGGTTTTGAACACTATTTGGAATAGAACTTTGCAATTTTCGTAAGTCATGGATTATTACACCTTTCAATTCATCTACATATGCTTTATTTACTGCATCATCTGCGTCTTGAGGAGGTTTAACACCTTTTAGCCTCGATGTCTTCAAGTCATAATCTCCATAATCAGATTTTATTAATGCGTTATCATTAAAATCAAGTATTTCTGATATCCGCATTCGCTTATGAATATAATGTCCAAATTTGTCTACATTCATATTAAAGGTGTATTATGTTGAACGGTATATAGTAAAATGACACACATATAACATTAGTAGAGCTATTTATTTAATGATTTTGCTTTCACGTAGTTCTTCAATGATAGATATTATTTCATTGTCTAGTCCTGTGTTACCGGCATCTCGAGAAGCAATTAATAACTTTAATCTATCAACCAATTCATTGGGATCATCCCAATATACAAAATCTGTGTTTTTTTTCCACATTTTTGTTGAAGGTAATCCTTTTCCTACTTTCTGTCTACAACTTGGACTTCTACTTTCTTGATCGAAAAGTGGTTTAATAACTTGCAAATATTTTTGTCCTTTATTACTTTTAATTGGTTTTTTTGAATCGAAATCACGACGATGTGCATTCGTTACAAGTAACATTGTCTTATAATTTTGCTTGTCACAGTCATTAACCAAGCTCAGATCAATGTCTTTTTTTAACAGTAACTCTCGCAACCCAGGTGTACTTTCGTATTTGTGTCCGGCTACAGTAATAACTTTATCCCCAATAGTTATGTTAGAGGAACCCAACATTAGCTTTCCACGTTCATTTCTTATACCAAATGGAACATCTGATAGTACTTGTGAAGATAACGACCAAGATGATGCATCTGGATTAGTACCGACTAATGACTGAAATGAAGAGTCCGATGCGGGTTCCGATTCGTTACTAGCAATACTGCTATCATCTGTTTCTTTCATATCTTGGTCTTGCGGTTCTTTGGGTTCTACTTTTTCCTCCTTTTTTGTTAGAGCTAAGTGGTTATTAGTGTTGGCTATTAAATTGAGAGATTCTGTGACAGGTTTAAAAACTGTATCAAGAGCATGCTTATTATTATCTTCAAAATCCTTCATTTTACGTATTTTTTTCTTGACAGCTTGTGTCGCATCAACAATTTGTTTTTTCAATGATTTATCCATTATGTAAAATAGGTGGTAATCGAATAAGAATCAATTAAAGAATAACAATAAACAGACTGCAGTCTACTTAAATATTCAAATTTCATCCAATAATACAAATGTGTCAAACGTTTTTCTATAGCAACCATTGTTTTTAGAACAATCTTTATTAATTACCACATAATCAAAAGGTTCTTTCCATATTAAGGAACACATTTCTCGAAATTTCAACCATGTCATATCGGTGTTAACATGTTCTTCATAAACATGTTTCAAATTAACTTCATCTTGCTTAAAAAGCACAATTAGGTTAGCATTATCTCTTACAAGTTGTTTAGGTATTTTGGTATAAGTTTGATTTAAATAAAAACTATCAATCAATTTATGTCTTCCCATGGCAAAATAATCACGCATATTACTTTGATTTTCACATGCTACATCATCAAAAATAATCACAGAATTTGGTTTTGCATCTGAAACTTTTAAAACGTCATCATTTGTCTGATATTTATGAAGAGTGATACCTGGTACTCGTTGTAAAACCTTTTCTAAAAAGATGTACTTTGGTTGATGTAGAGTTTTAGAATATACATAAACATTTTTAAATGTCAAGCCATTTTCATGCAATAGAAGACCAATTAATAAATTAGTTTTTCCACAATTTGATGGTCCACAAATGATGCAACGTACAGTATTCGGTAATAATTCTCCATGACGTAATTTGTTTTTTGTCAAATCGTCACAGATTGTATTGACCTGTAACGATTGTCTTTGTTTAACGAATTTCATGTTTGCTATGCAATACTGATGGACTCATAATGAAAAGATGAATTTATAACATAAATATTTATAACTACAAGTAGTCGAACCCAACTGGATACAGAAAACGTTGTGGGTTATAAATGGTAAGTAATGAACATGGAGGGAGCTTCAGCAAATTTTATTTTTTAAATTATTTTTTATAATTATGTTAGGTTAGGTTACATTTTTAAAATGTGGAATATTGGGCGATCTGTCCCACGTGAGCAAGGAGCGATAGCGACGATGCGAACTTAAAGTGGGACAGAATGCCCAATATTCCACTACTCCGGGCCAGGCAACAGTTTCAGTATGAAGCTATTAGCACGAGTCCGGAGTTTATCTCAATACTAAAAGAGTGGATTACTCTGGAGGTGAAATATATTATTAAATTAGCTGATGCCCGCGGCTCTGCCCGCGTTTACGTCGGTATTTTTTTCGCATGATGCGATGACTATTGTTTCGTATCTTGGATGGGCTTGGATCAAAATGACATTTCTCCATCTGCATAGTTTTAGACCATATATTAATATGAGAAGATATTGAAAATCAAGGTGTTGAATAAATAATAATCATATTAACCTTAGACAATTTGTTTTATTTTACTAGACTTACAATCAATCTTTAATATTACAAAATAACTAGATAGGACAACCACTCGGCATATATTTGTTGTTACGTTAAGCGGCTTCATAATTGAGGAATAGGTACAATGATGCGGTTTAAGTCTCATGGTTTCAAAACACTACATGTGAACAATATTGTTACTTAGTTGGATATTGCACTCTATTCATATAGATAAATCAATAGCAGGTAACAATTTTTGTCTGAACATGACATAATAAATGAATTTATTTTTATATTTGCAAAAATCTCACCCTCTATCATACCAAAGTAAACAAAAATTATAACTGTTTACAAAAACAAGAACTGTCATTGAAACAACTGTCATCCACTTGTCACGCGTGACAATATGTGAAACTTTTATTATGTTTGTTAGGCTAAAGCAATGTAAGTTTTGTTCGTATTCAGCCTAATAATAGACGAAAATAAAAATTATGTTTTCTCAAAATTGCTGGAACTTAAAATTCCATTTTATAAATTATAATATTAGTTCTATGTAACACTATTCAAAAACATTAGGTTCAACGGTGTTGGATTTTTTCAAGAATAAAAAACCATTTCTGGACATCTCCTTTTATCGATCAAAAAAATAAAAGTCTAACATAACCTAACCTATTCCGTTGTAAGATAGTACTACATTTTTAGAGTGCAAGTTAGTATTTTTGATATGCAGTTTGTATTTCTGTTTCACAAATCATATATTTGTGGTTCGTACATCGAGTACGAACCACATTTTTGGTGTGAATTCGATTAAAAAGGTCATCTCGTTCTGAGTAATATTTTAGTTTTTAAGTAGGACATGTTTAGTTAATCAATTGGTTTTTTTGCACAGCATTTAATTATCTGGTTTGCATTCAGTAAATTTGTGGAGTCACCTAGTGTGCAGAAAAAATAAACAGAGGTGCATTTAAAAATATCCCATTTTAAAATACCGAAAATAGAATACAAAGTGTCACTATCACTGGCATAACTGCGTGGAATGTAACACATATTTATATATTGTCTTTTCTATAATATTTTCAGTCACCAAAATTTAAGGAACAATTATACAATCTTGTGCTTGGAATATAAAAAAAAAACCATAACCTAGGTATAGATAGTTCAACTCATCAGTGCGCGCGGCGCTATGTGTGCGTGCGCTAGTAATTATACAGCTTTAATTTGTGTGGCAGTGACGCGGCCGTCTTCACAGAGTACATTTGTATATTATGAGGTAGAGACGTAACTCGACTTATTGACGACAGCAGCGGTGCCAAGCAGTCTTTGCAGGAAACTCTCAGCGTGGCCGCGAAATAAAAAATATAATAAACAAAAAGCATACAGCGTCATCTATCACGTTTAGAAGGCAACTCTTACGTTATTATGAAACGAAATTAAATATCATGACAAGTCTCAATGTAACTGCAACGTTGACATCCTGTGTAAGTTGGTTACATTATAATTCATTACACAGTGTTCTAAGTGATTATACCATGGGTACAGTCGTTAAAGAAAATGTCTAGTTCTTCACGGAGAAAATGTTTAAGAAGTCAGATAAATATTTTTGATGTGTCAATTCGATGTAATTAATATTTTTTATCACTACATAAATATTATTAATAAAGAAAAGTCCCCGCCGCGTCTGTCTGTTCACGATAAACTTTAAAACTACTGCATTGATTTTCATGGTGAGATCACCAATGATTCTTAAGAACGGTTTGCGTATAAGAGTCTGTTGCGTTTGTTTGACATTGACTAAAATATAACGATATTAGTTGGAGATGTCGGAAAAAAATAAGGTGTGAAAGAAAGAAAGAAAGAAAAAGAAATTTATTTCACATAGGCATATACAGATGCTCTTGTAAAACGTCCAGAATATAAATCAAAATTTCTACCACCAGTTCACAACGCGACCCACCTGAGAAGAACTGGCAAGAAACTCAGCGGGTTATTCTTTTTAGTGCTCTATTTACAAAATGAATCTAAAAACTATGCATTTTAACAATTGGGAATCTGGGAGCTTTTAACGAAAATGCTGCCTAAACCCTTCGAGGCATAACAAAATAATGGATGGTAAAATTGTGTAACTTATAAAGGGTACTTGGCTTGGGGGCACTGCCGTGCCCCCAAATACTACGCCAAATCGAATGCCAAATAATCGAACGTTCAAAATATCGAACGTTCAATATATCGAACGTTAAAAATACCGAAGATTGCAATATCAATGTTCGATAATATATTAAACGTTCGATATTTTGAACGTTCGAGTATTTGGATGTTCGATTATTTGGCATTCGATTTGGCGTAGTATACCCCTTATAAAGGCCTACAAAATAGTCAGAAAATGATAGAGCCCAAATTCTAATGCAAAATAAAATAGAAATGCAAGATGGTCGACAGAAGAAAACATTGCTTATACAGCAAATATGACAAAAAAAATCACTGTATGACTTGATTTAAAAAGTAAAAAGACCATACTCTATACAGCTAAAAAAACTGTTGAGGGTCGAGAGTCTGTACATGGAAGATAATTTGAAAATTTTAATTGAAAGGCGTTCTCTATTCGATACTGAAGCCCAAAATGTAATTAAATTTTTTTATGTCTGTCTGTCTGTATTCCGATTAAGTATCACGCTGAAACTACTGAATTGATTTAAATGAAAGTTGGTACAATCTGAGCTTATGATCCTAAGAAGGCGCTGGGATACTTTTGATCCCGATATTTTGCGCGGTTCCTTTGTCAGAGGGCAGGGCAGTTTTACACGCTGCTTGATGAGTCTGATGAAGAAATACCTCTCCTTTCGTACACCTTATGTGACGTAAACGAAGTTGCAAGGGTCAGCTAGTTTGTTATAAGATTTATGACATACTTCAGCCATATGGCTTAAAACTTCGGTTACCACTGTAACATCCTGAACTCAACGCAATCGAAAATGTAGGAGGAATTGAAAAAAAAAAAATGCTTCGCTTAACGTCGAACAAAATGTGATGGGAATAATGAAATTAATAAACGAACGTTTAGTTCAAATTGATGAAGAGATGTGGCGTAATACAAAGTAAGTAGAAGAATACTATGGACATTTTGATATGGAATCTGGATTTATAATTAGCGTTGTAGAGAGCAGCGAATCCTTAAATTTCTCAATTTAATTCTTCTAGCAGCGATACATATTAATATGTTTACCATACCCCTTTTGAACGAAGTACCTAAATTGCACAATGCCTATGAAGCAAATTGCCTAAAGTCTATGTCTAAAACGCAGGATGCCTATAAAGTTTTAATGTCTATAAGGTTATAATGCCTACGAAGCAAAATGGCTATGTTGTTTAATGTCTACAAAGTATAATGCCGGTGATAGTTAATTGCCTACAAATCAATTAGAGTATGACAGCATCATTATGCACTTTACTCAAAAAGGATTCAGTACATTATTTCGTTTAATCACATTTTACAAAATTGATGTGAAACAATTTGTCACAAAGTGTTGTCATAAATGGTAAACCAATTTGGCCGACCGTACCTGAATGGAACCGTACCTGAAGCGCTCGTGACCCCGCGGTTTCAGTGTTCTGTAAACGATCACTGTAGTAAGCAACTTTCACTATGGCCAGTACTTGGAAGGGTGACCATCCATGTGACCACTTTGTGACATTTATTTGAGCGTTTCCGTGCTTCGGAAGGCACGTTAAGCCATTGGTCCCGGTTGCCAGTAAAATAGCAGTAGTTAAGTCAAGCTGAAGACCTTTTAGGAGGCTTGAAAAATTTCAACAGCCAGCAGTCACAACCTGCGCCTGTCTATATTAATACGGCTAACCACCTATCACGTGGAAAAATTCTAAAAAGATGAAATGTGGGCATAGTATACCTAGTAGGCCCACATTTCACCTTTGTCTACCCCTTCGGGGACCAAGGCGTGATTTTAAGTATACCTGAATACCCCCGTACCTTGTATTGTGCTGGCTATCTTCATTTTAGGCATTTCCATTCTTAGGCATTAAACATTGTTGTCAGAGTATGTTGTAGGCAAATTAAGTTTTTAGGCATCGTGCAATTAAGGTACTTCTAGTTTCAGGTATTTCGCGTTTTAGGTAGTATGCAGCAGTGGCATCGTGCAATTTAGGTACTTCGCTCAAAAGGGTACCATACATTTCACCCATTAAGTTTTTATTTTAGTTAAACAAGTTTTTTTTATTTTGTACTTCACTGTACCTCTTGTCACGCACACGAAGTCACTGTGTTTATACGAGGTTTACCCACACATAGGGCCGCGCGCACAGATGAGTTGAACTTACTATACCCAGTTTATCGCTGTAACCTACTGGGTATATATTATGCTATACCAGTTCATTATATAACGCATAGTTAATAAATTAATGATTTAAGAAATAAAGATTTATTGCCACTCACACGTTTTGTTATTTGGCTTCAACATATTTACACCCCCCCCTAAGTGAAGCCGCAGTTGTAGCTGTCTGGAAATGGAACCTATTGATTTTGAAAAAAAAAACACGCCCTGTATTATTACACCATACGATAGTGTTGCTATTACTTCGCAGAATTTGATCCTTATCAGTGACACTATCGTATGGTGTAATAATAAAGGGTGTGTTCTTTTTTCAAAATCATTGGGTTCGATTCCCAGCTAGGATTATTAGTTTTTCAAAAATCTAATGATGAGGTTTTAAGTTTTATCAAAATCGGGCTCGTGACTCCTTTGAGCATTTTTAGCTATTCCTTATAGTTTCGGATTTGGCCATCCAAGCCCTTTTCAAAAATTCACCCTGTATATACCTAACTAGCTGACCCGCGCAACTTCGTTTGAGTGATAATGAAGAACCGCTTGACTGATTTTGTGCAAACTTCCCATAAACTATCTACTAAATAGTCCAAACAAAGCCTAAAAGGTTTGGATAGGTGAGCCCATTCTTGAGTTATAAAATTACAACGAAAATTGGCATTGATTTTTATATAAATAGATATAGTTATGTATAACAATTGTAATGTCTGTTTCTTCCAGTTTATCAGTACAATCACTAAGCAATGTGTTGTGCAATTGTGTGGAGCCGCTAACCAAGAAACTAAAATAGACTGTGACATACAAAGACACTTTGACACAGCATAGGTACCCAGGAACCTCACGAAGTCACGATAGGTACATGTTATAAGGGGTCGTCCATTAATCACGTGAGGCCCGAAAGGGGGGGGAGGGGGTCTGACAAAAATCACGAAACATCACCATGGGGGGTGGGGGGTGTAGTAAGAAATCACGTGTATTTATTTCGAACAGCAACTTTACAACCCTGAATTTGAGATCACTGTAATTTCTGAACAACAAAACCTACAACATTAAAACTTGTATGGAATAATTCATAAAGCACTTAATTCCTTTCTAACATCAGAAATTAATTGAAATCGAATTACCTATGCGTTGATCATGCAACACAAAAATCATTTTGTTTTTATCGTGTCTCCCAAAGGAACCGCGCAGAATATCGGCATCAATCCGATCAATAATAATCTCAAATTATGTCCGTATTATTTAAAATGGTACTGTCTATAGTTTTGGCGTGATACAGAAAGACATACAAAAAAAACTATTTTAGCTTCAGTATCGGATGTAATAGAAGTTATATAGATAGAATGTCCAGTAAATAAAAATCTTGGAATATAATTACCAAATATATTCGACTCTCTATAGCTTTATTATAAGTTATATAACTTAGACTAGCCGATGCACGCAGCTATGACCCGTCCACCGATGATAATTTGTGTGAAAGCACCTCTCCTTGCTTCGGAGATGCCTCCAGAGCCCACCCGCTCACCGCTCAAGAGCGGTGCGATGCGAGCGAGAACCCCGGAAGTGTTAGGAGCCCCCGGCCGGGCCGAGCCGAACGTGAATAATCTTTGGATATTCATGCCGGCTGTAGTATGAGGAGGGACACCGCGGGGTTTAGTGGGTAGGACGGTCCCTTTTCGGGACCGGGAGCCCCACACACCGTCCCGGCTGCCCCCGCAGCTAGGATGATGGTGCCAAACCGCATTCCCCCCGTGACAAAAAAAACGCAGCTCAGTCCACGTGGATATCGATAGTCGTGACCAAAAGCATAATGATCGCATGGAAATTCATCCTTGATTTACCTAATTAAGGATGAATTTCCATTGTACATTAGTAGCATAGTACATTGTACTTTTGTTCATAACTTCGCTTCTATTTAGCCAACTGCGATCAAACCAACGTAAGATTTTAAGCTGGACTCACTGACACCTTCTTTATTAGCTCCAAAATAATAAATATTATATAGCAACACGACGGGAATAAATGCAACGGGAAATGTATTAAAATATTAATTAATATCTCTCTCTATTATGTGACGCAAACGAAGTTCCACTTTAGCTAGTATTCGTTTAGAAGTATGTATAGATTTATAACAATAGAGACTTAAAATTAAAAAAAAACTTTGTAGTTACTAAAATACACGTGATTCGGCCCAGGGGGGGAGGGGTAATCTGAAACCTCACCAAATATCACCAAGGGGGAGGGGGGGTCCAAAAAATGCCCAAAAAAACCTCACGCGATTAATGGACGACCCCTAAACGACCACAGTGTTAATATGCAGTCAAGAAATCACCAGTTTAAAAAAAAATAAAGATCATTAATAAATATATGAGTAATAGGTCTTTGCTTTGTTTCAACGACCGAGGACCTTACGAATTGTTAATTATTATGTAGTTAAATGATGAAATGAAACATTTTTAATAATACATCCATAAAAGCACCAACAGTACATGTTTCCCAGAAAGAGTTAATAGAAATTCATTTAAAGTTACAAAGTTCTCGTCAGATTTTTCAAAGAGAAAGAGGAAGAAGAGAGTAGGTAGATACTCTTGTAGAGTCATAAAAGATGTACTTAGTAAGTAGTCCTATTTAGAGCCCAATCTGAGAAGTCGAAATCGTTTTATTACGAAGTCTCAGTAACTGGAGTGTTCTGAAAAAATCACTAAAGCATCTTTCAAATGAGAAATATTTGCAACCGTTTCGGAAGGCCCGTTAAGCTGTTGGTCCCGGTTGCAGTAAAATGGCACTCATTATGCTAAGTTGAAGACCATGAGCGCGAATAAAATTTCATTAACCTGCGCCGGTCCGACCTGTCTTCACTTGTATATTGTAGAGAGTTTACACAGTAGGTAGGTACTGGATTTTGTAATTGCTTTCTTGGACTTACTTTCTTGATCAGTAAGCGTCATTTGTCTTTAGGTAGGTAGTTCTATAACCTGTAAGGCATGGTATGAAAAACATGAATACAAGAACGGTATTATGCTCAACCTGAGGCCATACGTCCGGTTGAATCTCGAGAACAACGAGTGTAAAGATGTGATATTGATGTTTATAATAAGCTGACGGGTTAAGTGGGTTAAGCTGATTAAGTTCCTGTGAAATGGTTATGGATAACTACAAATATTTTGCTTTAGATATTTAAACGTTATAAGTACCTACGTACCTACTTGCGTTTTCCATACTAATATTATAAAGAGGAAAGATTTGTTTTTTTGTTTGTTTGTAACGAATAGGCTCCGGAACTACTGGACCGATTTGAAAAATTCTTTCACTGTTGGAAAGCTACACTCTTTGCGGTGAACATAGGCTATATTTTATTCCCGTATTCCCACGGGAACGGGAACTACGCGGGTGAAACCGCGTGACGTCCGCTAGTATATTATAATTTTATAAGGAAAATAATTGTTGTCAATTTGTTTTTGATAAATTTAAATTAAAGAAATCAGAACAAGATACCTATTTGTTTTTTGTTACACACAGTCGACAGTTGGTTTTTACATTCAATCACCAGACAAATAGAGTGCAGAGGGGCTTATGTCGAGACTTTGTCTGTAGTCTGTGACTCTGTTTCATTAAACTACGTCACTAAGTCACGTGGATCATCTGTTCAAAGTTTGAAATAAAACAAAAATGACAACGTCAATCGGATTGAACTTTTACTTTCACGATAAACTTGTTAGAGAGGGGCAGTCAGGTGAGAACGATCTCACGGCTTCTTGTTATTGTAAAGCCTCGGCTGCATTCGTTTTGATTCCTGTGAATACTTACGACCGTGCCTGCAAATTATTAAGTACTACAGCCTAACATTATTTGTTCGAACACTGATGAAGTGATGAGTGAGACATACCTACATAATGAAAACAGAAAGGTTGCCAGGCAGAGATTGCTTTTAGCGATAAGGCCGCCTATTGTACACACGTAGATTAAGATCTTCTTTGAATATGTTCCTTTATGGTTGGTATGGTCCAATAAAGAATATTTTATTTATTTATTATTTACATATACACATTAGGTAGGTATCAGCAAGGAACTGCTGTGTGCAAGCCCACGGGTATGAAATAGCTATGGGGGAGATGTTACCACACAGATTATGAGGTTGCACCACCAGACACCGACATGGGGCCAAAGACAACCAACTGCAGACAATCCACGCGGTTCTGATTATTTATTTTTTACTAGCTGAGCCGACCGACGTTGTGCTGCCATAGCTATGAATACCTATGGAAATCGGTACTCCGAGTTGAACTTTCTTATTTTTTTTCCTTAGGAACCTTCTCCTGACAATAACAAACACAACAAAAAAAGAATTAGCGAAATCGGTCCAGCCGTTTACGCGTGATGTCGTGACCAAGGAAATATCAAAGACTTATATAGAAGTCTTTGGGAAATATGGATTCATTTTTATATACTTAATAGTTAAGTAACTATACAGGGTGAATTTTTCAAAAGGGATTGGATGGCCAAATCCGAAACTATAAGGAATAGCGAAAAATGCCCAAAGGAGTCACGAGCCCGATTTTGATGAAACTGAAAACCTCATCATTAGATTTTTGAAAAACCAATAATCCTAGCTGGGAATCGAACCCATTGATTATGAAAAAAAAACACACCCTATTTTATTTCACCATACGATAGTGTTGCTATTAAGGATCTTATTCTGGGAAGTAATGACATACGGCAAACTAAAGAAAAGTGCTCATCTTTAACAAAATACAACTTATTTGACGTTGACTGATTAATTGTTCAAAATGTAGACCATTGTTTCAATACATAGCTGGATTCGAGACCTCAAAGATAGTACTGCATTCAATATTATTGATTCCGTTTAGAATATTCTCCAAATAATCATTCTGAGCATGATTTAAAACACGGTATAGTTACGATCTATTCTGGGATTTTGAACGAAACAAAGTATGATACAAAATTTAGGTACATGAAATATGAATTCTATTAAAATTCCAAACTTTCCTTAAATTTGCCTTATATCATTACTTCGCAGAATTTGATCCTTATCAGCGACACTATCGTATGGTGTAATAATAAAGGGTGTGTTTTTTTTTTCAAAATCAATGGGTTCGATTCTCAGCTACGATTATTGGTTTTTCAAAAATCTAATGATGAGGTTTTAAGTTTTATCAAAATCGGGCTCGTGACTCCTTTGAGCATTTTTAGCTATTCCTTATAGTTTCGGAGTTGGCCATCCAAGCCCTTTTCAAAAATTCACCCTGTATAGATTATTATTTTATGTACTTACACACACACAAATGCCAATAAAACAAACAGCATTGTGCAAGGGCCTACTTATTTCTATAGAAATCTCTTCAGTAGACTTACCGCTTGCAAGTGGAGATTAAACTTTGCAAAATTGCTATGAAATTGACTTTTCGGTCGGAGGTTAAATCGTTCATTCTCTGTGAAGGCTGTGACACCACCACCATCTTTCTTTTGTTTTACGTGAGAGAAAACCCTCATGGATGTTATGCCGGACTCCTACCCACTAAAAAACCTCACGTGTCCTGCTAACAGACAGCCTACGGCTGGGAGCCCCGGGTAAGCCCTCGGAAGGATACCCCAGAACACAACACCGCCATCATACTTACCCGTTTCAACTCCACATACTGCCGTATGATACAGAGGTGTAATTGGGAATCACTTAGTTATTCTTTATTTTTACACCAACAAAATACAGTTCTATTATCTTATCAGCTATAAGTACTGCTATTCATTTATGCAATGAATATTTCATCTGATTTGGGGAATTCCCCGTAATACCTACTCGGGCTGTCGCGTATCGTGGGGAATACCTTCACACCTGGGCGGAAGGTGAATCATCAATTCCGTAGATCAGGGGTTCCCAACCCTTTTCACTCCGGGGCGCACATATAAGTTTCGAAAATTTTCACGGCTCTCTAACCTAACTAGTCGACATAGATATATATAAAGAGACGCACATAGCACGGAAAATACAATTATTCAATGTTAACACAATTTTCCAAAGCGTGTAACATGTCCTGACACTGCTACTCTCATTTTCTGCTCCCTTTTGTATCTGTTCCAACGAACGAACGATGAAGTCCTACGTCACTTTCCTCCGCTGACCGCCTCGTTGACGCCGTTATTCAATTGTATCCTCCGCACAATCCACTTTGACACGAAGGTGGCCAGTATGCCGAACACCCAGGGACCGACTTGTATATATAGGCCGCGGTTACTCCAGTGCAATAGGCCGCATTGCCTAGCAACCGTTATCCCCCGTTTCCATAAGGAAGTCGAGAGATGACCAGTGTTCTAAGTGACGAGTATCGTATCGCCACACGGAGTGACAACGTGTGTAGTGTGTGCGTAAAATTAGAATGCATTGTATTGCATGTTATTGCATGTTATTTCTGTAATTAAAATTGTGAATAGAATATTGGTCAACTTATTTTATGATCTCTTTTAATTTATACGCACAGAGGAGCGCCTCGCGGGCGGCGCGGCGCGGACGCCTTGGTTGGGAACCCCTGCTGTAGATTAATATGGTGGTAGCAAATAGTATAGATTAGATTATACTTACCGATGGTGATGCCTTTGCGGTTACGGTTATATTATATTTATTGCAAGAAATCTGTCTAAAAGACATGCTTATCTCATTGATGCAACAATTGCATCAGCATTAAACCATCATTATCCGGGCGCTAATGCCGATTGTGTCAAGAAACTTCCTCTCTGCCCCCATTTCACCTTTTAAAATGGCAGAGGCCTACCCCTTCGGGGATGAAGGCGCGACTGTACTTTTGTAAATTTAAAAATAGTTTTTTACTAACATATTTCAAATTTCCGATTTTAAAAGCTTTATATCAGTGTAATTGTAGCCTTAACAGGTTAATTAAAATAAAACTTACGTCCATACAAAAATAAACCACTCTTATCTTAACCCCCTGATTAGAGGCAACTGACACTATCGAATACATTGTTAGTCTCAACTGATTACAAAAACGTCCAGAAACTTCTACACTAGTTATCGCAGTGTATAAAAGAAGGTGTCAAATGCAAAATATGTTATTCCACTGTCGACAACCACAGCGCGAATATTGATAATTTATTTCTGCTAACTAAAAGCTGAAGTTGATACTTTGTTTTAGAAATAATGGGTATTACCGGATTATGGCCATTTGTGGAAAACGCCTGTAGCAATGTAAATGTTAGAGAGTTTAGCGGTTGTACAGCAGCTATCGATGCCACTGGTTTGTTACACCAAGGAGCTCACGTTTATGCGTGCGCTTCTAAGTTGATGCGAGGAGAAGACACTGATATGTAAGTTTATTACTTTTTAAATTCTCTCACAACGCCATCTAGGCAAGCTAATTTAAGCTTCGATTTGGTTGTTATCCAGTTTCTTTGGGGGGTTCTATCCCGCTTCTGAGGGGGTTAGAGGGGTGCAGAAACACGTCACCATCTGCTTCTGTCAGAACGGCGAGCAGGAAAGCCGCCGTTCTTTTCCCATCGATCATGGAAGCCGGTTCCAGTAGGAATATTGGAATAAAATATAATTTAGGTATGTCACCCGGGGATAGTGAAACTTCCCAACAGTGGGAGACTTTTCAAACCGGTTCAGTAAAGTTGGAGTCAAAATCGAACTTACGAGCTCCTGATCCACAGTCGCACTTTACGATCTGGAGAAGTCTAGACCAACGACAACGAACATTTCCATTTATTTATTGTTAGGCTTGTTCTAGTGTGGTTTTGTAAGAGACGTCCTTTTCAAATAAAGTAAGAGATTTCGTTTCGAGAATACGTACAAAGTAAAATTGTTGGACATTCTTTTACACCTCGCCATCTAGCCCAATCCAAGCTAACATAAGCTTGTGCTATGGGATCTAGATAGCTGATCGATTGCCAGCACTGCGAGGAACCAGCTAGGACTCAGCGCTCCACACATTGGTGAACTGCACAGCGTGGGCCCAACAGCGCCAGGTCCTCGTGGCAGGTCTGGACGTGAACATTCTCTCGCTTGAGACCATGGTGCGAGCCATGATCTCCAGTGGGAGTAAGTCGGACTTCTCTGCGTCTTTCTGTGAGCAGGACATGCTTGTGAAAGAGGCGGCGGGGATGGAGTGGAAGAGATCTCTCCCACCCGAGTTCCGCAGTCTGCGGAGGGGGCACCGCAGACTTGTCTTCTTGTCTTCGCCCAAGACTATTGGCCTCTATGACCGGGGGCCTGAGGACGGTATCTGCTCACCCTCCTTACAGGCCCAAGACGACAGCGTGACGTAATAGTTTCACGCACGCCACGCCCCCCAACCCCCAAGACGTGGTATAGCACCCGGTCCCCATAGTAGGTGAGGCCGCAGTGGCAGCCAAGGTCTGTTGGGAATCCTGGGGTCGGGGTCATCCTTTCGAGCTTACCCGGGGCTCCCGAGGCATTAGATAGGGAACGTGTGATTTTTAGTCGTTAAGAGTCCGGCATAGCATCCATGTAGGATTTTCCTAACGTTAAAAAAAATCATACGTAGGTATCGAACCCAGGACCCTCAATGCGGCAGTCGCATACCACGGCGCTAACGAGACCTAGTGTTAATAATAATTTAATATTTTGTTTCAGATACATAAACCATTGTATGCAATATGTGAATATGTTACTATCTAAGAACATTAAGCCAATATTAGTATTCGATGGTATGGACTTACCTGCCAAGGCTGAGAATTTATCCAAAAGGAGAGAGTAAGTTTTTTTCGTTTGGTGTAGACTAGTTGAATATTTGGAAAACATCATTTTCACACAGATTTTGTGGGGTTATATCTCGGTTATATCTATCTCAGTATTAGGTACAAGGGTTGACATATCATACATACGCTCTGTGATACCTAACACCCTGCCCAGGTGAGGCGAATAACGCGCGTTGGATTACTAACAGCATACCATGGCTAAGTGTCACCAAATCTCTGATTTGGTATTATCTTTTGGGGGTAACTCAACTACTCGTAATAAAAATATTCAAGGTTCCAGAAAGATGTGTAAGTAATATGACTGATGATGAATGAACCGTGTAGGTCGGCGAGTTACACTTTTTTAAAAAATCAATATACTGTTTGCAGGTAAATTTCAAATGTAGGCAAGCTTATCGTGAAAAAAAAAAAAATAACTGAACTTCTCATTGCAGGTTACGAGATGCAGCAAGAGAAAAGGCAGATGAATTGTTACATTCTGGGAAGGTAATCTATCAAAATAGTACTTACTTAGTGTAGATTGCACAAACAGTTTACTAAACTGCGTTTTAAAACTACTTCCTTGTAAAACCTACCTAATCTAACTTCTATTTCTTTTAATAGAACTGAAAATGGTTGAAAACCCATATAGAAAATATTTTGTGATTTTTCTTGTAGTGGAAGCCGAAAATGACTTCAAATATTCTTTGTCAGTCTGCACCCTGAAAGACATCACGCCGAAACTCTACTGAATCAATTTAATTCTTACTCGGCATAATCTGAGTTTATAATTCGAGGAAGGCTTTAGAATATATTTGATCTGATATTCTAAGCCGTTTCTTTGCGAAAAATAAGTAGTTCATGGTTAGGGAGCTTGGCGTTGTACGGCCATAATTTTCATTATTTAATATTGAGTTTTTTTTATTTAGAAAAAAGCAGCCCGGAAGTACGTATCACGCAGTGTAGAAGTCACTCATGACATGACACTGCGTCTCATCAAGGAATGTCGGAAGCACAACGTGGACTGTATAGTGGCACCGTACGAGGCTGACGCTCAGCTCGCGTATCTGAACATTAACAACATTGCGCAGGTCGTTATTGCAGAAGATACTGACCTCATAGTGTTTGGATGCACCAAGGTAGGTTCAATTTAAACTTCTGTATTTCTATACCTTGTTATTTTGTAGTTAGTACAATAAAGCACCTGTGCAGTTGAATCTTGAACGCTAACTTCGGGGGTAAGCCGGGGGCTGGAAGGGAGGCGAAGGAACAATCGATCTCCAAGAAAGGAGATTGCGGTCAGATTTGGGCAACTATCTATAGTTAGCTGATAGGTATCTGCTAAATGTTTGAGATCATCAACACATTGCTGGCAATACCTTGAAGATGACTCGCTATTCAATGATTGACAATATGACTAGACCGATATGATATTAGAGTGATCTTTTAGCGTATACGTAACGCATTTGGGGTGAGGCTGTGGAAAGTGCTGTGAGTCTTTGGTTATAAATCTGAACTTGCCAAAACCTCTGACAGAATAGGTATGGCATGCATTGCTCCAAGCTTCTGGCATGTGGTCTACTAACAAACGTTAATTTTCATTGATTTTCAGCGCATTAAATAGGTAATTATATTCTCTTTCACTACAGGTTATTTTCAAAATGAATTCTAACGGCTATGGCACTTTATTTGACCAAAACAGACTGCCATCGATCATGAAGTGTCCCACCGAATATTATTCATTTGACAAGTTTAGGCAGATGTGTATCTTGTCTGGATGTGACTACCTACCGTCGTTGCCTGGGATAGGACTCGCTTCGGCGCGCAAGTTTGTCTCTTCCACGCCGGACGCCGTCAATTACGTAAGTTGCTAATTAGAACTTACTTTTCGTAGCATTTAAAATGAATAGCATTTCCATGCTGCGATATAATTAAGAAAAAGAAAATTTAACTTGTAACCACGACCGATAAATACCTCAAACGAATTAAGGACTATCCTATCCACAAAGTAATAGACTTCTAGACAATGAGTTCCGAAAACAAAGTTGAGTTCAATGTTCGGAAGCTTTCAGATAGTTTATCTGGCCACAGCATCAAATAGACCTTAGAGCGTGTTGGTGGCCATGCCAGGTATTCAATGGGACCCGACATCTGGCCATAATCTGGTCGCAGGATATGCCTGTGGAGAAATCAGTGCGCCTTGGATGCCCCTCTGAAAGCTGCCGGCGAAAGCGACTACAGCTTATACTACAGCCGGCAGGGACATGTCCCTACAGAAACCGCTCGAGAGAGGATGTAATACACGACAAGTCCCGCGCCGCAATATCGGGGAGTGTGTTCCACCGAGTCTAAGGCGCCGCTTGGACAGTGACGGCACACAGGGTCCGACCCCGCTCCTTCCACTCTTCCGTTTCTCGATCAAAGTTGTAATGTAAAACTTTTTAAATTCAGGCGCTCAAGGATATGCCAATAATTTTGAAGAAACCGACTGTCGTAGTAACGAAAGCGTATCAGAAGAGTTTCCTGGAAGCAGAAGCCGCATTCAAATATCAGTATGTTTTCAATCCGCTGGATAGAGAAATGGTTCGGTTGAATGATCCCGATGATGATGAAGGTAATGTTTGTTTTGTTTTAATTTATGAACTTTTAACATAACTGGAAGGGCATTCTGTCAAAATGTCTGGTGTCTTCATACTTCATATAATAAATAAATAATTGTGGACATTCTCACACAACATCATCTAGCCCAAATTAGGCTAATATAAGCTTGTGCTATGGGATCTAGACAACTGATATACATACTTATATTCTTCTAAATATGTACATGTATTATACATAGAAAACACTCAAACTCCGAAACAAACATTTGTGGACAACACAAATATTT
This sequence comes from Miltochrista miniata, assembly GCA_933228765.1. Taxonomy (NCBI): domain Eukaryota; kingdom Metazoa; phylum Arthropoda; class Insecta; order Lepidoptera; family Erebidae; genus Miltochrista; species Miltochrista miniata. The sequence continues at coordinate 7,617,871 of OW121766.1, read as the reverse complement.
GGACCGACCCGAGAATTCAAATGTGACCGTGAAATTGAAAAATCTTTACATTGTATTCTACGTACCCAACAAACCTACGTACGTAATCATGCTAACCTAAAAGATGGTTAGATCATAGATTTAGAATTTTTCGGGGTTAGATTGAGGCATTTTTGTTTTTTAACGTGCGGGAAAATCCTGCATGGATGCTGTGCCGGACTCCTACTGACTAAAAAACCTCACGTATCCTGTCTAACAGCCTGTTAGGAGCCCCGGGAAGCCCTCGGAATGATACCCCAGGACAAATATAGGTTGAGGCCTTCGACTTGGCTTGACCGGCAACTGGTAACGACGACTTACCGTGCCTTCCAAAGCACGGAGACTTTGTATTGGTGAATTTTAAAATCGTTTTAATAGTTTCGGAGCCTCTGCATGATTACGAACAAAATATACAGATCTTTCCTTTTTCCTATTAATATTAGTACGTATACAAAAGCCGTTATTTACGAAATTTTTATTGTTTTGTTTCTCAGATTTCCATCAAGACTATTGTGTAAATGCTGGTGAACTGTTAAACTCGAAAACCGCTTTCCAATTGGCTATCGGCAATTTGGACCCTGACACGTTGGAGGAAAGGGATACCTGGAACCCGGATGACCGCAACAATAAGGTAAATACAACAGGAACACCCAAAAATTCCGAAATATGTTTTTCCGAATTTCAATATTCCGATGTTCAAAATTCCGAAGATTATAATTCCTAAGAAACAAAGCTCCGAATATTCAAAAGGACGATATTCATTTATCCGAAAGTCATAAGTACGAATTTTTATTTTTCCTTATTTCATTAGTACGAATAATCAAAAGACCGGACTGTTATTTTCCCGAAAAACATTATTCAGAATTTCAAATATCCGAAAATTTACTGTTTAAGTTTTTGTAATAAATTACGGTCGACTTGACCATACTATATTAAAAAAACGACCAAACAAAAACAAAGAACCACGATGGCTAAGGTCGGAGTTCCGCTCCGCTTCGCTTTCGCCTTAGCCTTCTAACCTAACCTATCCGAGTCGAGGTGTTAACCATAATAAGTGAATGGTTAACACCCCGACTCAGAGTACCCCGACTCGAATTGGTTAGGTTAGAAGGCTAAGGCTTCCGCCTTAGCCTTCTAAGCGAAGCGGAGCGGAGCAGAGCTCCCGCCTTAGCCTTCGTGGTTATTTTTTTTTGTTTTGTCGTTTGCCTTCCACTCACTTGGAAATAATATTTTCGGTAGTTAGACTTGACTATACTTTATTAAAAAAACGGGTGGAATTGGGAACATAAATAATCGTCTTTAATGATAAGTTTTCGGGTTAAAACAGGAACGGATGGAAACGACATTCACCCATTCGTATTTATGATATTTCGGATTTTTGATAATCGGAGTTCGTATTTATAATATGGCGGATTTTTAATGATTCGGAATTCAACGGTTCGGTTTCTTGAAATTCGGCATTCCGACAGTCCTAATTGTAAACATTCGGAATTGTAAAATTATGACTTTTTATAAAAAGGATTTATGAAACATCGGATTTTTGACTTTCGGGATTTCGCATCATTCGGACTTATGAAATTCGGAATTATGAAATTCGTGATTGTGACTTTCGGAATTAAGTTTTTCGTATTAATGTAGTGTACCCAAATACAACATTAACTTATTTATTTGTTTACGTAAGTACCTTCGATAAAATAAACTATGTTTTATTTGAGTGAAGACCTACACATACATCCCCTGGGACATCCTTCCGAGGACTTACCCGGGGCACCCAACCGCAGGCTGTTGGGCGTTACGTGAGGTTTTTTAGTCGGTAAGAGTCCGGCATAGCATCTATGAAGGATTTTCCCTCACGTTAAAAAGTAGGCGGAAACAATGGCATTGCATATTTCTGTAAGAAATATCTACCAGCATACGGGCGAGAGAACTTGAAGAAGTAGAAAAGAACGGTAACGGAAAGTAAAAAAGCAGGATAGAACTAATAAAATTAATAACACATACCTACACAAGAGCTCAAAATAGATAAAACAGTAAAATGTCTACTTTCCAAACATTTATTGTTAAACAGCTGCTGTGAAACATTATTATTTTATATCTACTTACATTATCTATTTACATTATAAGTTTATAACTATCCAAACTAAACTAGATAAGGCCCTCGTAATAATAGGTACCTAGGTATTAATAAATAGAAAGTATAGATGTATAAAATTTTAATATTCTATTATATCTCTTTTCGAAATCCCCAGAAAGTACCGGTGAATAATACCAATGTGAACAGCTATCCATCAATATGGAGCTCCGAATTCCAGCCTCATGTGAATAAGAATCGACCTTGGCACCGCTAAAAGATGCTGTCAATTTACCAATTTGTCTCAGGTAAATATATAGTAAACTTGCTCCAACACATCTAACAAGACGAGTCAGGCTTTTCTTCGCACAAAATTATCAGCCGCTGATGACGGAGTGGAAGAGAGACTGCTCACACTCCTTATAGAAGTATTTGCAGACAGTGCGGCGTGAAGTGAGAGATCCACATCCACTCAAGCCTCAAGCCTTAAGCCCCAAGAAGCGCGATAACAACCAAACCTCTAGGCGAGAACGGTAGTAGCCAAAGTCTGCGGCGAATTCTGGGATATCTTTCCGAGGAGTTACCCGAGATACCCCACCATCTTGTGGTTTTAGTCAGTTTGAGTCCGGCATTGCATCCGTGTAGTTGTCCATGTCATGTTTCACATCCTTCTCCACACTACTCCAATGGGTGTCCAGGTTTAACCCTCGGCTATAGATGTCTCATATAAAGAAATGGGTCATTTATTGTGCTGTAAAGTATCAGACTGAAATGATATTATGATATCGTGGCCTCTGTTTTCCCAAACGCCTAGTATGGGGTTATTTAAAAGGGGTTTTAGACGGTTTTTACAGGGTCGGTAGCGCGAGTGTAGCGCCTCTGGTGTTGCCAGCGTCCATAGGCTTCGGTGACTACCAGTACATCTGGTGGGCAGTATGCCGTCTGTCACCATATTGGTAGAAAACATATGGTATTCCCCTCTGGGCAGTGTGATAGGTTTTTGAAATTGGATATTTTTACTTTCAGATCTGTGTTGAAGAGCTGATAGATTGCCTGATAGATAGCCTGATGATATTTGGATTTTTTAATGGATTGACCATCACCGATATTGTAAATCGTGGCGTCATTGCCATGTGATTTTGTTGATGATTTTGTTACAAAAAAATAAAAAAAGTTTGGCTGGTCTACGTACTACATAAATGCGAACGCGCGATCGTCTCATCTTAATTGACTGAGTGAGCGTAGCGAACGAAAGTCTCAGTGTCGACAGTATGGGCGATTTTGCTTTTGGGCGTATGTCTGGTTGTCAGTTCCGGTCTAGAGGACGCATTTCTTAACCGATTTTCACCAAACTTGGCACACGTGTTCTTTGATTCAAAATACAACTTTTGTAAAAAGATTTTTTTGATATAGCGGAAAATGGGGGAGAAAAGGGGGGAGGACTGGTGTCGCGTTATTAATGAACGGATCTTGATGATTTTTGACGAAAATATGAAGAATAGAATTCGGGTATATGTGCGAAGGAATATAATGTGCGAGTCGGCCTCGCGCACCAAAAAACGGTACAGAATCACGTTTTTTGTAAGGGAGCCCCCCTTAAATATTAGATATTATTAATTTTTGTATTACCTTAAATATTTATTTGTAATACCTTAAATATTATTGTTTAATAGTATTTGATGTTATAGCGGAAACAGAAATACATTATCTGTGAAAATTTCAGCTCTCTAACTATCACGGTTCCTGAGATACAGATTCGTGATGGACAGACAGACCGACGGATAGCGAAGTCTCATGAATATTATAGGGTCCCGATTTTTATCGTTTGGGTACTGAACCCTAAAAATAAAGGGAGGGAAGTGCGAGTCGGACTCGCAAGCACTGGGTTCCGCACCCAAAAACGGCAAAAATTACGTGTTGTATGAGAGCCCCCTTTAAATAATATTATTTTTCTGATTTTAGTATTTTTTCTTATAGCGGCAACAGAAATACATCTGTGTAACTTTAAGTTCTCTTGCTGTCACGCTTCCTGAGATACAGCTTCATGACGAACAAACGGACAGCGAAGTATAGAATAGGGTCCCGTTTCCACCCTTTGTGTACGGAACCCTAATAGTATTAGGGTTTATTTACTACAACAAAAAGTTATTTACGAAATTAAAATTTTTGTTTTACGATTTCAGTTACAAAACTATAACTACTGTAGGTACGGTACCGGGTCCTTTACAGATATGCGACACATATAATAAGTGCCTCACAGAATTTTTTGGTTAGGTTTCTGGTAGCTCGCGAGGTCTACTCTTCGCAGAAGTACGAGTAATATTAATTCTTCTGTACGTGCGTTTGTCACCTAGTAAATAGGTAAAACCGTTTGGGAGGGCCCAAACGGTTTTACCTATTTGAATGAAATTTTGCGTATGTATTTCAAGCGCTCGTAGCCCCGCGGAATCAGTGTTCTGTAAACGATCACTGCAGTAAGCAACTTGCACTATGGCCGGTCCATGGATGGGTGACCATCCATGTGATCACTTTGTGACATTTATTAGAGCGTTTCCGTGCTTCGGAAGGCACGTTAAGCCGTTGGTCTCGGTTGCCAGTAAAATGGCAGTCGTTAAGCTAAGTTGAAGGCTTTATTTCAACAGCAGGCAGTCCAACCTGCGCCTGTCCATTTAAACACGGCAATACGGCTCACCACCTATTACGTGGGACAAATTATACAAAGGTGAAATGTGGGCATATTATATGCCTTTGCCTACCCCTTCGGGGATAAAGGCGTGACCATATGTATGTATGTATGTATTTCAATGGGTTCCTGGATGGTTTGAAATCACAATGAGGTGGTGCTGCGATCGGTTTCTCAGAATTCTCAGGACTACCGGTGGATGATCTCGTGGTAAATCTACAATATCGAAGTAAGTGTGTCCCAGGAAATGACCGGTATATTATGATTCGTACGTATTTACTTTTCCTCGAAGTTTCATAGAAGTTATGTACCTGAGTTGAAATGGCGATTGATATCTATGACATAGGTTTAAAAGTTCTACGATTAGGGTATGTAAAGGTTCCTCCATGAAAAACTGCGCGGTCCGAGGCACAATCTAAGTTACGTAGCTGGGAGCTTCCAAAAATGTCGAAAATAACCCTTGTTAGGGTTCCGTACCGAAGGGTAATAACGAGACCCTGTTATGAGACTCCGCTGTCTGCCTGTCACCAGGCCGTCGGTCTCGACGTTATAGCTGAATACTTTAAATTTACCCTCTGTGGGCGAGTCTACTATACAGCTCTAGATATGCATACACGAGATTTTTTGCCAATTTTAGTACGGGACCCTCCACGCACAAGTCCAACTTGCACTTGGCTGGTGTTTAAGGTTCCATACCTCGAGTTTCAATAATATTGATACCTAAGTACAACAACTCAAGTGCAAACCACCCACCATACTAACACAAATATTTCTAACTAGCTTTTGCCCGCGACTTCGTCCGCGTTTTCGTCGTTTTTCGTAAAAAAGTAAAAAAGTCCTTCCTCAGGGTTCAGTGGTTTTGATGTGAGAGACAGATTATCTTTCGTATTTTAGAAGGGAAATATAATATGTCAATCCACAATACTGTTAAAAAATATCGCAATAAGGAACCGCAGAATATTATTAGATATTAATAGCTGTACCCCGAGATCGTGTAACTCCTTGTATGTTATTATGTTAATCATTTTTTTTTTAATCATTTAATCATTTATTTGCCTTTAAATGGGGTACATAATTAAAAGTTAATGTGTTGGTAATATTGTTTAGATCACTTTCACATGAGGCTTAAGTAGGTACATATAATGAAAATACTTCAGCTAAAAAGCTTCCGGGTAAACTACGTTGAAAGTTGACCCCGTCCGGCACGTGAACATAAAGATTTCTAGAACTGCTAACCCGGGAAAGAGCGATATAATCTATACCTACTTCTATACTAATATAAAATATTATAAAGAAGTAAAGTTTGTGCGTTTGTTAAATTGTAAGGGGTAATCTCGGGATCTACTGAACCGATTTTAAAAATTCTTTCACCAATAGAAAGCTACGTTATTGTGGAGTGTCATAGGCTATATAGCATCACGCTACAACGAATAGGAGCGGAGCAGTAATAGTAAATGTTTCAAAAACGGGGGTAAAGTTATTCCTTTTGAGAGCTTCGTTGCGTGTGCTGCGTAAATATTTATAGTTATGTAAAAAATATGTACTACAACTGGACGCTTCGGGAGTAAACGCAACGCGACGGGAACAGGTAATACTCTCTCTTATGTGGCGCAAACGAAGTTGCGCGGGTCAGCTAGTTATTATATATAACTGACCATGTGAAAAACGACTGACACCGAGATCTACTCCAGCAACACGAAAAGTCTGCCCTTGAGCCTTATTTATTGTCATTGCATAACACACCGATACTGGGAATTGCGTTCTTTTAAATTGTAATGGAAAATTATTTGGTATTATGGGAATTCTGGGATTAAAGATGGTTTCTCCTGCACCGCAACCTGTTAAAATTTGAGCCTCGATTACATTTTGTTGCAACTGGGTTACTTTAAGCCGAGTTCCATTGCAAAGTTGTGGTGGTCTTAAATTTCGAATAAACTATTTAAAGACTAAAAGTCGCGCTGATAAGCACGGTTTCTCAATATCAATTATTGTCTGTCAATAAGGTCGAACGCTCTGAACGCATCAACAGCCAAATATTGAATGAAGCTCGCTCTCTTTTTTTTTTTAGCCCTACCACCGGGCACCACCCGGGAGCGAGGGGTGGAGGTAGATGACGCTACATGCGTACCACACGGCCGACCGTATGATTATGTCAGACTCTTACTGACTTATCTCTACCTTGAGGCTCTAGCCCTTGAGCCTTGGAGACTCGTCGGATGCGATCACCCTTCTAGGGAAGGGTGACGCAGCAGCTCGCTCTCGGACCTCCCGCCTTTTTATACCCTCGCCGCCGCGGCCCGTGTCGAGCGCGGCAACCGTTTCACAAAAATAATCCATATAGCATGATTCAGTATTCACGTGCGACGGTGCGATGGCTTATATAAGTTTGGTGTTTCTATACCGATTTTTATGATTCTTTTTTTATTGAAACGGTAATAATGTTAACTTTTTTAAATTAGGAATGAGTGAGAGTATTATAAACGTAAGAGTAAACAAATATAATCAGAATGCTCCGAACTGCTAAGCTATCAGGAGTTACACGTATTATTGTGAGCTTAGACCATATAACACGGGACTAGCCTTTGCGAACCACCGCATACAAAAATATTCTGCCAGTTTTCATACAAGTGAAGGGGGAAACACAAAGACATATAAAATTTCATTGCATTTAAAAATGTATTAATCGACAAACGCGTAATGGCTGTTGTGTGTTAATTGTTATTGTACAGTCAATTACAATGTAATGTACTAGTTTAATCATATAAAATCATATACTGATGTACAGGCTTTACATAAAGCGTAAAGACCAAATGGTCATGTGCAATGGCAGAAAACAATGCTTAAGTAAGGCGCATCCTGTGGTTAGATGATCTAAGATTGTGAGTCAACCATAAAAGATAGACATAGGATATTTTTTAGACAATTTTATGTAAAATACGAATATGTATTTCCGTCATACATGATTTCTATGTAACTTTAACCATTAAGGCTGCACACGCGACGGAAGTTTAAAAAATGGAGCAACTTCTCCCGTTTTCCCATAATTTCCCTTCACTACTCTGCTCCTATTGATTTAGCGTGATGAAAAGTATACTATAACCTGCACAGGAGTATGAAGAATAATTGTATCAATTTTCGTTAAAGTCCGTCGAGTAGTTTTTGTTTCTATAAGGAACATACAGACAGACAGACAGACAGACAGACAGACAGACAAAAATTTTACTGATTGCATTTTTGGCATCAGTATCGATCACTAATCACCCTGATAGTTATTTTGAAAATATATTTCATGTACAGAATTGAACTCTCTACAGATTTATTATAAGTATAGATATATCGTAAATATTTCCCTCAACCTTGTCCTGCGACCTACAGACCATTGTTAGAGTCGCGTTACGCCATAAATTTTATCAGATTCATTTAAAATTACCTTATTTATCGTACGATTGCATGTCATACGTTTAATTACGTGGGTAATATGTGGAAAATTAGCTGCCTAACACAAACAGTACTGATTACAATCGTAACACAGTGACAATAGCAATGTTTGTGTAATAATTATAAAGACTAATGAGTAGGTACCATAGCATATTTGGCTAACCCCCCCAAACACGCGGGGTAGCACCCGAATCCAAGGTTTTTAGTCGGCTGGAGTCCGGCATAACATACCTGTTGGATTTTCCTCAAAAAAAGGCGTATTTGGCTGCACTCTACCACAGCCTACAGATTTCTCTTTATACTAAATACGTTATCTTTTTAGCTCATTCAAAGTTCATCGCTTAATCTCGTCAAATGATTGCTGTGCAATTGAGTGGGACAAAATACACAAAATAGTAGCCCGCTATAACTTTAAGTTTTGAGGTGCATTGAGAGTTTTGTAGTGAAGAGGTACGTTGACGAGCAAACAGGAGAGTTACGGTCGGTGTTGCAGAAGTCGTTATAAATGTCCAGCTACTAGGCCTCGAGGTAGCTCAGTGTTAGTCTAACGTCCTGTTTCTAGGGGACAGTCGGAAAGAGCCATCCCACAGGTCCAGCTTAGTCGTACGAGGCATCAGCATCGATTGGCGTGAGCCATCAACTCGTGCTCAGTGGGCGACAGGACATCGACTAACACGGGTGAACCGGCACGGCCAATACCAAAACTTACTCTACAAAGCGTGTACAGTACAGTACACACAGTACACTGGTTTATATATTTTTCACAAGCAGAGCTCTGCTTACGGACTACGTTTGTTGGTGAGGCATTGCTCTTGTAGTCGCCCAGAGCTGATCGTGTTGGCACTGGAAATACTCACCAAAACTCCTTGGCACCGTTCTGCCCTAACAGAGGTGATTTAGGATCTGCGGTAATTTAACAAAGCCAGCCAGCCACCAGCAAGGGCCAGGTTTACCTTACAAAAGTCAACCTGAAACCAGACCTGGACACGGCTATTCATTCCCAGATGATTGACGTTGAACAGGCTGCATTAGATATCCTACATCCAGCCTGCCCAATATCAACTGGGAATGAACTGCTGTGTCCAGATCTGGTTTTAGACACGTACGTCTCTACGTGTATCAAAGCTGGATCACAGCACAGGCATACGGATGCCTGTGTTGTGATTCAGCTTTGGTACCCAACTGATGGAATCGAATCGATTGAATTCACCATTGTTCCTTCTGCCGGGGTAACTAGGTTTACCCAAAAATGGACGTCCCGATTCCCATAATAAAACGAGTAGCTTGATTAATTGTAAATTTGACGGTAGTCTAATAAAGTTTATTGTTTTTTTTTTTTTTATACTACTTAGGTGGCAGACAAGCTTACGGCCCACCGGAAGGTTGGTAACCGTAGCCTATAGACGTTTGCAACACCAGAGGCGCTACACACGCGCTGCCGACCCGGGCGCAGGTTGTGACGACCCACAGTTGAAATTTTTCAAGCCGCCCATCAGGCCTTCAACTTGGCTTAACGACTGTCATTTTACTGACAACCGGGACCAACGGCTTATCGTGCCTTCCGAAGCACGGAAACGCTCGTAAATAAATGTCACAATCACAAAGTGGTCCACGTGGTGGTCACCCATCCATATCCGACCATAGTAAATGTTGCTTACTGCAGTGATCGTTTACAGAACACTGAGTCCGCGGGGCCACGAGCGCTCCACTGTTGGAGTTTGTTAATTTAATATCATAAAGCAAGCGTTTCTAGCATCATTAAAACTTATTTTATAAGCAATAAAACGTAAATTTCACCAGTTACACGTACCTATTTGTGAATAGTATTAACTTGGCAAAATAGTTTTGTGAGTTGGTTACAAATTTATTGTCTTCATTCATTTCTGAAATGATTTGTCACTTCGAAATTATAACATGGGCTGTTTGTCACTTAATAAAATTTTCATACCTACAAAATCTTATCTTCCGTTTGGCTACGAAGTCTATTAAATAAATCGATGAAATGAGAATGACCGATAATAATTGTGTTATCGGTCAATAGACTGACGCTAAAAAAAGAAAGCTATCGAGATAGAGACATTGTTTATTATAGAATCGAGATTACACATTTGGCAATTTACGTCATAATTTTTGAGTCCGTGGCGGGAGACGGTGATGGGATTCTACAACTTACGGTAGTCCATATGAGCGCAGTATTCCGCGTCTTGGGGAGGGGGAGGGGGGGGGGTTGCAGCAGCCTCCTCACCGTCCTCAAGCGCCCGGTTATGAAGGCCGATAGTCTTGGGCGAAGACACGTCTGCAGCGCCCCGCCGCGCCGCAGACTGCGGAACTCGGGTGGGAGTATTTTCTCCCGCTCCCTCTCTCCACCAGTGTGTGGAGCGCGGTGTCTTCGCTGCTCATCTCGCAGTACTGGCACTCAGCCGTGGTTTCTCGGTGCATTCGCCACAAATACTTACCGAAGCTTCCGTGCCTGGTAAGCATCTGAGACAATCAGTGGGAGCCGTGGCTCCTCTCCAACCACTCGTCCAAGACTGGTGTGACCACCTCGATTGAGGCGATTTCCCCCCTTTTTTGCTTAAATCTTACCTTCCAGGTCTCCATGGTTTCCTGTCGGAGCTGGGACCGCCGAGCCTCGATTTCTCAAGACGCAGGCCTATGGCCGAGCTCCAGCGCCTCCTTGCGCTATTTAAACAGTGACCCTTGGCTTTCGTTTTTAGGTCCCATGGAGGGGTCCCGGCTATATACCAGAATGTGGATGAAGTGTAGGGTAGGGCTCACACCCAAGAAAATTCTGAATGAATAATTATTTATTTTAAGAGAAAGCTTAAGCAGACACAAAAAATTAACTGTTTTCTTTTCGAACTGTAAGGATACCGAATTTTTATCGAAACAGTATTAAAAATGGCTGGTACTGCATTCACGAAACAATTGTTCCTCACAATAATAGCGGAAGCGCAGAGAAGCTATATTAATTTCATATTGTTCTATCACCCAGCATACAATAACAAAGTTTCATGAATGTTATTCCCTTGGCAAGTCGAAAAGACGTTTTTTTCGTTGTTCTACATTTTCTGAAGTACACAATAAATCATAATCAGCTTGAAAAGTTGTTCACAAGTGACTTATTTCTCAATTTAGAGCCGATATCGGCTCAGGCCATTAACAATTGATAAATGGGTGCTGGAAATAAAGTTGATGGCGTGATGGGTAATACGATATACCTCGAGCACAGTATAAATATATGTTGTTTAACCAGTATTGTAGCTCCCTACAAACGGACGAAGCGCAAGCTATACCTACGAATCTCGTTTTAGGGAAGCCTTTCAGCACGCAAGCAGCGTCCGCAGTCGCGATTGTGCCCAGTAGACGAATGGACGGTGTGTCGTTTTTTAAATAGTAACCGCGCGTGTTTTATTTACTAAAAATATTTAATATTACAACTAGAGTCTATTGTGCTTGTTTTGGTTGCATGAATTCGTCAATAACGCACCCAGAGATAACGTTTTTTAGATTACCTGGAAACTCCGAAAGGTAAGACTATACATTGATTTTACTTAAGTACTAATTGGTATTATACTACTAGTTGACTAAAGTTAAACGAAGTAGGTATGTTTGTGTCTAGTTTTAACTAGACTTGTGCTTGCTCAGTCAGTGAACGGTGCGATCCAATATAGTACAATATAAAAAAAAAAACTAGTTCAGAATTCTAGTACGTGTAGGTAGTACATTTAGTTCCGTTGTCAGTTCGTAGTTATTTAATTGAGAGCAATGATTTAGGTATGTTTCAAGAGTATTCATTTCTTTGTGGATGACCGATGTTACAGTACACTTAGCACCGTATGACTGCCTCTGTGGCGTGGTCGGTATTGATACCGCCTGCGGCGCTGGAGGTCGTGGGTTCGATTCCCACCCGAGACAAATATTTGTGTGACCCATAAATGATATAGAAATGTCTCAAGAGTCTGGTTGTTTCTATGTATAATATGTATGTATTTAAAAAGTATATTAGTATTAATATCCGTGGTCTGATACCCATAACACAAGTGAAATGTCCGTGAATAAAAAATATAAAAAATTGACAGCATTTTTGTTACCTTTGATTTTTATTACACGCATAGAGACAAATATGAACTTCCAAAGTTCAACACAACTTGACAATGTACGAAAAGTACTAGTGTACTAGAGACTGACTAGAACTTTCAAATCGAAAAATTTTGTAAATCAAAAATTTAACGCAATGATTATAAAGACTAGAATTCCGTGATTCTATCACTGACGAAACATGTGATGAGCCGATTATTAATGTCTACGCCGCTTACAAGTTTTCAAATTTCTACACCCGTCTCACTCAATCGTTAGTAGATAACGGGCGCTGCGCCGCCACGCCGCTGCCCCGCGCCGCCAGCCGTTGCGGGGATATTATATTATTGCTCACAAAGTATTTTTTTGTTTAAATAAAAAAGGTACATATTTACTCGAAATGAAAGCCGGTTGTCAGTAAAACAACAATCCTTAATACAAATTGAATGCCTTGTGGGCGGATTGAAAAAAATCAACTGCATTAGGCTCACTATCTATTACGCGTACGTAAAACTATATGGTAAAATGTGGGCGTATACTATGCTTCTGCCTACACCTTCAGGGATAAAGGCGTGACTATATGAATGTATGTATGTACATATTTACAATCGCAATACTAAATAGAAAGTCAAAGTAGGCACATATATTATTAAAATGCTGTAGGTGGGCAGCCCTATCGCATGCTTACGTACCGCGCGGCTGTAGGCATTTATTTCTAAAATCCGGCCGAGTCAAACTACAGTATACAGTGCCTCGAGTGTTGTTTTTTAGTGTAGTAGGTACCTACTGGGCGGTGGACTTGAAAGGTTAATAGGTATTTTATGATGTTTCTCATCTTACTTATTATACATGCGATAGTGTGTGAGTCTGAATGTGTAGGCTTGTCTGAATGTTAGCGCAGGATGGCGCCCAGGTAACAGCAGGATGTCTCTATCCATTTTAACACGGCAATAGGGTTAGCACTATGGTGTAGTAAACGTTTAAAGACTACGGTAATCTTTCTAGATCAGCTGAGCCGTATGCTGTCTGCATAGCATTAGTATAAACGTTTATCAGTCGGCTAGGAGATTTTATAGCTCAAGCCAAGCTTTGCTTAGTTTTTAACCCCCGACGGAAACCCGGACGGGGTGTTATAAGTTTGACGTGTGTGTGGGTGTGTGTGTGTGTGTGTGTGTGTGTGTGTAAGTCTGTCTGTGGCATCGTAGCTCCCAAACGGATGAACGGATTTTGATTCTGTTTCTTTTGTTTGAAAGATGGGTTAGGGGAGAGTGTTCTTAGCTATGTTTTATAAAAATCGGTTAAGCCATTTCAAAGGTATGAGGGATGAAAGTGGGGATGAAAAATTAAATTTGTTCGAATATACCAGTGTTGGGTATCAAATGAAAGGTCATATCTTATACATCACGATACCGCAAGTTTTATGAAAATCAGTTAAGCCATTCGAATGATATGAGGAGTGGAATGTATTGCTAATTCTGTAACCACACTCCGCGCAATTCGCATTACCTCTGAATAATTATTGATAGACTATTCGTCATTGTTGACATTAAAAACCTCTTTAAAAAGCAAAAAATAAAAAATTAAATTAAAAATTTAAAAAACCCCCGACTCACAAAAAAAGAACAATAAAAAAACCTGTAAAAAGTAAAAAAATAACTATTATATTATGACCTATCTACCCTAAGTATTGAACCTGTATTATTATTATAGGTAGCTATATTATTTACGTATTCATATATTTTACTAACAGTTGGTCTCGTCGGGGGGACCGCTCTATACCTAAACAGAGACAGACGTACGGTTAGGTTATGATTAGGTGAGCGGTCCCCGACGAGACAAACTGTTAGTTAAAAATATGAATAGGTAAATAATATAGCTACCTATAATAATAATACAGGTTCAATACTTAGGGTAGATAGGTCATAATATAATAGTTATTTTTTTACTTTTTACAGGTTTTTTTATTGTTCTTTTTTTGTGAGTCGGGGGTTTTTTAAATTTTTAATTTAATTTTGTCTAGAGGACGCTGTGTTAAAAATGTGCCATAACACTTGGGTACTATAATCATTTCGAAAAATAAAATTATCGAAATAATATTAAACAAACCGCAGACATAACAAACCTCTTTCATATTTTACCCGTACTTAAATCGAGGTATCCGGGTATTTCACAATGTGGGTTGCTAAAATAATATCTAACGAGATAAAGTGCACCTACACAGTAGGCGGCGCCACACAGTGACAATACTATAACTCAGAACTCAAATCCTCAAAGTCATTGAGCAATCCTTAATGTAAATCCTTAACGATCACTGCAGTAAGCTACATTTACTGTAGCTGGTTATGGATGGGTGAACATCACGTGACCACTTTGTGACAGTTGTTTACGATCGTTTCCGTGCTTCGGAAGGCACGATACCTAAGCCGTTGGTCCTGGTTGCCAGTAAAATGGCAGTCGTTACGCCAAGGTGAAGCCCTTTATGGCGGCTTTCGCAACCTGCCTGTCCATATCAACACGGCAATACGGCTCACCACCTACTACGTGGGACAAAACTAAAAGGTGAAATATGGGCATATAATGTGCCTCTGCCTACCCCTTTGGGAATAAAAAGCGGATCATAATTTATGTCAGAATATTTCATCTGATTCGGGGAAATCCGCTTTTATTTTTTTTTTTTTTTGTTTAACGTGAGGGAAAATCCTCATAGGATGTTATGCCGGACTCTTACCGACTAAAAAACCTCACGCCACGCCTAACAGCCTATGGTTGAGAGCCCCGGGTAAGCCCTCAGGAAGGATGTCCCGTGACTCCCAACAGACCTACGGCCGCCAGTGCGGCCTCGCCCAGGGGGTGGCTCGGGTGCAATCCCGCGTCTATGAGGGGTTTCGGGTGTGGCCCCGCTTCTAAGGGGGGGGGGGGCGTGCGTGAGTTGTTCACGTCACGCTGCCGTCACGGGCCAGAGGGGCAAGTGCGAGTTTCGGTGAGCGCCTGTCGACATTCACGAACGAGCGCGTTATCACCGATTTGTATGGGATCGAGACAAGTTCCCGCGTTTACAGCTAGGTGGCGGGGTCTCGATTCCAAACGAATTGGTGAGCCGTGAATGTCGACAAGCTCACGCAAAAACTCGCACTTGCCCGTCTGCTTCTGTAAGGACGGTGAGCGGCCCTCTCACCGTCCTCAGACCCCCGGTCATGGAGGCCGATAGTCCTCGGCGAAGACACGTCGGCGGCGCCCAGGGCGCCGACTGCGGAACTCGGGTGGTAGAGTTCTCTCCCGCACCCGGCCCGCCGCCTCCTTCGCGAGCATGACCTGCTCGCAGAAAGAGGCGGCGCAGTCCTACTTACTCCCGCTGGAGAGCATGGCTCGCACCATGGCCTCGAGCGAGAGAGTGTCCACACCCAGACCCACTACGAGGACCTGGCGCTGTTGTGCCCAC
Organism: Miltochrista miniata; assembly: GCA_933228765.1. Classification (NCBI taxonomy): domain Eukaryota; kingdom Metazoa; phylum Arthropoda; class Insecta; order Lepidoptera; family Erebidae; genus Miltochrista; species Miltochrista miniata. The sequence continues at coordinate 7,602,142 of OW121766.1, read as the reverse complement.
GCCGTGCACTCCACCAGAGTGTGGAGCGGCGTGTCATCGCTGCGGTCCTCGCAGTGCTGACACTCGGCCGTGGTTTCCCTGTGTTTTCGCCACAGATACCTACCGAAGCTACCGTGCCCGGCAAGTATCTGTGTCAACCGGTAGGAGAGAGCACCGTGTCTTCTCTCCAGCCACTCGTCCATGACCGGTCTGACGGCCGCGATTGTGGCGAATCCCCCCTTTGGTTGCTCAAGTCGCACCTTCCATGTCTCCATGGTTTCCTGGTGGAGCAGGGTCCGCTGGGCCTCGATTTCTCGAGACGCAGGCCTTTGGCCCCGCTCCAGCGCCTCCTTGCACCATCTGAACAGTGACGCAAGGGCTCTCGCTTCCAGGTCCCATGGAGGGGTCCCGGCTAGGAGACATGCCGCCTCACCGGATCGGGGAAATCCCCTTAATACCTATTCGGGGCTGTCGCGTATCGTGGGGAATACCTTCCCACCTGGGCGGAAGGTGACGCATCAAATCCGTAGATCAGGGGCTCCCAACCTTTTTTATAAGGCACACATAATAAGTTATGAAAATTTTCAAGGCTCTCTTATCTAACTAGTCGATATAGAAAGATGACACAGAAAATATAATTATTCAATCTTAATACAATTTCTCAAAGCGTGTGTCGAGTCCTGACACTGCTACTCTCATTTCTTGTTCTCTTTTGATTTTTGAGTGATATTTTCTTTTAATCATTATGACGGAAATCCAGCACAAATTTGTAGTTGCAAAAGGAATGAAAATTTGGGCGTTCTTGATGTCTAAGTAGGAATAAATATCTAAATCTTCATCATCTTACAATATCAAATGAAGCCTTTTGCCACTTTCCTCCGCTGGCTATAGCCTCGGTGACGCAGTTATTCAATTGTAACCTCTGCAAAAGCCACTTTGACGATGACCAGTAGGCCACCCACCCAGCAAACGACTTGTATTACTGTATGCTTACCACGGCGCTTGAATTGGGCACCCCTGCTGTAGATTAGGTAGCAAATTGTATTTAGATTAGTAGATTCGATTATACCAGTGATGATGTTATTTACGGTTATATAATATTTATTGAAAGAAATCAGTTTAAAAAACATGCTTATCTAATTGATGCAACAATTGCATCAGCTTTCAAACCATCATTATCCGAGCGCTAATGCCGGTTATGTCCAGGCTTTCCTACTCCTCCAATTGACGCTGTCTTCGGCACTCTTACATAGTATTGTATTCTCTTTGTTCGGCACCCCCTGTTGTGGTGTCTACAGCCAGCATAATATATACCCTTTCACGTTTATGAGACATTTATTATTTTACTAGCTGATGCCAGCAGCTTCACCCGCGTAAAATTTGTTCCCGTTCCCGCTTCTCGTGTGAACTTATTCCCGGCATAAAAAGTAGCCTATGTGTCATTCCAGACTATAATGTATGTACCTACCTACCAAATTTCAGCCCGCTCTGTAGAGCCGTTTGAGCGTGAAAGAGTAACAAACATCCACACTCACAAACTTTCGCATTTATAATTTTAGTAAAATTTGTTGCGAATATGGGTGATTAGGTAAGTAAGTACAAAGGTTTAGTTCAATTCAATTCAAAAACATTTATTTCGCATACCTAATCCTAATACATAGGCACTTGCGACACGTCCATGAATACAAAGCAAAGTCATTACCACCAGTTCGGAACGACGACGCCCCCTTGAGAAGAACTGACAAGAAACTCGGCGGGCTTTTCTTTTTGTGCTCTATTTACAATAATTTAAACTAAAAATCTCAAACTACTTAATTATTGCTTGAGAATGCAGTAGAGCAAGTCCGCCATAAACCTTATCTAACAAAATATTCTTAAGTTGTAACTTGAATACATCTCTACAATTTAATTCTTCTAAGACATTAGGTTGAGGACGGTACCTATATTATTATCTATTTATATTCTTGGCCCCATTCAGAATACACTTTTACTAAAAAGAAAAATTAAAAGATTTAATTTAAAAGAGAAACAGAAAGAGAAAATAAATGCATAACTGATTTTGGAAATAAATAAATATTGTGATTCAATTTTTTACACATCGCCATCTAGCAAGCTACTATAGGCCAAAGACTTCTTTAAAAAGAGGTAGACCTGCCCGACGCACCAATTTTTGAAGCGTATAAACTGAGCTAGTTAGCGCGGTTGCGCGCAGTTCGCACTGACAGTGTCAGTGCGAGATACGACAGTGACATAGTGTCAGTCTGACACTATGTCACTGTCGTATCTCCCACGATTTAACAACAAATGTGTATTTTTAACGTGGAAAAGTACATAATTATCGTCTTAAAAGTGCTTAAGACTTGGTAGTTTACGAAGGAGTACAAATTTATTTGGTTAGTACGCACAATTTATGCGTAATTAATAATTTTTCATCAATTTTATGATTATTCTTAATCGTATTAACCCACCAAATTGTACATGCCTAACTAATCTGACGACCCCAATGCTTTTGTTGTACTACCCGTTCGCTCTAACTTTGCCGCTGGCGTAGAGGCGTATACCCGATTTTTTAATTAGACGAAGTAAATTGACAGTAGCTAATGTCACTTCGTCATAGAAAATAAGCAACATTGTATGAAGAAGTGACATTAGTTGCTGTCAATTTACATCGTCTAATTAAAAATTCGACTTTAGTATGGAGCCGAGCGGCAAAGTTAGAGCGAACGAGCTATACTTCGTTTTTTGACAGCATTATACTTGCTGAATATGCCAAGCGAGCTTCAAGGCACGGGGATTCCCCGAATAGTTATAGTTCTACGCAAGTACGGTTTGCAAGAAAATTTAATTTGTTTTACTTTTTGGGTAGGTACTTACAACGATTGTGATCAAATCAGTCATTATAATGCCATCTTGTGTACTTAGATTTTGTAAAAATTACACATCAAAATGCAGTTACCTTTCACAGGTTATTTTAAGATTATTATATTAACTTTTTATGAGATTATTACATCATTCATTGACGAATACTATTACATTTTTTTTGTTTCTATTAGCTTTCCTCAAGATCAACTACGTCAGCAAAAATGGGTTGAATTTGTCAGACCGGAGCGGTCGGAAAGCGATTGGATGCCCAACCCAATACCTATTCCAGAATATGCTATACAGGGTGACCCACGGCTATGTCACATGGAGGGAAAGTAACTTAAATATTGTAGATGGAACATTTTACTGAAAGAAGACATTATTTTAATTTAAAAAACAATTTAAACTGCATTCATAGAATTTTAAATATGTACTTACATGGTTGAGTCGGGAATCGAACCCGCTACACAAGAATAAATAACCACCCCGTAGGTTTATCATACCGATCGAAAGGCTTCATCATAAGGATTTTTTTTGATAAGTAACATAGTGTCAAAAATAAAAGGAAGACTACAAGTTTCAAGATTGGGGGGCTTGTAGTTCAGAAATTACAGGCATCTCAACTTTCGCCAAGCTTAGAATTCAAGGGTTCCTACGAATGAGAGGGTAAATCTAAACGGGCGTGTTGGCTTAATCATAAAAGAGCTTAGTTATTAAAGCTGTTGTAAAATAATTCTTTCTGATTTGTTTTAGAATAGCCTTAATCTTTAAGCTCTTTTATGATTAGGCAAACAGGGCCGTTTCAAACAGTGCTTGACGAGTCTGATGAAGAATTACCTCTCTTTTCGTGCACATTATGTGACGTAAACGAAGTTGCGAGGGTCAGCTAGTCTACAATATTTAAGGTACTTTCCATGTGGCATTGCCGTGGGACACCATATATAAAAGTAGTAATAATTGCATTGATTTTTAAATAAACTAGGATTTGTCATTAATTTATTCCTGAATAATATAATAAGTTCTGTTGTTCAAATGACTAGTGAGAGCCGCCTTGAAAGTGGTTATAGAATATTACACACATTTAGTGTACATTTCATTTTATTAGTTCCAGTCTTATTTGTGACAGGCAGAGCCTCTCTTCCTTGTGGCCTAAATTAATTTAATTATTTATTTAATTATTTTCTATGTATAATATGTATGTATTTAAAAGTATATAAGTATTAATATCCGTGGTCTGATACCCATAACACAAGCAGGTTATTCCTAGCTTACTTCGGGATCAGATAGCGTTGTGTGAGATGTCCGTGAATATTATATGAAGACGACTGATTACTTATTAAATTGGGATTTTATTTAGCATAAACGATGTTCCTAAAAGTAAATTAGGCGATGGTTTTCCTTAAAAACGTATAGGTATTATGTTTGTTGTACTATGGAATTGTTAGACAAACTATTTTGAAAATAGTTATTCGTTCAGTAAAATACATAGTTCTGCAAACACCATTAAACAGTACATTTAATTTGATTTATTTGGTGTACATAATTAGTGTTCAAGTCAGTATTTTTAGTTTGACTTTGAAATATTTTGTTCGGAAAAGGGGAATATTCTGATATCGATTAAAATACATGCCTTAATTAATAGGTATATAATCAGTTTTTTAAGTTTATAATTAAATATGGACATCATTGGTAAATTTTGCATTTTATACCTTTATACCTACTTAACATTTTTCTGCAGTCTGTACGTGTGATACAGAATCGTAAAACTTCGAGAGTATTCGGTGGTACTCGGCTTGTAATTGGAGTCCATACGCCTTCTCTTTTACTCTTGTTCTATTTGTATATTGCTATTGCAGTTACAATTACGTAAATATAGTTTATTAGTGAGTGTAGTTTTAGCAATGTGTGTCTATGAGGATTGCTTTTATGCTTTCGTTTCTTATAGTAGAACGTATCTACCTCATTTTATATAGAAATCTTTGCTATAGGCTTGTGGTAGGTATGAGATCTGTATAGGTGCCTAATATAATATACTAGCTGACCCGCGCAACTTCGTTTGCGTCACATGAGAGTGAGAAAGAGAGAGGTATGGTATTAATATTTCGAGTATTATAATGTTTCCCGTTGCATTTACCCCCGTCGCGCTTATTCCCGTCGTGTCGCGTCGCTTGTATTTATTAGAGCTGAACCGCATAACTTCGTTTGCGTCACATGAGAGTAAGAAGGAAAGAGTTGTTAAAGTGTTATAATGTTTCCCGTCGCTTTAACTTCCACCTATTCGTTTTTCGGTATGGAACTTATCGTGTGCGAGTCCGACTCGCACTTTCGGTTTTTATCATTCAGTTGACTGGCTGCCACTGCAGACCAAGTTTACTCCCGTCTCGCGTCGCTCATACTTTAAAACTTACTATGAGGGTTATTGTAAGTGAATCTTAAAATATAGACATATGCTATTTAGGACTTTTTTCTATAACTTTTTAAGAGGAACAATTTTGTGATATATAATTTTTACGTAACTTTAACTATTTATGCAGCGTCCGCATTGAAAGCTCTCAAAAGTAAGAAATAATCCCCGTTCTCGAAACATTATTCATGGCTGCTTCGCTCCTATTTGTCTTAGCGTGATGTTATATCACCATTAGCCATCATCAATAAATGGACTATTAAACTATAAAATATTTTTTTAAATACAACCAGTAGTTTCTGAGATCCTAGCACAAACAAACTCTTCAGTTTCATAATATCGTGAGCGAACCTTAAGAAATAGACAAATTAAGTTATTGTGAGCGAACCTTAAAAGATAGACATATGCTGTCGCGGACTTTTATTTAGAACTTTTTAAGAGAAATAATTTTGTAGAACACAATTTTTACCTAACTTTAACTATTTACGCAGCGTACGCCTCGGAAGCTCTCAGACGGTAAAAAATATTCCCCGTTTTCAAAACATTCTTGATTGCTGCTCCGCTCCTATTCGTCTTAGCGTGATGTTTTATAGCCTATAACCATCCTCGATAAATGGACTATCAAACTGTAAAAGAATTTTTGAAATCCAACCAGTAGTTCCTGAGATCCTAGCGTTCAAACAAACAAACTCTTCAGCTTTATAATATTAGTATGGATTAAATATCGACACATTACAAAAATAAATTAAAAGAGTAATCTTCTATTAGGATTCCGTACCTCATAGGACAAAAGGGAACCCTTTTACGATCACTTTGTTGTCCGTCAGTCTGTCAATAATTTGTATCTCGTGAATGCATGAAGGTATCGAGTTGAAACTATGGGGTAAGTAAGTAATAGATGATATGAAAAAATAATCTCTAATATTCACAACCCATAACAACGGAATCTATAATTTTATTTAATATAGCGATTAATTAATATTACAAATGGTTGATATAATTTTAAAATAACTAATTTTTATAAGCATAACATACATTACATATAAAATCGTTTGAGATACCACTCAAAAGATATAAAACTTATTTGGTCTTATATGGTGACATAAATTTGGTCTAACTCTAATGCATAGTACAAGCTTTGTTACCGTACTTTTTCTGCGTTCACTTAGAATAAATAATTATTACCTACTTAAGTAATCAATATTACTAATTAATACTTGTGCACACAACATTATCTAGTCCAAATAAACTAATACTAGCTGACCCGCGCAACTTCGTTTGCGTCACATGAGAGTGAGAAAGAGAGAGGTATGGTATTAATATTTCGAGTAATATAATGTTTCCCGTTGCATTTACCCCCGTCGCGTCGCGTCGCTTGTATTCATTAGAGCTAAACCGCATATCTTCGTTTGCGTCACATGAGAGTGAGAAGTAAAGAGGTGTTAAAGTGATATAATGTTTCCCTTCACTTTTACTTCCACCCATCCGTTTTTCGGTATGGAACTCATCGTGTGCGAGTCCGACTCGCACTTGGCCGGTTTTTATCGTTCAGTTGACTGGCTGCCACTGCAGACCAAGTTTACTCCCGTCGGTCGCGTCGCTCATACTTTAAAGCTTAATAAGAGGATTATTGTAAGTGAACCTTAAAAGATAGGCATATGCTGTCAAGGATTTATTTTTATATAACTTTTTAAGAGGAATAATTTTGTAATACAAAATTTTTACGTAACTTTAACTATTTATGCAGCGTCCGCAATGGGAGCTCTCTTAAGAAAGAAATAATCCCCGTTCTCGAAACATTATTCATGGCTGCTCCGCTCCTATTCGTCTTAGCGTGATGTTATATCGCCATTAGCCAGCGTCAATAAATGGAATATTAAACTATAAAATAATTTTTAAAATGCAACCAGTAGTTTCTAATGTCCTAGCACAAACAAACTCTTCAGTTTCATTATATCTTGAGCGAACCTTAAGAGATAGACAAATTAGGTTATTGTTAGCGAACATTAAAAGATAGACATATGCTGTCGCGGACTTTTTTGTAGAACTTTTTAAGAGAAACAATTTTGTAGTACACAACTTTTACCTAACTGTAACCATTTACGCAGCGTACGCCTCGGAAGCTTTCAGACGGTAAAAAATATTCCCCGATTTCAAAACATTCTTTATTGCTGCTCCGCTCCTATTCGTCTTAGCGTGATGTTATATAGCCTATAGCCATCCTCGATAAATGGACTATCAAACTGTGAAAGAATTTTTGAAATACAACCAGTAGTTCCTGAGATCCTAGCGTTCAAACAAACAAACAAACAAACAAACAAACAAACTCTTCAGCTTTATAATATTAGTATGGATAAGCTTGTGCTACACCGGGCTACACCCAAACTCCGAAACAAACATTTGTGGGTGACACAAACATTTAGACCGACCCGGGATTCGAACCCAGGACCTCAAACGCGGCAGGCGGTTCCACTACCGACTGCGCCATCGGGCAGTTATAAAATCACGTTTGTTGTATGAGAAATTTCAGCTATCTAGCTGTCACGGTTCCTGAGATACAGCCTCGTGACGGACAAACAGACAGACGGACAGCGAAGTCTCATGAATAGGGTGCCGTTTTTACCCTTTGGGTACGGTACCCTGAAAACTAACGTCCATACAAAAATAATAAACCACTCTCTTATCTTAACCCTCTGATTAGAGGCAGAGGCAACTGCCAATATTATATAGGTACATTGTTAGTAGGTATCAACTGATTACAAAAACGTCTAGAAACTTCTACACTAGTAATCACAATGTATAAAAGAATGCAATGCACATGCAAAATATGTTATTCCACTGTCGACAACCACAGCGAGAATATTGATAACTTCTTTCTGCCATTAACTAAAAGCTGAAGTTGATACTTTGTTTTAGAAATAATGGGTATTACCGGATTATGGCCATTTGTGAAAAACGCCTGTGGGAGTGTAAATGTTAGTGAGTTTAGCGGTTGTACAGCAGCTATCGATGCCACTGGTTTGTTACACCAAGGAGCTCACGTTCATGCGTGCGCTTCTAAGTTGAGGCGAGGAGAAGACACTGATATGTAAGTTTATCACTTTTTAAAACACATTTTTTCCATCGTTCATGGAGACCGGTTTCAGTGGGAATACGAGACTAAATTTTAGTCTATAAAATAAAATACACACATATTATACATAAAAACACTCCGAAACAAACATTTGTGGGTCACACAAATATTTGGACCGACCCAGTAATCGAACCCAGGACCTCCAACGCAGCAGGCGGTTACACCACCAACTATCTAACGTAGGATAACACGTGGACAGTCCCCAAAGACGCAGGATAGCAGCCGAACCCCTAGGTGAGGCCGCAGTGGTAGCCTAGTTCTGCTGGGAATCCTGGGATCATCGTGGGCTGGGCTGACCCGGGGCTCGCAACCTCTTCCCAACCAACAACTTGCATAAGATAGGGAACGTATAGTTTAAGTCAGTAACAGTCCAGCATAGCATCCATGTAGGATTTCCTTCACTTAAAAAAGAACATACGAATTGAAGGCAGTCAAAGAAGAAAATAGTACATTATTGAAATTGAGCTACCCTGTGCTAATAATAATTTAATATTTTGTTTCAGATACATAAACCATTGTATGCAATATGTGAATATGTTACTATCTAAGAACATTAAGCCAATATTAGTATTTGATGGTATGGACTTACCTGCAAAGACTGAGACTATATCCAAAAGGAAAGAGTAAGTTTTATTCGTTTGGTGTAGACTAGTTGAATATGAGGCGGCATGTCTCCTAGGCGGGACCCCTCCATGGGACCTGGAAGCGAGAGCTCTTGCGTCGCTGTTTAGATGATGCAAGGAGGCGCTAGAGCGCGGCCAAAGGCCTGCGTCTCTAAAAACGAGGCCCAGCGGTCCCTGCTCCACCAGGAAACAGTGGAGACATGGAAGGTGCGACTTGAGTAACTAAAGGGGGGATTCGCCACAATCGCGGCCGTCAGACGGGTCATGGACGAGTGGCTGGAGAGGAGACACGGGGCTCTCTCCTACCGGTTGTCACAGATACTTGCCGGGCATGGTAGCTTTGGTAGGTATCTGTGGTAAAGACAACGGGAAACCACGGCCGACCGAGAGTGTCAGCACTGCGAGGACCGCAGCGATGACACAGCGCTACACACGCTTGTGGCGCAACAGCGTCAGGTCCCCGTGGTGGGTCTGGACATGGACAATCTCTCGCTCGGGACCATGGTGCGAGCCATGATCTCCAGCGGGAGTAAGTGGGACGGCGCCATATCTTTCTGCGAGCAAGTCATGCTCGTGAAAGAGGCGGCGGGCGGGAACGGGAGAGAACTCTCCCACCCGAGTTCCATAGTCAGCGGCCTGGGCGCCGCCGACGTGCCTCCACCGAAGACTATCGGCCTCCATGACCGGGGGCCTGAGGGCGGTAAGAGGGCTGCTCGCCGTCCTTTCAGAAGCAGGCCTATGACGGTAGCGTAACGTGAGGGATTCGCGCACGCTCCCCCTTAGAAGTGGGATCACATCCGAAACCCCCCAATGACGCGGGATAGCACCCCAACCGCCCCCTGGACGAGGCCGCAGTAGTGGCTGGTACGACTCGAAGTAGTACCTTTTTTTTGTAAGTGAATTGTTATACTATTTGTAGGAATATTTCAAATGAGGCAAGCTTATTATAAAAAATAAATAAACTGAACTTCTCATTGCAGGTCACGAGATACAGCAAGAGAAAAGGCAGATGACTTGTTAAATTCTGGAAAGGTAATATCTATCTTCCATATCTATATATATAAAAATCAATGCCAATTTTCGTTGTAATTTTATAACTCAAAAACAGGCTCACCTATCCAAACCAAATGTTTAGGATTTGTTCGGACTATTTAGTAGATGGTTTATGTGAACTTTGCACAAAATCGGTTGAGCGGTTCTTCATTTATCACGAAAACGAAGTAGCGCGGTTCAGCTAGTATCTAACGAAATAGTACCGACTCCAGTGTAGATTGTACAAACAGTTTACTAAACTGCGTTTTAAAACTACTACCTATCTTCTATTATTTACTTTTAATGGAACTGAAAATGATCGAAAATACATCGAAAATATTTTGTTTTTCTTTCTTGTACCTAGTGGAAGCCGAAAATGTATCTACTTACTTTAAAATGTGTCTACTGACTTCAAAATTGTTTGTCAGTCTGCATCCCGAAACGGCATCACGCAGAAATTCTACGGAATCAATTTCAATCTTGCTTGGCATAATCCGAGTTTATAATTCGAGGAAGGCCTTAGAATACCTTTGATCATGATATTCTGAGCCCTTCCTTTGGGAGAGGGAATGAAAGAAAAGTATACTTATCATGGTTACGGAGCTTGGCGTTGTACGGCCATTGTTTTCATTATTTAATATTGAGTTTTTTTATTCAGAAAAAAGCAGCCCGGAAGTACGTATCACGCGGTGTAGAAGTCACTCATGACATGACGCTACGCCTCATCAAGGAGTGTCGGAAGCACAATGTGGACTGTATAGTGGCACCGTACGAGGCTGACGCTCAGATCGCGTATCTGAACATTAACAACATTGCGCAGGTCGTTATTGCAGAAGATACTGACGTCATAGTGTTTGGCTGCACTAAGGTACGTACTATTTAGGCAGCTTAGTTATATAAATCGGCGCTGCCACCGTTGTCATCCTGCTGATTTATTTATTACCAAACTGTGCAGTTGAGTCTTTAACCCTCGTCTAAACCACCTTTCCTACTCTTCGGGGGATAAGCCGGAAGCCGAGTGGGCGGCAAAGGAACAATCGATCTTAGAAAGGAGATCGCGGTCACATCCGGGCAACTATCATTAACAAATTCCTTATGCAATAGGTACCTTGAGGATGACTCGCTATTCAATGATTGAAATTGTGAACGGTTGATCTTTTAGCGTATACGTAACGCATTTGAGGTGAGGCTGTGGAAAGTGCTGCGAGTCCTTGGCTATAACTATAAATCTGGGCTAGACAAAGCCTCCGACAGAATAGGTATGGTATTCATTGCTCTAAGCTTCCGGCATGTGGTCTATTAAAAAAAATTAATGTAAATTTCACTGATTTCCAGCACATTTAATAGGTAATTATCTTCTCTTTCACTACAGGTTATTTTCAAAATGAATTTGAACGGCGATGGCACTTTATTTGACCAAAACAGGCTGCCATCGATCATGATGTGTCCCACCGAACATTATTCATTCGACAAGTTTAGACAGATGTGTATCTTGTCTGGATGTGACTACCTACCGTCGTTGCCTGGGATAGGACTCGCTTCGGCGCTCTTGTTTGTCACTGCCACGCCGCACGCCGTCAATTACGTAAGTTGCTAATTAGAACTTATTTTTCGTAGCATTTACTATGAATATAATTTCCATGCTGAGGTAAAGTAGAAAAAAAATGAAAATGTAACGTATAACCAAGACCGATACATCAACCGAATTAAGGTCTATCCACAAATAGACTTCTAGAGAATAAGTTTTGAAAACAAAGTCGAGTTCAATGTTCGGAAGCTTTCATATAGTTTATCTGGCCACAACATGGAGTAGACTTTTCAATATCCTTTACAATCCATCTTCACCTTCCTATCTGAGGGAGCGGTTCTCATTTGTTCGATCTCTTGACGCTCCCTGCAGGTCTAACCTCCGCCTACTTCTCAAACTCCTTCGTCACAAAACTGATTTCTATTCATATTCCTTCACTGTGCATGCGGTCAGGTTGTGGAACTCACTACCGCCCGCCATCAGAGACAGCAAAACTCTCACAACTTTCAAAAGGAAAGTCCGTTAATATTATATGTCTACACAATAAACCTATTTATGTATTTATTAAGTATATGTAAGTAAGTACATATTATATGTATTTATACCGTGGATATTTATATTTCGACATATTTGTATATTTATACCTATTAACAACTTATTAAGATGTAAGTACCCATATATTCTTTCGTTAATTTTGTATGTATATTATATCAGTTTTACCCTATTCCTTTATTTACACACTTTTTAATTTCTTTTTCCTTCTTCATGTTCTCCTTTCGCTGGTCTGCTGGGAGCTTAGATCATCTAACCACAGGATGCGCCTTACTTAAGCATTGTTTTCTGCCATTGCACATGACCATTTGGTCTTTTGGCTTTATAAAAAGCACTGTACATCAGTACATCATTTTATATGATTAAATAGTAGGTACATTTCATTGTAGTTGACTGTACAATAAAAATTAACACACAACAGCCATTACGCGTTTGTCGATTAATACATTTTTAAATACATTTAATGAAATTTTATATGTCTTTGTGTTTCCCCCTTCACCCGCTATGAAAACTAGCAGAATATTTTTGTATGCGGTGGTTCGCAAAGGCTAGTCCCGTGATATATGGTCTAAGGCTGGGAGATATTTCTTATAGAAATAAGCAGTTCCATTGTACCTATCTTTCTTTTTGTCATACTTCTTATATTTCTTGTGTGTAAGTACATAAATAAATAAATAAAATAAATAAATAAATAGACCTTAGAGCGTGTTGGTGGCTAAGCCAGGTATTCCTTATGGGTTCCAACTCCCGACTATTGCAGTCAATAATGTTTGAACTGAACTTGTTTATTGTCTATAACTCTGTGTTCCGCTGCGCCTTATTCGGGTCACAGGATATGCCCGTGGATAAATAACTGTATACTACTGCAAAGGTTTGCCCTGTTGTTTCGGGCCTCTTCCCGGGGGACATGATAAGTTGCCCCCTTCGAAAACCCCCTAAAGAGCTGCGAAAACCGCTCGCGTAGAACTGCGTTTGCTCCTCTGAAAGCTGAAGGGGTAGAGAACGAGCGGGCGCTGAAGGAAACCGCGGAACATGGGAATCAGTGGACAAGGTCCCCTGACCTCAGCACGCCGACCACGCCAACTAGTCGGCCGAGCCCATCCACGCCGCCATGCGGCGCTCTCGGACGGGATAGTGGGTGAGACCGACTGAACAGCACGCTCCCGCACCCCACACCCGCAACTTCTCTCGATTAATCAACATTACTTCAGTAGCAAACGAAACGCGACGGCGGTCCAGCACATTTGACTGCCGACCATAGCTTACCTACACCACAGCCGGCAGCGACATGTCCCTACAGAAACTGCCCGAGAGAGGATACACGACGACACGTTCCACGCCGCTATCTCGGAGAGTGTGTTCCACCGAGTCTACGGCGCTGCTTGGACAGTGACGGCATACAGGGTCCCACCCCACTCCTTTCTCCCACTCTTCCTATGTAAATACATTGACATGTGCCGTTACTCGATCAAAATTGTAATATGAAACTTAATAAATTCAGGCCCTCAAGGATATGCCAATAATTTTGAAGAAACCGACTGTCGTAGTAACGACAGCGTATCAGGAGAGTTTCCTCGAAGCAGAAGCTGCATTCAAATATCAGTATGTTTTCGATCCGCTGGATAGAGAAATGGTTCGGTTGAATGATCCCGATGATGATGAAGGTAAAGTTTAATTTATGAACTTTTAATATAACTGGAAGGGCCTTCTCAAAATGTCTGGTCTTTCATTTTTCATTTATCTATACCTACATATAATAAAATGATAGAAAAGTCAAACTGTACATTGGAAATATTAAAAAAAAAAACTCGCTGGGTGTTCAAAATAGGATATCGAAGCCGAAAATATAGTTAGAATTTTTTTTGTCTGTTTGTCTGTTTGCTTTGCTTTGTCCGGAAGGATCTCGAAAAGTACTCAATAGATTTGCTTCAGATTTTGCACAAATATTACCTAGGGGTAGGGTCTTCAAATAGGCTATATATTATCACGCTACATATCCAAGGGGCTAAGCAGAGAGCAATCAAATTGGCATTATAACACAATTTTCAGGCGTACGAAGTCGCGGGCAGCAGCTAGTAATAAATAAATAATTCTCACACAACATCATCTATATAAGCTATAGGTATTAGCTTAATTTGGGCTAGATGATGTGCAGTTACTCGATCAAAATTGTAATATGAAACTAATTAATTTTATTTTGGTTAATTTGGGCTAGATGATGTTGTGTGCTATGGAATTGATATACATACTTATATATTTACTTCAAATACATAGGTACATATTATACATAGAAAACACCCAAACTCCGAAACAAACATTTGTGGATCACACAAATATTTGGACCGACCAACCGAATGCGTCACCGAGGCAGTCAAATGTGACCGTAAAATTGAAAAATCTTTACATTGTATTCTACGTACCTAGCGAACCTACGTACGTAACCATGGTAACCTGAAAGATGGTTAGGTTGTGCCCTTTTTAGGGTTTCGTAGCCAAAGGCAAGGCAAAGACGGAACCCTTATAGATTAGTCATGTCTGTCTGTCTGTCCGTCTGTCTGTCCGTCCGTGTGTCACAGCCACTTTTCTTCGAAACTATAAGGCCTATGATATTGAAACTTGGTAGCTAGATGTATTCTGTGAACCGCATTAAGATTCTTATATAAAACTAGAAAAAAAGCAGTAAATTTTGGGGGTCCCCATACTCAGAACTGAAAGTCAAAATTTTTTTTTTCATCAAACCCGTGTACGTGTGGGGTATCTATAGATAGGTCTTCAAAAATGCTATGGAGATTTCTAACATCATTTTTTTCTAAAGTAAATAGTTTGCGCAAGAGACACTTCCAAACTGGAAAAATGTGTGTCCCCCCCCTCTTTTTTTTTTTTTTTACGTGAGGGTTAATCCTCATGATGATATGCCGGACTCCTACCGACTAAAAAACCTCACATAACGCCCAACAGCCTATGGTTGTGAGCCCCGGGTAAGCCCTCGGAAGGATGTCCCAGGACTCCCAACAGACCTATGGCCGTCACTGCGGCCTCGCCCAGGGGGAGGTTCGGGTGCTAGCCGCGTCTTTGGGGGAATTCGGGTGTGATCCCGCTTCTAAGGGGGGGCGTGCGTGAGTTTCTCACGTCACGCTGCCGTCATGGGCCTGCTTCTGTAAGGACGGTGAGCGACCCTCTCACCGTCCTCAGACCCCCGGTCATGGAGGCCGATAGTCCTCGGCGAAGACACGTCGGCGGCGCCCAGGCCGCCGACTGCGGAACTCGGGTGGGAGAGTGCTCTCCCGTACCCGCCCCGCCGGCGCCGCCTCCTTTACGAGCATGTCCCCCCCCCCCTCTAACTTCTAAACTAAGAGAATGATAAATCTAAAAAAAATATATGATGTACATTGCCATAAAAACTACCAACGAAAATTGGTTTGAACGAGATAGACCTGTTATTTTTCTTCTAATACATATTAAACCGCAATTTCCGGTTAGTGAAATCACTACCACTGCGAACGTGTTAAAACATCAGTCTAAGTTAAAACGAACTATAAGAACTTTTTATTATGTTACTTGCTGCTACGAAACCCTTCATGGGCGAGTCCAACTCGCACTTGGCCGGTTTTTGTTTTTTGTTTTTAACGTGAGGGAAAATCCTGCATGGATGCTGTGCCGGACTCCTACCGACTAAAAAACCTCACGTATCCTGTCCAACAGCCTACGGTTGGGAGCCCCGGGAAGCCCTCGGAATGATACTCCAGGACAAATATAGGTTGAGGCCTTCGACTTGGCTTGACTACTGCCATTTTACCGGCAACTGGTACCAACGGCTTACAATAGAGAGATTGTAAATTTTAAAATCGTTTTAGTAGTAGATATCGGAGCCTCAGGATGAATACGAACAAAATATTACAGAACTTTCCCTTTTACCTATTAATATTAGCATAGTGTAAGTAATGGGTCTTTCCACATAGGTACATTTATTACGTATAAAAAACCGTTATTTATGAAATTTTTAATTTTTTTGTTTCTCAGATTTCGATCAAGACTATTGTGTAAATGCTGGTGAACTGTTAAACTCGAAAATCGCTTTCCAATTGGCTATTGGCAATTTGGACCCTGATACGTTGGAGAAAATGGATACCTGGAACCCGGATGACCGCAACAATAAGGTGAATACAACATTAACTTATTTATTTGTTTACGTAAGTGCCTTCGATAAAATAAACCATGTTTTATTTGAGCGAAGACCTACATGATAATACGAGCGCACTTTTCAATAATGGATATGGTCACAATCTTCGACCAAGTAATGGTATATACCGGCCCATCAATACGTTAGTTTTGAAGACGATATAGTGAGCGCATGGGCTCACTTGGTCGTAGTCGGTGTTATTGTTCCGAAGATGAAACACGTGTCAAGATAAGACATTTTACGCAAGATGCCTTCCTGTGAGTTCCCGAAGTGTAAAAACACTAAGTATCCTAAATTCAAAAAAGAATGTGTGTATGCATGTCGTGTCATTGCTACAATATCTGTGTGTGTGAACTAGTCTCACTTTTTGAGTTCGTAATGTATGACGTGGGCCTGTCTAGGTCACAATTAGATGTTGCTACGGTTGCTAATTACGTAAAACTTAAATAAATTAACCGACTTGATAATACATGGATCTCAGTACAGTACTTTTTACGCTACAAGAACTGAGTTGCGAGACTTGGTGTTTATACAAGTTTTGTTTTTAATGACATTTAGGGTATAAGTACGCGGAAACACGGGTACAATGGTATTGGATATTTCTGTAAGAAATATCTACCAGCACACGGGTTAGAGGAGAACTTGAAGGAGTAGAAATAAAAGAACAAGTAAAAGAGCAGGATAGAACTAATAAAATTAAAAACACATACACAAGAGCTCAAAATAGAATAAACGGTAAAATGTCTACTTTCCAAACATTTATTGTTAAAAAACTGCTGTGAAACATAATTATTTCATATCTACTTACATTATCTGTTTACATTATAACTATCCAAACTTAACTAGATAAGGCCCTCGTAATAATAGGTACCTAGGTATTAATAAATAGAAAGTATAGATGTATAAAATTTTCATATTCTAAAATTTCTCTTTTCGAAATCCCCAGAAAGTACCAGTGAATAATACCAATATGACCAGCTATCCATCAATATGGAGCTCCGAATTCCAGCCTCATGTGAATAAGAATCGACCTTGGCACCGCTAAAAGATGCTGTCAATTTACCAATTTCGCTCAGGTAAATATTGTAAACTTGCTCTATTCCACCAAATCTCACAAGACGAGACAGGATGTTCTTCGCACAATATTATTAGCCGCTGATGACGGAGTGGAAGAGAGACTGCTCACACTCCTTAAAGAAGGAATTCAAGACAGTGCGGCGTAAAGTGAGAGGTCCACATCCACACACGCCTCAAGCCTCAAGAAGCGGGATAACAACCGAACCTCTAGGCGAGAACGGTAGTAGCCAAAGTCTGCGGCGAATTCTGGGATTTCTTTCCGAGGAGTTACCCGAGATACCCCACCATCTTGTGGTTTTAGTCAGTTTGAGTACGGCATTGCATCCGTGTGGATGTCCATGTCATGTTTCACATCCTACTCAACGCTACACCAGCGGGTGCACAAGCTTTACCCTCGGCTATAGATGTCTCATATAAAGAAATGGGTGACAGCACAATGCTGTAAATTATCAGACTGAGAAGATATTACGATCTCCTTGCTTCTTTTCTCCCAAACGCCTGCAGTATGGGGTTCTTTAAAAGGGGTCTTAGGTTTTTACAGTTTCGGCAGCGCGAGTGTAGCGCTTCTGGTATTGCCAGCGTCCAGAGCTACGGTGACTACCAGTACATCTGGTGGGCCTTATACTGTCTGTAACGTAATTGAAAAAAAAAAATGTTATTCCCCTCTGTGCGGTACTTTTTTTGATGCAGGGAACGCATTTACGCAGCTGGGATGGTGTTTGGGACTCCCAGCCCGGTCCGGAATGGAACGTCCAACCCACTAAACCCCGCGGTGTCCCTCCTCACCCTGTAGCCGGCCGAGGGATATCAAAAAGATTGTTCAAGTCGACCCGGCTACGGGAGCCCCGTTTATTCGGGGCTCTCCTCGGTGGAGCCAGATGGGCGGCTCCCCAAAGCTCCATAAGTAGCTAAAAACCAGGCCTGCACCTCCACCGCTCTCGGGCGCCCCTCTAAGCTGAGATGGTAGAAAGCAGCTGGCGCGGGCGTGCTCTAATGAGCACCCCCCGGAACACAGGTAACGCACCGTCATGTGACCGTTGGTGGGCTGCTCCCGCTTCGGCCGGAATTAGCCAGAGTAGCACCACTCACCAACAGATGACGGGGAGTGGTTACTACTCCATTGCCCAGGATGCACCACGGGGAGGATCCGAACCGTTGGCTCCTTAAGATGTTAGTAGGACTCCGAATTCCCCCGTCTTGGCGGTGTGATGGGTTTTTAAAATTGAATATTTTTATTTTCAGATCTGTGTTGAAATGCTGATGAATACCTGATATGTGGATTTTCTTAAATTGATTGAACATCGAGTAAATCGTGACGTCATTGCCATGTGATTTTGTTGACAACATTGTTATAAAAAAATAAAAAAGTTTTGTATCAAAATTAGAAATGGTTTTTTTCTGTGGGTACTACATAAACCTGCTACATAAACGCAAATGCGCGATCGTCTCATCTTAATATATTAATTCTTCTGTACGTGCGTTTGTTACCTAACCCGTCCTAAACGGCTTTACCGATTTGAATGAAATTTTGCGTATGTATTTCAATGGGTTCCTGGATGGTTTGAAATCACAATGGGGTGGTGCTGCAGTCGGTTTCTCAGGATTCTCAGGACTACCGGTGGATGATCTCGTGGTAAATCTACAATATCGAAGTAAGTGTGTCCCAGGAAAGGACCGGTATATTATGATTCGTAGGTATTTACTTTTCCTCGACGTTTCATAAAAGTTATGAACCCACATTAGGAGAGTTGAAATGGCGATTGAAATCTATGACATACCTAGGTTTAAAAGTTCTACGATTAGAAGCTGTAAAGGTTCCTCCATGAAAAACTCCGCGGTCCGAGACACAATCTACCTTGCCTGCTGACCAAGAGATAGGGTTCCGTTCCTAAGGGTAAAAACGAGACCTGGGCCGTTGGTCTCAACGTTATAGCTGAATTGTTCAAATTTACCCTCTGTGGGCGAGTCTACTTATACAGCCCTATACGATACACGAGATTTTTTATCAATTTTGGTACGGGACCCTCCACGCACGACTCCGACTTGCACTTGGCTGGTGTTTAAGGTCCCAAACCTCGAGTTTCATTAATCTTAATACCTAAGTACAACAACTCAAGTGCAAACCACCCATCATAATAAAACAAATATTTCTAACATATCGTAAATATTTCCCTCAACCCTTGTCCTGCGACCTACAGACCCTTGTTAGGGTCGCGTCACGCCATAAATTTTATCGGATTCATTTAAAATTACCTTATTTATCATACGATTGCATGTCATACGTTTAATTACGTGGGTAATATGTGGAAAATTAGCTGCTTAACGCAAACAGTACTGATTACAATCGTAACACAGTGACAATAGCAATGTTTGTGTAATAATTATAAAGACTAATGAGTAGGTACCTTAGCATATTTGGCTAACCCCCCCCAAACACGCGGGATAACACCCGAATCCAAGGTTTTTAGTCGGCTGGAGTCCGGTATAACACACCTGTTGGATTTTCCTCAAAAAAAGGCGTATTTGGCTGCACTCTACCACAGCCTACAGATTTCTCTTTATACTAAATACGATATCTTTTAAGCTCATTCAAAGTTCGTCTCTTCATCTCGTCAAATGATTGCTGTGCAATTTGAGTGGGACAAAATACACAAAATAGTAGCCCGCTATAACTTTAAGTTTTGAGGTGCATTGATAGTTTTGTGGTGACGAGGTACGTTGAAAATTTCTTATAACTACAGCAAACAGGAAAGTTACTGTCGGTGTAGCAGAAGTCGTTATAAATGTCCAGCTACTAGGCCTCGAGGTAGCTCAGTGTAAGTCTAACGTCCTGTTTCTAGGGGAGAGTCGGAAAGAGCCATCCCACAGGTCCAGCTTAGTCGTACGAGGCATCAGCATCGATTAGCGTGAGCCATCAACTCGTGCTCAGTGGGCGACAGGACATCGACTAACACGGGTGAACTGGCACGGCTAATACCAAAACTTACTCTACAAAGAGTGTACAGTACACACAGTAGGTACACTGGTTTACCCTTTTTTCACAAGGAGAGCTCTGCTGACGGACTACGTTTGTTGGTGAGGCATTGCTCTTGTAGTCGCCCAGAGCTGATCGTGTTGACACTGGAAATACTCACCAAAACTCCTTGGCACCGTTCTGCCCTAACAGAGGTGATTTAGGATCTGCGGTAATTTAACCAAGCCAGCCAGCCACCAGCAAGGACCTGGTTTACTTTACAGAAGTCAACCTGAAACCAGACCTGGACACGGCAATACATTCCCAGATGATTGATGTTGGGCAGGCTGCATTAGATATCCTACAACCAGCCTGCTCAATATCAACTGAGAATGAACTGCTGTGTCCAGATCTGGTTTTAGACACATACTGTGTATCAAAGCTGGATCACAGCACAGGCATACGGATGCCTGTGCTGTGATTGAGCTTTGGTACCCAACTGGTGGAATAGAATCGATTGAATTCACCAATGTTCCTTCTGCCGGGGGAACTAGGTTTACCCAAAAATGGACGTCCCGATTCCCACAAATTACCATTTCTAGAAGAAAATGACTACTACATTTCATAATTAGCTTTATACTATTAAAAAAAACAAATTAAAATACGGTGATAGCTATTTATAGTAGCTTGATTAATTGTAAATTTGACGGTAGTCTAATAAAGTTTATTGTCGGAGTTTGTTAATTTAATATCATAAAGCAAGTGTTTCTAGCATCATTAAAACTTATTTTATAAGCAATAAAACGTAAATTTCACCAGTTACACGTACCTATTTGTAAATAGTATTAACTTGGCAAAATAGTTTTGCGAGTTGGTTACCAATGTATTATCTTCACTCATATCTGAAATTATTTGTCACTTAATAAAATTTTCATACCTACAAAATCTTATCTTCCGTTGGGCTACGAAGTCTATTAAATAAATCGATGAAATGAGAATGACCGATAATAATTGTGTTATCGGTCAATAGACTGACGCTAAAAAAAGAAAGCTATCGAGATAGAGACATTGTTTATTATAGAATCGAGATTACACATTTGGCAGTTTACGTCCTAATTTTTAACCCCCGACGGAAACCCGGACGGGGTGTTATAAGTTTTTAACCCCCGACGGAAACCCGGACGGGTTGTTATAAGTTTGACGTGTGTGTGTGTGTGTGTGTGTGTGTGTGTGTGTGTGTGTGTGTGTGTGTGTGTGTGTCTGTGTGTGTGTGTGTGTGTGTGTGTGTGTGTGTGTGTAAGTCTGTCTGTGGCATCGTAGCTCCCAAACGGATGAACCGATTTTGATTCTGTTTCTTTTGTTTGAAAGATGGGTTAGGGGAGAGTGTTCTTAGCTATGTTTTATAAAAATCGGTTTGGCCATTTCAAAGATATGAGGGGTGAAAGTGGGGATGAAAAATTGAATGTGTTCAAATATACCCGTGTTGGGTATCAAATGAAAGGTCATAACTTATACATCGCGATACCGCAAGTTTTATGAAAATACTCGTAGAAAGCACCACCCTCCGCGCTGCTGGCGTCCAGCCGGCGCCCGCCGACGCGCTCCACGCTGACTATGTCGCGCTCGTCTACCAACACCCCCAGCTTGGCTCCTATTACCTTAAACAGGTGGACAGGGTTCGGCTCCGGCCTGTCTGGCACGTGCGTTATCTCGACATCATTGGCCAGTAGCTCCTGGTCCCTGTCGTTAAGCTCGCGCCTGAGGTCCTCCACCACGCGCTCAATCGAACCCCCCGCCCCAGCATCAGAACCACGATCGGCGCCCCTCTCCTCCAGTGCGAGCAGCCTTGCCTCCATGCTGTCCATGCGAGAGTTACATGTTTGGACAGACTTCTTTATGGCGGCCATGTCGATTTCCATGCGTCGCTGAAACGACCTCACGTCTGCACGCAAAGCTCTGATCTCCTCCATGAGCACCTGTATGTTTTAACCAGAAATTGCCTCCCTCGCCTCCTCAGCACCAAGTGGTGGCGTCACCGTAGGGGCGGGCTCAGGCGACGATGCAAGACTGCAAGCACCGCTAGGATGAGCCGCGCGAACCGGCGTTTCGTCATTCCCGCGTCTATTCACAGGTCGACTCTTACACCCTGGACAGAGCCATTCCGGTCGCACACTCCCCTTCGCTGGTATGCCTACACAAACCCTGTGGAAAGCACTGGCGCACTTCTTACATTTAATTGCAACGCCTTCAGCCGTTGATGTGAACCGTCCACAACCCCCACAGTTATTCATCCTATCGGTTAGCTCTGCCACTCAACGATAGATGTCGCTAGCGCGCGACGCGATGCAGGAACCCGGCGCTTTTTTAGCTTTCAGGTATAATAGGAATTTAATATATGTCCAGACACCCTCAAATCACTTGTAATTTAATGTTATTATTAATTATTTACTATTTAAAATATAATTTAATGTCAATTTATTTATGAAATATTTGTCTTTAAACTTATGTTATACTAGCTGACCCGCGCAACTTCGTTTGCGTGATAAATGAAGAACCGCTTGACCGATTTTGAGCAAACTTCACATAAACCATCTACTAAATAGTCCGAATAAAACCTTAAAATTTGGTTTGGATAGGTGAGCCCGTTCTTGAGTTATAAAATTACAACGAAAAGTGGCATTGATTTTTATATATATAGATTAAATGTCACTTTCACTTCCTGTTGTTTTATTAATACCACTGACACCAAATTTGTATACAAAACAATTAAACTGTATTTAGACCCACTCTAATTTTTCACCAACACTGGATGAATGTCACTATATATACATCTACAATACTCCGCAATATTTACGCACAATTACATGGATTTACTATTTTTTTAAACTTTAATCTCAGAGTCGATGTTAGCGTGACAGCCAGCGCCATCTATACTATAAATGTTTATCAGTCGGCTAGGAGATTTTATAGCTCAAGCCAAGCTTTGCTTAGTTTTGTCTAGAGGACGCTGTGTTAAAAATGTGCCATAACACTTGGGTAGACGTACCATAATCATTTCGAAAAATGAAATTATCAAAACAAAATTTTAAACAAACCGCAGACATAACAAACCTCTTTCATATTTTACCCGTACTCAAATCGAGGTATCCGGGTATTTCACAATGTGGGTTGCTAAAATAATATCTAACGAGATAAAGTCCATCTACACAGTAGGCGGCGCCACACAGTGACAATACTATAACTCAGAACTCAAATCCTCAAAGTCATTGAGCAATGTAATATCCTTAACGATCACTGCAGTAAGCTACATTTACTGTAGCTGGTTATGGATGGGTGAACATCACGTGACCACTTTGTGACATTTGTTTACGATCGTTTCCGTGCTTCGGAAGGCACGATAAGCCGTTGGTCCTGGTTGCCAGTAAAATGGCAGTCGTTACGCCAAGGTGAAGCCCTTTATGGCGGCTTTCGCAACCTGCCTGTCCATATCAACACGGCAATACGGCTCACCACCTACTACGTGGGACAAAACTAAAAGGTGAAATATGGGCATATAATGTGCCTCTGCCTACCCCTTTGGGAATAAAAAGCGGATCATAATTTTATTTATGTCAGAATATTTAATCTGATTCGGGGAAATCCCCTTAATACCTATTTGGGGCTGTCGCGTATCGTGGGGAATACCTTCCCACCTGGGCGGAAGGTGACGCATCAAATCCGTAGATCAGGGGCTCCCAACCTTTTTTATAAGGCACACATAATAAGTTATGAAAATTTTCAAGGCTCTCTTATCTAACTAGTCGATATAGAAAGATGACACAGAAAATATAATTATTCAATCTTAATACAATTTCTCAAAGCGTGTGTCAAGTCCTGACACTGCTACTCTCATTTCTTGTTCTCTTTTGATTTTTGAGTGATATTTTCTCTTAATCATTATGACGGAAATCCAGCACAAATTCGTAGTTGCAAAAGGAATGAAAATTTAGGCGTTCTTGATGTCTAAGTAGGAATAAATATCTAAATCTTCATCATCTTACAATACCAAATGAAGCCTTTTGCCACTTTCCTCTGCTGGCTATAGCCTCGGTGACGCAGTTATTCAATTGTAACCTCTGCAAAAGCCACTTTGACGATGACTAGTAGGCCACCCACCCAGCAAACGACTTGTATTACTGTATGCTTACCACGGCGCTTGAATTGGGCACCCCTGCTGTAGATTAGGTAGCAAATTGTATTTAGATTAGTAGATTAGATTATACCAGTGATGATGTTATTTACGGTTATATAATTTTCATTGAAAGAAATCAGTTTAAAAAACATGCTTATCTAATTGATGCAACAATTGCATCAGCTTTCAAACCATCATTATCCGAGCGCTAATGCCGGTTATGTCCAGGCTTTCCTACTCCTCCACTTGACGCTGTCTTCGGCACTCTTACGTAGTATTGTATTCTCTTTGTTCGGCACCCCCTGTAGTAGTGTCTACAGCCAGCATAATATATACCCTTTCACGTTTATGAGACATTTATTATTTTACTAGCTGATGCCCGCAGCTTCGCCCGCGTAAAATTTGTTCCCGTTCCTGCTTCTCGTGTGAACTTATTTCCGGGATAAAAAGTAGCCTATGTGTCATTCCAGACTATAATGTATGTACCTACCAAATTTCAGCCCGCTCCGTGCAGCCGTTTGAGCGTGAAAGAGTAACAAACATCCACACTAACAAACTTTCGCATTTATAATTTTAGTAAGATTTGTTGCGAATATGGGTACCTAATATTAATACATAGGTACTTGCGACACGTCCATGAATACAAAGCAAAGTCATTAGTCATTACCACCAGTTCGGAACGCCCGCGCCGCCCGCTTGAGAAGAACTGACAAGAATCTCGGCGGGCTTTTCTTTTTGTGCTCTATTTACAATAATTTAAACTAAAAATCACAAACTACTTACTTATTGCTTGAGAATGCAGTAGAGCAAGTCCGCCAATTATACCTTATCTAACAAAATGTTCTTAAGTTGTAACTTGAATACATCACTACAATTTAATTCTACTAAGACATTAGGTTGAGGACGGTACCTATATTATTATCAATTTATATTCTTGGCCCCATTCAGAATACACTTTTATTAAAAAGAAAAATTTAAAGATTTAATTTAAAAGAGAAACAGAAAGAGAAAATATATGCATAACTGATTTTGGAAATAAATAAATATTGTGATACAATTTTTTACACATCGCCATCTAGCAAGCTTCTATAGGCTTGTGGTAGGTATGGGATCTGCATAGGTGCCTAATATAATATATTAAATATCGACGCATTACAAAAATAAATTAAAAGAGTATTGTTCTATTAGGATTCCGTACCTCATAGGACAAAAGGGAACCCTTTTACGATCACTTTGTTATCCGTCAGTCTGTCAATAATTTGTATCTCGTGAATGCATGAAGGTATCGAGTTGAAACTATGGGGTAAGTAATAGATGATATGAAAAAAAATCGCTAATATTCACAACCTATAACAACGGAACCTATAATTTTATTTAATATAGCGATTAATTAATATTACAAACGGTTGATACAATATTAAAATAACTAATTTTTATAAGCATAACATACATTACATATAAAATCGTTTGAGATACCACTTAAAAGATATAAAACTTATTTGGTCTAATATGGTGACATAAATTTGGTCTAACTCTAATGCATAGTACAAGCTTTGTTACCGTACTTTTTCTGCGTTCACTTAGAATAAATAATTATTACCTACTTAAGTAATCAATATTACTAATTAATATTTGTGCACACAACATTATCTAGTCCAAATAAACTAATATAAGCTTGTGCTACACCGGGCTACACCCAAACTCCGAAACAAACATTTGTGGGTGACACAAACATTTGGACCGACCCGCGATTCGAACCCAGGACCTCAGACGCGGCAGGCGGTTCCACTACCGACTGCGCCATCGGGCTGTTATAAAATCACGTTTGTTGTATGGGAAATTTCAGCTATCCTAGCTATCACGGTTCCTGAGATACAGCCTCGTGACGGACAAACAGACAGACGGACAGCGAAGTCTCATGAATAGGGTGCCGTTTTTACCCTTTGGGTACGGTACCCTGAAAACTAACGTCCATACAAAAATAATAAAGTTAATAAACCACTCTCTTATCTTAACACTCTGATTATAGGCAACTGCCAATATTATATAGGTACATTATTAGTAGGTATCAACGGATTACAAAAACGTCTAGAAACTTCTACACCAGTAATCACAATGTATAAAAGAATGCAATGCACATGCAAAATATGTTATTCCACTGTCGACAGCCACAGCTATAGCAGATAACTTCTTTCTGCCATTAACTAAAAGCTGAAGTTGATACTTTGTTTTAGAAATAATGGGTATTAAAGGATTATGGCCATTTGTGGAAAACGCCTGTGGGAATGTTAATGTTAGTGAGTTTAGCGGTTGTACAGCAGCTATCGATGCCACTGGTTTGTTACACCAAGGAGCTCACGTTCATGCGTGCGCTTCTAAGTTGAGGCGAGGAGAAGACACTGATATGTAAGTTTATCACTTTTTAAAACACATTTTTTCCATCGTTCATGGAGACCGGTTTCAGTGGGAATACGAGACTAAATTTTAGTCTATAAAATAAAATACACACATATTATACATAAAAACACTCCGAAACAAACATTTGTGGGTCACACAAATATTTGGACCGACCCAGTAGGTAATCGAACCCAGGACCTCCAACGCAGCAGGCGGTTACACCACCAACTATCTAACGTAGGATAACACGTGGACAGTCCCCAAAGACGCAGGATAGCAGCCGAACCCCTAGGTGAGGCCGCAGTGGTAGCCTAGTTCTGCTGGGAATCCTGGGATCATCGTGGGCTGGGCTGACCCGGGGCTCGCAACCTCTTCCCAACCAACAACTTGCATAAGATAGGGAACGTATAGTTTAAGTCAGTAACAGTCCAGCATAGCATCCATGTAGGATTTCCTTCACTTAAAAAAGAACATACGAATTGAAGGCAGTCAAAGAAGAAAATAGTCCATAATTGAAATTGAGCTACCCTGTGCTAATAATAATTTAATATTTTGTTTCAGATACATAAACCATTGTATGCAATATGTGAATATGTTACTATCTAAGAACATTAAGCCAATATTAGTATTTGATGGTATGGACTTACCTGCAAAGACTGAGACTATATCCAAAAGGAAAGAGTAAGTTTTATTCGTTTGGTGTAGACTAGTTGAATATGAGGCGGCATGTCTCCTAGGCGGGACCCCTCCATGGGACCTGGAAGCGAGAGCTCTTGCGTCGCTGTTTAGATGATGCAAGGAGGCGCTAGAGCGCGGCCAAAGGCCCGCGTCTCTAAAAACGAGGCCCAGCGGTCCCTGCTCCACCAGGAAACCGTGGAGACATGGAAGGTGCGACTTGAGCAACTAAAGGGGGGATTCGCCACAATCGCGGCCATCAGACGGGTCATGGACGAGTGGCTGGAGAGGAGACACGGGGCTCTCTCCTACCGGTTGTCACAGATACTTGCCGGGCACGGTAGCTTCGGTAGGTATCTGTGGTAAAGACAACGGGAAACCACGGCCGACCGAGAGTGTCAGCACTGCGAGGACCGCAGCGATGACACAGCGCTCCACACGCTTGTGGCGCAACAGCGTCAGGTCCCCGTGGTGGGTCTGGACATGGACAATCTCTCGCTGGGGACCATGGTGCGAGCCATGATCTCCAGCGGGAGTAAGTGGGACGGCGCCATATCTTTCTGCGAGCAAGTCATGCTCGTGAAAGAGGCGGCGGGCGGGAACGGGAGAGAACTCTCCCACCCGAGTTCCATAGTCAGCGGCCTGGGCGCCGCCGACGTGCCTCCACCGAAGACTATCGGCCTCCATGACCGGGGGCCTGAGAGCGGTAAGAGGGCTGCTCGCCGTCCTTTCAGAAGCAGGCCTATGACGGTAGCGTAACGTGAGGGATTCACGCACGCTCCCCCTTAGAAGTGGGATCACATCCGAAACCCCCCAATGACGCGGGATAGCACCCCAACCGCCCCCTGGACGAGGCCGCAGTAGTGGCTGGAGCGACTCGAAGTAGTACCTTTTTTTTGTAAGTGAATTGTTATACTATTTGTAGGAATATTTCAAATGAGGCAAGCTTTATATATATAAAAAAATAAATAAACTGAACTTCTCATTGCAGGTCACGAGATACAGCAAGAGAAAAGGCAGATGACTTGTTAAATTCTGGAAAGGTAATATCTATCTTCTATATCTATATATATAAAAATCAATGCCAATTTTCGTTGTAATTTTATAACTCAAGAACAGGCTCACCTATCCAAACCAAATGTTTAGGATTTGTTCGGACTATTTAGTAGATGGTTTATGTGAACTTTGCACAAAATCGGTTGAGCGGTTCTTCATTTATCACGAAAACGAAGTAGCGCGGGTCAGCTAGTATGTAACGAAATAGTACCGACTCCAGTGTAGATTGTACAAACAGTTTACTAAACTGCGTTTTAAAACTACTACCTATCTTCTATTATTTACTTTTAATGGAACTGAAAATGATCGAAAATACACCGAAAATATTTTGTTTTTTTTTTTGTACCTAGTGGAAGCCGAAAATGTATCTACTTACTTTAAAATGTGTCTACTGACTTCAAAATTGTTTGTCAGTCTGCATCCCGAAACGGCATCACGCAGAAATTCTACGGAATCAATTTCAATCTTGCTTGGCATAATCCGAGTTTATAATTCGAGGAAGGCCTTAGAATACCTTTGATCATGATATTCTGAGCCCTTCCTTTGGGAGAGGGAATGAAAGAAAAGTATACTTATCATGGTTACGGAGCTTGGCGTTGTATGGCCATTGTTTTCATTATTTAATATTGAGTTTTTTTATTCAGAAAAAAGCAGCCCGGAAGTACGTATCACGCGGTGTAGAAGTCACTCATGACATGACGCTACGCCTCATCAAGGAGTGTCGGAAGCACAATGTGGACTGTATAGTGGCACCGTACGAGGCTGACGCTCAGATCGCGTATCTGAACATTAACAACATTGCGCAGGTCGTTATTGCAGAAGATACTGACGTCATAGTGTTTGGCTGCACTAAGGTACGTACTATTTAGGCAGCTTAGTTATATAAATCGGCGCTGCCACCGTTGTCATCCTGCTGATTTATTTATTACCAAACTGTGCAGTTGAGTCTTTAACCCTCGTCTAAACCACCTTTCCTACTCTTCGGGGGATAAGCCGGAAGCCGAGTGGGCGGCGAAGGAACAATCGATCTTAGAAAGGAGATCGCGGTCACATCCGGGCAACTATCATTAACAAATTCCTTATGCAATAGGTACCTTGAGGATGACTCGCTATTCAATGATTGAAATTGTGAACGGTTGATCTTTTAGCGTATACGTAACGCATTTGAGGTGAGGCTGTGGAAAGTGCTGCGAGTCCTTGGCTATAACTATAAATCTGGGCTAGACAAAGCCTCCGACAGAATAGGTATGGTATTCATTGCTCTAAGCTTCCGGCATGTGGTCTATTAAAAAAAATTAATGTAAATTTCACTGATTTCCAGCACATTTAATAGGTAATTATCTTCTCTTTCACTACAGGTTATTTTCAAAATGAATTTGAACGGCGATGGCACTTTATTTGACCAAAACAGGCTGCCATCGATCATGATGTGTCCCACCGAACATTATTCATTCGACAAGTTTAGACAGATGTGTATCTTGTCTGGATGTGACTACCTACCGTCGTTGCCTGGGATAGGACTCGCTTCGGCGCTCTTGTTTGTCACTGCCACGCCGCACGCCGTCAATTACGTAAGTTGCTAATTAGAACTTATTTTTCGTAGCATTTACTATGAATATAATTTCCATGCTGAGGTAAAGTAGAAAAAAAATGAAAATGTAACGTATAACCAAGACCGATACATCAACCGAATTAAGGTCTATCCACAAATAGACTTCTAGAGAATAAGTTTTGAAAACAAAGTCGAGTTCAATGTTCGGAAGCTTTCATATAGTTTATCTGGCCACAACATGGAGTAGACTTTTCAATATCCTTTACAATCCATCTTCACCTTCCTATCTGAGGGAGCGGTTCTCATTTGTTCGATCTCTTGACGCTCCCTGCAGGTCTAACCTCCGCCTACTTCTCAAACTCCTTCGTCACAAAACTGATTTCTATTCATATTCCTTCACTGTGCATGCGGTCAGGTTGTGGAACTCACTACCGCCCGCCATCAGAGACAGCAAAACTCTCACAACTTTCAAAAGGAAAGTCCGTTAATATTATATGTCTACACTATAAACCTATTTATGTATTTATTAAGTATATGTAAGTAAGTACATATTATATGTATTTATACCGTGGATATTTATATTTCGACATATTTGTATATTTATACCTATTAACAACTTATTAAGATGTAAGTACCCATATATTCTTTCGTTAATTTTGTATGTATATTATATCAGTTTTACCCTATTCCTTTATTTACACACTTTTTAATTTCTTTTTCCTTCTTCATGTTCTCCTTTCGCTGGTCTGCTGGGAGCTTAGATCATCTAACCACAGGATGCGCCTTACTTAAGCATTGTTTTCTGCCATTGCACATGACCATTTGGTCTTTTGGCTTTATAAAAAGCACTGTACATCAGTACATCATTTTAAATGATTAAATAGTAGGTACATTTCATTGTAGTTGACTGTACAATAAAAATTAACACACAACAGCCATTACGCGTTTGTCGATTAATACATTTTTAAATACATAGAATGAAATTTTATATGTCTTTGTGTTTCCCCCTTCACCCGCTATGAAAACTAGCAGAATATTTTTGTATGCGATGGTTCGCAAAGGCTAGTCCCGTGATATATGGTCTAAGGCTGGGAGATATTTCTTATAGAAATAAGCAGTTCCATTGTACCTATCTTTCTTTTTGTCATACTTCTTATATTTCTTGTGTGTAAGTACATAAATAAATAAATAAAATAAATAAATAAATAGACCTTAGAGCGTGTTGGTGGCTAAGCCAGGTATTCCTTATGGGTTCCAACTCCCGACTATTGCAGTCAATAATGTTTGAACTGAACTTGTTTATTGTCTATAACTCTGTGTTCCGCTGCGCCTTATTCGGGTCACAGGATATGCCCGTGGATAAATAACTGTATACTACTGCAAAGGTTTGCCCTGTTGTTTCGGGCCTCTTCCCGGGGGACATGATAAGTTGCCCCCTTCGAAAACCCCCTAAAGAGCTGCGAAAACCGCTCGCGTAGAACTGCGTTTGCTCCTCTGAAAGCTGAAGGGGTAGAGAACGAGCGGGCGCTGAAGGAAACCGCGGAACATGGGAATCAGTGGACAAGGTCTCCTGACCTCCGCACGCCGACCACGCCAACTAGTCGGCCGAGCCCATCCACGCCGCCATGCGGCGCTCTCGGACGGGATGGTGGGTGAGACCGTCTGAACAGCACGCTCCCGCACCCCACACCCGCAACTACTCTCGATTAGTAAACATTACTTCAGTAGCAAACGACGCGACGGCGGCCCAGCACATTTGACTGCCGACCATAGCTTACACCACAGCCGGCAGCGACATGTCCCTACAGAAACTGCCCGAGAGAGGATACACGACGACACGTTCCACGCCGCTATCTCGGAGAGTGTGTTCCACCGAGTCTACGGCGCTGCTTGGACAGTGACGGCAAACAGGGTCCCACCCCACTCCTTTCTTCCACTCTTCCTATGTAAATACATTGACATGTGCAGTTACTCGATCAAAATTGTAATATGAAACTTAATAAATTCAGGCCCTCAAGGAAATGCCAATAATTTTGAAGAAACCGACTGTGGTAGTGACGAAAGCGTATCAGGAGAGATTCCTCGAAGCAGAAGCCGCATTCAAATATCAGTATGTTTTCGATCCGCTGGATAGAGAAATGGTTCGGTTGAATGATCCCGATGATGATGAAGGTAATGTTTGTTTTATGAACTTTTAATATAACTGGAAGGGCCTTCTGTCAAAATGTCTGGTCTTTCATTTTTCATATCTATATCTATAAAAAACAAACATAAAATAAAATAAAATAAACATATAATAAAATGATAGAAAAGTCAAACTGTACATTGGAAATATAAAAAAAAAATACTCGCTGGGTGTTCAAAATAAGATATCGAAGCCGAAAATATAGTTAGAAATTTTTTTGTCTGTTTGTCTGTTTGCTTTGCTTTGTCAGGAAGGATCTCGAAAAGTACTCCATAGATTTGCTTTAGATTTTGCACAAATATTACCTAGGGGTAGGGTCTTTAAATAGGCTATATCGCTACATATCCAAGGGGCTAAGCAGAAGAGAGCAATCAAATTGGCATTATAACACAATTTTCAAACGTACGAAGTCGCGGGCAGCAGCTAGTAATAAATAAATAATTCTCACACAACATTATCTAGCCCAAATTAAGCTAATATAAGCTATATTAGCTTATATTAGCTTAATTTGGGCTAGATGATGTTGTGTGCTATGGAATTGATATACATACTTATATACTTACTTCAAATACATAGGTATATACATAATTATACATAGAAAACACCCAAACTCCGAAACAAACATTTGTGGATCACACAAATATTTGGACCAACCCAGGAATCGAACCCGGGACTTCAGCTTGGCAGGCGGTATCACTACCGAATGCGCCTCCGAGGCAGTCAAATGTGACCGTAAAACTGAAAAATCTTTACATTGTAATCTACGTAACCTACGTACGTAACCATGGTAACCTGAAAGATGGTTAGGTTGTGCCCTTTTTGTTTTTTGTTTTTAACGTGAGGGAAAATCCTGCATGGATGCTGTGCCGGACTCCTACCGACTAAAAAACGTATCCTGTCTAACAGCCTAAGGTTGGGAGTCCCGGGAAGCCCTCGGAATGATACTCCAGGATAAATATAGGTTGAGGCCTTCGACTTGGCTTGACTACTGCCATTTTACCGGCAACTGGTACCAACGGCTTACCGTGCCTACCAAAGCACGGAGACGTATTGGTGAATTTTAAAATCGTTTTAATAGTACCTACCTAGATATCGGAGCCTCAGCATGATAACGAACAAAATATTACAGAACTTTCCCTTTTACCTATTAATATTAGCATAGTGTAAGTAATGGGTCTTTCCACATAGGTACATTTATTACGTATAAAAAACCGTTATTTATGAAATTTAAATTTTTTTTGTTTCTCAGATTTCGATCTAGACTATTGTGTAAATGCTGGTGAACTGTTAAACTCGAAAATCGCTTTCCAATTGGCTATTGGCAATTTGGACCCTGACACGTTGGAGGAAGTGGATACCTGGAACCCGGATGACCGCAACAATAAGGTGAATACAACATTTACTTATT
The DNA here is from genome assembly GCA_933228765.1 of Miltochrista miniata. NCBI lineage: Eukaryota > Metazoa > Arthropoda > Insecta > Lepidoptera > Erebidae > Miltochrista > Miltochrista miniata. The sequence continues at coordinate 7,568,375 of OW121766.1, read as the reverse complement.
TGGGTGAATTTCTCAAACGTAAAAATGAGGCGGCGCCACTGGAAATCATACCTTAAAGTTCAGATACGATAAATATTTTTTTTGTGTAAGAAAGCAATTAATTACCTTAATAAAGTCATACACAATAAGTTATAAGATATTATTTTAATTATTATTAAAAAAAGGATTTTCTATATAAAATATAATTTTGGTGGCTCGTCCACAACCTGTTTTATAAAGAAAAATCACATCCTAATCAACACACCGTCAGTTTACTAGATTATACCTAATTTTATTTTAATTCTGTATTAGCTTTTCCACCTCTTGACTATTTAATTCGAGTATTTAGTGCTATATTTGATCTTATAAAAAATGTATAAGGTCCGTCCGCGATAAGTTTCAAATTTTGGTGTCAATAATAAAATCATTCCGTGAATCATACTGAAAATAGGTACCGGGACGTTACTACCATCTTTCGAATCATTGAGTCCTGTGCTGTCACTCACCAGTGCCAGTCTCGTGCCAGCTTGCTCCGACTTCCCGCTAAAAACGTAAGTAATACTCTCGTAAGCCCTCGGACATGATTTCAGTAATTTTTGTGTAGATAATTTAAAACGTTTTAAGCTCGTTATTTGTTTAAATACCCAATGTATAGCGTAAGGGTTCGGTATTTGTTTGAAATAATAGTAATGTCATTATAAAATTCTGAATAGTATTTTGTCAAATCAACTTATTTGACACATTTCTAATTTTGGTGGTCTAATTTTGGTGATTTTGGTGGTGTTTGACTAATCACCAAAATTGCTTAGTTACACCAAAATTAGATTTATAGTTTCTGGGGTAATTTTAGATATTCTATGTTTATTTTCATTAAATTAATATGGATAAAGAATTTATGCTCGAAACAGGATTCAAACCTATGTCTACCGGAATACTGTTCCGGTGCAGCTACCGCTGCCGAACGTTAAGTTTTGACTCCACAGTACGTATTAAGAGTGACGCCATCCTCAGATAGCACCTTCATTTCATTATGAACTAATAAAAAAATATTATCAACAATGTGAGATACTCTTACTTCGTGCTCTGAGAATATTTTTTCCACATTAATTGAATGAAAATTATACTAGGTGTGAGCTTTTAAGTATATTAGTAGTATTCCTTCCATTCCAGCATGCCAAAGAAAACATCAAAATTATCTCAAGCCGAGCGTTTAGAGAATAAAGGAAATGCCGAGAGGAATAGAAAAGAAAAAATTAAGAAAGATCTAGAGAAACTAGAGGAGAATACGAAGAAAAGAAAGAGGAAGAAATCACCGAAAAAAAGCAGAAGGAAAAATCGTACCTTTGAGTGAAATGCTACCACGTGCTTGCAGAGCTCATCAGAAACGGAATCGGATTAATTTTAAAGCATACTACGAAAGGAAAAAAAAGGACACAACTAACAAGCATTCAGCCGCAAAGCCCTGATACTTGCATGCCCGCAGGCAAGTATCATCTCCTGCGCGTGCAGTTGAGATGAAGCGGCGGTTATGGCTCTACTCGTCAGCAGACTGGGACGGTCTCTGCGACTACTTTGCGTCTATCCCGTGGAGTCAGCGCTGCTTTGCAGGTGAGGCTTCATTGGAGAGCGCATTTGCGGTAGCTGGTGACATCAGTTTAGGTATGGAATACTACATTCCATACACTGAAGTCGCCAGCATCTGCAAAGCTCGTCCCTGGTTCGGGCGTGAATGCGCCGAGGCTGTTTAGAAAAATCAGATGGCGTTTCGCGCTTGGGTCAGGGCTCGGGCAATGCGGGACCCGAACGTTGCACACCTCATGGCAGCGTATAACAGAGCCACTAGAGCCAGCGAGAGCGCCTTCAAGAGAGCTAGCTGCCACCGCTGCGTTACCCCGATGGATCACTGGCTCACAAGGCCCAAGAGAAAGGCGACCTGCTAGTTAACCTCTTTGCGGCCAATTCCCGGGTCGACGACTGTGGCATGCAGCCCCCCACCATCGCCGATTGTGGTTACACAATGCCAGAAATTGTCATCCGGCAGTGTGATGTGCGGGCGGTGCTGCGGTCACTCGACACGCGGAAAGCCAGTGGTCCTGACGGCATTCCGGCGGTGGTGCTAAAAAAATATGTGCGGCCGAATTGGCTCCAGCGTAAACGCGCCTGTATCGCCTCTCCTACTCTTCAGGGGAAGTGCCGTAGGCTTGGAGCGTGGCGAACGTACAACCGATTCCCAAGAAAGGAGATCGGTTTGACCCTGCCAACTATCGCCCTATAGCCGTCACCTCGATCATTTGTAAAATATTTGAGCTGATCATCAACAAACGACTCATGTGCTAACTCGAGGATCACTCGCTACTCAATGATCGACAATAAGGCTTTAGGCCAAAACGATCTACGGGTGACTTCCTGGCATACGTGACGCATGTTTGGGGTGTGGCTATGGAGAGGCACGGTGAGTCGTTGGCTATAAGCCTCGATATCGCTAAAGCCTTCGATAGAGTATGGCATGCGCCCTGGACCGCATTTCACAATGGGGATCCTCGAACCTGTTCGAGTTCAATGCCAGTAAAACACAGGCGTGTGCGTTTACAGCTACAAAACCCCTTTCCTACCCTTACCCTCTCTTAAGAATACGAGGATTCCACTTGGAGATAATCTGGACATCCTTGGCATAGACGTCCGGCCCGTGTAATCACAAATACCATATTGAGCGATGTATTGGGCTAGCCTCGAGAAAACTAGGAGTCCTAAACAAGGTGAAGCGTTTCTTTACGCCAAACCAGAGGTGTCTGCTGTACAAAACGCAGAATACGTCCTTGCGTCGAATACTGCACTCACCTTTGGGACGACTCCGCGAGGTACTTGCTTGACGCGCTGGACTCTATGCGGCGAGCTATTCGCATTATAAACTGCCCTGAGGTAACGGAAAGTCTGGAGTCATTGGCGCAGCGAAGAACTATTGCATCTTTGGCTGCTTTCTACCGTATCACGGTGAGTGTTCTGAAGAACTCTTCAACCTACTCCCACCCTCTCCATTCTGATCCCGAACAACGCGTGCTGGACAGAGGTGCCACTCTCACACAGTGGAGAGAATCTTTGCTAGAACTGAACGATTCAAAAGATCGTTTCTCTGTCGAACCATAAAAATCTGGAACGACCTGCCAGCGCACGTGTTTCCCTCCTCTTACAATCCTGGGTTCTTCAAGCGGAGCGTGAAGAGGCACATCATAGGGCCGCCAAGTTGAGGGCCGCTTTCTATGGTCCTACAGACTGGGACGGTGGCCCCCAATCGCTGGATGTTGCTGTGGCTTTCCATCAGGCGGCGGCTGCATCATTTTGGCAAGCTAAATATATAAAAAAAATCTATATTACATACAGGGTTACAGGAAAAGTCGTGCTAGATCCGTTAAGGGCGTGGAGTACCCATTATTTCTGACTAATTTCATTATGAAACACCCTAACCTAAACTTAACCCTGTTCGAGATATTCGACTTTTAATATTTTTATTGAAAATTGCCGATTTTTAGGTTACAAAATTTTTTATTTTTATTTTGGGCGCCTTATTTATTATTTTTGTTGCATTTTGACATGTGTAATAAGATGCTCCAAAACGTCAATCATTGAAATAGTGCATAAATTAATTGAACATGTCGTAGAAGACAAGTGAAAGTTAAGAAAATAAAAAAAATAGTAACAAGTTTATTTTTCTCTAAGGGATATGTAAAAAAAATATTACGGCAGTCGTTCGGCAGATGTTTTTTAAAATATCTACATTTCATCAGCTATCTAACGACGTATAGCAATGTAGGGTTGTATTTAAATTCATTGAAAAAAACTTAGTTTCAAAAGCGACAGTGACCTAAAAAGTAAAATAAAACAATAGGAAAAGATGAAATGTCATTTATTAAACAAGGTTTTTACACAACTTTTTCATACTCTACAGTTCATGTTCAACATGGCCGCCTCGGTTATGAATACATTTTCGCATCCTTCTACGGAGACCAGTCTTTACTACTCCAGTGGTCAATGTTGTCCTCATTTGATTGGCTGCGTCCACAATCCTTTCTCTTAATTCTTCCACAGACGAAACTGGATTTGGCTCGCTGTACACAAGACTTTTCATAACCCCCCACACATGAAAATCCATGGGGGTTAAGTCCGGACTTCTTGCTGGCCATGGCAACGGCCCACCTCGTTCTATCCATTTATTTGGGTAAGTTGTGTCCAGCCAGTCTCGGACACTTCTTCTGAAATGGGCAGGGCAGCCATCATGCTGGAACCACATGTCCCTGATTAAGTTTAGTGGCAGATCATCGTGTCCGTTATGCTAGCGTACCCAAGAGCTATATCGAGTTGGTTACTATGCCATAAAACTCTGCGTAAATACTGCCTAATTAGTGTAAAAATAAAAAAAACTCTTCCTCTTTAGTTTAGGAGATAAACACCATTTTCAGTGTGTACGCTGGCGTCACGATCAAGCTAGCGTACCCATGGCGGTACTCGAAAACGGCTAATTGTAAAGCAACACAGTTTGCACACAAAAACTCTGCGTCAGTATTTCTCCCACTATGCAAAATTTCATAACGATTGCTCTTGTAAGAACAGATATATTGAGCAAGACTTTTCAATGACATTCGGAGCGGGCGTTACCCATGGCGGTACTCGAAAACGGCTAATTGTAAAGCAACAGAGGTTACACAGAAAAACTCTGCGTCAATACATCTCCCGCTATGCAAAATTTCATAACGATTGCTCTTGTAAGAACAGAGATATTGAACAAGACTTTTAAATGACATTCGGAGCGGGCGTAATGCAGCGTACACATAATAGTTCTTATAGAAAGGGAACTTTTCTTTAAATAAATGCTAAATGTATAAATAGTGCGTGAAATTCTGCCTCTATTAGTGTAAATACTTTAGGCGAATTCGCAGTGGAATAATCAAAAAATCTATGTTAAGTTCTAGGAACAAATGTATCGATGTACAGTCGCGAACAAAGGAATTATTAGTGAAAATATAAACAGCGATGTAGCGTTATTTTCTAATATTAGTTAGCATGATGTGTTTTGACATAAATCAACTCTTGCACGTCTTATAGCAGCTCTCATAGTCGGGGGGTGGGGGTTGGGGGTGGATGTGGTAAGGATGCGCTAAAAAACCTGCTCACATCACAGGTTTCTTTAGTAAGACTACAACAATATTATTGCCGTTCACGGACTAGCCGGACCCTGATGTGTTTAGAATTGTGGCAGTCAATTTATTAGGTAAGTTTACAAACTATTATTTTATGAATTATATCGCGGTTCATTTTATAGGTACACTAATTTTATTATTGTTGCCTTAAAAATATTTGAAGGTGTACATTATTTTGATACAATATTAACTTGTATTTATCTGTAATTATCTATATATATTTGGATTGTATCTGTGCTCTCATTGAGAGACCACGTACTACTTAGTTTTAGACAGATTTTTTGAATAGATAAAATCTGTCACGAAACGACATTGAAAGAAGGTTCAGGATAGTTTCACAAGATATATTTACAACTAGCTGAACACGCAATTTCGTTTACGTCACCTAAGGTGTATGAAAGGAGAGGTATTTTTTCATCACACTCATCAATCAGCGTGTGAAACTGCCCTGTTTGCTTAATCATAAAAGAGCTTAAAGATTAAGTCTATTTTAAAACAATTCAGTGATTTATTTTAAAAGAGTCTTAATATTTAAGCTCTTTTATGATTAAGCCAACACGCCAGTTTAGATTTACCCTCACATTCAAAGAAACCCCTACAAATAAAATTTTCAAAATATCTGATTCTTAAAAGTGTTATAACTTTTTTATTTATAAACCGATTGACATGAAATAAACACTAAATGTCAAGTGGAGTAAACCCCAACACATTACAAAAAACCGCATTGCCATCGGTAAAGTGGTTACTAAGATTAGCGTGCACAAACGTACAGACACACAGATATTTTTTTTTTAAAGAGAGACATAATAATAATAATTTATTTCAGAAAAACATTTTTGTACATAGTTGTAAAATATAGACATTACGTTTACAATGGTATTTAAATTAGATTGTAAGCATAGTTATTACATAATAAGCAGAAATATAATAAAATAAATACTACAAGTCAATTCAAAAAGTAAAAACAACATTAGGTATGTTTTAATTTAGTATAAAGAGGCATGTTTAATAAGTGCAAACGATTGAAACCTTTTTGGTATTGTATCTTTTTAATGATGAATGAAAATCAAAACCGCCCGTTTTTTTTTGCAAATGAGTGTATAAGTACGAATTAATGATTGTGCAATTGTTATTATTTGTAAATATTCTCTAAGACTGATTGCTACAAATAATTATGTTTATATCATAACCTGTTATGTTGCATTACATTATATATACACCAAAAACTAGTTTTAATGTAAATTGTCATTATTGTAACAAAACGGTAATAATATGGTTACTCTGTGATAAAAAAATATTGTTTTGGCAAAACAAATGATCTTTTTCTGATAAAGCTATTTATTAGAATTTTGCCAGTTATTTTATTTTCACTTAATTTTTTCACAAAAAACAAATTAATGAAGTGAATATCCTCCTAGTTCAGTATTTCATTATGTTTCAGTTTTAATTCTGTATTTTACAAAAACTTGACAAAGCACTTTTGAGCATATCTGTACGTGTACTATGAACAGAAATTAACATGGATTTTTTAATTATTCCACTGCGAATTCTCCTAAAGTATTTACACTAATATAGGCAGAATTTCACGCACATACATATAGCATTTATTAAAAGAAAAGTTCCCTTTCTATAAGACTACTATGTGTACGCTGCATAACGCCCGCTCCGAATGTCATTTAAAAGTCTTGTTCAATATCTCTGTTCTTACAAGAGCAATCGTTATGAAATTTTGCATAGCGGGAGATGTATTGACGCAGAGTTTTTCTGTGTAACCTCTGTTGCTTTACAATTAGCCGTTTTCGAGTACCGCCATGGGTAACGCCCGCTCCGAATGTCATTGAAAAGTCTTGTTCAATATATCTGTTCTTACAAGAGCAATCGTTATGAAATTTTGCATAGTGGGAGAAATACTGACGCAGAGTTTTTGTGTGCAAACTGTGTTGCTTTACAATTAGCCGTTTTCGAGTACCGCCATGGGTACGCTAGCTTGATCGTGACGCCAGCGTACACACTGAAAATGGTGTTTATCTCCTAAACTAAAGAGGAAGAGTTTTTTTTATTTTTACACTAATTAGGCAGTATTTACGCAGAGTTTTATGGCATAGTAACCAACTCGATATAGCTCTTGGGTACGCTAGCATAACGGACACCAGATCATCCAGCAGATCATTAAAGTCTCCTCTTAAAAAGTTTACGTATGTTTCCCCATTTAAAGTGTCCGGGAGAAAGTAAGGTCCAATTAAATAATTGGAGATAATGCCCATCCACACATTCACGCTGAATCGACGCTGGGACCCCGTCACTCTTTTCTTATTGGGATTCTTCAGTGCTTTTGGGGCCCAGTAATGTGCGTTGTGATAATTTGTTATTCCATCTTTATCAAATTTGGATTCATCTGTCCACACGATGTTTTTTAAAAAATTTGGGTCTTCTATTCAGCATAAATCTGCAGAAATCTATACTCCTCGCCGGGTCTCCCTCTTCAACAACGTGTACCGGAGTGTAATGGTACGGGTATAGGCCAGCAGTATGCACTGTAAACCACACTCTCCATTGTGAAAGTCCCAGATCACGGGCAACAATATTAGTGGAAGTACTTGGATCCGCTCGAAAGCGTTGCACTATCTCATTATCCTGTTCTTCGTCGCTATTAATTCGTAGTCTTCCCAAATCCGAGGCGGCCATGTTGAACATGAACTGTAGAGTATGAAAAAGTTGTGTAAAAACCTTGTTTAATAAATGACATTTCATCTTTTCCTATTGTTTTATTTTACTTTTTAGGGCTAAGTATTAATTTTCTTCTCTACTGTCGCTTTTGAAACTAAGTTTTTTTCAATGAATTTAAATAGAACCCTACATTGCTATACGTCTTTAGATAGCTGATGAAATGTAGATATTTTAAAAAACATCTGCCGAACGACTGCCGTAATATTTTTTTTACATATCCCTTAGAGAAAAATAAACTTGTTACTATTTTTTTTATTTTCTTAACTTTCACTTGTCTTCTACGACATGTTCAATTAATTTATGCACTATTTCAATGATTGACGTTTTGGAGCATCTTATTACACATGTCAAAATGCAACAAAAATAATAAATAAGGCGCCCAAAATAAAAATAAAAAATTTTGTAACCTAAAAATCGGCAATTTTTCAATAAAAATATTAAAAGTCGAATATCTCGAACAGGGTTAAGTTTAGGGTAGGGTGTTTCATAGTGAAATTAGTCAGAAATAATGGGTACTCCACGCCCTTAACGGATCTAGCACGACTTTTCCTGTAACCCTGTATAATGTATCATTAAATAAAAAAAATCTTATGTTAAAAGGTATTTTTAATGTCTACAATTTTTTTTGTTCCTATATCTAATTTTGGTGTTAAAATACCAATTTTGGTGTATTGACAATTTAGGTGTCGATAATATTAATGTCATTTTCGGGTTTAATTAGACTTTTCTAGCTTTCATGCAACTATTATACGTATTTCTTTCTAATTATAGAATAATATTATCTACATATAGAGTAACAAAAAAAAAACACCAAAATTAGGTAAAAATTCATAGATGTTGAAATTCACCCATTTATTTGTTTACGTAAGTGCCTTCGATAAAATAAACTATGTTTTATTTGAGCGAAGACGTACATGATAATACGAGCGCACTTTTCAATAATGGATATGGTCACAATCTTCGACCAAGTAATGGTATAGACCGGCCCATCAATACGTTAGTTTTGAAGACGATATAGTGAGCGCATGGGCTCACTTGGTCGTAGTCGGTGTTATTGTTCCGAAGATGAAACACGTGTCAAGATAAGACATTTTACGCAAGATGCCTTCCTGTGAGTTCCCGAAGTGTAAAAACACTAAGTATCCTAAATTCGAAAAAGAATGTGTGTATGCATGTCGTGTCATTGCTACAATATCTGTGTGTGTGAACTAGTCTCACTTTTTGAGTTCGTAATGTATGACGTGGGCCTGTCTAGGTCACAATTAGATGTTGCTACGGTTGCTAATTACGTAAAACTTAAATAAATTAACCGACTTGATAATACATGGATCTCAGTACAGTACTTTTTACGCTACAAGAACTGAGTTGCGAGACTTGGTGTTTATACAAGTTTTGTTTTTAATGACATTTAGGGTATAAGTACGCGGAAACACGGGTACAATGGTATTGGATATTTCTGTAAGAAATATCTACCAGCACACGGCTAAAAGGAGAACTTTAAGGAATAGAAACAGAACAATTAAAAGAGCAGGATAGAACTAATAAAATTAAAAACACATACACAAGAGCTCAAAATAGATTAAACGGTAAAATGTCTACTTCCCAAACATTTATTGTTAAAAAACTGCTGTGAAACATAATTATTTCATATCTACTTACATATCTATTTACAGTATAACTATCCAAACTAAACTAAATAAGGCCCTCGTAATAATAGGTACCTAGGTATTAATAAATAGAAATTATAGATGTATAAAATTTTCATATTCTAAAATTTCTCTTTTCGAAATCCCCAGAAAGTACCGGTGAATAATACCAATATGACCAGCTATCCATCAATATGGAGCTCCGAATTCCAGCCTCATGTGAATAAGAATCGACCTTGGCACCGCTAAAAGATGCTGTCAATTTACCAATTTCGCTCAGGTAAATATTGTAAACTTGCTCTATTCCACCAAATCTCACAAGACGAGACAGGATGTTCTTCGCACAATATTATTAGCCGCTGATGACGGAGTGGAAGAGAGATTGCTCACACTCCTTAAAGAAGGAATTCAAGACAGTGCGGCGTAAAGTGAGAGGTCCACATCCTCACACGCCTCAAGCCTCAAGAAGCGGGATAACAACCGAACCTCTAGGCGAGAACGGTAGTAGCCAAAGTCTGCGGCGAATTCTGGGATTTCTTTCCGAGGAGTTACCCGAGATACCCCACCATCTTGTGGTTTTAGTCAGTTTGAGTCCGGCATTGCATCCGTGTGGATGTCCATGTCATGTTTCACATCCTACTCAACGCTAAACCAGCGGGTGCACAAGCTTTACCCTCGGCTATATAGATGTCTCATATAAAGAAATGGGTGACAGCACAATGCTGTAAATTATCAGACTGAGAAGATATTACGATCTCCTTGCTTCTTTTCTCCCAAACGCCTGCAGTATGGGGTTCTTTAAAAGGGGTCTTAGGTTTTTACAGTTTCGGCAGCGCGAGTGTAGCGCTTCTGGTGTTGCCAGCGTCCAGAGCTACGGTGGCTACCAGTACATCTGGTGGGCCTTATACTGTCTGTAACGTAATTGAAAAAAAATGTTATTCCCCTCTGTGCGGTACTTTTTTTGATGCAGGGAACGCATTTACGCAGCTGGGATGGTGTTTGGGACTCTCAGCCCGGTCCGGAATGGAACGTCCGACCCACTAAACCCCGCGGTGTTCCTCCTCACCCTGTAGCCGGGCCGAGAGATATCAAAAAGATTATCCAAGTCGACCCGACTAGGAGAGCCCCGTTTATTCGGGGCTCTCCTCGGCGGAGCCAGATGGGCGGCTCCCCAGAGCTCCATAAGGAGCTAGAAACCAGGCCCGCACCTCCACCGCTCTCGGGCGCCCCTCTAAGCAGGGTGGTAGAAAGCGGCTGGTGCGGACGTGCTCTAATGGGCACCCCCCGGAACACAGGTAACGCACCGCCATGTGACCGTTGCCGCGTTGGTGGGCTGCTCCCGCCTCGGCCGGAATTAGCCAGAGTAGCACCACTCCCCAACAGATGACGGGGAGTGGTTACTACTCCGTTGCCCAGGATGCACCACGAGGAGAATCCGAACCGTTGGGGTCCTTAAGATGTTAGTAGGACTCCGCATTCCCCCGTCTTGGCGGTGTGATAGGTTTTTGAATTTGAATATTTTTATTTTCAGATCTGTGTTGAAATGCTGATGAATCCTGATATGTGGATTTTTTTAAATTGATTGAACATCGAGTAAAACGTGACGTCATTGCCATGTGATTTTGTTGATAACATTGTTTTAAAAAAATAAAAAGTTTTGTATCAAAATTAGAAATGGTTTTTTTTTCTGTGGGTGATGTTCCTGTACCTGCTACATAAACGCAAATGCGCGATCGTCTCATCTTAATACATTAATTCTTCTGTACGTGCATTTGTTACCTAACCCGTCCTAAACGGCTTTACCGATTTGAATGAAATTTTGCGCATGTATTTCAATGGGTTCCTGGATGGCTTGAAAACACAATGACTGTCTGAGGTGGTGCTGCAGTCGGTTTCTCAGGATTCTCAGGACTACCGGTGGATGATCTCGTGGTAAATCTACAATATCGAAGTAAGTGTTTCCCAGGAAATGACCGGTATATTATGATTCGTAGGTATTTACTTTTCCTCGAAGTTTCATAAAAGTTATGAACCCACATGAGGAGAGTTGAAATGGCGATTGAAATCTATGATATAGGTTTAAAAGTTCTACGATTAGGGGCTGTAAAGGTTCCTCTATGAAAAACTCCGCGGACCGAGGCATATTCTACGAGTTACGGAGTTGGGAGCTTCCAAAAATGTCGAAAATAAGCCTTGTTAGAGTTCCGTACCGAAGGGTAATAACGAGACCCTGTTATGAGACTCCGCTGTCACCAGGCCGTTAGTCTCAACGTTATAGCTGAATAGTTCAAATTTACCCTCTGTGGGCGAGTCTACTTATACAGCTCTATACAGCACACGAGATTTTTTACCAATTTTAGTACTCCCGTACTAAGGGGGTCCCCCCTCCACGCACGACTCCGTCTTGCACTTGGCTGATGTTTAAGGTTCCATACCTCGAGTTTCATTAATCTTAATACCTAAGTACAACAACTCAAGTGCAAACCATCTATCAAAAAAAAAACAAATATTTCTAATATATCGTAAATATTTCCCTCAACCCTTGTCCTGCGACCTACAGACCCTTGTTAGGGCCGCGTTACGCCATAAATTTTATCAGATTCATTTAAAATTACCTTATTTATCGTACGATTGCATGTCATACGTTTAATTACGTGGGTAATATGTGGAAAATTAGCTGCTTAACATAAACAGTACTGATTACAATCGTAACACAGTGACAATAGCAATGTTTGTGTAATAATTATAAAGACTAATGAGGAGGTACCATAGCATATTTAGCTAACCCCCCAAACACGCGGGATAGCACCCGAATCCAAGGTTTTTAGTCGGCAGGAGTCCGGTATAACATACCTGTAGGATTTTCCTCACGTTAAAAAGAGGCGTATTTGGCTGCACTCTACCACAGCCTACAGATTTATCTATAAACTAAATACGATATCTTTTAAGCTCATTCAAAGTTCATCGCTTAATCTCGTCAAATGATTGCTGTGCAATTTGAGTGGGATAAAATACACAAAATAGTAGCCCGCTATAACTTTAAGTTTTTAGGTGCATTGATAGTTTTGTGGTGACGAGGTACGTTGACGATATTCTCATAACTACAGCAAACAGGAGAGTTACGGTCGGTGTTGCAGAAGTCGTTATAAATGACCAGCTACTAGGTCTCGAGGTAGCTCTATGTAAATCTAACGTCCTATTTCTAGGGGACAGTCGGAAAGAGCCATCCCACAGGTCCAGCTTAGTCGTACACGGCATCAGCATGGATTGGCGTGAGCCATCAACTCGTGCTCAGTGGGCGACAGGACATCGACTAACACGGGTGAACTGGCACGGCCAATACCAAAACTTACTCTACAAAGCGTGTACACTGTACAGTACACACTGTACACTAATTTACCTTTTTTTCACAAGGACTACCTTTGCTGGTGAGGCATTGCTCGTGTAGTCGCCCAGAGCTGATCGTGTTGGCACTGGAAATACTCACCAAAACTCCTTGGCACCGTTCTGCCCTAACAGAGGTGATTAAGGACCTGCGAAATTCACCAAAGCAAGGACCTGGTTTACTTTACAAAAGTCAACCTGAAACCAGACCTGGACACGGCAATTCATTCCCAGATGATTGATGTCAGTCCACCTCATAATTTCGAAATAATCTGGCCGACCTTCAAAATTCCGAACGCTCATTTCGCCGATGATAAATTCAACGAATGGTTGTATGGTCGACTGTTAAAACTCCGAATGGTCATTTCGCCGATGATCAGTTTTACGAATGATTGTATCGGGGTACTCTGAGTCGGGGTGTTAACCATTCACTTATTATGGTTAACACCTCGACTCGGATAGGTTAGGTTAGAAGGCTAAGGCGGGAGCGAAGCGGAGCGGAGCTCCCGCCTTAGCCTTCGTGGTTATTTTTTTTTATAACCATCCAACACCAACATCAATTTCATACATTCAACTTAGCAAAATAGTTTTGCGAGTTCGTAACCAATTTATTGTCTTCATTCATATCTGAAATGATTTGTCACTTAATAAAATTTTCATACCTACAAAATCTTATCTTATCTTCCGTTTAGCTACGAAGTCTATTAAATAAATCGATGAAATGAAAATGACCGATAATAATTGTGTTATCGGTCAATAGACTGACGCTAAAAAAAGAAAGCTATCGAGATAGAGACACTGATTATAATAGAATCGAGATTACACATTCGGCAATTTACGTCCTAATTTTTAAGTCTGTGGCGGGGGACGGTGATGGGATTTTACAACTTACGGTAGTCCATTGTGAGCGCACAGATGTCAAGGGATTTCTCAAATAAATTATGACGGAAGTAACTAGTACTATACCAGAATGTGGATCAAGTGTCACGGTAAGGCTCACACCCAAGAAAATTCTTAATGAATATTATTATTTTGAAAGAAGGCATAAAATAAGCAGACCCAAAAATTTAACTGTTTTCTTTTTGAACTGTAAGTATCCTGATTTTTTATCGAAACAGTAGATATTAAAAATGGCTGGTAGTGCATTCACGAAACAATCGTTCCTCACAATACTAGCGGAAGCACAGAGAAGCTATACTAAATTCATATTTTTCTATCACCCAGCATTCAGCATACAATAACAAAGTTTCGTAAATGTTATTCCCTTGGCAAGTCGAAAAGACGTTTTTTCGTTGTTCTAAATTTTCTGAAGGACACAATAAATCATAATCAGCTTGAAAAGTTGTTCACAAGTGACTTATTTCTCAATTTAGAGCCGATATCGGCTCAGGCCATTAACAATTGATAAATGGGTGCTGGATATAAAGTTGATGGCGTGATGGGTAATACGATATACCCCGAGCGTTGTTTTTTGGTGTAGTAGGCACCTGCTGGGTGGTGGACTTGAAAGGTTAATAGGTATTTTATGATGTTTCTCATCTTACTTATTATACATGCGATAGTTTGTGAGTCTGGATGTGTAAGACTTGTCTGGATGTTAGCGCAGGATGGCGCCCAGGCAAGGTTTCCCTATCCGTTTTAACTTCACCACGGCACCAAGGGTTAGCACTATTGGTGTAGTAAACATTTATAGACTACGGTCACTGTATAAAAACACTGTTAAACAACATATATTCTTACGTAGTATTGTATTCTCTTTGAACATATATATACTGTGCTACGGTAATCTTTTTCGATCAGCTGGGCCGTATGCTGTCTGCCCTGCCCCATAGACTTATAAACCGCAGACATAACAAACCTCTTTCATATTTTAACCGTACCCAAATCGAGGTACCCGGGTATTTCACAATGTGGGTTGCTAAAATAATGTTATCTAACGAGATAAAGTCCTCCTACACACCACACCCTCTCAGCTTTACACTGTAGTAAAAAACCGGCCAAGAGTTGGACTCGCCCATGAAGGGTTCCGTAGCAGCAAGTAATATAATATAAAAGTTCTTGTAGTTCGTTGTAACTTTGATTTATGTTTTAACGCGTTCGCAGTGTTGTGATTTTTCTAGGCGAAAATTGCGGTTTATGACGTATTATAAAAAACTACCGACTCGATCTCGTTCAAAAATCAATTTTTGTTGGTAGTTTTTATGGCAATGTACATCATATATTTTTTTTAGATTTATCGTTCCCTTAGTTTAGAAGTTAGAGGGGGGGACGGGGACACTCATTTTTCCACTTTGGAAGTGTCTCTTGCGCAAACTATTCACTTTACAAAAAAATCAGTGTTAGGAACCTCGATAGCATTTAAATGACCTATCTATAGATAGAGATACACCACACGTATGGGTTTGATGAAAAAAAAATTTTGAGATTCAGTTCTGAGTATGGGGACCCCCGAAATTTACTGCTTTTTTTCTAGTTTTATATAAAAATCTTAATGCGGTTCACAGAATACATCTTCTTACCAAGTTTCAACAGCATAGGCCTTAATTATAGTTTCGCAGCATGGCGCCCAGGCAAGGTTTCCCTATCCGTTTTAACTTCACCACGGCACTAAGGGTTAGCACTATTGGTGTAGTAAACATTTATAGACTACGGTCACTGTATAAAAACACTGTTAAACAACATATATATACTGTGCTACGGTAATCTTTTTCGATCAGCTGGGCCGTATGCTGTCTGCCCTGCCCCATAGACTTATAAACCGCAGACATAACAAACCTCCTTCATATTTTAACCGTACCCAAATCGAGGTACCCGGGTATTTCACAATGTGGGTTGCTAAAATAATGTTATCTAACGAGATAAAGTCCTCCTACACACCACACCCTCTCAGCTTTACACTGTAGTAAAAAACCGGCCAAGAGTTGGACTCGCCCATGAAGGGTTCCGTAGCAGCAAGTAATATAATATAAAAGTTCTTTTAGTTCGTTGTAACTTTGATTTATGTTTTAACGCGTTCGCAGTGTTAATAATAATAATAATATATTCTTTATTGTACACCAAAGCTTATAAATAATAACAAATTATAGGAGGTAGGTATTCTATACGGTACAATGGGCGGCCTTATTGCTAGAAGCAATTTCTGCCAGGCAACCTTTAGATGGACTGGACTGTGTTATATTTCAAAAATGGGGTTTGGTGTCACACAATACTTATTAGCAAAATAAAATAAAATAAAATCGATCAATATGTAACTACATACATACCTACACATATACACACATAAATACAAAATATACATACATACACACCTATACATATACATACTTAAATACATATATACATACAGACATACAACTATACATATATTATACACTTCCTACACATATAATATACGCACAAAACTCTTTATACCGGTGGTTTAAATTGAAAGATAGTATTCTTTCACCCTTACTTTAAATGCGCCCAACGTTTGTGCACGCCCGAGTTGCGAGCATTGTGTTGTGATTTTTCTAGGCGAAAATTGCGGTTTATGACGTATTAAAAAAAAACTACCGACTCGATCTCGTTAAAAAATCAATTTTTGTTGGTAGTTTTTATGGCAATGTACATCATATATTTTTTTTAGATTTATCGTTCCCTTAGTTTAGAAGTTAGAGGGGGGGACGGGGACACTCATTTTTCCACTTTGGAAGTGTCTCTTGCGCAAACTATTCACTTTACAAAAAAAACAGTGTTAGGAACCTCGATAGCATTTAAATGACCTATCTATAGATAGAGATACACCACACGTATGGGTTTGATGAAAAAAAAATTTTGAGATTCAGTTCTGAGTATGGGGACCCCCGAAATTTACTGCTTTTTTTCTAGTTTTATATAAAAATCTTAATGCGGTTCACAGAATACATCTTCTTACCAAGTTTCAACAGCATAGGCCTTAATTATAGTTTCGGAGAAAAATGGCTGTGACATACGGACGGACAGACAGACAGACATGACGAGACGGGTTCCGTTTTTTGCCATTTGGCTACGGAATCCTAAAAATACAACAGGTAGGTAGGCATAAATCAGATTTACCTGAGTGATTACGTCACTATACCGTACCTACCTGGGTACAAAGGTCTCAATAAGCTTTAAAAGTACCGCGAAACGATTCCCTGTGCAAAATTAATTTAGACCCGCGCTCCTGATACCATATGTAAATGAAATTGAACCGGGCGTTATTTTATTGAGGAAGGGGGATCCCAATATTTGACGTTGTTTGAACTTCCGCTGAATATGGAGGCGTCGGAAATCGAGTTGAAGATCTTTCTTTGTTTTTATTATGCATGAAAAACGATGAAAGTAAACGAGACAATGCGAGATTGAAATGAGCGGGAACCGATCTGTTGATGCAATCGGGGAATTCCGGTAAGTACTTTATTGGATTTAGTGGTTTCAAGTTCACCGTCAAGATTTTAATAGTACTTACCTACCTAGGTACCTATTCCATACCTATCTAGGTATTCTAGAATTCTTAATAATATTATAAAAACGTGGTGGTGAGTATGGACAGATTAGGGGATGTTTGATAACATGTCTCTGTCTTTCAAGCTGTAACGGCTGAAGGTATCTGGCTTAAATATGATAGGGGGATAGATTAGTCGGGATTAACGCAGGTTACTTTTTGAACACGATAAAATTTTCATGGAAACGATATTCTAAATGCGCTAAATAACATTACTTCATGAAATTGCCGCCTGTGCTACTTCCCTATTTAACATAAAATTTAAATCTGTTAAAACCTTTAGTTTTAACGCGTGGTAATCCCAACGGATGTCATGCCGAACTCGAAGTGACTAAAAGTAAGCTTTAAAATAGCGCTTCCGAGTTTCCGACCTATTCGTCTAGAGCCGTGCACATCCTAGATAGCTCGTCGGAAGAAAGTCCTAGGATTCGCGTGTGACAGTACCTGCTTATCAACATAGAGATTTTCGAAAACTATAGTTGTTTAGGTCAGTGTCCTATCTATACCTACTAGTAGGTCAAAAAAGTTATATAAGTCACAAAACGTAGCCTACAAACAATCAAATATTAATGATATACACAATGTAAAGAGAATTGTTGATTCCCCCGAGAAACCCTCATTAAAGTGAGCTTCATTAAGCGTACCACTTGATCTCCATTAACATAGAATATTCTAATTTGTTGGGCCACGTAATAAAATATGGGCCACTATTCCTTTTTTAATTCTTAAATAACAAAGGCGGACGATGTCACGCAAAATAAGACTTAATTTAGTTGAAGTAATGGATATTACCTTTGCCGTCGGCTTCCATTAAAAAAAAAAGATAAAAATTCTTGTATTAAAAGTAGCTGGGTAAAAGTAAACGCTTGATATAATTTTACTCATTTTGTAATATAACGTTTACGGAACATTTAAGATTGTTTGTTCAAAACGTTATGAGATTGTGTGTATTTATTCTGTTTCTATTTGCTTTTTTAAACGAATTTTGTCTTGGCCATGTTCTTGGTTCTTTTAAGCTTTACACTAGATTTTCTTTTTCTTATACCTGCACATACCGACCGCTGCCACAGCCTATACAAAACAACTTCATGGCAGTAATAAAATTATTTTCCAGGATTCTAAGTGGCATTCTAGCATTTTCCAGTTTTAGGTATAATCTTTCTCTTCATTTGAAAATTGTCTAAAGGCAATACATTGAAACAATTGAAGGCAATACATAAAGTTGTTATCCTCCATGATTCTCCTCCATATAATATTACTAGGTACGTAGTATTTTTTTAATGGAGGAGGATTATTTTGTCCTGCCTTGGCCTTGCATTATTATATTATATTATCTAGCATTCATGAGCGTTTCTATGCTCAGAGTCCGGACAGCTAACTTTGCTTGGTAGGTTGATAAGGTACCTACTAATATATACTCTAAGATTTGAGCTAAGGTATGCGTGGCTTAAAAAAACAAAGTAGATAGACCTAGTCATAATAACCATTTATTAAAACCTATTTTATTAATTGAGATTGCACATAAATAATTATTATGCTACGCTACATTAATTTCAAGAAGCTATAATAATATTTACCCATTCGCTCCAGCAATTTAATTTCCACCTCAGCATCTGTCAAGGCTGTCAAGTTGGTAATATTGTTTATTAAAAAAGACGCCATTAATCTATCTCCATTTTCCATCTCAAATGAATTAGATACTTAATAAAGATCTTCACGGCCTGCCAGCCTTGACTAATAAATAAATTGAACTTAAAATATGTATCAGCAAGAGTTATGTGAAGCTATTTTTAATTTTTATGCGTTTTAGTTAGAGAAGGAAGTTTTGTTTTTAAAAATTCAAGATGGCGGCGGGTCGGATTGTCTTTAGTAGTATCGTTTTTTACGTCAATTTAAAATGTAGGTTATTTGATAACGTACATTATGGTAAACTCTTATTTAAATATGGACAAAAAAGCGTGAATTATGGCAAGGGTTAAAAAGTTAATTTAGACACTGTCATAAAATTATTCTTCAAATTAACCATGAATTACCTAGGTAATATAGCACCAAAATTGTAAATATGAATGAAGTAAAATACTAAGAGAATGCCGCGCAATTATAAAAAGGGGTGGTTAATAAAAGATAAGTCCCTTTAAACCATAGACAAATGTCAGTTAGTTATTTATGGCGGGATTAAAAGCAGGAACGGACCGCGCTCAATATGGCTACTAGCCGAGGCTTAGCCGGTGATTTAAATACAGCCTATCGATTTGCTAAAATGGTGAGAGTAATTAATCATATTTTAGCCGTCTTTAGAACGAATACAAATACCGAACGGACTAAGAAAGGCTTTATTTTGAAATGTTTTAAATAAAGCTGTTTTTGCGAGTTTTATTTACTTTCATAATATGACGGCGTCTGTCTGTAGGTGATAAATTCAGTGTCCTGGGGTCATCCTTTCGAGATCCCGCGGCTCCCAACCGTAGGCATTAGGTAGGAAACGAGTGGGTAATAGTCGGTAGGAGTTCGGCAAAGCATCCATGTAGAATTTTCCTCAAGTAAAAAACGGTGATCAAATACCGACGTACCTATCAAATTTGACCCACACAACCTAACTACACATTCCTATAAATGTGGGGACGAATTTCAGCTGCTTATCTATTTTCCATTTTATCCTCCATTCACCTATCGCCTATATAACCGATGGTTCTACTGGTAAAAATAATCGAGTTTAGTTTCGAAATGGCGCCGGTCTCATATACTGGATAAGTTACTTATGCTATACTTATTCGGACAAAATCGGATTAGTTCGTTTTTAGCCGAAACTGACCTAAGTAATATTTTCTAGTATATTCTTACGACTATAATTAGAGAATAACTTGCACTGAAGTAATCCACTTCAATATGGTTGCTATAGTTACGTCTATTTCAGTATGGTTTCTATAGGTACGTTGTGCTTATAAGTTGTTGGTAAATTGGGAAACCACTAGACATAGAATAAGTACAAGTTATTCTCTACTTACGTACTTATGCACATAATATCCCTATAATTATATTCTTTTTCCCTATAATTATTTTCAAAGTAAGTAGAGAACATTATATTTGGAGACAATGTAGGTACACATCATTTACAAAATAAAACCCAGTTTTTGAAGGTCTGAATTTAAAGGTTTATAATTATAAACACGTGTTTGAAATTATTTCTGCAAGCAAAATTTGGAATGAATAAATAGGTGAAGATATAGTGGTTTCTCCAATGTAAGTAAGTGTGTTACAATACGACAATACTAACGCAGGCACCCTTGTTCATCCTTAAAAATTGCCAAACTACTTACTGAACCGCAGAGTTTGGAATTTTGCAAAATCCATTTTCAACTCCTGTAAACGATCAGTCAGGAAAACTTATTTTATATTTCATTATAAAAAAAGATTTTATCTCGCATTGTAAACAATAGACCGGTTGTGCCGGCCTAGATTCCAGTAGGGATGTGCAATGTTTACACCATATATGCATGCATGCCTATAGACATATCTATAGGTGCGTTGCGTAGATATCTATTATTGAAGAGTGCTTTTAAAGTTGCAATGTGCTATGTCACGTATTCACACAAACCTCTTAACTACTACAATCGCGCGTTAAGGTTACACGCACACACTTTTTTTCTGCATCGCCCTATGGTTGACTTCAGGTAGGTACTCATTAAGTTTATCACGTCATTGTGCATAACTTGTGTTTCTTCGCGATGGCAGAAACTGCTGAACAATATTTGACACGGTTTGCAAGTTTTTCAAGTGCAGCAAAGGTTTCAAGTGTTTCAATTAGAATTTAGTAAAAAAAATTTAGTAGAAGCGGAGTATGAACAACCAAATATAGTCATGCCTGCAATCACTGTTATAACTGACATTCACGTGAGAAACCGCGGGCATTGGCTAGTACCTATGGAATATATTGCTCATGCTACGACAATAGTTCGTCGTATGAATAAGATAATATATGCTTGGCATCACATAAGATATTATAACAATAGAAACGCTATTGCGACAGTAGTGCAGGAATTTCTATAGAATAGATCCCAATAGATATTTAGAATCAAGTTAGCTCTCAAAGCCATATTGCATATTGATTCGAGTATTCAAAGGCGGTGGATGTCTTAGAATGCTCCACAATACCTGCTGTCTGCCAGCAGGAACCTCTGACTAGAGATAGGTATCGTTCTATAGACGTATAATTGGATAATGCTACACGATTTAGATATTAAACCGGTAAAGTGCGAGTTGGACTCACGCACAGACAGAGAACAGGGTTCCGTGTAAAAAAACGGTAAAAAATTACGTTTGTTGTATAGAAGACTGCCTCTGTGGCGTAGTCGGTAGTGATACTTGTACCGTCTGCTGCGCTGGAGGTCCGGGGTTCGGTTCCTGGGTCGGTCCAAATATTTGTGTGATTCATCCACACATGTTTGTTTCGGAGTTTGGGTGTTTTCTATGTAGGTATAATATGTATGTATTTAGAATTATATAAGCAGGTATGTTTAACAGTCGTCTAGATTCCATAGCACAAGCTTTTAATAGCTTAATTTTTTTTTTGTTGACGCGGGGAACGCACTTACGCGCCTTCATCCCAGCTGCGGGGGCAGCTGGGATGGTTTGTGGGACTCCCGGCCCGGTCCGGAATGGACCGTCCTACCCACTAAGCCCCGCGGTGTTCCTCCTCACCCTTTAGCCGGGCCGAGGGATATCAAAAGATTATTCACGTCGACCCGGCTAGGGGCGCCCCGTTTATTCGGGGCTCTCCTCGGGGGAGCCAGATGGGCGGCTCCCCAAAGCTCCCTAAGGAGCTGAAGTCCACGCCTGCACCGCTCTCGAGCGCCCCTCTGTAATAGAGGAGACAGAGAGCGGCTGGCGCAGGCGTGCGCTAATGGGCGCCCCTGGAACACGAAAAAGGTGCCCACCGCCATGTGACCGTTGGTGGGCGGGGTCCCCCGACCTTACGCCCACGGTCAAGAAACAATCGGGGGCGCGCAGTAACTCCTCACCGCGGCGCCCCCGAACTGCACGGCAGAGCGGGAGCATTATCGGTTACTCCCGCTCCCCCGCACAGTGCACCTCCCGCTTTGCCGCCATCACCTCGTCAACTGGCGAGGTGACAGCGGCCCAGCACTGTTGCCGCCGGTCGCGCCGTTATTCACGGCCGGCAGCCCGAACTGCATGGCAGGGCGGGAGCATCTACCCAAACTCCCGCCCCCCCACGCAGTGCCTCTCCCACTGTGCCGCCATCGTCTCGCCAGCAAAGGAGGCGAAGCGACGGCGACCCATCATTGCTGCTGCCGGCCGTGAATAACGGCACGGCCGGCAGCAACACACACCACCGAGCAACCCACAGGTGGGTTACTCCCGCCTCGGCCGGAATTAGCCAGAGTAGCACAACTCCCCCACAGAGGAAGGGGAGTGGTCGCTACTCCGTTGCCCAGGATGCACCACGAGGAGGATCCGACCCATTGGGGTCCTTAAGATGTTAGTAGGACCCCGCATCCCTTAATAGCTTAATTTGGGCTAGATGATGTTGTGTGTGAATGTCAACAAATATTATTTTTTTTTTTATTTTCATTATTAATTTAAACATCCTATTTTTCTGATTTTACTTAGTTATAGCGGCAACAGAAATACATCTGGGAAAATTTTAGTTATCTATGTTACTTAGTAATGTATAAATATTTAGGTACAAATACCAAAATCCGAAAAAAATATTAAGGGGGGCTTCCACTTGTTGTAAACAAACGTAAGTTTTCGTCGTCGTATCGCTTTTTGATACGAAACCATTTATGTGTAAGTCCGACTCACACTTAGCTGGTTCTACATTCCAATTGGTCTATTACTTAGGTTACACTTTAAAGCACTCATTTCAACAAACATGTAACCTGTAACAAATCTGGGCTAGGTATTTTGAAAGGGCAATAAATAATAATAGGTGTTTTTGCCCGAGGCCCGTAATCCCTCGGGACACGTCCAAAGATATTGTAATTAACGTTTGGCAATATATATTCATTGTACTAATTTGCGGATGTCACTATATTAACCAATGGGTTTGTTGTAATGAAACACAAAATTTTAGTCTGATAAAATTTCCACCATTTTAAGGGGCCTGGTTTAGAAAATAACGAAAATGAGGTGCAAATGAAATCCTTTTTGGTCGGCCATAGTAAACGAAAAATTATAGCCAAAAGTAGATTTTTAATCTACAAGATAAGTGTCAAAATATGCTTTTGTCATAATTCGTAGGTATACAAATTTATAGATAAATAATGCGTATAATGATCATAGACTCAATCAACAATAGAATTTTTAATTGAATCCATTTTATGACTTCAGTTTTCATCGATGCGAAAGAAAAAAATATGCCATTAAAGATCTAAAACGTAGGTAAACTAAGGCGGCATCCTCGATTTCCATTGGTGATGAAAAATGCAGCAAATTTGAACATACATACATATACATACATATAATCACGCCTTTATCCCCGAAGGGGTAGGCAGAGGCATAGAATACGCCCACACTTCACCCTATAGTCTTATGTCCCACGTAGGTAACAGGTGGTGAGCCCATTGCCGTGTTGAAATGGACAGGCGCAGGTCGCGATACACAAATGCTAGTGTTAAAATGTATAAAATAAAACAATGTTAAGACGAACTAGTAAAAAATAGGAAGACGTTACCTACAGTTATTATTATTCGATTCGATTTACCTTTTTTTGACTTACTAGAGCGTGACTTACTCGTAGCTAGTTGACTTGTACTTGACTGATCAGTACTAGGCTGATGATGAGGCAAATTTGAAGGTCTGAGTCAATGATATTATAATATAAATAGAGGCAGATATGTTATTAGAGGGCGTCTGGTGAAGACGCGAAAACGTCCCAATTGGGACGCATCGTACAGCTTGGCAAAAAAAGAGAAGAAAATAATGGAGGAGCCACTGTGCTGTTTGTATGGCAACCCGTTAAAAAGAACCACCAAACAGTGTCCAGTTGTCAACAACTGTCAATAAAACCCACCAATCAAATTATAGTCCGTTCACAGTTTATTTACCTCTGACAGATCGTTTTCTGTATGTTGGTATTGCAGTTAACTCCCCCTATGAGTGCCAGCTTAAGACATTTTGCCGCGTATTATGGGAGATTTTATGATGTAAACGTTAGCCCTAACAATTTATTTTCTATGTAAATATCTAATTGTCAACATACATAACTTTACTAAACACGTGATTCTGATACTATAAGATTGTACTTAAGTTTTCATTTTTATTGATATGGATATTTAGAAAAGACACTCATTACCATCACCAAGGAGGGCGAAGTTACTCCTTTCACATCTCAAATAATTTCCGCGCCCGAAAAACGGCAATAAAAAAGAAAATAAGTTTCGACTTTTAGGTTAGAGTACATGGGATAAACAAATCTTAGTATGGTAACACGAAAATCAAGCAAGCCAACATTAGCGCTAGAGGTAAATTAACTATGAACGGACTATATATCGACGGTTAAAAGGCGAATTGATTCAAGCGCCACTCTGGGCGATATTGAGTTATATGCATCATTGGAATCGTGGAATTTTTCTGCGTCGTTTGAGCCGGGTTTGAGGCTGATCTGAGCACTTTTTTGGCGCTTGACTCCATGATGAATTTGGGTATCTTTTCTACTTATTAGGTATCAAGTGTAGTAATTTTGGTTGTTTTTTTCAAAGCATGTATATAAACCCATTTAAAAAAATATTTTTGAAGTGAAACTTCTTTATCGGCGTTGGAAAAAAATTTGCGTCACGTCACGTCACGTCACGTCACGTCACGATTTTTGGTTACGCGCCATCTTTGTTCTGTTCCTCACCACGGTGGATTCGAATTAAGAGTACTTTATCCAGGGATAGCATGTCATTTAAGGGTTTTTGGACTTTTTGACTTTTGGGCTTTTGGACTTTTGGACTTTTGGATGGGACATTGGTACTTTGGGTCTTTGGGACTTTGGAACTTTGAGACTTTGGGACTTTTGAACTTTTGAACTTTTGAACTTTTGAACTTTTGGACTTTTGGACTTTTGGACTTTTGGATGGGACCTTGGTACTTTGGGACTTTGGGACTTTGGGACTTTTGGACTTTTGGACTTTTGGACTTTTGGATGGGACCTTGGTACTTTGGGTCTTTGGGACTTTGGGACTTTTGGACTTTTGGACTTTTGGACTTTTGGACTTTTGGACTTTTGGACTTTTGGACTTTGGGACTTTGGGACTTTGGGACTTTGGGACTTTGGGACTTTGGGACTTTGGGACTTTGGGACTTTGGGACTTTGGGACTTTGGGACTTTGGGACTTTGGGACTTTGGGACTTTGGGACTTTGGGACTTTGGGACTTTGGGACTTTGGGACTTTGGGACTTTGGGACTTTGGGACTTTGGGACTTTGGGACTTTGGGACTTTGGGACTTTGGGACTTTGGGACTTTGGGACTTTGGGACTTTGGGACTTTGGGACTTTGGGACTTTGGGACTTTGGGACTTTGGGACTTTGGGACTTTGGGACTTTGGGACTTTGGGACTTTGGGACTTTGGGACTTTGGGACTTTGGGACTTTGGGACTTTGGGACTTTGGGACTTTGGGACTTTGGGACTTTGGGACTTTGGGACTTTGGGACTTTGGGACTTTGGGACTTTTGGACTTTTGGCCTTTGGGACTTTGGGACTTTGGGACTTTGGGACTTTGGGACTTTGGGACTTTGGGACTTTGGGATTTTGGGACCTTGAGACCTTGGGACTTTGGGACTTTTGGACTTTTGGCCTTTTGGACTTTTGGACTTTTGGACTTTGGACTTTTGGACTTTTGGACTTTTGGACTTTTGGACTTTGGACTTTGGACTTTTGGACTTTTGGACTTTTGGACTTTTGGACTTTTGGACTTTTGGACTTTTGGACATTTGGACTTTTGGACTTTTGGACTTTTGTACTTTTGTACTTTTTGACTTAATTTAAGGTGAGGTGAAAATTAAGTTTATGAAGAAGTTTCACTTCTTACGTGTGTACACTAAGTACACGCAATTTTTTTTTTACTGTCTGTAGTTTAAACCATTAATCCCTGGATAAATTAAAATGGTTTTGACGTTTGAATTGTTTTTACTTGAACTTAAATAATTTAACTTGGACGTTAATTCATTTTGCTTTAACCAGATTTATTAATGTATGCAACTTAAATCATTTTGCCTTGAACATGTGAATATTATCTCTGTCGCTTGAATTAATCTTACCTGAATAAGTATAATGGAAATATATGACTTGTGCTGATTATCCTTGACCAGTTTTTAGTATTTATGCCATTTAGAACAATTTTCTCTATGCATAAAATAAATATGTGCACGTTTGATTCCTATAAATTAGTTTAATAATTAAACTTATGTCATACTTAAATTAGTTTACTTCTTTCACCTCGCATTAAAAATGGCATTTATATCTCAAGTAACAGAACACAAACCAACGCGGGTAGGTACTTAGACCCACAACACACGTGTCGCGCGTGGTTTCGAAGTCGGTGTCATTTGAGTTATTCCTCCTCGAACATTTACAGCTAGGTGAACGGTTTAACTCATTTATCCATGAACAATTGACAAATAGGTAAGTGATTTCAATCATTTATTCATGAACAGTTGACTTATAGGTAAGTGATTTAAATCATGTATCCATGAACAGTTGACAAATGGGTAAGTGATTTAAATCATTTATCCTTGATCTGTTAAAGAAACAAGGAACACATAAACTATTTTGTTTTGAATACATAAATCGTCATTGTGCACATAACCCTTTCTGTCCTGATCAAAAAATAATGCAAAATGGCTCAAGTTACAATTTACTTGCTTTGAAAACACCTTTTATCTGTTCTAATATTATCATAAATTAGCAAAAAATATACCGCTTTTTAGTTGGGGTGATTTGTACATTTTTATTATATACTTTAGGAGCAGTGATTTTTTTTCTAAAAAAATAAACTTTAAAATGCTCTCCTGTAAAGTTCTCAAAATGGCGCTTGAATCAAGTCGCCTTTTAACCGTCGATATACCGTCATTGACTGACAGACATATGTGACGTTATTGGCAGCTTTTTGACAATGTAGCCAGCCTGCAATTAGTTCCGTTTCTAGACTTTTTTGCCAAGCTGTATTTAGTTTTGCAAACGTCAAGTTGTCACGTGTGTAAGCGCATAATAAAATGACAACAAAAATGTCATCGTGTGTTTTTAAAAAGTGTACAAAATAAGACACTAAAATCAACTATTGTGCACTTTATAGGCATATAGGGCACTTTATAGACTGCTGGATCAGAGGGGCAAGTGCGAGTTTCGGTGAGCGCCTGTCGACATTCACGAACGAGCGCGTTATCACCGATTTGTATGGGATCGAGACAAGTTCCCGCGTTTACAGCTAGGTGGCGGGGTCTCGATTCCAAACAAATTGGTGGGCCGTGAATGTCGACAAGCTCACGCAAAAACTCGCACTTGCCCCTCAGATTTACGGAGTCAGTTACTATGAACGTAACATATCTTGTACCTACCTATATAATATCATTGGTCTGAGTGCAATAGAAAATTATAGGGCATGTCAACTAAAGTGTAAACAAGCAACTATCGCTGATTCAATTTAAAAGTCACATTTATGGGTCTCACATAAATTTATTTCTTCATATACATATGTATAATTTTGCGAATCCACTGTGTCCCGAGACGCAGCGCGGGAATTTTTACAAAATAATTGTCATCTACAAAGTTCTACAATTACATTCACACATCGCCCCGCCAGCCATTTTAATTAATTGCACTAAAATAATCATTTTAAGCTAGGGCATTTGGTATCATTGATTTGAATACAATCGATCGATTTTAGCAAATAAACATATTTCGATAGATGGCGGCAAGATTCAAAATTACGCGCGGAATTCATGTGAAAAAAAAAGTCGTTATCTGGGGCAGTGTCATTACAAAAAGGTTTATTGATCTCACCATCCACGGACATTCAGCAAATGGAAGTATTTTGAGTTTGAGAGTTAATTAAAAAAGTTTCGTGATTAAGTGACAGATCCATTAATTATTTCTATTTTTATTAAATACATGTCTTCAAATTCTTAAGTACCATTTTCAAATTATATTTAAGAAACAACATGCCCCCGATACTAAAAATATGTGAAAAATTACACTGTAAATTAAAATTTCTATACCGTACATACATGTACAAAAATTACATTAATATTTAATTACAAGAATACATAAACAAAAATATTACGAACATATACTTAGGTAAAATTAGTGGTAAAATCAGTCTTAACATACCAAACATAGGTATCAGTGATGATTTTAACAATGAACGATGTGAAAAGTATAATAAAAATTACTGCTTTGTACAAAATAATGTAATAAACAGCACCTTGATTATGGCCTAACATAGCAATAATATGTAGGTACATACCTACTTAATACCACATCATTAAACATTTCCATTTTCAAAATAATTATGCTATGAAATTTATTAATTAAAGTCATTAAAACTGTTTACATATTATTAGTTGACATATTTACGGAATGTAGAGGGTTTAAATTTTAAATATAACTTATGAAATGGCAAATATACAAAACAAAAACAGATTCAAATGATGCAATATTGCAGTTGCAGTACCTACTTCATAATGGCAGAATGGTACATGACCTAAGCCTAAGAATAGATGTGATGAGAATAAAAACAACTGTACAAGAGATTCTATTGTGCGTTCTATTCGGTTTGAAATTATTCAAATTAACGGACCGGTACTGTCAACTCGGCGAAAAATGAATTGTAAAGCAACAATAAATTTATATGTAGATAGTAAAATCTATAGTTTTATTTTCTTGCTTGAATGCGATAAAAAACAAACTTTGAAAAGCCGCTTATGCCCAGCGTGTAAATCTTTTGAATCTCGCTAAATACAATGATTCATTAACGAGTATTAAATTTTCCCTATAACCTCATTTTAACAATTACTCTCATTTTACTCTACCATACATTTCGTATTATAATTATTATTTTTATTTTTCATTATAGCTAAGTGAAACGATTGGCAGTTACGAATGACCGCGGCATTACCCGGTCGAATCTAGATGTACTTAACTTAATATTAGTTTCCTTAGAGATGAGTTACTTTTTAAATTGTTCGCATATCTACCACGTGTAACCTCCAAAATTGCGTAAATCGCTTAACTTTCCCTAAGTTTCATACAAGCTCAAATTTAACTTATACATAGGTAGATCGATATAAGTAGTAGGTATATTGTATAAAACGAGTGAAAAACGTAAAAATCTTATACATTTACTATGCAAGGGATTACTGTAAAAGGTTAAATAACATACTACACTTAAAGATAGCTTAAATAGTGTTAGAGTCGTGGCAGTCACGTTTAAGTCATTCGAAAAATGTCTTTCATTCCGTCCCTATTATTCCACGCCTTTTGAAGAAAAGCATAAATAAAAAGAGGATTTATGCTAGAGGAAATGATACCAGAGAGGAATACATAATTAAAAAATGGAACTTCATCCAAAAGAAAATTGGAACTTTCAATTCATTTCACAGGTGTACAATCTTAAACCGCACACAAATAAGTTTACGATTCAAATACAAATTAAATTGCCTTTCTCTTATTTCTATCATTACCATTACACACCAAAACATATTTATCTAACTACATATAGATATGTCATCGAATCACGATCATCTTCTAGAAGCAAGTAGTGATTTTTTCAAAGAAACGTAGACGTTAAAACTGACAAGTGTGACATTAGGATCCAATATGGCCGCTTTTATTCTTCGATCAACAATAGTTGCTCGAAGCTTTTATTAAATAGCGCCATTGTTATTTTTAATACATCGGTATTTACGGATTGAGAAGCTAGAATGGGTGAACCACATAATAAATTAAATCATTGAAAACGGTAATGAGTTCGAAATAACTGCAAACTAATTACCATTACAAATGATTTAATTTAGTTTTTATACATGCTTAGGCTGGTATTTAGGCAAGTTTAAAAAATAAATATTTAAAAAAATTGCAAATATTTACATAACATTATGCCTACGGACAGGACAGACACAAAAATTCACACGACACAGCCGATTCGTCTAAGTTCATTTTTTATTATATTGCATAATGAAACGTGTTACCACAATTTACACTACTTAAACATATTTTAACACCCGATATGAAAAATAAACTTCTAAATACAGCTGCAATAACTATTTATACATTTTACAATATCATGTTTGTATATATGTATGTGACGATCAGAATTGAATATATCGCATAACGTTATTTAAGTCTCTAAGCGCACTGTTTTTCACTAATTTTAGGTATATTTTACATTATATTTTGCTTGCAAATTATATTTTCACGGCGTAATGATTACACTGATCATTAAATATATTTCAAAACTCTTTTCTTTGTTATTATAATTGCATCTAGGTATAATTTAACTGTTTATATGGACTTTAACATTTAAACTGTTCAGTATTAGAGACAAAAATAGCACGAACAGTTGCGATAAAGGCAAAAACGTGTTTAGTTTACGTTGGAATACAAAGCCATTTCATAGCTTTCGTTCTCAAGAAATACGTACTATAAAATTTCCATCGATCGACTTAGCTTCATTGTGCGTACCGTATCCTAACATATTCTTCAACGTACACTAAACAAATTCGCAACTTGGTATCTAAGTTAGATAATAGGATAGTATTTAATTATATTTTTACCCTTCTGACTCACAATCATGTTTTCAAGTGGTCACAATTGTAAAATACAAGTCATAAGTAAGTAGCTTTCCTAGGCACTGGTATATTATATGTTTTTATTTTAGCCTCTTATATAAAGATGAAATATGACAGTCAGTCGCGGGCACATCACTATAACAGATTTTCAAACGCGGAACTTTGTCGATATTTATTATCTGTGGTTGTAGTAGGACCAAAGAAGTATTCAACCTTTTTTATTTGTTGTAGCGGGGAATATTATTTTACTTGGAAATGAGCTGAGAATTATTTTATATTATTGTCCTTTTCCCATTGTGATGGCGGATAGAAAACTTTGTATCATTGTCTAAACTTGGATATAAAGGGAAGTGTGATATGAACAGAGTAAGTTTATCTTCTTTATTCCTTTTTTTGATGGCCAGTGCAAATTGGCTTTTTCTATGAATAAGATTGTCTATGATTATCGCTTTTATTTTTTTTTTAATATTTATATACGGACCTTTTGGCCAAGCGCTTCTATCTTAAATATTGTAATGCTGTTTTATTACCTACATTTAAATTCTTGGGAAAGTTCTATAATTCTATTTAGAGGAGGCAAAGTTATTATAATATTAAAATTGTGTATTTAACTGTTATTTTTAATTAGTTATCTTGATTTGGAGTAGTGATTGAATACTTCTGTGTACCTTATTATTAAGTACGTTCCGACAAGTTTCGCGTATTTTATACGAGTATGTCTCAGCGTCAGTTGGCGTAGTGGTCGAACGATCCGAGGTACTCCAGCGCAGCTCGGTAGCAGAATTCGTATTGGTCCTGTCAATGCAAATTGAAAATATTAAAAAATTGTTCACGAAGAATTTCTAACGGCCTAAGTTCAGGGTGCTACTTTACATTAAGAAAAGTATTATGTTGGGGCTCCACGAAAAAATAAGACTGACCTACTTTCACCTCAAATGTGAATGGTCCAAAAGAGAGCCGACTTTAACTTCCTCCTTGCTCACAATTTGAAACGAAAACTGGCCTTATTCGAGAATACGCAGAGAGAAACCCTCTATGAATTGCTGTGGTTGTTTACGCAGGCATGTTTTTTTTTAAATCACAAGCTGGCAGACAAGCATACGGGCCGCCTGATTGAATATGATCAACGTAGCCACTGGAAATTTGCAACACCAGAGGTACTAAACTCGCGCTGCCGACCCTACAGAATTCAGGAAATTAGCTACCAGCATCTAAACTACTCTAGATGGTCTGATGTAGTAAGTGTGGTGTGTCGCCGGCCTTATCCTTCGTTGTAACAATAACGGAGGGTAGTTTGCCAAGAAGTTACTTAATGGGTTTTGTCGATCCTCGCCTCAGTCAAACCGCGGCCACGGGCGCTGCAACGTTTCCAAACGTCGGTGTATGTGGGTAAAAAAGTATTGCGCGTGAAGTCCCGCATTCTATAAATAGGTATGAGTACTACCCGTTCGCTCTAACTTTGCCGCTGGCGTAGAGGCGTATACCCAAATTGTTAATTAGACGAAGTAAATTGACAGTAGCTAATGTGACTTCGTCATAGAAAATACGCAACATTGTATGAAGAAGTGACATTAGTTGCTGTCAATTTACTTCGTCTAATTAAAAATTCGACTTTAGTATGGAGCCGAGCGGCAAAGTTAGAGCGAACGAGCAGTACTCTAAATGGGATCACAAGTTCTGTCTACTGAACTCTTGACTTGAATACCAAGATGATTTTACCTCAGTTTGTACCATGGCGGGGCGCTGCGTGCGTAGCGTGCGCACCGTCTGGAACACGTCGACGACGCCCTCGTACTGCATGCGCTCCAGCACCGTCGAAAGCGTGATGAACACTCCCGTGCGACCCACTCCCGCACTGCAAATATACCCATTAATTACCCTCTACACTTCACAAACATCGTTTTTAGGGTACCGTATTCAAAGAGTAAAAACGAAATTAGACGACAGCGTGACGCGAGGGATTCACGCACGCATCCCAAGAAGCGGGATAACACCCAAACAACCCTCTAAAGACGCGGGATAGCACCCGAAAAGGTGAGGCCACAGTGTTAGCCGTAGGTCTGTTGGTAGTCCTGGGGACATCCTTCCGAGGGCTTACCCGGGGCTCAGGTTTTTAGGCGGTAGGAGTCTGGCAAAAACCGCCTTCGCTGTCCGCCTGTCTGTCACAAGATTGTATCTAAAGAAACGGGATAGCTAGACAGCTGAAACTTTGCCAGATGATGTAATTTTGTTGACGTTATAACATGAAATAAAAATTAATGTTCAAGAGATTTTATTAAACGAGACCTACTCGTAATTCTTAGCATTCCATGGGGATTCACCGTGCGGGTGCCGGGTCCATGGGGAAAAAGATCCGAATTTGAAGTACTAATAAAAGCGGACTTCTAGCTCAAAACCTAAAAAGGTTTCAAAGTAACTGGGAAGAACGTAAGTGAAATACAGAATTAAAGTTTCAAATGTGTCAGTTGAAAAATAAGTAAACGACGTATCACTTTTTAATATTAGCCACTCAAAATCCTTCAAAAAATAAAATGCACTACATTGAGCTATTAACCTACCTGCAATGCACAGTAATAGGCCCATCCTGTCCAAATTGCTCCTTCGTCTTATGCACTTGTCCTAAGAAATCAATGAATCCTTCCCCGCTCTTCGGAACACCTTGTTCCGGCCAATCGGTAAATTGGAATTGGCGAACCGTTCGTGATGACCCGTCCCGTGCATCTGTGACCTGAGTTGAATAAGAAAATAAATTATAAATGGCGTCTCAAAGTAGAAATAGTTGTGACGGCAATCCCAAACAATAATTCAGTTGCGACGAGTACTAAAAAGATTAACTTGTACTTGAACTTATACTTTTTTATTCGATAACCAAACTAAATTGCGGAAGAATGCAAAAAAAAGTAGGTAAGTGAGTTAGGTTGCTGTTAAAAAATATTATGTGAATACCTTGAATTCCCTCAAGATATACTGAGGCATGTTATATTCGGCGATGGGGTCAACCACGAAGCATTGGTAGCGCACAGAACGGTCCGATGGCCAGTACTGGTGACACTTTTCCTAAAAACATAATGAATGGTTAACATAAAAGAAAGACGGGACACCAAAGTGATAAGTTGAAAATATACATAATGATACTTACTCGACCCATTTCTTTCAATTTCGTCAGCATTACGATGATAGTTGAGTTGTGCTCCCAAAGCATTCGCCAGAAGTCGTCAGTAGTATCTGGTAATGGTCCTTGAGTAGCGATATACGCCGCTTTATATCTGTATCCATCCACAAATGATGCATTTATGTAGTCTGAGCCATCACGAGGAGTCAAACACACTCGGGCAGATTCGAACGGCAAAATGTGTACCAGCCTATTCTTATGTTTGTTACAAGGAAGGCTAGCAGACACAAAACGACTAGAATCAGCTTTCATATTAGCCAGCTTCTTAAATTCCAATTCCATACCAGTGATATTTTCTATTGAGTCGATGCGCATTAGTTTTTGAATATGAGCATGTAAATTGCGCGCGGGAACTTCAGTGTCACCACAAATAACAGCTTCAAGTAGAGCGTCATGGATGAAAATGTATTGGTCTTCAGTCTGTACCATGTAATTTCTTTGCGCGCGTAAGCACGTCACATGGCCGTAGATATCAACAGTGCGCTCGTGTCTGGCTCTTTCAAGCATGGAATCGATGACAATGAAGCATCCCGTGCGACCAACTCCAGCAGAACAGTGAACCACTAACGGGCCTGAGTCAGGTGGGTTTAAGGCTCTGACGCGCTTTAGGAATTGAAGGAATGGCGCTGGATGATCCGGTACGCCGTGATCGGGCCAAGCGGTGAACTGTAATTGTTTAATTTCACGTCTCTCACTACTGTTCCCATTCTTTTCCACGTGGAAGGTTCGAATACAGTAAGTGGCTAGTTCTTGGACCTCGGAGATAGTCACGGACATCATGCCATATGTTTCAGTTCCTCTACTTGGCCAGTATTGATCACATTTAATCCTAGTTCTTTCTTCTAACTTTGTCATCATTACAATAGTGGAAGTACGAAGTTCCCAGCACATTCGCCAGAAATCTGCCAGAGTTTCTTGAAGAGGACCTTGAGTAGCTACGTAAGCATTATGTTTTCGATATCCATCGCAGTAGTTAGCGTTTATGTAATCGCTTCCAAGAATTCCATCTATCGGTTGTAAAATCACTCGACTATGATCATAAGCAATCACATTTGCGTAACGATTTTTCGGTTTGTTAACCTCCATATTAGAATGGTCCCAGGTGAATTGTTGTCCTGGTTCGATGCTCTCATATTCTTGCGAAAACTTAAGGTTATCGTTAGCTTTCAGTCTGTCAATATGCTCCGCTAGTTCGAGTATAGGTATGGGCGGGTGAGAAATCATGGCTGGAGTTTGGAAGTTTAATCGCCTCATTTCTACTGGATCAGAAGGAGCGCCAAACCCTACATCGGCAGACATTAATGGTCTTGTAACGGCTGCTTGATCCGGTGCTTTGCAAGGTTGTCGTCGCCTCTTAAATATAAACATAACTACTAAACACAATGAGAGCATTAAAGCTGCAATGATTGGGCCAACAACCCAAACCATTCCTGCTTCTGCCCTGTTTTCTTCTATCCTAATTTCAGGGTCTCCATGGGTTTCTTTAGGGTCAGGTCTGCTCGGTTCTTCGCCGGGTGGTGCCACACGCATATCAAGTGACAAATTTTCAGAAAATGGACTGGATGTATAAAGATGCTTCTGAGGAGTATCAACAACTGCACGAACAAACACGCGATATTTTTTGTTTAAATTCAATTTTCTATTTAGGAAACCTTCGTACATTTCATCATTGCCCAGATGGAATGTGTATAAAATATTTCGTTGTAAGAATTTGGCAGCAATATACGGCACGTTTTCATCGTCCGTCCGAGCGTTGTTTTTAATTAAATCATCTGTTAGGAACTGATCAGGATGCTTATGATTATGTATTTTATCATCAGGAACTACAACTAGATAATAATGTGATATGGGTCCATATTCTTCAGAGGCTTGAGGTAGAATGACCAGTATTTCATTTTCTACAACTCCATAGAAGTCGGGTTTCACCATGGGTTTAGGCGCTGCCATCTGCGTGGTAACTGTGATCTTTGTTGGTGGTCTATATGAATCGTCGTTAGGTATGGCACTTACATTAACATTATACGTTGTAAACGGAGATAAATCGTTAATAGAAAATGACGTCCTATCGTGCTTTATGATGATTTCCTTTCTTGGAATTTCTTGCGTCTGTGTCATTCCAAGAGAGTCAACAAACTCTTTGATTGCATTATAGGAAATCTTATAGCTAACGGGGTTTAAGCGTAATGGAGGTGACCATGATAATGTCATGGAATGAGTTGAGACATCTTGAGCCCTAAGATGTAAAGGCACTTCTTCAGGTCGGACTTTAACAGTAACCTTCTCTGATAACCTTCCTAGGCCGTCTACAGTTCTTGCAGCAACAGCAATAGCATATTCTGCAAACTTTTCCATATTTTCTAAGTCAGCCGAGTGTGTTACATGAACACTCTTTTGTTGCCATTCATCTAGATCCTCTACCGGCGTCATTGTGTAAAATATGACGTAACCGATGATCTTCTTTCTCGATCGAAATGTTTCCCACCAAACTTCGACACCAGATTCTGATGTAGCTACGGCTTTAACTGACATGGGCGCTCTACCGATGTCCCTTTCAGTATGTGCCGTAACGTCTTTACTATATGGCCCAGCACCTTGATCAGTGTATGCTCGGACTTTGAATACATAGTGGGCGTCTTCTTCTAAGCCAGTAAATACCGCTTTAGTTGTTTCAGTAGGTTTCTCTACAACAGATGTCTGATCTCCCCGTTTGTAGAACTGAACATCGTATTTTTTAATTTGGCCACTTCGATCTGCACGAGTAGGAGCATCCCAAGTAACACTAATAATATCTGGAGTTTGGAAGTGATATGTGACATTCGTCGGAGGTCCTTTCGGAGCACCTTCTGGTGTTAGCCAATATTTTATAGTCTCTTGACCTATACCGATATGATTTCTGCCTGCTACCCTAAACTCATATTGAACGCCTCTTTCTAAGTCATTCATTTTATAACTATGTACTTTAGTACCGGAGAAATTAATTTCTTCTAGGGGTTGATCTTTTACACCATATCTCAAGCGGTACCCAAGTAATTCCCCGTATGTTTGGGATGGTTTGGTCCATTCCAATTCTATTGATACCACGGGATCTTTCTCCAAAATCCTGTAAGGCAAATATGTCTTTACTATAAGTATTCAGAACGTCGTGAGTACAAAAATATCACTAAATAAAATGTTTAGGCTTACTTTAGGTTAACGGTTGCCCTGTTTGGCACACCGCCAGGCGTCTTTACAGACACCGGCGCACTTCGGTCACCGTCGCCCTTTCTCGTCAGAGCTGCCACTTGCACGTTGTACCGCGTATCCGGTTGAAGTCCCGAAATGTTTAGTTCGAGAGTAGTATCGTCCAATACGTTGAATCGCATTGGGTCATTTAGGAGACCTTTGCCCTAATGGATGAAAATATTTTATTAAATATAATGTATCCATAGTCGGTATCTATATTTGCAACGAAAAAAGTAAGAATGTATGTATACCTCGTCCCTGATTTCTTGCACATGTACATGGTAGCCTCGTATTATGCCGTTTTTCTCTTTTTCTTGCGGTGGTTTCCACGTCACGTGGATAGAGGTCGAGTTGTTGGCGATGACCTTCACGTCTTGAGGCTCGCCAGGTACTGTGAGCACACAACACGTATGTGAGATATCTGAGCCAAACTCTCCTGAAAAGTGACCTAAACTGCCCTATCAGCATCTACGGGAGCGTACTAAAAACTACCTAAAGCGACTCTCTTAGGGTCTAAATTTGGAATAAAGCATCGGCGTCAAAGGCTTTTGAGTAAGGCTCTGCATATTAGTAGTTATAAATCGTATTAAAGTGGTGTCGGTAAACCCATCGGCGATGCTGATAGAGCACTTTGGTCGTTGGCGTGCGCCTACGCTCGCCTGTCAGCATCTCGATCGGGCATTTGAATACCAACACACACTGAGACATTATCATTTACGCCCTTTCATATCACCATAACCAAATAAAATCCATTACCTTCCAGTCCACATCGTTAAGAACTAAAATCGTCAAGCTTTTACAAAGAGTTAACATTTAGTAAGTATTCATCTATTAGTTTCCAAAGCAGCATTTCTATAACTAAGTACATATAAAACCTGAAATTACACACTGCAAGGGACCATGCCTCGGGACGACAAGACTTGATAGTATCGGATTATAAGTTACAGGAAGACACACACCAAGTCTTAACTCATGATCAAATCGTCTACGAAGACATGCTTTTATAGTTAACCGCTTGCAGTTTGTTTTAGAGTAAGTCGTTAGATTAGGAGCTAGGAAGACACTAAATAAAGCATAAGGCACAAGCACAAACGCACATCGAAACAAGCACTATAGTAATTGATACTCACTCCTTATGGCTGTACGGGTTACCCGCGGCCCATACAAAGTCAGTGACGAGAGAGAAAAAAGAGAAAAACGCATTCAAATACATTTAAGACAAATTGTGCGAACATTGCAGGGCGAACGGAACTACTAAGTGAGAGATTACGAGCAGAACGCTTGTCGGCAAAATGGGGGGCACTCGTATTTTATTTCCTCGTGTATTTTGAGCTCTTTAGGAGGCGCATTCGATTTAAGCCGCTTGGGACGCCGCTCTAGTTTCATGTGCATTGCCTTTTTCTGTACGGACCACTCCAAATAAACAGGAATGGGAATTTTTATTTTGCTGAATATCTAGTTTGCTGGTCGTGCAGACTCTTTAGCGTATAAACGTTTAATAACTTTTTGATATTAAGATTTTACAGAAAAAGGCAAAGAAACACATTTTCTGTTAACTTTTCCACGT
The DNA here is from genome assembly GCA_933228765.1 of Miltochrista miniata. Taxonomy (NCBI): domain Eukaryota; kingdom Metazoa; phylum Arthropoda; class Insecta; order Lepidoptera; family Erebidae; genus Miltochrista; species Miltochrista miniata. Next base: position 7,529,189 of record OW121766.1, on the reverse strand, counting down.
CGTCGTTCGGTGCTTAGAAGTCACTCACACGCACATGTATTGATTAACGCGACGGCGCCAGTCTGTGTGTGTGTGCTTCAGTGTTGGTCTGGTCAATGTGCGGCCGTCGTACCTTCTGTATGTGTTGTGCCTCGAACTTCGTGTAGCTTCTGTGATGTTTGTGACTGTGTCAGTGTCCATTGCCTGTGGTCTTCTATAAATCTGTTCTGTATCTAATATAAAGTCTGCGATGTACTTAACTGGAGTGATTATTGCTGGGTTACGTCGCGCAGCGTTCATTGGTTCCGCAAGTTGTTTGTTAACGGCAATAGCGAACGTCAGGCATAAATAGTATTCTGTATTATGTCACAATATCTAGTGTGCATGCACAATGCAAGTCTGATAGAGTATACAGAAGAAAGAAGAGTGAAACTGCTACTGGCAAGAAATTGTAGCACAAGAGCAAGTGAGATAGAGAGATAGATAGTATAGAGACAGTGAGAGTAGTAGCGCGTAGTCTAGTAACCGAGCTGAGCAGTCGGGTAGTACAGGCGAAGAGTGTCGCGGTCCTGATCCCTGGGATCCGTTATGAGTCCAATTTAGATTCAAGTGGAATTTTGAATTTGGATCCTGGGGATTTGGCTTCGACCCGCAGTATTCCCGCTAATAGTAGTGAGGATAGTACAGTGAGTAAGAAAGTAAGTAGTAATTTGTGAGTAGTTCAGTAACATGCGCGCGTGTCGTGTGGGGACGGTATTGGTATTCAAATGCGGCGTTCGGGTGGTGCGTGTGACGCTGTAGCCGTCGTTGCTGAGCTACGTATTCTGCTCAAGTTGTAAGCATTGAGCGATGACGGAAAACGCTTGCCACGGCTCAATGCCTAGTACTAAGGTATACGTAGTCAGCCACACACGGCTATAGCTTATTGTGTCACGCACTCGCTCTCTCACCTCGTGTCGTCGCTAGATGTGCTGAGTGAATCCTAAAAGTGCATATCTTACCTCACGCAACCCAATAATCACAAACGTAGGTAGATTACGATTGCGTGCAGTAAAATGTGATACCTATCCGGTGCCCAGTGAAAACTTATACGAAAAAACGGTGCTGTGTCTTTAAAGAAAGCATGCAAAATTGTGTCCATCGCTAAATACTCAACAACTGTGCGCCAAAATCAATATTATAACGGTGCCGTCGTCACTATACCAGGTGCAGTATAAAATTTGCATTTCAGTGAGTGCCATCTTAACGAGACTTATCAATGTGCCGCGACAGTAAAAATAAATCATTACATGTGACAAGTGAGTGGTAATATCAACGCTATGCCGCTGTGATAGCGACTATAGTACATTGAAACCAAAATGATCATCAATAGTGACATTACTATAGATATACATGGAATATCTGCAAGCATAGTAGTACTTTTGTTACTAAAACTGAACCTCCTCGTTTAGAATCCTGCTATGTGCTCACAAAAAAGAACAAAAGAAAAAATGACATTAGTAATTTGGTAGTTATTGTTGGGCAGAGGGCTTGCTTAGAACTTATTAGAGAGAAGAATGTACAGACAAAAATGGTTTTGTATATATCCCACCACCAATACAGCTCAAACATTTAATGGAGTCACAGCTAAAATGGATTGACCTTTAATGGGTTCGATATTCACTGAAAGTTGGGAAAAAATGTCTATTGTAGGTAGTTGAACTTTCGACTGGGTTGCCCGGAAGCTTGCTTGTGAGCAAGGCTGATGCAAATCAGTCGAAACATTTAACAAATAAGAATAATTTCAAACTTGTAAGATGCAGATGAATAAGGGGAAGAAGAAGAATTCAAACAAAATAAAATTGTTCTGTTAGGGTATTTCAATTTTAGCTGTGATTTATCCATACAGAATTGCTCATATACAATATAAAAGTTACATACACAAAGATTGTTTTAATACACATTATATATGAACAATTTATATACCAGTATATACCAACTTTTTACCATCCCAATGTTATCGTTAGTAAATAAATGTTTTATTAGGTTATATTATGAGGTTATACTACATGTTATGCAGTAACAGAGGGTATTTCTAATTCAAAACGTAGTCTCCTACTGTTCACAAAATTCGAACCTAATTTGCAATAATTTAAAAGTAAGTAAATTAACTTTCAAAACTCCTCTGATATTACACGGCCAAAGAACTTTGTTAATTTGAAAAGATAATTAAATTATTCATCAATTACTGGCAATTAATTCTTCGGCCCGGCATCGCTCAATTTTATGATTTATTTTATTTTATATCACTCAAAAGTCCGAGGGCCGTTTATTTAGCCCACCTTTTCAAAAGTGGTCAATGCGATCTATGGATGTTTTGCAACTTAAGAGATCTCGTAATAACCTATTAGCTGTTTTAAAAAAGTTAATCGAAAGTTTTAGTCATAAAATTGAGCCGCCAAGAGTGATTGAAACGTGATAACGTCCAATTGTCGTATATGACACGTACCGTCTTCGTGCGTTCTCACGGTGACAGGGTACGAGGCGGGCCCATCGCCCACGCTCGTGCCGGCGAGCACCCAGATGCGGTACTCCGTCCAGCGGCGCAACTCGTCCAGGACGAACGACGTCTGATTGAGCTTGACGACTGTCGCCTCACTGTCCCCTCTCCCAGACTCCACACATAGCAGCTTGTAGTAAGCGATTCTTCCGTGAGCTCGCTCCGCTGGCGGCGGCTGCCATGACACTCGAACGGCAGTAGGTGATACGGCCACGGCGCTGACATTCATCGGCGGCGCTCCGGGAACTAAGGAATCCAATCATCAAGCCACGCCATCACACCGCGGGACGGACCCAACTTCGGATCCGACCCGAGGTCACCTGCAACTGAAATGCGACGCGCGACTCCGCACGCCGCGTTATAACCCACACTGTCCTGACCGATGCAATCACTGAATGCGATTGAAACATAAATAATAAATAAAATGTGCCCAAAAATAAAATTAAAGGACGACCTCCGCCGTCAAAATAAACGAGCATGCACATATTGTAAGTGTGGTGTGACCGTGTGATTGTAGGATCCGCTCGCCCATACATCTTTGAGTCTCATACGTCACACTTTCCCCTGTCGTAAGAAAGTTGTTATTGTTATGTTTTAGCCTACACCACGAGGAGACCATACTGTTAAAAGGACTAAGGTTACCGTGGGTTGAAATGACAAAAAGAATGACGTTCCTAGTTAGTTATTATCCTCATTATGTTGGCAATATGTTCCCCGCGTGGGTCAGCTGTTGAATAAAAATATCACTCGAGGTATAAACCTCAGACCTACGTACAACATAAAGCTACTACTAAGGTACAGTGTACGCTTTAATTTGAACGAATTGTCGACTGGCAATTTCGTTCCACCGTGCAATATTACGGCGTACACTTTACCGTTTCGACAAAGTTACGATTACAAAACACATATTGTGATATAAAATTTGGTGCTTGTGCTGTATTACTGGCAGCGTGCCGGGCAGGTGCTCATTATGTGAAATATTACATTAGGAGTTACCTGAATTACTCACACAGTTTCACACTCTCATGTTTTCAATACAATGAATGGAAAGGAATCACTGTCACAGTGCTGACAACATTACTAAAAAAACCATTAACGAAAATCTAAATTCAAAATAATGACATATTCGTGCTTCGTTCCCATTCACCGGTCTACAGTCACTCGTTCACATGACGTCACTCCTTGTGTCAGTGGCCACAACATACCGTATTGTTTCGTTCGCACGGCGATAGGTGGCGTTGTAGCGCCCTCTCCCCTCTGAGATCTTGCAGCCAGCCAGATGTAGTACAACGTGTTGGGGTACAGCCCGTTCAGGGTGTACGTTTCGGTTATTGGAATCCGCCTAAAGATATATTACATTTATTTTTAAAATGCAACATGGATTTGAAACGTCAAGCGTGAAAAAAAGGTCAATGTTCTAATTAGGCATAATTGGTGTTCGTCGGTAACAGATTTTTAATTTGAATAGGAGACTGATAATAATTCGTATTTTAGAATTATTATCAGTCACTTATTCAAATTAAAAATCTGTCAGTATTCATGTAGGCCATAAAACATATAAACAAGGTTCAAATATAAAAATGCATATAAGTTATCACAAAATAAGAAGTCCGTTTTGACATTTGAGAAAGCGCCATTCTCATTGGCGGGTCGCCGTATCCACCAATGAGATGTACCCAATGAACCAACTCGCATTGGTTGATTTCGGAATCTGCCAATGATGATGGCGCTTTCTCAAGTGTCAAAACGGACTTCTTATTTTGTGATAAATTTAGTTAAATATTTTTTTAAAATATTAATTTAATAGTTCTTATTCAAAATAGTCACAAAACAGCAGGCAGTCACAACCTGCGCCTGTCCATTAAACCACGGTAATACGGCTCACCACCTATTACGTGGGACAAATTATACAAAGGTGAAATGTGGGCATATAATATGCCTCTGCCTACCCCTTCGGGGATAAAGGCGTGACCATGTGTATGTATGTATGTATGTATTCAAAATAGACTATGTGAACCCCACTCCTAGTTAAGTCATCTCCATACATAAAATATTTAAAGAAATTCAGAACCTACACAACATAAAATTTTGAGTCGGTTAAAAAGAGGTATTGGCACAATTCCTTACTTCCTATGGTGTTCCTTGGCGTAGGTATCGTTCCAGTACAGTTCGTAAGACACGATATTGTCTCCGGCGTGCGCTGGTCTTCGCCAAGACAGGGTCACCGAGGTCTCACCTGCTTCTACAGCCACTAAGTTCGATGGCTGGGATGGTACACCTGTGTTTCAAAGTTATAATAAAGATTTTTTTTATACTACTAAGGCAGCAGACAAGTTTACATCCCACCTGATGAAATCTGGTCACCGCAACCTATGAACGTTTGCAACATCAGTGGGGCTAAACTCGAGCTGCCAAAAACATTGTCAGATATTTTGTTCTACCCTCCTTTTAGGAAAAAGCGTGGTTATGTACTATGTTTTATCCGCCCAAGTGTTTGGTCTCTAGAGTGACATAAAGGTATAAACATGCTAGTAATATAAATAACCTCCTTAGCGTCACTTAGTCATCTTTTACAAAAAAAGTTGAAGGAACTTAATTGTGGATCCATAGGTAGTAAGTACATAAATTAGAGATAGTACAGATGGAAACCTACACACTAAATTCGCTGAGGCTAAGCACACATAGACAGCTCATTCACAGACACTACGCACACATAGACAACTCATTCACAGACACGAGGTCCGGCGGTCTCAACCTAATTTTCGATACCGATTTGTGCTCGAGTGTGTGTAGCAGAGGGCAGGTATGAAAAAAAGTACATACATGAGTTTTCCATCTGTATTATCTCTAATTTGTGGTAAGTATAACAAAGAGATACACATAAACACAAACAGATAAACAGATACAACAACAAACATACAGAGGTTAAGGAAACTTATACACTGCATTTCGTTGCGTTACTTAAAAATTACACATGCACTTTCAAATTTGTTTAAAGTTTCGATGAGTCGACTGTGACAGTAATGCTACGCCGTAGCATCATGGCATTTATCTAAGGACGTAGCTTGTTACAACATGAATTCAACGTAGCTGTTACAAACAGCTACTTTCGCTACAATTGACTTTTGTTTTATGATGCGGCGCACATGATAATACTGGGCGCTGATTCTCGACTACACGACATGGAACGGAAATTTACGGATGAAACGTCATCTGCCTCATAATTCGACAAAACAGACTAGATTAACAAACTTCTTTCTGAAAAAAAACCATAGATAACTCACCTTGCTGCGTCTTAACCTGTACAGGAGGAGAAACAGGTCCCGGTCCGACAGAGGTGAATGCCTGGACGCGTATTGTGTAAACTGTATGCGGCGTCAATTCACTGATCGTAGTTAGATGACTGTTATCCATCTGTGAACAAGAGTAATTTGTAAATACGCAGCCTGAAGAGTTTCGATTATATTTTATTCTTGGGACATCCTTCTAAAGATTTATCCGAATCCGTAGACGGAGAGGTAGATACCGTATATTACCCTCCACCTCCCATGGTCATTCCTGCCTCACGGCGAACTGACCGAATCGTGGGAGAGCGCCCGTTGCGGTCTGCTTAAATGCTTTTCTCCGCGGGCGCTTTTCTGGACTCCCTACAAATCTTTACCATCCCCAGCTCGATTCTCCCCCATCGGGGCTGGCTTTGTACCATAATATCCCCCCCTTTCTGGGGCTAACGAACAATACACAGTACCGCGCATCCTGCTGAACTGGTTTCTTCGAAAATATCATCAATCTTCGTAAACGCGCCGAGTGGTGTGCCAAGAATGTGCAAACCTACGGAATTCAGTGAATGCTTCTCTGCTGCGCAACATTCCCAGAGTGAGTGATCTCGGCTTTCCTCTTCACCATCACCACAGAGGCAGTATGTAGTGTCAAGCCTAGCTTGTGTAGGCGTTGCCTGAAGCTCCGGTAGATACCGTGTAGTTTTAGTCGGCCACACATAACATCAGGGATTTCCACACTCCTGGGACATTCTTCGGAGGGCTAACCCGTGGCTCCCAACCGTAGGCTGTTGGGCATTACGTGAGGTTTTTAGTCAGTAGGAGTTCATGAAGGATTTTCCCTCACGTTAAAAAAAGGGATTTCCACAGGAAAAAAAATCGGTTGTCTGTAAAGTCGGTTTACTGACGATGGTTGAACGTGACAACGTCATAAGAAAATAAAAATAAAAAAAAGACGTGTGGCACTCGGGGACTGCCGCGATAAAGCTATTACATAGCATTTTTTACCAACTATGCTAGAATTATTTCTATATAAGAATACTAGCTTGCCCGCAGCTTCGCCCGCGTAAAATTTGTTACCGCGGGAAGTTATTCCCGGGATAAAAGGTAGCCTATGTGTTATTCCAGACTATAATGTATCTCTGTACCAAATTTCAGCCCGATCCGTTCAGCGGTTTGAGCGTGAAAGAGTAACAAACATCCACACTCACAAACTTTCGCATTTATAATATTAGTAAGATTTTAAGGCCTATGTTCAACAAAGTAAATTGTACCTACTTGATTGTGGACATTTGGGCTTTTGGACTTTTGGCCTATTGGCCTTTTGGACTTTTGGACTTTTGGCCTTTTGGATTTTTATACTATTGGACTTTTGGTCTTTTGGACGTTTGGACTTTTGGACTTTTGGACTTTTGAAGACCCAAAAGTCCTCAAAGACCGAAAACCAAAAGTCCTAAAAGTCCCAAAAGTCCCAAAAGTCCCAAAAGTCCCAGAAGTCCCAAAAGTCCCAAAAGTCCAAAAGTCCAAAAGTCCAAAAGTCCAAAAGTCCAAAAGTCCAAAAGTCCAAAAGTCCAAAAGTTCAAAAGGCCAAAAGTCCAAAAGTCCAAAAGTCCAACAGTCCAAAAGTCCAAAAGTCCAAAAAACCAAATTCCAAAAGTCCAAAAGTCCAAAAGTCCAAAAGGCCAAAAGTCCAAAAGTACAAATGTACAAAATTCCTAAAGTACAAAAGGCCAAAAGTCCAAAAGTCCCAAAGGCCAAAGTCCAAAAGGCCAAAATTCCACTCCACCTAACCTCACCTCACCCCACCTCACACCAATTCACCTCACCTCACCACACCCCACTTCACTTCACCCCACCCTACACACCTCAGCCCACCCCACTTCACCCTACTTCACTTCATATACATAGGTACACGTTATGCAAACGCTCACGTGTACACGCAAACGCTCACGTGTACACGCAAACGCTCACGTGTACACGTTGGTATAGGAAGTGCGAGATACACGAACGTGGCCGAGCGTGGCCGAAGGTAGAGTGTGATTTATTTTCGTGACACAATTTCTGGATTCGGTCTCCACGCAAGGCCCGCGATAGAAGCTATGCAATAGCTTAATAGGTATTTTGTTTTAGAACTTTTTAAGAAGAACAATTATTTTGTAATAAATTATTTTTATGTAACTTCAACCATTTACGCAGAGGCGCAACGGATACTCTTAAAACGATTAAATGTTTTCCGTTTTCGAAACATTCCTCATTGCTGCACCGCTCCTATTAATCTTAGCATTATGTTATGTAGCCTATAGCCACTATCAATAAATGTACCTACTTACTATCGAACAGTTTTTGGAACCCTACCAGTAGTTTCAGTAAGGCTTGCCTTGGTATGATGTGATCATGGTCCGTTTGCAGCGTGTGTCCAATCCAGCGCAGCAGCTACACTTCCGACGTTTGATCTTTTGGTGGATAGGGGTCTCACTGCAGCGTTCCAATAGTCTTACGTTCGTGATGTTCTCGGGCCCGTATGTACCGAGGATCCATTGGAGGCAGCGTTTGACGAAGACTTACAGCTGGTAGCTGGTGCGAAATGTCATTAGTGACCTTCCATGTCTCGCATCCGTATAGCAGTTAGCAGTACAGTTTTAACGTTTACTTTGTTTTGAGTTTCACTCTTCGTGTCCATTTTCGCAACTGCCTACGGGGCGGAGCTGTGTAAAGGTTGTTCTGGCCTTGGCGAGACTCGAAATGATGTAGGGTACTCTTCTATCCCATCAGTTTCTGACACGACACTCCCGAGGTACGTGAATTAGTGCCTCCACCACATCTCTTGCGTCTGTCGATTTTAATTTCAGTCCAGCCATTCGCTGCCTCATCCTGCTCGTTGTCCTGCACGTTGTCCTGCAGACATGCATGACGGCGTGTGTGTGCCTCAGTAGGCACAGGACATCGGCATCATTTAAATCCTCCAGGATATCAGTATAGGCCCCATTCTATGCCGCGCCGATTGTTCTTTGCGGTATTCAGCATTATACCATCTATTTTCTATGGATGGTTGTTAACTATCCTGTTATCTTCATAACGATCCTCTAAGGTAGGTACAGTATGTATTTTCAAAAGAGTTTGTGAACTCTATTTTTAATTTCTTTTTCAGAATATTGATGACATTTGATTGATGTCATTTTATACACGTTACGTCTACTACATTGATACATGTAATAAAATTCTAACACGCCGGTGTTTGTATGTAAATTGTTTATACTGAGGAAAATTCTATACTGAGGAATAGCTTTAACCATTAAGCTCTATTTTGATTAAGCAAACAGGGCAGATTCACACGCTACTTGATGAGTATGATTAATAAATACCTCTAATTTCATAGACCTTGTGTGACGTAAACAAAGTTGCGAGGGTCAGCTAGTTAATAAAAAACAATAGGTTTCTTCTTATCTACTTAAAAACTATTTTTACAAATTTTATGGTAATAATAGACATTCTTTGAAATATGAATGTATGATAATGTTGTGACTTTTATGACACGTTTAAAGTACATAGGTATGGGATAGATGGCGCTCGCGGCTACGTCAGCGTGAAATTTTCTTCCCGCTTCCCATGGGAACGTACTCCCGGGTTTGGTTATCTTTATAGCAGTATTATATATAAATTAACAAAACAAAAAATAATACTGCATTGGTGATAATAATAATAAAATGTATGTATATAGGGTACTCACTCATTTTCTTTCACTATTTTTCGTGACTTTCTTCATTAATAAATGCACTTTGTTTATTCATATTTAAAACACTTTTTACACAAATTATACGAGTACAGTTCACTGTTGTACATAGATGATGAAAATACCTATACACCTATAGTCGAATTTTTATTTAGACGAAGTAAATTGACAGCAACTAATGTAATTGACAGCATCGAAATTGTCATTTCACATTAAGAACTCTAAATTCGACCAGCACTCTTAATTCAACTTTGGTCGAGTGGTTAAGACGCGGATCGGTACGCAGAAGGCGCAAGATCGATTCTGGGTACAAGCATCAATTTTTGGATTATTTGACATAATATAATAATATAACGACTGCAGAGTTCAGTATTGACGTAAACAAAAAATTTATGAAGTGCGAGATACACGAACGTGGCCGAAGGTAGCCGAGAGTGTGATTCGTTTTCGTGACACAATTTCTGGATTCGGTCTCCACGCAAGGCCCGCGATAGAAGCTATGCAATAGCTTAAAAATAAAATAAAAATAAAAATAAAAATAAAAATAAAAATAAAAATAAAAATAAAAATAAAAATAAAAATAAAAATACAAATACAAATAAAAATAAAAATAAAAATAAAAATAAAAATAAAAATAAAAATAAAAATAAAAATAACATTACAACACAAAAAGAATTATAAAAACACATCAATTGATTATAGTGCCATCTGTTGAAAACATTACTAAAATAAATGGAACGCCTCAGAGCGAGGCAGAGCGAGGTAACGCGAGGGACGTAATGACATAATTATTGTGTCATCTTTCTTCGTTCGTGCAGCCGGCTCCATCGAATTATAAGACGTTGTCACGTCAAAAAGATCTATTCAGGTGACAAACAAGCATGGCCTACCCTAGCTAAATGATATAAGGGCCCACCTGATTGTTATGACCACTTGTACAGTTCTCATAGTTTTAAGGGAGCAATTTGACCAGACTACGACTATTATCACCTTAGCCTCTAAAGATGAATGATTAATACACTACTAGGAGCAATGTGACATCTGTTATTTTCATGAAATACATTCTCCCTTCCTCTAGCTGTTTACAAAGCTGACAGATGTAAAATTACACATTTTAGCCCCTCTCTATAAAATAGATTGTAGAGGGGCTTACGGCGAGACTTGTGTCTGTAGTCTGTGACTCTGTTGCATTTAATTACATCACTAGGTCACGTGGATCATCTGTTCTAACGTTTGAAATAAAACAAAAATGACAACGTCAATCGGATTGAACTTTCACTTTCACAATAAACGTTAGAGGGGCAGTCGGGTGAGACCGTCTCACGGCTTCTTGTTACATTTTGAAAAAGGTTGTATTATTTTCTGAGTTGCCAATATTTCAAAGACAGACCATATTATTTGTCCAAAACAGTCACTACCTGCCAATGTATGAGCAAGACAGGAAGCCAATTTTACGAGTGTCAGGTACAGGAATCGTTGTGTGTCCAAAATATCTATTTTCTCAGCGATCGGACGATAGATGCAATACGTGCAGCGTGTTGTTTATTGAAATAAAAAGTAGTACATATATACAACTAGCTGTTCCTCGCGGCTTCGACCGGGTGGAAGTCGTTATCGCGTAAAATCATAACCCTCCTTTTGCGCAGTCGGTTAAAAAGTAGCCTATGTTCTTCCCAGGGCCTCGAACTATCTCTATACCGAATTTCATCTCAATCACTCCAGCCGTTTAGGCGTGAAAGTGTAACAGACAGACAGACAGAGTTACTTTCGCATTTATAATTTTAGTAGGAATTACACTTTTATCCCAGAGAGGTGGACAGAGGTTAATTAACATCCACACACTTCATCAGTAGTTTTAGGATAGATGTTACATACATTAAGATTATTTTTGAACAGCAATTAGTATGCTAACTGATCATAAGTTCAAGATGCAGGTTCGAATCCTGCCGAAACCAATTCTTTATCCATATCCATGTTTAAAATTTATGCTACATACATATTCTTAAAAAAATACCATCTCTGCTTTCCGAGAGAGTCCATCAATCAGTCAATCAATACATATAATAAAATTGTAACAGGTCTGTATGTCTGTACATTGAAAACATCGTCGTTGCGCCTGACAAGTTCCATATGTGCATTTTTTTGATTTTTGCATATTTATAATCTCCGTCTAAATCTACACGTGCTAGTAAAATCCGTTGTGTAATATCTAGCTTAGAACCAATTTTGCAATATTCCGTATGTGTTTTAAGCCTTGGCAAAAAACGTTATGTGCACACACGCACATATGGAATATGCGATCTTGCCAATATCGCGCGGAGAACATGATAAATATGTGACCATTACCATCATTTTAATTAGTATTGAAAAGAAAAGTGTGTCGAAATTCGTAAGTAATGTGCTTTTTACTTATTTATTACTATTATTTGATAAGTTTTGTTGTGTATAGAGTCCTACCAACAACATAGGGGTTACTTTCTGGTCTCAGCTGCGGGTGGTGCTCCTGCTGATTAGCGAATGAGGTCATGACAAAAAGAAGAACAAACAAAATAAAGCACTACACACTACTAACGCTCTAGGTACTTAGCCGTCTGGTCAACGTCGTACAGTAAGGGCCAAACCCCTACCAATATGAAAGCTTATAAAAATAAACGGCCCCCAGTTCCCTACACTTCCGCTGTTCCGGTCGCGGTAGTGGTCACAACAATGGCGGGAGGGAAGTGCAAAGAATTTACGGGCTAAGACAGGCTGCCATTCACGACTGATTCTGGCTCCATATAATGACGCACTTTAGGTACACTCCATAGCTAAACGAGCATCTTACCAAACTCGAGGTAGACCTGAGTCGCAAAGACATACTAGACTGGAGCGAGGTCCGAATAAAGGGTATCTTCACTTACACACTTCAATCAAGGAACACTAGAACACGCTTACCCTCACACCAGATGAAATGCTCTATTTTGATCAAAGTGATGGAAGGAACTCCACGGTGGTGTCGATTTTATTGTGAAAATGGACCTCATTAGCAGTGGTGTGGAAGTCAGAATTGTATCGGCTCGGGTAACATATCTTATACTGGAACTTACCGACAGGAACTCTCTGAATGTGATACAGGTGTTAACCTCGAGAGGCACGAAAGAGGCAATCGAGGCTGTGTAGACATAGCGAAGATATTACAAGGCACTGCCAACTACAATGTTAATGGGTATTTTCAGCGCCAAACTGTAGGGTATAAGATCGCGGCAAAACCGTGATACGGCGAATGACTGGAGCACATACCTACTTGTTGATTTCCCCTCCAATCTCAGGGTCACTTCTTGGTGAACTCTTTCTTTAATATGAGGCCCCATAGAAAGTAGATTTGGTGAAACCCCGACAAAGTCACAATTAATAGCCCAGGTTATAAAGCCTGCTCTTCGACCTACTACGCTCCACATAGAATTGGGATCCGAAAGGTTTCAATTGAAACTTCGAAATCGTTTCGATTTGCTAGAAACCACTGACAACGATAAAACCGACACAGTGGTAAAAACGTTACAACAAGTGCTCGAAGATTTTTGTCGAGCAATGGCAAAAAAGGTGTTCAAAGCTCGAGACTCTCGAAGTTATGAAGATTAGACCTACGCCTGCGTATTCGTCAGAACGGTTTGACCTTAACGTCAAAATTCTAAAGCTGCTAAGACACGACCTCAAACGTAATAACACCAGTGTTTTCGAGGCTACGATTGAGCAGAACAGGGGCACTAAGGTCTGTACCCAACAGTTCAACGGCAGCAAACAGCCACAGGTAGCAAAGTTGTACCCTCAAGGTTAATTTCATAAATATTCTCGAGGAAATGGACTGCTTTTACAGAGACCTATAATTATCACGGATTAATTAGCCTACGTGGCCACGGGGCTCTATTAACGCATCAATGTACCAGATATCGATCAGAGCAAAGTCAGCGCGGCACTCGAGCAACACAAAAATAATAAATCCCCTTAAGAGGATAGAATTAAGAAATAACACCTTAAATTTGGTGGGACTATGGTCTTTAAAGTGTATTCAATTTCATTCTCCGGCTAGAAGAGACAGCTAAAGCGGGAAGCGGGAGTGTGGTGACTCTGATCTTTAAAAAAAGGTGACAAGATCGGCACCATTTTAAAAGTTTACATGTTGTTCCCGAGAATAGTGTCACAAATTGCCTCGCCGTAAAAAAACGACGTAGCAGGGACTAATCCTATTCGAAAGATTGAGGGTTGTGGTTGCCCAGGAGTCTACCTACCTTGAAACCTGATTTGGAACGATGTTATCCGTCAGAATAACAGAGTTATCGACATAGCTCTCAGAGCATGCGTTTTGATGGTAGGTACACATCTATGGAAGAAACGATGGCCGAGCTTGATGAACATAGGATGTGACGATCCCCCTTCTGATGGCTCAGCCACCTGAAAAGGTCACAGAGAGTGTCTAAATGCGGAAGACGTAGGACGGTATGTTCCGGCGTAATTTGGGAGAAGCCTACGACCAGCATTGGACTGCCAAAGGCTAATTTGATTACGTAATTAAGAATAGGCATAAAACTGAGCACGGTTTCTACAGACATAAGATCAGTCAGATCGTCCGACCGGTCATAGACATGTGGCTGGAGAGGAGACACGGTGCTCTCTCCTACCGGTTGACACATATACTTGCCGGGCACGGTAGCTTCGGTAAGTATCTGTGGCGAAGACACCGGGAAACCACGGCCGAGTGTCACGGAAGTGATGACACCGCGCTCCACCCATTGGTGGAATGCACAGCGTGGGCGCAACAGCGCCTTGTCCTCGTACTTGGTCTCGACGTGGACACTCTCTCGCTCGAGACTATGGTGCGAGCCATGATCTCCAGCGGGAGTAAGTGTAAGGGAGAGAACTCTCCCACCCGATTTCCGCAGTCGGCGGCCTAGGCGCCGCCGACGTGTCTTCGCCGAGGACTATCGGTCTCCATGACCGGGGGTCTGAGGACGGTGAGAGGGTCACTCACCATCCTTACGGAAGCAGGCCCATGACGGCAGCGTGACGTGAGGAACTCACGCACAACCCCCCTTAGGAGCGGGATCACACCCGAACCGCCCCCAGGGCGAGGCCGCAGCGGCAGCCATAGATCTGTTGTGAGTCCTGGGATATCCTTCCGAGGGCTTACCCGGGGCCCCCAACCATAGGCTGTTGGGCGTTACGTGAGGTTTTTGGTCGGTAGGAGTACGGCATAACATCCATGAGGATTCTACCTCACGTAAAAAAAAAGTAATCAAAAGTATAAGCTCCATCTATTTTGTTCTGCACTCTGCATTGGACTCGTGTAAGGAGGATTAAGGACTTTATAGAGGAGTTTATATTGTGACTTTTAGGTATTTGAACATACTTTTAATTTAACTTTTACGATTAAGGACAGAAGTTTTAATTAATACTTATACATTAACAAAAGACCGACCAATAATTGTTAAAATGAAAGTAGTACACAGAATGTTTAATACCGAAATGTCACATAATAGACTAGTTTTGGAGAAAACTGTGTTGACATTATCCCTTATGTGCATGAAAATGGCACATGAATAATTTGCATGCACAGTGCCAAAACAGGTATGTGCAGATTTACAGAAAAAAAATTATATCTACAAATATATGCAACATTGCATTTCAAATGTATATCTTACATTAATTGTAAAAAATGAATGTTCATAATACTGCATTTACAGATTTTTGATTACTTACACAGTTTTTGAAAACATGTTTTTTTGAGTTTCCCAAAACCTTGTAAAAATCACATCTGGAACTTGTCAGGCGCAACGACGATATATAAGAAAAACGTTTATAGAGGGGCTTTATGGACGCAATAGAACCCAAAACAATGGTTTTCAGAATTTTTGTCTGTTTGTCTGTACGTTTGTGCACGCAAATCTCAGCAACCGATTGCGATGCGGTTTTCTTAATTGTGTTGCGGTTTGCTCCACTTAACATTTAGTGTTTGTTTCATGTCAATCGGTTCATAAATAAAAAAAAATATCAATCTAAAGAAAATGCAGCGTACGAAGTCGCGGGCTACAGCTAGTCTGTCATATGACTGTAGATTACTTACCATTTGAGAATGCCACGACTGCAAAGGTTGAGAGGGGTCTGTGGTGTAGAAGATTTTGTAGCCCTGCAACAAAATGCAGATGTTATACAACACTATAAACGGTTCGTTTCATCTTCATATATAATATTATATTTACTGACCAATGTTTATACTTGAGGTAGCATCTATAATTTATTATTATTTATAATTAATTTTCAACTGTATTTGATGATGTTTCAGTAGCGTAGCTGGTCTGTCAGGTAATACGAGAGGAGTTCCGGGTACAAGTTGTTTGCCGCTATAAATATATAGTTCATTTTACCAATGCCAATTATAACTAATCTGACAATCTTACATGATTTTTGCCATTTACCAAGGTGCCTGAACATAAGGAATCCTCCATAAGTTGCAACCAACGATAGCAAAAATGGCATATCTGTATGGCGATCAAGATTATTTTAATAAGACAAAATTTTCCTTAGATAAAAAACACGCCACATTGTGAACTTCTGACAAAATAACAAGAGCCCAGCATTAAAACTATGCGTATAAATAAATTAAACAGGATCCAAATAGGTTCATTCATTCAAGAGTTACACACATACATGGGCAAACTTATAAGGAGTTGGCAGATGGGAAGCACTGTGTGGATTTAGTTATGAGGACACCAGCACAGTATCTTCGAGGAGCTCCACAAGTTAATTAAAGGATAAATAAATAAATATAAATAAATATTCACGGACATTTCACACAACGCTATCTGATCCCAAAAGTAAGCTAGGAATAACCTGCTTGTGTAAAGGGTATCAGACCACGGATATTAATACTTATATACTTTTTTAAATACATACATATTATACATAGAAACACCCAGACTTTTGAGACAAACATTTATGGGTCACACAAATCTTTGTCTCCGGTGGGAATCGAACCCATGGCCTCCAGCGCCGCAGGCGGTATCACTACCGACTGCGCCACAGAGGCAGGATATTACACACATACAGGATTCGCTCGAAAAACATAACGCTTCGTGGCAGTCTACAATCGTGTTAATATAGGAAACTCACCGTGACTTGTCCATTAGGTGTTTCAGGCTCGTCCCACTGTATAACCATGGTACTGGAACTGAGGGGGCGGACCTGCACGTTGCGTGGTGCTGACCCCGGTTCTACGAAGAAAATAGGATACAGTCAATATTGAGGTAAAGAGGAGGTAAAATGATACCCAAGAAACGTTTCAAGTTAGCTTTTGCCTTTTGAATACGTAAGTACATTATGTACGTAGTGTTTTTCAAGATAAACGAGTTTTTTAAATCAACTCTGTTCTAGAACAAGTCTAATCATTTGACACCCATATTCAGGCAGTTCTAAAAAAATGTTATCCGCCATTTTGTAGCGGCCATTTTTGATTGAAAATTATACAGTCCCTATGTATTAAATTATATTGTCATCAGAACTAGACGTGTACTAGTTATCAGATCAAATAAACTGACAAGGAAAACTTACAATACCGTTTAAAATGACGCTAAAGCCTTTCTAGAGGTTAGAGAAATCTAATGTAATGAAGCTCTTAGATTGCTTCCAAATATTAGTCAATAAACAACACGGCAGCATGCCAATACTAGTTAAGATGATACCTATTCATACATATACATGAAAAAAAAACTGATTTCTTTTTGAAGGTATTATTTGATATACTAAACCCCTTACAGAGAACGCAGACGAGCACGATAATCGGGTCGCTCGTATTTACAAACATTCCGAGCAGTACTCAACAACGACCCGATTTTTGAGCTTGTCTGCCCAGTTCGCGATTACAGATTTTAGTCCAAATCAATCATTTTTGTTTCGACATGACAATGTTTAAACTGCAATTTGCTGTCAAGCCGCCTTGAAGATCACGAGTGGACTTAACGTTGAGCACCAAGCGACGTATATAATATAATCAGCAACCGATTTTTATGCCGATAATGTTCATATTGACGAATGTTTGCGAAACGTTCACAGTGGTGGCGCTTTGATTTAGCACCTAGTTCCTCCATCAATGTTTTACACAAAAGCAAATGTCACACCTTAGCTTATATGGTAGGTTTAAGTCTAGCATTCTTTTAAAATGTGTGCTGGGGCTGACCACATCCTGGATACCATTTTGTTTTGTCTATTCTTGGTTAGTGGGATTTGCAATTAATTTTTGTAGTACGACATCATCAAGTTGACCTAGTTTTATTTAAAACGATATTTCAAAAAAAGCAAGTAACGAACCTCATTTATCAAAATCAAACCTAGAATGACAACAAACTGACAATCATCAGTAGCGTTGCTAACACAAGATCCTGAGCGTCACATAATGAAAAGTCCTTTCTGTGTATAATATTTAATCGTGAAGAGCGAAACAATAAAGTTTCAGGACTAAGCAATAATAAAATGCTATAATCTCGTTGGACCCAGGATGCCGCCCGGCGTCAGTCCAAACTTTTCTTTTATAAATGTAAAGAATAATAAAAGATCTCTTGGTAATTTTTATACACCAGCGTTTTCATTACCAAGTCATTAGAGTTTTTATTCGTCTATTTTGCGACATCGTTTGCACGATTTAAGATGAGTCGAGGTTTCGAAAGTAAAATTAAATTTATTTTGTAAAGGGAAATTAGATACGGTGTTTTGATACCAACGCGGTGGCGGCGAGGAGTGTTTTAAAAATGAGGTAAGTAATTAAATTTACAGCCGAGTCATTTTATTTAGCATGAGTTTAAACCGAAAATGTTACCAGAAAGGTATTAAAAACCATTAAGTTCAAACATGCAACATTAAACCAACCAGTATTTTTTTTTTTGTATACAAGCTGAATTAGCGAAACAGCACCACCCACTTATATTCATAGCCGATATTTCAAAGAATACTATGGCATGCTGTCAGCGCCCATGTTTTAATTACTTATATCCAAAACCATGTAATTTAGTCGATTAATTCATGAAAACATTAATTTTAAACGTAAATTCTTTAGATTATACTCACTGGCACCTCCATATGAATCCCCTGGAAGAAGGCACAGGAACAAAAACATATCGTTAGTATTATAGGTAGATACGAGGAAACACACATAAATAACACCTAGTGCAATAGAACAACATTTAAACGTGTGACACTAGCTGGTTACATTGGACCTAACATCGATAGAGAAAATAAAATGGTGCATGACTAAAACAAAAAAAAATAACGCACTATTTCTACTGTCTATAACAGAAAATAATTGTGCAAAAGAAACTCAAGTCCACGATAAATTATAAGCGAACTTACATGAAGCATCGCCGAATGTCGTAGTCACGATACGAGTATATGCGTAGGCATGTAAAGAAGATCAAAGAAAATACCTTAAAACTGATAATCCAGCGCAAGAAAACAAAATCTATCTAGTTAGAAGATTTGAAACGATGTAAATTAATGTAAGACTTGACAAAATTGTAAGCAAGAGACAAAATGAAATTATAATAAGCGTATGGTTATGATGTGTTGAAACAAGTTTAATAAGTAAATGACATTAATGAGCCTTGAATTGTCATGTCAGATGTTGGTATAGAACTGATATTATTAAAATATCAGAGTTATAATGTAAAAGAGCGATCGACGTACTCTAAAGAATCACGAACTTAAAATCTAAGAAAGTAACTGGAACTTATGGCCCTTTTATGTGATGTGATTGAGGGATTCATATCTATGATCATAACAGTGATTTGGCACAATTTCTGTACCTGTGTAAAGTATTTACGTTTTGTAAAATAAATTACAAATAGTTGAAACTTCACGTCATAACTATGTAAACGTCCTTCCGTTTTTTGAACTCTTGTAATAATGTTGTAATAAATATTCAATATTATAAACTGTAAGTATAAGAAAATCAATAAATATGGAGAGTTTTATGAAAAGAGTAACATTGTAACGGGAGTTTGCGTAGATGATGTAAACTTGTCTATAAAACCTCTCAACTTCGCTGAATGTTTCAACATGGAGAATAAATTCTGCCCTCGTCAGTCTCCAGATTTGTCAGCTTCTGATTCTGCCCAACTAACTCTTTGTTGCGCTTTGTGGCTTTTAGCCCCTCTCTATAAAATAGATTGCAGAGGGGCTTATGGCGAGACTTGCGTCTGTAGTCTGTCACTCTGTTGCATTAAACTACGTCACTAGGTCACGTGGATCATCTGTTCAAAGTTTGAAATAAAACAAAAATAACAACGTCAATCGGATTGAATTTTCACTTTAACAATAAACGTTTTAGAGAGGGGCAGTCGGGTGAGACCGTCTCACGGCTTCTTGTTCGATATGCTAAGTATTCCGTTTTATAGACTTTAATTAATCTATTAAAAGGCAATCGGGCAGTATAATTACATCTTTCCGGACGACATTGTCTTTTAACAAACTCATGAGAAAAGTTAAGAATCAAAGAGGATTTTTTGAATTCTTTTTTCAGATTTCATTTACTTTCATAGTTTTTTCACATGTCCCGGATACTGCAACGTAATAGTAGACACGACGATCCCTAGTATTAGTATTTTACTCAAAGAGCAACCAAGTATTATATTTTGTAAAACCTTGGATGTTCTTGTAAAAGATTATTGATCTAAAAAGTTCTTGTTAGCTTTCGCAATATATCGAATTCTAATTCGTCCAAGTCTAACAAGCGAGAAATAAAATATTTGGTGAATTTAATATCTGGAACATTTGATGACATGACATTGAAGAGTTGTCAGTCAGATTAGGAACAAACTACACAGTGCTAGCAAATCAAGTTTGATAAGAACAGTGCTATTATTAATACCCCAATAATATATGTGTCTTTGTCATTTCTAAGAGCTGTTGTTGCCAACTACAAATTACATCTAGTTTTACTGCATAAGGTGAAGTAACGTATTTAAAAATATATGTCTATCTGCCATCAATTATCTGTATACAATTTTGTCAAACTTTGATTGATCTCTGAAGTTGCAGTCTCCTAATGAATGTTGCGCATGTTTAATTCTATCCACTATATTTGCGAACCACTTGTGCCCCACTCTTCTGAACTGGTGTCTACCTATAATTCATACGATGCACAAGTGCGTAGACCATTCTAGTTAAGTGTCTGTATTGCAGGTAGTTTAGTTGAATAGAAAGAAACACATTCAATTGTAACAGTTGCTGGAGCGTAAAACACAAGAAAGTAGTGGATACAGAGACAAGGAGATACGAGTTATTTCTGCGGGTTATTCGCCGGCCGTAAATGAGTCTGCAGCCAACTTCAGAGCAAACTAGAAGTTTGACGACATTTGTACCATGAAATTTGAAGACGTTCCAACCACCATATCGTTTTAATTGCTCTACATACCGGTTTCTCCTGTGGTGATGACTGCCGGTGCTGAAGGTGGTCCTCGACCGATGTTGTTGACCGCGATGACGTACATTTCGTACTCCGTATATGGCGATAGGTTTGTTACCGAGTAGTACTGGGTTATCACTCCGGAGATCTCGCTGAATGCCTGTTTGCATAAAAAAACTAGTTAGAAAAGGAAATTGCTTTTGATTCTAGACGCTTTCCATGAATCTACGCATATGATTTTACTAAATCATAGTAATTATTTTCAATAAAGAACTGGGCTGGCAAAATAAATTTATTATTATATATCAGTTTATCAAAGTCAGTAGAAATTTTAAAGGCACAGATGGATATACTTTGCCAAAATTATATTCAAAATTGCTCGATTTGCACGAAAGATAACGAAATATACTTGTTCACTATGCATTTACGTACCTGATTGGCGTATTTAGGCTTGTACTGTATGACATAGTACTGAGGTTCTTCCAGTCCGTTGTAAGTCCAGGTAAGACGAACGGTGGTGGCGGTGATTTCTGATGGCCGGACTTCTGTAGGGGGCCCTGGTAACGCTGGTATAACAAAAACAAAGAAAATTGCAAGATTTTACTCAATTAAAGGCATTCAGCAGTAGACTGCCGTGCCTACGTTGATGGATTGATTTAAGAAGTTCCTTGGAAGTAATATCCACGTGATGATATAAGAAATGATTCGAAGTAAAAGTGAAGAATAATGTCGAAAGTTTATAAATTTCAAATTTATTCTCTTGTAGCAAAACTTTATAGTTGTTAAGGAGAAACCTGTCTTATATTACAAAGCGAATAACTTTTTAAAAATGTTTTAAAGTAAGGTTTCCCCGTGTAGTACAGTAGTGCCTATTTATCCTGTGTAGAAGTGAATTACTTTGAGAATAAAACAAAGTTAAGTAAAAAAATTACCTGAACATACTTCTTTCATATACTTAAATATTTTGAGACATGCTGTCACATCGCCTCTCAACCAAAGTAAATGTAAATTGTAGTCTGATGGGGGGATCGAGACAGTCTACATGGGTTTACCACTGTTGACCGAAATTCATTTGATCATTTGACGTGTGACCGAAAAAACATTAGGCCATTCTACTACTGATCGAATGAACAATTGACCAAAAGCGTTTTTATCGAACAAACATTTGGTACTTTTACTACTGATCGAATGAACGTTTGACCGAAAAACAGTTGACTAAAGAATATTTTAACAAACAAAAGCGAAATAAGTAGAATTCGGTACTGGCACTCGCCGGCCGCTGCCGCGGCACGCTCGCTTCGCTCGCTCGGCTCGTGCGTTGTGGTCGCAGTTCTAACCTAACCTAACCTAGCCATTTTGATTCAGCCCCTGTTAAAATATTCTTTAGCCAACTGATTTTCGGCCAAACGTTCATTCGATCAGTAGTAAAAATACCAAATGTTTGTTCGATAAAAACTCTTTTGGTCAATTGTTCATTCGATCAGTAGTAGAATGGCCTAATGTTTTTTCGGTCACACGTCAAATGATCAAATGAATTTCGGTCAACAGTGGTAAACCGAGTCTACATACACACGGCATAGCGACCGTAATTCCCAAAATTCCTGCTAACCCTTTCAGTTAATCTAAATTGCTTGTGTGTAGAGCTTCATTTATAGCACTTGTGAGCCCTTTTTGTGTTCGCAACGGCACGAAATCAAAGCTGGAGCAGTGTCAAGTCCCTGAAATAAGGTACCTACGCACGGCATCTCCAAGGTATCTCTTTTGGGATGCTTAACCACCACTGCTTGTAAGTAATAATTGCATTTCTAGTATTGCTTGTGTTTGCGGAAGATGAATGGAGAGGATCACTGTTCGAAACAAAACAATTGAGGTCATATTCGCAGACCACAGCTTCCAGAACGTTGTATTCCCAAGACGGACAATGTTCCAACGTACAGTTACATAATTATTTAGTAAACCAAATCAGAAAGTTCCGGGTATTTGTACCGCACCGAACAGCCACATTGAGTAGCTTCTCGCAAGCTTCACCAGGCGTTGTCGTAATGCAATGTGATAAGGTGATTTTTGCGGAAACCATAGATGTCTTCACTAAGATGACTATGGTGGGATCAAAATATGTGACCAATATCATCGACCCAAGCATTTCAGTCGCGGAAACGCATCTCATTTAAACTAATTAGGACACCTCTTGAGGATCCACATGATCAATTGCCATTTAGTACGTTGATGAGCATTCGCGTTTAATTAGGACAACGCCAAACCCTTTTGAAACGAAACAGATAAAATTTTGCACAAGTTACAATATTAATCATTAATCAGGCTGACATTCGTTTGTCTCCCGGGTGTCGCGGAACTTTCCAACCCTTTCAATTATGAATTATAACACTAATTCATAATGGATGTCTTCTCGCCTTCGCCTCAATTTATCAAATTGATTCTCGCAAATCCCTCTTTCCACCTCGGCAAAGTTATTACCATAAATTTGCAACAGTTATCCCAAGAAATTATGAGTGTAATTTGATTCAGTCACTCATCTAGTTGACTCAAATGCTGCGCGCTGGGACGACATCTTTTAGATTTATTAGGTAGGTACTTACATAATAACTATATACGAAAAATTGGGTTTGAATTTCAAAATAAACTGAAAATACCGAACTGTAGTGGTTCGACAAGTGATGAATTAATTCAGAAAGAGAAAAGATCTTGAAGCTTTTTCAGTAGGGACTGAGTCATAGACGGTGGAAGTATCTTGAATACTGTCGAATAGTAGTCTATATTGATGAGTCCAGATTGAAGTAATCTATACTAATATTATAAAGAAGTAAAGTTTGTGTGTTTGTTAAATTGTAAGGGGTAATCTCGGGATCTACTGAACCGATTTTTAAAATTATTTTACCAATAGAAAGCTACGTTATTGTGGAGTGTCATAGGCTATAAAGCATCACGCTACAACGAATAGGAGCGGAGCAGTAATAGTAAATGTTTCAAAACGGGGGGAAAGTTATTCATTTTGTCTCACGTAGTATTGAATATTAATGACGAGACGCTACGGGAGTAAACGCAACGCGACGGGAGTAAATGCGACGGGAACAGGTAATACTCTCTCTTATGTGGCGCAAACGAAGTTGCGCGGGTCAGCTAGTCTATACTAAAGAGAAAAGATTTGTTTTTTTGTTTGTTTGTTTGTAACGAATAGGCTCCGGAACTACTGGACCTATTTGAAAAATTCTTTCACTGTTGGGAAGCTACACTCTTTGCGGTGAACATATTATATTTTATTCCCGTATTCCCACGGGAACGGGAGCTACGCGGGTGAAACCGCGTGACGTCCGCTAGTGATGAATAAAGAAGGATTGTGTGTGTTGGTGGAAATTAAAAAAGGCAAGTCAATCTGGAAAATATAGGTTGAATTGATTGATTGATTGACCAAGTAAATTGAAGACCCTCTCAAGTCTACAAGACTATGGTAGTCTATAATTGCTTAATACACCTTCTGACTCTTAACAAGTCGACCAGTCATTTTAATATTATAATCATTCTATGGAAATGATATTTTTAGCCAGTAAGTGCTCAAAGTACCTACACTTTCGTTATAACCGCAACAATATTTTTTCCTTAGTCATCACCGTGTCGTTCAAATCTCATTATCTCTAAAAAATTCAGAAATTAAAGTTGGGTTTCGTTCTTTATAAATTACAGGAACCGAGGCAGGGCAGCCGAGCCCCGATCCAGTGGTTTTAAAGCATTGCTTGTTGCCAGGTTTGATTAGGATTAGACTAATGTGGTAGATAATATGGGTTAGATGGTAAAACCAATCGGGATATCAAATTTTGATTTGAGACAAAAAAAACTTTTAAAAATAGAAACAACAATTTTTTTTTTTAAATATTCACGAACATTTCATACAACGCTATCTGATCGCAAAGTAAGCTAGGAATAACCGGCTTGTGTTATGGGTATGAAACCACGGATAATAATACTTACATAATATACTTTTTAAATACATACATATTATACAGAAAAACACCCAGACTCTTGAGACAAACATTTATGGGTCCACACAAATATTTGTCTCCGGTGGGAATCGAACCCACGACCTCCACCACCGCAGGCGGTATCACGACCGACTGCGCCACAGAGGCAGTGATTGTTTTTTTTTATTTGGGAAATTGGATTGTCTGGCAGCATTACCGACACTATACTTAGAATTTTTTTTTTTCTGTGGGCAATGAGTAAACCTGTTCTGTATCTATCTACTCATGTAATACGATCATTGTTTGAAATGAAATACCTAATTGAGATTATATTCGCAGACCACAGCTACCAGAGTGTATTCCCAAGATGGCCGACGTACCAAGGTATAGTTACATTTATTTAGTTAAGCAAAACAGGAAGTTCCGGGTATTTTGTACCGTAGGGCTTCGTTGGGTAACTTTTCGTAAGCTTTAACATTACTATAGCACTGGGGAACTGGAAAGATGCATGTCGCTCCGCTGTATAAATTTCCACAATTAGTGTATTTTCAAGTGTTTTGTGTGTATCGATGGTGGATTCTTAAACATAAATGTTTGACAACGTGCACTAGTGATGGGAAGTAATAAAACGCAGTGAATCGCGTATTTGCAACATCCAAAGATACTTTCAGAATAGTAGTTTTCGATACAAGTGTGGGATTTCTGTTATTACGACGAGTTTCGACAGATGTTGACCCGAGCCGAAGGCGAGGGTGGACAGTCGGAACGAGTTGAAATAACAATCCCACACGTTGTATTGAACAACTATTTTTAATACAGTTGCGAAAAAATTAAGCAATTTAATAAAATAATAAAAACACAATAAACCTGAATTGTCCAAAATAGCGGCAACCGTAAAAGAATATATACCAACCTAAGCAGAGACTATGGCAGTGCACTTCATACAGCCAAATTTTTTTATATTTATAAATTTAATTTGGCCGATACTTATATTAATTTATGTTTAAATTTTAATATAAATTACTTTTAATCTGATATTGAAACAAGTTAGTATCTTTTTTTGAAATATTTGCATGAATCACCGACATTATTTTGACAGTTGGGAAAGGAAACGCGCACTAGTGCGGAAAAGGTAAAGAAAAAGCACGAGTGTGTAATAGCCCACATCCCGAACGCTAAACGTCCCTGTAATACGCCACTTTTTGAGCAACTGTATTAAAAATTTAATTACCGCTTTTCTTAAAAGATACTGACTTTTACTTAGGACTTACTTGGCATTAACTGGACTTATAGGGCAAGGACTCGGACTTATTAATGTAATAATAATTAATATGGAAACAAGATTTGGCATATTGTCTAAGTAACCAAAGCCAGTACAAATTAATTTAAAAAAAACACTTGCTTAAAAAATAAAAATAGTTTTTTTTAATACTTACATTGCACTTTGACCTCAGCAATAGCTTCAATGACTCCAAGTGCGCTGGTAGCCTCACACGTGTAGTTGGCAGACTCCCGAATGTCCACTAGATTGAGCGTGTTGAGGCCTAGAGGTGGGTTGTCTTCTGGAGTCAGCCATTTTGTTAAACCTGATAAACATTACGTAGATTAAGTAGGTAGTTGTTTTATTAATTGTAAAATGATATTATTAGAAAAGGTAAGCGAAATTACTCTGCTAACTATTCTCAACTAAACGGCGGTAGTCATGGGTATTCTTTCTCTTTGATTCATATTTAGCTCGACAAAATGACCAACAAGAAACGCAATATTTGTCAGTCCATATTAGTACTTACAATTTTTTTTACAAATGGAGCTTTATCACATTTCTAGGACTCGAAATGACTACATAGTCTACAAATGACCAATTATTGAAATGTACAATTCTACAAATGACTGATTCTATAAATGACCAATTCTACAATTGACTGAGTTGTAGACTACCTATGTAGTCATTTCTGTAGTCATCATTTATGTAGGCGAATCAGTCATTCTTAGACTAAACGCTTGAAAAATACATGTAAGTTTATACAGATACTAATTTAACAGCGATCGCAATGTATGTATTAGTCTTACCTTTTCGCCATTTAACTGTGGGCATGGGCGATCCGAAGGCGACACATTTGAGGGTAAGGTTGCCTCCCAGCATCACTTCAGACTTCGGGGGTGGCGGTATCGAGAACTGAGGAGCAACTCGTCTCACTGTGGACAAAAATATTAGATATTTAGACTATAGAGATAAGGGGAAAATGTATCTTAAGTATAAATCACAGGGCGGAAACTCGACACAGAGCTTGAATGTGTGCGTGTGACCAATAAGGCTAAGCAAATGTTCCCTCACGACACCCGCCAACTATACTGACAGCTGTGGCGCGGGACTGGCGGGGTCGGGAATCTTGGTCAGAGAGGGGCAGGGAGTTGCCTATCCTATCTGTATGTTATACTATTATATTAACTTTGGTATAATCAAGAAGTGATTCTGGGGGCTCCTAGCCGTGGACAGTGGATAGGATAGGTTGTGACCATACGCTAGTTCAAACATGCTCATAAATAATTATCTAATCGTGTTTCACAATACACACATAAAGGAAACACGCGTTACCACAGACGCCATCTTGAAAAAATCTCGTACAAAATTAATTAAAAAACATACGTTTCACATTCATTGATGTAGGTAAGTAATGTGACGTAAAAAAGACTAGGATTTCTAAAGGCGTTTGTGGCTCTTTAGCTTGGTGTAATTAAGGTGGGGGGGGGGTCATCTGGACAGTTACAGGGTTTGCGGTGGTTATTCTTCACTGACTTCAATGTTTTACGGCACAAGTTATAAGAAACTTGGTAAATTCCAGACTATAGTCTGTCCAACCAATTATTTTACTTTTACTTGTACTTTTAATTTTTTGTTTTACTTTTGTTTCTTTAGTTTAATGGGTTAACGTAGATAAATATGGTTAGGCAGTTTATATATTTCTTTTACCGCGTATTTCAAAGCTCCCTTTTACGAATAATTGAACAGTTACGTTCTCAGACCGCTGTCAAAAGTAAAATAAACGGTAGGAGTATACGTGTAAGTAAGTTTACTGAGTGGTATCTTGGTCTGCTGCTTGGAGTAGGTACCTGACTACGAAACCCGAGATGGGTCGGCTAACTTCATACATACCTCTATTGTCTAGAATGAGAGGTTACAGATAATATAGCAGCTCGTACTGTGTGGCTATTTGATGAAATGGCGTTTCAATAAAATAACCCATCGGTCGAATTTTTTTTAGATGATTTGGCGTTATAGAAATGGCTTCGCAAAAATGTCTTTCGATAATGAGTAGGTACGAAACCTCAATAACTGTAGTATTATAATCCAGAGTAAATTCAATGATTTTTAAAGTGAAACTTTTATTACATCGCTACATAATTTTTCGTCTGTGTGTTGCATGTCGCGTGACGGTCGGCCGCCATATTTCACTTTTTCACATGCCGCCATATTGGCCTACGAACGTCAAGACCAATATTGCGGCATGTTAAAAAGTTTCACTTTTACCGTAGTTTCATAAAACCACACAATCCTTTTTTTTATTGTTATTCGCTCTAGTTGGTAACTTAAGCCATCCGCTCTTATTCCAGCTAGGGCAATTATTATTCTTTTATTCAAAACGCTTCAGGACGGCGCTTCGCTACTTTGTTTTCACGATTAATTAAAAAATTTGTTGTAGCGAGCTACCTACTCGGTCTTTTGCTATTTTAAGACTAAAGAGGAATAACACTGGCGTGAGCATCGTTTCAGTTCTATTAATTGTTTTGGTATACAAAACTTTTTGAATCCTAGTGATATTGTAAATGTAAAATTTTAATAAGATGTTTGATGTTCAATCACGCGATTATGTACCCGTTAGAAATCTAAGTTTGGACCTCACCATATCTGCCTTTATGACCGATATCACGGCACCACTGATTCATATTTTGTTTAATAATAATCTCCACTGAACGCTGTCTTACAAAATACAGGCTCATGCCTAGTATGGAATACAGTATCGGCAGATAAAATATTTGAAGAAATTAGTATGCTGACTTTTTCATAATATTTTATTATAAAGTAAAGAAATTCAACTTGTTTCAGTACGGTCCCGGTAGCTCAATTAGAAGAGCATTGCCCTGGTTTAGGCAAAGGTTGCGGGTTCAAATCCTGTCTGGGCTAAGTTGTATTTTTTCACTTTATGTTAACACTCTGTTTAATTTTTAGTGGTAAAAATATTGTGTCGAATGTAAAATATTCAGTCAAATAAACATTTTTATTATTATTACTTTTGGATCTTCTCTCCCTCTCCTCTCTATATCACGCTCTAACGACTGGACGGATCTGGTAGATATTCTGTACAGGACACATAGTCTACCTACATTATTTCCCAGGAATACCTTTCCATGGCATGCAGGAACAGGAACAGATTTCCACGTGCACCATTTAGTAATGTACAAAATAGTATCGTATTATTTGTTATTCTGTCACCGTCCATCACTATTCGGTTGTTGGTGTTTATGCACATTAGCTAACCTACGTTTGTTGTATCGGAGCCCCCTTAAACATTGACAGTGTCAGTAAAGACTCAGTAATTTAAGGAACCGTTTTTGTCTTGTTTTAGGGTTCTGCAACCTTAGTGTATGGAATTCTAAAAAAAAGGAATATTATAAAAATGAAGGCTTGTAAATCTTCTATGGACGGGGGCTTTAAGGTGGTTCGAAGTTTATCGATATTTTTCGTATGAAATAGTATAGTTTATGTAAGCACAAGACAACAGAACTTCATAAAGAGAAGCGAGTAATCCCGAAGCTTGGGAAGGACACGTCGTCTTTCCCACAAGTCTTTTTGTGACCTTATTAATTTCGGCGAGTCTCGGCCCGAAGGTGGTACAGTCCGGTAGTATTGTGCTTTTATTTATGCCTTTCATTTTGTGCCCTAATTTTCGCCGAGGCATTATTTCGGGACGTAGGTCAAGTTACTTTATTGTTACTATTGTATAGGAGGCAATTTGCGAAAAGGGTAAAATTAAAATAAATTACCCTTGGTAATATTGCGATAAAAAGTTGTTTTGATATAACAAAGAGATTTTATGTATATAGGTGTGACGAGGATCTTCGGAGTATCAGCCAGCCTCTCAAATAACCTATAAGAAATACCTACTGACTAACACACGAGGTCATGGCGAATAAACATTCTGTATAAATTTATTTTCTTAATGTTCTGCGTCTGCATTTCTGCGTAAAATGGCCACTTTCACAGCTATCCAAAATTAAGCTAATATACTTACACAATGAGATATCTAGATAAATAATAAACATTCTTCTAAATACATACATAATACAGAAAAATTACACGTTTCAACGTGCTAATCCCACAAAATGTTTTTTTCTTTGTGGGTGGAAAATGGTTCCACGAGCTCCACTCTCGTGGTCTTAGATCATCTAACCACAGGATGCGCCTTACTTAAGCATTGTTTTCTGCCATTGCACATGACCATTTGGTCTTTTGGCTTTATGAAAAGCCTGTACATCAGTACATCATTTTATATGATTAAACTAGTACATTACATTGTAGTTGACTGTACAATAACAATTAACACACAACAGCCATTACGCGTTTGTCGATTAATACATTTTTAAATGCAATGAAATTTTATCTGTCTTTGTGTTTCCCCCTTCACTTGTATGAAAACTGGCAGAATATTTTTGTATGCGGTGGTTCGCAAAGGCTAGTCCCGTGTTATATGGTCTAAGCTCGTGGTAGGTACTCGACAGTCAGTTGATCTGAAAAACTACGTAATTCCAATATTCCCGATCAAATTGGAGCGTTCAATTCGTCTAAGTGCTCGTTTAAGGAGACGCGGCGCTTCGAGCGGCGCGGCCCGCCTGGCGGGCCGCCAGAAACACAAACGTATGGAAATGTTCAGAGCGTTCAAGGAGAAGCGTTTTTGCAAGCGTTTGTTTGAGTTGTAGCTGCCACAGCGGTGAGTGTCGTCGCGTCGGAAGCGGCAATTGAAGCGACGGGTGATGCCGCGGAGGACGCGGCGGGTAAACCAGCGAGTCTCGCAATGGAGGAACGCGGCGGATGAAGCTGCGGGTGACGCCGCGAAGGACGCTTCAAGGAAGGGGTGGGAGATGTGCGGGGTATGCGTTAGGTAGAAATGTCGGGCAATATCGTTCATAGAAAATATCGATATTAAAATAAAAATATTTATCAAAATAAAATATCGATATTTTATTTTGAAAATGTAATCGATGTTTATAACCCTCTGGAGCAGAACGTCATGAAAGCAAAATATCACGTACGCAAAATAAACGATACATCGATACTTATGAAAGATTGGCGTTCAATTCCATACGTCGAACTCGAACATTTCCATACGTTTCAGGGTGGCGTTCTATCTCCTCTTTTATTCTGTATCTTCATCAACTCGGCTACGAGTCTTATTTCCAGTAACTTCCATCTCTACGCTGACGACTTGCAGCTGTACCGACGTTTTTCGGCCACTGACGCCCCATTTGGCATATCGTGCATTAACCGCGACTTAGACGAAGCGACTGGGCTAATTCGGTCGGACTGCGCATCAACCCTCTGAAGTCGCAAGCCATCGTCATTAGCAGTAAGTATCAAACTGACAATATGCCGGTGTCTGAACTGGATCCAGTTCTTTTGGCCGGTATTCAGATACCCTACGCAGACACTGTGAAGAACCTGGGAGTGATCATGGACACCACGCTATCCTGGAGTGCCCATATTAGTGACGTCAGCAAGAAAGTGCACTTCTCCTTTCATTCGTTGAAGTGCCTCCAGAGCCTCTTACCCTTGAGGACGAAAATTAGTCTTGCTCTAACTATTATTCAGCCCATTATTGACTACGCCGACGCCTGCTATTTAGACGCCACTGAGGAGCTTCTGGATAAACTTGAGAGGTTGCAAAATTTGTGTATACGCTTTATATTCAATCTTAGAAAGTTCGATCATGTTTCTCACTTTCGCAAAGAACTCAAGTGGCTCCCAATCCGCCTTCGCCGTAACACTCGAATCCTCTGCCTCCTTTACAATATCCTTTATAATCCATCTTCACCTCCCTATCTAAAGGAAAGGTTCTCTTTTGTTCGTTCTCCTGATGCTCTCTGCAGATCTCACCTACGCTCAAATCTTAAATTTCCTTCTCACAAAACCGGTTTTTATTCATCCTCTTTCACCGTGCATGCAGTCAGACTATGGAACTCACTTCCGCCTGGTATCAGGGACAGTAAAACTATCAACACTTTTAAAAAGCAAGTCCGTGGACACTATTTTTTTTTTTTTTTGTTGCCTACGGATTTTTAGTTTTTGAATAATTTAATTTACTTTTTATTTATTTGAATATTTTGTTGATTCAATGTGAAAAACATTTAAATTTCAACCTTATTGTTCTACAACTTTAATTTGTGTTGATTATTAAGAACTTACTATTGTTTATTTTAATATTTTGAACCTGTTATAATTTGATTGTTCTAAAACTTTAATTTGTATTGATTATGTAAGTACTTACTATTTCTGTTGTTTATTATTAATGAATAAAACTTAATATGGTATTTATTTTATAAAAAAATAAATGTCAAATTAGGAAAAAATCGATTAATTTAAAAAAATCGATTATTTTCTTGAGAAAAATCGATAATTTACTAATCGATTTTTCATGCTAAAGAAAAAATCGATTAACTAAAAATCGTTTTTTTATGTACAATGTCACATCCCTATGTCGCACTGAACGACGCCGTATATGAAGCTGCGTGCAACGCGGCGGATGCAGCGCCGAGTGAAGCTGCGTGCCACGCGGCGGACGCAGCGCCGAGAGAAGCCACGCTACGCGCGTCGCACGACGCCCCGCGTGTCCTTAAACGAGCTCCTACATTTCTATATGTTTGATTTTGCGCGTGACGCTACGCGGGCTGCTTCACGCGCCGCCTGACTATAAACGGTCAAATCGCTTTACGCGCCGCTGCAAGCCACGCCGTACGCGACGCTTGACGCCCCGCGTCTCCTTAAACGAGCCCTAACGCTAACGGTAGCCAGTAAATGGCAGTCGTTAAACCAAGTTGAAGACCTTATAGATTTAATAATTTTCAAAAGTAGGCAGTACTAACGCCTGTCCATTTCAACACGGCAATGCGGCTCACCACCTATTACGTTACGTGGGACAAATTAAAAAAAGGTAAACATATAATATGACTCGATACCCCTTTGGGGATAAAGGCGTGACCGTATGCATGTACTTATTATATTTAAGGTGATTTAAGTTATGTACCTATGTCACTGTAGCCAAAGCTCAACATTTTTCAGTATAGTTGTTTTAAGAATGTTCATTATTGTTTATAATGATTATATTGATTGTTCTAAAACTTTAATTTGTGTTGATTATGTAAGTACTTACTATTTCTGTTGTTTATTATTAATGAATAAAACTTAATATGGTATTTATTTTATAAAAAAATAAATGTCAAATTAGGAAAAAATCGATTAATTTAAAAAAATCGATTATTTTCTTGAGAAAAATCGATAATTTACTAATCGATTTTTCATGTTAAAGAAAAAATCGATTAACTAAAAATCGTTTTTTTATGTACAATGTCACATCCCTATGTCGCACTGAACGACGCCGTATATGAAGCTGCGTGCAACGCGGCGGATGCAGCGCCGAGTGAAGCTGCGTGCCACGCGGCGGACGCAGCGCCGAGAGAAGCCACGCCACGCGCGTCGCACGACGCCCCGCGTGTCCTTAAACGAGCTCCTACATTTTTATATGTTTTATTTTGCGCGTGACGCTACGCGGGCCGCTTCACGCGCCGCCTGACTATAAACGATCAAATCGCTTTACGCGCCGCTGCAAGCCACGCCGTACGCGACGCTTGACGCCCCGCGTCTCCTTAAACGAGCCCTAAGAAAAGTATGGGTCGCAAAGAAACTGTTAAATACGGAAATGAAGGTAGGTATAGAAAAGCGAGCCAGTGAAGTATACAACCATATACCTTGCCTTAAACTTTTACCTATGCCCATAAATTCAACAATAAACGAAAATGGATCTATGTTTTATAACGTTTATATAAAAGAGAACTGGGAATTTATAGTCGTACTAGGATGGCAAATAAAACGTCTGATATAAAGTGGATTGGAATAGAAATGAAAAATAAAAATCTAAATGAGTGACAGGGAGGCAGGTGCCCGCAAAAACAAGGAGTCCGCGTGAAAAGGAGCGTAAAATCGAATGTACCGATAGCAAAACCATTCTTATATTATTGTTAAACTTAATTAACAATTTTCTGTGGTTTGGTGGTTTTACGAAAATTTATAGTTTAAAATTTTAACTTATACCTGAGCGTAAAAGTTTGAGGGCATTGATTTCTATATGTTGTATGTGTTTGTAATTCGACTTAAAAGAGGCACTTTTCTTGTCCTATTCCATCGATTCATTAGTCTACTCGTTACCACTGATAAATGGCTATCCCTACTTCCCTACTAACATTATAAATGCGAAAGTAACTATGTCTGTCTGTCTCTTACGCTTTCACGCCTAAACCGCTGAACCGTTTTATTGAAATTTGGTAAAGAGATAGTTTGAGTCCAAGGGAAGGACACAGGCAGACTTTTTAACTGAGTGTGCGAAAGGAGGGTAATGATTTTACGTTATAACGACTTCTACGCGGTCTAAGTCGCGGGGAACAGCTAGTAAGTAATATAGCTAAAACGCTGAAAGGTTGTAGAGGAAGTAAAAATTCAAAATGTTGATAATACCTACGCTAGAAAGACGCGGAAACTATAGTGCAATACAGAAGTAAATAAGTGCACAAGTCATGTCATGCTTGCAAT
Organism: Miltochrista miniata; assembly: GCA_933228765.1. Classification (NCBI taxonomy): domain Eukaryota; kingdom Metazoa; phylum Arthropoda; class Insecta; order Lepidoptera; family Erebidae; genus Miltochrista; species Miltochrista miniata. Next base: position 7,494,408 of record OW121766.1, on the reverse strand, counting down.
CTCAAGAAAAAGCGCACAGAAACGTGTGTTTTAATTTGTCTCTGTCACAGACAATAAAAAGAAATATAAGACTGCTAACAGGGAAAATTAATTTGGATTGGGTTTAAATTGCTTGATTGGTTTATTACAACATTCATTATTGAAGTAAAACTTCTTTAAGCGCGACTAGGAAGTAACTCAGATTTTTTCTGACGGAAATACTTCCGCTATTCAAAATTCGAATGAATGATATTAATATAACATTTGATGCCGTCAATGGCAAAGAAGTTTTACTTCAATCGCGCGTAAAGGTTACACGCACACACATTTTATTTAGATGATGAGTCACCTCGTAAGCTGTCTAGTTTGCCTACTCCGATGACTGTTATACAATATATTTTGTACATTCTGTAGACTACAGGTTCATGAAAAACATATCCCAAAAATTACGTGAAGTAGGTTGCTAAAATGGCGAAAAGAACCGTCACTTTTGAACGGTATAGGTAACGGCAAAAAGGAAAATTTACTCAATATTTTCTGTACAGCTCAAAAGTATCAGGTGAATATACGAGAATTCAAGAATTTACCAGCATTGGTATTCCTAGTACCTATATCCTTTGAACCCATTGATGCTAAATACGCATATTTATATCGATATGAGTTCACGTCTATAATGTCACAGCCGCGGATCTAACCTGCAAAATGCTTGATGAATAACTACTTTCTCTACTGTTGAAAAATGAAAAATCTTTATTCATATAGGTCACAATGTAACGCTTATGAACGTCCAAATGATTGCTTCTACATTTACATTTACTGCCAGATTCGCAAAGCAATAGGCAGAGCTGGAGAAAAAAGAACCTGGCAATAAAACTCCGACCACTCTTTTAACATCCAGTAGGTAATTAACACATTATTTTAGTATTACATGATAATTTGATTATTAGTGTAGGGATTGCTATAAAGTGAACTCAAACAAATCAACTTATCTATAAATATAAAAATCAATGCCACTATTCGTTGTAATATTATAACTCAAGATCGGGCTCACCTATCCAAACCAAATGTTTAGGCTTTGTTCGGACTATTCAGTAGATGGTTCATGTAAAGTTTGCACAAAATCAGTCGAGCGATTCTTTATTTATCACGCAAACGAAGTTGCACGGGTCAGCTAGTATCTTATACAAATTCCGTCACACTTGAAATTTTCGTAAATTTTACAGAGCATTTTATTGTATAAATAAAAAAATCATTATTTAGTATCATTGTCGTTGCTATCCCTACCGCGTGACATTGACAGAGGTTCAGTCACTGCGGGTCCGATGTTAAAAAAAGATCACTTTTTCCCAAAGAGTCCTTACATACAAACATTATCAAAGCAATTCGTGTCCGATTGGATTATATGCTTTGAATTATTTAACTGTATCTACTATCATTTATTTGATTCGGTTTGGAACTGAAAGAATACGAAAGTAGGCACTTGATAAAGATATATAAAGTAATGTAGGCACTCATGTATTTATTATTGATGACTTTTTATAAGTTTTTAAGGTAAAGCTTGCCAAGTTGGGAACTTTCAATATTACGACTTTTATGGGTAGACAAAAGGTAAATCTACACTGATATTATAAAGAGAAAATTATACGAAACTAGTGAACCAATTTTAAAAATTGTTTCACTTTTGGGAAGCTACGCTATGCCCGGTTAACATAGGCTATATTTTATTCCCGTATTCCCGCGGGAACGGGAGCTACGCGGGTGAAACCGCGTGACGTACGCTGGCGAAATATAATTAGGTCCTAGTTTCTTTAAAGCACTGCTGTTGAACTCTGAGTGAAATCCAAATTCAAAATGGCTACCCGTTCATAGGCGAGGAAATGCAAAGCTTCCAGGTGAAGTTTAAGCCCATTTATAATGCAGCCATAAGTAATATTGATGATAAAAGCGTTAAACAAAGATGAAAGCCCTAGAATTTGTCAATGTAAAGGAAATTAAATTCGTTGGATGAGTGAAGGCTGTTAATCATTGACTGTAATCAATTAGGTGCCTACTTTGTAATTTCCATTGTTTCAAGTCAAGCTGAATATTATATTCAAAAATTGATCGGTGTTGGGCTTTAAGTCAAAAGCGTTAGCGACAATAAGAATAAATAATCACTTATATTTTGAAATTGCCTTTTACAGCAAGTATTAATAATCATAACAGTGTACAAGGATACAAATTAATTTTGAGATGAAATTAAACAAAAATATTTGTTTTGAAATAGAACGTATAAGTATAAAATACAAGAACCCATGTGTGCGCCTTGTTGAGAATCTCGCGGTAATCATCGACGATGACGTTGAGCCCACTACTTCTAGTGTTACCGCAGGGCGGAAATTCCATAAAATTGATTCATTTTCAATTCTGTCATCGCACGGAGCTTAAATGTGTGCGTGTGACCAATAAGACTAGACAAATGTTCTTTCACGACACCCACATACTATAATGACAGCTGTGACGGGACTGGCGGGGGTGGGGAAGCTTGGTCAGTGAGGGGCAGGTAGTTGCCTATCTGTATGTAATACTATTATATTATCTTTGGTGTTACCCACAGCAAGTATTTATTTGTGCAAGACAAATCGAAACCTGTAAGAAACCTGTAACTACTTAAGTCTCTGGTGACTATGACGGTAACTCTGTGCAAAATATCTGAACCTTCAATGCATATTTTAAAAATACTATTTTAGACGTCCGTATTTTTTACTTGTGGAAATTATCAGGGATGCTATGAGAGACTCCTATTGACTAAAACCACACGGCCCATTCATTTCCCTACGGTCAGGAGTCTTAAGGCGCTCCTTCACCGGGAGCATTCGCGTGTAATGTAAAGTTACAGAGTCGAGCATTACAGCAGCTGTAGTGAGGGAGGAGAACCGAGCACTACAATGCGCACCTTGTAATGATACAAGACGAGGTTACATCAGTGAAGGAGGAGAACCGAGCATTACAATGCGCACCTTGTAATGATACAATGTGTAACGTTCTGATACAACTTGTAACATCAATGCGCTGACATTACGAAAAATCTATACTAAATGTTACATTACACGCGAATGCTCGTCGGTCAGTGTGGTAGGTTGTAACGTAAGTGTCAAACTCGAATCTAATATTACATTACACGCGAATGCTCCCGGTGAGGGAGGGCCTTTAGGAAGACCTGATACTCTAAGGACTCCCCACACATTTTGATGTCTGTAACATCAAATATCAATTCGAATGAAAAAGAATCGCTCCCGCTGTCGCTTATCACTTGCACCTAACTTCGATATCCCAACAAATAACAACTAAGCAAACTCAAGCAAAATAACCGATTATCATTCAAAACTAAACTATAGTTAACTGTACTTAATGTTTAACTATCGCTCTGACTTACTAAAACAAAACAAACTATACTTAAAGTTATACTAAAACAATGATTAATCGAGTTTTGGATACTATACTCTTGTTTGATATACTAATATTAGTTTTTGTTATAACTTGCTATGCTAGCGATATTATTAGTCGGAACTTTACATTATTCTGTTTGTAAAACAATACATTAAAAGAAACAATTATATTCTTTTAAATAATGGGTGGCGAAATTAGCTGAATTGGGCAGTTGACTACCTACATTAATTTATTGAACTGTGATGAATGTATTTAATGCAGATAAAGACTTAAATCTAGTTTAGCAGGATATGTTTTTAGTTAAATTATAATATTTACCATCTATACGAATAAATAAAATTGGAGTGTCTGTTTGTAATATTAAAATAACCGCTTTCTACTACATGCATATGAATGTATATACGGTACACATACCAAAATATATATTTTTAAAATTTTTGTCTGTCTGTCTGTCTGTCTGTTTGTTCCGGCTAATCTCTGGAACGGCTGAACCGATTTGGACGGGACTTTCACTGGCAGATATCTTATGTAATATGGAGTAATTTAGGCCACTTTTATCCCGGGAATAAGTTCCCACGGGAACGGGAACAAATTTCACGCGGGCGAAGCTTCGGGCATCAGCTAGTACAAAATATAGATTGATTTTAGTATTGGTTGATATAGCGGCAATAGAAATATAAGCCCCACAAGTTGATATTGCGCTTGGCGGCCATCTTGGTTACCACTTGGTGACGTATGTCCGTCGAGTAGTAAAGTCGAGTACTAAAAAAAATACCGTACGCAGCTTCGCGAGGCCAACGCGCGCTCGCGCTACGTCACGATGACGTCACTTAGCTGTCATTATGACAAGGTTCCAGCGCATTACCAACTTGCGGGGCTTATACATCATGTGTGAAAATTTCAGCTTTCTAGCTATCCGGGATTCGAAATACAGACAAACAGACGGTAAAGTCTTATGAATTAGGTCCCGTTTTTACCATCTGGTTAGGGAAACCTAAAAAATGAAAACAAATGAAATATGAACTTATATTCATTGTCTGCTACAAATACCCATAAGATTTAAACTTGGATATGGAATGTATTGAGACTATTTCTAAATAAGTAAAATAAATAAAAAAAAAATTGCGTGTACTTAGTGTACACACGTAAGAAGTGAAACTTCTTCATAAACTTAATTTTCACCTCACCTTAAATTAAGTCAAAAAGTACAAAAGTACAAAAGTCCAAAAGTCCAAAAGTCCAAAAGTCCAAAAGTCCAAAAGTCCAAAAGTCCAAAAGTCCAAAAGTCCAAAAGTCCCAAAGTCCCAAAGTCCCAAAGTCCCAAAGACCCAAAGTACCAAGGTCCCATCCAAAAGTCCAAAAGTCCAAAAGTCCATAAGTCCCAAAGTCCCAAAGTTCCAAAGTCCCAAAGACCCAAAGTACCAAGGTCCCATCCAAAAGTCCAAAAGTCCCAAAGTCCCAAAGTCCCAAAGTCCCAAAGCCCCAAAGCCCCAAAGTCCCAAAGTCCCAAAGTCCCAAAGTCCCAAAGCCCCAAAGCCCCAAAGTCCCAAAGTCCCAAAGACCCAAAGTACCAAGGTCCCATCCAAAAGTCCAAAAGTCCAAAAGTCCAAAGTCCCAAAGTCCCAAAGTCCCAAAGTCCCAAAGTCCCAAAGTCCCAAAGTCCCAAAGTCCCAAAGTCCCAAAGTCCCAAAGTCCCAAAGTCCCAAAGTCCCAAAGTCCCAAAGTCCCAAAGTCCCAAAGTCCCAAAGTCCCAAAGTCCCAAAGTCCCAAAGTCCCAAAGACCCAAAGTACCAAGGTCCCATCCAAAAGTCCAAAAGTCCAAAAGTCCCAAAGTCCCAAAGTCCCAAAGTCCCAAAGTCCCAAAGTCCCAAAGTCCCAAAGTCCCAAAGTCCCAAAGTCCCAAAGTCCCAAAGTCCCAAAGTCCCAAAGTCCCAAAGCCCCAAAGCCCCAAAGTCCCAAAGTCCCAAAGTCCCAAAGACCCAAAGTACCAAGGTCCCATCCAAAAGTCCAAAAGTCCAAAAGTCCAAAAGTCCCAAAGTCCCAAAGTCCCAAAGTCCCAAAGTCCCAAAGTCCCAAAGTCCCAAAGTCCCAAAGTTCCAAAGTCCCAAAGACCCAAAGTACCAAGGTCCCATCCAAAAGTCCAAAAGTCCAAAAGTCCAAAAGCCCAAAAGTCCAAAAACCCTTAAATGACATGCTATCCCTGGATAAAGTACTCCTATTTCGAATCCACCGTGGTGGGGAACAGAACAAAGATGGCGCGTAACCAAAAATCGTGACGTGACGCAAATTTTTTTCCAACGCCGATAAAGAAGTTTCACTTCAATAAATATTCACGGATATCTCACACAACGCTATCTGATCCCAAAGTAAGCTAGGAATAACCTGCTTGTGTTATGGGTATCAGACCACGGATATTAATACTTATATACTTTTAAATACATACATATTAAACACCCAGACTCTTGAGACAAACATTTATGGATCACACAAATATTTGTCTCCGATGGGAATCGAACCCACGACCTCCAGCGCCGCAGGCGGTATCACTACCGACTGCACCACAGAGGCAGTCAACAAGTACCTACATAAATACGTGTATCAATTATCTAGATTCCATAGCACAAGCTTATTATATTAGCCTAGTTTGGGGTAAACGGTGTTGTGTTAGAAAAAAACAAATATCGCGCAAAAAATGTCGCATCCGCATTTGTCCGCCTATTTTCTTCTTTATAAACATTTATTATATTTTTTACTGTAAAACCGTGGAAAAAGTTTCCATCCAACAGATGCTGTTCTTGTTATAGGCCAGGCTCCATTTTAATTAGCGCTATTCACGGAAAATATTTTTTGTTATCTCTAATGAGTTTTAGGTAGTCCCTATAAAAGTTTCTGCAGAATTTGCGAAAAATTAAAACGGGCCACGGAGGATAAAACAGGGTACAAGTAGAAATAAAGAATAGAAAAAAATATTTCAATATTTAATTTGTAAGGTGAGAGTGTAACTGGTTTTTAAATAAATTAGGAGAAGTTATCTTTTAGGTAAGGCATTATTTAAAAATGAATATTCCCGCCAAAATGAAATGTCTGAACTAAGAAAAGCATCTGGTGCTCTTGCTCAATGGCCAGTGAGAAAGGCATTTTAGAAGTCTGCCCATCAATTACAAGGGTTTGGTAAAGTCTCTTTCACTACTACTGTCTAACTTGAGGGGGGTCGACATCTGATACAAATACGACTTCCTATTTTTAACCCACACCCATAAAGAGTTTATAGTGCAATCTATAGTATCTGCCATCGAAGAAAGTTGAAAAGATATCGTGAAAAACATTTTTTATTAATTTCGATTGCCAATATGGAAACAAAAAAAAAGTTTTCGTAAAAGAATACAAATTGAGAGAGCCGAGAATCGTTTCAAAATGAAAATAATCTGGAGTCTTTTCGTCAACTTGGAAACTAATTCAATAAGATTCAGTCACTACTGCGCGTTTCCTTGTTTGACGCGTGGCTTAAGTAAATAAAGAGAAAACGCTATTGCAAAATATAAACTTACTAGGTATCTGATGCGAGAAACATACCTAGGTACATAGGTTATTTTTCCATCAGAAAGCCGTGGCAACATTCAGCGATCAGGGGCCACTCTCACAGTTTATATTAATTACTAGAGGACGTCACGCAGTTTCACCCGCTTAGTTCCCGTTCCCGTGAGAATACAATATTTTTTCTTCCATAAGAACCTTCTTCTGACAATACCTTACACAACAAAAAAAGAATTAGTAAAATCGGTCCACCCGTTCTGAAGTTATGCGCTTACCAACACATTTTGCGATTCATCCATACTAATATTATAAAGCTGAAGAGTTTGTTTGTTTGTTTGTTTGTTTGTTTGTTTGAACGCTAGGATCTCAGGAACTACTGGTTGGATTGCTGAAATTATTTTATAGTTTGATAGTCCATCTATTGAGGATGGCTATAGGCTATATAACATCACGCTAAGGCGAATAGGAGCGGAGCAGCAATCAAGAATGTTTCGAAAACGGGGAATATTTTTTACCGTCTGAGAGCTTCCGAAGCATACGCTGCATAAATGGTTAAAGTTAAAAAGTTTAAGTTCTCTTAAAAAGTTCTAAAAAAAAGTCCGCGACAGCATTTGTCTATCTTTTAAGGTTCGCTCACAATAACCTAATTTGTCTATCTCTTAAGGTCCGCTCACAATATTTTAAAACTGAAGAGTTTGTTTGTGCTAGGATTTCAGAAACTACTGGTTGCATTTCAAAAATAATTTCACAGTTTAATAGTCAATATATTGAGGATGGTTAATGAAAATATATCATCACGCTAAGACGAATAGTGGCGGAGCAGCCATGAATAATGTTTTGAGAACGGGGAAAATTTATTTCTTTTGAGAGCTTCCATTGCGTACGTTGCGTAAATGGTTAAAGTTACGTAAAAATTATTACTCCATTTTATTTTCTTTTAAAAAGTTACAAAAAAAGTCCTGAGCAGCATACGTCTATCTTTTAAGGTTCACTTACAATAACCCTCTAAATAATATTTCAAAAATATGAGCGAGGTAACTCGACGCGACGCACGGGAGTAAACGTTTTCTGCAGTAGTAGCCAGTCAACTGAAAGATAATACCGGTCAAGTTCGAGTCGGACTTGCACACGATGAGTTCCGTACCAAAATGAACAATATATATATATATCTCTTCAACAAAGTTGTGCTGGTCAACTCTAATGGTAAGAAATATTAAGCGACGTGACGCGACAGGAAAAATTACCTATATCACTTTAAATATTTATATAGTACTTAGAGACGACACGTGACGACCTGGGTCACAGTCCTGTAACCTTTTCCAAGTCGTCGGACCTACCACACCTCTCTAATAAATATAAGACACGCGACGAAAGTAAATGCGACTAAAATTTAGTACTATAGGTACCACTCTCTTTCTCACTCTCATGAATCTCATGTGATGCAAACGAAGTTGTGCGGGTCAGCTAGTTTTTTATATATAAGATAGACTTTCTGCAGTAGTCCTCAAATTGGCGGTTCCATGATATGCCTCTCCACACTCCTCTAGAACTCAGGGTTGTAAGAGGAGTGAAATACGTACGCAGGCAGGTCGTTCCCAGATTTTATAGTTCGACAGAGAAACGATTTTTTGAATTGCTCAATTCTGGCGAAGATTTTTTCCAATCGGCGCCTGTGCACACGTTGTTCGGGATCATATTAAGTTTGACAATAAACGCAGAACGAAATGTGAAACTGACACGACACGTCATGTTATTATCTTCGAATGTCACGACGACGGCTAACATAATTGTTGTTCATACAAAAATACTGAAGTCGCGATAAAGTTGGAGGATAGATGAAAAATACTTTTTTTAAGTAGGTATACTGATTCGAATTCGTACATAGAGATTCCTACAAATGTTCCCTTTGTCTTAAACTGAGTCAAGTCTACCAAAAACATTTCCAGATTCGTAGAGAAATCTTAGAGATTTCTAATAAAAACTGTAATTTGACTGAAATTCGAATCGTAACTTAGGTTTCTATCTATTATTATTAAGGCGAAGAATATTTTTTATTTAGTTTATTGGTTGAACGCGCTTTTCGATAAATTCATTAGTATTGGATAGACCATGTCTCTAGGAAGGTTATAGGTTTTATAACAGTCAGATGTCATCAGAGGGTAGATAGCATTTCATTATGAATCTCGAGTTCACTCACCTTTGACATAGAGTACTGTAGCTTTAGAGACCTCAGTGCCGATGGAATTCTCTGCAACACACTCAAACTTGCCCTGGTCCTCTTCTTCACTCTTCACTATCTGTAGGGTACCTGGAACAATAATATCTAGTTTAAATATGGCTCATTGGTAGCAATACATCTTATCTGATTGGTCATGGCTGCTGGGTAGACCATCAATAACTGCTGCAGCGTTCGGTCTTATGCCGGTTGCATCGAGAAATCTCGAGACCTTAATAAGTTCGTTTTTTATTTGCTTTATTCACAGAAACATGAGTATTATAGTTTCAAATTTAATTCCGAAACGCATAACAAACTTTCATCGAATATAACAAATACGGTATGGGGTTCTTCAAAAGGGGTCGTAGAAGATTTCAAAATATCGGCAGCGCGAGTGTAGCGCTTCTGGTGGTTCCATCGTCCATAGGTTACGGGGACCATCAGTACAACTGGTGGGCCGTATGCGTGTCTGCCACATTAGTGATAGAAAAAAGAATATACTATAAACATAGAGGTATAAAAATATATATCAATAATTCAATACCAGAAAATTACATCATAAAATTAAAAGGCACGTAATGGAATATTATAAAACACAAACTTGCAATTAGTTACTATCACCACTCACGTAACAAACTACGACAGTGTGTAGTCAAGTGAAAAATTATTACACAAACGCTCACAGCAAAAATTATCTCCTGAAATAGGGAAGGCATCTCAAAAGGCATTTTATTCACGCTCGGCTAAACATATACAGAGATTTATGGCCTAATAACATAGAGTCGAGAGCAGCCATTAGGGACTGGGCAGAGGTCCCGGCTCTCCTGGGGGCCTTTATAGTGTTCTACAGAAGATATTAAGGTTATAAAACGAAATTCCATGCATAGCACCTGGCTACGGCGCGGCCATACTTCATTACAAGTTTTGAGTAAATTATCAGGGGAGGACGTTCGGTTTTATCAATGTTACTGTTTTGAAGTGTGTGTAGTTTTGGGAAAATGTCGAGTAATTCGGAACATCTATGAATATTGCCATTATTATTGTCTAAATCTTTACTTAGATATCTCCTTTTCGTTCTTTAGAAATTATTCTGTCTTTTGAGAGCCTTACATGGGGACATATTGGTCCAACACGCAGAGGCCCTTTGAGTTTTTAACGTCAATTCACGTCCGCCTTATGTAGAAGACCGGCAACGGACTGCCTACAATGTAAAATGTGCCTACTACGAAATGGGCTATTGGATTGGGGGTCAAAATGGACTGGGTTATTCGCCATTTCAATATCTCACTTTCAAAATATTGGCAGACGGTGACTCCCCAACTCACCATTACTATATTATTATATGGGCCTATACGACTACATGTAATAAAAAGAAAAATCGTAACTTCATTCTCATCATCCTAAGTTCCGATATTTCAACGAGAGTTAAAAATAAAATAAACATTTTACGACTTATTCGTCCGACATGATGAAAAAGGCAACAAATCTACTTCAGTGAATTATTGCACAAACAAACATCATAACTGCTATCCCAGCGCTACGGTCAATGTTTCGCTCGAAAGCACTAACAGGGCAGTCATTTTTTTTCGCAAATATATGCATCGGACCATAACAGAAAAGCTGAGAGCTAGGGAAAACTGAAAGGGCGAAAAAAGAAGCAAATGCGACTGGTTTTCGTACAAAGAAAATGTAATTACTATGAAACATGGTGTTACAAGGTCGTACGTGATGTCGACATCGTACTGGTATCATAGTTTTGTAAACGGTGGGTAGTTTGGGCGTGAGATCTGTGTAATTGTTTGTTATTATTTCAGAAATACTATCAAGTTTTGCACTGTGATAATAATAGTAATATACACTTGTGTATCTGTACTTTTATATGATTCAGTTTTACCAATAGAAATAGTATAATTAATATTATGATGAGCATTGATTCTAAGCAAATATATATGCAATAGGAAGACCTAGCTAGACCAATATTTAAGCAAAAGAAATATATATCTTAAATTTAACAATTTCAAATACACGATGAAAAAATGAATAACATTTTGATGTCAGAAAATTAAAATCGTAACCACCTGTCAGTCCCATGTTGGGCGCCAAAATCTTGGAGAATCCCTGGACATTTTATACGGTAATGAAATAAAATAACGGCTACTACCCTACGTGGCGGGATTTAGGGATCTCATCACCCAACGAATGCTCAGCGAGAACTGACGAAGGTCGGTCGCTTCTTGACTTTGTGACAGTAGTTCTTATTGTTATTTCTGAAGTCAGCTGCCACCTAATACCCGTCGTTAGCTCTAGAGGATAGCTCTTATTCTCCGTATACTTTTCAATGGCTCTATATTATTTCCATCGTTCGAAAACAAAGTGATTTATGGTTGCAAATGTCGTACGATGAAGAAGCTTTCAATAAAATTCGTGCAACTCCTATGCCGAGTAACGACTTTTTAAAAAGACTCAATCGTTGAATAAAACGCCTCTTTTACTCAAATACTCTTCGGGGATAAAGGAGTGACCCATTAATGTGTAGGTATGTTTAATCAAGTGGTTCAAGGTATATTCAATTAATTTTAAATTGGTCAAAATTGTCCAAAATTGGAGGTTGGGAAAGGCACACATGCATCAGTATTGATTTTTTCAATCGTGAACAGACTGTAAGGTTGTTTGTCATCAACATGACAGTAAGTACAGACTGCCTCTGTGGCGCAGTCGGTAGTGATACCGCCTGCGGCGCTGGAGGTCGTGGGTTCGATTCCCACCGGAGACAAATATTTGTGTGACCCATAAATGTTTGTCTCAAGAGTCTGGGTGTTTTTATGTATAATATGTATGTATTTAAATGTATATAAGTATTAATATCCGTGGTCTGATACCCTTAACACAAGCAGGTTATTCCTAGCTTACTTTGGGATCAGATAGCGTTGTGTGAGATGTTCGTGAATATTTATTATTATTATTTTATTTAAAAAAAAAAAAAAAAAAAAAAAGTAGGTAGTAAAGTAACTACTTTACTTTAAAGAGAACAAGTCAAATTGACTACTTTCATCATGGTTCGTGTGAAGAATACATTTACCAATGAAACAAGTTGTCTATAATAGACACCTAGGCGACCAACAAAATGTTTCTGAAAAACGGGTCAAGCGCGAGTTGGACTCACGCACGCAGGGTTCCCTACCGAAAAAAAAACAGAAAAAAAATATTTTTCTGATTTTAGTTTTTGTTGTTATAGCGGCTATAGAAAGACATCATCTGTAAAAGTATCAGCTCTCTAGCTATCGCGGTTCCTGAGATATAACCTCATGACGGACAGACAGACGGACAGCGAATTCTAATAAATAGGGTCCCATATTTACCCTTTGGGTACGGAACCCTGATCAATACATATTTTAAAATCGTAACAGGTCGCTGTCTGAACATTGAAGATAAATAAGAAAATATATTAGGGGGCTTTTCTAACGCAATAGAACCCAAAACAATGATTTTTAGAAGTTTTGTCTGTTTGTCTGTACGTTTGTGCACGCTAATCTCAGCAACCGCTCAACTGATTGCGATGCAGTTTTCTTTATTGGGTTGCGGCTTGCTTCACTTAGCATTTAGTGTTTGTTTCATGTCAATCGGTTCATAAATAAAAAAGTTATATCAATCTAAAGAAAATGCAGCGTACGAAGTCGCGGGCTACAGCTAGTACAAAATAAATAGGTACTACCCGTTCGCTCTAACTTTGCCGCTGGCGTAGAGGCGTATACCCGAATTGTTAATTAGACGAAGTAAATTGACAGTAGCTAATGTCACTTCGTCATAGAAAATACGCAACATTGTATGAAGAAGTGACATTAGTTGCTTTCAATTTACTTCGTCTAATTAAAAATTCGACTTTAGTATGGAGCCGAGCGGCAAAGTTAGAGCGAACGAGCAGTACATGGAAATTATTATATTCAAGTACCTACCTAACTTTTGCGAACATTTTATCAGTATCGAGGCCCTTCCATGAATCAAATATTGTAGGTACCTACTCACTTTTGGATTTACGAATATTTGAGGGTAAATAAGACTGATATTATAGATGATTTTGATAAGATGAAAGTAAGTTTATTGGAGTGTAATGTCGAACGAACGCAACCAAATAAAAATGATCGCCATTTGGACTAGCGATATCTTAAGAATTTTACCTTTTATAGCGTACTAGCTGTTCCCCGCGACTTCGACCGCGTAGAAGTCGTTTATCACGTAAAATCATAACCCTCCCTTTGCGCAGCCGGTTAAAAAGAAGCCTATGTCCTTCCCTTGGACTTAAGCTCTCTCTATACCAAATTTCATCTCAATCGCTCCAGCCGTTTAGGCGTGACAGCGTAACAGACAGACAAAGTTACTTTAGCATTTATAGTATTAGTAGGGATATATGGCGTAAAAGTAGTATAACTTTCCTCATGTGTCTTGCACATCCATTTGTCTTGCAGATACTAGCTGTGGTCAACGACTCTGCCCGCGCGCTATTTTCTCATAAGAATTGGTTTCTAAAATATTTGAAATCACTTTTTGAAATTATTTTTGTACTACATCGTGGCAAATTCGAGTGAAATCAATGCAGAACGTTTAGAGATCTTGTAGCGCACACAGACGAACTCCAGCTAAGCTAAATTGAGATAGGAGTGGGTACATAACGATGTCGTGTGGGTAATGGTTGAGAATCGAACACGTGACTCTTGACCGCAATGCCGGGTGTATTATCGGTAAAGTTACCACACCAATTCAATCTTTTTTTGGTTCCGTACACAAAGGGTACCCTATTCATGAAACTTCGCGTCTGTCTGTCTGTTTGTTTGACTGTCTATATATCTGTCCGTCACGAGGCTGTATCTCAAGAACCGTAACAGCTAGAGAGCTGAAATTTTCACAGATGTATTTCTGTTGCCGCTACAGCAACAAAAATACTAAAATCAGAAAAAAAGAAGTATTAAGCGTATTGTGCCGTGTTTTGGACGGAACCCTCTGTTGCGCGAATCCGACTCGCACTTAGCAGGTTTTTATTTTTTATTTATTTATTATTTAATACTTTATAGTACACCAAGAAAATATACAAACAGAGTGAAAATATGTTACAAAAATAGCAGTACGATTGGCGGCCTTTATTGCTTAAAGTAATTTCTGCCAGGCAACCTTTGGATGGAAAAAAAAATGTTAGTTGATGATGATGATGTTTGTTATTTATTAGCGTCGTTTCTTTTTTAACTTAAGAAATACGTAAGTACTAAGTTTATATAATTAGATCTTTGTTTTCCATTACCCTTTGTGCCCATAGAGCAACAAGATCAGTACAAGAGGAGTAGTCATGGTATGTTTGCTCTATACCTACATATCTCTCTGTCATATGTTGCAACAGGTAATCGTGTTCATATACACCACTAGCGGACGTCACGCGGTTTTACCCGCGTAGCTCCCATTCCCGTGGAAATACGGGAATAAAATATAACTAATGTCATCCGGAGATAGCGTAGCTTTCCAACAAAGAAAGAATTGTTCAAATCGGTTCAGTAGTTTTGGAGATGCAAACAAACAAACACACAATCACATCTTTCCTCTTTACAGTATTGGTATAGACCAGTGGTGGGCAAACTTTCTTATTGGGGGGCCAGAAAAATTGAAATATTTCAGAGGAGGGCCAGAATTATAGGAAAAATACATTTTGTGTTGAAACTTTTAATCTTACTTCTTTCTATTATTGATGTGTGGCTGTCTGTTGCTCTTTCAAACTTTCGCTGACTCCTCCACCTATGCGTCTATTGTTCTACTAAGTAGAATTTACTTACGCAATACTTCTGGACCGTCAAAATATAATTATCGAGAGCCATATACTTATGTAGAAGGACCGTCGGCGGGCCGGACTAAATGCTCTCTCGGGCCGGAGCTGGCCCGCGGGCCGTACTTTGCCCATCACTGGTATAGACTATAAAAGCAATCGGCTGTTTGCTACAAAAGCTGATTACAAAAACAATGTCGTTGCTATGGAACTTACACAAAACAACTAAAACAATTCATAATTTCAGATATACACATACATATTTCTTAATTATTATGTGTGTGTACAAGCGTATTCCTTTTGGGGCACGCTTTGACAGAGAAGAAAGTCTCAGTTTGGCGCCTCCCCTCCTCATAAAAGTCATCCATCGTATTGCTATACGTTTGTGCCCCCCCTCCCACACAAGTATCAGCTCAAAGGAGTTTCTATTAGTAGCTTTCGACTGCCTTATAATATTTAATGGCGCTTTTCATGATACCTTTTGATTTTTCTATCCCTATCAATCACCACAATAAACTTTTTCGTACGTCATTCCGACTTTAATGGTAGTCGAATTTTAAAATTATTGGTTTAGTATACAAACATACATATACTACACCACGCCAATTAGAAGTAGGTAGAAACCTACTTTCCTGTTACAATTATTTACTGCCCACTTTCATATTCCTTCCTAAAGGATGATTTTCTTCATTTTTCTGTTAGATAGAAACTGATAAAATATTATAAAAGTGGTAGGTATAGAAATGAATATACGATTCTAGAGACGGTTATATGTACCGTTAAAGTTTTTTTTTTTTGAAGACGCGGAAGAAAAATTCAAGCTTAACGGAGGTCAAATATCGTTTAATGCCAGTGAAGCCGCAAATAAAGGCTAGTTCTTGTATAAACATAGTAAAATCCCGGATAAATCGCAAAGGATTTAGAACGTTTGTAATTCTATAGACCGGCTTGGGAATGACAACGATGCCTTTACCCAACTCATGGTGGACCAGTAATAATACCCGTCTAGACTGGCACAGCTCACCGCTAGTTTATGGTAAGGTGACGTCACCAAATTGTGTTAGGAGTAAGACCCTTACTTGTGCAGGTTAGGAGCGGATCCATAATAAAATCAGGAAGATTATAAAGGTTAGCTTACGTAGTTGAGAATACACATCGATCTATAAATTATATTACATTTTTTAGTGAATTTGTGCAGAGAGAGAGAGATGATTCTTTGGATATAATTATTGGTAACCTACTGTTCGCGAGCAAGGTCATGTATCGTGATTTTTCGTGATAAATAAACGAATAAATTTTAAAGCGACATCATCAGAATACTTAAAACGCGGTATATTACACCTTAAACAACTATTAAAAAGCATAGCCCTTTGTCTTATTCGTCGTATTCCCTTCAGCGAATTGTCGTAACTATATTATTTATGATTGTCTTGTTTAAAATGTATGTATTGTATATGTCGTTATAAGTACCTAATCATTTTATTTTAGAGTGTCAGTAAAGCCGTAAAATATCAAAAACAGTTCATTGAATTTCGTATTTTCATGTAAATGTTGTAGTAAACAAACTTAATTGGCATAGTGTCAAAATACACTCGAGAGCAATGAATCCGGGTCACTTAAAGAATGTTAAAAATCTCGGAAACTAAAAATGATAGGTTAATGCAATAAATTGTATTTAATAGACAATGTAATACTCCTTAAATGAAAGTAAAAAAAATATGAGTCACCATACATTTTATTAACACAAAATTACATAAAGAAAAAACTGCTGATCTCTCCTTAAACAAAAATAGGAAACATGAAATTTTTGAACTTTATTACGATTTTCTTGAATTTTAATACTTCGTATTGCCTCCTCGTGCTTCCATTACTGCGTTTACGCGGTTTGGCATGCTGTACACCAAGTTCCTTATACGATTTTGGGGAATATTCTCCCATTCCTCTGTGAGAGCAATTTTGAGCTCACGAAGCGTGATTGGGGGAGGGTTTCGTTGTTTTACGCATCTGCCTAGCTCGTCCCAAGCATGCTTTATCGGGTTGATATCCGGGCTGCGCGCTGGCCACTCCATACGAGTAATGTTCATCTCTTGAAGGTAGTCATTCACAATCCTACCTGTATGAGGTCGGGCATTGTCATGCATAAATATAGCATCCTCACCTAAATTGACCATAAATGGACCAACGTGATCATTGAGGATTTCTTCCACATATCTTACGCTAGTTAAAGAGCCGTTTTCTATGATCACCAGCTCTGTGCGACTTTCAGAAGAAATTCCGGCCCACACAAGTACAGACCCACCACCGTAGGCTACTTTTTCTTCGATGCATGCTTGCTTGAATCTTTCCCCTGGTCTTCGATACACTCTGTGTCTTCCATCGTGCTTGTAGAGCATACATTTTGATTCGTCGGAGAACATAACTTTTGACCAATCTTCAATACTCCAATTTACGTGGCTCTGGGCATACCTTAGTCTCGAAATACGATGCCCACGCTCCAGTTTAGGGCCGTTTGCAGGTCTAAGGGGTTTTAAGTTAGATTCAGCAAGCCGACGTCTTACTGTCCATGCACTTGGGTTACTTCCTCCGAGGCGTCGAAACTGATTGGTGAGTTCAGTTCCTGTGAGAAAGCGATTTCGAAGCATGGTGTTCACCAAGTATCGGTCTTCTCGTGCTGTGGTACACCTGGTTCTGCCCGTTCCTGGTCTGCGTAGGTTAGAACCAGTTTCTTCGTAACGTCGGAGAACTCTTTGTACTGTTGACAGCGACACACCGACAGTCCTGGCTGTATCGCGCTGACTCCGGCCGGTTTCCAGCATTGTAAGTATTCTGGTGCATTCTTCAGGCGTAAGCGACATAATTTCAGCTTGATTAATGAATATAGAGCACTATCAACATGGTTTATGTACCCACATAAATGACAGATTACAAACAAAAGCAACACCAAATGCTGTAATTTCGTAGTACCATCTTCGAAAGTGGCCCTTTTTCAAATTTGATTTTTTTATGATATAACTTTACAATAACTAAGAAGTTTTAATACCTTCATTTAAGGAGTATTACATTGTCTATTAAATACAATTTATTGCATTAACCTAGCATTTTTAGTTTCCGAGATTTTTAGGATTCTTTAAGTGACCCGGATTCATTGCTCTCGAGTGTAGTATAGCATCATAAATTCTTGTGCAAATAATGTTCAACACATTTGTTGATAGCTTTAAAAAATATGTCCTCGAAAATGGGCGACAATTTCAACAGCGAGATACACATCACGTCACCGGCGTGGCGTGACGTGTGGTGAATGTGTTTCCGTCGTTAGGCGACTACCTAATAGCCGACTACACGCGGACGCTTGCAAAGTGACGACGAAATACGTCAACAGAGGAGAGAAAGAGAGAGGGTGAGGGGGAGAGGATAATTAAAAGAAAAATAAGCGCTATTCATAAACGTCGGACAGAATAGCGGGGTCGTTGTGGAATTATATTACACCAGTTTACATTGAGCTCTCTCGACCCCTTCATATGTTGATATTGCGAGTAAAATAGTTAATGGTCAGTGAGCAGGTTAGAGTGGACTTTGAGACTTTATCACGGAGGGCCGTTTAATCTAGCTCTCAGGATGGGAGGACAGCAGGAGAGGTTTACTTTACGTCTCACAAAGTTGATTAAGCGATATAAGGTGGTCTCATTTCCTACTGACACTTATGAGGACATCTTTCGTTGTCTTAATGAATGCCCCCGATAACGTGTTATTTCGTTGTTTGATTTATATTCACTTCTTATTAGAAAACTAGTTTTAACCTGCGGAGATGTGCGCGCGAAAATTTATCGGTTTGAAGATTGCTTCATTATAATCTACTAGCGGACGGTTACCAACTGCAGGTGCAGTGTACTACCACTGTTACATGCATACACTTGTATACAACTGCCATTGTTCAAATCCCGATTTGGAACAAATAGGTACCTATTTGTGTGATTATTAGCTTCGGGCTTTGTATGTACTCAAATAACATAAGCTTCTAATAATTTAATTTGGCTTTAATGACGATGTATAAAGATAAAATGTCCCACAGTATTTATTTAGTTCTACTAATATTATAAATTCGAACGAAAGTAACTATGTCTGTTACGCGCTCACGCCTAAACTGCTGAAGCGATTGAGTTGGAATTTGGCACAGAGATAGTTTGAGGCCTTGGAAAGGACTACAGGCTACTTTTTAACCGCCTGCGCAATAGGAGGATAATGATATTATGCGATAACGACTTCTACGCGGACGAAGCCACGGGGAACAGCTAGGATTATATAATTAATGATACCCACATTACATTTTAGCCCCTCTCTATAAAATAGGTTGCAGAGGGGCTTATGGCGAGACTTTGTTTGTAGTCTGTGACTCTGTTGCATTAATCAACGTCACTAGGTCACGTGGATCATCTGTTCAAAGTTTGAAATAAAACAAAAATGCCAACGCCAATCGGACTGAACTTTCACTTTCACAATAAACGTTAGAGGGGCAGTCGGGTGAGACCATCTCACGGCATCTTGTTATCAAAAAATAAATATATTCTATACAAAATCATTTCAAATAGACTACTACGTAATTCCGACCTCATTTTCTTGACTATCTCAGTTTATCTTTCAACCAACCAGGTAGTTTAAGTTCTGAACAATCATAACAAAAGATGAACAAGTTCTAACAAAATATCTCAGAAAGATTCCTACCTGCTCCAAAGTCTGAGATTCCGACAAAGCTTAACGGACGGTTAGCACTTATACAACCACGTATTTCTAAAAGTTATAGAGATAAACTAAATTGGATCGTATCTGCTACCGAGCGAAGCTTTCAGAATTATCATTTAGAATTCTGTTGAGAATTCAGGGATAGCCATCAGAGGGTTTACCCGGGGCTTTCACCCTCGGCAGTGGTAGGTAACGTCTGGTTGTAGTCGGTGAGAGTCTTGCATAGCATTCTTTTTTTTAACGTGAGGGAAAATCCATCATAGATGCTATGCCGGACTCTTACCGACTAAAAAAACCTCACGTAACGCCCAACAGCCTTTTGTTGGGAGCCCCGGGTAAGCCCACGGAAGGATGTCCCAGGACTCCAAACAGACCGACGGCCACCGCTGCCGCCTCGCTCAGGGGGCGGTTCGGGTGCTATCCCGCGTCTTTGGGGGGTTTGGGGGTTTGAGCCTGTGGTTGGGAGTACCGGGTAGCCCTCGGAAGGATGTCCCGGGACTCACAACAGACCTACGGCCGCCACTGCGCCCAGGGGATGGTTCGGGTGCTATCCCGCGTCTTTGAGGGGCTTCGGGTGTGATCCCGCTTCTAAGGGGAGGGGGGGGGGGGGCGTGCTTGCGTTGCTCACGTCATGCTGCCGTCATGGGCCTGCTTCTGTAAGGACGGTGAGCCGCCCTCTCACCGTCCTCAGGCCCCCGGTCATGGCGGCCGATAGTCCTCGGCGAATGCGGCGGCAAATCCTTGATTATTGTTTTTACTTTGTAATCAAAAGATTATAAGCATATCTGTTTATTCGGTCCTTAGGTTGGTGACCACTACATGATCCCTTTGTAATATTTATTTGCGAGCGTCTCCATACTTCGAAAGGCACGTTCAGGCCGTGGTCTCGGTTGCTAGTAATATGGTAGTCCAACGTTAAGCTGTCAATAACACAAAAGTTGTTAAGCCCAATTGAAGGCCTTATGCGGGCGGGCGGCTTGAAATATTTGAACAGGCGGTCGTCACAACTTGCGCCTGTCCATTCACCTATTACGTGGGACTAGAATGTATAAGGTGAAAAGTGGGCGTATGGGATACGATGCCTAAGCCTACCCCTTCGGGGATAAAGAGGTGACTACAATAATATGTGCCTATGTATGTATTGGCAAATGAGTTCGAGTTCAAAATAAAGAGACTTTTGATTTTAAATTCAAAGATAATTACTATGAAAATTTCAAGATTTAAATAATAATACTCTTCCGCCGTAATATGGAAACGTCCTTAAGGAAAAGTGGCAGAATAGAATTTTAACATGAAATTTAAATTTTGCTTACACAGACTAAAATGTGCAAAGCGAGTTCTTATCTTTAAACTCAATTTTATCAAGTCTTTTTGTGTATGTGAGTAAAAAAAAACTTTTATAAGGTAACTTGTCGATAATATTATTATGAGATACTTTTTTTTTGAGCAAGCAGCACAGTCCATCACGCACCTAAAACTAGTTTTAGTTACACTTGCATAATATCTACACAAAAAATTCTAAAACACGACTACCCATTGCACAAACCATCTAAGTTCTAACATGGACGTAGAAAAACATTCACTCCTGGATGTGACAAGAGGCGGGGCCCACCGACCGACGACAGGCGACCTTAATCAACTTCACCCGCGCGGTTATTGTTGTTCGAATTAAGGCCGTGCTTTTTGCTAGAACAACAGTGAACCATACTCCCATTCAAAGTTGAGGGAACCCGCATTTGTATGTAAATTAATCGTAATCTCGTGCCGTAGGTCGCAATCACGGCTTGTATCTGTATGTCTGTGCAGCCCAGGGGTGGCACGCTGTAGAAATATTGCTCTAGAAAAGGTGATAAGTAATGTAATCCCTCGTTGCTTCCCCGTTCTTTATTTTCAGGTTTATGAGCTGTTGTGAGGTGGTAAAGTTGACTTTATTCCTTTGTTGTGGGGAAGATGATTGCGTTGCAGTATTATGTTGGTAGTAAACATTTTATACATTTGAACAAAGTTTTGTTACAGTTATAAAGGATTAGGAAACGTCTTTTACGCCGAATATTTGTCTATGTGTAAGTCAGTTACATGTATGTGTACGTAAGTCAGTCTCACACCCTTTTGAATTACGGAGTGATTTAGAATGACTATTCATGGTAAATGGGAGTCCGTTGTCGCTGTTGAAATACGGGGTGAATGTTTGCAGTACGTGTAGGTACAATACATTAAACTATAATAAAATTCTAAACAGGTTTTAAAAAAGACTTTACTACCAACTTTTCAAAAATTAAAAAAATAGTAAATGTTTAAGAAGATGAGAAGTATTGTATTACATTACTTACACCAATTTTTTTTTCAAATAAGGATAATTGATTGATTACAAAAGAAAAGTATATTTTTTTTGTATTTCTTCTTTATAGATGTGAATTCTACTGAACTTAAAACCTGCCATAATAATTGATGGCAACCACTTGATAAGAACCAAAAATATCACAAAAAATATAGAAACTTAACCAAATTTTGTAAATAGATAGAAATACACACCAAGATGGGACATTATCTTGTTTACAGTACCACTTGGATGTTAGAGTAGATGAGCTATTCAGTAAATGTCTCCATTTAAACAACTTTGCTTAATGAGTACAGCTAAAACAATTTGTCAGGCTCACTTGACAGTCTCTGTTAATTATTATTGTTGTCCGCGCTGATCCAGCTGCTTGAGTCAGCACAGTAGCCAGTGAGATAATCGGCACGATTTGAAATGTGGTTGAATAATAGCTGAGATATTGGATTTGTGTTTAATGTTAATAAAAGAAATTTATATATTTACGGACATTTCATTTACGAATCTTTACTAATATTATAAACTGGAAGGGTTTATTTGAAAGAACTATTGTTTAATTTCAAAAATAATTTGCTATTCGATTGTATATTTATTAAGGGAGGTAATAGACTATTTAGCATCATGCTACAACGAATAGGAGCGGAGCAGCAATCAAAATATTACGCACACAAAGTTGCGAGGGTCAGCAGAACGGATCTGGCTGAAATTTGGTACGGAGATAGCTTTTAGTCTCGAACAACACATAGGTATTTTTATACCGGGAATAAGTTCCCATGGGAGCGGGAAAGGGAGCAAAGTTCCAGTTGATCCAGTTTTCAACTAAAAAAACATTAAAATATTGTCAATATTGGTTGTCAGTCAGTATCATAATTTACCACATCCAGTATATATCTAATTTCATGATACCGCCATAATTGTCATTCGCCAAATTTAGTGGTTCATTTCGCGTTGAAAGCTCGTACTCGTAAACTTTGCCTCCCTGACGTTTATAATTATTATAGTCGGTATAAAAGATAATTTCCAATAAACTTTGAGCACCCAAATATACAGGGTGAATTTTTGAAAAGGGCTTGGATGGCCAAATCCGAAACTATAAGGAATAGCTAAAAATGCTCAAAGGAGTCACGAGCCCGATTTTGATAAAACTTAAAACCTCATCATTAGATTTTTGAAAAAACAATAATCCTAGCTGGGAATCGAACCAACTGATTTTGAAAAAAAAAACACACCCTTTATTATTACACCATACGATAGTGTCGCTGATTAGGATCAAATTCTGCGAAGTAATGACATACGGCAAATTTAAGGAAAGTTTGGAATTTTAATAGAATTCATATTTCATGTACCTAAATTTGTATCATAATTTGTTTCGTTCGAAATCCCAGAATAGTTCGTAACTATTCCCTGTTTTAAATCATGCTCAGAATGATTCTTTAGAGAATATTCTGAACGGAATCAATAATATTGACTGCAGTACGATCCTTGAGGTCTCGAATCCAGCTATGTATTGAAAACAATGGTCTACATTTTGAACAATTAATCAGTTAACGTAAGCAAAATAAATTGTATTTTGTTAAAGATGAGCACTTTCCTTTAGTTTGCCGTATGTCATTACTTCCCAGAATAAGATCCTTAATAGCAACACTGTCGTATAGTGTAATAATATAGGGTGTGTTTTTTTTTCATAATTAATGGGTTCGATTCCCAGCTAGGATTATTGATTTTTCAAAAATCTAATGATGAGGTTTTAAGTTTTATTAAAATCGGGCTCGTGACTCCTTTGAGCATTTTTCGCTATTCCTTATAGTTTCGGATTTGGCCATCCAATCCCTTTTGAAAAATTCATCCTGTATATCAAAACATTGTTTACGAATTCAGTTCAATAAAATGTATGATTTTAAACTCAAGTTTGTTTATTAAGATTATTTTTGAAAAGAAATTACTATGCTAACTGATCTTAATTTTTTTATTTTTTTTTTAAATCTAGTTTATCTTTGGTTTGGGTCTGCACGGTTTGCAGAAGACGCAGGTTGGAATCCTGCTCGAAACCAATTCTTTTTCCATATTAAAAAAAAGTTGATTTATGTTAAGAATAAAATAAAATGTAGAGTAACTCGATGTGTAGTAAATTTTAAATTTTAGTAGTCCACTTTTGAAAATTACAAACAGTCTATTATTTTTTATTTCTCGCAGATAAA
Organism: Miltochrista miniata; assembly: GCA_933228765.1. Taxonomy (NCBI): domain Eukaryota; kingdom Metazoa; phylum Arthropoda; class Insecta; order Lepidoptera; family Erebidae; genus Miltochrista; species Miltochrista miniata. The sequence continues at coordinate 7,470,181 of OW121766.1, read as the reverse complement.
AATGTATTTTTTTATTTATTTTATTAAAACTCGCTTTCCGTATCTACTCTTTCTTAGCCTGTATTCGACCAAAATTGTAGTAAGGCTATAGTAGACAATAACTCGTACTTATACTAAAAGTAAAGTGAAAGTGAAGTTACCATCAACAACTAACAAGCACAACGTAACTATGGTAACCATAACCACCATTGTGTTACGGTACTCAACGCCAGTATGGTTATCATAATTACGTTTATGCTCATTAGTTCTTGGTAAAATGGAAAATCACTTTACTTTTAGAAGAGGTACAAGTTATTCTATAGTATAGTCTTACTCCGATTTCGGTCGAATCCAGCCTTAATCGTTTACTGAACATTAGTCTCCGTAATCTTTATAATTATCAATACTTGGAACGAAAACTTAGTACCCCTTTCGCAAATTATTCTTTCGGAAATCACGCAAAAGGGATAAATTTGGAGTTTTATGTAAGCGATCTTTAGTCATGAATTTCAGCGGCGGTATGGTCTTTTTTTTTAAATATATTTTGCTCGCCAAATTGACGTCGCCACCAGCCTAATGGAAAGCCGTGGCGCATCTAGCGATTGGGGGCCACTTCTGACAGTGGTCCTCAAGTTGGCGGCCCTGTGATGTGCCTTTTCACGCTCCTCTTAAAGAACCCGTGATTGTAGGATGAGGGAAACACGTGTGCGGGCAGGTCGTTCCATTTTTTTTAGGTCTTAAAAAACCATCATATTCGTAAGCATTTCTATTATCCTACTAATATTATAAATGTGAAAGTTAGTGAAGATGTTTGGATGTTTGTTACTCAATCACGCTCTAACAGCTGAATAGATCGGGCTAAAATTTGGTACAGGGATAGAGTATAGTTTGCAATAACACATGGGCTACTTTTTATCCCGGGAAAATGTTCCCACGGGAAGCGAGAACGGGAACCAAATTTCACGCGGGCGAAGCCGCGCGCAATAGCTAGTAATTAATAAGAAACATATACTTACTTAATATGTAATAAGTAGATGTAGTCAAACTATCATGAAAAAGCTACGCCTACCCACAATGTTGACCACAATCATTAAAAGATTACACTTAACCAAATGGACCCATTTCTAACCAAAAGATGTAACTACCACATCTATACACTCTATATTATGTAAGTAACTTTACTGATAAGTAAAAGATAATTAGTCTATTATGAAAAGCCTCCCAAAAGCCAGTGGTGCGTGCATTGGGATCAAACTGAAAGCCTTAAGAGGATATATCTATAGAAATAGCGCCCATTCTGATATACTTACATATACTATATAGTATGTGCGTAGGTTAATTCATTCTGTATAGAGGGTGACACATAATACAGTATATGTATCGATGTCAGGGACGATAAATCGTGATCACCAATTTAGTTTTAATTTATATTGATGGACGCATCTAGCGTCAAACTAAGCTAAGCTTTATGACACTTGGATTATGATCGATAAAACAATATACATTTATAAATATACAAGCTCAAGCCAGCGGGTTTGAACTCGTGGTGAGGTTTTCCCGTAATCGTTTTCCATAGAAATTTGGAACTGAATGATCAATTTCTAAGGACCATTATTCATTCACCCAAGACTGTCGGCCTTCATGATCGGGGGCCTGACGAACAACCTTCCAAAGATAGTCGTAGGTATGTTGGGAGTCCTGGGGTCATCCTTCCGAGGGCTTACCCAGGGCTCCCAACGGTAGGCATTAGGTAGGATACGTGTGGTTTTTAGTCGGTAGAGGTCCGGCATAGCATCCATGTAGGATTTTCCTAACGTTAAAAAAAAAATCATTATTCAATTTTTAAGTGTTATTATTACGATGTCAATAATTATATTCATCCTGTTTGGAGAGATATAATTATGTGTATAAATATAACTTAATATTATATTAATCAAACACGAAGATAGTTGGCACAACACATGACACTACTGAATTATCTAAATCTCTGTACATTCGAATGATTTATAATTTAGATCAATTTCAATGAACTGAGGGATGATTAATTATTAAGGTATTTCGGGTTAGTATTGTATTATTAAGTAACGAATGCCCGTACGTAGGAACTTGTTCATACTGGGACATCTTTCCCATGGGGCGTCCTTCCGAGGGCTTACCCGGGGCTCTCAACCGTAGGCTGTTGGGCGTTACGTGAGGTTTTTAGTCGGTAGGAGTCCGGCATAGCATCCATGAAGGATTTTCTCTCACGTTAAAAAAAAAGGAACTTGTTCGTACTGCGGACGAAGCCGAGGGACACAGCTAGTTTATACTATTAATGGGAAAATAGGATTGCTATTAATGTAGATGCATGCTTATATTATTTACTAGCTGTTGCCCGCGACCTCCTTCGCGTGAAAATTATCTTATATTATACACACAGACTTATATTGTGCTCTGCTGAGCCCCTACAATATTTAGCGTAATAACATGTAGCCTGTGTATAAAACCTATCTCTTACTTATATTCCTGCAATGTTTTAGTTAAATAAGTCCACCAGCTTACATATTTGATTGCTCTCTGCTTAGCCCCTAGGATAGGTAGCGTGATAATATAATAGCCTATTTTAAGACCGTATCTCTAGTTAATATTTGTGCAAAATTGAATCAAATCTGTCGAGTACTTTTCGATCCTTCCGGACAAAGCAAAGCAAACAGACAAACAGACAAAAAAAATTCTAACTATATTTTCGGCTTCGGTATCTTATGTTGCATTCAGCGAGTTTTTTTAAATATTTCCAATGTACAGTTTTGACTTGTCTTTCATTTTATTATATGTATAGATGTTATAATTGTAAAAGGTCAAGTAATTTAATGTAAAGGTTTGACTAGTCTCCATTTTTTAACCGACTTCCAAAAAAGGAGGAGGTTCTCAATTCGACTGTTTTTTTTTTATGTTTGTTACCGGCAAATCGCTTGAAAGAGTTAACCGATTTTGATGATTCTTTTTTTATTTGAAAGCTGGTGCTTCCCATGTGGTCCCATATACAGGAAGTCAGAATTGGATGCTAGGATCCTGGAGAAACCGAAGAAAACCCTCGAATCGAGGGTTTTTCTTAACGATTTACAGCAGTTACCTAGTGTTTGGGCTTGATTAATTTGTATTGGGGAGAACATTACCTCTAGATAGATATAATTTCAGTCTACCCGTCACTAAAATAATGAAAAAAAAATTAACGAAAAAAAACCAACTTCAAACAAATACTAAAAATTTAAAAATAAAATTAACTTAGCACAAAGTAATAGGTAATATTTAGATTAATCAGATATTACTGAATGTAATTCTGAAGTCGGTGCCAATATTTCTGTGAGAGATTATTTACGCAATCATTAATGCTGAGAATTTTACGTGAATTTCTATTCATAGCCCTAGAGCACTAATAAGGAAACATCGGCTTAGTTCATTGGCATTCAAAAGTCGTAAGAAAACAGTTTGGGGTCTGCTTGGAGCTTTGGGACTTACTGTAATTCATATAAACACCATGACTGGCATAAGTTATTTGGAGAAAATATTAGGGACTGTGCTTTTCCTGTTCTGTAATATGTAGGTACTTACATACAATATCTTATGGGTAGTCCCTACTTATATATGGTACGACTGCCTCTGTGGCGGGTTCAATTTCTGGGTCGGTTCAAATATTTGTGTGATCCACAAATGTTTGTTTCGGATTTTGGATGTTTTCTATATATTATATGTATGTATTTAGAAATATATAAGTGTGTATATCAGTCGTCTAGATCCCATAGCACAAGCTTATTTGCTTAATTTGGGTTAAATGATGTTGTGTGTGAATGTCCAAGAAATATTTATTTATTTATTTATATTTATATAAATACGAAAATAGCTCCATCTGTAATGTTTTCATCCTCAAACAACTGACCCGATTATGATTTAATTTAAGACGTAGATAAAATAGAAATTAGGATAGGACAAAGTCTGTACTCCAAATAAAGACTTGAAGGGGTAAAAATAGCGGATGAGATGAAATTTGTACATCAAAAAAACATCACCTCGCGGTTATTGCCGTTATTGATCTCAAAATAAGCTATTAAATATTTGCAAACAGGTACCAAGAATGTTGAATGAGCTATCACAAGCATTCTATATGCTTTTGGCCATAGGGCTCGTTTAAGGAAAGGCGGGGCGTTGAGCTTTGCGTGCGGCGTGGCTTGCCGTGACACGTCGAGCGATTTGACCGTTTATAGTGAGGGCGGCGCGTAAAGCGGGCCGCGTCGGGTCACGCGCAAACTCAGACATATAGAAATGCATAATACCCCGCACCTCTTCCACTCCTCTTCATGCCGCGTCCTTTGCGGCGTCACCCGCCGCTTTATCCGCCGCGTTCCCTCATTGCGAAACTGGCTGGTTTACCGCATCCTTCGCGGCGTCGCCTGTCGCTTCATTTGCCGCGTCCGACGCGGCGCCACACGTCGCTTGGGGTACATAGCTACAACTCAAACAAACGCTTGCAAAAACGCTTCTCCGCATGACTGTAGTATGCCTATCTAGACTTGACTCCACCACAATGCTCTACCAGACAGACAGGACTGCCTCTGTGGCGTAGTCGGTAGTGATACCGCTTGCGGCGCTGGAAGTCCTGGGTTCGATTCCTGTGTCGGTCCAAATATTTGTGTGATCCACAAGTGTTTGTTTCGGAGTTTGGAGTGTATTTAGAAAATATATAAGTATGTATATCAGTCGTCTAGATCCCAAAGCACAAGCTTATTTTAGCTTAATTTTAGCTAGATGATGTTGTGTGTAAATGTCTACAAATATTTATTTATTATTATTTATAGACACTCCTAAGATAATGAAAGTACAAAGTTTTCGACCACATATGGGCTTTAAGATGGACTTAATCCACATTTATAGGGAAATAAGCCTATATTGCAAACGGCAATTCATGACTACTTACATTGATATATGCGATAAAGGGGTATAGAAAGTGGTACTATATTGTCGCTGCCTATCCCCTTGCGGGTATATATTTCCTTTCCCGCCAATAAATAGCTCCCATTATGGTAAACTAAGGAATATTCGCGCCAACGGAGGGTAATAATCCGATGGAATAAATTAGAATTAATCGGATTAAAAGAGTCTATGGTGACTGTTCTAACTGAATTTAATTTACTTTCTCACCTTTTCGAGTGCATAATAGCATTAAAATTATTAACATTTCGGGACACAGACAGACGAGTTTTGGAAGGTGCGGTTTAATTTTATAACTAAATAATTAAATTTGCTTAAGCGACACTTAAGTACTTACTTTTGTTGGAAACTTCTGCAAATTATTATGTAGATTTGGAAAGTTGTGAGGTTTTTATTGACTAGTAAAAATATTGAGGCAATCTGTCCGTGTGTAAATATTGGTTTGTAAAGATTTGATTGTTTGTTGGTTTGTTTGCATCGAATAGGCTCCGGAACTACTGAACCGATTTGAAAAATTCTTTCAATGTTAGGAAGCCACATTCTTTGTGGTGAACATAGGCTATATTTTATTCCCGTATTCGCACGGGAACAGCAACTACGCGGGCGAAACCGCGTGACGTCCGCTAGTCGTTTATAAATATGAGACAAAAAACATTTTACCATTTCCGTTTGTTTCGTAGTTAAGAATTTCTGTTCTGACTAACTGATATTATTTCTATGGTCGTTCTTTTATTGGGCAATAAACAATGGGGACGACAAACGCCTGTCTGAATCTAATGATTGTTTTAAGTCAACCCTTTACTTGTGATGTTTGAAATACAAAACAAAACCATATTGGAGTGATTTTATGTATATTTAACTCGTTTATTATTTGCAAAAGAATTAAATGAAAAATCGTGCCGGTTCGTACACCGCGACAACGTTTGTCGCGGTACTTAAAACTTAATATAATTAACATTTCGTCGGGTCCCTGCTTATCATATTGTGGACTTGAGTCGAGCACACGACGAACTTTCATTAAGATTTGCAAATTAAATTCGTCTCTACGGGGTGTTTTAATTATAGGTGACGCTAAGTGATGCAGTGGTTTCGTTAACACAATTTTGTGTCAAGCCGCGGTCACGATGATTTATCGCACTGTGTGGTCACGGCTTTATATCTGAAGAGCTTTTGTTTAATGGATGATGACGCAAATATACTTGTACCTACTTGTACGTTAATGATTTCACATATGTTGACTTTGGGAAACTTGTATTTTGAAACGAACAATTCTTGTATTGTAGTCGAGCTAAAAACAGCTGTACCTACATTTTATTGATGAATATTTTGAATTCAGATAAGTTTTAAGGTTTCCTTCCTATATTTCAAAATAAAGTAAGTAATACAACAATATCATGATAATGCAAAAGTTCAAACAATTAAAATGTATGATTATGAAAACATAACATTCCACCATTTTGAAGCCGCGGCCATCTTGACCTACAATAATTTTATTAATAAGTACATCAGAACTAAAACCGTGTGACAAATATCAGATCAATCTATAAACAGGAAAGGGATCAAACTTCAAATACAAAACTTGACCTCAATAACCAAACTTGGCAAGCTAAATAACCCCGGTTAATAAAATCCGTTTAAAAGGTGGCCCATTTTTTATTTTCGTATAAAACAATCATAATATATCAGTTGATTCTTTACTCAAAATCAAGGCGCCACGTGAATGATGTCAGTTGATGATCTTCAATTTACGTTATCTAAAATAGGATCAGCACATCCATCAAAAGCTTATGCCGTGTCAAATTCTAATAAACTCTCCTTATTCTGCTTTCGAGAAAATACCTCTCAGATTTTTCGTCTCATTATTATTTTAATAGATATATCATCGTTCTTCAATTTTTTTTAGATTTAGATTGATTGTTTATCCTCGTTTGTTTGTAATTTTTTTATGGAAATGAATGTTTATGAAATTTGAAATATTTATTATTTTGACGTCAGACCTGTTAATTTTTACTGAAGAGAAAGCTTACAGATATAATCTAATATATATTTATTTTATCTTACTAATATTATAAATGTGAAAGTTTGTGAGTGTGGATGTTTGTTACTCTTTCAAGCTCGAACGGCTGTACGGATCTTTCTGAAATTTGGTACAAGGATGGATTATAGTCTGGAATAACATATAGGCTACTTTTTATCCCGGGAATGATTTCCCACGGGAACAATTTTTTCGCGGACGAAGCTGAGGGCATCAGCTAGTTTATTAATAAGTACTCAGATGTTGCCCATGGCAGCATGACCCCGCTATGGGCGTTGCAACCCATTAGTTTAGGTCGAGAAAAGTATACAAAATATGAGTTGACACTTTAAAACCTTTAAAAGACTACTTGCTTAGTAAAAAGTCTGAAAAGCTGACTGTTGTAAAGTGCTGGCACGTGTAAAGTTCATTAATATTAAGCGTTCACACTTGACTTTAGGTGTGTACTTAGCTTTAAGTTTAATAAGTCCTATGTGCGTTATATTAGAATTAATTTCTGTAAAACGAGCAATTCGTGATCAAATACGCAAGGGGGAAATCCGAAGGCGGACCCAGGTCACCGACTTAGTCGAAAGAATCGTCCGACTTCAGTGGCAGTGGATCAAATTGCTCGTAGAGTTGATGGTCGATGAGGTCGAAAAGTGCTCGAATGAACGTACAGGCAACCTCAGAGTGGGGAGACCTCCCGCAAGGTGGACAATTGACCTAATAAAGGTTCAGGAGCCTGCTGGATGCGGGCGGCATATGACCGAACATTGTGGCGATCCTTGGGGGAGGCCTATGCCAGTAGGCGTCAAATCGGCCGAGATGTTAGTGATGATGAGCAAAATCCACCTTTTCTTTAATATGTTGCCATAACAACAAAAGATTTGATTATTTGTTTGCATCGAATAGGCTCCGAACCTACTGGACGGAATTGAAAAAATCTTTCATTGTTGGGAAGCTACACTTCCCCCGGTGAACATGGGTTATATTTTATTCCCGCATTCCCACGGGAACGGTAGATACGCGGGTGAAAGGCTCCATAACACTAAATATATTTAAAGAATCAAGTCCACTTACCATGCATTTTGTCATTCAAAAGTGCGTATCTCGGGTTGGACGCGACGTCCAACGGCAGCGAGTTCCAGAGCCACCTGACTTTAGGAGTGGGTTCACCCGTAGCCTGGCAGGGTAGCGTGGCTGTGTGGCCGACTTCGACCACCATCGTGGTGGGTGGAGGCGCGATGTTGGGGAAACCGGGTGGCGCTTTGTCAGCTGAAAAGAAACATTAAAGTCATTATCAAATACATAAAATTGGCCTTTACCTATGCGGCCATTATTAGGGTTTCGTAGCCAAATGGCAAAAACGGAACCCTTATAGATTCGTCATGTCTCTCTGTCTGTCCGTCCGTGTGTAAGAGCCATTTTTCTCCGAAACTATAAGGCCTATGCTATTGAAACTTGGTAAGTAGATGTATTCTGTGAACCGTATCAAGATTTTTATATAAAACCAAAAAAAAATGCAGTAAATTTTGGGGATCTCCATACTCAGAACTGAAATTCAACGTCCATGAAACCCTTCATGGGCGAGTCTAACTCACACTTGGTTGGTTTTTGTTTTGGTACCAATAAGAGCTTAAGCACAGATTAAATAATAGTTAGCTTAAGTGTGTGTAGTCAATAAGTGTGTCAATAAATGAATCAAACTTTACTATCTGCCTACGAAAATTATGATTGAGGTGTTATTCGATTTGGAACAGTAAAAATTACGTAAAGTTCGCAAAAATTGTAAAAAATACGAAAGATAATGCAAAAACCACGATGAAAGTTAATACAACTGTCACTCGAATCATAATGACATAGGTACATAACATTATCCAAAATAATTGTTATTTTAAAGCGTGTTGTTCTTATTACAGATCTTTGTTTTTATTCTCACCTCTATTTGTTGTTCGAAATTTAATACAACAACAAAATAAAACAGAGAGATCAATAAAAAAACAATCAGCGATTTCTTTTTTATGTTCACGTATGCTCAATATTTGTCGGATCGTTTGCTGCTCCTTTATTATTTCAATACCTGGAATAAGATATTTCAATCGTATTGTTGTAAATAAAAATTCCTTATTTCAGTGAAAGGGTGTATTGAAGCGTTGTGCTTCGAATTACGTAAGCACGAATTAATTTTGTACGTAAGTATTTTTTGGACCTCGTATTACGCGAAATTTTCTTGGAATTACGCAAGCCGTTTTGGTACGACGCAAGAAAATGATGTCGTTTCTAGGGTTCCGTACCAAAAGGGTAAAAACGAGACCTATTTAAGAGAATTCGCTGTCTGTCTATCTATCCGCTGAGAGCTGAAATTTTTACAAATGTATTTCTGTTGCCGATATAACAACAAAGTCTAAAATAAGAAAAATATAAATACTGAGTCGCTTTTAAAACAGCATAGTAAAATAATAAACCGGCCAAGTGCGAGTTGGACTCGCCCATGAAGGGTTTCGTAGCAGCAAGTAACAAAATATAAAAGTTCTTATAGTTCGTTGTAACTTTGATTAATGTTTTAACACGTTCGCAGTGGTAGTGATTTTCTAACCGAAAATTGCGGTTTATGACGTATTAAAAAAAACTACCAGCTCTATCTCGTTCAAACCAATTTTCGTTGGTAGTTTTTATGGCAATGTACATCATATATTTTTTTTAGATTTATCACTCTCTTAGTTTAGAAGTTAGAGGGGGGGGGGACACTCATTTTTCGACTTTGGAAGTCCCTCTTGCGCAAACTATTCACTTTAGAAAAAAATGATGTTAGAAACCTCAACAGCATTTTGGAAGACCTATCTATAGATACCCGACACGAATGGGTATGATGAAAAAAAAGATTTTGCGTTTCAGTTCTGAGTATGGGGACCCCCAAAATTTACTGCTTTATTTCTAGTGTTATATAAGAATCTTAATGCGGTTCATAGAATACATCTAGTTACCAAGTTTCAATAGCATAGGCCTTATAGTTTCGGAGAAAAGTGGCTGTGACACACGGACGGACAGACAGACAGACAGACAGACAGACAGACAGACATGCCGAATCTATAAGGGTTCCGTTTTTGCCATTTGGCTACGAAACCCTAAAAATGGACTCCAGGCTTAAAATTCAGGAATAGCTTGAATAAAACTGGAAAGACGCTATAGAAATAATAATGACATAGGCCAGCATTTTCCAAGCTATTGACCAAAGCCATGAATAAAGCTTAAAATAACATGCTTTTACTATGTCGTAACACTTCTGTTATGGAAGAACTGCGGAAAAGTCATAGAAAGAATTAAGTAACAAAGTAAAACAAATATGTTCTAAAACAATTGAAATATTTTTACGTTATGAAGTGCATTTTAATGAAGAAACATGATGCCATTAGTAGTCATATATCTGTCAAACTGTTTTCAGTAAAAGTTAAGCAAACGATGGGTGCGCAGATCAGACTCCGGCGCGGCAAGAGTTTTTGAAGTAAATAAATTGTGTTTTTATTTGAGATTGTTCAAGATTTAACAAGTAATTTAATTTTGAAAAAATATAAGAGCTTCAGAAACATAAGAGCTAAAGTCACTAGGTGAAGGTAGGTATACTGTATTTCAATAGCTTTGCGCAAAAATGTAAACAAACACATTTGATCCTATATATCCATAGTTACTTGCAATTGAGTATTCACCCTGATTACATTCCAGTATCCAGGAGTCATACAGTGTTCTTACAATCATTTCGACACCAAATAACTTCTTTATGATAGTTTATTTTCATTTAAAATACCTACTCAGGATAGTAAAAAATTCAATGATTTGTCATACTATATTTTTCTACTTATCTGTCTTAGACAACGATTGTCAAAACATGACATGTTTACATTATTGCCAGATCGGGCAGGATTGGACTATAGGTATAAGCTCCTTACACCTTTATAATATCAATCCACTTTACTCAGACCAATTCATTAGCAAAATAACTTCAACTCTACCATTTCAAAAATAAAACTTCAAAAGTAGCCATTACAAAATTCATGACTGTTTTCGTATTCATAATAAAACCGCAGACCGATTCTGTTATTTCACGAAAGTCAGTCAATCAAAAAGGTACTCATAAAGCATGCATAAAGTAATAAAACCAAAAGAGACAGCCCTTCTATAAAAGTAAAAATAACTTATTAAAATTTTGCAGGGGTCGTACTTAAATAATTAAAGAGCATAAAATCACCGACTTACATTATGTAAAGTGTATGCCCTCGAACTAGGGGCCATGCTTAAATAATAATTATAAGGGCCATGTCAGAATACAAATCATGCAGTATATATGCTAGGGTTTGTGGTTTAACATAAGTTTATTATTATTAATGCCCAAGGAAACCGACAATCGCTTGGGATGGGAACAGCGGAAGGATTCTCATGTTATAGCTCGTAAGATATCATGGAGGCACGCGGCCGATCCCGTTGAGGATATTAAACTAAATTAATGTTGTAAAGAGGGATCGAGTTGGATTTGGTTCGGAGGAATTAGAAAGTGATTCTCGATGTTTAGTTTTGATGGTAGTTTGCAGGTTGCGATGAGTTTAAGAGTCAAAATTTCTCAAAAAATTTGAATAGATTTTCTAGAGTAAACAAAAAGCCGTGAGATCGTTCTCACCAGACCGCCCCTCTCTAACACGTTTATTGTGAAAGCGAATGTTCAATTCGATTGACGTTGTTATTTTTGTTTTATTTCAAACTTTGAACAGATGAACCACGTGACCTAGTGACGTAGTTTCATGCAACAAAGTCACAGACTAGAGACAAAGCCTTGCCATAAGCCCCTCTGCACTCTATTTTATAGAGAGGGGCTAAAAGTGTGCGTTTCTGACGCCTACAGTAGGGGGCTTTTAAAATCCACCGGTACAGTAATTTTCCATGTTGCCGTGTTATTGTGGACAGGCCCTCACAGTTAGAGCAGGGCAAAATTTGCCGCCAAAATGTATTGTGGGATAAAAATAAAACTGTGAATAATGATTTTATCCAGGGCCACCTAGCCCCAGTTAAGTTAATACAAGCATGTATTATGGAATTTAGAGAACTGATTAACTTACTTATATATTTTTAAGATATATTAATAAAACCATCGCAATAATAAATTATGCAACGCGATAGTTTAAAAGTTAGTACAATAACCGGCAAACTTCTTGAGCAACGAATTGATTGATCTCTTTCCTCTCTGTACCACCAACTAAAACGTTATTAGCTAACACAATAAAATGCCAATAATAAAAAAACCGGCCAAGTGCGAGTTGGACTCGCCCATGAAGGGTTTCGCAGCAGCAAGTAACATAATATAAAAGTTCTTATAGTTCGTTGTAACTTTGATTAATGTTTTAACACGTTCGCAGTGGTAGTGAGTTTTCTAACCGAAAATTGCGGTTTATGACGTATTAAAAAAAAACTACCAGCTCTATCTCGTTCAAACCAATTTTCGTTCAAACGAATGTACATTATATGTTTTTTTTAGACTTATCATTCTTTTTCCACTTTGGCAGTGTCTCTTGCGCAAACTATTCACTTTAGAAAAAAATTATGTTATAAACCTCAATGGCATTTTTGAAGACCTATCTATAGATACCCTACAGGTATGGTTTTGATGAAAAAAAAAATTTTGAGTTTCAGTTCTGAGTATGGGGACTCCCAAAATTTACTGCTTTTTTTCTAGTTTTATATAAGAATCTTAATGCGGTTTACAGAATACATCTACTTACCTACCAAGTTTCAATAGCATAGGCCTTATAGTTTCGGAGAAAAGTGGCTGTGACACACGGACGGACAGACAGACAGACAGACATGACGAATCTATAAGGGTTCCGTTTTTGTCATTTGGCTACGAAACCCTAAAAATAGCGTTTTTCAATGACACAATATTTTTTGCATGTAAGTGTACATGCGCAAACTTACTCCCACCACCTCACGCGATGCCCAAGTTGTTTGCCTGTACTGTACATTGTAAACCATACACTTCAAAACAAATATATATGGACGACAAAAATATTTGGTATCGAACACGAAACCTCACACCGCTTGTCGCAAACACTACTACGGTATCACTACATATACACTATAGTCCAATCTTACCTGATCTGACAATAATGTAAACATGTCATGTTTTGAAAATCGTTGTCTAAGACAGATGAGTAGAAAAATATAGTATGACAAATCATTGAATTTTTACTATCCTGAGTAGGTATTATAAATGAAAATAAACTGCCATAAAGAAGTTATTTGGTGTCGAAACGATTGTAAGAACACTGTATGACTCCTGGATACTGGAATATAATCGGGGTAAATGTTCAATTGCAAGTAACTATGGATATATAGGATCAAATGTGTTTGTTTACATTTTTGCGAAAAGCTATTGAAATACAGTATACACATATGTGTAGAAATTTTAATCCGATGAAAGTCGCTCGAAGAAGAAGACGGAAGAGGGTATAATGTATAGAAACTTAATCAAAAAGTATATAGGTAAGCTCACAATTTTCACACATTATACGTAATTGTATAACTTTAAGAAGCTAACCCTCCTGTTTATTGAATTAATCGCGTCGGGTTTCACCACACAATGAATTTAATTCAGATCTTAAAGTTCTAAAGTAATCTCCACTTAAATCTCGGGGAGTAGACCTATCTCTTTCACACTCCACATCACATGAAGGTTACAATCTAAAGGTGGGTACAGACCTGAGTATTTCTTCTTATGTAACATCTGTGTTCAACGTAATGATCACAACGAGTGCGCATTTAGCTGTTATATTTTCTGAACTTGGAAGTTGGGCACTGAGCATCGTTACGGGAAGTATTTTAAAATACAAATACAAATTCTTTATTTGCTATAAATAGGGTACAAAAATGGTGTTACATCATATAAATCGGATAATCCTTGCCTATTCAGCCATTGAGATAGCATGCAAAATTTCGAGTATTTTACCTTCACATTTTAACAAGTAAGCATGTCATTACATAATTTAATTATAAGAGACCACAGACATTAGTGATAAATTAAATTAAATTCTTCAAAAATAATTAATTCCCAACAATTACAATAATAAATAAATAGAGTATGTATGATGTAGAGTATGTATGTATTTATTATTCAAAGCAAACGTGCTACATTTAGGTATGAAAAAATCTATGTTACATACACACGTATTAAATTCTGTGCTCGCTGGTGCTTCAGATTCACTGGTTTTGTTATTTCACGCGTTGCAATTTGACGTGTCATACTCTGTAACACTCGAAGGGGTTCACCAAAAACTGATAGCGGACAGAGCTTTATTGAGCGGCTCCGGTTTCGTTGCAAGTGTAGCGTTAGTTTATTCCTATCGAGTAAGCGAACTAAGCTTAATGTAACTTGTTACAGCCATGTAACGCTCGTCAGTATCTACCTTTTCATTCGATTTATTGTTCGAAACCTGTGCAAGTACCTTTGCTCAATAAACTAGAACAAAAATATATTTGTGGATTAAAAAAAAAAAATAGAAAAGCAGTGTGTTTCTTTTTTGTAACAAGTAAATGTTCAAGTCTATACCTACCTTAAGTCAAATAATGTTGCTTAACTTAATCAAATTTCGTTCAGTTCAACCGTGGGGGCGAGAGAGAATTGCATTTAACAAATTAACATTTCACTATTTGGAATTTTACGAGGCCGCCTTAAGATTTTCGCGGGCATAATTCCGTTCCGATTGGCGAGGTTCGAATTAGTCAGGGCTTTGAGGGAAGTTAGGAAGGTTAAATGAATTTTCTTGTTTTATCTGTACCTACCTAGACATTTTGATTCTAAAGAAATTAAGTTTTTGAAAGGACTTTAGTTCATCTCCATCAGTATCCAAATTGAGGAGGTAGTTGAACAGAAAATACTTAACTTCACTTTTTTTGGCAAAATAGGAGACCAGGCGAGTGTCTAGATAGAATTAATAGAAAAAGGAAGTATTTAGAATAATAAAACACGTGGAAAAACAAACTTAAGTAGCAGTAACCAAGCAACTAAGTTCTAACGTTAGCACAACTCGTGACATAATTATTTGCAAGTTTTACGACACGTTGCTGTCTATTTGACTCACTGCCTTTGTAATATTATCTTATTTGTATGTAGGTTTAATTTTATTATTTTTTATTGAATTGTTAAATTATTAGATATGCTTAGATATTAACTTTATAAATTACTAGCTGACCCGCGCAACTTCGTTTGCGTCACATACAGAGTATATCACCCGTTCCCGTCGCATTTTTGAATTCATTTGTTACAAAAAATGTGTTAAATGAAGAACCGCTCGACCCATTTTGTGCAAACTTCACATAAACCATCTACTAAATAGTCCGAACAAAGCCTAAACATTTGGTTTGGATAGCTGAGCCCGTTCTTGAGTTATAAAATTACAACGAAAAGTGGCATTGATTTTTATATATAAGTATAGATTATAATATGTTTAGATATTGTTATTATCCTTCCGATCCCACAGTCAAACTGTTCTGTACAGTTTTGTGGGACAATATTTATTTCATATGTTATGTAATTGTTCATTTATTATATAAATAATAAATAAATAAATGTACATTACAATAACAGAATGCGCTTCACTTGGCTAAAAAACCGCACTATTTGAGCTTTAGTTCTTTAAGCGGTTAGTCTCTCTGCGAGGAATTTGCGAAGTAGATATTTGATTTTTATTGCCATCGCACGGCATCTGGTCAACTTCGTACAGTCTAACTCTAGACCAGAAACAAATACGATCGCTAGAAAATATAGCCAGATAGTTACAAACACACGAAGGTACTGAAAATGGGCGTATTGATTGCAATGAGATCGAATCAACTATGAGTATGAGTTAAAGTACACACCCATTAAGTCGCAATTGCCACTACAAAATTTCTCACCCCTGCAATTCAAAGCTGTAAAAGGCAATCTTTATATTTTACTATCCATCAAAAAGCACTTTAGAATTATAGCAATAAGGTTGAATATCGTTTGATAAAAGTAGGCGACAGCCCGCTGCTATAAATTTATCGCAAACTTGATATTAATTACACTGTTCGCTTCCAGGCTATCCGCAAATTATAATATATTGCAGCTTGAGATATATTACATTCTGTTTTTAGCCTTATCTAAGATTCTAGATCATTTAAAGTTTCAAACTTGGGTCCATAACTATTAAGCTCTCCCTGTGTCGGCTATCTCAAATGCCTACAGTATGGGGTTCTTCAAAAGGGGTCTTAGAAGGTCTTTCCAGCGCGAGAGTGGCACCTCTGGTGTTGCAAACATTCATAGGCTGCGGTGACACCAGTCCTTCTAGTGGGCCGTATGCTTGTCTGCCACCTTAGTGGTATAAAAAAAATGTAAAAAGATCTTATGGGAGAGAAAAATCCAATAAAGTTTATTATTATTTTCTTCTATTTATCGAAAACTAGCTGACCCGCGAAACTTCGTTAGCGCCACATAAGAGAGAGTATTACCTGTTCCCGTCGCATTTACTCCCGTCGCGTTGCGTTTACTCCCGTAGCGTATCGTCGTTAATATTCAATACTACGTGAGAGAGAGAGAGAGAGAGAGAGAGAGAGAGAGAGAGAGAGAGAGAGAGAGAGAGAGAGAGAGAGAGAGAGAGAGAGAGAGAAAGGTTTCTCGTCGCGTGTATTCCCGTTGCATTATTTTTAAGAACAATTTCGTTTATGAAAGAGGTCTCCCGTGGCATTATTGTAGAAAATAATTGATTGCCATTAAAATGGTTATTGTGCACCAATCCAAAGATAGAAACATGCTATCGCGCAATTTTTTTAGATTTTTTTAAGAGAAACAATTTTGTAGTACATATTTTTTACATAACTATAAATATTTACGCAGCGAAGCTCTCAAAAAGGAATAACTTTTCCCCAGTTTTTGAAACATTTACTATTACTGCTCCGCTCGTATTCGTTGTAGCGTGATGCTATATATAGCCTATGACACTCCACAATAACGTAGCTTTCTATTGGTGAAAGAATTTTTAAAATCGGTTCAGTAGATCCTGAGATTACCCCTTACAATTTAACAAACACACAAACTTTACTTTTTTATAATATTAGTATAGATGAACAAAATTTTTTGACGTGAAGCGCCAGCCAAAAGGGACATCAAAATGGCGGCAAAAATATTTCTATTTGTTGTCAATAAGCCGTGATCCAACCATGATTTAAACCTGGATGGTAAGGAATATCCTCATACAAAACATGAGCACCTTATAATCAAGCCTATTTGAAAGCTCAAGAGATTTGTCTTTTTTTTTTTTTTTCTTCTTGTTCTTGGACTTTCTCGGTTTGAGAGTATGCCAAAGTCAAGTAAATTTCATTGTTGTGAAAATATAAATCATTTTCATTTTTCATGTTATGATTCTTCTTAAGAGCAGCGTATTCATGTATGTCCAAGTTTGGACTAAGTTCTACTCTAGTAAGGCGGTGGTACCTTACTAGGGCTTGATGTGGAATTCGTCGACAAACCTAAAAACTCGCGTTTCACTGCGCTTTATCACTTTCCAACACTTTTGCACGTTGTCGAACCTTTATGTTTAATAATCCACCATAAATTACACATAAACACTCAAAATTACACTAGTTTTGAAAAATTATTAAAACACAATGTAACGCTTGTCTGAAAGTTTCCCGCCGAATCCGAGATTTGTCTTCAGCCCCGCATATCTTAAGATTCATGTCACCCGTTATACGGTAATATTTGTCACATTTTTAAGAAGTGTATGTGCTTTTCAAGGGGCTGCACAAAGCCATGTTCAGAATTACAGAGTTATACATCCTAATTTGTAGGCATGGCGCATGTGACAGCGAGATTTCTTCACTTTGTGCGTGTTTTTCATGCAAATGATTTCAGTTTCACACTTGTTTAAGAGTTTTATTGTATAAAAAGTACATTAATTTTTAAGTCATGTTAGTTTACGAGTTTGATTCAGTCAGTTTTTCATGACATTTTTAGTTTTTAATAAATAATAATTAATAAATATTTGTGGACAAATATTAAAAAAAAACACAATATCATCTAGCCCAAATTAAGCTAATATAAGCTTGTGCTATGGGATCTATACAACTGATATACATACTTACTTATATATTTTTAAATACATATCTACATATTAGACATAGAAAACACCCAAACTCCGAAACAAACATTTTCAGATCACACAAATATTTGAACCGACCCAGGAATCGAACCCAGGACCTCGAGCGCCGCAGACGGTATCACTACCGACTCCGCCACAGAGGGAGTCTAAGAGAGATCCTCAATACGAGTACCCGCGTTGAGAGCACCAGCTCACGCCATGTCCATCTCGCTGACAATTTGCGAGTTAAAGTCTATGAGTTTTCAGCATATTACAAAATAAAACAACCAAGTGCGAGCCGGTCTCATGCACGAAAGGTTCCGAACCTTAAAATTTATTTTCATTTTAGTTGTTATAGCATCTACAGAAATACATTATCTGTGAAAATTTCAGCTCTCTAGCTATCACGGTTCCCGAGATGCAACCTCGTGACGGACAGACAGACTCATGAATACCCCTTTACCCAAAGGAACCCTAAAATTGGCAACTTTGTCCCGGTGACTCATGGGTATTAGAATAGAATTACTATTATTTTCCTTAGTTTTAGGATAGTTTTCCATCAAGTATGGTACGGTGCCGAAATGTTCTTCAACTCTTCCTATCAATGTTTGTATTATTATTTATTGACTTGACTGCCACGATGGCTTAGTAGATGCAACCACTGTTTCTGAATTTCCGAGTTTGAATCTCGGAGTAGAACCAATTATTTGATTATCAGGGTTAGCCAGTTTTCTATATAATATGGAATGATTTTATAAGTTTGCTAGATCCCATAGCCAAAGCTTAAAAAATAAGTATCTAATAAAATGTAAGTATTTTTGGCATGCCAAGAATTCTCTTCATGACGTGTCTATTAGACAAAAGCCTTATTCAAAATACGTTTAAAACGTACAATAAAAATAATAAACTTACAACATAATCCATTTCACGAAATACATTTCGATTAACTCTGATCACATGTCGTACACAGGATGGAGGCTTTCAATTCTCTGACGTCAAATAAAAAGGCCTCTTTGACATTAAGAGGAATGAATTCAATAATCCTTCATGGTGATGGTCGTTTTATCGTCTGTGTGAAAAGGCCCAGTTAAAAAGCTCTATACGAGAACTGATGAAATAGATAAAGCGGATGGATTATTTGAAAAAAAAAAAAGAATGGCGTTCCAATTCTTATTTGTGGCCAGGATTTTATTTTTAAACATAGAATGACTATTGCGTGAGCATTTAATAAGCAACTAATGCAAAATATATAAAAGACGTTGAATTCCAGTTAAAAATGTATAAGTCAAATCACCGCGAAAAATAAACAAAAAAGTTAAAAAATCTCGAAGATTCTTGGAATACTACTGAACACAATTATCCTGTTACTTGTCATTTAAAATCTATCACAAGTGTACGAGTAATTGACGAGACAAATGAAAAACATAAACATCCAGTGCCATAACATGCTGATGCTCGCAGCTTCGCCCGCGTAATAGTTTGTTCCCCGTTCCCGTTTTTAGCCTAGGTATGTGTTATTCCAGTCTATAATGTATCCCTGTACTAAATTTCAGCCAGATCCGTCCAGCAGTTCGAGCCTAAAAGAGTAACAAACATCCACACTCAAAAAACTTTCGCATTTATAATATTGGTAAGATATTAAGATGTAAGATTTAATACTAAAGAGTTTCTTTTTAATATCAAAAAACTGCTTGACCGATTAGGAAAATTCTTTTTCCATGAAATAGATATGCGAAGCGAAAAATAAACAGATTTGATATTGCCCAAAATGGACAGATGCATAACTATTAAAAAGGGGAAAAGGTCCACAGAATGCTTCTCTTTAAAGTAGGGGAAGCTACGTACCATGGTTGTCCTGATTTCCTGAAGCGTGATGCTTCGCTGTTTTGTATTCAAAATATACCCTCTTCAACAAAATTATTATTCGGTTCGGTGCACGGTTTACAATATTCTTGTAGCGGTGGTTATTGTAAGTTTCAATCGCGATTTATTTGACACAGAGGCATTCCAGACCACTCTTGATAACATTAACGATGTCTTTCTGCATAGTCGTCTTGTTCTGAGTTATTCTCAAAGTAATAGGTAACATACCTATAGGAATATAATGCGATATAAAACTACTAAAATTTAAAGACCGTATTTTGTGGAAGGCTATAGTTTATACAATCATCATAATACTACCCAAGGGATTAGAAAAGTAAACATAAAATAAATGATAACTAATCGGGTAGACTTCCTTTAAATATTATTGTAAAATATTTCCCAGAGGTTTAATTGGGCAATGGGGATTCGAAATATGTCGTGGGCGAGTCTGTGGGGAAAAACTAGTGTCGTATTATAAAGGAACTTCAAAAGAATGACCCTATTTAATATATCATTCGATAAATAAAGATACTGTGGTATAGATCTCTCGTCAGTTCCGCCCATCGTAGTCCTTACTCGATAAAGTCAAAATTAAGTTATCCTCCTCTCTTTTGTGTAGCGTGGGTCATTTGAACTGGACCCAGTTCCGGACACAACTTTTCTTGTGTTTTCCTATTCTTGTAATTGAGTTTTGTTTTTTTTTTTTTCAAATATAAAACTTTTTGTTATTTATGATTGAGGTTTTGGGGTGTTTCTGTAATATTGAATCATAAACAAACCCGACGAGGTATCAGCGTTGTTGACGGCCCTATTTTTGTGAGCGCTATGGAAAAGGAGGGATATCCCCTCTTAATAAAGTACAACAGTTGGTGAACTAAAAAAAAACTGACAAGACTATTTTTTTCGTAGATTTAAATTTAGAACGGTCACGTACGATAATGTCCAATAAAATCTTCTTACTTCTTGAGTTGAAGAAGTACCTCTTTGCCACGATTTCCTCCTTAAAGCAGGTATGATACAAGATGTAGCGCTGACCGACCAACTGTTCAGGTTTTAGTGCACTATAATGTATTTTTATGTCGTTACTAGCTGTTCACCGTGTCTTCGACCGCGTAGAAGTCTTTAGCGTAAAAATTATTACCCTCCTTTTGCGTAGTCAGTTAAAAAGGAGCCTATGTCCTTTCTTTGGACTCAAACTATCTATATAAGTACCAAATTTCAACAAAATTGGTTCAGTAGTTTAGGCGTGAAAGCGTAACGGACAGACAGATAGACAAACAGACTGACAGATAGACAGACAGACAGACAGACAGACAGATAGACAGAGACAGAGTTACTGTCGCATTTATAATATTAGTAGGAATAGTAGGGGTGAAAAATTCGATCTTAGCTCGATAAAAACTGGTCTATGTCACTCTTCAGATTTAAAAGTTTTTCTTGCCAAAAATAATGTCAAGCCATTGCGAACTTATAAAAGAAAAAAAAATACTAGTATGGACTTTAGACATATATCAATAGCACCACATCAATGGTATCGACAGCGCAATATTTTATTCATGACAATGAATCCATTGGACAGACTCTCTGTCGCGGTATCATTAAATTTTCACAGAAAGAAAATATATTTTACTGTGGATCAGTCTCGGCAGGTCCGTATTTCTTTATAAATATGCAAATATACAGGATGGTGCATTTTAAAATAATGTGAGATTATTAATGTGTGGTTTTGTAAAAGAAGTCATATGGATTGTTAATATTCATAGGAATTCTTGGAACTGAGTCGAACAGATTGTAAAAAGCTCGATGAAACGGAAAGAGTTTACAAGGTGCTCGCGAACTCCTCGGGTATCCTTCCCAGGGGTTAACCGGTGCTCCCAAACGTAGGTTGTAAGGCAGGATACGTGTGGGTTTTAGTCGGTAGGAGTCCGGCATAGCATCCCTGTAGGTTTTCCTCAGGTTAAAAAAATAGTGCACGCGAACTCGCTTGTAAACTCGCTACATGTCATTTAGGCTAAATATACTTCTAAAATGAAATTCTTTTATTTTAAATATGTGTCCATACGTCTTTTTTCCATAAATACCTTAGCCAGCAGATTTTTAAGCGACGACGTGTGATATTTTTCACTTCTTCATCAAAATTTTCTAATGAAAATGGAATCCCGTTTTCTCCGTCATTTAAAGTTTATAAAGTATACTATCTTAATTTCTAGTTCTACAACTAATAAATTACATACACGTTTGGCGAAAATTTCGTAGCAAATTGTCTGCAGTGCAGCCAACGTTTTGCCTATTATATGCAAGTCACGCGCACAACGCTACGATGACACCACGTTTTTATTCCGCGGGTGACACTTAGGTATAAACCAGTAAATCGAGTGGAAACATGGTACCTCTCGAACTTTACTTGGCACGTAGAAGACACATACAAGTTTGTTTAGAAGAAGTTATTCGTATTTGACGTGTGTATTTTATTCAATAGATGATACTGTTTTTGTTCTTGAAAACCAAGGAACGTATTCCAGGGACAAACGACTGAACGGATTTGGCAAATTTTCGGTACGTCCGTTTTACTGGGGAAAAAAAATTTGCCTATGTGTAATTTTGGACTGTAATATAGCCCATTTTACAGTCCGAATTACATACAGGCAAATTTTATCCCGAGTACCTATAAGTTCCCATGGGAACGGCGACTAATTTCGCCTTTATTATTATATCGTTGAAAACAGAATTAAATCAGGCTGTCGCATTTTACTGCTGGACGTAGGCTTCTTTCTAATTATTCGCCTTATTAGATGGGCCATTGACTTACTGTATCTCTTTGCCATGACCTCGTGATGCTGGCTTGGAATTTGAAGGTCTCGGTAGGACCAGAATAAACTTTTAGGTGCGAAAGTAAAACGAACGTTATAACAGGTGATTTTTTTAAAGGTAACACTCACTATTAAACATATCCCAGGGAAAGATACACGTAAAAAATATTTTATGCGTCACGATTTCGGCACTCTCATCTTGTAGTGGCCTCGATAAGCTGCGGAGGACGTGGATGTTGTATAAAGCAACAAGGAATTTAAAATATGAAACGTGACCAAGTTATGAACCAAAGCTTGTGGCTTACACATTTACACGACATGTATCGTAAACCTAAAATTATGAACATACTGTATAATTAAATCTGATATTTTCTGGCTATAGGAACAGGTTTATTGATATATCATTAGGCCTATCTTTTTGGATTTGGGACATGGACCATCCTTGCACAACAAGCAATAAATTTGTGTGACGTAGTTGAAGTTGCTGCACTGCAACTTCTTCACACGTAAATTACTAGAGAATAGCCTTTGCTGGTAAATCCCCGAATTGCGGTGATGACCAACACGAGTCTCTGACTGTCTTGTCATGCCACCTCTCCAAGATCATTCAAAAATATGCAAACCCAAAAAGTCACGGCTTGACGTTATAAAGGACAGTTTCCATGTGATTTCGCTATCAGGGTGTTGAAGAGAGAATAAGTAAGAGTGAGAAAGAGAACTAGAAATCAGCCTAATAACAGAAGAGTCGTACAATCAGGTTTAGAAAACTATCAGACCTTAATGCCTGAAGATGAAGGTAAAACTAACCGTATTGAATTACAAAACAGTATCGCAGATTCAAGTGTTATTCAATCAACGTAACCACATCAATGCCCGTACCCGACCCGAAATCGGGTCGAGTTCGAGCCAACAAAAGAGCTCGAGTTGCTTGATCATCTACTTCGAGGATTTCACAGTCTGGAGTCTCTCGTTACCCGAGATATTCGACACTGGGTTAATACGCTCTCGACGAGGTTTAAAAGCTTTTCGACCTGATTAAATATATTTTCTGAACTCAATATGTTGGGAATTTTGATATCTTCTACGAATATGTGAGACACCTTAATGTGACCTGGAGACGATCAATGTAAATTAACAACTTCAAGCTACTTTCATATGATCTACATTGACGTGACGTTAGACTTGTTAAGTTATTGATAGTACACGTAAAGCGTTTTGATGAAAGTCACGCAGTCCAGTAGGTAAAGTATCGCACTTGAGTTCAAGAGGTATGGTTCGATCCCTGCCCATTAGATTACCGATGTGAAACCACTTCTAACTTCAGCAATATTGTTGTGCTAGAAGATTTATGTAACGGGAATATATTTAATGACGGTGGCTAGCTAGCTTTTGTGTGTGTTGACTTGCTCGTTGGCGCAGTTTTTGAATGCGATTTGCTGTGTGGCAGTCTAGAATTTAAATTATTTCTTTCAAAAAAATATACAATTTGGCGGCCCGCATTATTGTGAGTGTGGATGTTTATTACTCTTTCACGTTGTAACCTCTGAATTTGGCTGCAATTTGGTACATTCAGCGATATATTACAGCCTGGAATAACACAGGCTTTACTTTCT
Source organism: Miltochrista miniata (assembly GCA_933228765.1). NCBI lineage: Eukaryota > Metazoa > Arthropoda > Insecta > Lepidoptera > Erebidae > Miltochrista > Miltochrista miniata. The sequence goes on along the minus strand of OW121766.1, from coordinate 7,445,796 downwards.
ATTCCTGTGTTAACTTTCAATGGCAAGCGGGAACGAGACCTAAATTTCACGAGGGCGGAGCTTCGGGCTCAATATAGTTTTATAATGTTACTTCGTAAGAGACAACCTTAGAGGACAGCACAGCAGAAATAGATAGTTCGTCACATGTACAAACGTCAATCAATAAATCCCCTGATTTTACCCGAACTGCCGAAGACAGGAGGGTAATGTTTTTCGAGATAATGTATGTATGTATGTATGTATGTATGTATAATTGTTTGTCACATCCTACAGCCTGAACGGCTTGACGGATTTTGACATGCGAGGTGTCATTTGATTCGTCGTGATTTTGTGAGTGACACCAGTTACATTAAAATTTCTAAAAAATGAAAATGGCTGACTTGGCTCTAAAATGAAAACGTTGATTTTTTTTCTTGCACGCTCTACAGACTTACCGGCTTGACGGATTTTATCATACGAGGTGTCATTTGATTCGTCGTGATTGTGTGAGTGACACCAGGTATATTAAAATTTTTGAAAAATAAAAGTGGCAGACTTTTGGCGCTAAAATGTAAAGTTTGATATTTTTTCTTATTCGCTCTACAGCCTGAACGGCTTAATGGATTTTTAAATACAATGTGTCATTTGATTCGTCGTGATTGTGTGCGTGACACCAGGTATACTAAAATTCATGGAAAATGAAAATGGCAGACTTTTGGAGTTATAATTATTTAACTGCGACGACCGTAAAACTACTGACCGATTTCGATTCGGTATTTATGTGTTTTCAAGGCTTTGGTCAGACTTAAATTCTAACATTTGTTTTATTGCAATCGGTTGAGTAGCACCAGAAATATGACCAAAAATATAATAATTAAGCTTGAATTTTGGTGATGTCCCTTCACTACACGAACGTTAATAACTCCACTACTAACATAACTAAAAAGTTTTAAAATACTTAATTACATATTTACAATACAAAAAACCCGACTGCCAAGTAAAAATAAAACAGAAAAGCAAAAAACAAGCTCTACATTTCTTTTGTGATTTTTTTAGCTACTTACTGTTTTACTTTGTCGGCAACATTTGCAGGCGGGAAAAAGCTATGGGAACATGTAGCTATTTTGTAAACCACCACTCGCTTAACATAGCTTTTTCCCGCCTGCAAATGTTGCCGACAAAGTAAAACAGTAAGTAGCTAAAGAAAAACACAAAAGAAATGTAGAGCTTGTTTTTTACTTTTCTGTTATATGTTTACTTGGCAGTCGGGTTTTTTGTATTCTAAATAGGTAATTAAGTTTATTTTTTTAGAAGATTTACAGCTTCTACATTATATATTATGACAACATAAATATCATTTTTGCTTTTATCATATTCAGAGATTCATATTTACAGATTGCATACGGAAAAAACATGTATATGAAAAGTTCAGTTTACATGAGTTATTATTCGTTTATTTTTCATCAGGCTCAGCAATAAATCTGGAGTTTGTTTTAATAGAGTTGGGATGCAAATACATATAAATGAAAATTGAGGAAATGAAAATTCGCTGTTTTACTCCGCGTACGATGTGATATATGGCCGATGTATGATGTTAAGTGTTGTAATAATTTTATTTTGATGTGACGGATGAGAATATAAATGGTTAATGGATTCCGTTCATATCGTGTCAACTTTCGTACTTGCAGTGTACTGCTATAGTGAACTGCTGTTTTAATTGAGTGATTGATCCATTAAACAAGGATTTTTGGAGAATCTAATCCTCAAAAGTAGTCTCTTTTTTTAATAGTCTAGTCTAAAGCATAATGTGGATTTAGCGCTATCCTTGAAGGATATTTCAGGCGCGATTTGCGAGACAATTCACCGCTATTTATGAAATCTACGAATCACAGTGTTTTAATTTTTTTTCTTTTAATCCCCTGGACACGAAACCACTTGCTAACTCTATCTCATATTGGCTGCTTTATCTTACATAGTTGAAATCCAAGGTCATTCTTCAACAAAGCAAAGGTTAAAAAGGTATCTCTTTAATAACATTGGGGTTATCCTTCCGAGGGCTTACCCGGGACTCTCAACCGTAGGCAAATGGGAAGGTCCATGTGGATAGGAGGTAGCAGCCGGTAGGAGTCCGGCATAGCATCCATGAGGATTACCACACATAAAAATAAAAAGTACATTTAACTTTATATATCGACCATCAACTAAAGGGTCACATTAATAATCTTTCTAATTTTGATAGAATATTATCTTTGAATTTCGCAATGTCTACAAGTCGACTTCTTTTTGAAACGATTTTGTCATATCCCTACTAATATTATAAAAGCGAAAGTAACTCTGTCTGTCTGTTTGTCTGTTACGTTTTCACGCCAAAACGGCTGGAGCGATTGAGATGAAATTTGGTATAGGGATAGTTCGAGGTCCTGGAAAGGACAGGCTACTTTTTAACTGATGTAGCGTAGGTACCTACTCGGTTAAATTAAACTAATGGAGTACTTAGCTAGCAAATTTTATTTACAAAAAAAAAACAAGGACGAACGAAGGTCGTGGGTGGTAAAGGCCCGTCAATTTTTGCTCCGGTAGCGGTACTTCCCGTGCGCGATGCGACGATAGCAGCTCCGCTGGTCGGCTACGTGGAAGGTCGTCGCTGGGGCTGGTGATGTGGAGCCGGGGACTGGACCGCGGTCCGTAAGTAGGTAGCGCAGGTTCCAAACCAAAATCTTGGACCCCAATCCGGGGCTAAAATTCCAATTTTGGTTAAACAGTCGACTAATAATATTATTATTATTATCACTGACAGGCAGATTACCAAGTTTGCAAAAGTAACTAAATTTGAATCCACAATTACGTGCGGACGTGGTTAGCACTTAGTATCGGGGCGCAGTACGTGCAACCGCTAAGTCACTTTTTCGCCGACTGAGATGGCCGCGCCCTAGGCTGCGGTCATTCAATGTCGCCCGCGCAGGTTTGTGACGTAAGAATCGTACGTTCTAGCAAGGAGGCAACGCGAACACAATAGAATCCGATGGCCCGGTACAGTCAAGGATATAAGTCAATGAAATAATTGCATTGGGTTTGATATTTTATTGTTTTTTAGTTTTAATATTTTTATTTAATTAGTATAGATTGTAAATACTGTTTGTACATAATATTTAGGCTATTTGAATTATTTTAGTGTAGATTTTGTTAGGTAAGTTTGTTACTATTATTAAATTATAAGGGTTTTTATAGATAATTAATTATTTTACACAAGGTAACGTGTATTTACGTTACACTGACTGCGCAAAAGGAGTTTTAAGATTTTGCCCTATAACGACTTCTATGTGGTCGAAGCAGAGGGGAACAGCTAGTATTCTATAAATAAGGGCAAACACCCACCAATCAGTAAGCTGATTGAACAAACTTAAAGTACGCACCGAAAATACACGTACTTTCTCGCACTCAATTTATACATTCAAGTTTAATAACGCAATCTCCGGGATACAGGGGAGCTTATTTCACGCATATGAAATGCATTAATTACCTTAAATTAACATACCGCTTTTCTTGATAAGATTAAACAAGATTGGTTGACGGTTTTATGTTATTTTCTGAGACAATGTAGGAATATTAATACAATTTTGGAAAGACGCACTTAACCATCAACGCTCGCCTCAAAGGGTCCGTTCACACAGACCGGCTCGGAGAGCATCGGCGTGCACTTTTCTTTTCACACAGACCGGATCGGATACGCTCGGAGTTGGTCGGAGAGGAGCCGCCGCCTATTTCACACAGACCGGCTGAAAGCGTATCGGATGCGCTCGCAGCCGGTCGGATGCATCGAGTGCATCGATTCGCTACAAAGGCAGTACCAGTATTCCAAGTTTTGTTTTCGGTGTTAACAGGTACTTTTCGGAACATGGTTTTAGAGAGCTCCGATCATGAAATGTATTAATTTTTCATCAGTCATGTTTTCGTATAAGTGCACACAACTGTTCTGTTTAAATTGTGCCATCAAAATGGCGGTCGGCGTGGGGAGGCGCGCACGCAATCGGAGCCGATCGACTGCGCGAGCGGGAAAGAGCACGCAATCGGAGCCGATCGCCTGCGCGAGCTAGAAAGAGCACGCAATTGGAGCCGATCGGCTGCGCGAGCGGAAAAGAGCATGAAATCGGAGCCGAACGGCTGCGCGGACGAGAAAAGTACGCGATCGGAGCCGGCCAGCTCCTCTTAGGGTCCGTTCACACAGACCGGCTCGGAGAGCAGAGCAGATTCTTATCACGTTGAAAACAGAGCTTTTATTATTTGAAGTAAGGTTTATTCTTGCACGTGCACTACTTTTGTCAGTAAGAATGCTTGAACGCGCTTGGTGTGAAATAATAAGAGGAGCTGACCGGCTCCGATCGCGTACTTTTCTCGTTCGCGCTGCCGTTCGGCTCCGATTTCCTGCTCTTTGTCGCTCGCGCAGCCGATCGGCTACAATTGCATGCTCTTTCTAGCTCGTACAGCCGATCGGCTCCGACTGCGTGCTCTTTCCTGCTCGCGCAGCCGATCGGCTCCGATTGCGTGCGCGCTGCCCCACGCCGACCGCCATTTCGATAGCACAATTTAAACAGAACAGTTGTGTGCACTTACACAAAAACGTGACTGATGAAAAATTTATATATTTCTTCATCGGAGCTATCTAAAACCATGTTCCGAAAAGCATCCGTTAACACCGAAAACAAAACTTGGAATACTGGTACTGCCTTTGTAGTTAATTGATGCACTCGATGAATCCGACCGGCTGCGAGCGCATCTGACCGGCTCCGAGCGCATCCGACCGGCTCCGAGCGCATCCGACCGGCTCCGAGCGCATCCGACCGGCTCCGAGCGCATCCGCTTTCAGCCGGTCTGTGTGTAATAGATGGCGGCTCCGCTCCGACCGACTCCGAGCGTATACGATCCGGTCTGTGTGAAAAGAAAAGTGCGCGCCGATGCTCTCCGAGTCGGTCTGTGTGAACGGACCCTTATTATTTCACACCAAGCGCGTTCAAGCATTCTCAATGACAAAAGCAGTGCACATGCAAAAATAAACCTTACTTCAAATAATAAAAACTCTGTTTTTAACGTGATAAGAATCTGTTATTTTTAAACTATCGCGGTTTCTAACACTCATACTTATAGAATTCGGGACTTCACGCGAAATACTATTTACCTACATTCACCGACATTTCGAGCACGTTGCAGCGCCCGTGCAAACATTCCTCTGCAAACACCAGGTGTCTACAAAGTGGATTGCAGCTGCGGTAGTTCCTACATAGGCCAAACCAAGCGGACCATCGCGGAAAGGGTCAAAGAACATATTGCAGCTGTGAAAAATAGTCAGTTAAATAAATCGGCAATAGCAGAACAACTTGATTCGGGCATTAATCACTGGATCGAACTTCACCAACCGAAAGTCCTCTCCACAGATCGCCATTATTATCCACGTATGGTGCGTGAAGCCATTGAAATCAGAAAACACAAAAATTTCAATAGGGATGATGGATATAAGCTCTCCGGGATGTGGAATTCAGTGATTAATAAACTTGAACGTAAAACTGTGCCAATTAAAACTGACGTAGTGAGTGTAGTGTGTCGCCGGCCTTATCCTTCGTTGTAATAACAACGGAGGGTAGTTCGACAAGAAATTACTTCGTGGTTTTTGTCGATCCTCGCATCAGTCCAACCGCGACCACGGGCGCTGCAACGTGCTCGAAACGTCGGTGAATGTAAGTAAATAGTATTTCGCGTGAAGTCCCGAATTCTATAAGTATGAGTGATAAGCATCAGCTCTCCTCTCCGAGCCGGTCTGTGTGAACGGACCCTAAAACTTTTGGAGAAACTTGTTTTTTTTAGGCCCAACTACATTTATATTATACTTTAGGTACTGAAAAGGATTTTTGGATATTTCAACCTTAAGAATAGGGGGTGGACGTTTAGCGAAGTAAGTTACGGGCAAAGTAGGGGGTTGTTGCTGGTAGAGAATAAAATGATCTTGCTGTGTGTCGAGCGCTATCATCGTTGTGTTATTGGTGTAAGTCTCGATTTATTAATAAATAATTGTGGACAATCTCACACAACGTCAGCTAGCCCAAATTATTAATAAGCTAATATAAGCTTCTGCCACGGGACCATGACGACTGAAAGATATTTTCTTTTCAATACAGCTAGACAACTCCTAGCGCAAACCATTACTCGATTTTCGTCATTATGTAGTATAACAAGCAGAAAGCATTGAAAGTGGAAGACGAAGAATTGCGCCTTTCGGCCAAAATTAGGAAAGGCCTATGTCCTGCATGGGACTCCGATAGTGCTGATTAGACTGACTGAATGATATGACGTTGGTAATTTTTTATACTAAAGGGAAATACAAAAGTTCAAAAACAATACTAATTAAATATTTATTTGCTGAAAGTTGTGTATCGTGGGCTTGTTATCAAAATTCAAAAAGGTCAGCTTGCTCAGCCCTTGCGTCACTGTTCGGATGGCGCAAGGAGGCGCTGGAGCGGGGCCAAGGGCCTGCGTCTCGAGAAATCGAGGCCCAGCGGACCCTGCTCCGCCAGGAAACCGTGGAGACATGGAAGGTGCGACTTGAGCAACCAAAGGGGGGATTCGCCACAATCGCGGCCGTCAGACCGGTCACGGATGAGTGGCTGGAGAGGAGACACGGTGCTCTCTCCTACCGGTTGACACAGATGCTTGCCGGGCACGGTAGCTACGGTAGGTATCTGTGGCTCTACACCGGGAAACCACGACCGATTGCGAGGAGTGCACGGCGTGGGCGTAACAGCGCCAGGTCCTCGTAGTGGGTCTGGACGTGGACACTCTCTCGCTCGAGACCATGGTGCGAGCCATGCTCTCCAGCGGGAGTAAGTGGGACTGCGCCGCCTCTTTCTGCGAGCAGGTCATGCTCGTGAAGGAGGCGGCGGGGCGGGTGCGGGAGAGAGCTCTCCCACCCGAGTTCCGCAGTCGGCGGCCTGGGCGCCGCCGACGTGTCTTCGCCGTAGACTATCGGCCTACATGTCCGAGGGCCTGAGGACGGCGAGAAGGCTGTTCACCATCCTTACAGAAGCAGGCCCATGACGGCAGCATAACGTGAGGAGTTCACGCACGCCCCCCATAGAAGCGGGATCACACCCGAAACCCCCTAAAGACGCGGAATAGCACCCGAACCACCACCTGGGCGAGGCCGCAGCGGCGGCCTAAGGTCCGTTGGGAGTCCTGGGACATCCTTCCGAGGGCTTCCCCGGGGCTACCAACCATAGGCTGTTGGGCGTTACGTGAGGTTTCTCAGTCGGTAGGAGTCCGGCATAACATCCACGACGATTTTCCCGCACGTTAAACAAAAAAAAACCTCAGCTTGCTCAAACTCGGCGAAGCAACTAAGCTCGGTACCGATAGGTATGTGTTATTCAAGATATTATACGAGATTGCCAGCGCTGCGTAATTTGAAAATTTCCTAAAGAAAATTTTCATATAAACACACAGTTGCCGAGATAGCTACTTGTACGGTAGGCGTTAATTCTTCCGCTGGAATATTTTCTTACTTTTTTATCTACATCTACACTAATATTATAAAGAGGAAAGATTTGTTTTTTTTATCTAATAAATAAAACCACAAGCTACTAGACCGACTTCCGCGGGTTTACTCGGGGCTCCCACCGGCATTAGGCATTAGGTACTCGTAGGATACGTGTGCTTTTTAGTCGGTAGGAGTCGGGCATAGCATTCATGTAGGATTTTACTCACGTAAAAAAAAACTGCTAGACCGATTTCAAAAATTCTTATGCTATTAGAAAGCTACATAATCATTGAGTAACATAGGTTATACTTTTATTCCCGTATTCCCATGGGAACAGAGGCGCGGTAATGACACGCGGGTGAAACCGCGTGACATACGCTAGTAACTAACAAATACAACAACAAAGAGCTTGTTTGTATTAAAGATATTTAATAAATTTTGTATTAGATACTTCTTACGACTGTATCTAGTTTTATATTAATGACGTGGTTACGAAAGTTTCTGAAAGACTGAAAATGTCGATTTAAAAAAAAGTGATAAAATCGGGCCTAAAAAGGCAACATTATAATTATTATGTTTCATAATCATGTCATAAAATGTTTCATTTCACTGCGCTTGTTGATGTTTCATTTCATTTCGATAGATCCCCGTATTTTTTTCGGAGTAGCTATATCAATATCATATTATGATTGGGTTCTGAAATGAATTGCAGATGATTCGTTTAATAATGTTACCATTTTACGGTGTCCTGGGACATCCTTCCGAGGGCTTACCCGGGGCTCCTAACCATAGGCAGTTGGGCGTTACGTGAGGTTTTTTAGTCGGTAGGAGTCTGGTATAGCATCCATGATAGATTTTCCCACACGTTAAAAAAAAAGAAATAAAAACCATTTTACGGTATCTAAAGTATTTCTTGTACAAATCTGGAAATGAATCAGATTATGAATGAAACGCGCTATGTTGCCTTTTTAGTCCCTCTGAGTCCGAGCTATCCTTATAGTACTCTGTAGGGTTGTCCGGGTGCAGCGCGACGGTTATGGTTAAATCTTAGTTTCTAAACTCCTCATAGGTGCTTTCCTGAATTTCATATACCTACTAATGTAAAAATTTATGAAAAAATGCGCGCATATTAACATTAAATTTGAAGACCAGTCAGAATGTGCTACAGACTGGCAAATTATTTCTATACGCTGTCAAACTATTTCGAATTTAGAATTACGGATTTGTGGCTTAGGCCTAGAGCGTGTTAGACCGTCTAGACTATAATCCAGATAGGAGACGGGGTTTAGCTAGACAGGGATCTTAGCGTAGGATGAGACCTAACCACGTTCTTAAAATAAGCGTGGGCAATGTGGGCATATGCAGGATAAGCGTAAGTTCCACGAGTTTGCACAAAGGAGGATAGTTTTAAGCAACCTGTTTTTTTTCCTGCGGTATAGACAAATCATTTCATAATTCGAACGAACCAATTTCGAACATACTTTTTTTTTCTGTTGAAGCTGTTCGCAGTTAGGCCATGAAAATTCATAAATGGATCAAACGTACCCAAAGCAAAATAAAAGGGCAACTAAGACTGTTGTAAGTTTTTTTCGTAAAAAATAACCTTGTTATCTACAGAAATACATTTAGAGATTACAGTATGACATGTTTTTTTCCAGAATAACTCAATTGTCTGTATACCATTGTACTGGCTCATTTCCTTTAGCAGGCGGAATAAATTGGATAACGTAGGCTCCATGTGTGAGCGAATGTACATTATTTTATTAGTGAAACACTACGTCAAAGGCAAAGATTATCCATAAATGATATTGTTACCGTAATAATGACAATAACAAATCTTCTTATGTACCACTAGCGGAAACCGTCTGCTCCGCCTGTGTGAAAGCGGTAATAAAATTGTGACTATAGAAATAAACAAGAAGCCTTGAGACGGACTCACCCGACTGCCCCTCTCTAAAACGTTTATTGTGAAAGTGAACGTTCAATCAGATTGACGTTGTCATTTTTGTTTTATTTCAAACTTTGAACCGATGATACACGTGACCTAGTGAGTGTGACGTAGTTTAATGCAGCAGGGCAGCAGAGTCGCAGACTACAGACACAAAAAGTCTCGCCATAAGCCCCTCTGCAATCTAGTTTATAGAGTGGGGCTAAAACGTAATTTCAAGTTATCGCATATATAAAGGAGGCAAATGGTAAGATCAGAAGAAAAAGAAAAGAAAATGTATACTCAACTTTAAAAAAAAGTCTGTGTCTATGGCATATGGTCCCCACACGGTGACCACAGAGGATCGCATCCGTATGGGAGAAGAATAAGCAATAAATATACTATGAATAAGTGAACTGCTGACTTTTCTCAATACCGGAGGAGGTTGCTTCAGATTTTCAGCAAAGTGAGGAATGAAGTGTCATCACCGCAGATAAACAACATTATTACTTAGACAAGCGGACAAAAATAACTCCATAACACAATATAAGCAACCAAGATCGACTTTATGAAGAAAATAATTGTATTGTTCATCTTTTCCTTTGCGTAGGAGTACTCGAAAAAAAAAACAAACTACGTTATAGAGACATTGTTGTTATTACATTATTCTGAGAGTATACCTAAGGCCAGACAGAGGGGTATACGCAAGTATACGCGTCTCGGTAAACAAGCTTAGTATTGGATCCATTTTGGTAGAAAAAGGGAAAGGAATAAGAAAATTGTGTTCCTGCCACGGTTGACGTTAGGCAGACGACGAGAGTGATTCGATTGTTTATGGTGTTCCATTTTTGAATATTTAAAGGTTCTTTATGTTTTTAGTTTTCGTTGAATCATAATTTATGTTATAGAAAATGCGAGTATTTACCTACATACTGTAACTATTATCTATTATTATCTTTGATAGAATTCGAATCTATTGAATAAAGAAATTTTACGGCTTTCTAAATTATTACACTTTTTTATTTGGTATAGGTACACATAATAATAGGCAAGGCTCGTAGTATTACGTCTACATTTTCTTCATTTGAATTTTTTATCCTACGTAATAAATACGTGGTGCTCAGATTTCATTACAATATACTGGGTAATTTATCAAATACTTTTTCTCTAATAATAAGTATTAAAGTCGAGACAAACAGTCTTAAACTAAAATAATTATGAAGTGTTCACCGAAAATCTTGAACACGTAATCTAGGATTTATTATCGTGTGGAAATCCACATGGATGTCATGTCGGACTTCTACCGATTAAGACCACATGGTGCCTTGCCTTGCCATCTGTCTAAGGCCAGGAGTCCCGGGTAAGCCCTCGGAAGGATAACTTCAGGGGTCCCGACACAGAATTTGTCCACCATCGCGAACTCTTCCTATAGGTTTGGGCTCTATCCCACTTCCAAGGGGGTTCGGGTTTTATCCCGCTTCTTTGGGGGGAGGATATACTCCTATATTATTCCACTTCTATGAAGGGTGACGAGACACACCATCCCGTCTTGGCTTGCTTCTGTAAAAACGGCGATCAGTCATCCCGTTTTTACTGGGTCGGCAGCGCGAGTGTAGCGCCTCTGGTGTTGCAAACGTTCATAGGCTAAGGTGACCACCGGTACATCTGGTGGGCTGTATGCTTGTCTTTTTTTTTTTATACTACTTAGGTGGCAGACAAGCTTACGGCCCACCGGAAGGTTGGTAACCGTAGCCTATGGACGTTTGCAACACCAGAGGCGCTACACACGCGCTGCCGACCTGGGCGCAGGTTGTGACGACCCACAGTTGAAATTTTTCAAGCCGCCCGTAAGGCCTTCAACTTGGCTTAACGACTGTCATTTTACTGACAACCGGGACCAACGGCTTAACGTGCCTTCCGAAGCACGGAAACGCTCGTAAATAAATGTCACAAAGTGGTCCACGTGGTGGTCACCCATCCATATCCGGCCATAGTAAATGTTGCTTACTGCAGTGATCGTTTACAGAACACTGAGTCCGCGGGGCCACGAGCGCTTCAACAACTTCAACTTGTCTGCTACCTTAGTGGTATAAAAAAAATATAATCTAGGTATAATAACACATTTTACCCCAAATCGTATGTTACAGGTCTAAGATTTCCCGAAAGTGTTTAATTTTTTTTTTAAGTCATCTAAAGCGAGCTAATATAAGCTTTTCTGTTACCGGGGACACTTGTATTCATTACCCTTGAGACGCGTTGGCTGTACCGTAGATGGGTACAATCACGTGCACAAGTGTTATATGAAAAGATCTTTTATTTCCTTTGTGAGACGGTGTTTTGTATGCAGAGTACTGATTTGGGAATTCATCTCGGAAAAGTTTATAACTAGCTGAGATTTTATCTACCGTAGTTTTTATCGTCAATTTATTAGGAAGATTACAATTTTGTTTAGATATTTCTTTGATATTGTCACTGGGATTGCAATATAATCAATATTACGATTTATATAGTATGCCAAAGATTAATAACTTGATCTGCTTTTGGGACTTTTAAGCGGTTAACCCTTCATATTACTAAATCGATTTTCTGCGTCCTGCCTGTCAAGTATAACTTTTTAGGAAACCAGCACGACTTAATACATTTTCAATCACTACCACAGTTTATTATACTCGCGCGCTGCTGGATATGAGCGGTTAATATATTTTGTAAAGATGAATGTCATTTAAGCAACTCTTTTGAAATTATCTTCTGAGAATGAATAGCCTTATTAAGCTTACTGTCTATGAAATTAGGTCCCATTTCCAAAATTACCAGAAACGTGCGTTGAATACATACTTTGTATCGAAAGGGATTTCGCGACGCACTATAATATTAAGTCACCTCGGGACAACAACAAATGCAATCCTGTCAAAACGTCGAGAGGAACAAAAAGGTACTTAAAAACCTTTAATATTATAGTGCCGCGCGAAATTTCCTTCGACACAAAACATACACGTTTATTTATATCAAGATTAGTTTTGCATTGAGTAAATACCTCTAATATTGCAACTTAATTTTTTACTTAACTTAAAACTTAACTTAATTAATTATAACTACTGCATTGTTTGAAGAATGAAAACCAAAATGAGCGATTAAAACACACTTGACCAATTTAAACTTTCTTTACGTTTGACGAATTGGGTAATAAATCAAAACAATTTTGGGTACTATTATTTAAAGCGTGGTTGTCCTACTAAAGAACACGACATTAATATTCAAAGACATTTTTTGCGTTGCTTGTATATTCAAACAATAAAGCAAAGCAAAACATATTTTTTCTCTACAAACATCAAACGTTTTTCCCTGTATATTCAAAGCTACTTCTTTAATTCATTTCTGTACGGAAGACAAAAAAAATCTCTTAATAGTAGATTGTATAACAAGGGGGCAATATAGTATTTTTACGGCGAGGGCGCTACTTTGAATCACGAGCGAAGCGAAGGATTCTAGAATAGAGTAATATACTCTACTTTTCATTCCCTTTCTATGAGAAAAAATAAGTTTTGTACGACGTAGTTACCTTCTATAGTTATTGTTCCAGGAGTTCATGGATTGTCACTTTCATAACTTGACGTAGAACTATTTGCATATATTTGCAGAATACAATAAAATATGTTTACCTACATACTGATTACAAGGACATTAATAATAACGAACACGAACAGATAAATGGCGCTCTTTAGTTTTTTTTAGTTAACTCAGGACACCGCGCTGTGCAGCCAACATTTACCAGCCAGTAATTCATACAATTTGCGTTTGATTTCTATGAAATTTTCAAGTTCCAAATTCAAATCACTTTGGCGCCCACTGAAAAGCTCTTAACAGAAAAGAGCTATTTTGCGCCCCGATATCGTGGTGCAAAGTGATTATTTTCGAATAGAAGGAATGAAAAGTATTTTTACTATTCCAAATTCGAATATTACGACATCAAAAACGCGCAACTGGCGCTGCAAATGGCAGTTTTCCTCGACTGTACATCTGGCAACTAAGATAGTGCTAAAAAGAAGTCGGAAAACACTCTTAAGAAAGAAGTTGCGTTCGAGGCGATTGAGCTCAAGTGTATCTCGAACCCCATGGTGTCGACAGGCAGGAATAATAATTGAAATCGTCGTGTTAATTTTTAGATGTTGTTGTTTAATTTAAAGTTGTTCCATTTTGAGCTTAGTAAAGCGCGCGGATCAGAGCTATTTTATTCTACGCCTCGCTTTTGTGTGACTTTATTTTACTTTAGTAGAATTATTGTGCGATCTTCTAGAGAATTTGAGTGTTACTTTTTAAGTTTAATGCTAGAAAATCTTGGCTTTAGACGTTAAATAAAAATGGGCACTTTGTTAAATAACACTGGGTTTGTTTCGGTATCGCTATTTCGTGTTGTGCTGTTATCTACTGAGGGTAGGCAGGTATCAAACCTGCATTGTTGACGGGCAGACATAATAATTGAAAATGTCGTGTTCATTAGGGTTTCGTAGCCAAATGGCAAAAACGGAACCCTTATAGATTCGTCATGTCTGTCTGTCTGTCTGTCTGTCTGTCTGTCTGTCTGTCTGTCTGTCTGTCTGTCTGTCTGTTTGTCCGTCCGTGTGTCACAGCCATTTTTCTCCGAAACTATAAGGCCTATGCCTTTGAAACTTGGTAACTAGATGTATTCTGTGAACCGCATTAAGATTCTCATATAAAACTAGAAAAAAAGTAGTAAATTTCGGGGGTCCCCATACTCAGAACTGAAACTCAAAATTTTGATTTTCATCAAACCCAAACGTGTGGGGTATCTATAGATAGGTCTTCAAAAATGCTATTGAGGTTCCTAACATCATTTTTTTCTAAAAAGAATAGTTTGCGCAAGAGACACTTCCAAAGTGGAAAAATGTGTGTCCCCCCCCTCTAACTTCTAAACTAAGAGAATGATAAATCTAAAAAAAATATATGATGTACATTGCCATAAAAACTACCAACGAAAATTAGTTCGAACGAGATAGAGCTGCTAGTTTTTTTTTAATACGTCATAAACCGCAATTTTCAGTTAGAAATATCACTACCACTGCGAACGTGTTAAAAAATCAATCAATGTCACAACGAACTATAAGAACTTTTATATTATGTTACTTGCTGCTACGAAACCCTTCATGGGCGAGTCCAACTCGCACTTGGCCGGTTTATTTTTAGATGTTGTCGTTTAATTTAAAGTTGTTCCATTTTGAGCTTAGTAAAGCGCGCGGATCAGAGCTATTTTATTCTACGCCTCGCTTTTGTGTGATTTTATTTTACTTCAGTAGAATTACTGTGCGATCTTCTAGAGAATTTGAGTAAGTACAACTTTTTAAGTTTAATACTAGAAAATCTTGGCTTTAGACGTTAAATAAAAATGGGCACTTTGTTAAATAACACTGGCTTTGTTTCCGTATCGCTATTTCGTGTTGTGCTGTTATCTACTGAGGGTAGGCACTAGGCAGGTATCAAACCTGCATTGTTGACGGACAGACATAATAATTGAAAATGTCGTGTTAGTTTTTAGTTGTTGTCGTTTAATTTAAAGAATTTAAAGGTGTTCCATTTTGAGCTTAGTAAAGCGCACGGATCAGAGCTATTTTATTCTACGCCTCGCTTGTGTGATTTTATTTTACTTTAGTAGAATTATTGTGCGATCTTCTAGAGAATTTGAGTATAATTTTTTAAGTTTAATGCTAGAAAAATCTTGGCTTTAGACGTTGAGTAAATGGGCACTTAGCTATAGAAGGCTGGGATTGTTTCAAAAATTCTATTTTGTGTTGTATTATTGTTGTATTAATGGTAGGAAGTCATCATCGACCAACAGGTAGAGAAGATTTTTTCAGTAGAATCGTTTCACTGGCTCAGAGGAAAAGCGTGAAAGACAGAAATAAATACTATAGAGTTATATTAGTTAAGAAGTGGAGATTTAATTAGGTAGGTACAATACAAATTGTAAGTAACTACGACATTACTGTTCTTATACCTACCTAGCACGAAGGTTTTAATGAATAAAGGATGACTCACGCTAGACCGTGCCGGGTCCGAGCCGAGGCGGGACCGAGTTGATTCCGAGCGTTGCCGTGGCAACCGAGTGACGGCCAAGCAACGAACAACGCTCGGAAACAACTCGGTCCCGCCTCGGCTCGGGCACGGCCCGTTGCATGAATACAGTGCCGCCGAGCTTCGCTTCGAGCAGTTTCTGTTCGAGCTTCGCGAACAGAAACTGCTCGGTGAGCGTGCTTCGGCCGACACACGGCTCGGACCCGGCACCAGAGTTACTATGCCGGCACGGTCTCGTGTGACTCATCCTGTTTCAGACACAGAACCGGCTTGGTGACCGAGCTACGGCCAACACTCGACTGGGACCCGGCACGGTGTAGCGTGAGTCATACTTAAAGTGGTTTTTTCATTTATTGTTTAAAAAAAATACATATCTATACTTATAATAAATCTGTAGAAGTGAAAAATCTGTACATTCAAAATATCAAAAAAATAAATAGCAGGGGGTGTTACTAGACCGACACCGAACCCAAAAATGTGATTAAAAATTTTTTTGTCTGTCTGTCTGTCTGTCTGTCTGTCTGTCTGTTTGTTCAGGCATCACGCAAAAACTACCGGTTCGATTACGATGAAACTTAGTATAATTATTCTTTAATAGCCTGGGCACCACACTGGGTACTTTTTATTCCGGAAAAGCATATAGAATTCAAAGCAAACTTAATTTTGCGGTTCGATCCCTAGACCCAAAGTTATTATCAATTATTGCTTAAACGGTTAATGATACGATGATGAAACTAAGCATGAGCGTTGTTTCTTACAATTTGAAAAAAGTAATTTTAACATTTTTGCAAATTCCACCTCCAAAGGTATAAAAAAGGAGGGTAAAGTTTGTATGGGATAGCGAGATTCCTTGGTCCGATCTACTTAAAATTTGGCATATAGCATTATTATCACAATTTATTGAAGACGTGTTTCGTATTTTATTGAAATTTATGCTATAACGAGCTAAAAAGGGAATGTAAATTATTTTGGGGTCGATTTTCTCCGGAGTTGATATCAATACTCCTTAAATACTCTTATTTTATTCTTAAATTACTTTTTATTTTGACACATAATTTGTGAAAGTGTTGTCATTTATGTTAGGGATATGGTTTTACTTCAGACTTCAAAGAGATGATTTTACAGGCAAGTTAAATAAAAAGCGCAATTTTGATATAATATTAACCAAATATGCTATACGGAAGTTTTGTGTGACAAAAATACATTTGTGAGAAGAAAAGCTAAGATGGCTTGACAGAAAAATGAAAGACCACGCTTCAGGTAGTATCCACTGGTCAATAAAATAACACCGCATGTTACCAGACAAATATTGTCAGCAGACTGATCATGGAAGGCATGAACTTTATTCTAAGACTGACTGCATTCTGTCAGGAAACAGACACACTAAGTCTTTGTAAAATACGGGAATGGCCTCTACGAAGACTACATGCGACAGGACTGAAAAGAGCCATTACAATGAACATAATCTCAGGCTCAGCTGATGAAATTTACATTGTTATTACGTTACCAGGTACGATGTCAATTGCTTAGAAGAGAAGTTGTGTCAAGTAGTAGTTTAGCCATTGAATTAAGAAATGTATTTAATAAATAAATTTACTTGGCTCATATTTTATGCATTATGAATTTGACGATGTATTTTTGTTGCCGGCATAACAACAAATCTATCTATATAAAAATCCATACCACTTTTCGTTGTAATTTTATAACTCAAGAACGAGCTCACCTATCCAAACCAAATGTCTAGGCTTTGTTTGGACTATTTAGTTGATGGTTTATGTGAAGTTTGCACAAAATCGGTCGAGCGGTGCTTCATTCATCACGCAAACGAAGTTGCGCGGGTCAGCTAGTTTAAAATATTTCTTAGGTAACAGCATTAAAAAACCACAGATGTTTGGACCAAAACGTGAAATTATGACGCGTTGAGTGTTTTTGATTCTATTAGATATCACAATATCTAGGGTCCTCATTATCGTCCAAACGCTAAGGCACATAATCATGAGAACTCATACTATCCCAGTATCCAGTAACCAGCTCATTATCATTATACTGATACTAGAAAACAGCTCAAGTAGAACATAACATTTTGTATACATCGTATAATTTCGTTCAAAGATTCAAGTACAGGACTTGAAATATATGCCGTAATAAAGGTACAAGCATGTACTTGTCATGCCAAGAACATGATATTAAAGAAACCTCTCGTTAGACCTGACCCAAATACATACACACTTGGAACAAAGTTTGAACATTTTGAGTCGAGTTACTTCGTCAAGTGGGTGGCTAGCGGAAAATGTCTTACAGATCAGGACAAAAATAATTGGACACCTTTTTTTTTGTAAGCAACAACTCTATGATACCGTTGGAGAATAGTGGGTAGGTCTTGTTTTCCTGGTCATTTCTCTCGTTTTTCTTTCTTTATTTAGGGACTTTCTTTTTTTTAAGAATTGAACCTGGTCAGATGATGCCTACTGAAAATCCCATCCCCGACCATACCCGGCGCGTAAAGGTTACCAATACACTCGTAATTTCTTATACTGCGTAATTTTTTAAAATCTTGATATTTTTCTATTTATGTTGACATTTCTGTTTATTGTTTGTTTTTATTTTTTTAATTGGTCCCAATTAAAAAATATTAAAATAATAAAATATTAAAAAATATTTTTTTTTTAAATTAAAAAAATTTGCAATTTGAGAATTGGTATGTTTTTATGGCATTTATTATTTAAATTTTGGTTTTTGATAGTCGTCTACTTTTGTTGATTGTTATGATTTTGTTGGAATTAATTTAGAAATTTGCAATGTATACTTACTTTTAAATTTATTTGAAGTTTATTTAATCTTTTGTTTGTTACTGGTCACCTATTTGCTATTCTACACAAATTATTTTGTTATCCCTCCGGCACGTTACGTCTTATTCCCGGAATGTCCAGTCGGTTCATTACGTCTATTTCCCTAAATGTCCATTTCCCTGATAGTCCATTTCCCTGAATTTCCACTTCCCCGATAGTCCACTTCCCTGAACGTTCATTCCCTGATAGTCCAATTCCCTGAACGTCCAAATCCATTTCCAATTATGAATTATGAACTTCACTCTTTACTTAGTTAAATAAGTAGGTAAGGAAAAATATTTATGAACATTTTTTTCAAAATTTTGTTTTTCAATTTTCATTCTTACATGCGGAAGTACCACATGTAAAAGGAGGATTGTATTAATAATAGATTGATATGGTTATGGGAACTCAACAAGTGTACCAAATATCATATGAATTTGTTTATCGACCTGAAAGTAGTTAAAAACTATTGTCAATTGACGAGTATACGCGTTTCTTTGCATTCTTATTGAAATTATAAGCTTTCATGTTTGAAAATGTACTTTAAAGTAATTATTTCACATCAAAGTTTAATGCTATTTAAATTTATAATAAAGTAGATACGAGTTATAGCAGTTCAAATATGCAAACTAGAAACCAAGAAGTTCGTTTAAACTGTCAAGCTATCAACTCGTACGTAATTTAATTTAAAATATCTTCCGAGCATTCATTTTATGTACAGGATAAGTTAAAGAGAGTGATATTAAAAGTGGTTCTTTCTACCTTTAAAGACTTCAAATGTATTAAACGAGTCAAAACTTTAATAAAAAGTTCAATTTAGGTACTTTTTTTTAACGTAAGGAAAATCACAAAACAAACGTATCCTACCTAAAAGTCTACGTTCGGGAGCCACGGGTAAGCCCTCGGAGATACCCCAAGACTGATTTAGGTACTTCAAGAAAATAATGATGTAGAAACTTGCTACAAACCGAAAAATTCAAATTGGAATAGTCTTTCAAAGATTAATTTGATGTTATAGTAAGCCAAGTGTGTGACTTTTTTTTTGGACTGAAGTGTACCGATAAGTATATAGAAAAGTATTTCACTCGAAACCGATAGGAAATTCGATTTATATTTCGGATGCTGAGATGAAAATCTATTTCTATCTTCCACGTAAACTATATAAAGTATGCTTAAAGATGACGTAATGGGATCCATTAAATTTTTGTGATGTACGAGAAACTTTGGATTTTAGACAAAATGTTCGACCTACTTGCTGTTTCTTCTTATTTATTTTTAAGTCAACAATAAGAGTTAATCATTGACACGATAGAAGAAGTTGTGGTAGGTAAAAACTTCCTATTTGATGTAATAATGGTATCTATTAAAATTAAATGATTTATTGCAATAATGCGTTCCCGTAGACATCGCAGAAATATCAAAATGTGTTTAATAGGTAATAAGTGTAATCTCACCCAATCTGGGTGTATTAACGAAGCCAGGAAGGTATAATAAACCAATACGATGTTACCGGCATTATTATATTGACGAATGGTTAATTTTTCCGAAACCCATAAATAAAAACGTTCTGAAAATACGTGGCGCGCAAAGAGCTCAAGAAAACACTTAATATGCTTTAGGAAAGACCACGTATTCATTTAGAACTCATAGTTAGTTAGTTAGATTATTGGACATGTAAATGTAGAGTATTATGATTGGTTGATAACACTCTCCATTCAGTAAAACCATAGACAAATTAAAGCTAAACATCTGCATCATAACTCAAAGTGTGGCTACACTAAACACTCCCTGCTAATATTTTGCAAGCGGCATGGCTGCAGTGCGGTGTCTCAAGATCACTATACATAGCATAATTCAAAGTGTGGCTACACTAAACACTACCCTGCTAATATTTTGCAAGCGGCATGGCTGCAGTGCGGTGTCTCAAGATCACTATACATAGCATAATTCAAAGTGTGGCTACACTAAACACTACCCTGCTAATATTTTGCAAGCGGCATGGCTGCAGTGCGGTGTCTCAAGATCACTATACATAGCATAATTCAAAGTGTGGCTACACTAAACACTACCCTGCTAATATTTTGCAAGCGGCATGGCTGCAGTGCGGTGTCTCAAGATACAACACCAAACCGAAGCTGCGGAGAGGAGCTTTAATTTGTATCAAATATACTTCCTTGATTTCGAAGACAAATTTCTTCGTGTTTAAATTCAATTTATCCGTTGACGCATTCCGTAATTCTTTTGAGCCAATAGAAAGGGAAATTTTACATGTGCTCCGTAGATTATATCAATGAGATACAACACATAAGGATCTTATTAGATAGGTGCTTGAATGATAAAATATTTCAATTTTTTTTCTAATTCTGTCAGACACACGGAATGCCAAGCGCAGGGATGAAATTGATGTAGCATCGAAATAAAATTGAATTAGCTTCGGGAGTAAAGGAATATTTTGTAAGTACACGTGTTTGTTCGAAATAGGACTTTGTTGTACTGAATTTAAGATTAGTATTGAGGTTATATAGTAATTATTAAGATCTACACCTAGATTAAAACCAGACTTTTGGTCAGGGTTAAGTTTATTCTTTCTGGTGGTAACAATTTCTTTTTATTAACACCTGTATTATCTATGTGATGGAATCTAAGGTGACTAATTTAACCATCTTCAAGGGTCTGCATGAAAATTGGCATATATGAAGTTCTAATGACAATACAATAATATGGCACTGTCGAACTGATCTGATGATGGAGCCGGAACATATGCACTTCATGATGGAACGTCGGGAAATAGTTGTGTTTGGATTTGTTAGAAAAGTCTTGTAATGAATCTCGATTAGGTTTAAAGATTATAAAACGTGTTTTTCTTAAGTGCTTTTCAAACATTTTATAAAAACGTGATATTTTATAAATAAGCTAATAAATAAATGAAATGAAATGAAATGAAAAGTTTTATTGAACAAAACATTCATCGTCTTCTTAAGTCAACATCGTTTTTAAACACTTTTTTATTTGTAATCGGTACCTATACATGCAAGAAAGAGTTTTACACCCCATTGAAAGAAACCAGGATTATAGTAAAAGGTAAATCTTTACATACGAAGGGGAAGCGAGTAATGGCCCGGATGGTTCCAGCCAGAATTGTTTGCACATTTTCAGAGTGGCATTGAATTAATCACCATAGTACTACATAATAATATAAAGAAATATCATCACGCCTGTATCTCATCGGGGTAGACAGATAACATGGCTTTCCAAATGCCACGATCCTCGCCTCCAATTTACTCTTCTTCTACTTTCTTACATGTTTTCTAATACGCTCGCCGGTTAGACGTATTCTTGACTTGACCTTTTTCCAATAGACCGCTAGTGGATGAAAACCGTTGGAGTTCAAGAGCTTATGCGAGAGAGCGTTTGTAGCCGTTGGTTCTTGAGCTCTTTTTAAGTTTTAGCACATCAAAATCACACCACCATTTACTTGATGGAAATCCGGTCCAATGTTCCAAGATTGCGATTAATATTTTGTGATGTATTTGCCAGGAATACTGGGACATTCTACCGAGGCCTGGGGCGGCCAGTTCTAGACCGATACCATGTAGTATTCCTATTCCCAACCCAGTTGAGGTTGGCTTTTCGGTCGAACTGCGATTCAGATAAACTTCTATATTTCTTATTCATTTACTTTAAAAAAATATTATAATACTAGCGGACGTTCCCGTGGGAATATGGGAATAAAATATAGCCTATGTTCACCGGGGATAGTGTAGCTTCCTATCGGTAAAATATTTTTTCAAATCGGTTCAGTAGTTTCGGAGCCTATTCGATGCAAACAAACAATCAAATCTGTCCTCTTTATAATTTTAGTTTAGATGAAAGAGTGCAATATTATTTGGTCCGTGGCCAGAACAAAATTTAATCACTTTGACGTTGTGGAGAATTAAATTTTCGTGTTTCAATGTTTTATACCTGTCAGAAGATACTATTAAGTAAGTTTGAAAACTTTCTCTTGAAATCTTCAAATGTTGCAAATTATGAACATCAAAAGTTGTAGTTCAACATTAATTGAATTTTATAATGAAACTGTAGGTAATGGAATCAATTTTATTCTGTACTTTGAATGTATTCTAAACTAGTAGCTGTTAGTAAATCGATACTGATGCCAAGTAAACCGAAAAAAAAAACATTGTATATTCGAGAAAATATTTGATTCGACCCATGAATCAATCCCAGAACCTTCAGGACCAGTCACACTATAAATAAAATAAATAAATAAATATTCACGGACATCTCACACAACGCTATCTGATCCCAAAGTAAGCTAGGAATAACCTGCTTGTGTTATGGGTATCAGACCACGGATATTAATACTTATATACTTTTAAATGCATACATATTATACATAGAAACACACATTGAGACAAACATTTATGGGTCACACAAATATTTGTCTCCGGTGGGAATCGAACCCACGACCTCCAGCGCCGCAGGCGGTATCACTACCGACTGCGCCACAGAGGCAGTCAAAAAACTATCCGACTACTGCAGCACTAGATCCACGAGGTAGTCATTGTTTTCAATGACGTGCAATTCTAGTACATATTTACAATGTATATGTATTTGTTAGTGCATGCACGAACGTGACAGTAGGTAGTATATATCGAATGTCAGACAAACGTCTCCCAAGAGTATGCATGTTGATGCAACAAAGGACAGATGGCGCTTCAGGGACTCTTCAGCGAGACACTGGAAACCTCGTTGCTTTTGAACGTAGTTTATGCAATACTTTTAACGAAACTATTGCAATAAAATTTAAAAAAGTACACTTTGCATATAAATATACTTAATTTTAATTAATGCCATATTATTTTTTTAGCAGACAGTTTTCATCAATTTGCGCGAAATTGTTGTTTATAGTCATAGGAGATCTTAAATTCGCAACGACGATATGCAGTTGTTAGTGCATGCACGAACGTGACAGTAGGTAGTATATATCGAATGTCAGACAAACGTCTCCCAAGAGTGTGCATGTCGATGCAACAAAGGACAGATGGCGCTTCAGGGACTCTTCAGCGTGACACTGGAAACCTCTTTGTTTTTGAATGTGGTTTATGCGTTTTGTGAACGAATGTACGAGTGTGACGTTGAGGGTACAGAATTTTGTTTTTTGTTTTGTTTCGTTTATAAAGTGAACCTAAAAGACGAATAAGAATTATCTTTTTTGTGAAAATAAACCTTGCATAGCTTTATGGAAAGATATCTAAATTAACGGCAGCAAAATCGCGGGCAAAATCACTATAATATCATTGCCAAATTTGTAAAATGAATGTATACGTCCGTGATGGGTGGGTCAAGCACACCGCTCTCATTTGCTGCCAAGCAGTCTTGAAGATGCCTCATGTGACGGCTAAAGTTACTAACAAGCTGGAAGGTAATGTATCTATTATACTATCTCTCCTCGGGATCATGACAAATGCAACCCTGTCGAAACAACAAGGAACAAAGAGATACATAAACATATGATATCAAATCAATTGCAAGAAACCCTCAAGATTATAAGCTGAAGATAACACAACCTCCAAAACTGTGTAAACCAATATAAACAAGACAAGAAGCTGTTTTAATATAAAACAAACGCATCAAGTACGCTGAACCAGGCACTGATAGGACGGCAAATTACACCTCAACAGTCTCGACAGAAACTGTTGTAATCACAAACAATTTGAGAAAGAGGAAGATTGCTGCGATTCGCAATATCGTGGAGTGTGGTTTAAGTGAGTGGAGGCGAGCGGTGTAATGATTACTGAGATTATTACTGATGCAGATTTCTTTTACATTATTATTAATATTTTTTTTAACTGATGGTCTCAGCTATAACCACGCACAAAATCAGTTTTTTATGGGAACGTATTCCAAACGTATAAAGTGAGTGATGGCATAAAATGATTTTGTTTTGAATTTAGATAGTCTATTTTCAGTTCCGTCATTTTAAATTTAGACAGTCTTGGGAATACTTTTTCTTGGTTTACCATGGGTTTAAGGGTGTGTGTCGTTTCCACCCGTTCCCGTTTCAACCCGAAAACTTATCATTAAAAATGACGATTATTTATGTTCCCGATTCCACCCGTTTCTTTAATAAAGTACAGTCAAGTCTAACTACCGAAAATATTATTTCCAAGTGAGTGGAAGGCAAACGACAAAACAATAAAAAAATAACCGCGAAGGCTAAGACGGGAGCTCCGCTCCGTTGCGCTCCCGTCTTTGCTTTCTAACCTAACCTATCGCGTCGAGTCGAGTCGAGGTGTTAACCATAATAAGTGAATGGTTAACACCCCGACTCGGAGTACCCCGACTCGGATAGGTAAGAATTTTCGTTATTTTTTACTTAGTTGATTTTTGTTAATTTGAGAGAGAGTTGTTGATTTTTACAAATTGGGTACCTAGTTTAAACTGAAGGAAACCAATGATTTCTGTGATACAAAATTAGAATTATAACGAACTAAAGTACTGTGATTTATCTTTTATATTTCAAATAAAAAATGATTAACCAATAAATTATTTATTATTTAAGTTCCTGACTGTACCTACTGGCAAAAACGATTCAGGTGGAAACGGGAACGGGTGGAAACGCCACTCACCAACCCCATGAGTATTATTATTAGTTTTTTAATTCGACAGTGATTTTTTCTAGTTTGGTGATATTTTTGTGTTCATCCTCTTTATTGATGAAGTGGTCATTGTGGTAGTATGTGATGTGTTTTTTTTTAACGTTCTATGGCCAGTAGGTCATATAAAAATATTATTTGTTGTTATAGCGGCATCAGTCTAGCTATCAGGGTTCACGAAATGCAGCCTAGTGACAGCCATACAGTTAGATGGAAAGCAAAGTTTCAGCAATAGGGTAGGTACCGTTTTTACTCTTTGGTCACGAAACCATAAAAAAATTAAAAAATCATAATGAGTTCATATACATGTATAACATGTTCGTACTTTATCGACTTATTAGTAGAATGTGTACATTGGTATCGATTTCTCATAAATTTGTTAGAAGATACGTCTCAAGTTCTATTAACTTCTACCATACAATGTAAAGAAGGTTATGAGAAAAAGGACGAAGAAAAGCAACTTTGTAAAACGTGTTTAGGTACAAAATTATTCTGTTTTTGAATTACATGTAGACCCTGTTCTAGCGAATTCATACTTACACACAAGTCGTCTTTAGAAGCAGATCGACAGCAGTCACTTTCACAACAAGGACTAAATCAAGTACAGTAACTACGCGCAGTATTTTACTAATAGGTATTTTTATTAATACGAAAGTTTGTGAGTAGATGTGTGGAAGTGTCTTGTTGGGAGTCCTGGGACATCCTTCCGAGGGCTAACCCGGGGCTTCCATATGAAGCGGAAACGGGAACATATTTCCACGTTTACTTATAATTCAGACTAAGTTGGATGCAACTGAACTAGACGAATGCGGGTATCTCATTCGGTGTGTATTGAAGAACCCCTTAGAATTGGTAATTATGTGCTATACAAAGGTTAACACAACTGTTTTACTTAGATGCCATCTGCGCGGCTCCACATAGACCTTGATTTTTTAACCGATCTCTCTTTCCATGGAAACTTATTCCCAGCTTTGTGTGTTCCAGACTATCTATCCTTATATTAATTTCAGCCAGATCCCTTCAGCCCGTAGAGCGTTAAAGAGTAACAAACATCCCGACATCTACACATCCACAGTAAGAACTTGGATACATAATAAACGATTTTAGTCTAGTCAATAAATGTGGAGGTTGTTTAACCGTTTACGCACTATGGTCGGCCGGTCCAGACAAAATCTATGCAGGTGGGGAATGCAAAATCCGTGCCTAACCGCAAGTGACTGTGGCGCCCCCGTGTAGGCATGTCGCACTTGCTTGAATGTCCCCTTTGTCCTATATCCTGCTCTACGTCCGACCTCATTAACGCCACCGACAGAGCGGTTGAGACGGCAGAGTTATATGACAAATCTGTTTAAAAAAAGTCGTAAAATCATTGATACGAAGTAAAAGAAGAAGTCTAGGCATAACCCTTAAATGTATTTCTTTCCTCAGCCGTCAAATCAGCCAATTAAATTGAATAGTAGGCATGAAATGAGTTCTGAATGCAACCGAAAAATACGGTTGAATGAAGATGGAGTGTTGTATAAGTTCAATAAATTGGCTTCCAAGTGGCGTAGCATTCAATTTACATTCTTATATCGAAAATTTTTGAAATATTTTCTACAAGTAATACACGAAGGTTTATATGCATTCATATTTATGCAGTGTATCGAAAATTCTATTTGATACAGCGAATGGAGTTTATTTGAAGTGAATTTATTTCATTTATTTGTATTTTAAATATAGGCGGTTCCTTTCGTATGGAAATAGAATAAAAATTTGCTCGGTTTGATGTAAATTTGCGAAGCATTTATTTGCTATTTGCTTCAAACCTGGTTTCAAATTTGGAATTATGCGCTTGCAATGTGTTGTGCAATTACATTTGATTCGGACCGGTGCACCAGTGGTCTGGTCGTAGCAGTTGTATTGTGGAGCAAATTTAATTAGTGCAGGTAGATCTACACTTTTAGGTAGCTTTTTAGGGTTCCGTTTCAACGTGGTTACTCATCTAAAAGTTGACCGCACCAATATTGCTTACCTTCACTGACTATTTACCCATTAGAGACCGTAACCGATAGCAAAGTGACTGCCCGTAGGGTAAAAACGGAAAACCCTATTCGTGAGACTTCGCTGTCCATCAGTCAGTCTGTCTGTCCGTCATGAGGCTGTATCACAGAAACCGTGATAGCTAGGGAGCTGAAATTTTCACAGATGACGTTTTTCTGTTGCCGCTGTAACAACAAATACTAAAATCTGAATAATATTAGTAATTCGGGGGGGGGGGGGGGGGCTCCCGTACCTCAGTTGGGAGTACTGGGGTATCCTTCCGAAGGCCAACCCGGGGCCCGACTGTAGGCTGTTAGAAATCCGGCATAGAATCCATGTAGGATTATCCCTCACGTAAGAAAAAGGGAGGGGCTCCCGTGCAAAAAAACGTGATTTTTACCGTTTAACCCTTAGATCATCTAACCACAGGATGCGCCTTACTTAAGCATTGTTTTCTGCCATTGCACATGACCATTTGATCTTTACGCTTTATGAAAAGCCTGTACATCAGTACATGATTTTATATGATTAAACTAGTACATTGCATTGTAATTGACTGTACAATAACAATTAACATACAACAGCCATTACGCGTTTGTCGATTAATACATTTTTAAATGCAATGAAATTTTATATGTCTTTGTGTTTCCCCCTTCACTTGTATGAAAACTGGCAGAATATTTTTGTATGCGGTGGTTCGCAAAGGCTAGTCCCGTGTTATATGGTCTAAGGTTTAACCCTACGTGCGGCGAGTTCGAAACGCACCTGTTTATTGGTTTGACAGAAAGCTTACAGACTAACAACATCGGTTAAAGTTACCATTATGTTGAGGACGTTTGTCGATAACAAGCTTCGATATATTAATATGTGTGTGTAACTTTACGTGTGTAAACCGTCATGGATGCTATGCCGGACCCCTACCGACTAAAAACCACACGTTCCCTACCTACTGCCTATGGTTGGGAGCCCCGGTTAAGCCCCCAGAAGGATACTCCCAGGATTGCCGATAGACCTTGGCTACCACTGCGGCCTCACCTAGAGGGTTCGGGTGCTATCCGGCGTCTTTAGGGTGGTTGGGGTGTTTTCCCGCTTCTTGGGGCGTGCGGCGTGCGTGAAACTTTCACGTCACCTAACCAGACGGTGCTTTACCAATTACCTAAGTCAGGGAGTCCCAGGTAGACTCAAAATATTCAAAAGAACCTTCGAAGTCCTCTCGGTAGCTGTCTTCGAGAGCATAAATAAAGGAAAACTGTGGATGGACATCAAACACAAGTATGAATAAGTATACTTAAATGAAAATCAACTATATAAGAAGATCAATTTATTAGGTAACTAGCGGACGTCACGCGGTTTCTCCCGCGTAGTTGCCGTTCCCGTGGGAATACGGGAATAAAATATAGCCTGTGTTCACCACAAAGAGTGTAGCTTCCCAACAGTGAAAGAATTTTTCAAATCAGTCCAGTAGTTCCGGAGCCTATTCGTTACAAACAAACAAACAAAAAAACAAAAAAAAACACAATAAAAAATACAACCGATTTCGAACAAATCCTGAAAAATAAAATTTACTTAGCACAAAGTAATATGTATTTTCATTTATCAGATTTTTTATTCAATATCATATTGAAGTCGGCGCTGTAAATTCATAGGCTTAGGTAGGTATTATTCATGGCACCAACTTCAATATTATATTGAATAAAATCTGTATCAAAATACATATTACTTTGTGCTAAGTAAATTTTATTTTTCAGGATTTGTTCGAAGTCGGTTGTATTTTTTATTGAAAAATTTTTTTTCTATATTTTAAGTGACGGGTGAACCGAAAAATATAAATATATCTATCTAGGTGAAAGTTCTCATTAATACAAATCAATCAAGCCCCAACACAAGGTAGCTGCTCTGTAAATCGTCAAGGAATTCCCTCGACTGTCTTTTGGTTCCATCATCAGATCGACTCCAGACCTTCATTAACTGTAGTACATTAAAGCACTGAATTAAAAAATTAACAAACGCACTAGTTCTCCCTATAATTATCGGTGGTTGCCCTCGATTTATCCAGAATCCCATAATCAGATCATAACCTGGTTAAAATGGAACCACCTCAGAAGTTAAACTAATTCAACAAAAAAAAATTAAATCCGTCTATAATTGACGGAAATATCAGTGAACATAAATAAAACGTTGAGAACTTTTTTTTTTTTAAAGTCTGATCTATCAATCTAGGTGTAAAGTTCTCATCAATACAAATCAATCAAGTCCAAACACAAGATAACTGCTGTAAATTGTTAAGGAATGCCCTCGACTGTCTTTCGACTCTATCATCAGATCGACGCCAGACCTTCATTAAAATGTAGAACATTAAAGCACTTAATGAAAAAGTTAACATGCGCACTAGTTGTCCCTACAATTTCCGTGGTTGCCCTCGATTTCTCCTGGATCCCTTCATCAGATCCTGACCTGGTGAAAATGGGACCACCTCAGAAGTAACCCCTATGCAACAAAAAAAAATTTTTGAAATCCGTCTATAATTGACGGAAATATCGCTTAACATACATAAAAAAAATACATACAGACAAATTGAGAACCTCCTCCTTTTTTTGAAGTTGGTTAAAAATACAAAGAAAAACAAATCTTTCCTCTTTATAATATTAGTACAGACTAGTATAGATAAGTATTGTTAATTTACATGGATTAAATTGATTTAATCACAATTTCTTATTTTCTATGAAACCTATTAATAACTAATTAAACTAATTAATCTGTACATATGGACATGAACTTTAATTTAGAACCCCCCTAAGCAGAAATCATATAATAGCATACTGAAAAATACAGTGCAGTGTGAAAAACAGTGATAGTTTAAAAATAATATAGAGCTAATATTGTTTATAATACAATTCTTTGTGAATAAAGATTATGACCTTATAAAATTGAGAAGAAAATGATGTTATTCGAATACCAAATTTGACACGATTGCAACTTTCGGCAATCGGCAACCAAATGTTTATAGCAAGCCTATTTCATTTTATTTTCTACTCAAATGATTTATAACTCGCTGCGTAATGAGAAATTATCGTTTATTGTTGATTTATTATTGATAATGGCGTTAGCCGAGCTCAATAAAGGAAAAAGGCTTGGTCATTTATTTTCGCATTTCATCAGAATATTGGTATTCATTTTAATTATGGTGATATCGTCATTTTAGAAAATGAAAGCTTAGGCGGGCGATACACTATCAGTTCGTATTATTTAAATGAAGAATAAAGTAAATGGTAGTAATTTTAAAGCACTTTGTGACATTACTTACTAATATCAATATTACTAGGTAAAATAATCAGTGAAGTGAAATGTAGAATGTAATTTAATGTTACCGCTTTTTAGGGTTTCGTAGCCAAATGGCAAAAACGGAACCCTTATAGATTCGTCATTTATGTCTGTCTGTCTGTCCGTCTGTCTGTCCGTCCGTGTGTCACAGCCACTTTTCTACAAAACTATAAGGACTATGCTATTGAAACTTAAATAAATAAATAAATATTCACGGACATTTCACACAACGCTATCTGATCCCAAAGTAAGCTAGGAATAACCTGCTTGTGTTATGGGTATCAGACCACGGATATTAATACTTATATACTTTTAAATACATACATATTATACATAGAAACACCCAGACTCTTGAGACAAACATTTATGGGTCAAAAAAATATTTGTCTCCGGTGGGAATCGAACCCACGACCTCCAGCGCCGCAGGCGGTATCACTACCAACTGCGCCACAGAGGCAGTCAAACTTGGTAGCTAGATGTATTCTGTGCACCGCAGTAAGATTCTTATATAAAACTAGAAAAAAAGCAATAAAGTTTGGGGGTCCCCATACTCAGAAATGAAACTCTAAATTTTTTTTTTCATAAAACCCATACGTTTGGGGTATCTATAGATAGGTCTTTTAAATGCTATGGAAGTTTCTAAAATCATTTTTTTTCTAAAGTGAATAGTTTGCGCAAGAGACACTTCCAAAGTGGAAAAATGTCCCCCCCCCCCTCTAACTTCTAAACTAAGAGAATGATAAATCTAAAAAAAATATATGATGTACATTGCCATAAAAACTACCAACGAAAATTAGTTTGAACGAGATAGAGCTGGTAGTTTTTTCTTAATACGTCATAAACCGCAATTTCCGGTTAGTAAAATCACTACCACTGCGAACGTGTTAAAACATCAGTCAAAGTTACAACGAACTATAAGAACTTTTATATTATGTTACTTGCTGCTACGAAACCCTTCATGGGCGAGTCCAACTCACACTTGGCCGGTTTATTTAACGTTCATCATTTCTTTGTAAATATAGGCTAACGGAATCAAACACTGTCACTACTATATTTATTTATTTATTTTTAGCTATTTGTATCTGATAGGTATTTTTTTAACATTCACATCTATGTGCACCTGCATTTGCAATTGTATCTTATATTTAAATATCTGCGCGCTTGCGTGGTCATCTGTAACACGATTTTTACCCCTCTTGTCTACAAAAATAATAATTAAGATTTTTTGTGTAAATCCGTGAACAACGCTACGGGTTTATGTGTTTACTACCTCAATTGTATAAATGTACGTAGTTTAGACTTTAACACTTAACCGTCTTTTGTTTCTAATAAATAAATAAAAAATAAAATACTAACTAAAACTAAAAGGAAAGTAATTAAATCTTGCTTCAAGTATATCTACTGCAATAATATCACTTTCCAAAAGTGCTTTAAAGCGCCGTACATAGTAGAATATAGTAACCATTACCCACAAAAGCTTCAGGAAAAAATATGGTGCCGTTTGAGCTCGAATTACAAGGGCTCAGCGAGATATGATTGGTCCATAATATGCGCTGTGAGCGGGTACCTTATGTTTGTAAAAGTTAGTCAAGACAGGATTTAACATAACGGTGTTTTCGATTTGCTCTTACAATTCTTACCGGCCTGAAGAATCGTGAAATAGAAAATGACAACAGCAATGCTGCAACGTCACAATATAGGTAGGCAGGGAGATATTCAGTGCACACAATTGTCAAAAGTTTTGTGGATCTCTCGTAATTCACGGGCCAATTTTATATTAGAAATCATCACCATCCGTACAATACAACACGTCAATAGGTATAGCCTATCACTGCCTATAACATGGGCCATAAAACTATAAGGTGAAATGTAGGCATATACTATGCCTCTGCCAACTTATATAAAGGCGAGACTATATGTTTGTATCAACAATGCGTGTACCGACGTATTTACGGGGTAATTAATTATATATTATTAGAAAATGTATTATCATTCTGTGGTATATAAAATGGTTGTGGGGTGTATTTATTGTAACGAATCCCAAATACCAGTCATAACTCCAGTACTTGAGCGTCAATAAGCAAGTAGTGTCTTTGTTTCGTAACCTCGAATGATCCTCAGAAAAAGGCATAAACATTTTTAGAAATAGTAGTAAACGATTTGGAACAATGCGTTAAAAACAATTAGTATGCTAATTACTCCATAAATTCTAGTAGACATTTTTTTGGGTTCGATAGGGACCTCTTTTGCCCATGTATGTAAAAGAAAAACGC
Organism: Miltochrista miniata; assembly: GCA_933228765.1. Classification (NCBI taxonomy): domain Eukaryota; kingdom Metazoa; phylum Arthropoda; class Insecta; order Lepidoptera; family Erebidae; genus Miltochrista; species Miltochrista miniata. Next base: position 7,413,175 of record OW121766.1, on the reverse strand, counting down.
GATTTCGAATCCCACTTGATTGTGAATTTTTTTCCGCATTAATTTACTGCATTAGAAATCGCCATAACTCAAATTTTGGACCAAACCCAAAGGCTTTGTTTCAAGTGGTCGCATTTATTCCCCCCATGTCCGAGTCCACTTTAATTACAGACAATTTATATTCAGATTAAAGCAGCCTGCAGGTGGCCGCTTCTGGAGGCTCTATTATATACAATACGTGATTTTAATATCAAACTATCGGGGCACACGCGACAGTAAAATGTCTAAATATTAAATTTTGTGGGGTAACGTTTGAAGGACTTTATAGACTGGCCTCTAATTTACTTTTCATTCCGCCTGTTCAATAACTACTTACTCTTTTTAAATTTAACGGATTTTTTACTAACAGTGAACTATATTTCTTCTATTAGCCAAGGCCTTTCATTTGATACTTGTATTGAGGTAGTTCAAAAAGTATTATTGTAGCGGCAACCATCTTTTACTTCCAATATGAAAATAGAAACTTAAAACAGAATTTATTGAATTCTAATATTATCAGAACTAAATGTTTATACCAAATATTAGATAAATCTGACGAAAGAAAGTGGGTCAAATTTCAATTAATAAATTTGACCTCAATAAACAAACAGGGCATGCTAACTAAAACCGTTTAAAAGTACGATTGGCGTGCAAAATAACTGTTACCTGAAATAAACTTTCACACGTAATGAGTAATGTAGTTGGTAATACTTCAGAGAGTATGGTATCGGTGTAGAGCTACTTAATTTACAATTAAAATCAGTACTACGACTTAAATTAGTTTGAGGTCCGAAAATTTGAAATGATATTTATTGATTTTTAATATTTAAAGCAATTAGTATGCTAACTTTTTCATAAGATTTTATTATAAAGTTATAAAAGACAACTTGGCCCAGACGGGACTTGAACCCGCAACCTTTGCCTAATCCAGGGCAATGCTCTAACCAATTGAGCTACGGGAGCCGTACTGATACAAGTTGAAATTCTTCACCTTATTGTAACCGCCATTTAAGAGTATGGCACAGGGCCATCTATCGAGCTACTTAGCAACTCTGATATCTGATATCAATCAGAGTGAAGAATTTCAACTTGTATCAGTACGGCTCCCGTAGCTCAATTGGTTAGAGCATTGCCCTGGATTAGGCAAAGGTTGCGGGTTCAAGTCCCGTCTGGGCCAAGTTGTCTTTTTTCACTTTATAATAAAATATTATGAAAAAGTTAGCATACTAATTGCTTTAAATATTAAAAATCTATAGATTGAGTCGGAGACATCAAATCAATGTATAAAAATGATTGCAATATCGTTCATTGATATCAGAGTTGCTAAGTAGCTCGATAGATGGTTCTGTGCCATACTCTCAAATGGCGGTTACAATAAGGTGAAGAATTATACCTTGTATCAGTACGGCTCCCGTAGCTCAATTGGTTAGAGCATTGCCCTGGATTAGGCAAAGGTTGCGGGTTCAAGTCCCGTCTGAGCCCAGTTGTCTTTTTTCACTTTATAATAAAATATTATGATATTTATTTATACAAATGATAAGTGCTCAGCTTTTTTATATGTAGCTCGCCAAATTGACGTCGCCACCAGCCTGATGGAAAGCCGTGGCGCATCTAGCGATTGGGGGCCACTCTGACAGTCCGTAAGACTTCTGAAATTCTAAGTGGTCCTCAAGTTGGCGGCCCTGTGATATGCCTCTTCACGCGCCTCTTAAAGAACTCGGGATTGTAAGATAAGGGAAACACGTGTGCGGGCAGGTCGTTCGAATTTTTTATGGTTCGACAGAGGAATGACATTTAATAACGCTCAGTTCTGGAGAAGATTCTCGCCACTGTGTATGAGTGGCATTTCTGCCCGGCGCGCGTCGTTCGGGATCGGAAAGGAGAGGGTGGGATCAGGCTGAAGAGCTCTTCAGAACATTCGCCGCGACACATTCGGTAGAAGGCAGCCATGGACGCTATGGTTCTTCGCTGCGCTAACGGTTCGAGGCCTCTCGTCACCTCAGGACAACTAATTATTTCGCTAGTCACAGTCTACAGTGGCAGACGACGCAAAATACGTCAGTGAGATGACCTAGGCCGACCTAGGGCAATAATGTTGTTTATATACATAATGCGGTCTGCGTTCAACCTAATTTGACCGCAGACGTATCCACTGTGGCAAAGGCTTAACTGTTCACATTAGACATGTCTGACACTTTACTAATCTCCTTCAAAGTGAACATTACATCTAAAGTAATTAACTTATTCATAACGACCATCACACACAATTCTGATTAATACAAGGGATTATTCTAGGGTTATTAATTTACAAGTTAACCCTTGCAATGCAACGTCGAAACGCGCTGTAATTGTGACCGGGCTTTGTTGTAACCTTCACTTCGTACTGTCACTCACTCGTACAAAATGATGACGTTAACCCTTTCATGCTGGGTAATTTCGTAATGTAACTTGAGGTAACGTGAATTTTGCTGGTAAAGCCAATTTGTGTACATGTTTAGAAGTCAAATAGTCAAAAGAGTCAACAATCGTTTGGAGAGTGCCTACTCGTATATTATTATGGTCATGTATGGGAATTTCGTATTGTTTCGGATCCTTACCGAAGCGATTGTCGGTTTACCTTAAATGAACAGGTGAATAAGTGACATAAAGTCAAGAAATACAAACAAGGTAAAGTTTATTATTTAATGCATAATTATGTCAAAATGAAAATCAAAAATGTCGTACGCGGAATAATTTATGCACTAGCTCAGTGTTTACTGCTTTTTTTGCGAAATTCCGTATTTTATTATTTGCTGAACACGGCTGTCACTTGTCATTTCTCACTGCGCTGTTTGACTTTTCAAAATATGCTGAGTAAAGAACTGGTAACATGATTTTTTCAAAGTATATTTTAAATGTCCCTATTATTAACTGAAGTCAATGTTTTGACCAAATTTTAGCAGGACGAATATATTTTGATAAATAATAAAAAAGTGGCATAAAAGGAACTTGAAATGGTTTCCAAACACAATTAAATTAATCGAAAGAATTTTCAAAATCCCACACATCTGTGGATTATCAGAATTGAAAACTCGTTAAACACATGTCCTTTTAAAACTGTTCCCCAACTTCCAATTTATTTACCATGTGTGCGTAAACCAGGGCATGCTAATGTCCCTACGCAATTTTAGACCAGCTCCCTGGGGAGAACCCTGGAATCCTCCAATCTACGTGACAGTGAAATATGCCTGTATACCTACGCAAATGAAGTTGTATAAAAAACAGGTCACAATATCTGCTAGCCTTAGATGTTTAGGCTTTTATAATCTTTATTAATGTAATAGACGCTAAAATTTGTTTAAATTTACAGACTATAATCTTTGTGCCAAATTTCAGTCAGATCTTTTAGAGCGTAATTGAATAACATACATCTCTACGTCTTCAGAATAAATAAATAAATAAATATTCACGGACATTTCACACAACGCTATCTGATCCCAAAGTAAGCTAGGAATAACCTGCTTGTGTTATGAGTATCAGATCACGGATATTAATACTTATATACTTTTTAAATACATACTAATCATACATAGAAACACCCAGACTCTTGAGACAAACATTTATGGGTCACACAAATATTTGTCTCCGGTGGATCGAACCCACGACCTCCAGCGCCGCAGGCGGTATCACTACCGACTGCGCCACAGAGGCAGTCAAAGAATTAGAAATAAGTATAAGATCAAACTTTAAACCCCCTTTCTAAGCATGTCCCACAAATTATTAAAAAAAAACAAATCTGATACTCCGTTCGTGTGTCCTAAATAGGTTAGGCAGGAGCAGGAGTAGAACAGGAGAGAGCAATAAACATCTTTACAAACTATTATACTTAAAATATTTATAGGAAGTTTCCAGTGACATTCATGTAAATAATATAATCATGTGTTTTCACTTTTCGGTTCTCTACTCAGAATGTATACGACCTTTGCATAGCACTATGGAATGCGTGTTTGATGTTTGACTGTTGAATGTTTGTTTGTTTATCTAGATAGAGCGATTGAATACGCCCTTACGTCAAAGGCATTGTACGTTATTACAATCAGCTTTATATAGAGAAATGTATTAACATAAGTCAACACAATGTCGAGTGATAAAGCATGATAATAATGTAGGTAATCACAGAATTAACCCTTTGTATTGCTTGTCAAATACAAGTTAGTAATTAGCATACATATTGGGTATTATGTTTACAGATAGCTCAAGCGTTGAAGACACGGAGCGAATTTTCAAGCAACTAGAGGACGTCAGACGTACCTCCCGGTTGTTCCCGTTCCCATGGGAATACGGGAATAAAATATAGCTTATGTCACCCGGGGATAAGGTAGCTTTCCAACAGTGAAAGAATTCTTAAAATAAGTTCAGTAGTTTTGAAACATTTTCGATGCAAATATATTTCCTCTTTATAATAAGAAGAGTTTACAAGTCAGCGAATCTATACTAATATTATAAAGATGAAAGATTTGTTTTTTTGTTTGTTTGTTTGTAACGAATAGGCTCCGGAACTACTAGACCGATTTGAAAAATTCTTTCACTTTTGGGAAGCTACACTCTTTGCAGTGAACGTAGGCTATATCTTATTCCCGTATTTCCACGGGAACGGGAACTACGCGAGTGAAACCGCGTGACGTCCGCTAGTAGCTTATAAACTAGCTCTGTTCACAGAGGCTTTACTGATTTCTCACTGGTCTCTGTACTAAGACCACAGAGCGGAAACTATTATACAAATGATTCGTTTTCAATTCTGTCACCAACAATAAACAAGAAAGCCGTAAGATCGTTCTCACCAGACTGCCCTTCTCTAACACGTTTATTGTGAAAGTGTAAGTTCATTCCGATTGACGTTGTTATTTTTTTTTTATTTCAAACTTTGAACAGATGATCCACGTGACCTAGTGACGTAGTTTAATGCAACAGAGTCACAGACTACAGACAAAGTCTCGCCATAAGCCCTTCTGCAGTCTATTTTATAGAGAGAGGCTAAAACACATTTTGTTTGTACAGAGCTTGAATGTGTATGTGATCACTAAGGCTAAGCAAACGTTCCCATCAAAATACCCTCCAACTCCTCAAAATATTACAGTTGTGGCGTGGTGGGGAAGCTGGCTCAGTGGGAAGCGGGAAGTTGCCTATCTGTATGTAATACTATTATAATTATTAAGATACAGGTAGATAAAAATATACCAATATGTCACATTTATTCTATATATATTTACGCCCACTTTAGACTAATTGTATTTCGTCCCACGTAAATAGCGCTGAGACTAATGTCGCGTACATAAAATATAAGATTCTATTTATGTCTATCTCGAGTTTCATTCCTTTTATGATGATTATTATTTAGTAAATTACCTACCTTGTAGCTTAAGGCACTTCTATATTCTATAATTAAAATGTCTATATCTTGTAATTTTAGGTTATGAAGCGAAAAAGACCCGAGGTATACACGAACGTGGGTGGAAATCATGAAAAGTTAAAAACTTTTACAAGATTCTAGATAGCAAAGTTAATTTCATTACACGTTATTTTCTTTATTATGTACGTATATTTATTTCATAGTAGCAAATGACTGTTGCTTTGCCCGTATTGTGAGATTTTCCCGTAGCCATACAAGAAATTATAAACGGGGATGTCCTTTTCGGAGCTCTATTCTACTGGACGTGGACATTCTCTCGCTGGAGACCACGGTGCGACCCATGGTCTTCAGTGGAAGTGGGACAGCGCCGCGTTGTTTTGTGAGCAGGTCATGCTGCGAGCAGGCCCAAGACAACAGCGTTATTTATAACTAGCTGTTGGCCGCGACTTCGTACGCGTGAAAATTATGTTATAATCCCAATTTGATTGCTCTCTGCTTAGCCACTAGGATATGTAACGTGATAATATATTGCCTATTTGAAGAACCTATTCCTAGTTAATATTTGGGCAAAATCTGTATCAACTCTATTGAGTACTTTTCGAGATCCTTCCGGACAAAGCAAAGCAAACAGATTAACAGACAAACAGAAAAAAATTCTAACAATATTTTCGGCTTCGGTATCTTATGTTGAACACCAGCGAGCTTTTTTTTTTAATATTTCCAATGTACAGTTTTGACTTTTCTATCATTTTATTATATGTATAGAAGAGAGATTAATTTTATAGGGAAGTAGGAATTGCATCATATTAGTAACAATCGAAAATAACATACTCTCATTTTCGTCATTCTGACTGTTGTTTCTGATATTAGCCATCTAGTCCTAGCATGGTGCTGGTGTTTTATAAATGACCACGTATTTATAATAAGAATAACTAACTCGTACTATAAAAAACCCAGTAAGTAACAGGTTAAAAATAAAACAAAAATTAATAAAAAAAAAGTCAAATTTCGAAATGCAAACTTCTTAACAATAACCGTCACACCACTTGAAAACCGAACACAAAATAACTGTCTCTAATTCGCCATAAATGTATGCAAAGGGGTTAAATTTAGCTCGCTTAATTTATGACGTAATTATCGCGATTTAGTCGTCAATTATACCGCGAACCGACTTCGTAAATCGGCAACTTAACTTATCATTGTAATAATTTCTGGGCTTTCATTTTCGTAGCGGAAATGTCATCGTATTTTGTTAGAGCGGTTTCGTAGTCCTTTGATGTGCAGTTGGCTGAACTTGGTAATTGTAAGTTGGGCGTTTTGTTTGCGTTGTAGCAACGCTTGTATGCCTAACATCTGTACAGTAGTATGAGAGTAAAGGATAATGAAAATTCAGTTTGTAAAAGTTGACTGAAACAGAAAGCACCTATTTATTTTAACGACTAACTTTTTAAATAATAAAATTTGAACTGATTTTGATTAAAAATATTATTAGAACGCGCACAGAAGCGTCCCTAATGAACTACAAAAATGAGCACGACAATATAAAATAAATAAATAAATATTCACGGACATTTCACACAACGCTATCTAATCCCAAAGTAAGCTAGGAATAACCTGCTTGTGTTATGGGTATCAGACCACGGATATTAATACTTATATACTTTTAAATACATAAAAACACCCAGACTCTTGAGACAAACATTTATGGGTCGCACAAATATTTGTCTCCGGTGGGAATCCAACCCACGACCTCCAGCGCCGCAGGCGGTATCACTGCCGACTGCGCCACAGAGGCAGTCGTACAATATTGATCTTTAATTATTGCAAAGCACAAAGCTTGAGAATAACTACACAGAATTGTCTAATTTTTGTATTTTAATATTTTTTGGAAGTATAAGTCGGGTTCAATAAATAGAAAAAGGGAAAAATTACGGGTTGTAACAAGGTTTTTAAATAAGTCACGGGAGAAACAGCGGATCAACACATAACCAAAAATTAAAGCAAAAAAAATCCTGAATTTTTTCGCATTCAGAAAGAAAATTAATTAAAGATAGTAAGTATATCGTTTATCTATGTCCTTTTCTAAAACTTCAATAGCCCTCAGTTGTCGCATAAAACCAATTAGTGCTGACCCCCAGTTTATTTGTTACAGTCGTTATCAACGGCTTTTAATGCTTATTTATTGGAAGCCACTCCTGCCGCCCGGCTTGTAAGGAAGGCTTCTTTTCATGGAGTTATGTCCCCAAAGGATCATTGCGTCCGCACTCGCCTGTTTTATGTGCAGTTAAATTGAGCTGGGGGGTTTAAGGTGCAAAGGAATGCAAGGTTGAGAAATTGTGGTGTGGACGTAGGTTTTATAAAATAAGTACGAAATTGTTTTTAAATGTGAAATGTATTAAAATACTTGATCTGTTTCTTAGGGCTACTCAAAGGTTAACTAGATAAATATTATGATGAAGTTTTGCAATGTATTAATATTGATAACAAAACCTATTTGAAAAAATCTACAAAAAGGCCGTAGAGTTCATCAGCCCGCCATTAAGTAGGTAGCAGGAAATCAAGTGAATGGGGCGATGCATACCTTTATGAGCAGTCAAAACGTGTCTAAGAAGGCGAGAGTGGCTGTGCATAGGGGTGTGCTTATCCCCACACTTATGTATGGTAGTGAAAGTTGGGTGTGGCAGAAGAAGCATGAAAGTAAAATTAATGCAGTGGAAATGAGAAGTCTGCGAAGTATAGCTGGAGTGAAATTGATGGACAAAAAAAGGAATAGCGTGATTAGAAAACAATGTGGTATAACTGAAGATGTAGTGACAAAGATAGAAAAAGGGATGCTTAGATGGTTTGGACATGTTGAGAGGATGGATGAAAATAGACTGACTAAACAGATCTATAAGGCAAGAATGAATGGGCAAGCTGGTAGGGGTCATCCTCGGCGTACGCATGGTAACCAAATTGATGACCTGCTGGAAAAAGGCCAGGTCAAGAGTACCCTTAACCGGCGAGCGTGTATGAAAGCACTTATGAAAGTAGAAGAAGCGAAAGTGGTATGCCAGGATCGTAGCAAGTGGAAAGCCATAGTCTCTGCCTACCCCGATGGGAAACAGGCGTGATGATATGTATGTATGTATGTACTTATATCAGAAAGTAGTAAAGTTGCCAGACTTTCAAAGACGACTCCCAGGTCGGTTATCAGGCCGAGCCGATCATTCATTAGACTATGGTTAAGACATAGTCCTTTGCTGCAGGTATACCGTTATCGAAAAAGAAATATAATTAGTCACAAAATGTCCCACCAGGTTACGGTGAATCATGTCTTTCAACCGCTTGGACCTTGTAAGTTATGAATTTTTAACAAATTTCACAAAAAAAAAAATATTTAAATACAACCAAACCGTGAAAATGTTTAAATCTAGTTTCACATACGGAATTATGCTAGGCATAACTTTTTGGTTAAAAGTTTACCAATTTATTTGGTCGAGGTAAATTTTTCATGAAATCAGTTGCATGTTTTAGTAAAAATATTAGCCTACTAGTGGACACAAATTAAGTAATTTTATTTAATTCATTTTAAGAGTAGCTTGCTCTGAAAACTTTAAGTTACCCAGGGTTTAGGCTGAGCGTTGATGGGCGAGTGAGTAACTTGGCAAATTTGTTAGTATGTATAGATTTCATGCAGCATGATCTCGGATTTTTTGGCGATTAAAAACATGACAGCCATGCTAAAAAGTGGACGTCACCGTAGTATGATAAAGTTGCCCCATCAAATATATTTAAGGCCCAATTTCGATGTCATTTCCAGAAACCTGCCTTTACAAAAATAAATCTATGCTGTATTTATTTGGCCGTGAGACAAAAAGAAGCCGTGAGACGGTCTCACCCGACTGCCCCTGTCTAAAATGTTTATTGGGAAAGTGAAAGTTTAATCCGATTGACTTTGTGATTTTTGTTTTAATTCAAACTTTGAACAGATGATCCACGTGACCTAGTGACGTAGTTTAATGCAGCAAAGTTACAGACTAGGTACAGACACCATGTCTCACCATAAACCCCTCTGCAATCTATTTTATAGAGCAGAGGGGCTAAAACACAAACAAAGAAAACAGTAGATATCGAACTATACTCGTATTTAGTTTAGTGTAAAAAGTAACAAAAATGTAAAAGAGTAACAAACTGTTGTTTACATTTTGTCTCACGGCCAAGGAAATACGATATAGGTATATTCAGCAACATTTTTTAAAATTAACAATACGAAATTGAAAACAATCCTTAGACCAGGAAAAATATAGAGACTAGAATAGTACTAGAATTAAGAAAGCTTTATATACTTCGTGGCGAGGCTATCGTGAACAGGATTGAGATTGCACTGGTTTAAGTCGTAAACTTTCCACAGGATTTTCGTCTTTCGTGGTTGCATGTTACAGCCGAGATTTATATTAGGACTATGTCTTAAGGGACTACGAGTATATGTGGAGAGAGAATAACTGGAAAACGGACTTCGGACATTGAAATCAAGATTTTAGTTGCAATCGGGATTCGGATTATTTATTTTGAAACATATTAGTACCTTACAAATTTATACCTGTGACTTCTTAGTTCAAAGGAGACAGGGGGAAGGTAATTTTCTGACTTCATGTTATTCTTATAACGGGGATAACCTCAATGGGGACAACATGAACAGTCCATCATTTTGAGAAGGTCTTACTCTAACACGTTGGCTAGATGGCTTTGTACATAGAAATTTCCGAATTTTCCGTCCTTTCGCAAAGACATTATACATTAGTTAGTAGGCACACCACTTGCAGGTGAGTATTGATTAGGAGAGGCCTACATTTAGTAATAGACTACTACTAATAGCGGAATTTAGATAAAAATAATAATGTAAGGGTAGGTATATGTCCAATATTGATATTGTAGGGTTGATAATATCTACAATTGGAGGTAGCATCAACAGTATTGTAAGCAAAAAAAAATTGTCATTTTGTTGTTCAATGATGGATATTGCGGAAAAGTAATTCTAAAATTGATGGCTTTGGTTAATACTCGTTGATTCAAGTCCTAATCTTCTTAGGGCCTTTAATGGTTTCAGTTATAAGTAGTTGTTTTCCAAGTTGGTACGAAACTTTGGGAATCTTTAGGTTCCTGTACGCGCAGTCCAGTTTAAACGTTGTAGTAATAGATTTAGGAACTTGTACATACTATAATAGTTTGCTAAACTTGAATTAATAATTCAAATCACGTCGATCCATCCAACATTCAATACCTAATTTATCAAGTTCATCTCACTTTTTTTATTGAAAAAGTAAATATTCACAGATATATTTTATATCCCGCCATCTGATTCCAAAGTAAGCTAGGATTAACCCACTTGTGTTATGGGTATCAGATTTTGTAAAACCATAGATTATAGTATTTGGCATATATATATATGCAAGGCAGACAGGAAATGGGTTACGTAATTTGACGAAGTGTCTACGCAAAATGGTATTTGTAACGTACTATTTGTCTTACACCGTACTTTATCTATTTTTACTACGGTGTAATACGCTTCAGCATTTTTATTCTAAGGCTTACCTTCAAAAACAGTCAACGTAGCAAACGCAGTGACCGCATCACCGACCCCATTCTCAGCCACACACTCGTAAGTCGCGTCATCCCGCTGCGCTCGCACTGGCTCTATACGGAGCACTGCGCCATTGGCTGCTGGACCCGCAGCCGTGTCCATTGGTGACACTTGGTACCGGGTTTGCATGTCTGAAAGGAAAAATTGATTAAAAATTTTAGTTGTGTTTGAGGGTAGTAATGAAAACAATTGTTGCTTATATGTATGCCTACTAATTTCTATGTAGCAAAGTATTATTAATGTTAAATTTTTCAAGAACTAAAAGAATGATTTAAAACAGATTCAGTTAAAAATAAGGAAAGCAAAAGAATAATAGACATTTGTAAAGGCGGTAACAATTAAAATACAGCAGTTGCTTTCAATGAAAAAGTTTATAAAATGTCGCGGATAATCTGTCGTGGTACTTCTTCGGGACATCCCTAGCACATTGCAATGTACAAGAACAGATTTCCTTTGCCGTTTGCATGACTTCTATTTTCAAGTTCATAAAGATCAAATTGCATTGCAGCACATGCTACTACACTTAGCGTAATGTAGGGATGTGACAAATAATAAATGTTCCATTTCCTTGAAAGTGGGAATAGTTTCTCGTACTATAATTACTATGAAATTGTATTCCCAATTGTAAAATTCCGTTTCATAACACGGTGTCGTAGTGAATGAAGATAAAACGTTAAGAAAGTCTGCAGACCTTATTGTGATTTGTTACCGTGTTGTTGAAGTGAAAAGCCTTTCTAAAGGTATTGCTTTTATAAAAATCAGTCAAGTTTCTACTTTAAATGAGAATTTTATTGCTTTCAGAAGCACATCCCTAGCTGTCTGTCACGCAACTAGTTAACAGTGTAGTCTGGTGAACACAAAATTTCAACACAATTAAGGTTGAGAGCGTTTCCATTTACGAAGATGCAATTTTTTTATGCTCATTAGGTTTAAAATAATAAATTTTAAATTTATTATTTTAAAAATTATATTATATTATACGTCCATAGGCGCAACAAACCATCTAGCGGGCGGTGAGCTTCGCAGTCACTTTAGTAGTACTTTTAAAAAAATTGCAAAAAGATTTTTTCTTTTCAATAAATTTATTATTATTTATATTAACCCGTTATTATCTCTTTTGACAGCTAAACTAATATCTTTGTCAAATATTCCAAAGATGAACATATTCACATATTATTTAGATGCAAAAAAGACAGGAAACCACATTGAATTATAGAAATGGCGCGAGTTTGAAGACATTATCCGCATCCGAGCTTTAATTCTCATAATTTCACACATTTCCAACCAGTTATACAACAGCATCCGAAAAGCTACGAAATATTAATATATCAGAAAACAAGCAACGAGCTCAAACAATGTGAAAGAAAGATGGCGTCTACCCACGTGTTATTTATGAGAACGAATCCACGTATTAAAGATTTAGCGCTACAATTTATTATAGGAGTGGATGTATTCATGATGCATTATCATAGGGTGGGTGAGAGATTAAGGATATGGTGAAAGAAATATGTTCAGCTAGGTTTGTTTTTCTGAATAATGGAGCTTTCATCACGGTCGTCAGTCAAAATATGATGTAAATAAACTTATTAAACATTTCTTAACCTTATATTGTTTTGACTCTTCACTAGTACTAAGACAAGCTTATGCCCCACCATGGTTACCGAAGCCTATGAAAATTTGCAACACCAGAGGCGCTATACATATGCTGCCGACCTAGGTGAAGGGTTGTGACGAGCCACTGTTGAAATTTCCAAACCACCTATAAGACATTAAACTTGGCTTAACGAGAGTCATGTTACTGACAACCGGGTCCAAAGGCTTAATATGCTTTCAGAAGCGCTCGTGGCCTCGCGGTCTCAGTGTTCTGTAAACGATCACTGCAGTAAGCAATTTTCACTATGGCCAGTCCTTGGATGGGTGACAATCCATGTGACCACTTTGTGACATTTATTTGAGCGTTTCCGTGCTTCGGAAGGCACGTTAAGCCGTTGGTCCTGGTTGCCAGTAAAATGGCAGTCGTTAAGCCTAGTTGAAGGCCTTTTAGGCAGCTTGAAAATATTTATACCGGCCATAGTTAATCATGCTTACTGCAGCGATGCTATCAAAGCTGCTACGTTATGCATAAAAATTCAAAACCCCCAAAATAAACAAGTCCATTGTCGCCCATGGTTACAAAATGTAATTATTTGTTTTTAAATGTTAACAAAAAGGTTTGATCGCAAATTTTTTTTACAGCTTTGTTATAAAATGTATGTTTTTCGATGTTTGCAAAATGTTGACTTTAACATTTTGTATTTCATTTCTGAGAGTAGATACCATAAGCAAGCTCACTCCCTGTTCATTCAAAATGTTTACTGCGAAAAAGATTTTTTTTATGTCTGTTGGGTTAGGTATTTGTTTGTATTGATCTGTTTTAAGGCTTGGGCCTTTCTTTTCTGTACACTAATACTCGCTAACACTCATACTTACAAAATGAGGTACTTAACGCGAATTATTTTTTTACTTCCATACCTACACCAACGTTTCGGACACGTTGCAGTGCCCGTTGTCGCGGTTCTATAAGTACGAGTGTTAAAAACCGATATAGTTTAAAAATTACAACACTCGTTAAAATCTCCGACTCCGCCCACCTGGGGAAAATTATAAGCGAGGGTTCAAACAGAAGTAGGGACAAGACGGAGACGTGACGTGAGAATTTCATACACGCTTCACGTTTCTTGACAAGAAGAGGCATAACACACGAACAAACCCCCCAAAGCGCGGAATAGGACATGTCCCAAGATGATGCCGCAGTGGTAACCAAAGGTTTGTCGAGAATTCTTACCCGGAGCTCCAAGCTACCTCTGAAGTGGTAGGCCATGTGCTATTTAGTCGGAAAGAGGCCAGCATAGCAAACATAAGGTGCAGTCAGCTGCAGAGAAAAGGATACAGGGCCGCCCAGTAAGCATTGACTTTTTCTTAAAAACTCTTTCATATATTTTTATGAAATTTGTTATGGTTATTACATTTGTGTAATTCTATAACTATACAAAATCTCATAAAAATATATTTAAGATTTTCCGAGAAAATTCAATCCTTAAAGGGCGGCCCTGTTTACTTTTCTCTGCAGCTGACTGTACACGAAAATATAGTGGAGGATTCATTGACACCTTCGCTACCCTGCTGTAGGGTCACCAAGGCGACATCGTGTAGGACAACTAGTATTTAGTTAGAGAGGTGCTTTGTCTCAATCAGACCGCGGCATAAACCAGACGTTAAGACGCTACGGCACAAATGCAAAGTAGGATAGATATAAACCACAGTACATTTGAACAGATCATATAATATCTTGAAAAAAGAAAACCTAATAACTTTAGCCAATTTCATCAGAAAACCTTCGTATATTATTGAGTTAGCAAGAAATTCAGGCAGAATACGTGCGTCGTAAAAACACTTTTGCGAAAGAATAAATTCCGGTGAATTAGGTACAATCCACGATAAAATAAAGCTGTAAATCGCTATGATAAAGTGGCGTTACTTTAAAAATAATATTGGGCTGATCCTCCCAAAAGGATTCAGCACGATTTAGGATTGAAGAAGCCATGGAATCTAAGTAACAAGATGGTTGAAATTCACTCAATGTCGATAGAGAGTACCTAACTACCTATCCTACTTATCCTACTTAATATTATAAATGTGAAAGTTTGTGAAGATGTTTGGATGTTTGTTACTCAATAACGCTCTAACGGCAGAACGAATCGGGCTGAAATTTCTTACAGAGATAGCTTATGGTCTGGAATAACACATAGGCTACTTTGCATCCCGGGAATATACTCCCACGGGCAGTGGGAGCGGAAACGGAATTTCACGCGGGCGAAGACGCGAGCATTTTTTTTTTTTTATATTCAGCTCGCCAAATTGACGTCGCCACGATGGATAGCCGTGGCGCATCTTGCGATTGGGGGCCACTTCTTACAGCGGTCCTCAAGTTGGCGGCCCTGTGATGTGCCTCTTCACGCTCCTCTTAAAGAACCCGGGGATGTAAGATGAGGGAAACACGTGTGCGGGCAGGTCGTTCCAAGTTTTTATAGTTCGACAGAGGAACGATCTTTTGAAACGCTCGGTTCTGGCGAAGATTCTCTCCACTGTGTATGAGTGGCATCTCTGCCCGGCACGCGTTGTTCGGGATCGGAAAGGTGATGGTGGGATCAGATTGAAGAGCTCTTCAGAACATTCGCCGTGATACATTCGGTAGAAGGCAGCCAAGGACGCTACGGTTCTTCGCTGCGCCAACGGTTCGAGGCCTCCCGTCACCTCAGGACAACCAATTATTCGGACAGCACGTCTCTGCATAGCGTCAAGTGCGTCCAACAAGTACCTCGCGGAGTCATCCCAGAGGTGAGAACAGTACTCGACGCAGGGACGAATCTGCGTCTTGTACAGCAAACATCTCTGATGTGGCGTGAAGTACCGTCTCACCTTATTTAGGACTCCGAGTTTCCGCGAGGCCAGCCCAATACTACTCTCTATGTAGTTTTTGTGAGCATGATCTAGGACAGAACATAGTATGACACTAAATCAGAATTTCATTTCCTTATAATAAAATACTATACTAGATGTGCCTCGTGGTTTACCTGTCACATACATTTCATTCCCATTGCATACCCATCACTTCAATTTCTTAATTTATAAGTTTTGTAAAAATTCTACCGCATTTTTCTGGCATTTATGATTACTACGCCGCTGCTTTGGGATAAAACGTGCTTATAATATGAAGTAGTTTTTAACAAGCTCAACAGTTACCTAGTATTGGCTTTTTAGCTAGGGTTATTAAGAGTTGTATGATAAATGCCTCAAAAAAAATTATTTATCTTCAGCATTATAATTTAAGTATACCTAGATAAAACTAATACCTATTTTATGATATGTATGACCAACAAAACTCTGTCCGCATATATTTTAAATTACACACAATATTTTCACAATGGTATATCAATCACGGTATTTCACATTCAGCTGTCAACAAACGTTCGACTTTCGCTATATCAACTCGATACTAGCATAAATCGATTTATTATTCAGTAATGTTCTGGTAGCCGACTCGTATCGACGTATACATGTGAAGAATACTGGAGATTCTAAAGATCACTTTCGAAGAAACAATATGGTATGAAATACCATAAAAATGCACAGTAAAATCTATGTTATCGTTACAGCAAGCAATATATACCTGAAAGAATAGGGATGGGCGTGGAATAGATACCAAAACAGAAATCGATAAATCGCCATTTTTCGAAAGGCGAGTGGCAGTGCTGAGTGTACTTCGGATTGTACAATCCAAAAATTTTCACTAGGCCTTAGGCGTTTCTAATATGTTTTGTACGACAGTTTTATACGTTCTTTATTACTCGTCTGGTTACTGTTGGGAGTTATAATGCTTAATTTGAGACTAGATAACATTATGCGTAATATTTTTAAACATTTTATCATTAAGTAACTGCCAAATTAGAACGGCAAAAGAACCTTGAAGTGAGTCAGACATAACTGTATACGTATAGGCATTGTCAACCTCAGTAACTGAGCCCTATATCCAGGCCACCATTAAATTCTGAAGAAGGACCCAAGATAATCTTTCTCTTTATTTAATTTTTATTGTTACTTGTAAATATTGATAATCTTTATAGGTTTGAAAGAAAAAAACGTGAAACGGATACACCAATCAGTATATTTGAGAGTCAGCTACCAACAAAAGTTTAACATTCGAAATAAAAATTAAATGAAGGACACTAAACTTATTTACGAGTACAGAGGAAAAATACGAACAGTACTAAATTTCCAAACATCAGATTGGAGGAAACGATAAATAAATGAAATATAATAAAAATGCGCAATAAAATCTGAACCGCACTAATCAACAAAACCAATATACCTGAGCACAATACGAATGGTCACACAACCATATTAGAGATATAGACTATAAAACATGAACGAAAAGAGTTCAATAAAACACTGCGCTTTTAAATATTTTTTAAAAATCGTTTCCGTATAATTTACTTTCAGAATATTATTCAATAATTACTTAAGGCATAGAGTAACACGGAAAGGGAGTTGCTGTTGCGTTTTCAATCAATATTTAATTATTTGACAGTATTGGCCTTTTTGCACACACCTTAGAAAAGTCATAAAAAATATACAGCTGAGTGTCTCCTTGGACGTTACTGTTCTTCTACATGCACTATAAATCACAACCTTCAAAGACAAGTTCACATTCATTTTCGAAATTCAAAACGTACACTTTGTTCTCGATATGAAAGCAAATAAATTCCGTTTCGATTCTTGACATGCCAACATACTAAGCTCATCCCTATACGCTCGAGTATTCAAAGAACAGGGCTGGTAATAAAAAAAATATAAGAGTCATAAAGCAATATCAGGTACACGTGGTCAGAATATACCAATGGTACGGTGACTTAGTACCGGCAATGGGATAAAATAGAGAAATATTGTTACTTTTCACGTGATATATAGGTTTTATTCAATAATAGATACCAAGTCAAAAGCTTAACATTTTCTTTGGACTGAACAATTTTCTTGAAAACAACCTGATACAGGTTCAAACCCATTTTCACCTTTCAAAAGAGCTGTAAAAGGGAATGTTACACATTCCATTTCAAGTGGAAATACCTTGCTCTAACTAGGTAGCAAGTTAAATCTTTCAAATAAACCGTATCACAAAGATTTTCAAGTTTCACACGCTGCCGTGAAGCTCTTGAGCGTTAGCTTAAAGTGTAAAACGTGTCTTCAGGCAGCTTGGAAAGATACTAGCGGGACTATCGTGTCTCACGGAACATGAGTCGAGGGTTGTCACCTTGAAATTGTTGTCTACAACGACACAATAAAATGCAAATTATTTTACGGCTGTAAGTCTAGCCTCCTTATTCTTTTAAAAAGCCCTGAAGTTGCGTTACTCTTTTCATGTAATTAAAATTATTTAATCATTCATTCATGTAGTCACACCTTTATCCCGGAAGGGGTAGGCTGAGGCATAGTATATGCCCACATTTCACCTTATAGTTTTATGTACCACGTAATAGGTGTTGAGCCTATTGCCGTAATTCAAATTAAGCCATTGAAAATTCAAATTGCGTGTTAAATTTATTAATGTAAACTATTGTTATTTATTTATTTATTTATGAATAAATGTAAAGTAATATCATATTAAAATGTCGAATAGATTGTAGAATGTAGGTACCACTATTCTTTGTAAACGTGTTAGTGTTTCTGTCATCTTTCTTTTCACCTTTCAATAAAAAATCAACTACTTTTAATTTTTCGACCATCCGACCTTTTGCTGTCTATTCTATCTCGAAGCGCTACTTTGTAGAAAAATGAGGATATTATAGTTTTAATTTTACTTATGGAACTGATAAAAATACTTAAATAAAAAATTCTGAACATTTTTGTCCATCCCTAGCTGTGGCAGGGACAAGCGTCATTCATCATGGCCGCCGACAGGGCGACGCGATTCGTGATTGTCAATCTACCGTGTGATGTGCGCTCTAACTTTACACCAGCGTGGGTGAGCGGCTTTATTGTTTAGTTGTCGGAAAAATCACATACAACCAAGAAAATAAAAAAATACGGCTAGTTTTTCTACAGTTAGTACTTTTACATTTTATGATACATAATTACGTAAAACATACGTATCTCCTCTAAGATCAAAGTAAGTACCTAGTTCTCAGGGTAGATGAACATTGTATATATTATTTTGGTTTCTATTTCATTTTAGGTAGGTACTTATTTTAAACTGCTAACCCTAAAGTTATTTTTATACTATGTCACACACATAGTATAAAAATAACTTTATGGTTAGCAGTGAAAATTACTACGACCAAATTAATCGTGGCTTAGCAGAAGGTGGTGTCAAGAGCCGAAGGAACCGACGTGCATGCATGAAAAGAATAATGAAAGTTGAAGAAGCAAGTGAGGTGTGTATGGACCGTGCCGTGTGGCGCTCGGTTCTTTCTGCCTACCCCGCCAGGGATCTGGCGTGAAGATAGTAGTTGTGGTAGTAGTATGTGTGTGAATGTCACTTTAAAAAAAAATACGATGGTGATACCCATTTTAAGCTAAGGGCCAGTAGTTCAGCCGTGAAGAATATTACCCTTATACCATGTTGTATGAAAATACAGTCCATACATTTATTTCGTGCTTTGCACCGATACACTTACGTTTTTACCAGTTAATTCTCGTGGGTCAAAGGTACTGTGCTGGTTTACTGGATAAAGAAGTAAGTAGGGTTCAGAATTCAGCCTTCGGGGTTTAGGGTTCACAGTTCCGAAGAAAAATGTCTACTCCAGCTTCTACAGTCCCCTTATGCCTATATATTTATGAAATAAACTAATATTTCTAAAAGTCATTACCGAATTATAATGGAATTAACAAAATGTAAGTAGGTAGTGTACTGAATGGTCGTTTGTACTATAACTGAACTGAGTGAAAATTATTACGATAATTGAACTTCTGATGTTAATCAGTCCTTAGGCCGCCCACGAACATTTTTGCGAGACTTTAGTTTCATTTATGTAAAAGTAATGTATATTATTATTTATTACCAGAGTACCACCGCAAATCCAACCACGTAAAACAAGTTTGTGTTTTTTTTTGGAACAATATTTATGTTTTCCGAAAGAAAATCAAAATAATTATTATAGCAGCACTCTTCAGACCTAAAACTACCTTTATTTTGCGAATGTCAACAAACAAAATTAAACATTTGTAATATTACTATGAATAAGGCTTAAGTTACACGGAAATCAACACACATATCTACAACTAATTTTGTTTCCCAAAGGACGAATTTTATGCCGATGGGTATTAACAATTTTATGCAACCAACCTTAGTTTTTGCATAGGAAAGCCATTTCGAAAGCTACACATCGTTAAAAAATAAAAAGATTTTTGCCAGTTTAGATAACTATATGAAACTATTTCACTAGAGGCAAATACTGGTGCAAATACAGATATCTGTAAATTTACTACACCGAATTGCTGTACCAAATCAGAATTTCAGAGATCACTGAAAGAATTTTGGAAATAAAATTCTTGGGACGCCCTTTCAAAGTCATTAATTAGAGTTGCGGAACTCAAAATATGGCCGGGGTTAAAAGGCGACTGTGAAGGTCCAGAGATAATTAAATTAGGCTCTACGGAGCAACTGATACAAAAGTAGGTATTACTCTCTCAAATAAGGTCAGAAGCGTATATAATACTTCTTTATTGTACTAGGGAATGACTGCGATTTTACCCGCGTAGATATCGGTTCCCGTTTCCGCTTCTAATGAGAACATTTTCCAGGGATATGAGTAGCCTGTGTTTTATTTCAGATTATCTTTCCCTGTACTAAATTTCAGTCAGATTCGTTCAGCTGTTAGAGCGTAATTAAGTAACAAAATATCTATCCATACATCCAGACATCGCTTACATATTTTCGCATTTATATTATTGGTAAGAACTAAAAGCTTTTAACAGTTTTCTTTGTATCTCTCCTCTCCCTCTAAGTATATTTTCAAGACTTATAATAAATAAGTAACCATAAGAAGTGTAATAGCTGCAATTTGACATGATTTTGTTATCTGTGCAAGTGCAGTTCTTGTAAGACAAATGAATCCGTCCGTACTTGTTAAAGACAAGTAACTTTCTACGTCACGTTTCTGTTCTTCGATCAATTATGTTGTAACCGTCTTAACTCAAATTGTATAAGTTCATTTTTAATAATTTTGAAGTATAAAAATTAAAAAGATTTGATAATGAGAAAAAGGAACCTGTAAAAGAACCTATCATACACCCTTGATCCGTCAAACCCAACGAACAAACTATTTATGTAATATCGAATATGGCAATGTTTTCATATTCGATATTACATATTCATTGTCTGTTCAATAAATAAAATTATTGGTATTGAACAGTAATACGTTACATTCAGATGAGATAATGGAAGGCTGATCAATGTCATACATTTATTATAAAACCCTTTTCAAATACAAAATCAACTGTCAGCTAGCAATACAGGACACTCGTAAAAGGAAAATGGAGAAATCATACAAAACAATTGAACGCCTTGAGGGAATCCATTCAAATTTAGCTGACGACAGCATTTGATGGATCGTGGATGCCAACATGGAACAAATGGTAAGTAACTTTGATAACGCTGAATATTGAATGAGGCTGATGATGATGGGTGTAAAGGACATTATTCTTTTATGGTCGATAGCTTCTCACTACGATGAACGCTTACATTTTTCATAGCGATGAACTATTTAGAGGGCTTCGGAGGGTAGTGAATTGAGGGTAGAGAGGAGGGTTACGCGTGCCTGGCCACCGATACGTTTTTTCAGCTCATTGCTTCTGGCTTATAGTCGTCATTACCGGCCGAGAATTTATGGGATAAAAACGTGGCTTTACATTTCAATCACGGATAAAAATTGTGGGAGTTTTACTTATGTGGTTTGTTTGTGCGGATGCAGAATTTTTGTTTGTGTTCGTTTCAGATCAGGTTCGAATGTGAAAAAAATGTTTTTAAATGTTTAACTATGTATGGATTCATATTTGGTACGACTGAATACAATTTAAATACAAAATGGTATGAAACGGAATAGCTATTATGAGAGTACTATAGATTGGGTGTGGTGGTGTGGTGGTAAAATTCTATTGACATGATAGCTTTGATGAATCTATTTTAGTCACGCCTACTTATTTTGTATACTTTCAAAGAAAATGTACAGAGAACTTCACATATCGATGGAAGGTGCTTATTAGTCATGTAAAACACGTATATTAAGGATATCGATATTCCATTCGGAAGGTCAAATTTGTTATTTATAAAATGTTCTCGTATTTCTGTTTACATTTTCATGTGTTATAAAATGTGGTAATACATTTCTGCAAGTAAGTAGTTTGGTAAGTTTTGAGACCATTTAGCTACTAGGTACTAGTAGGCAATCTTCGTAGTTTAGAAAACAAAGGTTAATCATAAATTGTGAAACAATTTTTACGTGTGGAAATCCTACATGGATGCTACGACTCCTACCAACTAAAACACCCGATGCTTTACAACTGTCTACAGCAGGGAGTCCCGGGTAAGCTCTCGGAAGGATGTCCCAGGGTTTTCGGTGTAGAAACAACATGGACGGAGTGGAAAACTATCATAATTTGAATTTGCCACCTCTGAAAACCAGCGCTGTCTGTCTACCTGTAACGCAGGTGGACAGCAATACGCTGAGCAGTGGCCGTTATTCTGCTTTGATTTTAATACTTTTATTTTGTACTAGCGGATGTCACGCGGTTTCACCCGCGTAGTTCCCGTTCCCGTGGGAATACGGGAATAAAATATAGCCTACGTTCACCGCAAAAAGTGTAGCTTCCCAACAGTGAAAGAAATTTTCAAATCGGTCCAGTAGTTCCGGAGCCTATTCGATGCAAACAAATAAACAATCAAATCTTTCCTCTTTATAATATTATATAGTATAGATTTTTTAAGTGGATTAAAAAGAGCTTTTTTTTTCTTTCTTTCTTAATAATGTCAATGTGTGATTACTTCATCTGTCTTACAAGAACTGTACTCGCACAGATAACAAAACCGTGTCACATTGCCGTCATTACACAACACGTGAAAAAGTCAGGGATACGTAACCTTTTTTTTTAAATTGCACGCATGCTTCGTCCATGACAAGTTGATGTTATATTTATATTCGTACCTTTTTTGAAACCGTGCATAAGTTCTACATTTTATAAACTGATAGAGATCAATTGGATGATCCAAATTTCTATTGATATGGTACGTTTCGACAGACAAATTAAAACGTTCCTTAGTCTAAAATTCCAGCATGAGTACTTCAGTTTGTGAAGTGCGTAGTTATAATATAATACATGCTATATGACCTGTAACCCTCAATTATCAATCAATCGAATCAGCCTATATCAATCCACTGCTGGACGTTGGCCTCTCTCAAATTACGTCACAACACACGGTCCTGCGACTTCCGCAATCAATTATCTGGTTAAAAAATTTAAAATCTAAATATATATAACTCAAAGGTGACTGACTGACTGACATAGTGATCTATCAACACACAGCCCAAACCACTGGACGGATCGGGCTGAAATTTGGCATGCAGGTAGATGTTATGACGCAGGCATTCGCTAAAAAAGGATTTTGATAAATTCTTCCCCCAACAGGATAAAATACGGGAAGCGGAAACGGGAAAAAAATTATGCCGGCGCAGCTGCGGGCATCAGCTAGTTGAAGTATAAGATCAGTAAACATTAATATCAAAGTTAGGGTGACTTCCTATAGGTCATATTTGTGAATTTCTAAATCACATAGCATTACATTATTTTAATTTGGACTAGGTGCTAGATGGCACTAAGGAAAAAAAATCCACAGTAATTATTTCCCTTTGTGTCAGTAATTTCAATGACTAGTACCACTGATGGTACAAGTGACATTTATACGATATAAGTAGCACAAATTAAAGATAGTACATATGGAAAACTCATGTATGTACTTTTTTTCACACCTACCCTCTGCTATACACACTCGCGCACAAATCAGTATCGAAAATCGGTTAAGGACCGCCTGACCTCGTGTCTGTGAATGAGTTGTCTATGTGAGCGTAGCTTCAGCGAATTTAGTATGTAGGTTTTATCTGTACTATCTCTAATTTGTGTAAGTAGTATTAAGAAATAACTACTGGTACTCACTCGATACTCGCTTCCCGTTCTTTCTCCACTGTATGTTTGGTATGGGGTCACCTCTGGCGGCGCAGTAGAAGGCGGCGATACCACTTGCGCGGACCTGCAGGTTTCTCGGCCGGATCGTGATCTCAGGTGGATCTGTAGATTAAAAAAAAAACCTTATTAAAACTCCGTTATGGTTTGTGTTTGAGTAACATTTAAGTAACGAAATTTTAATACACAAGTACACAAAATTACAAGTTAAGTACATAATTATAACGAAACACAATCAAAAATAGAAACAAAATATACAAAGAAAAACAAATAAATTACAAGAATATTGTACAAGAAATAAAACCAATAAAAATTGCTCCATTATTCCGACCAGCAACTTTTTTTCTGATTTTCACACGAAATAGATTCGTAAAAGAATATTGATAGTTACTACAAAACTTCAGATAGATTAGACCACTTAGATTCTATTCGACTTAGTCTAAGAATATAAGAATTCAAGACTTAGTCTTGAACACAATCCATTCTAAGAAGCGACAAATAAATTTTATTTCCTCTAGTGAAAAGTCGTGGAAATCCGTCGCGAACTTCCTGCCGTGCAACACACTGCAACAAATGGTAAAGGTAGTCCTACACAAAATTACGAGAATAAAGGCAGCACTACATTTTCGTTACTCGCTCTGAGATTAATAGCATTATTTTGACGAAAAATACGAAACAATTATATATCCAGATGACATTCTGACCCGGCCAACGAGCCGAAACGGAGATATCTAAAAGGTTCTTGTATTAAAGAGTATTGGAGGAACGCCGTGGAAGCTTTTGATTCGTGAACTAGAAAATAAAACCTTATTTAGTTTGCCATTTTTAGACTACATAGTGCTCTCGAGCGGACCAATCGATTCAACATTAATAAATAAATGTGCGTATATTTCGGGAATTTATTACTAGTATCTCATATAAGACTGTTGAAATATGTATGGAGCATTTCTCAAACCAAATGTTTAATAAAATTTATAAGCGTGCCAGTTATACTGACTACACACGCCTGTGTTCCAAATTACGATAGACTAAAATAATACACTTATTTCATGACCTTCTACAATGACAGCTGTAATTGGCAATCAGACTAGTTCACGGTCAACAAATTATTTATAAATAAGTTGCGTTCATTTGCTAACCAGACTCGGAGCCACACAACACGAAGGCCAACAAATATATTGGTATATGTTTGTATTAGAATGTTTTGTCAATAAAACTTGAAAATCAATTATTATAATGCAAAACCATAATTCTGTGATTACATACAAAGTCGATTCACACAGCACATACTCTTTCATTTAATTTAAAATAATTCATTAACCCGTCTCTCATCGTATCTGGTGCAAATGTACCCATCACACAGGCGGCATTGCCTCGCTGGATAGCGATGGCCAACCTTTGCACCAGATACGAACCGGAACGGGAGTCACTTGTCTTATCCCTCAACCGATGCTCCAATTCTTTAATTAGGTTCTTGGCGTCCGTACACCAACTGCCCATCGTCTCAGCAGCGAACGGGACAAAGAAATATTGTTCTGCTAAGACCGCATATTTACTTATTATAATTAGTTATTATATTATTAAGTTCCTAATTCAAGGCTCGTTATTCCCGCTTGCATGGGAATATGAAATAAAATTTTACTTATGTTGCCCCATTGAAATTATTGAAATCTGTTTAGTAGCTTTTGAGTTTATTCGCAGAAATCATACATACAAACCCTCACTTTTTTTTAAAGATAACTTTATTTTCAAAAGAATTACCAAAGATATTCCTATCATCAAATATTATAATACTGGTCATGATATCAACAATTTCTGTGTACGCATCCCTATCTCTGCCCTATTTATATTCTTCCTCTCAAATATTTGTTTTTGAATCACGTTGGCCGTGGATGGAGAAAAAACTATGACGGATATGTTTATTCCTCGACGGGTGAGGTGAATGATCACGTTTTATGTGAGAGGGATTGAAACGGGGCTAGGACGTGCCGACGCACGCATTCCGATAAAAAGGCAGACATTTTTTTTTCATTTTCGCGCCAACCCTGAAATTAAATTATGGTGCAACTAGACGTCAGAGCATGGAATGAATTGCTAAGTAAAAAGTAGTCTGTTTAGTCTGGGAATTGTATAATTGAAATCATTATGCGTTTGTGAAGAGAAGAGTTTGTACGTAGATTGCAGTATACGAAATTATTTGAAGTGCTTTTTTTGCGTTTTTAATAATTTATTTTGACGAATTACGAGAGAGAGAATTACTAGAGTAATGTAATATAAATAAATTAAGTATTTTATATTTATAAAATACTTAGTATATTTGAAGTGTCTATAAAATATTACTGCAATATATTTCAAATAGTCTGGCCTATATTCTTTAGATACGAGAGAATTTACCATATTACAATAATTTAACTTTCAAAATGTCTAACAATACTGTATTCAAAAAGTAATATCAAGTAACTATTAATTACCTACTATTTATAAATGAACTATCGTACATAACTCAGTTTTGGTTTATTTTATCTCCAATCATCGCCGTCAAATAGAATTATTCAAATGAATGGCCAGTTCAATATAATAAATTTCATACAGTTTAATCGCAATACAGTTCTATTGGGTTCGCAAAACCGGTTATGGTCGGATACGTCCAGATTATTGTCATAAATTGCCTATACATATACCTCGGAAAACGTATGCACATTTCGATTATCTCTATTGGGATCTACGTAATGAAATGTGACCCCACACAATAAAATTAAATCCGTCGAAGTCATAAATTCATTTTGCCGATGTAATAATTTAAAATAAAAATTGGATTTTTATTTGGCGGTTATAACATTCGAATGCATCATTTAAATTTGGAATTGGAATTATTGAGCATTTTGCTGTTGGACCCGGCATTTTATTTTATTGTATTGATGAATAAAGACAGAATGGCTTGGAAGAAGATGCACCAAACAAACGGGATTATTTGTCGTTTGCTAATCATGCAAACACTGTATTGCATAGAATACAAATACAAAAAAGGTTGAATGCAACTGGAACATAATGCGAAGTGCAACACTAACTTAGCGGGCAGAAAGAAAAAGTAACTGAAAATATATTCAAATATAAAGGAAAAGATCAATATAAATCCCTAATTATACAACCTATGAAAATTTTGTCACCAAATCGAAACGGCTTCTGAAACAAAGTAACATTACTTGTTAGCACAATAACTTACGTGTTAAATAACGAATAAATAAGTTGGTATCGTTGACTGGTGGTCTTGGCGGCGGAGGTGGAGGAAGCGGTACTTCTTCAGTGACCAGCTCTGGAAGGTCCACCAAATCAGGCAGATCCACTAAATCCGGTAGTTCTACCGAAACTGGATTTTCCACCGCACTTGGATGTTCCACCACACTGGGGTGTTCGATAAAAATCGGGTTTTCCACGTAACTCGGACGTTCCACGAAGCTCGTCAGTTCCGGCAGTTCCGGTATTGAAGCCAATTCTGGTGATTCTGAATCCGTTTCTTCCGATTCTTCGTCTGTCAAAAGAATTTTATTTTGGATACGCGAGCGGTTGTCGTATTTTTGGTTTGGTTGTGACGTGGGTTTTGAAGTTACAGTTTTACATTTCTGAGTACAATTTTGGCTTATATTATGACTTAAATGTTAAGGTATGTAATATGACTAGAAAGAGCTTACATATTAAATTATTTATTACTACTAAAATG
This sequence comes from Miltochrista miniata, assembly GCA_933228765.1. Taxonomy (NCBI): domain Eukaryota; kingdom Metazoa; phylum Arthropoda; class Insecta; order Lepidoptera; family Erebidae; genus Miltochrista; species Miltochrista miniata. Next base: position 7,385,659 of record OW121766.1, on the reverse strand, counting down.
TTAAAACATAATTACATATTAAAGTAATTATTTTATCTTCTATCAAATATTGGACATACTCGTTGTGTTAAACAGCAATTGAAAATAAGCTATCGCATTATCATTTTAGGTAATTTATCATCACATTTCGTCGTGTTATATATCAATAGATACATTCCTTGTATATTCTATCAATAGAATTAGAAGGAACCAAATAAGCCGATCACGGCTTACTGCTGAACGAAGACCTCTTTTATTGTTCATCAAAAAAAATTACAAAAACTACTCTTCTATAGAGTACTCTATGAAGATTTTATTCCAGTGACCCCATTTATTAATATGAGTTTTCAGTATATTTTGTGAACAAATTAAGTATAAAATATTTTCAATGGACTCTCAATGACCTTAAAAAAGATACAAAGGCCCATTCTTTTCTTTGACAACGAATGTGAATAAAAAAGCCTGGGATATACTTTTCTTACAACTTTAAATAAATGTATTTATATATAAATGCCTACTTATCTTGAACCCTCATTGTTGTCTAATCGGCTCAGGAATATCAAAGAAAGTTTGTATAAATACTTTCGGTTATATTAACAGGAAGTTCTAATCCTATAAGAAAGGTTTTCTTAAAGGCTTATGTTATTGACCAAGGGAATTATATTATGAGACGTAAAAAATCTGCGTTATACGGAATTTTCAGTATGTGCAGTGAAATAACATTAATATATAACACATATTTTGCCAAAATCCTTGCGAGAACTTGCAGAACTTAATATTTTTAAGAATAGAGTAAAATTATTATTGATTCATAAATGTTTCTATTCGGTAGATGATTATCTGAAGGACAACCTTGATGTAGCGTAGATGGTCTGAGCTATGTATTTAACATTTACTAGATATTGACACTATTGACTATTTAGGTAATTACAAATCAGTGACACTGAATAAATTTGACATTTGTAGCTTTGACCAATGATATATAAAAAACTATAGATACGTTACCAACACTGAAAAATGGCAACAAAAAAGTCAGGCAATTGCCTTATTTTTCATACATGCTACCATAGATAATTTCATAGAAATTCTTTTTTTGAATGTATAAAATATTTGCTGTTTTTGAAAGCCGTGATGTTCGTGCATGACGTGTCTATATTTTATTACGTCGTTGGCTTTGACATTTTGAATTTTTGACATTTGGTAACATAAATAATTTAATTCTGACAATTATGTTAAATTGATGTTATAAATCTTACTATTAATCTTAAAATATGTATACCTTGGAAAATATGATTGTTTTTCTTTTCAAGATGTACATCTATGATGATGTCTACTAAAATTTAATTGGTAATTAATTGATGAACAGTGAAATAATAACGATTAATGTGTATATCGTATCTTACTAATATTATAAATGTGGAAGTTTGTGAGTATTATAAATGTGGATGTTTGTTACTCTTTCACGCTGGAACGGCTGAACAGATCTTTCTGAAATTTGGTACAGGGATAGATCATAGTCTGGAATAACACATAGGCTACTTTTTATCCCGGGAATAAGTTACCACGGGAAGCCAGAACGGGAACATATTTTTCGCGGGCGAAGCTGCGGGCATCAGCTAGTTGTAATATAAAAAATGAAATTTTATATAGATTATGACAATAGAATAAGAATTGTGTACGCCACTGGCAGACTTGGAGAACCAGTTATGTGTTACTATAAGATCTTTGTACCCACCCATGTCACACTAACAACAATAAATAAATAAATAAAAAAATATTATAGGTCAGATTTTTGCATTTAAATATTTCTATACACTGACAGCCTGCCGGGTCGAAGGGCGCCATTTAAGTCACTGTAACCCACGAGTAGTAAATAGGGTTGTGGTATGCAAGGAAATTTTCAATAAGATTTTACATAAAAAAAAAATTATATCATTGAACTAAAGGCGACAAAAATGTGATTGTCGCATAGCATAATAAATATATATAAGTCCTTTAAAAAAGTATATATTTCAAGTTATTTTAAACTATATCACGATCTATTCGCTTAAATCAAAAAATAAATAAAAACAGTAGCTGAAATGAATAGTCACAAATTGAGTAGCTTACCCAACAGTGTACCAACAAATATCAAACGTAAATAAATAAACGCTAAGATTTGTGTACACCGTAAATATTGGGTATGAAAAAATGACCCGAGTCAACACCGGGTTTCCGATGTACAAACATCCTAATCGATACTAGTCGCATTTAAACGTTTCGTGGTACCAAGGAGGATGTTACATTATTTTGTTACGCGAAAATAACGTGATATTTTGGTAACAGGTTAGGAAACGGATCGAAATTTGTCTTTGTGTAGGTAAGTGTGCGTTTAATAAACACCAAATTTATTTAGATCTGAGAAAGTCGAAAATAGTTTTTGGGAATAAAGTCAAACTGATAAAAAATATGTTTATGGATTTTAAGTAGGTAAGTTAGTATAGTCTCTTGTAGCACTACTCTAACCCCGTAACCGTAGGTCTGTTGGGAGTCCTGGGACATCCTTCCGAGGGCTTACCCGGGGCTCCCAACCATAGGCTGTTGGGCGTGAGGTTTTTTAGTCGGTGGGTGTCCGGCATAGCATCCATGACGGATTTTCCCTCACATAAAAAAACAGTTCTCTAATAGCAGACAAGTATACGATATAATTGCGGGTCTGTGGAGGTACGCGTGTATTGTGGCGTGAATCAGGAGAGGTCTACGTCCAGCAGTAGACTGCCAAATAATGTTAATTTGAATGATTTTGATTGTGTGTAGTTTAAACCAAACATTATTTAAAAAAAACGGTTTAATGTTTTAAATACGCTTCATTTCCTTAATCTATACGATAAAGACATTTCAGTCCTGGGGTATTCTTCCGAGAGCTTACCCGGGGCTCCCAACCGTAGGCTGTTAGGCAGGATTCGTGAGGTTTTTATTCGGTAGAAGTCCGGCATAACATCCATGAGGAATTTCTCTCACAAAAAAAAAGCCATCAAACAATTTGCAAATAGCTATATACTCTACTCTTTCAAAGTGGCTAAATCATTCCATTTTTATATTTACCATATTTTGATTGTTTACATATCATTCCTTATTTATGAACTTCAATAACAAACGTTCTCCTTGACTGTGGAACTATAAATCATGCATTGTTATTATCGGGTAAAAAAATACACCTCGATATCTCGATACTTTCACATCGATGCCATAAATAAACATCGAAGCAGCATCGATTATTGAAGGATTTATATCTCGACTCGACCGAAGTATATAGTTCACGTATTATTCATATGAAGTTCTATTGTAGGAGGTTGCGATAAAAATGGATAATGGGAGCATTTCTTTATGTTTCCATCTAGGCGCGAATGAAAATGAGTTTCTTTTGAATTTTATGGTGTGCAATACTCTTAATGTTTTGGATAAGTGTGCAAATACTGAAATACGTATTTTTTCCTATTGGAGTTAATTTTTCTACACGCGGTTTTAGGAAAAAAGTTCGATGTTTTTATAATTATCTCAATAAAATTACGCGAGTTTAACGAGTTAAATGCCTCTCTCTCTTACAGACTATTGACAATTGACAGTTGCCTTAGGCAGGTTGGCAGCCCAATGATGTAACTCATTACGCTCCGCTTGATAAACCCGGGGTAATATGTTGAATAATACAGTCGGGCGGGCCGTATTTTTTTATTATCTATGGTTACTTTTGCATCATCGAAATTAACGCTTCCCTCATTATTCAAGATTAAAACACCAGTTGTTTGAAGATTGAAGGTTTTATTGAACTACCATTATGTCCGAAATTGTACGAGACATAATTTTAGTCTGATGTAAAATATTTACGCTGATATTCAAAAATAAGCTAAATTAATTAATCCTTTTGAAATAATTTATCATTCCGCGGTCAGAGAATTATAATCCCTTAATTTATGTGAGTGCGATTATATCGTTTCGTTTGTAAAACCCAATGAAAACAATATGAAAACATAAATTGTTTTAATCTGAGTGTATAAGCTTTTGAAATTTATTGCATTTCTTATAACGTAAGGTAAATGTCACTTATTGTATAAGAGTATGTTATTTATTCTTTACGCTAAATAGTTAAATCGAACAAGGAATAATAAACGGGTCCTTGCATAATATTAAAACCATTTTCAAATTTATTTAAAAAATAATAAGACACAGTCGAAACCCGACTGTGTATGAGGCTTTAAAACAATGATAATATATGTCTGTTTAAACAGCTTACAATTATAATGTAAGCTCTTTTCCTATTTCATATCACTAAGGTGGCGGAAAAACACGGCAAAAAAGTCTTCAGCATCGAAAGTGGTCACCAAATGTATGTTTGCAAACGCTTAAGTTTAACGTACGCTGCCGACGTCTGTATTGAACCCCTCAACTGCAGACATTGGGGAAAACCGGGACAAAGAACTTGTTATATAATCTAGGCAATCGTGAAAGGAAGCCCCTATCTACCATATACGAGCGCTCCGGACGCAGTGTGAGTTTGTTCGCAAGATTGCCTAGTAGTTAGAGTATTGAAAAAACATTTTAAATATTGAAATATGTACCTACCCTCGGAAATATGAAGAAAAAAACTTAATTCATTATCGAGTGCTATATAATTAGCCAAACCTTAACGACAAAAAAGGGCATTGGGTAAAAAGATAATCACTACCTACAGAAAATTATAGAGACGCCATCTTTTACAATTTACAAAAAAAAATCTCCTTTTCATAGACTTCCGTAAGCCTCTCATTTCCCGTGCCGTAATTATTTATAATAGTCTTTAAAAGCTTCGCCCTGTCACTTGTAATTTCGCCGACACTTCAATGAATGTCACTAATGAATGGCCGTTTCTTACAAAAAGGGTAAAAATAAACATCTTTCGAACAATAGGCGCAAAACAAAGCAACCTGGCCCTCAAAGCGGAGAAAAAATTACCCGGAAGTAAAATCGAGTAGGTTTCGACGTTAAAGGAAAGTAATCGAGTATTTTTAATCGGGTAATACAAATATAAATCATTACACTACATCTCTAATTGGTGATTCGAAATTCAAAATACAAAAATCGACCACTGGTTTAAAAATAATATTCACTTAGGTAATTTTTTTTTAACACGAAGGTACTGGTTTGAAATTCGCAGACTAGCACAATGCGGTTGTTTGAGTCGTTAGCGCGAATGAATGGAATTGGATGGGTTCGGAATTAAGCCGGATCGGAATGGTTTCCGATGCATATTGCATAAAGATGTGTGCTAAAAGTAGTATTGCTAAGTGCCTTTTTTTTGGAGTTTTGGTTAAGTGAATAAACGTTTGAGTTTGGCATGGGTTTGCAAGTGGATCAGTAACTTTCTGTTTTGTGAGAAATATTTGGTACCTAGTGTTTAGTTTTTTTTAGGAGGCATAGGAATTGTACTTAGGTATATAAGGACTACTACACAATAATATTGTCATGTTAAATACAATTTTCAGGGAAACTTTATTTCTCTGAGGCAAAGTATTTTTGACCTATCATGGCGCAGTGTGGCCCAGGAATATCGGGTAATAAAATTAACGATTAATCAAACCTATCGCAGTTGAAATGATAATTACTGCAACAATCACGTTATGTCTACACTTCTACAGTTAATAAACTAAACCCATACCAAAAGTTTGGCATTTTTGCCTTCTAAAGGGGTAAATTCTCAAACTTTATTAATTTCCCCATTGAATAAAGCCGCTCGGCGTTTCGAATTTTTTGTTTCACGCTGACTAATCGTTCCGATGTAAAGCCGTGAACACAACATCAGTACACCGTGAGAAGAGCACGCGGGCGCGATATATCATTGGAACGCGGGCGATACGCGAATAAATCGGTATTCTATCGCCCTGGGGAATTTATGGAAAGCTCGACGTTTAATAGCCAACATTAATATGAATCTCGTCCGCTCCCGCGAGCCGAATGTGTAGGGCTCTATTACTCTTTTGTGTAAACATGCCTTTATAGTTTTGATGAGACAATTTTTTATTGTTTTTAGAGTTTCGTACCCAAAATGTCAAAACGGGACCCCATTGTTGAGACACCACCGTTTATCTGTCTGTCTATTACCAAGTTGTATATAATTATCATGAACCATAACCAGACATTAAAAATTTTTACATGATTCCAATTTCAATTTATTTATTTATTTATTTATTGTCTGTTACAGGTACGTGATGTTTTTATTGCCGCTGTATCAACAAATTTAAAAAAGTTTAAATGGATTCTCCCATAAAATGTAACAAACATTTTTTTGCAGTTATTTGGCAAAGTCTCCTCCGGGCGCGAGTTCGACTCGCACTTGACCGATATTTATTTGTTTTTAAATCAGGCTACGCATTTTTGTGCAATGAATGAATGAAATGCGAGTCTAAAGTGGATTTCTAGTACCTAAGTCAACGACGAATTATAATTAGACACGCCATGCAGGAATATCAAGGCTTTAAAAAACAGCGAAACTTTTATAAATTAAAAAAATAAATTAATAAATTATCTGCGGTAACTGCTTGTGTTGGTAACGTATCTATAGATTATATATATCATTGTCCTAAGTACCATATAATCGCAAACAAAATAATATTTTTACAAAAAAATAACTTCTTCATAACCAATTTTCGTAATAGGCTACTCTAGCGATGTTGAACCTTCATAAGTAATATGAGAGGTTGGGCCATAAATCCGGACCATCGTCGTGAACTAATAGACTTTTACTTAAGGGCCATTAACCACTAAATATGGTTCACTCTCGATTTCCTCTTATGATACATGGTGTTTGCATTTTATGACAAGTTATTTTTTTTATAAACGATGTCCCAATTTCAATGTTATAAAATTAGGGTTTAGTTTTAGAGGGATACAGTATTTCAATCTTTTATATAAAGCAGTTGGACTTTACAAATTTTTATTGATATTTATTTTATTAGCTGCACCCCACATTTTCACCTTTTACCGTAGTATGTAGTAGTTTTTGGACGTTGACATTTTTCTGGTCGTATTTTTGCTACTAAAATAAACAATAGAATACTTTAGGTAACAATTTTATTTTACGGGAATATAACTTTACAATTTAAATTCTTGCGACTGACCTTTGTGTCTTTTTTTACTTTACTTTATTTATACTTGACATAGTAGCGAGGTTCGCAGGCTGGGACTGAATGCGGAAGGCGCAGGACCGTGTGTTGTGGTGTAAATTGGGAGAAGCTTACGTCCAGGAGTGGACTGCCATAGGCTGATTTGATTTGATAGTAGCAACAATGGTAAGTTTACGATTTTTGTACACGTTTATACACAATTGAGGTTAGTTTACACGCCATAACACTAAGCTCAAACAGCCCTTAAATCCTTCAAAAGTCAACATTTTAGTATATATAATGTGATAAATATCGTCGATATACAAGCACACATTAAAATAGAATTATATATAAGTTGCATCTCCACTGAAAGACGTTCATTAGCGCAGGTGTGCGCGCTGAGTGCACTTGCTGTAGTTTTATGGCACATGTAATGTTATTGAAGCTGTGGTCGCATTGTAAGGTGGCAGCGGAAACCCGTATGCAACAGTAGCACCACCAATATAATTATGTTTCATAGAAACCCATTGGTCTTAGAAATACAACAATAATTCCACGTTACGTATAATTACATTTTAAACATTTTTTTTATAATGTTTAACATGTACTTTTTAATTTATATATCCAAAACATCTCTTCATCATATTTGCCGAATAGGTTATACACAGAGTTTTCACTGTCGTTTAAAAGACCGACGTAGAGCCTTTAAAAACTATGGAAGGCCTATTAGTTGTTTAGCTTTAATTAATATATATTCTAAATTAAATAATTTTAGGCTCAGAAACAATAGTATATCTCCCCATTTTTTATAAATGTGTATAAATGATTGTGTACAAGAGATTATTCTATCGCTGTCACCTTAGCATTGGAACCCCAGCCTTATGGCACATAAAATGTCACTGAGTGTGATAGAATCACAAAATGCAACCCACACAGCTTTAATATACTACATACAGGGTGTCACTCTAAGAATTTCAATACTACAGCTTTTAAGCTTCACCTTGAATCGAGATTTTCAGTGCAAATTTTATCGTGAAGTTGAATAGTGTACCAGTGCAATATTTCAGTATTTTAATGTTGAGTGTATAATTTGAACCTACTTTTAAAGATTCCAACATACTGGCTCTGCCACCTTAGTTTAGTACTGTCAAACATAGAGCAACGCGACCACTACAAAGGAAGTAGACATATCATGTTTGAGCTCTGTCTGTCATTTGTTGGGTTTGGTACACCACTACATAAGCAATCAGCTGTCACTATGTAACTTACACAAAACAATACACACATCATTTCAGACACATACATATACATATACTAGCTGACCCTCGCAACTTCGTTTACGTCACATAAGATGTTTGACAGGAGAGGTATTTCTTCATCAGACTCCAAGGACCGTGTGAAACTGCCCTGTTTGCTTAATCATAAAAGAGCTTAATGAGGGAGAGGGAATTCATGACAAAATGGTTTTTTAGTTGTAATTTCTCAACGCGTATACAAATATTTTTTTAGTGTTAGAAAGTAAGTACTTTAAGGATTGTTTCAAACAAATTTCAATATTGAGGGTTTCGTAGTACAGAGATTAGAGAAATCTCAACTTTCACATGTGTATGTATGTTTCAAAACTATGGGTTTGAAACATACATACATACAGGAGGTATACCTCCTGTACCTATTTGTTTATGTTTCAATTAATACAAAAGTCTATGAGTACCTCATAAAAACAAAAAGGTTTGTATGACGTCAGATCAACGTCCTAAAATACTTTAGGGCTTCGATGTAGACTGTAATTTGTCTAATAGGGTAGGTTTCCTTACACTGTTAGTGCTGCTTTATTATTCAAATTGTGGTGTAGAAAAAAACTAAAGCAGAACCTACCTGTAACTTTTTTTAGCATTTTTCTCAGAAGGAATACGCCGACATTTTTCCCGATATATTTAGACTTACGTCATAGATTTAAATTAGAAAAAATAAAGAATATTAGAATACCTTCAAATTGTGTAAGCGCAATGGAACGAAAATAAAGTTTCAAAATAAAACGTGAAATAGATATGCAAATTACTTAGTAGCTATTTACATACATAAATGTCAAAATACCATTCTCGTCAATCCTTAAACAAATTCGTCAATGCTACCTCCACCCGCGCCTGGTGCAAAAGTGCCCATCACACTGCTTGCATTACCTCTCTGTATGGCAATGGACAGCCTTTGCACCAACCACGAACCAGCGCGTGAGTCTCCAGACTTCTCTTTCAGTCTACGCCCTATCTCCTCGACAAAACGCTTCGCCTCTAAACCCCTACAGCCCATTGTCTCCACCGGTAAAGGAACGAAATAGATATTAGATTTATAAATCAAACAAAATACTCGCCGCAATAACGATTATGTCCAAAATTTGTAGATTCACATTAAAATTGTACTTAAGTTTATATCTTAACTAATGCTTACACTAATTATAACAAAATAATTCCAAATACTTAAGCATAAACGAACTGACGAAGTATGGTATAGTAAGATTAATAATTCGATTTGAGTCAGAATAGCAAGACTCTGACACAGTTGAGTCAAACATGGGTAGGTATGTGGAAGTGCTGGTCAAAGTTCTATGGGTCATATAGACTATTTCAGTGGCACAATTTTAGGGTACCGTACCAAAGATAAAACGTAAATTGCATTGAAAAGGGCAGTTCCATTAATAAGAAAATTTGTGACGTGTGTATTTTACACAGAAATATAGTTTTGCGGGATTAACAATGTTAGATTACTAAATTTTCAGAGTATACACCTCTTGTAGATAAGCCCCTACTCATCAAGTATTCAAGTAACATTCTAGGTGATAACTCTACGACTGAATGTGACAACAAAAACATTGAGTTACTTGTGTGAGATGACGTACAACGCAATGTTACGACGCCATATGTGACACATGACGGATAAAATGACACACATTGTCTAAAATGTTGTCTATACTAAGCGTAATTTGTAATCGATAAGGACGGAAACTACTGGATCGATTTTAAACATTATTTCTGTGAAGTATGTGATTCTTTGTGGGATGCATTTACCATTATTTACTTGTAATTGTATGTTCGGTTTTGCTCAGTCTACGAATATACGTCTAGTTAACCAGTCGCTGTATTATTGTTACCCACAATAATCAGATATTTAACACTTTCATTATAAGGTAGTCAAGTTATTATGAAGTAACATTTTTTATGAATCATAATGCTCCTTCTCCAGTTAGTGAGCGAGCGGAGGAGTAATAGAAAAAGATCTGAAATAACCCTTCCTTTACGTCGCGCAGTCTGCTAAACATGGCATATTTCGATTAAAAAAACGAATTGTATTCGTTAAATGGGTGCTACGGGGTTCGTAGTAAGTCATAGGTCGTGGAAACCGTGGGGTACAATTAGTATGATCATAAAATTAACCAGAGAAAAATTAGAAAATATTATTTATACGTTATTATTTTCTGTCATACACAACCGTCTATTGCAAGAGTTACAATGATAGCGAGTGCTAACGCTAGCAGAGCCAGAAGTAAAAAAAAGAAAGTTAGTAAATGGATTTCTTGAACTACAGGGAAAAATCAACCTAAAAAAATTCTGTGTTTCATCGTTAAAAGTTTACTTCACATGCTAGACACAGACTTATACAACAAAAATATAATGTAACGAATATTTTCGAACTGTCAGTTCCTATCGTACTAACCAAGCTGACTATCCAAGCTGTCTGTACGTCACCACAAATATAAAGTCTCATCTTTCTTCGACTACGAATACGGGCATATGAGCGGAATAAAGCCTTGACAAGATTTTCTGCTTACCATAAACAATATTACTCGAATATACTCTATGAATGTATGTGATGTAGAAGTGTGAGGCTTTCGTTAGCGCGCCAGTGTAGGCATACATGTGTTAGTGTCAAATGTAAAAATGAGTGTTCCTTTCAGGTGTGTGAGTGAGCATGCATTAGCGAAATTACCTTAGCTTCTACTTTTTACATATTTTTATTATGAGATGTAATTTTGTATACAACATTAGAAGTATTACAGAGGTCGGTTGAGTGCACTGTAGAATATTATGCTTCAAGGAAATGAGACGGCGGTTTTCTTAAATTTCTAGCATGAATATTTTATCGAATAAATGTAATATAAAATATGACGTGTGTGATTTTTAAATGAATAGATAATTTTAACTAAAATATCGACTTAAAAGTTAAATAAAGAACGCATCGGGTTATAGGTAGCAATAACAATAGATGTATTTTAGATGACTAAATCAACTAAAATCTTATCTTTACACAGAAGTATTAGAAAGTAGAATTGAATTCCATCTTCATTTTAAACTAAGTAATACAAAATTTACACCCTTCTAGAAGCTTCCTACTCTTATTTCGTTTATGTAACTCATATTGTAACACATTATGACTGACACGTGTCAGGCTGGCAACTTGATTTGCATGAAGAATACTGCGATCATTGTATACAGCCTCGCGCCTCGTCATGACTATAGATACGGATAAACGTGAATATGTTTCAAAAATATGTGTGAAATATTTTGTGCATTTTGATTTACATATCTAGGAGAAGGTTTATTTTGGTTAGTATATATTTTACACACTGCCGGTTTGATTTCTAGAGCATTCATAACACGTTCAAGGGTGTTGTCGCGTTCAGCATACAACTTGTTTATCAGTTTTCGTTTAAGTTTAGGAGTTGAGTTACTAAGAATGAGTTATGGTGTTTATAGATTAGATTAAATTATGGTAAAAGTTACAAAAAATTGAAAATTTCGGGTAGATTGAACCATTTGTGTGCTCGGACGCAACTGACACGTGAAATGCAGTCAATTTTTTTTTAGCAATTTTAGTTTAGTTGCTTAGACCGTTTTGCCCAATTTTATTTATGCCTAATAAAATTTAATATAAGTAGTTCCTTTAAGCTCTTTATACTCTATGTCAAAGTCTCCCTCGTCTTCTACTTATTTGTCTTTCCCGGCGAAGTGATGGGAGGTGGCAGCACTACTAGAACTTCTGTGGAGTTTGTGAAATTACAAGATCTTCATTATAGTACGTTACGAAACCTTTATATTTCTAAGAATCTACAATCCTACTTAATATTATAAATGTGAAAGTTTGTGAAGATGTTTGGATGTTTTTTACTCAATCACGCTCTGAAAAATTTCGTACAAAGATAACTTAAGGAATAACACTTTTCATCCCGGGAATATGTTCCCACGGGAAGCGGGAACGGGTATTGAATTTCACGCGAGCCAAGCAGCGAGCATCATCTGGATTTTACATAAAACACGAATATGGACTAGTTATATAAACTGCGTGGTTTGAAAACCTTAAGTTCCCGCCCAAATTCCGCCTGCTTAAATAAAGCCTAAATATCTATGAAAAGTTTCAAGTTCAAAAGCAAAACATACTAATTAATATTGATGTACCTTATTAAGTTTTTCAACAAAGAGTAATAAATTTACAGTGCGAGTGTGCGAGTACGTTCTTTAAAAGCAAGTCTCAAGATTTTAATAAGCGAGACTTATACTAAGAGATATCTTATTAAAACATTATAGATCTGAAGCTAAGAGTAGGTACCTAATAAATATAAAATTGTTTGCTGCAACAAAGCTAATTGCTAAAACAACGTTACAAAAACAATTTTTATATCCATGTCGAATGAAACGATAACCAAAATAAAAATTGTGATGAATATATATATTTTATTACCGTGAAGAGATCTATTTAACCTGGTCTTGTTTTCGTCGTTGAGAGGGCGGGCGGGTTGATATTCGGCAATTATGGGGTGGAAAGGGGGGAAATCGACTGTCTTCAAATATTACCATGCATATTGCATGAGAGGCAATACCGTGTCAAAGTCGATACCCGGTGGAAAAATACGGGTAAAACTGTGGACATATTATGAAGGGCATTTTGATCGGTTAGTCAATACGTTGGGTGTTAAAAAGTGAGACATCACAGTGGGAAACGATTATTTGAGTAAAATTAGAGATGTTTTTTTAGAAGTTAAGTCATTGTTTTGGTCAAGATGTGTCTGTTTTATTACTCGACTACGCGACAAAGGACTCGTATACAGGGTGAATTTTTCAAAAGGGATTGGATGGCCAAATCCGAAACTATAAGGATAAGCGAAAAATGCTCAAAGGAGTCACGAGCCCGATTTTGATGAAACTTAAAACCTCATCATTAGAATTTTGAAAAACCAATAATCCTAGCTGGGAATCGAACCTATTGATTTTGAAAAAAATAACACATCCTATATTATTACACCGTACGATAGTGTTGCTATTAAGGATCTTATTCTGGGAAGTAATGACATACTGCAAACTAAAGGAAAGTGCTCATCTTTAACAAAATACATTTTATTTGTCTTAAGGTAACTGATTAATTGTTCTAAATCTTTTCAATACATAGCTGGATTCGAGATCTCAAGGATCGTACTGCATTCAATATTTCAATATTATTGATTCCGTTTAGAATATTCTCCAAAAAATCATTCTGAGCATAATTTAAAACGCGGAATAGTTACGATCTTTTTTGGAATTTCGAACGAAACAAATGATGATGAAATATGAATTCTATTAAAATTCCAGATTTTCCTTAAATTTGCCGTATATCATTACTTCGCAGAATTTGATCCTTAACAGCGACTCTATCGTATGGTGTAATAATAAAGGGTGTGTGTTTTTTTTCAAAATCAACGAGTTCGATTCCTAGCTAGGATTATGGGTTTTATAAAAATCTAATGATAAGGTTAAAAGTTTCATCAAAATCGGGCTCGTGACTCCTTTCAGCATTTTTCGCTATTCCTTATAGTTTCAGATTTGGCCATCCAAGCCCTTTTCAAAAATTCATCCTGTATGTTTGTTTATTAGTTCAAGGCCTTATATGGGCGGCTTGAAAATTTCAACTGTGAGTCGTCGCAACCTATCCATTTCACCTGTCCATTTCAACACGGCAATAGTCTCTATAATACTAAGTATACTATAATCTCTGTCCCCTCCTTCGGGGATATAGGCGTGACTATAATGTATGTATATATTAATGTTATCCTTGTGTAAGTTTATACCGCAAAACGTTTCCTATTATCAGCTTCTGCCAATACCACTGTGGAGGTCATTTCAAGGACATCGCGCACCATACATAGAAACAGTTGGACTTGCCCAACATACCACTGAAAAGAATAGATTTGCTATTTCTCATCCTCAACCCTTTTTTTTCGTACGTAAAGAAAATCCTACATGGATACTATGCGGACTCCTACTGACTAAAAAATCACAAGTATTCTGATTAACAGTCCATGGTTGAGAGCCTCGTCCAGTGTGCAGCTTGGGGCTTACATGATCATTGAAATGCACAGTGCAACGCGCGCTAAGACAGTTTGCGTTGCTCTATGTTTAAATGTGATTGAAAGTTTGCATTTCGCTCAATACCTGTGCCATATTTTTATTTTTTTTCTCGAAAACGAGTGCAAAGAAATCTCTTTGACTTAAAGAGAACTTTCAATATTATATACGGTCAATATTTGTTCGACTGATCTCAAATAAAGTTTATTAAACATCTCGGAATGAAACCTTTTAAGTTTTATGATCGAGAGATATAAATGAAAAGTCTATTTGTTCGTTTAATTTACTCTCCATAAAACGTATTTAATTAAACAAATATTGAATTTATGAGGAAGCCTTTGTAGAAATAGAAAAGTTAATAACCATTTAACAAGTGAACAAAAATAATTGAATTATCATGTTGGCTTCAGGAATCAAATTTCGTTTACGTTTGCGGCCGTAGCTTTCTCTAAAATTTGGGATATTTTGATTTATTTTTTACTTTCAGATCATCTCAGATAGTTAAGTCCATATAATAGATTTGTGTTTCCAAAAAAAATTAGTTCACAGTTTAACAAGTTTTGGATTGAGTAGGTAACTAACGAAAAATTAGCAACGAAACTCTTGTATCACAGAAATATTACAAAAGTTGCTTCATTTCTGAAATAAACTACAGAACTTCAATTTAATAACATATGTTTTCATCATTACTTTTATAAAGTAAGAAAAGTAAGAATTTCTAAGATTCTACGAACATACAAGGGGGGGGTAAAGTAATCTAAAATGGGGTAAAGTTAGATGGGGTACAGTACGCCGTTCTCGCTTACCCACATTTACATAATTATGTTAGGCGATACTCTCCAGCAGGTACATAACTTGGCCACCTGATACCTGAAGGTGTTTACTGACATTGACGTCACAGGGCTGCCACCGTTTGTAAATAATTAAACGGCGAGGCTCCACAAAGTTAAGGATGACACTTGAAAAATTTTGTTCTATTATTTATGTACAAAAATGAGTTTCCAGAAAAAAACTGTGCTTAACTTGTTACAGCAAAGTTTTCTTGAATTTCATCTTACGGTCTAACATTTTGTGGGTTGGCTATATAAGCAATTTACTTTGTTTAATTTACCAAGAGAATAAAAACGAAAAACATAAAATGGTTGAAACATTTTAAAGATATTTTTAAAACACTTGCATACAGGGTTTTTTTTTTGTTTTTTTTTTACGCGGGGACTGCAGGTTAGGCACTTCGCCGCCTTGTTTCGGGGGAACAAGAAGGCTTCGTGTGGGACTCACGGTCTGATATGCGGGACCGTCCTACCCACTAAACCCCGCGGTGTTCCGCCTCGCCTTAACCGGGTCACAGGATAGGCCGGTGGATAAATCACTGCGGCCCGGCAAAGGGTCGCCCCATTACGTAGGGACTCTCCACGGGGGGGACTTGATGGTCTGCCCCCTCCCTGAACTCGTAAAGGAGTTATAAGTTCCGATGGCGTCGTACCGCTCTCGGATGTCCCTCTGTAAGCAGAGGGGGTAGAGAGCAGTCGAACGGGCGGGCGTATGGCGCCCCCGAATCGAAAAAAGGCACCCCCGGAACACGGGGAGGTGCCTACCGCTGTTTGATCATCGTGGGCGAGGTCCCCCGACCACCGCCCACGATTCAAGGAACTAGTCGGGGGCGCGCATCCACGCCGCCATGCGGCGCCCCCGAACGGGACGGCGTGGCGGGAGCGTCTGATCAGCACGCTCCCGAACTCGCAACTCCTCTCGTTTAGCCGCCATCACCTCGCTAGCAAACGAGGCAACGGCGCGGCGGCCCAGCACGATTGGCTGCCGACCATGGCTCGCACCACAGCCGGCAGCGACAGGTCCCTGCCGATAATGCCCGAGAGGGCTATACGCGGCCCATCCCACGCCGCACACTCGGCGAGAGTGTGCTCCGCCGACTTGCATACAGGGTTTTCTGTCTGTAAAAATCTCTGACAAGATACTATATTTAATAATCATGAAAAGGAATAGCAAATTTTTTGACAAAAATTTACAAAAATTGACAAAACAGTAGCTAGCATCTCAAGTAAATTTTCTTAGTTGCTGACCACTTAAAAACTAGGTACCTACCTACTATTATTTTACACACACAACGGTGAAGCATAAATTTTTAATGTCATAAGATACTATAAATATATGTAATTTAATTTACATTATTATCTACTATTAATCCCAATTTTATTTATTATGTCACAATATCATTTTACATGTCAATAACACTTAAAGCTAATTAAATAACTCGTTCCTCACCGTATCCGGTGCAAAAGTGCCCATTACACTGGCAGCATTGCCACGCTGTTTTTTTTTTCTTTTTAATTTCATAAAAAGAATTACTTTATAATAATAATAAATTTATTTATTTACCAGAATATGGTCAAAGTGGTGTTACAATAGTTACAATGTTTCTTCATATTCTGCCACATGCGGCGTGTAAATTCTTGTCTTAATAAATTAAATAACACTCGTATAAAGTCAACAAATAGTCAATAGCCTTATCAGAACAATAAAACAACACTAAGCATGCTTATATTTCACAATATTTTCAGTAGGCACAATACATAATTATTTCAAGTCCAAGATATTAGGTATCAAAATTATGTTATCTCAAGTTATTTCTATGTTAGTTTGTCGTCAAAAAATTCATTAATTCCGTAGTACATTTTGTTTAACAATATTTTAAAGAGTTGTTTTTTGAAACGTTTTAACCTACTAAGCAATTCTTTTCCTTAACAATTATTTGTAGGTAGCAACCCTATCCGAACGTGAAACGTAATTATATGGCGCGGAAAAAATATGTGAGGACAATAAATCATCTTCCATCATTCAGAACATAAAGATTTTGTAGACGTTTTGGTAGATTCCGTAAATTGGATTACCTACATTTAGAAAACCGCTCGTGAAGACTCATTTGGGATATGAAACATTAGGAGTATGAGTATGATGAAGGAGGAGAGGGTGGGAGCAATCCCACCACACACCCTCGACGCTTTAATCTTAACAGTCAAGGACTACTTCAAGTAATTGTAACGTCTACCTGAAGATCAGCCTCCACTAACTGGCTAAGTGCTCCATATAGTCACTGAGCAGATGGGAGACTATGGGCACGGACAGATTAAATCTAGAGGATCTGGAGCGTCTGAAGGTGGATCAGGTAGTCCGATTCTGTAAGGAAACGAGAATTCGACGGGGCGCCCGCGCCGTGAAGACTGCTGGGATACCCAAACTAATCCCAGAGAGGTGGCTTAGGAAATGGACGAAATGGGCTGCGGAACAGGCGGTCGGATCGCCTGCTTGTCTTTAGCCGGTGTACCCCACAAGAAAATAATAATAATATCAGCACACGGTCTGATCGCCAAGAGCCTCGATCAACATCTTAAGAGGCTCGCGTTAGGCAGTTGGGTCAAGGGTTTGATGCAAAAGGCGGTTTTACTGAGCACGGCACGTATTGTGAGACGATTCCTGTCTCTGGAGCCCTGACCGCCGGTAGCTTGGGCCCTGTACCTGATGCTGGTGGGATACTATTTTTTTATATTTTTAAATGTATTTTTTTTATGTATATTTGACTTAGACCATATAACACGGGACTAGTCTTTGCGAACCACCGCATACAAAAATATTCTGCTAGTTTTCATACAAGTGAAGGGGGAAACACAAAGACATATAAAATTTCATTGCATTTAAAAATGTATTAATCGACAAACGCGTAATGGCTGTTGTGTGTTAATTGTTATTTTACAGTCAACTACAATGTAATGTACTAGTTTAATCATATAAAATGATGTACTGATGTACAGGCTTTTCATAAAGCCAAAAGACCAAATGGTCATGTGCAATGGCAGAAAACAATGCTTAAGTAAGGCGCATCCTGTGGTTAGATGATCTAAGATATTTGAAAATGTAAATTTCAATGTAAATAATTAAATAAAGAGGAATAATAATAATAACATCTACCTATCATGTGTAAAAACATTTTTTTCGAGTGGAACTTCTACCGTCTAAAAACACGCGATGCCTCACTGTCTACAGCCGGGTAAGACCTCGGAAGGATGTCACACGGTCCCGGCAGACTTTGGCTACCAGCGCGGCCTCGCCTAGAGGATTTGGATTCTATCCCGCGTCGGGGGGATTTGTTTGGGTGTTAACCCCCTTTCCTTTAGGAGTTCTATGCATCATTCTTTCATCACAACAACACACGTAATAGGTAATCACAATCTATCTCAGATGAGGCATACAATACATTTGTCACATTAAATTAATTTCAGTGTAATTGCGAAAATGTTAGTTATGACATTGGAAGAATGTTGTAGGATGGACAGTAGTTAAAATAGCTTTTTTACAAAGTGCGGGTACGGTGTTATTTGTTATTGCGTGCGTAGGTCAATCACTACGTTTACACTACTGTTTACAGAACACTGCGGGATAATATATACTCTAAGATGATTTACTAAGGACTACTTATAGACAACTTATTAATAAAAAATATGAAAATGTAATTGAACACAGTATTATGTCTAACACGAAAACTTAAACGAAGCAATTAAAAACATCCCGTATTTAGAACAAGAGTGTCGGGTGAACTCTTATTAAAATTCAGTATTCGGTGACCGTATCTAACGAAATTAACACAACAAAGCCACGGGCGGCGCCGGGGGCGATTGTTGTGCAAATATAAACATCGAATCTGGTGATAACGATGGACAATAAACATTCTAAACTGTAGGTGAATGCTATTTACATTTTTGTTTAGGAACAACGAATTGGTTACGGATGACCCTAGGGATGTTTGGAACGGTCTTTTTAACCGTGGGATGTACCTACAGGAGTGTAATCAGTTTGTCAATGAAATAAATATTCACAGACATTTTCGTACCACGCTTTTTTTCAACGTGAGGAAAATCTTACTGGGATGCTATGGCGGACTCCTACAGACTAAAAACCTCGCGTATCCTACCTAACAGCTAACGGTTGATAGCCCCGGGTAAGCCCACAGAAGGATACCCAAGGACTCCCAACAGCCCTACGGCTACCACTGCAGCCTCATTTAGGGGGGGTTCGGGTGCTATACCGCTTCTTGGGGGAGCGTGTGTGAATTCCTCACGTCACGCTGTCGTTTAGGGCCTGCTTCTGCAAGGACGGTGAGCAGCCCCCTTATCGTACCCGAACTTGGTCATACAACGCTATCCGATCCCAAAGTAAGCTAGGAAAAACCTGCTTGTGTTTTGGGTATCAGACCACGG
This sequence comes from Miltochrista miniata, assembly GCA_933228765.1. Lineage (NCBI taxonomy): Eukaryota > Metazoa > Arthropoda > Insecta > Lepidoptera > Erebidae > Miltochrista > Miltochrista miniata. The sequence continues at coordinate 7,365,931 of OW121766.1, read as the reverse complement.
ATATTAACACTTATTTACTTTTAAATGCATACTTATCATACATAGAAACACCCAGACTTTTGAGACATATGGATCATACATTTTTTTGTCTCCGGCGTGAATCAAACCCACGACCTTGTGATCAACAGTTGCACATTTCATCCACTAGAGACTAATGAGGCAGTCCAATGTTCTTTTGTGACGTTTTAGAATATGGTTCATAGCAATTCATTCTTATTACACAGATTTTTCTCTAAGCGCGAAGTTATTTTTTCTCAAAACTCGAGGCAATATTTAAGCTCTAGTTTTTACAAACAAAAATTTCATAATATAATACAAAAACACTTTCTATTATTAAAACCTTTTTGCTATGATAAATGACACTATTATTTATAACAAAGTAGACGCGCTGCGTAAAGACCAAGGTCGGGTAGCTAATGATAGGCATTTTATTTCAATGAAAGCGCCTGTCAAACATTTCAGCTTAAAAAAAATATCGATGTTTTAGTAAAATTAAGTAATTAATGAATTTGAAAGGTATAATTACTTTTTTTCTCCTTCTTGGGCTTTCTCGGCTTGAGAGTATGCCAAAGTCAAGTAATTAAAGGTTCAAAGTTTTAACTACCTAGTCGAGCCTTTCAGTAAAAATTAATGGTGTAGGTGTTGAACCGTGAAGATCTTGTAGTTATTAAAACGACTGGGTTAATGTAGATATAGTACCTTGCTTCGAAACCGTCAGCTTTCATTTGCTGCTAGAAGTGATTCTACCCACGTATTCTAGTAAGGCTTTTTGCTTTTGTCCATCATTTGGAGCGATTAACATTTGACCTCTCAATCTAGCATGGGGGCGTTCAAGTATTACGTCACGCAATTCAGGGGAGAGAGGGCGTCTTGTACAACGTTCCATGAGGGAAGCTGTTCTTGAATGCTCCCTTAGGAAGCCTGGATCGGAGTCTTGTTTATTGGTCAGCAGGTGAAGCATACTAGCAGCTTATTATCTTAGTTCTACTGAAGAATACGTATAACAACTCTACTCAGAAATGTAACCAACCAAGCAAATATAATTCAAACGAAAAAAGAACAATAAAATTTACAATCGATAATAAAAATAAAGTATCACAAATACACACAATGGATTCTAAACACGCACGTTTTTAATTCGTCTAAGTAAATTAAAATGCGGCTGGCCATCCTCCTGTTTGAATACAAATGGTTTAAGGGTGAACACTTTCAATTCAGTGTTGCCCTCCCCTGAAACTCATTAGGCCTCAAACTAGATGGGAGCGGCGAGCGGGCGACACGGCGATATCGGCGAGAGAGCGGCGCCAGAGTACAAGAGAAAAGGCACACAAAATAATAAGGTACAGAACGCAATCTCATGAACGTACATTCTTTTTCGCACGCACACTCACTCGCGCACAAACCAGTATCGAAACTACTGTGAAAATTATTTGACCTGGTGTCCGTGAGTGGTGTCTATAGTGTGCGTAGCCCAAGCGCACTTTGCATGTAGATTTCCTTCTGTACATATTTATTATGTGGTAGGCAACTTCAAAGAAACGATAACAAACGCACTTAGTTTTACTCCAAAAGGAACTGTCGCCTTACTCTCTTAAATACTATGGCGCAACACTCACGCTGGAAATCGTCGCCCCGCTAACCGCTGATATCGAGTTTGAGGCCTTAAAATGAACACTTTCAATTCAGTGTTGCCCTCCCCTCTAACTCATTAGAATCGGTCCGAAGCTCTAGTTATTTATAAGGAGTTTTTTTTTAAATTTATCGTCACACCTAAAGGATTTGGTTTTATTCGATTATGTTTTGCGAAGTCGAATGTCGCGTTAAATTGTCTTCGGGATTGCGGAATTGTTTGTCGCAATTCGTGGGGATTTACAGTGCATTATAGCAGTTGTTGTGTACTAAAATTCTATTCTTTTTACGTGTGGTAATCCTACAAGTATGCTATGCTGGACTCCTAACAACTAATACCACACAATATCTTACAACTGTCTACAGCCGGGAGTACCGGATAAGTCCGCGGAAGGATGTCTCAAATGCTTGGAGTGGAATATGTGAGAGATATTTTAAGAGGTGTTGGTACACGTTGGGTACGACGAACCCCCACTAGATGGACCGACGGCCTGAAAAAGGTCGCAGGGAGTTACTGGTTGCGTCAGGCGCAGGGCCTGTATTGTGACGTAATTTGGGAGCCGTCTACGTCCAGTAGTGGGCTGCCACAGACTGATTTGATTGATTTATTTTCAGTTTTTTGCAGATTTTATAACAATCCTGCCTCAATGCTGTACAATTGGAGTTCATCGAGGACGAAGCTGGGAAGGAACAGATGTAATATCGTGACAAACAAGCACACGACTCAACTGATGAAAATTGGTTACAGTTGTCTGCCGACCATCTATAAAACCTTTGTTATGTTTGAAATAAGGCGTTTTCAAAAGGGGCCCAAGCCCTTTTCAAGAACGCCTAGAGACGTAACGTGTTTCTAAATTGGTCCAACAGTTCTAATCTTCAACATTATAGTTCAGCTACAACCAAAATGTGGTACAAGAAAAACAAAAGGAGAAATTTGAACGTATACTATGCCTCTGCCTACCCCTTCGGGGATAAAGGCGTGACTATATGTATGTATGTATGTTTGTATAAACAAAATTCCATTAATCAGTACAAAATCTGGCAATGCACCGTGAAGCTCGGTACTACAAACGGGGCTCTCGTTACCTTTGTGTGGGAGACTACAATTTCAAACTACCCTATTTGTTAATGACACGTCATTATGGATAGTGCTTCGGCTAAATAGACTGGATAATTAATATTTGTTGTAGTATTCGGGTATCTATTCTATGTTATACCTTTTGTCCGGTTTTTGTACCTAAGTGATGATGAAAAAAATGCCAGAATCTGTCGATGCCAACATGGCAATTCTTGGGGTAAAATTCGGTGAAATGTGGATGTAGCATGTGTTCTTTAGTCGTGTTTTCAATGTCTTAGTAGAGAGCAGTCAGTATTTTTTGAAATAAGATTCCAGAAGTTGTCTACCCTATTTGTTAATGACACGTCATTATGGATAGTGCTTCGGCAAAATAGACTGGATAATTAATATTTGTTGTAGTATTCGGGTGTCTATGTTATATCTTTTGTCCTTTTTTTCCATTCCGAAAGAACAATCTTATGACACTTATAAGATTGTTCTTTCGGAATGGAAAAAAAATGCCAGAATTGGTCGATTCCAACATGGCAATCCTTGGGGTAAAATCTGGTGAAATGTGGATGTAGCTGCTGTGTTCTTAAGTTCTGTTTTCAGTAGCTCAATAGATAGCGGTCAGTAAAACAAGTATTTTTCGAAATAAAATTCCAGAAGCTGTCTCAGCGATTTCAACATGCCTACCATGACTGCCTCTGTGGCGCAGTCGGTAGTGATTCCGCCTGCGGCGCTGGAGGTCCTGGGTTCGATTCCCACCGGAGACAAATATTTGTGTGACCCATAAATGTTTGTCTCAAGAGTCTGGGTGTTTCTATGTATAATAGAATAATAGAATAAACTTTATTGTACACCAATATAAAACATACAGAAGATAAAGATATTACAATTTAACTATAATAATAATAATAATAAAAATAATAATAAAATTATGAGTGACTCTCAAAATGGATGTAGAAGTGGGGCTCGGGGTACTAAGGAGCTTCTCCTCATTGATATGACTATTAGCCAACAAGTTCGTCGTAACCGTAAGAATCTATCAACATGCTGGATAGATTATAAGAAGGCGTTCGATTCTGTACCTCATACGTGGCTCTTAAGGGTGCTGGAGTTGTATAAAGTTGATACAACTCTATGCACCTTTTTACAGTCATGTATGAGGCAATGGAGGACCCTTCTTACATATCCAGGATGTGGGGGGTTCTGCGGTGACGATGAGCCGATTAGGATTAAGCGGGGCATCTTCCAAGGTGACAGTTTGAGTCCTCTTTGGTTTTGCTTAGCACTGAACCCTCTTAGTACTCTACTAGAGAGTTCAGGGCTAGGTTACAGATTACGGGGAGGAGGTCAGGTTATATCTCACTTACTTTTCATGGACGACTTAAAGCTATTTGCCACAACAAATTCTCATTTGATTGATTTACTAAAGGTTACTGAGAACTTTAGTAATTCAATCAAAATGGAATTTGGTGTGGATAAATGTGCAGTTATGCATGTTAAGCGAGGACGGATAGTGGAATCGGAAGGTATTCAGCTTTCTGATTCCATTCATCTGACATCACTCCTCGTATCTGACACCTATAAGTACTTGGGTATGTCACAAGCGTTGGGCATCAATGAAGCTGACATGAAACAGTCGTTGCGAGAACGTTTCCTGAGTCGCCTGAGAAAAGTATTGAATAGTCTTTTATCGGGCGGCAACAAGGTGCGTGCTTTTAACGGCTGGGTCATGCCACTCTTGATGTACTCCTTTGGCATACTCAAGTGGACTCAAACTGAACTAGATGCCTTAGACAGGAGAGTTCGTACACTATTGACATCATATCGAATGCATCATCCGCGTTCATCGGTGATGAGGATGTACATCCCGCGGAAATGTGGCGGCCGAGGCTTCTTGAATGCCAAAACCCTACATAACCGCGAGGTGTGCAACCTTAGAGAATATTTTCTCCACATGAATGCGGATGTGCATCGGGATGTTGTCAAAGTGGATACTGGACTCACCCCGCTTGCCTTGGCGAAAGAGAACTGGCGCAAACCTGTAATACTGGGTGTTGATGACCGGCAGGAGATATGGAAGGGCAAGGAGCTCCACGGTAGGTTTTATAAGGCTCTGCATGGATCTCATGTAGACCTTATAGCCTCTGTGGCCTGGCTACGATTCGGTGATCTCTTTGGAGAGACCGAGGGTTTTGTCTGTGCAATTGCAGATGAAGTTATCATGACGAACAACTACCGGAAATATATACTGAGGGATGGTACGACTGATGTATGTCGAGCGTGTCATCTTCCTGGCGAGTCCCTCAGGCATATTATTTCTGGTTGTTCTCGTCTTGCTAACGGCGAGTACTTGCACAGGCACAACCTAGTAGCCAGGATCATCCATCAGCAACTTGCTCTGAAGTATTACCTGGTGGATATCGAGGTTCCATATTACAGGTATGTAGCTGAGCCAGTTCTTGAAAATGGTCATATCACATTGTACTGGGATCGATCTATTATCACAGACAGGACTGTTGTAGCCAACAAGCCTGATATTGTGGTAATAGATCGATCTGAGCGGCGAGCAATGATTGTTGATATCACAATCCCCCATGACGAGAATCTCGTGAAGGCTGAGAGCGACAAAAAAATAAAATATGTGGACTTAGCTCGCGAGATTGTCGACATGTGGGAAGTCGATACGGCAATCATTGTTCCAATAGTCATTTCCGCTAACGGTCTTATAGCTAAGAGCCTCGACCAACACCTTCAGAGGCTCGCGTTGGGCAACTGGATCAAGGGCGTGATGCAAAAAGCAGTGTTACTGGACACGGCACGCATTGTGCGGAGGTTCCTCTCTCTGGAGCCCTGACCACCGGTAGCTTGGTCCCTGTACCCGATGCCGGTGGGATACTATATTTTATATTTTTAAATGTATTTTTTTTATAACTATATTTAAAAATGTATTATATAAGTTATTTTATTGAATAAAGAGCATAATAATAATAAATAATAATAAATAAAAATCGTTTATTTTCAATCACCAGCCAAGATTATTACAATAATTACAAAGCTAAGCTATTTTAAATAAAAAGAAACAATCTGGTAGTGAATTGCTGGTGCCTGTGTTAGGTAATAAATACCTGTAATACTGGTCACCAGTTTTTTCACTCGGAAACCGATTTACAAATAGTGCTTAGTATGTGTGTGTGTGTGTGTGTGTGTGTGTGTGTGTGTGTGTGTGTGTGTGTGTGTGTGTGTGTGTGTGTGTGTTTGTGTGTGTGTGTGTGTGTGCGAGTGTGACCGTGTAAATGAGTAATCCTATATGTGTGAGAGGACGCGTACGCTTGTTATAATTACGTGATGTGAGTTGTGTACTATAGCAAATGAGACCAATACAATCATCCATCTATAGGCATGCTCATTGCGGGACTTCCATAATACTCTCTGTACTAAAATAAGTTTGTTGCAGAAGCCAATTGTGAACAGAAACCTTGCAACTGTAAGAACTCAAACTATAAAGTGATAACAATCTGTGCATAGCATTATATAGATAGGGTCCTCTAAAAGCAAAAAATGCGCAGCCAAAAGATGTTCTAACTCGCGTAGAGGTTGCGACAAGATGATTCCGGCGAGCACGATCCGTTTTGAACTGTATTAAAGAGTGCTGCTTAAGAACAGTGGCCTGTATGTACAGTTGTCTGACTGTCAACACTTGGCAGTATTGATAAAGCTCAGTCGTGGGGTATAGACGAGGTTTAAAGCAGCTCACCTTTAACACAACCCTCTGTGCACGCTCAAGTAAAATCATATGCGTCTTTGCCACACCGCCCCACGAGGTAATACAATAACGCAAAATTGATTCGCACATGGCCATGTACACCATTTTCATAGTATTAGGTTCGGCTGACTGACGAAGTTGCCTAAAAACATAAATTAGTTTGCGCACTCGGCTCGTCAAGTAGTCAATATGATGTTGGAATCTTAGGTTATGGTCGATGAGTATGCCCAAATACTTTATAAATGTCACCTTCTCAACTTCATTAGAAGCACCGTCGAGAGATGGACCGGCTGTTATGCGCAGAGACTCATCATCAAGAGTTGCATAATTTCTGATGGTGAAATGTATCATCTTGGTTTTACTTATGTTCAGAGAAAGCAGGTTTTCTTTAAGCCATTTACCAACAGTGTCAAAACCATTTTGTGCTAGTCGGTACGTGTCTTCTACGGTCTCTGAAGAAAACACCAAAACTGTGTCATCTGCATAAGAAAAAATTTTTCCTTGATCAAGTTCAAGTTTACATAAATCATTTATGTAGATGAGGAACAAGCTCGGTCCAAGGATGCTCCCCTGTGGCACGCCATAATCAATCGACGCCTCATTACTAGTGTATGAGCCTATTTTTACATATTGGGATCTACCAGTCAGGTAGCTCTTAAAAAGAGACAATTGGTTTCCTCTAATGCCCAATGACTCGAGTCTTGCTATCAAAATGGGAATCGAAACCGTGTCGAAAGCTTTCGCGAGGTCTAAGAACAGCGCAATACATTTTTGTCCATTATCAAGTTTCCTCACCAGATGGTCAACTAAACCAAGAACCGCATCATCAGTAAACAGGTTCCTTCTGAATCCAAACTGGTTCACAGCTAAAACATTATGCGACTCAAGATAAGAAGTAAGTCTGGAGTTGATAATTCTTTCAAGTACCTTCGACATCGCTGGTAAGACAGATATCGGTCTGTAGTTCCCAACACAGCTTCGATCCCCAGATTTAAAGATAGGATGAACAATGGCTCTTTTAAATGCGATGGGAAAGACCCCCGTTTTCAAGCACAGATTACATATATAAGTCAGAGGTGAAATAATTATGTGTTTATATTTCCTCAAGAACTCGGACGAAATGCCATAATATGAATGTATTTAAAATATATATAAGTCTTAATATCCGTGGTCTGATACCCATATCTACAAGCAGGTTATTCCAAGCTTACTTTGGGATCAGATAGCGTTGTGTGAAATGGCCGTAAAAAAAACAAAAAAAAAAACATGGCAATATGTGGGCTAAAATCAGGTGAAATGTAGCTTAAGTATGTGACTATAAATGTATCGTATAAAAACTGTCTATGAAAGTACTTTTATGGTTTTATTTGAATAGTATAGTATTGTCTTTCTCAACGAAACATGAAAATTTCAAGCCCATAAGTGCGCACAGCCGGGATTACGGCATAACACGCTTTTGGAAGGACACACTTGCAAATACAAATGCCACAAACGGTCTCCCATCTCAGAACTGACATTTTATGTAAGATGTTTAACATTGTAATCGCTACGCATAGATTAAAAATGGCTATATAAGTATAGACAGTGTTCATTCTATGAACGTAGAATTATGTTAGAAGGTCATAATATAAAGAGTAAGGCTGATACACACAAGGCCGATTTATTTAAACAATGTCTAAAACCATCAGCAACATATTTCACTTAGTCCTTATCTTCGTATGTTGAATTTTTCAGATCCATTTCATGATAATTACAGATATTAGATCCATAGGCGTAACTTAACCTATAATTTGACACACAGTCGTTATGCTGAGTTATTTAGTTTGTTGTATAAAGGTTAGTTCACATATGACGTAAATTCTGATTCATTAAACCAAGACATTGCGTTGATAATGACTAAAACTCACATATGGAGTGTCATTATACAGTTGTCCACTATTATGTACGTTTTCACTTCTAAATTTAAAGGTGAAGATACTTTAATTAGGTTAATCATTGAATTTTCCTTAGAATTTATATTCACAGACTATTTTAAAAAGCAATTGTCCAAAGTTGCAAAGTAAACCAACCAAGCAAGAAAAGTTTTTTCGTCCCTGATATTAAAACCAAAAGGTTCACATGTAAAACTCTTCTAAATCAAGCAAAAACTTTTATTAAATATATAATTAAACTTATTGCGTATCGTATGAACAAATTATTAGCGACGTACTGAAACTGAGCCGCAGAACGTTAGATCAACGTGACTACGTCCTTCTCCGAACTGGCTTTCATTTTCTCACCTGCACTACTATAAAAAATAATGGCTCAATGTCACGTCATATCGTTATTTACGTCACTGGATGTTTATTATGAATTTTAACTTGTATTATGAATAGTTAATGGCATAATACAGTAAATAGGTACACCTTACTAGTAAATGGAAGAATGGTTATAAGCCATGTTGTGGAGTAATTATAATTTTGAAGCGCTCGTGGCCCCGCGGACTCAGTGTTCTGTAAACGATCACTGCAGTAAGCAACATTTACTATGGCCGGATATGGATGGGTGACCACCACGTGGACCACTTTGTGACATTTATTTACGAGCGTTTCCGTGCTTCGGAAGGCACGATAAGCCGTTGGTCCCGGTTGTCAGTAAAATGACAGTCGTTAAGCCAAGTTGAAGGCTCAACTGTGGGTCGTCACAACCTGCGCCCGGGTCGGCAGCGCGTGTGTAGCGCCTCTGGTGTTGCAAACGTCTATAGGCTACGGTTACCAACCTTCCGGTGGGCCGTAAGCTTGTCTGTCACCTAAGTAGTATAAAAAAAAAATTATGTAGTAATATTTTATTACGGTTTTCGGGTCCATTTTGAATATTTTTTAAATAATTGTGACGCTCTTGATAACCTAATCCTATTATCTTCTATTCTGTGTATTGTGGCGTAATTTGAAGTAGACTGACATAGGCTGATTTTCTTAAGGAATCGTGTTCCATATTTTTACAAGTGATTTTTTTATATACCTATAGAAATAGAACATCCTCCAAACGTAAAAAAAAATCATTAAAAGTCTATGACTATGCATACAATATCATACAAAATAAATAAATAAATATTCACGGACATTTCACACAACGCTATCTGATCCCAAAGTTAGCTAGGAGTAATCTGATTGTGTTATGGGTATCAGACCACGGATATTAATACTTATATACTTTTTTAAATACATACAATACATATTATACATAGAAACACCCAGACTCTTGAGATAAACATTTATGGGTCACACAAATATTTGTCTCCGGTGGGAATCGAACCCACGACCTCCAGCGCCGCAGGCAGTATCACTACCGACCGCGCCACAGAGACAGTCGTAAATACCTATAGAAATAGAACATCCTCCTTACGTAAAAAAATCATTAAAAGTCTTTGTCTATGCATACAATATTATACAAAACATTACATGAAAGATGTAAAAACATAATCACGTGATTTTAACTTTTTAATTTCAGATGTTCAGTAAATAGAGGCGTGTTCAATATCATGGTAGCTAGGTTTGATATACGGCCGTAGCATTGTCAGACCAACGAGCGTCAGAATTAAACGCTCTGAGATAATTTACTTCGTGAATTTATTCTACAGTGTGGGCACATGGCCCTCCATATTTTGCACTGATTGCGCATGATATCGCTTCATTATGGGGGTCTTTTTGGGTCAAAAAAGGGTGTGAGGACGCAGAAGATATTTTTATGATATGGGTTTGGACTATTAAGTGGGGAAATGGTGAATTGGTATTCATTTTTGTATAAGGAGGTTACAATTTTTCATATTATAGTAATATTTAATATCTACTTTAAGGAAAACTTTTTCGTGTGGTTAAATATATTTTTTTTACAAAGATACTAAATCAGGCTGCTATCTTACTAATATTATAAATGCGAAAGTTTGTGAGTGTGGATGTTTGTTACTCTTTTATGCTCGAAAGGCTGAACAGATCTGGCTGAAAATTGGTACAGGAATACATTATAGTCTGGAACAACACATAGGCTACTTTTTATCCCGGGAATAAGTTCCTACGGGAAGCGGGAACGGTAACTAATTTTACGCGGGCGAAGCTGCGGGCATCAGCTTGTTTTTTTATAAAGGATAGACACGACTAGTTTTGATGACTAGTTCTAAGAAACTAGAAAGATTTAAAATAGCTCAAAAATTACTCTTATTCGGAGCCCGTAGGTAAATTGATGAACCAAAGTCACTTTTGAGTGTTATGCAAGTCGCTAGATAGTTTAGTACTAAACTTTTAGTCGTGATAGCGTAAGAATATACAAAGGCACATACAGACTATGCGAGGCATACGTCAGGAATGGTTCGTCACTAAGCCTTAACCAGAAACATACGATGACACATTTAGGTATGCGTATCGAACGCCACATTCTCTAGCTGAGCACGCGGACCACGCACAGAGTTCGTCAGCGCTGATAATTCATGACGCATACTTTGCGATATGTGTACGCGGCTTTAATATGCTTCAAATTTCATCCCTTCCTATACGGCTCACCGCCCTATTACATGGGACTAATTCTAAAAAAAAGGTGAAATATGGGCATATAATATGCCTCTGCCTACCCCTTTGAGGATAAAGGCAGGACCATATATATGTTTGTATTTATCATCCCTAGTAAATACGTTTTCAATAATATAAACAGCGTTGATACTCACAAAATACGAGACAAAAATTGAGAATTTGTTACATTTTTGTTAAAATTCATTGTGACACGAATCACGCAACAAACCAATTAAAATTTCACAGACGTTTAGATCTGTAAAATAAAACAGTCAATGGGGCAAAAAAACTGATGGACACAAAAACGAAAATAAGTGGCGCAAAATAGGGTGTAATTTACAATTTTAATGGTAAAAAAAATCTGAATAAAAATAATTTGACGACTGTACTTTTCTATCTCCGAATATGACATGTATTTGAAAGCAAATCTGTGTGTATAGAATTAACTTCGTAAAAAAAAAAGTTAGAAAAGTACTTACTTTTTAAAGTATATGCAGGTAAAGCTGGAGGTTCCTGATCAAAACATTTTAATTTCAATTTTAGTTCAGAATTTTTATACTCGTTCAGTCGTTCAGTCAGTCGAAGATTGCCATGCTGATGGCTTCTCTTCAAATTTTGGGTACTATGTTATTAGAAATACATATTATAAGTATGTTTATCAATTATCTAGATCGCATAACGTAAGCTTTTAGTAATTGCTCAATTTAAAAAATGCACTACATATAATTAAAAATATTGACAACCAGTTAAAATAATTGCAACTCCAACACCTCACCCCGATACGCAAGTTTACCTTCAGTACCTAAACCAATAAAATATCACCCCTATCCCTATTGAAAAGTTGTAACAAAGCTTTCTAGTAAAAGCTATCGACACATTGAACGGTAATGAGGGGAGGTATGATTCGCGGCTCGCTGGCTCCTGTTAGACCGCCTACAGTGCACACTGCCTTTAGGAGTTACTAGCCGTTGCCCGCGACTTCGTACGCGCGAAAATTATTTTATAATACCAATTTGATTGCTCTCTGCTTAGCCCCTAGGATATGTAGCGTGATAATATATAGCCTGTTTTAAGACCTTACCCCTAGCTAATATTTGTTCAAAATTTGAACCAAATCCATTCAGTACTTTTCGAGATCCTTCCGGACAAAGCAAAGCAAACAGACAAACAGACAAACAGACAAACCGACAAACAGACAAAAAAAATTCTAACTATATTTTCGGCTTCGGTATCTTATATTGAACACCCAGCGAGTTTTTTTTTTTTAATGTTTCCAATGTACAGTTTTGACTTTTCTATCATTTTATTATATGTATAGATAACGATAGGAATGGAAGGAGCGTCCCGGTTTGATGCGCTTTTGTGTTTACTAGAAAGATTTTGTTAGAAATATATAAGCGTGTTCTCTAGAGCATTTAGCATAGAAAGCTAATAGTAGCATAGTTTTCTAAGTGCCGCCGTACAAAATAATTAAAAATATTAACCACCATTAAAATAAAATTTCGACGCGAGTTCCTCAGAAACATGCAAGTTTACCTACACCGATAAAATATCACCTCTATAGGAAAGTTTTAGCAAAGCTTTCTAGTAAAAGCTATCGACACATTGAACGGTAATGAGGGGAGGTATGATTCACAGCTCGCTGGCTCCTGTTAGACCGAATACAGTGCACACTGCCTTTATGAGTTATAACGATAGGAATGGAAGGAGCGTCCCGGTTTGATGCGCTTTTGTGTTTACTGGGAAGGTTTTCGCTATGTTGTTTTTTCTTTACAACTCTATTACATACAAACACAAATAAGAGATAGTAAAGATGAAAACCTACATACTGAATTCGCTGAGGCTACGCACTCATAGACAACTCATTCACAGACACGAGGTCAGGCCGTCTCAACCGCCTTTTGGATACTGATTTGTGCGCGTGTGTGTGTAGCAGGGGGTAGGTGTGAAGTGAGCATACACTACTTCTTTTTTTTAACCTGAGGGATAATCTATCATGTATGCATGCCGGACTCCAACCGACTAAAGAACCTCACGTAACGCCCAACAGCCTATGGTTAGAAGCCCCAGGCAAGCCCTCGGAAGGATGTCCCAGGAAAGCATACAATACTAGGTGACGCTCGCGGCCCTGTCCGCGTGGATGTCGATTATTGTGACCAAAAGAATAATAATGTCACGGAAATACAATCCTCAATATTATATGTTCATGTCTCCGGTTTTATTCATCCGATTGCGATCAAACCTACGTTAGATTTTTAATCTGATCTTTTTAATAAAAAAAAACGTCAAAATACGTCCATTGAAAACAAGAAGCCGTCGGTCTCACCCAACTGCCCCTCTGTGAAAGTGAAAGTTCAATCCGATTGACGTTTTCATTTTTTGTTTTATTTCAAACTTAGAACAGATGATCCACGTGACCTAGTGACGTATAATGCAACAGAGTCACAGACTACAGACAAAGTCTCGCCATAAGCCCCTCTGCAATCTATTTTATAGAGAGGGGCTAAAAACTATATTTTCGTATTTATTATCGTATAATGTTATATAATAGAATAGAAATTTAACAACTTGCACATTAACCTAAACTGGATAAGAATGAGAACATACAACAAGTTTAAAAATCTGACTGTGTACCGAAAATGCTCGTTTCCTTTATTTATTCTTCCACCTAACTAATTCTTCAACCTATATAGGTGTGTAAAAGTATAGCTACACAGTTTCCTGCCCATCAATCTTTCACGTCACGACGGACGGTATGTATTTGGAAATAATACTTATTACCGTTATTAGGGTAGTCGCACACTCATAAATATTACGTACAGCTACAAAGTAGTAGTCAATATTGGACTTGTGAACTCAAAGAGTGGGTTCAAGGAGATGATGGTTGAAAGACATTTAAAAGCTACATGGTTTTTTACGTTCCCACAATCATGTGTACTGATGAAGACACTTAATCAATTCCTCCTTCTAAGAAACAAGAATCTATCTTCACAAAACTCTCAAAAGTTATATACTAAAGTATTTTAGAAGCAAACATTGTGCACAAAGTGTAAACAAATTCAATACATTTGAATTTGTTAAAGAATGCAGCGTAGATTCAGCTACGACGTAGATTTATGTGCTACAACGTTGACGTAGCAAAATGCTACGTACCGCGATATTCGCCTACGAAAATACCGTTGCGTAGATGTAGAGGATTTTGTATCTATTCATAGGTAGTTATTCTCATTCACATTTCCAGAGTATTTGTGGCCGTTTTTAGTTCTTAAATGGGTAGGACCGTTCTGGGGTATCCTTCCGAGGGCTTACCCGGGGCTCCCAACCGTAGGCTGTTAGGTAAGATACGTGTGGTTTTTAGTCGGTAGGAGACCGGCATAGCATCCATGTAAGATTTTCTTCAAGTTAAAAAAAATGGGTATGGCTACTTTTTTAAATGGCAAAGAAGTAGACGTACCCAATATAATTTAATTTAACTTTAGATTTCTTGACGGAAAGTCTCGTTTCGGGGTTTTAGAGATCTGGTATTTCAATTGCGGTAATCTTAGTTCAATAGCTAATTTCTTTTTAAAATGTACTGTAGCTGAGGCGTAGGCTTTATATTGAAATAATATTACGATTCTGTTCTGATACGATTGAAGTAGCAGGCTAAGTCTCTATAGAGCTTACAGTAAATGTCGAAGTATCAGTATCGTAGTCTAGTAAAACAAAATCGTCACAAGATGTACCGTATGTCAAAATGTACCGTAAACTGACGCGTATGATTTATATTGAGATATAATTATTTTCTGCTATAACTGAAAGACTTAGGCTCTATAGAGCTTACTGTAATTGTTAAGGTATCAGTTTATAGTTCATAACTAGTAAAACAAAATCGTCACAAGATCCTTTTTCATTTGACCTCCACAATAAATCTACGCACAGGTTTACATCTAAGGCATTCCTCACTCTCAACAGCACTTAAAACGCAAGGAAGTCGTTTCAAAACCTTTTTTATTAACCGTAGAAACAATTAGTGAAACCAAGAAGCATCGTTCTGGTATTTTCAGAGTGAAAAACGGGATTCCACAGTGGCCATTGCGGGGACATTACGGCCGTGTTCGCGATAAAAGCAATTTAAATTAAGGCATAAAACATGTCATGGGATTGTCAACGAAGAATGAACTAACTGGGACAAATTCATTTAAGACTTCTTTAGCTCGTATTTCAGACAAAAGGGAAGTTTTTTTAAGTTCTAAGGCTATTGTAGGTTTGTAGATAAGGATTTTTGTGTCTTATAATCATGGTAAAGGTATCGTATCGTAATTATATCAGACTAGCGGACGTCACGCGGTTTCACCCGCGTAGTTCCCGTTCTCGTGGTAATACGGGATTAAAATATAGCCTATGTCCACCGCAAAGAGTGTAGCTTTCCAACAGTGAAAGAATTTTTCAAATCGGTCCAGTAGTTCCGGAGCCTATTCGTTACAAACAAACAAAAAACAAAACTTTCCTCTTTATAATATTTGTATAGACTAGTATAGTTGTCGTAGGGGAAAATGTTTACATCATAAGCATAGACATCCAACGTCCGCAGGCTACGGTGACTACTGAACTACTGGTGGTCGTATGCTTGTCTGCCACCTAATGGCATAAAAAAAAGTATGTGCGTGTAACCTTTACGCGCAATTGAAGTAAAACTTCTTTGCCAGTGGCGGTATCAAATGTTATATTAATATCATTCATTCATTCAATCAACATATCCTTCATTCGAATTTTGAATTGAAAATTGAAATAGCGTTACTTCGGTCAGAAAAAAAATCTGAGTCGCGCCTAAAGAAGTTTTACTTCAAAAATCTGTTGGAATAGAGAGTACACATTCCTGTAGTAGTCGTCGTCCCATCCCACATGTACCAAGGCGCAATCTCCACTCCTTAACTCTAAAAATGAAAGTATTAACATTGACCGATACTAAGCTATTTATTTATTAAGTGTCATGCTTCGTCATAACTTCACACAAATTTCTTGTGTCAAGTTCTTAGTTCTTGCAAAACACTTTCTTATAACTGTTGCAGCTATTCAAACATGGTTTAAATTCCATTTTTTATTTCTATCTAAGTCAGGAGTTCATCTTAATTTACTACCACTATATAAGATAACCGTGTCTAACTCCCCTCACTGTTCCCTTTCAAAATTTACAAAAACAAACGATAAAATTTATATTCTGTGAAGCCAAATGGATTCGACGTCTGATTAAAACTTAGCGATTGATGAAGCACGGAATTAATTAGAAGCATCCGAGTTTAGCGGAAAAACTTTGTAAGTTAACCGAGAGTAAATGTTGCTTGTCGTCAACTTATAGCCAAGTAATAGCTAGGACACACGGTCACAGAGAACTGACAGCAAGTTATAAACGAGCAATACGGAATTTTCAGCATCGAAATATCAATAGAAAACTTGTTCTTTATCCAAATTTTTTGGAGGAATAAATCATTTGTAAGTTTAACTCCAGTTTATTTTTAGACTAAGACCTTAGAAAAAGGTATATTTAAGTTGACGTAAATAAGAATTGTAATAAAATACAGATAGATTTGGTCTTATAAGTATTCAAAAATGTATCTAAATGAAAATTATGAGGTTTATAACACAAATTTGAAATATTTGACTTCTTTAACACCCGAATGAGTTTAGTAACTGACATAGTAGGATTTTAGAATCATACGATCAGGTATATCGCGCTTGAAATTTCATTGTCGATTCTCAAAGCCCGTGTGTCACGCTCCTAAATAAATGTAAATGAACGACAGCCCATAATGAATAAATGTTTGATCGAAAATTTGTTATTCAGCTCGCACTGTGCCCTTCGCAAAATTAAACCAGAAAACTTGGGGTTGTTTTAAGAAAACTGTTGATCGTAAGCTGAAACGAGTTTCAAATTGAAAAAATAAACTTCCATTGCTTTTAGTAGAATAGCACGGTTTATAAATGTTTATGGGATCAGTTAAGAGGTTGTTCAATCTGACTCAATTGGAGTTCTTTCAATGAAATGGGTTTTTAACATACATTTCATTGTACAAATGGTAGGGTCACTTGCGCCCTTTCTCGACGGGGCCGTACGGCAGGGGTATTAAACACTCTGTGTACCCGTGTGTACTAGGGTACCCAATATTGAATTGGTCAGTATATCCGTGTACGAAGAGGGATGGGTTTCGTTTACTTTTACCATTGAAAGAGACGATTTGAAGCGTTTTTTTTGTAAATAATTCTATATAAAAATGAAAGGCAAAAGTAACAGATCTGATCTAACAAAGCACAGCTAAAACTGCTGAACAATTTTGGGTTACTTGCACTAAACTAAGTCATTATGACGTACGCATTCAATGAGAAGTTTTTATAGCTCCCATCGTACAGTGGTGTAAGTGAGCATTAGATAGGTATAAAATATATATAACGTGCAGGAACTAAAAAAAAACCTTTGGGTAGAGTTAGTTATGTAGATTCTTTTGTACAAAGCAAACCGGTAGACGACAATATCCTCCGGTCACATTCGAAACCAACTTTCGAAACCAGTGTTGAAATTACAGCCAAATAAGAAAGTTCTTTAACTTTTTATAAGAACTTTTTGAATTTTTTATTAAATAATTTCACGAGTTGGGTTATATTTCTTTACTGTTCTGTCAAAAAATCATGTTTGAGCATTAGATCTAATTGCTTATTGTTGGTAAAATATTACATAATTTTTTTAATGCTCACCTGACACCCCTTGCAAGTAAGATTTAAGAGGTAAGGAAGTTCCCACTTAATTTCACGTTTCGGACGATTTAAAAGTGCTAAACTCACTTGTTCTAATCCCCTCCCCCCTTTTCGAGATAGCAATTTACTTGTGACACCCCTACCACAGAAAGCAGTCAGAGGTCGATAACAGTTTACGCTCGCTAACTTCTGAATATAAAATAATGTACTATGTAACCCAATATAAATAATATCTTCGAATGGAGAAAGTTTTTTGCTGAACCCATATTTGGAGGAGCAAAGTCGAGCACCCAAAGCTTTTATGTACATTAAAACTTCCAAGAGAAGCTCGTCAGAGCGTCTTTTGTGCTGGGAATAAAGAAAAACACTTATAATAACTAACTGTGAGTTAAAGGAAATGTACTTTTTTATGGCAGTACATTGAAGCTTGGCAGCGGAATTATGTTGACTTTCAGAAGCGATTGTTTGCTGTCGAAACTAGTTACAGTATGTTGATGTTTATAGACATTATTACTTCGAGACAGTAAAAAGTTTTGCCAGGACATCAATCACAAGAAATTAAAAAGAAAACGCTTAAAAAGGAACAGTTAGATACGGTCACTCATTTCTGAATCCCACAGTATTAATTAAAAGTAAGTGTTTACTGACAAGGCCGCCCCAGTACTACTTTATTTTTCCCAAATTTACTTACTCAAATTTAATACAAGAAAGGAAATAATAAATAAAAAAAAATGTTTTACAGTATGAGGTACACTTTGCGAAGAAGTTTTATAAATTCAATTAATGTTATCCGATAGCTTCTAAAGCACTGTTGAAAAGGACGTACAGCCCTATGCATTTAGAATATTAATCGGAGACAGGATTGAAATTTACTAGACGGATTAAATTTTCAATTTTGCTCTCCTGTCCTTTTATTGCTCTTTTGTCTATCTTAGGGTTGTCCGAAAAGATCACACGAACCGCTTAAAGAGGAAGTTCTTATGTTTTGACTTTATAATATTAGCCCCTCTCTATAAAATAGATTGCAGAGGGGCTTATGGTGAGACTTGTGTCTGTAGTCTGTGACTCTGCTGCATTATATTACGTCACTATGTCACGTGGATCATCTCTTCAAAGTTTGAAATAAAACAAAAATGACAACGTCAATCGGATTGAACTTTCACTTTCACAATAAACGTTAGAGGGGCAGTCGGGTGAGACCGTCTCACGGCTTCTTGTTTCTCTAGCTGAACTCACGTACTTATAATTTATCCAAAATTCACACAGAACATTATTTAGAACAGGCCTAATATGAAGAAGCGTCATGACATAAAACGGTAAAAGAATGACTAATATGAAAAAAAATTGGCGTCCTGAAATGTATTCATCTTATAATTTGGAGGTGACTCTACGATTGTTTTACACATCTATATATATAAAAATCAATGCCACTTTTCGTTGTAATTTTATAACTCAAGAACGGACTCACCTATCTTAACCAAATGTTTAGGCTTTGTTTAGACTATTTCGTAGATGGTTTATGTGAAGTTTGCACAAAATCGATCGAGCGGTTCTTCATTTATCACGCAAACGAAGTTGCACGGGTCAGCTAGTTATGTATAATTAATATACATTTTGCAAAAAAACCGTATTTTGACATATTACTATCATAAATAAAAATTAAACCTATCTAACCATAAATAAAAAATAATAATATGATATAATTATTATATTGATATAATATGATATATATATCTAATATGATATTGAGAAAACTAAATGTTTTTAGTGAAAATTTCATGTCTTTGCTATTGGAATCAAATAAGCTATCATTGCTTTCCGTTCAAATCACTGTTGCAACCGCTTTTATATGAATTGTTACATATATACTTACAAATAGGTTACATAGAGGTTCATTTTACATAGTATTTCTATGGGTACACCTATTCCGGAAAAAAATCGATTGTCAGTAAACTCGGTTTACTGACGATAGTTGAACGTGACAACTCAGTCACGTCAAAAACTATTGTATGCTTATTGGTTTATAAAATTTTAATATCGTGAGTTAGAACGTAGTACATTAACAATGGAATAACACATCAATTATTGATTATAGTGCCATCTGTTGAAAACATTTGAGGTAACGCCGCAGACGTCATATTTTTTCGTGCGTGCAGCCAGCTCTATCGAATTATAAGACGTGGTCACGTCAAAGTTTTTAAATAAGCCATGGAGGCCATACACAAATATATAAAAACAAACTTACAAGGTTATATATTGCATTCTATAACCTGATAAAGCAGAGTAATATTAATTAGGTTACCATGATTGAACCCTGTCGACCAGAGCAAGGTAATGTAAGCAGTCTGTTTTATAATCAAGCAGAACCATCTCTAAGACACCATGGGTTATATTTTCGTCGTAATTTGGTACATGAGGCGCCTCACACAAAAGAGCCCGAGCAACTATCTGATTTAATTAAAGTACCGGCGATGCGAGTGAACCTGATCGTAGAAGTTTTCTCTTTCTACTTGACGATAAAGGTTATCTAAAAGTAGTATGTATATAAGTTAACTTTTGTTGTATATTGATATAATAATATACATTACAATAAATCGATACAATCATTAGATTGTATCGATTTATTGTAATGTATATTAGGTCGAAATACAACAAAGCAAAGCTATACAACCCGCATTATGTACACATTAGTGTTCATACTGCTGGTTGTCTAGCTTTTTTTTTTTTTTTGTTTAACGTGAGGGAAAATCCTCATGGATGTTATGCCGGACTCCTACCGACTAAAAAAAACCTCACGACACGCCCAACAGCCTATGGTTGGGAGCCCCGGGGAAGCCCTCGGAAGGATGTCCCACTGGTTGTCTAGCTACGAAATATTGTGTACTACCCGTTCGCTGTAAGTTTGCCGCTGGCGTAGAGGCGTATACCCGATTTTTTAATTAGACGAAGTAAATTGACAGTAGCTAATGTCACTTCGTCATAGAAAATAAGCAACATTGTATGAAGAAGTGACATTAGTTGCTGTCAATTTACTTCGTCTAATTAAAAATTCGACTTTAGTATGGAGCCGAGTGGCGAACTTAGAGCAAACGAGCAGTAAAAATCTTTTTGCATATTTTTATGTGAGATATAGAGGTCACATAAATTGCATAAAAACTGTAAGAACTTAAATTAATATCGTCATAGTCAGTCTGCCGAGTAGCCTGGAATATCTTTCCGAGGAGTGAACTCAGAAGCCTATTGTTTGACGGAGAAGTAGAGACCATAGGGTTATAGTCACTTCGGGTTCAGTATGATAATAAATGTAGAGAACGCGTTAAAAATCTTATGAAATAATTATACTGTATGGTACGTAAAGAATTAGGATAAATCCATACATAGGTAATTATTGCACAACTAAAATTTCAAACCACAACATTTGCATTGGAATAAAAATAAAATATTAAGATCACAAACCATGAATTATTATTAACTTATCTCATTATTTTATATATTTTATACTAACTTTGAAAGAGAAATCCTACGCAATCACTAGAAATATTTATCTTTAATTTAGCTAACTCCGTGTCCAAATAAAAACATAGCGATGGTTTCCAACGAATTAATTCTCCTCATAATCTTTATGAGTATTAAAGCCACATAATGTTTAAAAGGGTGAAAGCGAAATTGTTGCCGTAATTGAAAATGGTTATTCTCAATGATTTGATAGCCAGGAAGAGTAAATATTAATGCTATTCATTAATCTATTTTAATGATCTCTCTATCTCTATCTCTCTTCCCTCTCTCTCTCTTTCTGATGAGCTTGAAGGAGTTGTGTGTACCTCTAGTATTTATTTATCAAACGGTCCTTTACAGCATACCATGATAACAGTATCTTATTTATCTAAACTTAAATTTTCTTATAATATCTTACTTTACAAGAGTATTTTGGTTTTATTATAAAAACAACGCTTTTAACAATTGTGCGCGTGTGTTATTTTTAAACTATCGCGGTTTTCAACACTCATACTTATAGAAGTCGTTGTAATAACAACGGAGGGTAGTTCGACAAGAAATAACTTCGTGGTTGTTGTCGATCCTCGCCTCAGTTCAACCGCGACCACGGGCGCTGCAACGTGCTTGAAACGTCGGTGAATGTATGTAATAAAATATAGCCTTATGTGTATACGGGAATAAAATATAGCCTATGTTCACCGCAAAGATTGTAGCTTCGCAACAGTGAAAGAATTTTTCAAATCGGTCCAGTAGTTCCGGAGCTTATTCGTTACAAACATACAAACGAAAAACAAAAAAACAAATCTTTCCTTTTTATAATATTAGTATAGATAGTAACTTGTGAATGAGGAATGTTGTGAGAATGGTGTGTGCTAATAAGATGATGCTGAAACAAACTCTTATATTCGAAAACTTTATAATTCTGTAAAAAAGAGGTGTTTGTATTTAAGCAATAAATTCAAAGTCTTACGTATTCGTTAATACTCGACTCTCATAAAATCCCTATATTCGTTTACAACTCCAAAAATCCGCAGTGTAACCGGACTACCCGCCATCATGTTAACCCTCTGACAAATTGTACAGCGATGAACCCTGAACTCCGCCGACCATAGGTACACGTCACAAATATTTCACACAGATAACAGAAAACTATTATCCCGCGCCACAGATAGTGTACTGAAAAAATGGTAAAATATTTTGTGGAAGTGCGCTGTTGGTTTAAGATTAATTTTGTGCGTTTATTATATAAACTTGAGAAAAATATAGACACTGCTAAGTCTTTGTTTTGATATTAGACTAAATTATGTTACTTCATCGGTGCAAAAATAAAGTAAACAAAGAGTTAAGACACATAATAATAGCACCAACTTGAAATTACTCATACTTATAGAACTTGGGACTTTACGCGAAATACATACATTTTATACACCGACGTTTCGGGCATGTTGCAGCGCCCGTGGTCGCGGTTGGACTCCAACTGCTTCAGTCCCACCGCGACCACGGTCAGTCCAAACGTTCCCGAAACGTCGGTGTATAAAATGTGAGTAAATGTATTTCGCGTGAAGTCCCGAGTTCTATAAGTATGAGTATAAAAAACCGCGATAGTTTAAAAATAACTTGAAATTACTACGTAACACTAAAATGTTTAAGTAAAGGGATATTTTTAAATGCACATCTATATATTTTTTCTGCACACTAGGCAACTCCACTAATTAACTAAATGCATACCAGAAATCTGAATGCTGTGCAAAAAAACCAATTGATTAACTAAACATGTTCTACTTAAAAAACTAAAATTTTACACAAAATGAGATGACCTTTTTTTCTCGAATTTAAACCAAAAATGTGGTTCGTACACCGGATATAAGATTTGCTAAACAAAAGTACTAATTGCTTATCAAAAATACTAACTTGCACTCTAAATTTTACAATCATATAACGGAATAGGTTAGGTTAGGTTAGTTTTTATTATTTTGAATAACAAAATTTAATTTTGTAAAGATGACTGATTAAATTGGGGTATTCTTTAGAATAAAAGATGTTCCTAAAAGTAATATAGATGATGGTTTTCCTTAAAAAAGTTTTAATATGTTTGTTAAGCAAAGGAATTTTTAGATATAGGTACTATTTTAATAATAGTGATTTGTTCAGTAAAATAGTTCTGCAAATATCATTAAACAGTATAATGAATTTGACTTATTTAGTGTGCATAATTAGTGTGCAAGTCAGTATTTTTAGTTTAACTTTGTAATATTTTGTTCGAAAAAAGGGATTAAACAGATATCGATTTAAATACATGCCTTAAGTAAACAGTTAAAACAGATTACGAACTTGTTAAAAATCAAAAGCAATTAACGGCCCGGGCAGCCTTGTAAAAAGCCTAATCTAAAACGCCACACAAAAAATAGAACCAGAAAAAAAAGCATACCGAAAAACCTCAACGCTATGAAAGCGGAATAAATAAGACATATAAAAAAGGACTCGACAAAAAAATATCGCACAAAGGGCAAAACGGACATTAACCGTGGGCTGAGACAAGTCCAAATTTCATTTCAATTACGCCAGCACGGCTTACCAGAGTATATTCAAATGGATACAAGGATGGCACCGAAATATACCCATTTACTTAAGCTGTGATTCTTTCGGTAATCCGATTGTCGGCGATCTAGGGATATCGTGACGTCAGTTTGTGTGGCCCAAACTGTAAAGGAATAGTTTAGAAACTGAAAACACTTTTTTTTTTCAACGTGAGTGAAAATCCTCATGGATGTTATGCCGGACTCCTACCGACTAAAAAACCTCACGTAACGCCCAATAGTCTATGGTTGTGAGCCCCGGGTAAGCCCTCGGAAACGATGAAACTGGAAAAACTATGAAATAGCTGTGGCAATTACTATTGAAAGCGGCCTTTTAATATTAAACGTTTGTCGATGTTATTGTATTCAACCACAGTATAAAAGGTAAGTTTTTTATTACAGTATGAAAGATATGAGACAGAAAATTTAAGAATTTATGTGAGAGAAGTGAAAAATGAGTGTGTGTGTGAAAGTTCCTGGAAAAATCAAAGCTTTGCGAGCTTTTTAGATAAAATTGTAGTAGCATTGAGGAAATTTTAAGAAAAAAAAGTGTGTGCGTGTAACCTTTACGCGGGATTGAAGTAAAACTTCTTTGCTATTGACGGCATAATATAACACTGAAATGATTTATATTAATATCATTCATTCGAATTTTAAAGAGCGGAAACTATGTTTCCGCTATTCAAAATTCGAATAGTAAGCGTTACTTCCGTAAGAAAAAAATCTGAATTACACCCTAGTCGCGCCTAAAGAAGTTTTACTTCAAAAATTTGATGAGTAATTTATTCCAAGCGTGACTAAACTTTATCGTCTGGTACCTTACCTTGCTTCAACCTACTTCAATTCAAATTATTAATAGAATACGAATGTGATATTCGCAAACTTCAAATCACGTAGCTTTGAAGTTGATCACAAACAACTTCAAACCTATATATGTATGCTTTGAGGTTCACATGCTGTGAATTTCAGAACATTCATATGGTGTTTCAAAATCTATTCTATAACTTAATTCTGATGCCATGTTTGTTATATCCCAAAAAAACTGTTGTGAGCATGTCCTAAGGAAAACATGTACATTTTGCGATTTGTACATTATGCATGTGGTGCTCATTTTGCGTGTTGGTCATTCTGCGTATGTACATTTTGCGTGTTGCACGTTTTGCTTTGTACATTTTGCGATTTGTACATTTTGCGTGTGGTGCTCATTTTGCGTTTTGTACGTTCTGCTCCGGAGGGACCACTTCTTCTTATACAGGGTGAATTTTTCAAAAGGGATTGGATGGCCAAATCCGAAACTATAAGGAATAGCGAAAAATGCCCAAAGAAGTCACGAGCCCGATTTTGATGAAACTTAAAACCTCATCATTAGATTTTTGAAAAACCAATAGTCCTAGCTGGGAATCGAACCCATTGATTTTGAAAAAAAAACACACCCTATATTATTACACTATACGATAGTGTTGCTATTAAGGATCTTATTCTGGGAAGTAATGACATACGGCAAACTAAAGGAAAGGGCTCATCTTTAACAAAATACAATTTATTTTGCTTACGTTAACTGATTAATTGTTCAAAATGTAGACCATTGTTTTCAATACATAACTAGATTCGAGACCTCAAGGATCGTACTGCATTCAATATTATTGATTTCGTTTAGAATATTGTCTCTCAGACAAATTATGATACAAAATTTTGGTACATGAAATATGATTTCTATCAAAATTCCAAACTTTCCTTAAATTTGCTGTATATCATTACTTCGCAGAATTTGATCCTTATCAGTGACACTATCGTATGGTGTAATAAAAAAGGGTGTGTTTTTTTTTTCAAAATCATTGGGTTCGATTCCCAGCTAGAATTATTGGTTTTTCAAAAATCTAATGATGAGGTTTTAAGTTTTATCAAAATCGGGCTCGTGACTCCTTTGAGCATTTTTAGCTATTCCTTATAGTTTCGGATTTGGCCATCCAAGCCCTTTTCAAAAATTCACCCTGTATATGTCGTTAAAAAATGTGTTGGCAAATATCTGGATTTTTCATTTGCGAGCGTTGCTGTGCTTCAGAAAGTAATACTGCTGCTAGTAGCACTGTGGCACAATTTTAGTAGCAAGCAATCACACATTTTTCTGCCTGATTCATCGCCTTAAAAAGCTCTCCAAAACTGGTGAATCGAAGGCATATGAGTGATTATGTGTAAGTATTTATATATAAACTAGCTGGCCAGCGCAACTTCGTTTACTTTACAACTTCGATACCAAGTGCAGCATCCTTTGCCGGGCTGATTTGTGAATCTAAACCATCCAGGGAGTCACTCAAACACATAAAAAAAATTCATTCAAATCTCTCCAGCCGTTTAGAAGAAGTTCAGTGACATACACACGTACAGTAGAATCTCTACTATTATAAAATTGTAAAAAATGCTGTGACGGTACATTCAAGATAAATTTTATAAAATAACTGTAACCGACTAATTTGGGGTTTCTGAGTCCAAATCTATTTTTTTTTTTCTTCGTGGCCATTTGTTTGTTTATTTATTTGTTCGGTGTTGGAGCAAAATTTAATAGCTTAATCGTAATTGCACTACTAGGATTTTGTAGGTATTTTTTCAACTTAAATATCGCTGTATGTTTAATCAAAATTGATTTAGCGGAAATCGTAATACAACTTACCTCTGCTTTACTAGAAGCTCTATGCGCTGGACAGGTCAAAGTTGTTTGGTTATTAATTATAAAAGTTAAACTCACCTCGCGAACGAAGTCACGGGCAAAAGCTAGTTATATATATAAAGATGAAAATATGTAAAACCCTAAACAGGAAAATATCGTTATAATTGCTTTGGTCTGAATTTAAACGGTAATAATATTTTAAGCGTTATAAAAGGGCGACACTTTCTCTAGGGAGTAATTTATACACCACACCAAGTATATCTTAATTACATTTTGGAATAATTTAATGGGAATATGTCTGAAAGTCTAATCTGGGTATTGGAATTGACCCCGAAACAATGGCCAGGAATCTCCAGGGTCGGTGACTAAGGCTGATGAGGCTCTGCGGGTTCTTTTTTTTTACGTGTCGAAATCCTACATGGATGCTATGCTATGCCGGACTCCTACCGACTAAAACCACACAATACCTTACAATTGTCTTCGGCCGGGAGTCCCGGGTTAGCCCTGGGAAAGTCCTTTTTGAAGGGTCTACCGGGTCTACCCAGTTTTCTGGTCATATACCTATTTGTTGTTTGGAGTTGGTTTGTAAGAAACATTTTTAGAAAAATCGTTAAAATCAGTTTCAATATTATAGTTTGGGAGTTCATCGTGAACATGAATGCGACACGAGAATAAAATATATAAACTATAAGACTCTAAGCGCGTTGGGCGAGGCCGCAGTGGCGGCCTAAGGTATGTTGGGAGTCCTGGGACATCCTTCCGAGGGCTTCCCCGGGGCTACTAACCACAGGCTGTTGGGCGTTACGTGAGGTTTTTTAGTCGGTAGGAGTCCGGCATAACATCCATGAGGATTTTCCCTCACGTTAAAAAAAAAAAAGACTCTAAGCGCCACGCCTAATTTCCGGAGTTATCCTTCCGAGGGCGTACCCAAAACTGAAGAACATGACCCAAGATGATGATGATGAGGATATTCTCACGTAAAAAGACGTCTAATTTTAAAATTTTGTCATTCATGATCACATATTTAGGTACTAGTATTTACATACATGTATATTTACTTTTATGTACGAATATTTCTTTTATTAAACCTTAAATAAAACTTGTCCAAAAAAAGCTGAAAGTAAATAAGCCTTACAAGTTATAAATAAGGTACTGGTATACAAGCGGATAAATCTAAGCTAAATCCTATGTAAGCCTCGTTGCTAGACCCTTAGCAGGTTATAAAAATGTTAATCTTTCGAGATCTCGGACACTGAAGCCTTACAAAGAAAATATACCTACGTATTTAAGTCTAATGGGCTTAATGCGCTACAAGATACGCAAAATTGCTATTTTCATTATTTAACTTATATTTACATATTAAGTGCTTGTAAATTGGCTGGTATTGGGATGGGTTACCGCTTTGTAATGTTTCTGTTTACGAATGCTTCTGTGTTTCAGAAAGCATGTTAAGCTGTTAGTGACACGTCCTTGTATTCAGTAATATACATACATACATATGATCACGCCTTTATCCCCGAAGGGGTAGGCAGAGGCATATTATATGCCCACATTTCACCTTTTGTATAATTTGTCCCACGTAATAGGTGGTGAGCCGTATTTCCGTGTTTAAATAGACAGGCGCAGGTTGTGACTGTCTGCTGTTAATAAAGCCTTCAACTTAGCTTAACGACTGCCATTTTACTGGCAGCCGGGACCAACGGCTTAACGTGCCTTCAAAAGCACGGAAACGCTCAAATAAATGTCACAAAGTGATCACATGGATGGTCACCCATCCATGGACCGGCCATAGTGAAAGTTGCTTACTGCAGTGATCGTTTACAGAACACTAAGTCCGCGGGGCCACGAGCGCTTCTACGAGTATTTAGTAACATGCTAGTCATTAAGCCAAATGGAATGTCATACAGACAAACTTGGTAATTGAGTTGTAACCTGCATAAACAAAGTACAAAGTCGGCGATTTATGCTGTAAAGATTATTTCCAAAATAAGTTTTGAAAAGAGAGAGTCTATTTTCCGTTTCGTGTCGTCAAATCTTCTACTCACTTCACCTTTAAAGCTTAGAATATTGAAATTAAATACTATAAAAAAAGAGAAGCGGCAAAAATCGTTGAAGTTTTACAACATCCTGAATAAGACCTTTTCGTATCAAATTACACACGGATGCGTCATAAAACGCAGCTCCACGTTAATGAAGGTATACACATGTTTCATTCGCCAACAGACATCAGAAATACCGGTCAGACACGTAAAAGGCTCACCACAGCCTTTGGCCGTAACATTTATTTATTATTCTCTCTACTTTGACGCGCAGGTAAAAGCCTTTTTAGATTAACCGTTGCAACTTAATGAAGATAAAGAGTTGCCTAATGGCCACCACATTGAATAAAAGAAAAATTGTAAAACGCTACGGAGTGGGTACGCTAATTGAGCACGCGAATTTCTTTAGAAAAATTTATTTGATAATTATTCAGTGTGTAACGATGGGAGTGGAGATTATAGAGCTATTTGGATAAAGAACGTTTATTTTTATGTGCGAAAACCTGGTGAACCTAACGCGCCTTAACAGGGCTTATAATAATATAATTATATGCATAGCAATTTTTATCTTCTATACTTAGATTTTACTTTTTCTCGACTAGTATTAAATGGCATTAATATCATGCTAAGGATTTAACTGAGAAGCAATTAGGTACATAATGTGCAGTTATGGGAAAATAAAAACAAGACAACATTTTTGCACAGCGCCCCTATGTATATAAATATATTAAAATCTTCTTCTTTGAATCTGTAATTTATTAATTAATGGTGTACAATAAAGTATTTATTATTATTATTATTATTATTATATCTTACATGGTGTACAATAACGAATATTTAATACGGGATCCTGCCGTTTGGCAAAATATGTTTCGTCAAATTTCACTTCCTCAAAAACTTATCGCATAGTTTCATTTTCAGTTAAACAATAAATTGCCAAAAATAGTATTGCTAACTGTAAAATTGCGAAAAGGTGTTTTGCCAAATGAAAATTTGGGAAACATACTTTGGCATGTGACACTTTGGGGAACGTAAACCATTTATTATTACCGCAAATGTTGCCTCACGAAGGTTCCTTTTATCTTACATCCCTGGGCTATTAAACTTTACTGAATATTGGTAAATCCCTTCTCATCATTGTATCAGGACACAGAGTTGGCTGGCAAAGTGTGAACGCCCTGCATACCTTAAGCCATCTTGGATCATCTGGGGTAAGTATAACTAGTACTTCAATAAACTTGTTGGAAACTTTTCAGTAATATCGAACAAATAAATAAATAAATAAACATTCACGGACATTTCACACAACGCTATCTGATCCCAAAGTAAACTAGGAATAACCTGCTTGTGTTATGGGTATCAGACCACGGATATTAATACTTATATACTTTTAAATACATACATATTATACATAGAAACACCCAGACTCTTGAGACAAACATTTATGGGTCACACAAATATTTGTCTCCGGTGGGAATCATACCCACGACCTCCAGCGCCGCAAGCGGTATCACTACCGACTGCGCCACAGAGGCAGTCAAAACCAAGTATACTAAATAAAAGTACACTAAATTTAACCTACAACCTCTCATATCCCAGATGTTGTGATAATTTCAATTTCAGATTAATTTCTTTGACAGAACTAAAATCAAATTAAGCCTTGAACACACATCAGAATGAGTTTAATAATCATTTCAAACTATTAAATTTCAATCCTGATACACAGTACCGTGAATTAATTAGTTCGGCCGGTGATTACGTGAAATTAATAGGGTAATCCAATATAAATTTAACGATGGCTTCATTTGATTTTGTACCAGAGCCGTGAAATTAAATAAATACAAGGATGAAGGCGGCATACCATGTTTTATTTGTTTTGGGTCGAGTTTTAAACGGGTTCATTGTTATATATTGCTTCAATATTATTCGAATTCGAATACAATTGAAATTAATTTGGGGAATAATTTGTTTTTTGAAACCAAAGGCGGCAAGCCAAAAGCAATGTACAGATTCTACTTTCTGTTTCAATATGGCCAACGATTTTTATTTTTAAAATTTTGGAAAATAGGCGCTTACTGCTTTTTTAAAACATTGCAGAATAACACAAAATATCGGCCTCTTAGATATACGAACCAGGATCTGGCTCCATTTGATCTTCGTCGATCGAAAATTTATCAATTTAAAGACCTATTGGTAAAAGGCCAGGTCAAGTTTTTCAGGTCTTTTTAACCCTTAACCGGCGAGCGTGTATGAAAACACTTATGAAAGTAGAAGAAACGAAGGTGGTATTGCCAGGATCGTAGCAAGCGGAAAGCCAGTCTCTGCCTACCCCGATGGGAGACAGGCGTGATGTATAAATAAAAAAGTAAAAAGTCTGGCTCCATAGTATATGTGGTTTTTAATCGGTAGGAGTCCGGCATAGTATCCATGTAGGATTTACCTCATGTTAAAACACTTTGATTCAGAGTTACAATGGTACTACAGTGGGCTAAAGAAAAATCAAAAAAAAAGAGTCCGAGTCGGGATACTCTGAGTCGGGGTGTTAACCATTTACAGATATATAGCATCCATGTAGGATTTAAATCATGTTAAAAAATGTATTTTGTGTTTGAACATTTTAGGATAAGGTATTTGATAAATTTATTTTTTGGGTTTCGGTTATTCGACCGTAAGGCATTTTAAATTATTTATACTTATTATAAATATTTGCCTTTTGAATATTGATATTTCGATTTCGGGTATTTTGGGTTACTATATTTTGAGTTAAGGCATTATAATTGTGACGGTATATACCATTTTAGATATTAGTAGAATCAAGACCTACACACAAGACAGATCTTGATTTGAATTAAATCTACCCTCTATCCGTCATATAACATAACCTATGTAGTATTTCTCATACCCTTTCCGTAAAGTTTTATATAAAACTTACAACAAAAATACTTTCTGTAAGAAGGCAAATATACCTAAGTCTATTTCCGTATGCTCTTTAGGTATGACACAATGTTAGCTGACTCCACATCACTTCCGAACTCCCGAGAGCAAATGCTCAATATTCACGATGCGGGGCAACAAAGAACTTGATACTCACATAACTGAAAGTATACCTTATATCTCTACATATACAGTTCAAAGTTCTTTGGGGTGTGTAGTTGTGTTCTAAATACTTAAAGAAAACGTGTACACTTCGGATCTTGTGTTCGGATCTCGCGGTCCATTGAGGTTTGATTCGAGGCGATTTAAAAGCTTGTTCGTTACGTGTGCTCGTATCATGGCTAAAATGTTTTTATTTATTCACACAATTGTGACCAGATATTTACAGGGTTAAGCAGTTGGTTGTTTAATTGAGGGATTATCTGTAGTAGGTACAGTTACAAAACTATCTGATGGTGACAAGATCTGCGGTAGTTAGCAGTTGAATTGAGGGTTTGTGGTTGCCTATTGAGTAATGGCGTTGAACTATTTTTTTCTCTACTCTCATTTTTTCTGGTCATTTTGTAGGTGAGGTTGGTTTGGGTACTTACTGCATATTAATGTGGGGGTACAATTACATTCTAAAAATTACTCTCTTCTTTGACAACTGCCGGAAGAAATCCATCAGGTTTTCGACATTTCTAAATCATATTGTTCAATTTTATTTGAATCCAAATTTTCTTAAATTATTAAAATGTTTGTTAAGCTTTGAGTTCTTTTGATAAGAATTTCAATCTTGTACCATAATAGCTTGTTACAACTTGCCTTGAATCCAGGAAGCCTCAGATCAAGTGCACCCATATACTGATCTTCTAGAACAGTGGTGGGCAAACTTTTTTAACGGGGGGCCAGAAAAATTAAGAAATATCAGGTGAGGGCCAGAATTATAGAAAACCGGCCAAGTGTGAGTCGGACTCATGCTCAGAGAATACCGTACAAAAAACCGAAAAAAAAAAAACATTTTTTGTATGGGAGCCCCCCTTAATTTCCTCTTTTTTCTGATTTTGGTACTTGTTGTTATAGCGGCAACAAAATACATCATCAGTGCTCTCTAGCTATCACGGTTCTAGAGAAACAGCCTCGTGACGGACATACGAACAGATAGATGGATGGCGAAGTCTCATGAATAAGGCCGTTTTTAGCCTTCAGGTACCGAACCCTAAAAATGTTTTTTGTGCTGAACTTAAATCATAAGACAGGTATTAAAAACTTACACACGTTAAATTAGAATTTTACTGGTATTTGCAAGGCTCTGCCATGCCATGACAGGCGTGTAGGACGTAGGAAATAGCTTCTTATATGCCATATTTCAAATGCAAGTTCGTGTTGTGACGAAGTAACTTTAGCAGCGCTAAAAAGTGTTCAACAGTAAGTCGGTTTGCGATTAAGTTGTTCAGCAATTTCATGGTCGAAAAAGTCTGTTCACTTCACCGTCTTCATATAATATGTGTTTATTGCTCTACAAAGTAGAATATACATAATACTTCTGGACCATCCAAATATAATTATCGCGGGCCATATACCAGGAGCTGAAGGACCGTCGGCGGGCCGGATTAAATGCTTCCGCGGGCCGGAGCTGGCCCGCGGGCCGTACTTTGCCCATCACTGTTCTAGAACATCATAAAACAAAACAGTCACATTCGAGACAACGATCTGATACAAAGTAAACAGAATGCACACAAATCAATAGCTCTTCCTTAGAATAATACAATATTGTGCGCAGCGCGATGTATGCAGCA
This sequence comes from Miltochrista miniata, assembly GCA_933228765.1. Classification (NCBI taxonomy): domain Eukaryota; kingdom Metazoa; phylum Arthropoda; class Insecta; order Lepidoptera; family Erebidae; genus Miltochrista; species Miltochrista miniata. The sequence goes on along the minus strand of OW121766.1, from coordinate 7,332,716 downwards.
TTGTGCAGCTTCGTTGTATGTATTTACATAAAGTCACATAGAATAGACGACTTCGCTGTCAGTGACGTATATTTATTAATGTCAAAGTCTCTTTCGATGGATGTCAGGGATGTTTGTTACTCTTTCATGTCTTATTGGGACTCCCACATAAAAACAGTGGCAGTGAAATGATCAAAATAGTTAATTTTGAAAAAGTTAATATTATTATTTTAATATCACTTCAACACTTCCAGATGAACTAAGTATAGGTATAGTTCTAATATAATGTAGCATTTTGCTTGGATAGATATTATGAATTCTTTTCCCCATTTTATGCATGCCGTGTTCGCATATTTAGGAACCTAGTTAAGATCAAAACTGTTCCTTTAGACATAAGATTTGTATGTAACTATGTTCTGTTATATGAACCACCAATAAATAAAATACATTCTCTCAAAAAAATAACTAGTTTTACCGCTGTGATGATTATAATTATACAATCAATAAAATCAGCCTACGTCCACTGCTGGAAATAAGCCTTTCCCAATTTCCCTCAACACGTGGTCCGGCGCATTTCGTATTAGTCACAGACTCACAGTCTGCGACCTTTTCTAGATCGTCGGTCCATTCTGATCATATAGCAACTATTTTATTATTAGTATAAATTTTACATAACATTTCTTCCTTCTGTTCTTACGAGGGTACGAAGTGAATAAAAAATAGCGTGTCCCCTTCAAAATCAAGTTCACCACAAGTGAAAAATAGCCCCTAAAATCCAAGATAATCTATATTCAACGACAGAGTATCAAAGGCTGATGAATGGCAGATACCGCAAACACTTCGGGACGTCACGTTCCGGAATGTCCCGTCACGTACCGGAACAAAATACGGTGGGACAGGCCTCGGGACGTATAGAAGGAATTGAAACAAATTGTTTGGCTGTATGTATGCGACGACTTATTATTATGTTATTACAATGACTTTTGTTGTTGATAGGTTGTAAGGTGAATGAATATTTGCAAAATTTGTCAATGTAAGTACCTATCTTTTCCTTGAAAAAGCGCCTTGTGGAGTCAACTGGTGACCCAAGGGCTGGCAGTTTTCTCGCTCAACGAATAGGTATTGATTCAGAGGGGGAATGCTGCTAGTCTTTTGGGCACAATGCCACGGGGGCCTTATTTGAGTTTAGTTTAGATAGTAATAATGTAAATATAGATATGTAATAATTATGTTTCTCTGTAATTTTTAACAATAAATGTATTCTTTTCCTTGTGAAATGAAATGTGTAATGTATTGAAAATAAAATTGATAGGTTGGTTTGTTTATTTTATTTGTCTAACTTTTTTAAGTGTGGAGCCCCCCCCCCCCCCCCCCCGTGGACGTTATGCCGGACTCTTACTGACTAGAACCACACAATAACCTATTAATGCCTTTCATTACATACGTACATGTTCTTGAAATAGATTATTTTTTGGAGGAATTTATTTCGCTGAACCTTAGTTTGACCAGAAAACAAAATAATTTAGCGTGACTATCTCTGACAAATCACTAACTAGACTACTAGAAACTTCAGTAAATACAGTGCTTTTAAAAATATTAACCTACTGAGTCCTTTAAAATTTGCAGATCATCTACATCAGTGAGAATCAAGAACGACTTAAGTTTTTACATGACACTCGTTTAAAAAAATAGAATCGGTCACAATACCTTCTCATCACATCCAAAAACAGAATAAAATTGGACCAAATTATACCCAACAACAATATAATATTCTGGGGTTATTCCCAAAACCCTTGTCACCACAACAAAAAAAAACAATATTATAACCGAGAAACACCACGGGACCAAAACCGCTGTAAGTAGCACCTCAGCTTTCCATTATTTCCTTATTGCTGGGTTACGCACAGTTTGCCAATAAAAGTTTTAAATAAACATCCCATGGGACCATGTTTTACTTTTTTTTTACAAAACTGAAGAGTTTTTATTACTTTTATATTTATGAGAGAAAAATTGTAAAGAAAATTGTCATGGGATCGAATCGGTTATTGTGAACTGAATTTTAGAATAAGAAAGTGAAAATTTTGAAAAAGTTTTAAAATTATATTTTCGTTCTTGGGCATTCTTCTTTCCCCAGGTAACTAGAAATTGCACTATAATGGGCTCGCGACACGGTCCAACTGCACTTGTCATGCCTCGTCAATATCATGTGTACATACACGTCAATGCACACACACACATGCAAAGAAATCATGCACACTGATACAACTTCCATTCATAAATATCAGACTTGACTCAATACTATTGACCGTGTCCCTAGCGCTGTAATAAAGAAAGGCATTTTTTTAACATGTGGAAATCAGACAGAGATGCTATTACTCCTACCGACTAAAAAGCACACGTATCCTACCTTACGGTTGGGAGCCCTGGGCATGCACTCGGAAAGATGTCCCCAGGACTCCCAACAGACCTTCGGCTAACACTGCGGCTTCATTTATCCTGACAGGCATAACTATTAACATTTCTTTGAAAGCAGAACTGGAGTATTCTGTCCTGCTTTCATATAAATTATAGCCCAAGGAGATTATTACAGGCAGTGTTTACAAAAGATAAATACTAAACCATAATAATCACTAGTCTGTCCCATTCCCAGAATTAATTAATAGTGCCACCGATTTTGTTAATGACCACCCGCCACGTTATCCTATCAGTAATTATAAATAGGCGTCTCCCTCGGTATCAATTAACAATATCTGCAAATAGTTTTATCAATTTATGGACAAAATTTACAGTACGATATAGCGGTACTGAAACCAAATATTTGCACAATCTCCGATTTGCACCGATGCAAACAATACCCCGTTAAACAAACAGCGCCATTTTGAAAAATAGTATCTTACGTTATTTATTCAGTGGAGTAATAAATCACATCAGCACGTGCACTCGGCATGGACGCCAAAAACCGAGTGACATCGAGGGGATGGGTAGCGGAGGGAGTAACGAAAACAAGTCAACATAAAAACTTACTTTTTTTACGCTGAAACATAATACATAGACAACGGGTGAAAAGTTGCGCAGAAAGTCGAGAAAGATGACTCTCTCCTCTCTCCGGTACACATAATACATCACTGTGTATGCAGAGACAATTTTCTATGTTATTTATTACAATGGTGTCGTATATTGAAATATTTTGTGCGGCATGTGTAGCTTTATAGAGTTTATAGGTAAAATCCTCGCGGGGTCTTCAATATCAATAACAGAAGCAAACGACTCGGAAGTTGGACGTTTGGTCAGTCGAAACTTCGTTACGGGCCTCGTGCAGTTTGTCAATAAAACTTTCCAAGTAATGTTACTTTGCGACTATCTTGTATGCTTTTATAAACTGGAGAGTTTTATTACTTCAACATTTCCGATAGAAAATGTGTCACAATTTTTCTGATCGGATCGACTGTTTGTTTTTCCGTGACGTGAGAAACGTAAGTGATACAGAAATTTCGGGATGTACCCCGAGGGAGTTCTTTCGCCGCTAACGATAACAAACACCCTCACAAATCCACTATAAAACCGTCGAAATTGGTTGAAAAATATGCTACCGCATAAGCTTGAGCTCGGCAACAGAGTAAATCGAGAATTTAACGCAGCCACCACGGGATTAGTTGATGAAAAGTTTTGCGCCCCCCAGCAAAGTTTTCATCTCTTGTTTATGTTGGAAAATAAAAAATACTGAACTAGAATCCTGGGTAGCACTGGTAAGAGATGAGGGATTAGCAGGCAGAGCCGGAGAACGTGCCGTAGTGAATAATCGAGGTCGAAGCCCGACGATTAAAACTAATACTTTTAGAAGAAGCGATGTATCGCTCGAGGCCCGAACAACTTTAACACGAGATATTTTCCCGGGAATTTTCGTTGAAATGGGTTGTACTGTATTTGTTTACGAAAAACAGATGTTTCAACTCATCTTTCATAAAGGTTCGAATAAACGGCGCGCAAACACGCGAGCCGAGCCTGACTCGGCTCGTGATTTAGCGCGCCACGCGCTGTTTAAACAACTTCGCCCGGCGCGGCTCGGCAAATTTCGCACGATCCATCACTTGTCGGTTTTTTCGACACGGATCAAAGGCGCGCGCGCCATCTTCGGCTCGGCTTGTGTTAATACGCGCCGTCTAAACAGACAGATGATCCAGCCGTTTTCGTTTATCCATATTGCAGAACTAACGAGCGGACAGCGCAGTTCAACAGCGAGATGTGTGCCGCATCTCCACGGACGGCTCGGCTCGCGTATGATCGTGCTACCCCGCGTCGTGTAAACGAGCAGGCTTGCGTCCGAATTAAGCCGAGCCGCGCCTACACGGATGGCGCGGCTCGCGTTGGCTCGTGTTATCACAGGCCGTTTAACCGCACCTTAAGAGAACATCAAAAATTGTTGTTTTTTTTATGTTGTCCAAAATAGAGCTGAGTGTTTAACAAGAATAAAATTTGAATTCTTCCTTTGTTTCCCAGATAGCCCAGTTTCTTACAAGCTCACTGTTATAGGAAACTACTGCCTGTCTAGCTGATTGACTGCTGAACGAGAATTTATAATCCAGCTTCTTAATCAAGTCAACAAAAGGAATATCGGTAGTAATAAATTCAGATGCCAGTTGTATTAAAATGAGTGCAAACAGTTCGGTATTGTGACCCGGCGAGGTGGAACGTTGAAACAAACTAGGAGCGGTTTGCAAATACTATCGACTTGGAAACAATAAGTTATGTTCTAGAAGAGATAGAATATGCAGATTGTAGTTCAGTCGTGAATTCTTTGCGGGAAAGTTTCTTTGAAAAGCGATTATAATGTAGTAAATAATTTCTACAGGTTTCTGTAGATATGGTTTTTAAGTTCGGCTGCTCAGAGCATTAATCTTCACAGGCAAAGACCATAATAATATGTTAAAATTCCATCAGAATCTAGTCACCTTTTTTTGCACTATAAATAAAAATTGATACGGAATTGTGTCAACGTCAATTGCAGTCAAGTCCCGTGGAGTTTTGGAAGTAACCAGAAAAACTATGTAGGTAGGTATTATCTTCGTAGTAGGTTCGTAGGTAGCTTCGCCGGTTCGTCGGTGGGTACGTATCTTATCTTACTTACATTTCTGAACTTATACACATTATGAAACCTTTTATGTCTATTCCACTTTTGAACATAGAACTATAATTTTAACACTAGTTATAAGCAGGTCTTCACTTTTGTCCAAAAACTAGTGAGCACAACAATATAATTAGTTTAAAAAGTACTTTCAACCACGTTTAGGTCTGTGGACTGTCCGCAATGTTGCGTCCACGAATATGGCATTCGTTATTTCAACAATGCACTCCAGAATTAACGAATATATAAGAGTCAGTCGCATGGAACAATTACCATGCTTGCCTGGTGTTCACAAACAAAAAATGTAGCTACACTTCCAATGCCATTTTATTTTTTATTCCTTTTAGCCCCTCTCTATAAAATAGAGTGCAGAGGGGCTTATGGCGAGATTTGTCTGTAGCTGTGACTCTGACGCATTAAACTACGTCACTAGGTCACGTGGATCATCCGTTCCAAGTTTGAAATAAAACTAAAATTACAACGTCAATCGGATTGGACTTTCACTTTCACAATAAACGTGTCTCGGGGAAGTCTGGTGAGAACGATCTCACGGCTTTCTTGTTTTCTATGTGTGACTATCAACTTAGTCAGTTAACCGCCTAGTGGTAAGAGATCCGAAATGTTTTCAATTCTAACACACTTTCGCACTCGTCGCCACGGATGGCGATTTATTGCTACAAAAACAATTGGTTCTACCCTCGGCTAACAGACGTTTCATATCAATAATTAATTTATTATAATGTCGATGAAAGCCTAACAAGTTCCAGAAAGCTTTTAATACGTTAAATTTCCATTAAGTGATACTTTCTCACAGGCATCAAAACTTATTCTAATACATTTTATACACTCAGAGGCTTATGCAAAACGCCTATAAACGAAAAATAAATTACTTCAGAGCCAACGGTAGGATGCTAACCGTTCCACCTAATGTATTCCGAAAAGTTATTTTATGAACTGCCTATAAAATATAACAGGGATGCCGTAAATGTTAAAAATTTTGATCCCCGACCCTATCGATGTAATTCGTATAAAGGGCCATTCAGAAACTGTTCACGGTAAAGCTTAGTTTAATTTACCGGAACGGCTTTTTTTCGCCATTAGCCAAACCGTGACTCGAGCGCCGATGTCATATAAACGGCTGCATAACACAAAAAAGTTTTGCTTGTTACGTTATTGAGACTGCTTAATGTAATCTTTTTTGTGTACCAGAGACAAGAGGATTACGCGGGAAATTCAAATTTATATTTCGAATTAAAAGGCATTCTAAATGAGAAATTGTTGTTTACAAAAGGGAAAAAATACAGCTTTTTTACCTCGAAAAGTATTCTTAATACACCATTTGCTTGAGTTAAAACTATTCAATAAAGTTAAGCAGGTCGATACAGATTCTAAGGCCGTACGTTTGTAACGGTATTTATAGTGAAAAGAAATAAAACAGAAAAAGTTCGGTCATTTTATGAGCCTCATGCGAACCAGTATGAAGCGCTTCAAATGGATACCGACAGATTCGTAGTCCTACAAAAACTCGTAAATCCCGAATATTGTTTCTGATCCGTTCACTATTGTTTAATAAAAACAAGAAAAGAGGGACATTGTTTGTGGTGAGAATAATTTTATATCAATGAAGTTCCCGTTTATGTTGAAAGTATATTTTATTTATTACTATTCAATATTGGTATTTGTTTCTCAATACCCATTTCTTCCAAGATACATTTCTAAGTTTTTTGAAAAAACCGTATGCACGATGAAGTGTTTTATTAACGTACTCCAGAATCTAGTCGCGGACTCAAAATTGCTACATAATGTTCCAAAGCAATTTATGAACCAGTCCCCTGTCAGATTTACGGTAAAATGACAATATAGAAGGGGCTGAAACGTTTTTGTACAAAAACATTTTTGGACCAAATTATCGTTAAATGAGTTCACATAACGTCAATTCGTGTCACTTCAGGCTTTACAAAACAAAGATGCGAATTAATGGCTCTCATTCGGAAAGGTCTATTGTGAAAACCGTCCCGCGGGAGTATCCTTCCATTTCGCAGAATTGGACGTACGCCGATTCCAATTTACTGTGATCTCCCGTGCTTTCCACCAATCATATTGATGAACGCTAACGACGAAAGAAACTAAGACGACCGAGGGATCTGTATTTATTGGATGTGTAGCTACAAACGGAATTGATACGTGGCCCCTTTATTAGATTCGTCGATTTCTTTCTTTACCTTTGACAGAAAGGATAGTATTGTCTTTTGAGAATGTCTTTCGGTTTGACGCGCACTTACCGTTTCAATAGATTGGGTGAGGGGATCTTATAATCGAATATTGTATTATTTCGCGCAGAATCCGAGTGTGTTCTTATTGCGCGTGAAATAAATATAAAAGGAAAAAAAATGGTATACTCATTGTGCGTGGAATGTGACGGATTAGACGAGAAAATAAAGACGATATTGCGAGAACGAGAGATGCTATGGCGTGGAATGTTTACCATACTAAGTCTGTCAGGTCGTAAAATAAAAATGTGATGACATAAAAACCGAATGAAGTCAACTTAAGAATATGTCACAAACACACGTTGACATATTTCAAAAGTGGTTTTATGTATTCACATAAAATCCTACAATGGCTCGTGAAACGTTAAAATCCTGTACATTTCATGTATTACTTTGCCTGTTTTGTCAATTCCAATAGCTATTAAATGTGATTGTTTCTACAATGGCAGTCGTTAAATATTAGAATTTATTTTCGTGGCCATTTCGCTATTAGAATCAACCAATACGTGTTATTTTGATCTCCTCCTCTGTAATGTTAGTAAAGTCCCACGTTGGGCGCCAATATCCAAATTTCCTAACATTAAACTTGGTAAAATTTAATGCATTTTTTTAAGAACAGTAATTAAAATCAAGAGCTACGGTTTGCAATGACCTATAAATATATGAATTTATTTTGACTGCCTGTACCCCACCGCTTCGTCCTTGATATACTTTATTTATGTAAGTTGGATTGACTTTTATAATTACCGCTCCGCACACACACAGCTATATGACACTCACAAATAATTTGGCGGCCCAAAACAATTACATAAACTTTACCTCTTTATAATGTTAGCTTAGAACACAGAACTTAGTGACAATATTAAGGGGAAGTCGATCAACAATCGACTGAGATGATGATGTTGATAATGCTACACTATGTAGGTATGGCGACAGGAAAGAGTAAAAATGTTGCCACCCCAATTCATTCCGAGGGTGTCGTAAGAAGCGAATTAAGGAACACTTTTGCAAAACGATCCATTGCATAGAGAAAGAAAACTCGAAATGAAACCCAGTTGTCAGTAAAATGACAATCGTTAGTCAAGTTGAAGGCCTTCAAGTTGGCTTAAGGATTAAAAGATTTCAACTGCGGGTCGTCATGACTTTCGCCTGTCCATTTCAGCACGGCAATAAGTTCAACACCTATTACGTGAGACGTAAAACTATACGGTGAAATTTGAGCATATTGCCTACCCCTTCGGGAATAAAGATGTAACTGAATGTAGGTATAATATCAACAATCGACGTATATGATGATGTCGATAACGCAACACTACGTATGTTTGAAAGCAGCAAAGTAAACCACACTGTACAACCACCATTCATTAGGATAATTGGCATTCAAACGCAGGCATTAACTCCCACTGATTAATTATTAACACTGATTCATATTGCTTACGGCTGTTTGGATGCTACTATCATAGAATGATGCGGGTAGTTTGAAGTTTTATAATAGAATTTACTGAGATAAAGCTGATGATTATTTGTTATTTTATGTGAACCACTGTAAATTTTAATTCGCCTGTCTCACTTTTGTTCTAGACGGAAGAATAAATTATAGAAGAAAAGTTAATTTAATACCTCCGCAAAATAAAATAGGTACGTATTAAATAAATAAATTAACAAAGTATCCGTCGTAAACTACACTACGTCAATCATCGTCGATCCTCCCCCATCCGCGAACGGTGCAAAGGCGAATTGAACTTCACTAAAATTTCCCGCTGTTTAAAACGCTTTTTCCAAGAAATTTTGACAGATCTCTTGGGAAAAAAATAATTATAAAGCTAAGAACATGCATAAATCAGGGGATAAACTTAACTTTTAAATTTCTGAATAAATTATTTTTTTAGAGAATTTTTAAAATTATTTTTTTTTTTTTTTATACCACTAAGGTGGCAGACAAGCATACGGCCCACCAGGAGGACTGGTGGTCACCGCAGCCTATGAACGTTTGCAACACCAGAGGCGCCACACTCGCGCTGCCGACCCTAAATTAAAAAAAAAATTAGGATAATTATGACACAAGTGACCTTAGAATTAATTAGAACTTGCACCTATTGCCGATGATGATGATGATTACTATTAAAACAATATGGCGACTATTATACAATAACAATTTTATAACTATTGAAAATATTAAATGATAACTTAAGGAAAACGGATGTTATTAGAAATAACTATTAGAATAATTTAAAAAGAAAGGGTCTATGTATGAAAAAAGAAAATAAACACACCGTATTCAGTAACTATAACAAAAAAACGATTACTCACATTATTTACAAAGGAAACAGACTATATAAAGAAAGCAAGCTAAAATGAAATGATGAAATAATAACTAAGTACATCGTTCGGTACACGATAACATATTGGGTTCAAAAGACGAGGCCTCTAGGATACAAGTATCAAGAAACCTTTTAACTCCATAATGGAAGATCGTTTGAAAACAAAGAAGTCAAATGCGTACGAACTGAATATATCTGTCCATTTAATGGATTCTAAGGGTAACACCCCGAGCCATGTCTTACATCTAACGCAAATTGATTGGACTGACCAAGGGATCATTGTATATACATTGTGAGATGTTTTAAAGGGTAACTATGACTTTCGAACGCCTTCAAAATAGAACTGAGAAATTTTATCATAATGATAAATATGTTATAGTAATTATTACAGTATCGTAATGTTATCGAGTGAAAATCAATCAAGTAATTAGTTTTAATAAACCGATTGGCAGAACACAATGATTGAACGAACCAAATTTATAAGTTTTCTCATTTCAACAATCGAAATAAAACCAATGTAATAGTGTTTTTGTTTCTAATTCTGATAGTTCTCTAAAATAGGCTACTCAAAATCAAAAGCAGAAATAGAGACTTTTTACCAAAACTAAACGACTAAATGAAATTTTCCATTCATATTAATAGGCGCACTTAAACTGTCATATGTCGTGTTGCTGCCCCAGAATGCATCTATGTAGTGACAAGTTCGCTTTACTAGCTCAACTAAAGTAGATACTTTAGCAACAACATTGGGAAAGACATGAATATAAAGCTTAATGATGTTCGTCGAAGATAATGAGTATGATGAAGGCGTTTCATATGTAAAAGTACAAGTTAAAAGTAAAGAGAAAGATACAATTACATCCCGAAACATCCTACTGTTTGGATTGAGCTGAAATTTGGTATAGGGATAGTTTATAGTCTGGAATAGCCCAAAAGTTACTTTGGTTCTAGGTGTAGCATTTGTTTTGTGTTTTCCTTTAAGTAGTCGATTCATCGTCTTCTATTTTTATCTTGAGTTGTCTTTGGTTGGCGAGTGACAGGTAGTCTATGGACATCGATGACAGATGACTAGGCAAGAATGAAGAAGCGCTAGAGGACTACATGGTTCCGCGACTTTTGCCAATTATCTTTTGAGCCTCTAATTTCGATTATCTCAAGCTCTGATTGATGTTTTTCTAAAGTTACAACTAAAATTAGTAACTTCGTTAGTGACATTTTGTGTTAACCTAACTTTACCCAGGAAACTGGGTTTTTTAGTACGGGGAAGGATTGGTCAGCCACGGTTTCGAACCACACCCGAAAACACGTGGACCACACGAGTGAGGTTGTTGCGAGAGGAGCCTGCCAACTCCACCTGGCTGTGACAACGTACGGGGTCGCTCTCGGCTCGATTAGAAGGCCAGTACTTGTCACCCATACTTATACGTGTAGCCTAGCCGCCTAACTTACTTCCTCACCTCTAGTACCTAAACCTATACTGTTTTTTTTTAGTTTAACTGTCTTATGTATGTCTATGCTTTCTATCTCAGTGTCTCTGTAGTGAACTGTGTGTTGTATAAATATATGTGTATACACCCTATTGGCTGTTTTCGTCAGAGCCCTGGCCTCCCTTGCGCACCCACTAGAAACTCTGTGACAAGGCGCCCTGGGAAAGAGTTCTCTGCATAGCTACCTCGCGCTAGTTGGTGAGTAACATCAATGTGTTATATAGGATATATTGTTCCCACGGGAAGCGGGAAAGTGTACCGAATATCACGCTGGCGAAGCCGTGAGTATCATCTAGCAATGAATAAATATTTCTTGAACTTCAGTGATTTAAAAAATACTGAATGGAAAGAGACCTAAATGTATTTGACAATAAACTTGCATGTTACACTATTTGCGACCTAATATCGATGTTTCCATTACCCAAAATTAATCAAGTCGGTGCCTAAATAAATGGTAGGTCGCGGTTAATTCGATTCCTGTGAAAATTCATCGAGCCATGTTAGAAACAACCCCCATAAAGAGACTCATCACGCAATATCATATTTAGAGAAACAATATGCGGTTTTCGTGCGACATTTATTTACATATTACAACGTTGATGGCGAAGGATTTCAAAGTTTTTCAAAGAAATAATATTTTAGGGTAACTTTTATATTGGGGACAATTCTCCACACCAGTAGAATTGAAGAGCTTTATTTTTTGCGAGCTATTAGCAATAGGGTGCTAATTAAACGAACTTCTTTTTAATAGCATTTTTAGCCTCCGGAAAAATACTTTGCCCCCTAAATTAATAAGTCAGCCACAATTAATGAGCGTCAGAATTTATAGATTATAGCCACCAGTTAACCTCTCTATTAGCCACTGTTAACATAATTCAGCATCGTGATTATTTTTAAGCATCTAATTTTGTAACATGCATTCAAACAGTAAGCTTCTAAAATACTAAAAAATGGCATCAAAATGGACATTATTCATTAATATCATAGCTTCTAATTTTATAATTCAGCATGTTTAAAATGTAACTCGTCCAACATTTATGGATCATCAAAGTTAAGTAAAATTGCCACCAAAAAGCAAATTATGGCCACTAATATTACCTAAATTGCTAGCACCACTTGTAGCCACTAACTCAGTCTTTTGTAAACGATCACTGCAGTAAGCAACTACCGCTATTGCTGGTGCTCGGATGGTTGACCACTTTGTAACATTTGATTTGCGAGAGTTTCCTAGCTTTGCAAGGCACGTCGTTCAGCCAACTGTGTGAGGTGTCACAATCTGGTGGAAACGGACAAGCGAGTCCTGCAACGGACTCGCTTGTCCGTTCCACACGGGAACATGGGACAGATTTTCGGGCATAAATGCTTTTATTTATTATTATGTGTTACCAGCAGTCTTTATAATCAGATATTCTATACAATACCTGCATTCTAAAGCTGACCCACCAAAGCCGCCGCCGGCCTTACCCGGCGGGTTCTGCCGCCGGGCCGGCGGCTTTGGCGTGTAGACAGCTTTAAGAATACCTGCCCCAGACTCCAGATGCCCCTTCGAAGCAATTTAAGAAATGTTTTGAATAAGTATATATTAATAAGTAAGAGTATTTTGAATAAGTAAGAGAGATGGCGCTTGACGTCGCTGGCAGTTCGTGTCTATGTTTACATTGTCATTAAAAATAATTGTATAGTTAAATTGAAGTAAATTAAGTGGAATATTTCGTGGAAAGCAATAATAAAAGACATATATTGTTATCCAGTGCCATATATTTGTGAACATTTAAATAAATCTAAAATTATATTATGTACAATAATAGTGACTAAAATCTACCCTATAACAACAAAAAAAAAACAATAAAAACTATTATATACAATTAAATTATCAATTTTATATCCCTGTGTGTGGACCAGTGAATTGCGATTAAAACTTTCAGTGAGTTAATCAGGGATCGTGATTGGAGCGGCCTGAAACAAACTATTTACAAAAGTGGCGACAACGCCATCTGTTGTCCAGTAGGCGAACTATTCGTACTGTTGTTGTAATATATTTATTGTTCGGCCTAAATAGTTGAGAATATGGCTGGCAAGTGTTCAACATGCGGGAAATTTCTCTCCATGAAGGGAGGTGCAGCATGTAAGTGCAGAAATAGGACCAAGGTCAACAAAGATATCACCCGAATGGCTCCTTTGGCAGATGACGTTGGTGTGGATACGCCCCCCAGTCAGCTGGATTCTGCAGTCTCTGCAGGCGGTTCGGGCGTGTCTGTCGGGGGGCGGGCCACCTGTCCGTCGCCTGGACTTGACCTAGCACACGAAATGCGGCTCCTGAGGGGAGAGATTCGGTCTATGAAGGATGACCTGACGTTGGAGCTGAGGGAGTTTAGACTGGAAGTGGCCGACCTTCGACAGTCCTTGGCAACGTGTAGGAAGAAGGTTGATTCTCTGGAAAGTCGCTTAGCTTTGATCGAGAATCGTCAGAGGGACCCCCAACCAGCACACGAACTGGAACATATAGTAAATAACTTGAGACTGGAGATTAACGATAGGGAGCAAGATCTTCTGCTCTCTGACGTGGAGATCTCAAATCTACCTGAGTGTGCTGGGGAAAATGTGATCCACACGGTCGAGCTGGTGGCAAGGAAGATCGGGGTAACCCTTGATAAAACCGACATAGTGTATGCCGAGCGAGTGGGACCCCGGACGGAGCGGACCAGGGGAGCGGACGGCGCGGGCGCGGCCAGGGGCAGGCGCATTGTGGTGCGGCTGGCGCGGCGCGGGCTGCGCGACGAGCTGCTGAAGAGCGCTCGGGTAAGGCGCGGCGCCACCACCGCTGACCTGGATTGCTTTGAGGGGCCCCCGCGCCGCTTTTACTTCAATGAGAGGTTGACCAGGACTAACAAGCAGCTGTTTTTCCTGACACGACAGACTGCCACACAATTGGGCTGGAAATATACATGGACAAGGCGGGGTAAAATTTTAACAAAGGAAGCTGATGGTAAGCGAACCCACGCTATTCGCTCGGAAGAGGATCTGGAGCGTGTTTTTGGCAAAATTAATGTTAATACAACTAAGGATTAAGTTGTCTATCGCTGTTCCATTACAGTTGATTTATGTTATTACTGAGAACTCTTTTGTGGCAATTAATATATATTACTCTTTTGTAGCAATAAATATGTTGTATATTAACATTGATATTAAAGGAAAAGGATCTGTGGCGGGATACATACAAAAATGTATTTACAGTATTTGCATAAGAATGGATGTGTGTTATGTTGTTTATGTTTGCAATGTGAAAACTGATTTCCAGAGAATTTACAATATTTACATAGGTTTTGATTTAAAACATACTAAATTTACAAAGATATTGATGTATAATATTTACAGGTTTTATATACATGTTACTTATACTTGCCATGACTTAATTATGAAATATCGAACAATTACAGACTTGGTATTATATAGGGTCAGCAGGTGTACACATGGCATGTTACATGGTCTTTATAATTGTAACTATAACAGACAACAAATTATAGTAATTAGTATGATGGTATGTGACTGTCCGGGTTGTGAATCTGATGGAGATATACACATTTTTAGGTATATTTATGTATTAGTTATGCTAGGTATTGGGCCAAGTATTGCTATAGGATTCCTTTACTTATTGTTTTATGGAACTTTAAATATTTTTATTATAGCAGTGGGATTAAATAATCAAATAATCATACCCAAACATAAGCCTAAGGGATTTTTTGATGTTTTGTTTAGTACACCAATGGGTTATACTTGCATTAAAGTGTTTAAAAAAAAATATCATGCTAACTTCTTTAACATATGTTTTGTAGACATTATATATATTTTTTCAATTCTTATTCATAGTGATTAACAAAAATAAATATTTAAAATTTGGACTTTTTAATGCTGGTTCACTTGGAACTAGGCAGGATGAGTTTTTAATAGCCATGAACCACCATTCAGTTGACATAATGGCCATCAATGAGACCTGGCTAAAGTTGGGAGAGGATGGCAGAGCTCCATTAGTGCCGGGTTATAAATTGAGGCATACTCCAAGACCTACAGTGGTAAAGGATGGAATCGGGGGGGGTGTCGGGTTTTACATAAGAAATGGGGTCAGTGTTAGGACCAGAAGTCACCCGGTGGATTCACAGGTAGAGGAGTATTGGTTGTCCTTGACTACTTATGGCAGAAAAATTATAGTTGGCACTGCATATAGACCGCCCTGGCTGGGTGTGGATAGGTTCATAGACAGTTTGACGGATAGTATTTGTGCAATGGCTCCCTATGATAATATAATCCTATTGGGTGATTTTAACATAAATATGTTGATCCAGTGTGCGACAAACACAAAAAAGCTTCATCAATTTTTACATTATACTAATATGCATCAGGTTGTAAATGCACCAACACATTTTACTGATGATAAGAGCACTCTAATAGATGTTATTTGTACGGACATGAATGTTTATAATGTCACAGTTACCCATGTTCCAGAACTGGGTAAACATGCGGTGGTAACTTGTGAGTCCACTTTAAAAAAAGTTAAGGAGAAACCCAGGTGGGTTATATACAGACCATTTGGAGATATCTTGCCAGAACTTTTTAATATTGACATTGAATTGATACCTTGGCACCACATGAATTCACAGGTTAATGTTGATGACATGGTGGAGGCTTTGTCTGCCTGGATTGTACATCTATTTGACATGCATGCCCCTGTGAAGAAAAAGATGTTCAGGACCAAGAAAACTCCATGGATTACTGATAATGTTAAATTGCTTTTCCGTTTGCGAGACAAAGCGAGGCTTATTTATCAGAATACTAAACTGGAGTCCAAGAAAAAATACTACTTAGAGCTAAAACATCAGGCTGTGGTGGCGTTGCGTAATGAGAAGTCTGTGTATTTCTCAAAAAATATTAGTGAACATATTAATAACCCTAAAATTATGTGGAAGAACTTGAAAAATCAGGTACTCCACTCACATAAGGATTCTTGTTTGCCGAGTCACTTTAACAACCCAGATACCATCAACAAAGCCTTCCTGGATGTGCCGGGACAGTGTGTAGTGAGTTTGTCTCAATTAACATACTATGAACATCATAGGCATAACCCTAGTGTAAATTTTGAACTCAGACCTGTAGACCAATCAACAATTCTAAAGATTCTGAATAACATTAAGACACAGGCACAGGGTATTGACCAAATCAGTGCACAGATGTTGACACTCACACTCCCTAACTCACTAAAAACAATCACCCAAGTAATCAACACATCGATCGCTACACACACTTACCCGCAGTTGTGGAAGTGCTCTGTGGTTCGGCCTATTTATTTATTTATTTATTTTTATTTATTTATTTGAATCGCCAACATTCGTTTACACTTTTACATGACACAATATCACATAGTTAAGTGAAAGATATAGTGTAACAAATAATTATAGGCGACTACAGCATGCAACTTTTTATATAAAACAATCTAAACTAACTTATCTAATATAAATCTATTCATTATATCTAATTCACATTTAAATAAATCAAACGTCACTGTTAACCGATTGGACCATTCTTACTTCATTATCCTTGTTTTGAAAATATTTGTGGAAGTCTTTACAATACAATTAAGCGTAACACGAAGTAGCCATCCAACTAATACCCTACAGATATAAGACACTACATGGACAAAACACCTTCTTTATCCCTGTAGCCTATACCGAAAACTAGCCGCCTGAACTCCATTAAAGATCTCCGGCCTATAAGCATTCTTCCATGCTTGTCTAAGGTGTTGGAAAGGGTGGTGCATATGCAGGTCATGGAGTACCTAGAGCAAAATAGCATTCTCCCTGATAAGCAGTCCGGTTTTAGGAAGGGTCGCAGTACGGCTATGGCCTTATGTGATGTGGTTGGAAATATTTTGGAAGCTAGGGATCGCGGAGAGGGAACAGCTTTAGTCCTATTGGACTATTCCCGCGCTTTTGATGCCCTGGATATTTCATTATTATTATCTAAGTTGACTTACTATGGGTTTACATCAAATACTGTCAGGTGGTTCGAGAGCTACCTAACAAATCGATCACAGTATGTTGAAATACAAAGTGAGGATGGAACAGTGATGTCTTCACCTCCCCTTAAGGTGACCAGGGGGGTGCCGCAGGGATCTATTTTGGGTCCACTGTTGTTTATCTTATATACGGCAGACATCACCAGTTCTTTTCAACACTGTCATTTCCACATGTATGCAGACGACACACAATTGTATCTGTCATTTAAACCTGATGACACACTTACAGCTGTGTCCAAATTAAATGAGGACCTGGAAAGGGTAGTCCAGTGGTCAAGGGAGCACTCACTTATCCTTAACCCTCTAAAATCTAAATTTATGATACTAGGCAGTAAGAAACAAATTCAAAATATCTTGAAATACGATCCAGCAATAGTTATAAATGCTCAAAGAGTGGCAAGAGTTGAAGAGACCACCAACCTAGGTCTCGTGATGGACCCTCAGCTCCAATTTGAAGGACATGTGAATAAAATTGTAAAAAATTGTTTCTATAGATTAAAACTTCTCTACAACATTCGGGACTATTTGGGGACAGCACTAAGAAAGCAACTGGTGGACAGTCTCATTCTATCTAGATTTAATTATTGCGATATAGTGTATGGTCCGTGCTTGCTGGCCAAGACTAAGAATCTTGTACAGCGCATACAAAATGCTTGTGCTCGGTACTGTTTCCAGATACCAAGACGGCAACATGTAACACCTTATATTAATGCCAATAATGTATTGAAAATGGAGGCCAGAAGAAAGTTACATTTAGCCACTATGCTCTTTGACTTATTAAAATTTAAAAAGCCTGACTATCTTTATAAAAAAATTTGTTTTAGGAAAAGTTACTATCCTTACTCTATTAGGTCTACAACTTGCACTATATCAGTGCCCAGGCATAGGACTACAGCTTTCCGAGGGTCTCTAAAATATGCAGCGATGCGAATCTGGAATGATCTGCCTCCACCTATTAGGGACCTGAAATCCAGATACACATTTAAAGTCAAGTACAAAGGATTTCTACTATTATACCAAAAGAGTTCATGTGTGTGATTCACAGATGTGAGTGTTTGGGTTTGGGCGTTTTCTATATGACCCGCAGTCACAGTTTGATCTCTAGATCAACGAGGCGGTCAGAAGAGGCATATGGGTTGTGTATGTATGTTTATAAATACTATTGTTGCGAATAATTATATGTGTAGTATAAATCATTGGTATACCTTAATGTTTGTCCCCACAGCCAGATCATTTCGGAGTCGCCTCTCTGTGGTGTTTGGGCACCTCATGGCTATTTATTGTCAACAGCAGATATTAGAGAGGTGATATTGGTCTTCTGGTGGTGCTACACTTTGTTGGTCCTGTGATGGGAGGAGTGAGTTAGCAAAGTTACAAGTAGTAATAAGGTCAGAACCATGGCATGCCTAATGGAATTGTGCATTGTAGGGATTTTTTTTTTTTCTACTTACCTTTTGGCGTTTGAAGTATTCTCCTTGTCTTTTAGGTATAAGTTTCTAGTTTATAATTCAGTGGGTATGTTTCACTGTATTGATTCATGGAACGATATTGCCGGAAGGCGTCGGGTGACACTATAAAAGGGTGGCACTGAAAATCAGTACTGGCATGGTTGATACCCATCTCAGTGTATGCTGAGTGTCTATCCCTAATTGCGGGCACAGCGTACATAATATAGTTAGTAGTAAAAAGTTGTAAAAAGTACACTAAATGAAAAAGCACGTGTAGCCACGTAGTAAGACACGTAACCAACATTGTTGTGTAGTCATAATGACGTTGACGCGTGCAATTGTCACTTGTCATGACTGTCATGCTCGGAGTCGGACGGCGGACATAGATGTTCTACGTTTCATTGTTTCTTTTTTTTTTTTTTTTATATAACGCCTAGAATAAACTTTGACCGCTGCCTGAGCAGATCACACTACGTGGCAGATATTATTAATTAATTTTAAGTACTTTATACCTATAATGTCGTAATATGTATGTGCGTTGTGGTTCACAATAAATATTTTTCTTTTCTTTTCTTTTCTTTTTTTCTTTTATATATTATGATTGTTCATACCTTGTCACCTTGTAAATTTTCTAGGGATTTCATAGAATACCTGCTGGTCCACCGGTAATGTGTAAAATAAATAGGTCTTGGGTCACCATAAAATTATAAGTAGGTACCGCAAAATTATAAACTATATCGAGGAATTATAAATTGTAACATATTGTAAAATATTAAATTAATCTGTAAAACATCTGGCGCTCGGCGGCCGCTGCAGCAGCATGCTCGCTTCGCTCGCTCGCCTTCACGCGTTAGTGGTAACTGTTCCAACCTTTTTTTTTTTTAACGCAGGTAACAAATGTCCTCCGGCACTACCCAGGCGCGGGGACACCTGGGCGAGTGTGGGGCTCTCACCCACTAAAAACTTTCTGCGGTGTGCCATACTCCGCGCCTTGGTGGGGGCCGGGCACGGCAAGCCATTACATCAGCAACCCCCCAGCGCGAGCCCGCTGTGAGTCGCGGGCACCCTACCATATTTACGACCCTACCTTATTATAATGTTAAACCTCTCTTTGGGCAACGTCAGGCACACTGCACGCTGCCCCTTCGCGGGTGGCTCTGTAAACGCGGGTGACGGGTCCCCATCCCTAACACCCGCAGCCATATTCAGGGTGGCATTTGTCGGAGATACTCGCGCCTCCGTCGTCCCATGCGTGGGCAGCGGATTGGGTCAGCGAGTGGATCTCTCTCTCTCTTACCCGCTCCGCAGCTTCTTTTTGCGAGATTATATCCTCGCTGAAAGTTGCTACTGCGGTAAATTTGCTCTCGGTGACCAGCATTGCTTGAATAACAGCTGGCAGCAAGAGATCCTCTCCGATAACTGCAGTGAGATCCCGGCGCTGCGCGTCCCAAGCCGGACATACCGCAAGCGTATGCTGCGCCGAGTCCTCACTGCAGTCGCAGTGATGGCAAGAGGGGGTCCTCTCCCTCCTAGCAACCGAGAACAGATACTTTCCGAAGCAACCATGATCGGAAAGCATCTGTGTCAGTCGGAAGGTAAGGATCCCATGTTGCCTCTCCGCCCACTCAATAATGACCGGTTGGAGCGCCTCTACGGTGGCAAAGCCAGCACGCGGAGCCCGTGAAATAAAAGGGCCTCTGTCTTTTCTATGGCTACCCGTAATCCTAGCATCTCGATACGATCCACCACTTGGGAGCTGCCTCATCAAAGCTTCCTCCACGAGCCGTTACTAAGGTGTCATCGGCATAACAGATGACACCTAATCCGGAGGGCAGGTGTCCGCGGAGAACCCAGTCGTATCCTATGTTCCACAGGAGCGGTCCTAAAACCGACCCCTGCGGAACACCGCACGACATTGGTTGATTTCGCATTACCCTTTCTCGATCCTCATACAGGACACTACGTCCCTCTAAATAGTCTGCCACTAAACGCCTGAGGTAAAACGGCACACCATGATAACGGAGTGCATCCCGGATGCAGCTGAATGGGAGACTATTAAATGCGTTGGCGATGTCCAAAGACACCGCCAACATCACGCCGCCATCGTTTACTGCCTCTTCAGTCCCAGTCCGCAGGCGCATGATTGCATCGATCGTCGAACGCCCCTTTCTAAACCCAAACTGACTGTCTGACAGATCCGGCCCAACTTCAGCTAGGTGCCGGACGAGGCGAGCTGCCAGAACCCTTTCCAGCAATTTACCCGCCTCATCTAAAAGCACAATGGGTCACACTGTTCCAACCTAACCTAACCTTCGCAAGCAGCGAAAAATCCTTCCACACTCTCGTTATTTCATACATTGCCTTGCCTGCAAGTATCAGGTATTCTCTATAATGCCTAGACATCATACAGATTTCGGTCGGTGACATTATGTGTGCATGTAATACAGATTATAGAACTAAAGACAGATACCAAACAAAGAAGTGAGTCCAAGAATGCAAATACTTAACCAAAATGTGAGTAACGAGTAATTTCTCATTAATCGTAAATTTATGACGACATTCACGATATGCACTTCTAGAGAGTCTATAATGTACTCAATTTTGAGTTTAGTATTTGCTTTCTTAACCTCACTCCTTGTTTGGTAAGCGTAATCTGTCTTTAGTTAAAAAGTGATATCAAATAGCGGTCTCTGATTGATGCTAATGGCCGGTCGCTGTCGTCCTGTGCTCTCGCGTCTAGCCTTACAGTGGCTATTTTCACGAAAAAAGAATATGATATATCTATTTTACACGCTAAGTTATAAAAACTGATGTTGTCTATGGAGGCTTAAATTATAATTTTTTGAGGCTCTTGTTTTGAAGCTATAAAATATAAAATGGTGATTACATGTAAAATATGTGGCTGAATTAGTAAATTAGGTGTTAATATATTATTATGGAGGACAAGTTAAAATAATTGTTGATCTTTATTTGATGATTATAATGGAATGTTTAGGTGACGTTTTAAAGAGGACGAATTAGTATCTTAGAGGCTGTATCATTTTCGCGTGGCTTAGTTATTAAATGAGAGGCTAAATGCCGTGGCCGAGAAAAACTTTTGAGGCTCGGTTTATTATATCCCTTAGCAATATACAAAGCACAAAAATTAAATTTTAATAGAAAATATATCCATACTGAAACTATAATACATGACCGATGCACATTACCTCATACCACGAGCCCGGAAACAATACAAAATTTGAAATACAGACAACTGAAACTAATTAAGGTCTATCGGTTGAGTTTCTTACAGATACATTGAGATTATTGAAACTGAAGTATAAGACTGAATGTACATTATATACCTACATATATATATATATCAAATTACCATTACAACATGAAGGTTAAGGCTATTTTCTCAGTACTAAATGTCTTATTTCCGACCTCAGTAGCGTAACAAACGAGTAAAGTATCACAAAAATACGAAGACAAAATAATTTCCAAGTACCAGGCATTCATATGTGTGAAGGAATAAATTCAACAATGGACGAGAAAGAAGCTATTTGAGAACCGTTATACTTCTTTTATATGTCGTTAACTCGCAGCTGAGGGAACGTAGTCGATTTGTGCTGAATATAGTCTTTCATTGTGTGACACACACACATTGATGTGTATTTTAGTCCCTTTCGATTTCAAGCAAATAAAATGTTCCCCCTGAGGGTTAAAAACTTAGATCTTTTACTTTAGCGTAGTTAGATGTAACCGGGACTATCAGAAGCATTTTTTATTGTTTATGCAGTAATTTGTAATTTCATTTGGTTGCAGGGAGTGACTGGATGCGCAGAACCGGATTAGAAGAGACGTAATTTAGGAGAATCCAGCAGTTGACTGCCATAGGCTGCTGTGATTGATTGATTGATTGATGCAGTCATTTTATAACCTAAGCATCATTTAAAGTTAAATTTCGGAGTTATATGCAATTTCCTCTGAGCCCACGTCATGATCGACATTCGTGTACACAACATACATTTTCAAAACAAACTTCATGGCACTCAATATAAGAAGAAAATTAAATCAAGCCTTCGGTATATGAATGCGTCTTATTGCTAGCTATAAGCACGTCTCTAACTTTCATAACACACTGAATTTTCCCGTAGCAGAATTGAAGCGATTAAATTGAAATAAAATAATGCTAAACTTCGAGAACCATCGACATTAGCTATTAAATTATTGCATACACAGTTTAAAGTATCAAGAACTGTGCAATATAAAGAGCTTTACAATTTCACAAGTCTCGGTTGAACAATATTTACGGAGAAAACGTAATTGAGTAGAAGTGTATTTTAGATATTTGACAAGTATAATGAAGATTGACTTTGTAGAAATTTGGCTTTAACATCTAAGATTATTTCATTTCAGCATTTTTTAATATCATGTCTATTTTTTAAAAATATCTTCAAAGCTGTAGTTTTTTAAAGCGATTTATTTTGTACTAGCTGTTTCGGCTTCGACCGCGTAGAAGTCGTTTATCGCGTAAAATCATAACCCTCCTTTTGTGCAGTCCGTTAAATAGTAGCCTATGTCCTTCCCATGGCCTAGAACTATCCCTATACCAAATTTCATCTCAATCGCTCCAGCCGTTTAGGCGTGAAAGCGTAACAGACAGACAGACAGACAGAGTTATTTTCGCATTTATAATATTAGTAGGGAATAGGGAAGTAGGGATCACTGTAAAATTTATACAAGGTGTAAAAATATGGGACCAGAAATTGAAAAAAAAAGGAATTAATGATTTCAGCATTATTTAACGCTGAAGTCTGATCAAACCTCAATATTACCCATACACGGTCAATTTATTGCTATATTGATCAATATTATTGTACGTGTATGGGGCCGGTTACGTACGACAAATAAAAAAAATACAGGACGAGTCTCAAATGCAGTTCTATTTTTGTAAAATACACCTTAGCGTGTTGGATCATATTATAACGATCAACTCAAAGAAAGGTAAAAGAGAATGATTGGTAAGTCTATGAGGCAAGTTCGGAAACGTTTCAGGCCGCCATTCCTTTTATTACGTACCGTTATGGTCCACTACGGGGAAAGTACGTACCAACTGAAATGAATCGTATTGTTGGAATTGTTTCATTAAAAACGTTATTGGACTCCCAATTGGCGATTCCTTTTTTGAATAAATCCATTTTGTACATTGATTATGACTCTATGAGTTTGTGGGGTTACCGTTTGGTTTGCGAAATACCTGTAGGTTCTTTTAGTTTTATAGTAAAAGTATTGATTAAGTAATATATTATTGCTTACTTCTAGAACTATGATTAATATAACTAATTATTATTAACTAGCTGTAGCCCGCGACTTCGTACGCTGCATTATCTTTAGATTGATATAACTTTTTTATTTATGAACCGATTGACATGAAACAAACACTTAATGTTAAGTGGAGCAAACCGCAACGCAATAAAGAAAACCGCATCGCAATTGGTTGAGCGGTTGCTGAGATTAGCGTGCACAAACGTACAGACAAACAGCCAAACAGACAAAAATTCTAAAAACCATTTTTTTTGGGTTCTATAGCGTCCATAAAGCCCTCCTCTAAACTTTTTTCTTATATATCTTCAATGTACAGACAGCGACCTGTTACGATTTTATTATATGTATTGATTGATAATCCCTTTAATCAATGAGCCAATAGCAGTCCACTGCTGGATGTATGTAGGCTTCTCCTAATTTACGCCTCAACACACGGTCCTGCGCCTTTCGCATCCAGTCCCAGCCTGCGACCTTTTCCAGACCGGCTCGATCTATCTGGCAGGTGGGCGTCCTAACATACGAGTACGTTCGTCGAGTCGCGATCTCCACTCTAGAACCCATTAGCTCCATCGGCTATCGGTTTTTAGACTCTTCTAGAACTGTATTACTACAACCAAATAAATTATTTATCATCCCTTGCTTTGACTCAATTATCTTCGTAACCTCCACTGTCAAGACGTGTGAACATGGCTTTGGTAAATAATAATAATAAACAAATATTCACGGACATTTCACACAACGCTATCTGATCCCCAAGTAAGCTAGGAATAACCTGCTTGTGTGGGTATCAGACCACGGATATTAATACTTATATACTTTTAAATACATACATATTATACATAGAAACACCCAGACTCTTGAGACAAATATTTATGGGTCACACAAATATTTGTCTCCGGTGGGAATCGAACCCAGGTCCTCCAGTGCCGCAGGCGTTATCGCTACCGACTGCGCCATAGAGGCAGTCAATGGTAATACTCGTAAACTTGGTGGCGTAGTCACTAATATCAATAAATTTTATTCCTAAAGCTATAAATATCAAAATATTTGTTTAAGCTATTATTACACCTGCTCCACATCGCGGCTTGCTATTTGGTGCAGAAAATGTTCAAACTAAAGTTATATTTCCAATGTTATGACTGTAGTTTCCAGTATTACAAAGCATGCCGAGAAAGTTTGGAATATTATTGTATTTTCAACAGAATTCCTATTATTTAAAATGAGTTTGTGATTTAAAGGAAAACTGTAGACCTTAATATTTCCAGGAACAGAATTCCCCCCTATAATTTCTTTGTAACAGTATGTGGTTCTTCAAAAGGGTACTAGAAGGTTCTTGCAGGATGTACAATGTAAGAGTAAGTAAACTTACACTCGAATTGAGAACTTTGTCATATCTCGTTATCAATTCAAAAACCCATTTTAACATCAATTCTACAAACACCAGTATATTTCATGAAAATTAATATACAGAAAATAGAGTTGCACTTCAAATTGCATTTTACAATATTCCATCCATGTAAATGTGTTACAAAATCAAAGACCTGTTATCATACCCGGATATTTACCACCCGATATTAATATCCGTATTATTTCGTTCCACACAGGGTAATACTGCTATTAAAAGTAGAATATCGAAATTGAAATGGACATCACAGATTATATTAATGTTTTATAGCTATATTATTATTATAGAATAACCATTTCCAGGGATTTAGATTTACTGTTTTAAATACTATAGTTATGCCATGGCTAATTATTTTGTCAAATCCTGTGGTTGTGTATGAATATAATTAAGTAAGTATTTTATTATCCTTAGTAGATACAGAACTGTCTTAAAAAGCATAATACACGGCCCGAATTACATACATACATAATACATATGGTCACTCCTTTATCACTGAAGGGGTAGGCAGAAGCATATACATACATGTACATTTGACTATTTTAGAATTTATCCCGGTGGTGAGCCGTATTGCCGTGTTGAGATGGCCAGGTGCAGGTTGTGACTGCCTGCTGTTAAAATTTTTCAAGCCACCAGGCCTTCCACTTGGCTTAACGACTGCCATTTTACTGGCAACCGGGATCAACGGCTTAACGTGCCTTTCGAAGCACGGAAACGCTCAAATAAATGTCACAAAGTAGTCACATAGATGGTCACCCATCCAAGGCCTGGCCATAGTGAAAGTTGCTTACGGCAGTGATCGTTTACAGAACACTGAGCCCGCGGAGCCACGAGCGCTTCTTAGAGTTAGTATATTGTGATTAAATGAAGTATTTTGCTATAATATAGTATGTAAGCGCAATTTATTCCATATCTCAAAATTTTGTTCTGTAAAAAAAATGTATGTACGTTTGTTCGATATTAATTCAGGTGAACTGTCGGTATTTGTGACACATGACTTATTTCTTCATCAAAGATAGGTAAGTACAGGTTCACGTAATATTCAACTAAACTTCCATTGATTCGTACAGTACACGCAATGCTATTAGGAATTCAACGGAAAGTTACATTTGGTGCCTACTTCTCGTAAAAGGATAATTACTTAAGTTTATAGGAACTTTGTTGAGATCCCTACGATAACTTGATCTATTAAGTCTTTTGAAGAAAGTACTAACTCATACGACTGACCTATAGGTATACAGGTATCGTTTTATTTATTTATTTATTTGTTTAAGCACACACTATAAATGTAAAAGAAACAGTAAGAAGAAACATTGGTACAATGGTACTGCATATTTCTATAAGAAATATCTGCCAGCAGACCGGCGCCAGCGAGAGGAAAACATGGAAATATATGAAAAAAAGAAGTGTGTAAATAAAAGAGAGGGATACAATTAAATTATATATCATAATCATCATCATCATCATCGCAGGCGATGACGTTCACTAGTCTAGGCTTACCTCAAAGACCGCCATTCGATCTTATGTCACCCGCATCCAACAGCCTCCCACAACCTTTATTAAATCATCTGTCAATCTGTCGGAAGACTTATCCACGAATCAAATATCCCTAAAAATACACATATTGCAAATTAATTTTTCGGAATTACATTTAAAATCAGACAGATATAACGAAAACAAACTTGAGCAACTTCACGAACAAAACCGACAAGAAACATACATAATAGAACTCTTATGCATACAGCTTAAGTAAACTTTCATACTATATCAACTTAAGTTTTCATATAAAGATAAAGCTCGATATAAGATAAACAGGATCGCCTATTTATACAGAGAGCTTCCATAAAATTGATAATAATCGGTGTATAACATAAAAATATAGTGCCCAATTGTACGCCGATGGAGGCATCGTTTGAGTAACCCGTGTCATAATGTAACCATCAAAGTTTGGGTGGGGGCACAACCATTGAATTTTGTACCCTGTTGTACCCCATTTGTATGTCGTCCCGTTTGCTAGTGACCTGTTTTACTTTGCATTTAAAAATAAAGCGCTTGTGCTATTCTACCATTTCAATTTAAAAATAATCTGACAGTTTCGCGTCGCGACATTTTTTTTTCATATGGAAAATCTGTTAAAATTTTCGTACTCTACTACTACCTACTTTCCATTTTAGCTATTATCCTACCTTAGAATCAAGGCAAAGAAGGCATAAAGGTCTGTTTATATAGCTTCGTCGTTTCTTCAGCCTTGCTAGAAGTCACCACCCAAACTCAATCATAACTAACCATATCGTCTATATACTTATTTCATTTTACGATATCTTCATTGAAACCCACCCATCGGTATCACGCAATGCATACATATTATAAAACCATCAAAAGATTCCTAACACGTCTACCGGTAACGAAAGGCATGTGCGTGACCAAACGGCCGCAGAGCTAATCACACGTGTAACACAAAAATAACATAAAATGATGATAGCCCCCCTCCACCCCTTAACTACATACTACCGTACGACAACCACAAAATAATAAGGTACAGAACGCAATCTCATTTTTCATTCATTCATTCAGCTTGCCAAATTGACGTCGCCACCAGCCTGATGGAAAGCCGTGGCGCATCTAGCGATTGGGGGCCACTTCTGACAGCCTCTTCACGCTCATCTTGAAGAACCTGGGATTGTAAGATGAGGGAAACACGTGTGCAGGCAGTCCGTTCCATGTTTTTATAGTTCGACAGAGGAACGAGTTGTTCGGGATTGGAACGGAGATGGTGGGATCAGGTAGATCATGTACCTATGTACTTTTTTGTTGAGACCTACTACTACCTACCTACCCTCGGCTACGCATACTCGCGCGACAGTATCGACATTAGTACTATGAAAATCCTTTGACATCGTGTACGTGAAATCCGGTGAGCGGTGTCTTTGTGTGCGCACGTTGTATGTAGATTACCTTCTGTACATTATCATTTTGTGCGCCAACGGTCCAACAAAGGACCACATTATGCATTCCGGTCACGTACCGCTAATCTGCGATTGTTACAGATTATTAAGCAACCATTGCCCATTCAGTAAGGTAAAGCCAATAACGCTTCTTGAAAAAGCAGACGTGAATTCTGAACTGACGTGAATTTCATTTTAGGAACGCAAATAGCGTGTGCTGTCATAGTGTAGTGGAAGTCTATAGGCGTAATAATAGCAAACGTGAAAGCAGTTCGATGTTGTTCCCAGATTAGTTTGACTCAAGTAATATACTAATACAAGGAATTGAATAATTTGGGAGTGCTAATAGAAATACTGTCTACGAATATCGGTACCTAGTACATGCATAAAATAAAAATAGAAAGTAGGTAATTTTTGATTAGTCAATTTTTTTGCCGACATCGACATCTTGAAGTTCGAACAATACGAGGCGGTAATAGTTTCATGGTGGCGCGAAGGTTTCGAGGTGTCATTAGGAGTAGTAACAAGTCGCGATTTCATGTGTTTTTCCCCGAGTATAACAACACATCAAGCTTACGAAGTTTTCACTTCAAAAATCATACTTATCTCTAAATCTCTATAAGTATTCATATATCTATGTATATACAGGTGAATTTTTCAAACGGGATTGAATGGCCAAATCCGAAACTATAAGGTATAGCGAAATGTGCTCAAAGGAGTCACGAGCCCGATTTTGATGAAACTTAAAACCTTATCATTAGATTTTTGAAAAACCAAAAGTCCTAGCTGGGAATCGAACCCATTGATTATGAAAAAAAAAAACACTCCCTATATTATTACACCATACGATAGTGTTGTTATTAAGGATCTTATTCTGAGAAGTAATGGCATACGGCAAACTAAAGGAAAGTGCTCATATTTAACAAAATACAATTTATTTTGCTTACGTTAACTGATTAACTGTTCAAAATGTAGACCATTGTTTTCAATACATAGCTGGATTCGAGACCTCAAGGATCGTACTGCATTCAATATTATTGATTCCGTTTAGAATATTCTCCGAAGAATTATTCTGAGCATGATTTAAAACAAGGAATAGTTACGATCTATTCTGGGATTTCGAACAAAACAAACTATGATACAAAATTTAGGTATATGAAATATTAATTCTATTAAAAAACAAACTTTCCTTCCGTATATCATTACTTCGCAGAATGTGATCCTTATCAGCGACACTATTGTATGGTGTAATAATAAAGGGTGTTTTTTTTTCAAAATCAAAGGGTTCGATTCCCAGCTAGGATTATTGGTTTTTCAAAACTCTAATGATGAGGTTTTAAGTTTTATCAAATCGGGCTCGTGACTCCTTTCAGCATTTTTAGCTATTCCTCATAGTTTCGGATTTGGCCATCCAAGCCCTTTTCAAACATTCACCTGTATAATCTATATCTATATCTATATCTATATCTATATACATATATAAAAATCAATGCCACTTTTCGTTGTAATTTTATAACTCAAGAACGGGCTCACCTATCCAATCCAAATGTTTAGGGTTTGTTCGGACTATTTAGTAGATGGTTTATGTGAAGTTTGCACAAAATCGGTCGAGCGGTTCTTTATTTATCACGCAAACGAAGTTGCGCGGGTCAGCTAGTAATGTATATAAAATCAATGCCACTTTTCGTTGTAATTTTATAACTCACTAGCTGATGCCCGCAGCTTCGCCCGCGATGGCGCTGTATGTGAAATTTTGCTGAATTTTCTCTGCTATAAACCTCACGGAGCCCGAGACCTTTCCAATGAATGCAAAACCGTGGAAATCGGTTCGTGCGATCTGGAGTTATAGCGTCAGGAAGGAAAACCCGACTTATTTTTATATAATAGAAGAACGGGCTCACCTATCCAAACCAAATGTTAAGGCTTTGTTCGCCGTGTTCGGACTCGAACCGAATTCAGTAGATGGTTTAAATGAAGTTTGCACAAAATCGGTCGAGTGGTTTTTCATTTATCACGCAAACGAAGTTGCGCTGTTTCATACATATGGTCACGCCTTTATCCCCGAAGGGGTAGGCAGAGGCATATAATATGCCCACATTTCACCTTGAAATAATTTGTCCCACGTAATAGGTGGTGAGCCGTATTGCCGTGTTTAAATGGACAGGCGCAGGTTGTGACTGCCTGCTGTTGAAATAAAGCCTTCAACTTAGCTTAACGACTGCCATTTTACTGGCAACCGGGACCAACGGCTTAACGTGCCTTCCGAAGCACGGAAACGCTCTAATAAATGTCACAAAGTGATCACATGGATGGTCACCCATCCATGGACCGGCCATAGTGAAAGTTGCTTACTGCAGTGATCGTTTACAGAACACTGAGTCCGCGGGGCCACGAGCGCTTCAGCTAGTTTCAGCTAGTATAATATATATTTCTGATACCAATGTTATGACATTTGTTAAATTATAACCGAATAACGTTTCTCAAGACGGTAACGACTAACGACACACGCGTACCAACTTGTACAATAATATATCAACCTTCCGATATTAATTTCACATCACGTACATTCAAAGTTATGAATATTTTCCGCGCATTTGTCGCTTTTTGTTCCAAGTTAGGTCTCAAAGTGGATCTCAGCGGTGAGCGTGGCGATGGCGATAGCGGCGAGAACGTAGCGCCAGCGTACAGAGTACAGAGTAATGCCCGCTTTCCACTGCGAGCGAGTCGGACCCATTACGGACTCCGCTATACTCGTAACGATGATTTTCGATACATGTCATGTACGTTTTGGTGGAAGGACATGTATGAAAATCGTCGTTACGAGTATAGCGGAGTCCGTAATGGGTCCCACTCGCTCGCAGTGGAAGGTGGGCATAAAGGTATGAGTCCGAACTCGGCAGCAAGGTACGTAAATAAATTCATCTAATTCAATACAGGAACAATTTATCAAATTATTGAATTTAAATCCACCCCTTTATGATAGTGGTAATAAAATTATCGTTATAATTTAACTAAACATAGTATGCGACGATAGCTATATAGATAGGGCGACACTGCTGCCGTGCTTGGAGTCAGCGCCGCAGGCGGCATTGCTGCGCAGCACCTCAGCAGGAGCACTGCACCGGCAGCAGAGCTGCTGAGCTCGGATTCATATCTTAAGGCGGTACTGCGCTTGCAAATTGGAAACTTCACTTGGTGCGTTTGTTATCGCTTGTTTGAAGTTACTACCCGTTCGCTCTAACTTTGCCGCTGGCGTAGAGGCGTATACTCGAATTGTTAATTAGACGAAGTAAATTGACAGTAGCTAATGTCACTTCGTCATAGAGAATACGCAACATTGTATGAAGAAGTGACATTAGTTGCTGTCAATTTACTTCGTCTAATTAACAATTCGACTTTAGTATGAAGCCGAGCGGCAAAGTTAGAGCGAACGAGCAGTACCTACTTTCTTGTACTCTGTCGAAACGCTCTCGCCGTCGCCCCGCTGACATCCAGATTGAGGCCTTAATGTTACACGAGCCTAGAATGTTGGCTCGCTTACACTTTTTGCGAGTTATGTGAAAAAGTTATTCGTTGGATGGAGTTTATTTTATATAGGTACCTAATATTATAATATGTTTTGTGACAACGACGGTGCGTATATGGCAGCGTTATAGGTTTGAGTTTGAACTAATATGTTTTGAAGAAATTGACAATATAATCTAGTAACTAAGTACTGCGTATCTAGTGAACAGTACTCGTAAATAGCTTACATTAGTGCTAGTGGTTGTCTTTACATTAGGTTGGTTTTTCTATTTCAGCCAATCATAGAAAGTAGTATTAACCTCCTGACATTCCGAATTTGAAAAAGGCACCTCGTCTTTTATCAGTTTATTCTGACTATTTCGACCAATAAAAATGAGTACTTATCGAGTAGTGCAGTTACCTGAAAAAAAAAGTAACGATACTAGAGCACTAAAAAGTCAGGAGTCACACAGCTAGAAAGGTTGGATAAGGCCAAAAAAATGCCAGATAGCACAATTTAAATTTTATTCATACGAGTTTTAAGGATCTGTTGTACAGTAAAACTTTTAAACCGTACCGTAGGAAGTGACGTAACAATGTCGTAATGCGATGACAAGCGAAGGGGTGCAAACGAGTTGACAGGTGCTCCTAACTACAGACATAATGATAGCGGCCATTGTACTCAACGGACGTATTACATGACCGTATTTGTATAGACTTTTGTGTAAATAACTATTGAAAGTTAATTATAGTGGTACTAGCTTCTGCAAGTGACAAACTGAATTGTAAGTTGTTGAACAAAGTAACTAGCTTTTGTTAAAAGTAAATAGGATTCATCTGCTTAATGGGTAAGCAGATGAATGCTACTTACTTTTGACAAAATGACACTGACATTTTTAATAAATCCTGCTAAGTGTGTATCGGACCTCGCGGTATGTGGGTTCAGTAGATACTCTTAGTATGAAATTTTTGTTTAGAGTAGAGTAGAGTAGATTAAACTTTATTGCACACCAATACAAAAATATACATATAAAGAGATTAAAGTAGTAAACATGTACAGAGGGCGGCCTTATCGCTAAAAAGCAATCTCTTACATGCAACCTTTGTTTAATTATTTTTATTTAGAAAAGTACATTTCTTCAGGGAATACTTTTATCTGAGAATCATATCGACATATTTGGCCCCGAAGCAAAACGCAAGGCAGGCAAAGGGCTTGCTGAAACGATTATGGTTTATATGGAACCCTAAAAAGTTTCAGATTTAATAACACAAATAAGCCACCATTTTCAATAAAGACTTTATCGTACCATACCAATCTATATCCCAATATTCCTTCATCGAAAAGATTAACCATTCGATAACCGCGATCCCCTCATGCATCACCACAGCTTTCAATAGATACGGCAGTACAATTAGACCCCAATTTGTAAGCGGTACACCGAGTACACCCGGCAGGTTACGTCCATGTTTATTTTGTAAACAAACAAGTACAGTTCGGAAGCAAACTTGTGCGGAGCTGTGTAATCTCCGCGGATGTGTGCGTGAGATGTTTATCTACGTAATGAAGATGTTTGTGTGTATGTTTTTGCAAACTTTGTGGGACTTGTAAGCCAACATTGTATGTTGAACCGTCAGACATCGTGCTTGCCTGTTTGGCCCTTTTTTTGTTGAGGAAGATGCGCTCGTAGCCCTGTTGGCACAGGGTTCAGTAAATGATCACTGTAGGAAGGATCTTTCGATAAGGCCGGTCGTCGGATGGGTAGTTGGACCACTTTGTGACGTTTAATTTGTGAGTGTTACCGTGCTTCTGAACGTACGCTATTGGTCCCAGTTGTTAGCATCCAACGTGACAGTTTCTAAGTCAAGTTGAAGACCTGATGGGCGGGTTGTAAACTTTAAACAAAAAAAAGCAAATATGAGTGTAGTAATATGCCTCAGCATTCTCTTTTGGGCTTCGGGGATGAAAGCGTGAATGAATATGTCTATGGACTACAAGATATTGGTAAACACATAAAAACGCACATCAATTTGGAAGCGGTATTTTGAAGTCAGAAAGGCACTTATAGTTAATTTTCATGAAGAAAAATATGCGTTCTCATTAAACAAAATTGCGGTAAAGTTAAAGTAAAGGTAAAAGTTGTAATAGCCAGTACTGAGTAAGTTCTGGGACAAAGAGTGGGGGCACTTAGCGAAATTGTATACTAGGAAAGTGTAGCGCAGGCATCGTGAGTGTTGACTTATGCCCCTGCCCCACGAGAACGAGTTTTTTTTCCATTAGTAGAGTACATGAATGGAATACTAGTACTTTAAAATATTGTGTAACAGGTATTTATTAATTCGCCCACTGGCGTAGACTAGATTGTTAAAACGTTTCTACGTTTGATTGAATTTTAACGTAAAACATTATTTCCATTTCCTCATTTAGGTAGGTATCTTCTTCTTCTTCTAGGTATCTACTACAAAAGTGAACTAAAACAGCAATGAAAAAAAATAACTGAAAAAAAAACAATATGCATCATAAAATGTGCATCTTATAATGTTTTTGCATCGCAGTCATCATCCCCAGAAGACTGCCAGCATTGCCACGTTGTACAGCTAACAGGTATTTAAGGTAACCATACCTGTTACAACGTAATTGTTACTATCATTACAAAGATTAATTATTAATTGACGAATCGCGGTTGTGTAGTGGGTTACTCTCGATCCACTCTTTTATTATCGTTCTACGATTGATTTCCGTTATTTCCCATAATTTGTAATAATTTGAAAGTACTTATTTGATTACTAGCCAATGTCACATGGTTTCACCCGCGTAGTTACCGTTCCAAAATATAGACAATGTCCCCCGTGATTGTGTAGCTTCTCTATAGTAAAAGAACTTTTCAAATGGTTTTAGTAGTTTCGAAGCCTATTAATACAAATCAACAATCAAATATTTCCTCTATATAATACCTACTAGTATAGATTGGTAATATGCCGACTGGACCGTGTATACAACAACAATTCATTTTTAATCCATTACGATGGTATTTTCTTACGTTGATTAAAATAGAAAACAAGCTGTATCACAGGTTACATCGTAATGGCAAGAAGCATGATTACTCAGAAGGATTAGTTTCGAAACATCCAAGGCTCCTCTGTCCAATCCCTCTAATCAAGTGACAGATTAAAAAGTAAGTTACTCTCAGGGCTGTCTCATTTTTACATGACATTTATAGAAACAATGGAATAAAAATTGTTGGAGGTATTGTATCAATTTTATTGAGACTCTTTATTTATCAGATGATGCCGAGATCTATGGGGCAAACGCAGCAGCTCAGCCTAAGGGCTGGTTACCACCGCTAGCTAAGCGGGCCTATTAATGAATCCGCTGAACTCACGCCTGTAAACTGTGGTGCGGTGGCGGGCAAACAAGTCCTATGCAGGTTACAGTCGTGAGTTAAGTAGTTTTATTATTGGTTCGCTAAGCTCGCGGTGGAAAGCTGGCAAAAGGAAATTTTATTCTGCATATTGAGAGATGCCAACGTGCTGCAGTTGACTGTGATAGACTGATTTAAAAGATTGATTGACTCTAGAAAACATGACAAAGGTTCACAAATTAACATCGATGAACTTTCAGATTGCTGAAAATTAAGACAGCCACGTTTAAAATATCAGTGAAATAAATCTATAATTTATGTTCATCATCCCAACGCACCCTTCACTAATTGTGAGTGGCAACCCTAACGTAAAATATACCTACTGCCCGGTTGTAATGAGCACCAAAATT
Organism: Miltochrista miniata; assembly: GCA_933228765.1. Taxonomy (NCBI): domain Eukaryota; kingdom Metazoa; phylum Arthropoda; class Insecta; order Lepidoptera; family Erebidae; genus Miltochrista; species Miltochrista miniata. The sequence goes on along the minus strand of OW121766.1, from coordinate 7,297,092 downwards.
TGTATTCACAGGCATTTGAATAGCAACCGTGCCCGATTTATAATAACACATAATAAGTATGTTTCTAGCGTATAAATATAAAATTTCTTATTTATATTCCGTTCTCAGTAAGTAGGTTCTGTTTGGTGAATTTTTTGAGATGTTAATTTCATTTTATATTCATTTGCTGTAATGTAAGAAAAACTTTAAGAAAATTTCACGTAAGTATAGAAAAACAAAATATAATATCTTAACTGTTGTACGTTAGGATTCGAGGTTGTGAGGTGGGTTTCTTTCCCTCCCCTCCTTTACTATCGTTCTACGATGAATTTTGTCTGATTTTATTGAATACTAGCGGACGTCACGCGGTTTCACCCGCGTAGTTCCCGTTCCCGTGGGAATACGGGAATAAAATATAGCCTATGTTTACAGCAAAGAGTGTAGCTTCCCAACAGTGAAAGAACTTTTCAAATCGGTCCAGTAGTTTCGGAGCCTATTCGTTACAAACAAACAAACAAAAACAAAAAAACAAATCTTTTCTCTTTATAATATTAGTATAGATTAGAAAAAAAATGTAAAGTACTGTAGCATCAAACTTTAGATCCAAGAATCCCTATTTGACTGGTTGGTAGTGATTTCGAGTTGTATACAGGTAGGTGAAGTCTCTGACGAACGTTAAAAGGGGTTTGTCGTAGAAGAGACTTGCCGTACCAGACCCCGTCAAGACGCAGTTTGCAAAAATGTAAAATGAATTAGACATAAGAAGGTAGGTGCTCGAAAAGTCGTTAAAAAATTATATTACGAACAGAGTCAGCTAACAAAAGCTTGTCAAAAAGAAAGTAAACAGGCCAAGAATAAAAAACATCTCGAAAAATTTCACAGCTCATTAAAAATGCAGTACCACCTAAACATTGAAACCAGAAAGATGTAAGCTACTATAAACCTTCGCGACCATTATACAACGAATATTGATGGTGGAACATTTTAATTATACAATTCATGTAAAGACGTATTGTCTGGGGAAACGGGAGCTACTCCATTTTGAATTAATCAAGAAAACAATTATCCATCCGTGTTACAAACCGGCATTGTCTTAGCTCAAGCTCAGTTTTTTTTTAAACACTGTTAAAAATACAATCTTGAATGCGAGTTCTTAATTTGAATTTCTTGTGGTGGTAATGTTTGTGAACATGATTACTTTATTTTTTGAAATAAGAACGCTATACTTTAATTTGAAGATTGTGACAAACATGGAATCCACCGAACTCGACAGTAACATGTATTGATTGCTATGCATGTTATGCATGCAATTTTTTTTATATTAAAGTTGACTATCTCAGTCAACTTTAAAATAAAAAATAAATGTATTGGGATACATAATTATTAGCATACATGTTACTGTCAAGTTCGTTGGGTACCATGTTTGGTTAGTTCAATATACTCGCAGGGATACATCATTTTGTAAGATCAAACTAGTACCAATGAATACAGATGTATATAGAAGAACAGTTTCTTATGTTGCTCTGTAGACAAACTTTCTGTGACACAAACTGCCCCGCTTGGCGGCGCTTGCAGTCGCAGCGCGGCAGCCATTTTTAATTTTTCGAAGCAAAGGAGTAAAATCAATCAGTGTATCTGTAAATAATTAAATATATTATGTTTTGATTTAAAAAACGAGAAATATTTTTTTTTAAATAATCCTTGAATTTAGTCGATTAAAAACGTAAAAATGTGCCTACTAGTTTTTGACTATTAACTGCGACAGTGAAATGAGACGACTTAAGAACCGTTTTCTATATACGTCTGTATTCATTGCTAGTACATTTCATTGTAGTTGACTGTACATGGAAAATATTAATTTATATAAACGAAGTAATAAGCTATTGACAATGACGTTATTAAACATGTCAGGAAAATTAAACGCAAACTCGTTCACGTGATTCAATGTTTGCTGTTACGTCACAAGGTAAACTGTGACGTCACAGCACTGACCTACACACATTTCCAACAATCACGCCTACATTAGAGGGGGTAGGCAGAGGTGTATTGCACACCGGCATTTTGATGGGAATCATGGGAACATTTCTAGGTATGAAAAGTAGCCTGTCTATTACTACAGACAATAATTTAGCCCTGTATCAAATTAGATCCAGGTCTTTTCAGCCAAAAACCTTCACAAACTTTCACTTCATAATACTAGTAGGATAATACAATGACATTAGGAAATTCTACGTTCATGCTCTAGTTATCTATAGCTGATCTTAAACGCCTTTTTCAGAGGAGGAGCATAGTCAAAGACTGCTTAATGAGACAAAGGAGGATATGACAAACATATCGCCTTTTTTCTACCAAAAATAAAATTACAGTATTAAATTCGATGTTCAAATCTATATATTCACGTCTGCCTCTGTGGCGCAGTCGGTACTGATACCGCCTGCGGCGCTGGAGGTCGTGGGTTCGATTCCCACCGGAGACAAATATTTGTGTGACCCATAAATGTTTGTCTCAAGAGTCTGGGTGTTTCTATGTATGATAACTATGTATTTAAAAGTATATAAGTATTAATACCCGTGGTCTGATACTCATAACACAAGCAGGTTATTCCTAGCTTACTTTGGGATCAGATAGCGTTGTGTGAAATATCTGTGAATATTTATTTATTTTGTTTTATTATATATGAGTAAAGAAGAGTGTCCAATGTAGGTATTTAGTAGGCAGATGAGAGATTTGGGCACATTTAAATCAAGAGCATCTAGAGTATTTGAAGGTGGATCAGATCGGAACGCCTTGAAAACTGCTGGGATACCCAAACCCATCCCGTTTAGTTACCCGGGAAATGGGTAGCAAAATAGGCGGTCGGTTCGTCCGGCAATGCGGGCGTCTCTACAAAAAAAAATAAAGGGTAAAGATTCAGGCTTGTATGTTCGAAAAAGACTCATCTTGGGGTGAACTTTATACTAGGAAATATTCTTCGATTTCTTCTGATAAAACTATATTGTTGTAATTAATTAGCTACCTACTCTTGCTTTTTTAACGTATCAAAACACGATTAGGAATACTTTGTTCGATCGAAATCGCTCTCGAAAAATGAGAAATATTGCAAAAATCTTAACAAGTAATGTACTTTTTTTATCTAAACAAATGAGTTTAATTCTCATAAAAACTTGTCATAAAATAGATATAGAAATATAGATCTTTAGAACAATATTTTACGGCTGGATTTTTTCTTAAAACCGCTCAGATTTTATAACAGTAATATAATGTGTTAGAATCGAATGAAATCCGGCAAAAGCGTACGCTGCAATCGTTCGAATTGCCTTAGGATTTGTCAAGGTCGAACATTGCAGCCTTAAGTACCAACTGTAACTTTCTAATGTTGCCTGACAATAAAGATTTATTGTTATTGTTATTGTTATTGTTATTAAGGCCTCCTAAGATTAGAATTGTCAACATCCTATTAATGAGATGAACGGCCATACCGTCAACAGCATACAACATTGAACATTTGTTGCATTCATGCTTGCCTATAGAGTCACGCTGTTGTTCACAAAGGGGTAGACAGAGGCATCATTGTATACACCCACATTTTTTGGTACCTACGTTTTCATTAATTTTATTAGTGTATAATTTTAAGTACTTGATATTGACTGTGTTTAAATTAAAATATGATGTAAATTGTTATTGAACCTTGGCCCACGCACTAAACATTGCAAAACCTAATGTTATAATTATGGAGTATAGATACCTCAATAGGTACCTAATAGAGCAAATATCAAAGATGAAGTCGATTCAAATCGGTGGTTAAACAGAGAACTCACTGTAAAGACATTCCTAAATAACGTTTGATCAAAAGCTCAAAGAAAATCTATAGTATGCGATATCCCAAATGTTCTGATCAATATCCATTCGTCTAAATAGCCTGAAACCTGGTTCAATGTAGAGCAATTTCAAAAGGAATAGCGACATTTTAAAATTCCTTTCCAAAAGATATCATGCTACATTAAAAATAAACCAGGATAAGACTTTCTATCTAATTAACAGGTTATTATATATCTAAAGAGTTGAAAAGGTAATCTACTAATGTCTGTTAATATTTTTTTCATCGTATATATACTGTTAAGAAAAATAAACATTTTAAGAAAAATACATTTTTCCTACCGACTAAAAAACCTCACGTTACGCCCAACAGACTATGATTGGTAGCCCCGGGTAAGCCCTCGGAAGGATGTCCTAGGACTCCCAACAGACCCCCGGACGCCGCTGCGGCCTCGCCTAGGGGGTGGTTCGGGTGCTATCCCGCGTCTTTGCGGGGTTTCGGGTGTTATCCCGCTTCTAAGGGGGGGCGTGCGTGAATTCCTGAAGGCTATTGAATTTATTATTTTTAAAATGCTTCAGTATTTTAGTCGGGTGATATAAAAAGTTTGCATAAATTTTCAGTAAGTACATACTACTTTTTAAAAATAACTTTCCAAAAACCATCAAACAGATAAACTTGTTCAATTTATCACAAAAACATTGCTGTTTAATCTCCAAATAAAACATCCATTTTTATTATGAATCCATGTGCCTCTACCCTAACTCCGATCGGCTTTGCAGCGAACCAATTAATGCAGGGTTAATGAAACAGGATCAAATCGATGATGTCCAACGGCTTGGTTCAAGTATATTTGCATAAACAGATAAGAGTGTTGAAAATCTATCGGTTTTAGATATATTCATTCATTTGATCGAAGGCCTTAATAAAAGGTTTTATTTGTAACTACGAAATATAAAGTTGGCAACATTAACTATTATGTACCCAGCGTTTTGTTTTGTTAAAAGTTACGGTAAAACTGATGGTAACATGCTTGTACTCTTTTTATGACGCATGGGAGTTCGCTATGCCGGAACCCTAGGACTACGCGGTGTTCTTCTATCTGCCTATGGCCGGGAGTTCCGAGTACGACCTCGGAGAGCTAACCCCTTTATTACTATGAGACACCAAGAAAACTATTAGCACACCCTCAGTTAATTTTTCTGGAATATTCAATTCTATGTAATACCCATGTGACTGTTTTCAAAAATAACATCATTGCATGCTTATAATATAAAGTAGACTCAAACCCCGAGGCCAAAGATGTGTTAATATAAAAGTTGTGGCCAAATAACTACTATCGAACATCACTAAAGTATTACATGTTGGTTCGTAAACTATCTGCTCAGAGGCAATGTTTATAATGTGAACGCTGGTAGGGTTGGCACAATATTTTCGATACGCCTTTCCGCGATACCGATATATATCGCATTAAGCTCACAAACTATAGAAATGAATACAGAAATACTAAGGCTAAGTTCGCGGCGATTATGTTCTGGAAATAGGATCAAAACTGAGCTGTGTATTTTTTTTAAAGGTATCAATATTGTTGGACTTTTTAAAACAACCATCTAGTCGAAATGAAGCTATTATAAGCTTATGCTATTACGATCTAGACCTGTGAGACATATAAATTAAAATTTCTAAATACGGTACCTACACACAAAACACATGTAAGAACTCCAAAACAAGCATTAAAATGATTGTATCGCGGCGCCTTAACTTTAAAAACTTAGATATTTACAAAAACTACGAATTTTCTATATTACACCAATACGTGGTCTGATCTGAAATTCATACCTATTGTAGAAGTGCCACCCTTTGCGATGGTGTAATACAAAGGCGAGTTGTTAAGGCCCCGATTCTTTTCACCCAAAAATTATGTAAATGGCCTTTGGTATTTCAAGGTACTTATATCACGGCAGCCCACTCATTTTATTAGGTGCGAATTTTAATCATGAAGTAGGTAATTATTGGCAGCCCTACGTGAGCTTTTAGTTCCTCTAGGCAGTAACCACGCGAGCTACCTTTGAAAATATTATTTAATCGGTTCACCGTAATAACTTACGCTCTGCCGTATAAATTTGTTGACTAAACAACGTTATATCGAATTACGGACGAGCGTTGGCCACGCTTTGATAATGTAATAAGTGCTTGTTTCGTATAAACATTTTGATTATGTTAGCTTATTGAGTATTAGTATTAAAACAAACAAGGTGACTGGACTGTGGATTCTGTGTGTCGTGTATTTACTTTTTAGGGTTCCGTACCCAACGGGTAAAAATGCTACCCTATTTCTGAGACTACGCTGCCCATATGTGTCACTAGGTTCTCATGAACCGTCATAGCAATACAGTTGAAATTTCTAAAGATGCTGTTTTTCTGTTGGCGCAGTAACAACAAATCCATCCAAAAAACGGGATTTAGTCGTCGTTTTCTGGTCCTCTTTGCACGAGTCCGACTTACACTTAGCCGTAGCCGTTATTAATATTCATGTATATGGTGTATCAATATTATTTGAGTGCAGCTTTATAAAAATTTGGAAGTTTATATTGCAAATCAACTTTTATAAGACGTTACGTTAAATGTAGATAAAATATGGATATGCCATCATGAGACTTACCGTTAGACGAGTAATTTATTGTTGGGATAATGACATTATATATATCGTACCCATAGTGCAGTGAGAGACATATCTATCTTGAGCATAGTACCTACAGAAAGAGATATGTCGCATTCGAATTGTTTCATAAACTCCATTCTGATTTAACAAAAACTGAACGATACGATCCACGTAACCAATTTTAAACATAATATCATTGTTTCCATATATATTTTCTGATATTCCCAAGCATGTAAAATAAAACTTCAAACAAATTGATCCGTCAACGCCTAATATGTGGGTAGACATATATTATTTTTAGTTTGGGCTCCGATCTGTCACCATGATTGATATATGAGACCGGTTGGGATTCCACGATGATGACCCATTTAAATAGATTTCCAGTTGGGTTGTTTGGAGTAAACCTATCTTGTACATTATGGGATTTTAGTGTACATTTGGAGAGTAAATGTTTTATGTCATCGAATAAGGTCGAATGAAAATTAAAAGTGACGAAATTTTCAGCTTTAGTATAAATAACTTAGTACCTAGGTAACAAAGTATACAAATAATATAGTTATAAGGTATACAAATAGACTACAACTACAACAATTAGCACCCCATAGCAAAGTTGCAATCGAACTACATCGGCAGGTACTAAGAATTCTCCACCTTCTAACAACCAAATAACTTTCAACGACGATCCCAAACTGATAACGTCAATATATCAAATACCTATAGCTGGCGGGTTTCTATGAATATGAATTAGTCTACATTTCAATCAATTATGTCGTTCATAAGCCTGAAAGACATAAAGCTCCTTAAGAAGTCAGGTTGCTTTTAGCAAGAATATCACACTCATTGATTGACATCAAATGACAGTATTATATGAGAAGATATCGATATCGTTTTATTATTCCACATCCATTTACTCGTTTCTCTGTATATGTCAATTTGCGAGGCACTTCTAATATTCCACACATTCGCAAAATTTGAATCAAAATTTATTATAATCGGATCCGTGATTAGGAGCTCGAATTTAGATTTTTTACCGAGTGAAAATCTACAGATACTTTGTTTGCTACATCACTAGAAACCTGTCATCGTAATACACTGTTGATTTATTTTATTTTAAATTTTAGCACTAAGAGCAATGCCTTGGGCATTTTCTACCAGTCTACCAGAGGGTAATAAAGAAAGAAAAGAAAAAACAAAGCTTTTTTATTCCACTTAAACAAAATCTCTACTATTATAAAATTGTAAAAATAGCTGTGACGGTACATTCAAAATAAATTTAAAATAACTGTTCTCCGTGACTAGGACGACTTATTCAGGGCTTTTTAGTCCAAATTTACAATTTTTTTCGTCATGTCTGTCTGTTTGTTTCTTTGTATATTTGTTCGGGGTTGGAGCAAAATTCAGTAGCTTGATCATAATTGTAGTATTAGGATTTTGTGGATATTCTTTCAACTTAATTAACGCTATAAGTTTCATTAAAATCGGTTCAGCGGAAAGGATAATACAGCTTAACCTATGTTTTAATAGAAGACCTGGTTCAGCTGAAATGATAATACATCTTGACCTATGTTTTAATAGCAGACCTAAGCATTGGACAGGTCAAAGTCGATTGGTTAATTGGTAAAATCACCTCGCGAACGAAGTCGCGTGCAGAAGCTAGTCCATAATTAAAGTAATAAAAATTAAAGGCAATTCACAGAAGAAGGCAAAACACAGAAAGTAGAATAACGGCCACCTCTCAGTGTAATGCTGTCCACCTGCGTTCACAGGCAGACAGCGCTAGTTTTCAGAGGTGGCCGGATGCTAGTTTATTATTTTATATTGATGCAGAGATAAGATTAGGAAGGTGCTCAGAGATATGTCGAGAAATGTTTATAAAATAATTTAAGAGGTCATATTAAAGTACACAATGTGATATTACATACATAGGTATATAAATACATAGAAACAAACATACATACATACGTTAATAAACATAAAAACAAAAAAATCATAGATTTAATATACGAATCACTCGATTATGAATAATAATCTGCGCTTCTAATTCCTTATTAGCGGAATGCATATTATGGAGAGATATAGCGTCACCTTATCCACACAATTCCAACGAATGTAACAAAGACTATCATGTTCATGACCCAATGACGACAACACAAGTGCCTATTAGCCCCGAAATGCCAGATATTCGTAAAAGTAAGCCCCATAAACCCGTAAATGACCTGCCTTATAAACATAGCGATCAATTCCAAAAAAATCCGGCCCCACAAAAATAAACGTATTGGCAGCGGTCAGAGTAATCAATCATTAGTTGCCGTGATAGATGTGGGCTGCGATTGCGGCCAGTCTTTATTTATAAAGACTTCGCTAACTTGTACTGTGTGGAGTTTCGTTCGTGGTGAACCTTGCTTCTCTGTATATCGTCGCTCGTATAGAAGTTTAAGGATATTTATGGCAAATCAGACCTGACACTGCTTCTAAGTAGCCTTAGTTGGTAAAAAAAAAAAACTTGCCTCTGTCACAGATTACTAAATAGTTACTACGTAACAGATACATCACTCCCATACAAAAGCGACAATACCTACGCTATATTAGCCTACAAAATTGTAATAATAATACCTGCTGCTCAGAACGAGAAGAATTGTACCTTAAACACGCGCTCATAGCGTCGAGACTGTGTTGCCCGCAGTGCGAGTGACGTCATCGTAAGAATGCGCTAGGGTTGAACCTATAATGATTGTTGTAATAAAACAAATGTTACGAATCAACCATGTTTTAATACGCTTTTAGTAGGTCGACGTGTATGTAACTAACAATGTAATGGAATGTAAGGAAAAAAATTATGAATGGTTTAAAAAAACCCTAAAAAAACACGCTTTTATAAATGCACGTAAAAACCAAAAATAAATTATGAATCACAGTAGGTAGGTATATCTATATATTTATATTGTTTATCTTATGCCTACCCATAATTAAAATATCAAAGAAATCTAAATTTAACTAACATTACCTTTAGCGTAAGTACCGGCTATTCACCTATCTCACCCGGCAATCCCACCTTACTATGTTACACACACATACATATGGTCACCTATATATTGGAAGCGCGATTGTGGCGCCTCTGGTGTTGCAAACGTCCATAGGCTGCGGTGACCACCGGTACATCTGGTGGGGCCGTATGCTTGTCTGCCACTCGAGTGGTATAAAAAAAAAATGGTCACGCGTAGATCTCCGAAGGGGAAGGCAGAGGCATATTAGATGCCCACATTTCATTTTTTTATAGTTTGTACCAAGTACAGGTTGTGACCCTCTGCTGTTAAAATTTTTCTGACTGCTATTTTATTGGCAACCGGGACCAACGGCCTAACGTGCCTTCCGAAGCACGGAAACGCTCAAATAAAGGTAACAAAGTGGTCACATGAATGGTCACCCATCCAAGAACTGGCCATAGTGAAAGTTGCTTACTACAGTGATCGATTACAGAACACTGAGTCCCCATATAAAACATTGAATTGCCTATAAAAACAACAATTTTATAATACCTAACTCAAATAACTCCTTAATTTAAGATTTACATACTTATCACCTACCTACTTATGTTCAAACAAATAAATGGTAAAAACATTCAAATTGATAAGATTTAAAATATTACTCAGCTTTCTCCGTCTCTCGGCAATTTAAAAAACGACAAATTTTCTTTTGTTTTTGTACTATTACACCCATCTACTGCACAATAATTACGTGGTTTCGGTATTTCGAAGCGTAAGCGCGGGAAACGTGCGGTGCGGTGCGATGCGAGCGCTCAGTCGGGCGTCCGGCACACAGAGTACATTTGTATATTATGAGATAGAGACGTCACTCGACTAAGTGACGACACCAGCGGTGCCAAGCAGCTATTACAAGAAACTTTTAACTTTCTGACTGCGCGGCCATGAAAGAATAATCGAGTGTAACAAATATATTTAAGTAAACTTGAATCTTTTAGAAAAAATAGTTTTACGATCGTAAAAAGTAATAATAAATTACCTTGGGCAGAAAATTAGTCTTACTTATATGACCCTATGTAACGAAACCATACCGCGATTTAAAAAAGGCACAGCGCCATCTAGTTGTGAATTTTTAACTAAAATAATAGATTTTTAATATTGCATACAGCGCCAACTACCACGTGTTTCTGGAAACTCTTACGTTATAATGAAACGAAATTAAATATCATGACAAGTCTCAATGTAACTGCAACGTTGAGAACCTACGTAAGTTGGTTACATTATAATTCAATGCTCAGTTCTAAGTTATAACACCATGGTCCGGCAGCCCTCTGCCAGTTGTATCCCCAGGGAGATGCCGAGCGGTAGGTACATAGCGCGCGATTTTGAGCGAGTGACGGAGGCCTGCCTCTGTGGCACATTCGGTTGTGTAATCGCCTACCGCGCTGAGCTTAAGGTCAAGCTGAATTTCCTTATTAAGTCTTTATACCAGTACCAGTATTTTGATTTAAACACTGCATAATTGGATAATTTTTACTCTGAAAAATTTACAATCTTAAATATTAGTAATATTTTTATAAAATTTCCCTTAACAGAAATAAATTATAGAAAAATCCAATTCCTCGATTTAACACAGATTTCTCTCTCGATGTCAATTATTGAAAAAATGTTCAATAAGTACCTTCAAGGATAAGGAAACGGCAGAAAAGAATATTGACACACTAATTCCACTGCTATCGAAACAAAAAAAGATCAAGAAATTATAAGTTCATTTATAATCCGAAATAAATTGGAAACTTAATCCCAGTTATAGACAGAGATAGGAATAAAGTCGACCTAAATTGTGTTTTAAATGGAGTCGCGAATCATCCAGCGTCGGATATACTGAGAGATGTTACGCTAAAATGAAATGCAAATTAGACAAATTTATTGTTATCCCGTGGTCAAAAATGTTAAATCCCAAGGGAGGATAAGGGAAGCGATTAATAAGAGCCAAGATTAAGGTTGATAATACAAAAAACCTACTAATATTATAAATGTGAAAGTTTGTGAAGATGTTTGGATGTTTGGATATTTGTTACTCAATCACGCTATAACGGCTGAATGGATCTGGCTGAAATTGGTACAGGGATAGAGTATAGTCCGTAATAACACATAGGCTACTTTTATCCCGGGAAAATGTTCCCACCAGAAGCGGGAAAGGGAACAAAATTTCACGTGGGCGAAGCCGCGCGCATCAGCTAGTACTTATCTATACTTTTGGATACCCGTGTACCGTCATAAGGATTTTCAAGGTCATAAGGAAAATATATTGAGCGTGCGATTTTGAGATTCGGAAATTAAAAGGTTTCTTTTAGTATCAGATTCCAATGTTTACGTGTTTGCAATGAAAATTTAAGGCGAAAAAAGATTTATATAGAGTTTCCCTTCCTATTTCACTGCCTGTAATTTCACCTTAGTATCATTAGATGAATGCTTACACATTAATTTTATGTAAGGCAAAAAAAAGGCATGATTTTAAATTCATTTTACTTTGTTTACATTTACGTCATAAACTGGCCTTTAAAGGACAGCTTCGCTTCACAATACTACCCGTTCGCTCTAACTTTGCCGCTGGCGTAGAGGCGTTTACTCGAATTGTTAATTAGACGAAGTAAATTTACAGTAGCTAATGTCACTTCGTCATAGAAAATACGCAACATTGTATGAAGAAGTGACATTAGTTGCTGTCAATTTACTTCGTCTTATTAAAAATTCGACTTTAGTATGGAGCCGAGCGGCAAAGTTAGAGCGAACGAGCAGTAATATAGTTCCGTATATTTGTTAAATTTTACGACCTATGGTGTAGTTTGCAATTAGTTTTAGGCCCTTTTCGCTAGTGATGTGTAACATAAAAATATACTATGTGTTTCAGTATCGATAAACCCATAAGTTTAGTAGAACATCACTACGATTTGTCGTTGTATATTTTTTTTTTTTTTTTTTTTAATATTCAGCTCGCCAAATTGACGTCGCCACCAGCCTGATGGTAAGAAAGCAGTGGCGCATCTAGTGATTGGGGGCCACTTGATTTATGTGAACTTATTATTACTACAACGTCTCTGATGTCATGATACAAGAACATTCTATACACAGGGTGTAATAAATCAATATCAACCAAAAAAATAAAATTCATTGCTGAAAAAATACCAATGAAATTGCTCATAATATGTACTACCACTTAATAAATTTTCCATAATAAGTATTCTTAGAACTTAGTACCTAATAGTAGCCGTATTAATTTCATATTCTACTATATAAAATGTGGGTCTTGGAGTTCGGCCAAGCAGACAGCGGCCGGATTACATAATTTACTACAATTTTGTGGGTAATTGTTGCCACGACATAAAATATATTCACGAAGTATATTTTCCGGTTCGAGTTGAATTATGGTATAAAAAGGTACCTATTGAGGTTTCAGTACATTTTTCGTTGTTGAATGAAGTTCATGATTCAGAAGTGTAAGTAGCAAAATAAAACTGTTTTTTTACGGTACTCAAAGCGTTAAAAGAATTTGACTGGAATTCAAGATAAATAAAAAGATCTGTAGGATTTACTTCACACAGCGTCAACTAGCCTAAAATAAGATCAAATAAGCTTGTGCTTCGGAATCTAGACAGCTGAGAAGCATACTTCTTTACAAATTATACAGAGTACACACCTATACACATACACTAAAACATATTTCACGGTCTGAATGAGTACATCGTGGGTTTAAAGTGTATTACAAAGTGATCAAACGCGTTTACTTAATCATTCAGCCAATAAAATAGAACCTTCTAGAGCTCTAGGCTGTTCAAAATTATCCTAGCAAATCTATATTAATATTATAAAGAGAAAAGATTTGATTGTTTGTTTGTTTGCATCGAATAGGCTCCGAAACTACTGGACCGATTAAAAAAATTCTTTCACTGTTGGGAAGCTACACTTTTCACGGTGAACATAGGCTATATTTTATTCCCGTATTCCCACGGGAACGAGAGCTACGCGGGTGAAACCGCGTACCCTCCGCTAGTATAAAATATTAACGCTAACTTAATGGCTAAAAGAATACTCAAAGAATCAACAAAATATACAACAGCTGTCATTCTGATATGATTTTTATCCAACAGAGATACGGTTCGATTTGCATAATAAATATTTTACATTTATGCGTTTAGATATAAAATTGGGAATACAATCCATATTCGCGATTGGAATCCCATAACGTAGTTAAAAAAGGTACAATCGAAAACGTATAAAATTCTGCTCACTGGGGTATAAACGCTGAAATATTTTTTGACTTAACTCACATGTGCTGCTCAGTTACATTTGTGTATGAACGTTTGGAAAAAAATGAGCGGGGTCCCCTGAGCGCTAGTATACAGTGAGAGGAGGGATATTGAAGCAAAATTAGTTTATCTAGAAGTTAAAGTATCGGACATTCAACTACTTTCGTGACCCCACACACAGCAAACGTACAAGTAGGTAATCGGACTTGCAACTACTTTCGAGACCCGCACCAAACCCAAATAGGAATAATTTTGGCTTAAGACTACTGAATTTTTATTCTTTCTTCTACACAGCAAAAAATAGATTTACATTAGAAATTAATGTGCACAAAAAAGAGAGCTTTAGATTTTTGAAATCTTACGTGTCTGTTATTTAAAATACTTTCTTTCTTGTTTGTGGTACGTGTGATTTGAACGTAATACCTGGCCCACTCTCATCTAAACATGTTCGGAGTTTGCGCTTCATATTTTTGAGCCAATCGATGTCGATGTTTGAAAATTTTATTTACGCGTTTGTGAATCTTTTTGCTTCATACCGTGTGGTATTTGTGAATCTTTTTGCTTCATACCGTGTGGTAGTGCCCCGTTTATGATTTCCATAAAAAGTATGGCCTTTCGGTTAAACTAGTAGAAATTATGTTGATATACGAATTTGAATTTGTGGTTTTGAAGGGTCATTATTAGCTACGTGGCTTCTTTTTTGCTATTTCATAACCCTTCAGGCTTTTACTGCCACTTGAGGTCCATGACATATTTGCGATAAGCTAACATATATCACAGAATAAAGAGAAAATCTGTTGACTGTGCTAAATATTGATTTTTAATCTTTAGATTACTTTTATATGTAAACAAATTTTCAGTGGTCTATAAATCTTCGATATGCGTGTCACTTCACTATTTAAAAGGCGATAAACCCCAAAGTAGTGCGACTACAACTGTACAACATATAAAAAAAAAGAAATCACTTGATAGTATTGTCATCGTGTTATCAAAATTATTATTCTAGACAAAATATCGCGGCAATTTATTTGAAAAGGGAACCTATGACGTCACAAGTACAAGTTGTAAGTTTGTTAGCACTCTTGTTAATGAACTGACGCCTTCAAGGAATCTTGAGCCGATAACGACGTCGATTACACGAACCAATGGCTTTTGTATCCACCACAAGCTTAAGCTATGTTTAGCAATCAAATAATTTGCCTTTGCTTTCCATAGGATTAGTTGTAATGAGGCTTTGAGTGCTAGTAGTGGGAAGATAATGGAAAAGCCTCTGTGGTTGCTTGGAGAGCGTCTTTCAACAATTTTGTTTATGAATGTTTATAGTTTATGTAGTTTGTCTATGATTGTGAATATGTGTCAAAAAGAACACACTTTATAGCCTTGTGCTGTCAAAATCTTTGTTTGAAATAGGAACCAATGACGTCACAAGTACCAACTAGATACATTTTTAAGTTTGTTGGCACTCTTGTTAATGAACTGACGCCTTCAAGCAATCTTGAGTCGATAACGCCTTATACGAACCAATGGCTTCTGTATCCGACACAAGCTTAAGCTAGGTTCAGCAATCAGATAATTTGCTGTTGCTTTCCATAGGATTAGTTGTAATGAGGCTTTGAGTGCTAGTTGGAGGATATTACAAAAACCTCTATAAATATTTAGAGAGAATCTTTAAACATCGTTTTTCAACAATTTTGTTTATGAATGTGTAGTTAGTCTATGATTGTGAATGTGTGTCAAAAAACATGAATGTTTATGTTGATTGTCTATTAGTGTGAATAAATGTCAAAAAGGAACATACCATATAGCCTTGTGCCGTTAAAATCTTTGTTTAAAATAGGAATAGGCTTAGTTGTAATGAAGCTCGAGTGCTAGTAGTGCGAAGGTAGGTAATAAAAAAATCTTCTACTGTGATTACTTGGAGAGCATCTTTGACCATCACAGTTAAGCAATAACAAAATTATGTTCCCACTTCTCGTAGGACCATATTTCCGGGATAATAAAATAGTTTATGTGTTATTCCGGACTATGTCTATCTCTGCACCGAATTTCAGTCAGATCTCTTCAGCCGTTAGGGCGTGAAAGAGTAACAAACATCCATCCATACATCTAGACATCTACACGCTCAGCATTTATAACCTAACTAGCTGATGACAGCAGCTTCGCCCGCGTAAGGTTTGTTCCCGTGGGAACTTATTCCCGGGATAAAAAGTAGCCTATGTGTTATTCCAGACTATAATGTATCTCTGTACCAAATTTCAGCTCAATTCGTTCAGCGGTTTGAGCGTGAAAGAGTAACAAACATCCACACTCACAAACTTTCTCAATTATTATATTATTATATCATGACCAAGACATTAGTATTAAAAATTGGTAATGTACCATTAGAAATGTTCCAAATTCGACTGCTTAAGAAACTTTTAATGGCAAACACAGGTTTAGATATTTTTGTTAGAAAAAGAAATACAATTTAAGTTGTAATAACAGACTAGTATATCAAAACGAAAGTCAGAACCAACTCAATATTATTACCGATATATCTAGGCCAAAATAAAGCCTACTTCGTACTAAATAATCCTCATAGCGTTATTACATTGACCTATTTCACACACGATTTCTTTTTAATATCGTATGGAGAGCTCTATAACTTTTGTTAGACGAAAATCTTTCTATATATTACACTTATTCAATAATATAACGAAACTACAGTTTATTAAATAAGTGATATCTTTATAAAATTATAATACGTAAGCAGAAAAGTATGAAATTTGATGTACTACATGAAATATATACATAACTAGCTGACCCGCGCAACTTCGTTTACGTGATAAGTAACTGAAGAATCGCTCGATTGATTTTGTGCAAACTTCACATAAACCATCGACTAAATAGTCCAAACAAAACCTAAACATTTGGTTTGGATAGGTGAGCCCGCTCGTGAGTTATAAAATTACAACGAAAAGTGGCATTGATTTTTATATATATAGATAGATACACAGTGCAGATGATAGTGGCCGTGGGTTCATATCGGCAAAAGAACCGAGCAACGAGTTCTGGAGAAGAACAGAATAGAATAGAATAGAATAATCTTTATTGCACACCAATACAAAAACATTCATACAAAGAAATTCTAATAGTAAAAATGTACAGAGGGCGGCCTTATCGCTAAAAAACAATCTCTTACAGGCAACCTTTGGATATACGGATGGAGAGGAGACCTCGACAAGCGTAGAATAGGAAGGCTGGGACTGGATGCGGAAAGTACAGAAACGTGTCGGCGCAAATTGGGACAGGCCTACGTCAATCAGTAAACTTCCATAGGCTAATTTGATTGAATAGTAAGTACAAATACCATATAATACCCTACATAAATCGAACTTGATGTCATCACACTGCCCTTGTACCTTCTTAAACCCGAAAAATATTTTTTCCTTAATAAAATGATAGAAAAGTCAAAACTGTACATTGGAAATATTAAAAAATACTCGCTGGGTGTTCAACATAAGATACCGAAGCCAAAAACTTTGTCCGGAAGGATCTCGAAAAGTACTGAATAGATTTGATTCAAATTTAAGCCCAATTATTAACTAGGGGTAGGGTCTCCACATAAGCTATAAATTGTCACGTACATATCCTAGGGGCTAAGCAGAGAGCAATCAAATTGGGATTATAACATAATTTTCACGCGTGCGAAGTCGCGGGCAACAGCTAGTACAAAATACAACAGCTAGTTAAATGACTACGATACCGAGAGTTATATCAGATGTCACCATACGTCGGAAATATATATCGTGTGAACGTGCTTTTACGAACACACATGATGTTCAAGAACATAAATCACAATGTTTTTCCAGTGACTTAGTTTACGCATCACCCCGAGGCATCCATTCCACCAATCACTTTACCGGTTGCACATTATTACAAGAACATAAAACAACAAAAATTATGACACGAACGGAAGTTTTTAAGGCGCCAAAATATTTCTTCACAGACGATAAAGCCGCGTGCACACTGATAACGGTGTTTACCTAATCTTGTCCATGATTTACGCGGTGGAATAGCAATAACAAGTAATTTGGTTAACCCTAAAATGGGTAAAGTGGTATACTTTATTAGACTTTTTTGTTTCTGACGTTTTTTGGGTGAAGTAGAATTTATTTTAGGAATTTGCTCCATGAGTATCGAGTTTCATACGTACTCCGGAAGTAAAGAACCATAAAAATTTGTGAAATATTTGCGAATGCCTGTATTCCGCGGCTTCGCATGTGTTACCAACCCTGAAGCAATCATTGAACCCATAGATGCGTTCATTTATTAACGTATGGTTGAAATAGACTCCATTAAAATTTATAGAAGTCACATACTTGAAAAATAATTAGTTAGGTAAATATTTAATAAGATGCTAAAGTTCATACCTCTTTCACACTCTGGGGTATCCTTCCAAGGGCTTACACGGGGCTCCCAACCCAAGGCTGTTGGGCAGGATACGTGAGGTTTGTTAGTCGGTAGGAGTCCGGCATAGCATCGCACGTAAAAAAGACACTTTCACAGAAAAAAGATCATTGTTTTTTTTTCTCATGCAAAACGCAAACGTACATTTGTAATCAGCAAAATACAAAACTCTACATACTACTTCCATTTTGTCTCTGGCTAGTGTCTGAGCTACCGACTTGAAATTATTAAGGCCAGGTACATTTAACGTCATTACGTTACTTACATATCCTCCGGTCATTCTCTCGGATAGTCTGATGCGGTGAGGAAGTAAAGCTAATTAGGTTAGGACACAGCCCACTCACTTAATATTCCACGGCTCAATATTTCATACGTGTGTTTACGGCTTATAATACCGCGAATGTTATTATGAACAAAATTTATCAAGTATGGCGGACCATGTAGAAAATACAGTGGTTTTTATTTACATATATTTAAAAAAAATACAATTACATATTCTGAAGGAATAATTTTGATTTTATTCACGTATTCAGAAACTACTGTTTATATGGTACAACGGCGATTAATTCGCACTTCTTAATTGAAGTAAAAACAAACTTCAAAAGACTAGCCGCTTTTTTATATGTATATAAAAAAAACACGCTTTAGAGCATTACGAAACAAAATCTTAAAAACTTAATTGAAATTTGCGTTAGGCGTGAATACTAAATATTATTAAGGTAATTGGATTTCAAAGTCGAACAAAAATTTACACAAAATTTTCACAGTCACGACCTGTGGCTTTTAAGATCGCCGCCATGTTTGCTGTTAATTAATTAAGTAATTAATTCTCAAGACTCAAAGTAATTAATTAAAAGTGACTGGCCACTACTAATGCTGATATTCTTGTGCGCGCTTTTTTGAAGTAATTTTATCCAATATTTTTGTGGTTGTTTGGTAGTGCGAAAATGGTTTCATCATTAGTTAGGTACGAAATTACACTTCTATATTTTTATAATAAATATTGTTTTGAAGCGCTCGTGAGTAGTATTTTGTAAACGATTTTATGTTTTCGTAATTCGAAAGGCGCTTTCCGCCATTGTTCTCGGTGAGACGACAAAACTAAGGCGCTTTCACTTGCTCACTTCTATCATCAATACACTTTGACTTCGAATAATTTTGAAATAGTTTTCGTACATAAAATTTCGATATGCTCAATATTGAACTCTATTTAAGCGGTAAACCGAACTTAATAATAAAAATAATTCAATATAAACAGAATTCGTGTAAAATTACTATCTTGCCGAATTTCGATGGAATAAATCGAGTGGACCCGAATTACCGCGCAGTAATGAAAAAGCGAATGCGATTACAGGGTTATTTCGGCCAAATGGACACTTGTAAAAGTGAGTTTACCAAGTGAAAGAATTAAAATGTTTTTGCTAAAGAACACACAATGCAATGATGCTACACTTTGCTAGTAATCTATACTAATATTATAAAGAGGAAAGATTTGTTTGTTTGTTTGTTTGTAACGAATAGGCTCCGGAACTACTGGACCGATTTAAAAAATTCTTTCACTGTTGGAAAGCTACACTCTTTGCGGTGAACATAGGCTATATTTTATTCCCGTATTCCCACGGCAACGGGAACTACGCGGGTGAAACCGCGTGACGTCCGCTAGTTTTACATACAGGAGAACTAACCTTAATTATATATCTTTACTTTTGTTGTGGCAGCCTTCTAGTCCAAACTAAGCTATTACAAGCTCGTGCTATGCTATACAGACAAATAATAAAGATTAAGTAGTAATATATAACGACACTCAAATATTCTAACTAGCGGTTATTATATGGATTACTCTTACTTTATAAACAAAAAAAAAGTAAGATGTGTCAGGCCGCACAAGTCTCAGTGGTTTTTGGCTTGCTAATAATAGATTATGTGTGAGTATGTTGTATTTTTGTAAATAATGAATAAAAGAAAATAAAATAAAAATAAAACATCTCAAGGCAAGCATTTGAGTATGCGACTTACGTGCCACTCTGTCACCGAGAAAGTGCAGAATAAATTATAATCCAACCACTAAATACATTCACAAAACATCATTTACAATAAACGACGCTATGGCGCCACTAGCATGTAATGCATCACAATCCCGGCAGTGATGTTGTGTAGTATACTTTATTTGTGCCACTCAACGCACTCGACTCGCGACTGTAATTGCCACCGCGATTGTACTATGCTACGATATGCAGTATCAAGAGTAATTAATTGTTAGTAAGAAATAAATATAATCAACCTTTAAAATGAATAATATACAACTACTAAATACATACTTTATTACAGTAAAGTACGCTATAACGTCACTAGCATGCAATGTGTCACAACCCGTCAGTGACGTTGTGTAGTACACTTTATTTGAGCTACTCAACGCACTCGACTCACGACTGTAATTGCCATCGTGATTCTACTGCGCTACGATCCTTGTTACACATATTTTTGTGTCATTTTTTAGTCACTATGTAACGTTGTGCAACAACGTATGAATAAATAAATTAAAATTAGTTAATTGAAAATGAAATTTAAGTCATAATAAATGAAAGCGCCATCTGCCGACAAATAGTCACATCAACACTAGAGCGGGTTAACTCGCCAAGTAGCTAAATGACGTAGTACGTAGGGACGCTACTAGCCGCCAGAGGCGCTGTTCAATGCTATAAATAGGAGTGCACGCGCAGTTTCGGGAACCACATCACAAATTTAAAATATAATATCGCGAAAGTATCAGTGCATCAGGAAATATATTTAAAATAAAATATAATTGTATAATTGTATATTCTATCTTTTTATTTCTCTCTTCTCTTTGTTTCCTGAAAGCCTACAGCTTTTCAACTATTAAAGAACTTTTCTTATTTGTATCCTATGTGTGGTTTTTATGGATTTCATATATTTTAGTGGAAAATACTATAGACCCTTTTTTTTTGTTTAACGTGAGGGAAAACCCTCATGGATGTTATGCCGGACTCCTACCGACTTAAAAACCTCACGTCACGCCCAACAGCCTGTGGTTGGGAGCCCCGGGGAAGCCCTCGGAAGGATGTCCCGATACTATAGACGCTTATTTCACAGTTTTCTATTAAGTCCCAGTTAGGTCGTGAGCCTATATGTCAGAGCTTAAAAGTGTGTGTGACCAATAAGGCTAAGCAATCATTCCGTCAAAATACCCTACAACTATATGACAGCTGTGGCGGGGGTGGGGAAGTTTGCTCAGTGGGGGGCAGGGAGTTGCCTCTCTGTATGTAATACTATTGTATTATCTTTGCCATTAATGAATGTTTAGTAATTTACACCCACTTTTTATTGCTTTCTGCAGAAATGATTCATTGTCAGCTTATGAGCAATGGGCTATGCTCAAACATAATATGAAGTAGTTAATGCACAAGATATCTTTAAAGCTATAATAGTAAAATATAGTATACTAAGAGCAATGCCGTGATAATAATATTTAATTTATTATTAAAAAAATGTACTGTTTGTAATAAGTACCTATGTAATCATAGGTAGGTACTTATTACATACAGTACTTTTTTTTATTATTTACTAGCTGATGCGCGCGGCTTCGCCCGCGTGAAATTTGGTTCCCGTTCCCGCTTCCCGTGGGAACATTTTCCCGGGATAAAAAGTAGCTTATGTGTTATTCCAGACTATACTCTATCCCTGTACCAAATTACAGCCAGATCCATTCAACCGTTAGAGCGTGATTGAGTAACAAACATCCAAACATCCAAACATCCAAACATCTTCACAAACTTTCACATTTATAATATTAGTAGGAAGTAGGAAGTAGGATAGGACAATACTATTATTTCTCAGTTTTAAATTCAATATCTTTACTTCAATACGTCTTATTACGATTAACATAATGTATAACATCTTAGCTTAATAAGATGTTTTTTATAAAATCTTAGCTTATTACGATGTTTTTGCTCTTGGTTGCCATGATCAAGGCTGGCCGAAAAGCCCCAATGATTGTGAAAAAAATACAGATATATCAGATAATGTCCAAACATACCTATTTCACCAGTCCCTTTCATAACGCAACAAAATCAAGTTAAAGCTAGCAATTCTCTGGTTAAGAAATCTATGGTAATTTTAATATTTAAGCCAATGTACGTTCCAATTATAAACAGTTATTACTACAAAGCCATCACCTAAACATTATTGCTGACGCTAAGTCACGCATCAGCATTTTTCCTTAATCTCCGCGCTTCTCGTAAAAATAATAAAGCTTCATAATAAACTCGTGCGATAAAAATTGTTGTTTACGTGGCATTATTTTATTTACATGTTTATGTGATAATTCTGAAGTGTACTATACTTCGCTGTTTAATGGGATTGTATGGAAGAAAAATCAGGGAAAATATTGCCGACACCTTTTTCCACTTTGGAAGTGTCTCTTGCGCAAACTATTCCCTTTAAAAAATTATGTTAGGAACCTCAATAGCTTTCCGTGTTCGGTAATAATTTGTTTTATCAGCAACCTTCAGGTTAAATATTCTGATAAGGGGCATTGAATTTGAACAGAGCTAATGTAGGCATCCCTTCTATCCCTACTAATATTATAAATGCGAACTTTATGTCTGTCTGTCTTTCTGTCTGTCTGTCTGTCGTTACGCTTTCACGCCTAAACGGCTGGAGCGATTGAGATGAAATTTGGTATAGGGATAGTTCGAGGCCCTGGGAAGGACATAGGCTACTTTTTAACCGACTGCGCAAAAGGAGGGTTATGATTTTACGCGCTAACGACTTCTACGCGTTCAAAGCCGCGGGGAACAGCTAGTTTCCCATTAAATTCTTTCAAATCTTAATGGCGAATATGCAGTTGCTCAGTTTGAATTCATGGCATCCGTGATGTGTAAATAGACAGTGTATAATAGAAGTAATAGAAAATGTATATACTTTATTATAAGTAGATCTATACTAATATTATAAAGAGGAAAGATTTGTTTTTTTGTTTGTAACGAATAGACTCCGAAACTACTGGACCGATTTGAAAAATTCTTTTTAATACAGTTGCTCAAAAAGTGACGTATTACAGGGATGTTTAGCGTTCGGGATGTGGGCTACACACACTCGTGTTTTTTTCTTTACCATTCCCGCACTCGTGCGTTTTCTTTCCCAATTGTCAAAATAATGTCTGTAATTCATGTAAATATTTCTAAAGAAAGATACTAACTTGTTTCAATATCAGATTAAAAGTAATTTTAACTAAAATTTAAGCATAAATTAATATAAGTATCGGCCAAATTAAATTTATAAATATAAAAAAGTTGGTTGTATGAAGTGCACTGCCATAGTCTCTGCTTAGGAAGGTAGGTATATATTCTTTACGGTTGGCGCCATTTTGGATATTCAGGTTTATTGTGTTTTTATTATTTTATAAAATTGCTTGATTTTTTCGCAACTGTATTAAAAATAGTTGTTGAATACAACGTGTGGGACTGTTATTTAAACTCGTTCCGACTGTCTACCCTCGCCTTCAGCTCGGGTCAACACCTGTCGTAACTCGTTGTAATAACAGAAATCCCACACTTGTATCGAAAACTACTATTTACTGTTGGGAAGCTACACTCTTTGCGGTGAACATGGTCTATATTTTATTCCCGCATTCCTACGGGAACGGGAACTACGCGGGTGAAACCGCGTGACGTCCGCTAGTATATTATAAGCAGATAGATATTGTAGGTAAGGGTACGATGGGACTGACATAGGTACGTTACGCGTCAAAGTCCCTATTCTACATTATTATTCAGAACTAGCGGACGTTACGCGGTTTCACCCGCATAATTCCCGTTCCTGTGGAAATACGGGAATAAAACATAGCCTATGTTTACCGCAAAGAGAGTAGCTTCCCAACAGTGAAAGAATTTTTCAAATCAGTCCAGTAGTTTCGGCGCCTATTCGACGCAAACAAACAAAGTCGAGTTATATATTTATACTTACTGTTCAAAAATAAGTATAGGTTAAGGCTTTTAATACGAGATTATGTTGTACTTAAGAATAAAAGAAAAAAAAGGCTTTATATGATATGAAAACTCAAGGAAAACATTTTTACCCTTATAGAAAAAGTTCTGAATTTAATCACTTACAAAAAGGAAACAATATAAACGCCTACAAAGAAACCACAATGTAAAGCTTGAAGAATCGCTCTGTATCAAAAGCCGATACTTGACCAAAACTTGTTCGTAATTCACAGAAAGGGATACCCGCATAAATATACGCGGGAAACTTCGATTACACACAAAATTGACCGAAGTGGGGAAGGCAGTAATAATGTTCAACCTACGTATATCTTCGACTTCATAAAAACGCGATGCTGAAACGTTGAAATCGAGTAATAAAATACCGGCTGTTCGATTTTTAAATTGAGATCTGTGCACTATTTGTTTTAAATTTAATTTCCTATCATTGCCGATTTTTTTTAAATACGTGGAGGACCAGGTCTTTTCAGTCGGACTTTTCAAAGTTCCGTATCAATTCAGTACGAAACCTTTCATAATTTCTGACTTA
Organism: Miltochrista miniata; assembly: GCA_933228765.1. Taxonomy (NCBI): domain Eukaryota; kingdom Metazoa; phylum Arthropoda; class Insecta; order Lepidoptera; family Erebidae; genus Miltochrista; species Miltochrista miniata. The sequence goes on along the minus strand of OW121766.1, from coordinate 7,272,345 downwards.
GATATCATTCTATTAGATATCAAACGACACCACAACAAGTAAAGTACCTAGTTAATTATTCGTCAAGTGCCTCAACCGCGATCGATACGAATATTTTTTTATCTACCGTCAATCAAGCTTGTTCATCGCAATAGTTGCATTTTCAACTGTAAACTGGCCAGTGTCAAAGTATAACGAATTGTAAGAGAAGCCGGCAGTCTGTAAAGTTACCCTTAGTCACGACACGGGCTTGGCTCACGCGATGTTAATTAAAAAAATAACTGTAGCCTCTGCACTTGTATGCCATGGTTCAGCATAAAATTGTGCGGTCTTAAAAAGTTGTTTTGTAATGTAATTATTACATGATGCAGAAAGAGCGGCATTTGAAGATTTAATGATCCAATTTAGAAAGTTTTGAAACGTTTGACAGTTGCGGTGATGTTGTTGTATTACAATATTGTGGTGACACGACCTATGTACTAATGGAGATCGTGTTTGTTCTGTGGCGATTAATAAGTAATTTGGACCTATAAGTCTGTTATATTAGCGTAAAATATATTGATAATGAAAAGAAAAAGAAATACTTAGTAGATACTTATAAATAGGTCAAAATGAAAAAGATAGAAAACAACAACAACAACGAGCAGTTTCCAAAATATAAAATATTTAAAAGAAACGCATTATTAAAACTATAGGATTTACGCCCTTTTCGTCTCGTGCCTTTAAAATACCCTTCCAAATAAAAAAGGGCAGTTTAGTCACTGAACCCTAAAGACGTGTGCGACTATTCAACAATCTTACCCTTATAACTATGAGGTTCGCCCGAATATAAATTCGGGTTTTATTCGGGGCATGGAGGCCTCCAACTAATGGCCAATATCTGGCTTCATAACGTAAAAAATCATGGCGGGCTAATTTCGGCGGCATCGCTTATGGCCACCATTACAAACACGTTATCTACATAGTTTGAGCTGTTGAAACATTTTTCATAACGTCAGCCTGTACTTTAAAAAGTTACATAAGTTTGTTATGTTGGTAGCAAAGTAGCAAATGAAATGGGTGTTGTTGGGACGGTTTTTTTGAAATTTTGTCGTACAATTTGGCAAAGAGGAAGACCGATAGAACCAGTTAGAATCAACGTAGTATTATAATTTAGACACGTCATGCACGAACAACACGGCTTTCAAAAACAGCAGATCTTTTTTACATAAAAAAAATATATGAAATTATGTAAGGTAGCATGTATGAAAAGTAAGGCAATTGCCTGACTTTTTTGTTGCAATTTTTCAGTGTTAGTAACGTATCTATAGTTTTTAATATCATTGGTTAGAATAGGGTTTTTAGTAGGAAACATAGAACAAGCAAGTAACAGAACACGGCATTAGGCGCACCACTTATTGCCTACGTGCAGAGGTAATAAGTGGTGCGCCTAATGCCGTGTTTGAACGGAAAAGCAATGGAACAAAATGTGTTTAGTATGCCTTTGCCAATTCCTTTGAGGATAAAGACATGACTTTATTACTTTTTTTTCTATATTTAGCTCTCTAAATTGACGTCGCCACCAGCCTGATGGAAAGCCGTGGCGCATCTAGTGATTGGGGGGCCATTTCTGACAGTGGTCCTCAAGTTGGCGGCCTTGTGATGTGCCTCTTCACGCTCCTCTTAAAGAACCCGGGATTGTAAGATGAGGGAAACATGTACTATGATCATTTTTGATAGAGAGATTCGTGAGATCAGTCTTTAAAATAACGAATAGGTTCTTATTCGAAATTCCTGTGTCACAGAACCACATAATACCAAAATCAACTGAAAGACACAATGATAACATAATATGTATTAAAATGGAAACTATAACTCGTTGGATGCTAGTCACCAAAGCTAGCGTGCTGAATTTTGAAGCCCCGTTTCCGTAAGCCACCCGCGTTCCGGTGATATTACTGAAATAACGTACAACCACGATTCCCGACGTGTGATATTCCATTAACACGTTACTGTTAGACAAATGTGGAAAACAGCTTCAAAATGTTCTAATACTGCCTTTTAATGCAGTATGTACAAAGTTAAAAGGCAGTATTTTGACAATCAGAGGAGTGGAATATCTGTTTAGTGAGTGTCATTGTTCTAAGCTGTGAGGAAATGTGTTCTTTACTTTTTATGTTCGTGGAAGTAGTTTTCTGATTTCTCATTATAACTGCTTTTTTAGTAGTATAATATGTTTAGTAAATTTACTACCCTGCTAAGAAGGGAACTACCCACTATACCTCCAGGATATTTAACCCTACCTTTTCTGAGCCGCAGGAAAGGTTTAGATGTCACCATTTTTTTACGTGTGGAAGTCCCTCAAAGATGCTATGCCGGACTCCTACCGACTTGAAACCCCACGTGACCTACCATGGTCGGGAGCCCCGGTTAAGCTTTCGGAAGGATGTCACCATGACCATCCAACAAGCGCTAGCTGGGCGGTGACATGTTTTTGACCTAAAAATATAATACAGAAACTTGGCAAGACCTTATTTCCCTCCATCATTAACTGCCGCGAAGAAGCGACTGAAATCTATACAAATAAATAAAATTGGAGTGTCTGTTTGTTATATTAAAATAACCGCTTTCTAATATATGCATTATGAATGTATATACGGTACACATACCAATAATTTTTTTTAAAATTTTTGACTGTCTGTCTGTCTGTTTGTTCCGGCTAATCTCTGGAACGGCTGGACCGATTTGGACGAGACTTTCACTGGCAGATAGCTTATGTAATAAGGAGTAACTTAGGCTACTTTTAGTTTAGAAAAACTATTTTTTTTTTACATTCCACGCGGACGAAGTCGCGGGCACATCTAGTGTTGTATAATAGTCTTTATTCCCAGTACTTTTATTCAATTAAAAAGTTACATCTCAACTATTCACAAACGAATAAATGTCTTTGAAGATAAACTTTAGTAGAACAATTCAATAGTTTGAAATTGGTTTTCATTGTTATCGTAAATTGCGAAGGATAGTGTCCACCGATCCGATTGCTTCGATCAAGATTCTTTCACGCTGGCTATTGGCTACATCATTGTTAATGAAATACACTTCTGCGTGACGGATTTTGTGAAGAAATTTTGTGAGATATTTAACATTAAGTAGTTACACATGATAGATTAATTTATCAAACGAGATGATAGGTTTAAAAGAAAGATAATGAAATCAATTCGCATGGAATGGTTAGCTTTTTTTTTTTTTTTTGTTTAACGTGAGGGAAAATCCTCATGGATGTTATGCCGGACTCCTACCGACTAAAAACCTCACGTTACGCCCAACAGTCTATGGTTGGGAGCCCCGGGTAAACCCTCGGAAGGATGTCCCAGGACTCCCAACAGACCCACGGCCGCTACTGCGGCCTCGCCCAGGGTGGAATGGTTAGCTACTGTTTAATGAGCAACTGAAATCAGATAATAAATTAGACAATGCTAAAATTGTAGTTACCAGTTTTACAATTTAAAGAGTATCACTATTCTGTTTAGTAAGTTTATTAGGCAATCAATTGCGTAAAAATACAAATATTGTCTATTCAACATTGCAACCTGTTAGACTTCTCCAGTGAGTTTTCTCTGTACTAAATATATGAACTGCGAACACTGCTAAAGAGACATCTCACAGACATAACTGTTTTACAGTGCAAGCCCATGGTCCATAATCGGCAGCCGACTTTTACGCCGATAAATAGGACCGTTCGGATTTTCAATGAAAAGCATGAGTCAGACTTAAGACAGTCGTGTCTTTAATGTGTAATCAGCCTCACAGTGCAGTGAGTTTTAAACCTTATAAAATACAAAAAACGGGTGGGGCTGTGTCGGGGCACACGGCCGTTGGTTTTAACGTGAATACGTCTCGTAACGGGTAATAGTTAGCTGCAGATGTACAGGCACCGTCGTTGATCCGCTCGGCCGCATTCATTACTTTACGTTGCCGGCACTGCTTGACTCGATCATATGGTGTTTTATTGGTACCATTCGATTGCTGTTGAGATGCCCTTTCCAACCGTATACGATCTCTGTATTTCGATTTGGCTTTTCGACGCGTATAGGCCGACATTATATATTTTTTTATTTAAACACCTTATTATATTCACAGTTACAATTTTACACTAATGTTAATATAATCGGTAGATTTTGACGAGAGCTGACGATTGAAACTTGAATGAACGTCGTAGCTTCACCGAGTCGAAAGTTATACTAAATGGAAATCTCGAGACGCAGCAAAATGACCTTCAAAATGGCGGGGCTGCCCCCTCCCCCGCGCGCGATGTGTTACAGTCCTGACTTAGCGTAATAAATTCTTTGATTCTTTAGCTATCCAGTGGTGTAACTGAAATTTGGATGGAGATGATAGATATGTAGCTACAACACTAAACTGTATTACCCGATTTTGTTAACATTCGTTTTTTGGATTGCGTCCCTAAGGAAGTAATTTTAAAGACGTATTCACGGCAAAAAGGCAACATGAGTTACACTCATTTATCAACACAAAAACAGCCGAGAGTAGCCTATAGAGTGCTAGTACCAAAGTTGACTTCACCACAAACACGACTGCGGTTTGTCGGTTAGCCCATAACTCTGTCCAGTGCTCGGTGACCGTATAATTATTTATAACGGGACTCTCCAGTGTGAAACGGGAACTGTAGTCAAATATTTCAGACCCACAGTGACCGTAGTACGTAAAGGAACAAAGTTCTTGATAGTTTTCGGGCGGGAGTAAAAGGTAAGTAGGTAATTAGAGAATGCGGAAAGATGTGTCGTTTAATCTTTGTATGAAACAAATTTTCGGTTAACTCGAAAGCATTTTTTATGTTTGAAGCAAGTATTAAAAAGTATAAAGAATACCCATCAAAAGATTACCCAAAAAATGCTGACTTTAGAATACTAAAACCCTGGTACAATCGCTTTAGGCAGTACAAGTCCGCGCACGGAGTTTTGTACTAAAAACGAAAAAAAAGTGTGTGCATGTAACCTTTACGCGCGATTGAAGTAAAACTTCTTTGCCATTGACGGCATTAAATGTTATAATATAACATTTGATGCCGTCATTAATATCATTTATTCGAATTTTGAATATTTTTCGAATTTTTAATGTTATTTTTTCGAATTTTGAGAATTTTGAATTTTTCAAAATTCGAAATTCAAATATTCGTTATTCAAAATTCAAATAGAAAGCGTTACTTCCGTCAGAAAAAAAATCTGAGTTACTGCCTAGTCGCGCCTAAAGAAGTTTTACATCATAACATGTTTGTTTTATATGGGAGTCGAATTTTTTTATTTGTTTTAGTACCTATTTGTTATATCGGCAACAGAAATACATCATCTGTAAACATTTCAGCTGTCTACTGATCACAAAAATATTTGGGCGAGTCGATTATACTGTTGAATACGCCACCGAAGCAGTCAAACAGAACGGGTACGGAACCCTAAAAACGGAAATATTACCTTTCCAGTTTTATGATCAGAAGTAGATAGGTATCGATAGGAAAAGGGGGGGGAGCAACGTGCAATTACTCGAGATTGCAGCGTTGCTTTTATTATGACTATAAACAATATGAAAGTAATGAAGTGGTTGATGTTTTCTGTGTTGTATTGTGACTAGTATTTTCATATTTTGTAGTTATGTTGAGGTGATACAGCTTATACATCATAAGTAGTCTTTAGTTACTTAGTATATTCATAGTAAATAAAAATAATAATAAATAGATATTTGAACATAATCACACAACGTCATCTAGCACAAATTAGGCTAATATAAGCTTGTGCTATGGGATCTAGACGACTAGACTGATAGACATACATAGGTATATCTTTCTAATCACATACATATTTTACATAGAAAACACCCAAACTCCGAAACAAACATTTGTGTATCATACAAATATTTGGACCGACCGACCCAGGGAATCGAACCCAGGACCTCCAGCGCGGCAGGCGGTACCGACTGCGCCACAGAGGCAGTCAAAAGTAGGCTTGTCGAAAAAATATCGATGCATCGATATATCGATATATATTTTTCAATGTATCGATATTTTTGAGCGATATTTATTGTTTCGATATATCGAGGTATCGATATAATATTACAAGTGTTGAAAAGGTATAAAAATCGATATTTTTATGGTCAGAAAATCCTTTTTTATACTAACATTTTTAAACTTCGTTTTTGTTTATACTCGATTTCCTGCTTTTTGATTTAATATTAGTACTAAAGTTGGCTTTGAAGTTGGCAACTTTATCTGTCAAGTGTCAATGTCATTTCAGTGTCAGTGTCTGTCATTCAATTCAACTGTCGTCTGTCAGTGTCAGTCAGTCTGTTATCCGTCCCACGTATTATAACCTAGCGCGTATTATAATATACCCCAGTCCATTCTGACATAGCTCTAAAGTATTTGATATCGCCTGCGTCCTCGGTTTCCTCAGAGAGAGTGGCATCTGCTGTGAATCTCGCAGTACCCAATAACAGAAGTCGGCTTACAGCCGAGCACGTAAATCAAAGAGTTTTTCTTATGTCTGTATCAGATAAATATTGGTAATTGGTTTGATGAATAAATAATTAATATTTTAATTGTTGTTCTTGATTTTTTAAAAATTATGTCTATTGATTAGTATTTATCTAGTAATGTAAGATGATTAAAGTAGATGAGGCCAATTTTTTTTTCACATCATACCGATATATCGATATTTTTAAATAAAAATATAAATATCGATATCGATATATTCAAAAATTACCGATACAATATATATCGATACTTTATTCCATTTCCGACATCCCTAGTCAAAAGTAGGTAGGCATGAAGTAAAGCACATTAAATTAGGGATGCAACGGTGCAACTTAATGCTTCAACTGATTTGTGCCACTCGAATAATGTACTTAGCATTTTATACATAAATATTTTTAAACATCTGTCTCAAACTAACACGCAAACAAAAGACTCAGAGCAAAAGGCTCACGTGACCTTTATTAGGTTGTCTGTCAAATATATGGGGACCTGGCCTTACCTCTCTGAAATTTAAGATACGTGGCTGGCACCCAAGAAACTTTCAGCCCAACGGCAAAAAAAAAATCGTACTTTATAATTTTGTAATAAATATACTTACGCATTAAAATAAAACAAGCCGCTAAACATTACGTATTCATAGCGTGACTTCAGAAGATTAGGTTGGATCCGATTACACGCCCCTAAATAAACTTAACACTCTTATCTTTGAAAACAGAGTTTCCAAACACGTGTTATAGCGATAAACATCCAGTCTCAAGTCTTAAACGGTCCAGATAAGACAGCAGCTTTCCACCACACTGCTCTCCACCTTTCATTAACTTTGGAAAGCAAGGCAACAACTAAACTATGCACATATCTTGTGTGCATCTCTATTCATCGCTCGCTGGCCACGTTTAACCACTATGAACATTCCACAAAGTCGACTATAAGGGCATGAAAAAAAAGTCGACTCAAAGAGAACAGGTCAACCAACACTCAAGGCGCCATCTTTAGAAGGGTGTGAATTCGATCTCTTTAATGTTCGCTTTTTAAACCCGCCTTCATTGAGGCCAGCAAGGCTGTCAAGTCTGTCAACCGATACGAAAAAAAGTTTATAAAAAAAAATCTTTTATAATTGGAACATCGGCAAGGGAACTAAGAAAATAGACCTTAAATAACGGCATACCGTATTAACATTACAAAGGGACCTTTCGAGGTCATTCTGTAACCCTATCGCCGTCCATTAGTTAGTGGGAGGTTAATAAGGTTCTTTGTTGAAGGTACCAAGTCGGCGCTTTCACAATTTCACCTTGAATGCAGCTTATCTCCGGGCTTGTTTGCGTACACCCTCTCGGTAAAAGACCGACTGAGCTACGTCACTCGCCAATTTTTGTTGCGTTAGTTGGAAATTATGAACGCAAGCTGAGATAGCTTTGTGCGCTTTGATAAATTTAGATCTTGTTTCGTAGAGACTGTTTTTGCATTCTCTCAAAGAGTTCGTAAAGCGCATATTAATCTGTAATTTGAAGGCAAGACTCTGTAAACACGTATCGTGTATCCAATTTTATGAAGCACCAAAGATTGCAGTAGAACAAAAGTAGAACTTATATTCAACTATACCTGCATGTAGATATTATCTCACAATTTTTTTAAAGAACTAATACCTATTATCAATACTCTAATGCCTTCGGGCTAAAAAAAGTGCCAGAGATTCATGAACGATATTATTCTTCTTACAATGCGGGACCTCCTTGACAGAAACAGGCTCAGGATTTAATGAGGAAATTAAACCTTAAAAAACCAGACGGTAGTAATCGCGAATTGGGCCAATCACGAATTCGACCAATAGCGAAAAGGTGAAATGGACCAATCGCGCCTAAAGGGTTTATAGTTCCAGGCGGCTTAAAAAGAGTCAAAATATTACTTTTCAAAAATCACATAGTTTTTATACACAAATAAACATGAAAATGTTAAATATACGAGCTACAAACATAAAGCATAAAGGAAAAATAGGAAACATGTGAAGGTAATCGTTTATCAAAGCACCATAATAGTGAGTTATCGAAAATTTTCTCGTTCAAAATTCGTCAGCTGAGCCCTTGAATAGTCGATTTAGGGGTGAAATGGAAAATTAATGGTACGGAAGTGAAATTCTTTGGATAAACCGGAAACAATAGACTTAGAAGGTCGTTTTAGAGCTTAAGTTAAGATATTCAGTGCCATTACTAACGGTAAAAACGATTGGGAGTCTTAAGATTTTGTGCTTGTTTCATGGAAACTCGGAAAATGTTATAAAAGTTGGAACAAGTGAGCAGAAATCGTAAGTCTATTACGCGTTGTTTTAGATTTACTACGACAAAAATGAGTCACCGATTTTGCTGAATCGACCATCTCTTATGAAGTGGTATATATTACTCGACCATCACCACCCGCTCGACGCGCTCCGTGAGTGGACGTGTTGTGAATTGTTATCGTTGTAATCTTGTGTACGCGTGCAGCTAGTAGTGTAAAATTAATATAATAATGGTGCAGTGCAAAAAGTGCAAATTATTTTTGTCAACTGCTAAGGATGAAGTATTGCGATGTAAAGGGACATGTGGAAATGTGTATCATAAAAAATGTGGTAAACAATGTTTACAAATGGAATTATGTGAAGAGTGCCACAAAAATGGTTCTCAAAATAGAGAATCGCCAACCATTAATGTCGATCCAAAAAAAGTTACGGTTGAATCCTTATTAATAGAAATTAATAAGAAGATGAAGGTAATATTTAATTTGGAAAAAAAATTAGATGATCTCGCGGATACGGTAGATTTTTACGCCGAGCAGTATCAACAAATGCTGGAGTTTAAAAAGACAGCGGATAACAAAATAAAATCATTAGAACAACGTAATGTTTACCTTGAAAAATGTAATGATGCGATGGAAGAAAGAGTTACCTCGTTAGAAAGGCAGGAGAAAGAGAAAAATGTTGAAATTGCGTGTGTATTAAAGGAAAAAGATAGTGAGAATATAAAGGATGTCATTGCTCAGGTTGCAATAAAGCTTAGTTTGAACCCTCAAGACGTAGAAAGTGCCGAAAGAATTAAATCAAATAACACTACAAAAGCGGGTTCAGATCGGCCACGCCCAATCATCGTAAAACTGCGGTCTAAAGAAGCTCGCGATCAATGGCTCCAAAAAAGAAAATCTCACTTTACTAATGGAGACTTATATGGCAACGGTAGTAATCTACCCATATATATAAATGAAGACCTTACCAAAAAAGACAGGTTACTGTTTTGGGAAGCTAGAAATCAATTAAAGGCATTGTATAAATTTATATGGGTTCAAAACTCTAATATATTAGTGAAAAAGAGAGAAAATGAAAAGATTATTAGAATAAGAACTGAAAGTGATATCAAGAAATTGTGCGAAAGCAATGCACAAAATCTTAGTCCACCGACATAGTTACAAAATATAATTGCGTGTCCACACTATGTGATTTCCAACACAGTAACATTCGATAATTTTGATGTAAACTTAGACCAAAATGAATTTGTATACACTAGATATGTGGACATAAAAACATGGGCTCATCAATTTAGTAAAGAAAATTTAAATATTATTCATCTAAACATTAGATCCATGAGAAAAAATTTTAACCAACTGCTTGTTACATTGAGTCAATGCACAGCGAATCGAACACTGAGTGGCGTTATTCTGACTGAAGTTAATATAAAAAGAGAAGAAGTATCACTTTATAAAATACCTGGATATACTGTATATCAGAACACGAGGGCAATAAAGAGGGGCGGTGGAATATTAATTTATATCAGAGATGATTTAATATTTACATTAGAGGCACCACCGATACCAGTGAAAGCGGCAGAACTGACTTATGGAAAATTAAGAAATGGAATAAGAACTACGAATATAGTAGCGATATATCGACCACCTATTACCAACAAATTAGATTTTATAGCAGAACTGAGTACAATGTTGAAAAGAATTCCAAGATCGGAGGAAATAATATTGATTGGGGATGTCAACATTGACTTGTCAGAAAATGTAAACACAAGTCAAACTGCATATAAAATTATGTTGTGTGAAAGCGGACTGCATAGTACAATACCTGCATCGGAGATAACGCGCGAGGCGATCGTTGAAGGTCAACTGCAGACGTCGAACATTGATCATGTGTGCGTGCGGGCGAGCAGAAATCGAAAGTTAAATGGACAGTCTCATTTGCTTACTTGTACCTTATCAGATCACCATATGGTCGGAATTAGCATGCGAGAAGCAGGTAATGAAATTGAAAGTAATAGTTATGGTAAGTTACAATACGTTCTAGATGAAAAACAAGTAAATAACTGTTTGAAAGTAATTAATTGGAATCAGTTTAGGCAAATAAATTGTCCTAATTTATTTTATGGGCGATTATGCAAAGTTTTTACTGATATTTACGATAAATGTAAGATACCAAAAAGGCTGAAAAAAAATCGAATTACACAGCCATGGGTGGATAGTGAGTTGAGAAAAAAATTAGATTATAGGGATGTACTTTTTAGAAACTGGAAATCTTCACCTGGTAACATGAATAATAGATTAATTTATACAAAATACAGAAATAGAGTTAATAAATTAATTAATAATGCTAAAAATAAGTATAGAGAGAATGAAATAAAAAAATGCAATAATGATTTCAGAAAGATATGGTGTAATATAAATAAATGGATTGGTAACCCCAGATTAAGTTTGGATAATGTAATTGTAAAATATTTGGGTTTAAATGACACGACACTTAACATATGTAATAAGTTTTCTAAAACATTTACGGAGGAAATTCAAAAAATAAAACACAGATGTAATGTAAATTTTCTCATTAGAAGTTCTTATGTAACGCCCATTGATAGGTCATTCTACTTTAGAAAAGTGAATGAATATACGGTAGAAAAATACATAAATATGTTAAGTTGTAATAAGGCACCAGGTTTGGACAGAATTAGAGTGCAGGATATAAAGCAGGTAAAAAAAGAAATAAGTCCTATACTAGCCCAATTTATAAATATGAGTGTAAGTCAAGGTGTGTATCCGGAGCTATTGAAAAAATCTATTATAAGGCCGATTTATAAACAAGGGAGCCATTCTGACTACAGTAACTATAGACCGATAGCCATTTTGTCTGCTGTAAATAAAATAGTGGAGAAGGTGATAGTGAACCAGGTAAGTCGGTATCTTGAGGAACATCAAATAATATCAGATGCGCAGCATGGCTTCAGGCGAGGGCGAAGCACCACTACCGCGCTGGCGCACTTCACCGATCATGTAAACAGCAGTCTCAATGAGGGTAAGTTTGTAGCAGCTCTTTTCATTGATTACAAAAAAGCCTTCGATACCCTGGATCATTGTGTACTGCTGCGGGCCATGGAGGAGAGTGGGGTCACGGGAGCCATTAACCGCTGGTTCAAATCATACCTGGAAAACAGATCTCTCTGTACGTCGATAGATGGGACAACGGGAGACCAGGTGAGTGTAAATCTCGGCGTGCCGATTGGATCCGTGTTCGGCCCGGTTGGCTACATCATGCACGTAAACAGTGTCATTAATGTAATAAAATACTGTAAAGTCGTTATGTACGCGGATGACATGTGTGTGATGTACTCTTCCGACGACATGGCAGACGCGCAGTATCATATACAGGAGGACTTTGAAAACATCATTAAGTGGGCCCACGATAATAGCATAATAATAAATTTTTCTAAAACCAAGGTCATGGTGATATCGTCGCCGTATAATAAAAAATGTAGTAATCAAATATTAAATATAGTCGGTCATATATTTCAATGTATTCATGTTAATAAGAGTGGCTGTCGATGCTCAAATATAGAAATGGTTGACAATTATAAATATTTAGGTTTAATTGTGGATAGTAACTTCAGTTGGAGATTACATGTAGATAACGTTTGTGGTAGATTGCAGTCAATTCTTGGAAAGTTTTTTTACCTTAGCCGATTTGTGAACAGAAAGGTGTTGTATGTCGTCTATTATGCACTGGCTGACTCATTAGTTAGTTATGGACTGAGTAGTTATGGCCTAACTTTTAAAACTTATTTAGATCGTATTAAACAGTTACAGATTAGAATAATAAAGTATTTGGTTAGTAAAAAAGTAAAGTTACAGTGTAGAACAAGTAATTACGACAAGTTATTTAACATTTGTAAAATTCTGCCAGTGCATAGGAAAGTGCAATACCTAATAGCACTGGAACAAAGAATTGGGAGTAAATTTAAGGAGCAAATAAATCATAAATATTATACTAGGAGGGTAAAGAGGGGAGAATTTGTGATACCATCTGTAAAAAATTATTATGGAAAGAGAACTAGGCGGTACTTGACGCCAAAAATTTTTAACAATATAGATTTTATGAGGGATACAAAATGTAATAAATTAAGTGTAGTTAATATAAAAAATAAGCTTAAAGAGTTCTTGCTGGAAGAGGTATGACGATGAATTAAAAGAATGACCCATGATACCTATATACCTACCTATTGGATGACTTGGAGTCTTTTACCACTGGATGCGCGTTTTCTGAGTAACATACGGTCTCCGTGTGTTGCTTAAAATATTCCTTTGTTGCACGTTGAAAGGTGGTTCTCGTTGTTATGTAGTGTAAGTGAGCATGTGTACCTATTTATATACCTGTTAGTTATATAAGAAGCTAAATTGTATGTAACCAAAGTACCTAACGGAGCGTTATTATCGCCAACAAACTGCTCGACAGTTTGGCGATTTGTTTGTATTAGTTTTAAGTGCAAGTGTATTAAGTTATAATAAATAAAAAAAAAAAAAAAAACTAAGAACTTTTTTTATATCACCAAAGTGGCAGATAAGTATACGGCACCACCAGATGTACCGGTGGTCACCGCGGCCTATGGACGTTTGAAACACCAGAGGCGCCACAATCGCGCTGCCACGAGAACTACCTAAATACGTACCTACCTTACCATATCTTTAAAACAAGAAAATCATGTAGTTGTGTCTTCTTTTCACACGTGGAAATCAACTAACCGACTAAAATCATGTAGTTGTGTCTTTCTTTTCACACGTGGAAATCAACTAACCGACTAAAATCATGTAGTTGTGTCTTTCTTTTCACACGTGGAAATCAACTAACCGACTAAAATCATGTAGTTGTGTCTTTCTTTTCACACGTGGAAATCAACTAACCGACTAAAATCATGTAGTTGTGTCTTTCTTTTCACACGTGGAAATCAACTAACCAACTAAAATCATGTAGTTGTGTCTTTCTTTTCACACGTGGAAATCAACTAACTAACTAACTAAAATCACACGTGCCCTACTACTGCCTACGGTCGAGAGCCCCGGGTACGCCCTCGGAAGGGTGTCTTAGCTCGAAAGGATATTCCAGAGTTTTGTGGCTACCTACTGTTGAAATTCTGAAGCCATCCTTTAGAACCTTCAACGACTGCCACGTTACTCGCAACCGAGACCACCAGTTTAACGTGTCTTTCGAAGCACGTAAACGCTCGTAAATGAGAGTGACACAAAGTGTACACCCATCACCCATAGCGTAAGATGCTTAACGCAGTAATCTTTTACAGAATACTGAGCTAAGAGCGCTTTTTCTCATTACCCGCTACAAATGCAAATATGTAAGTAGCTATAGCCAATCGATAGAACATTATTCTGCGCCAAAATAGTTCTCCTAATATAGTTTTCATAGAGCAATGAATTTCGTGTGAAAGGTCTTATAAAATAACTTATCAAGTGAAACTAACATAACTTCATAACAATCCCATTATATTTTATCAATCCAGCCAGCCTGTTACCAAACCACTATCAAAATCTAAACAATAGTTAGTGCACAGGCCGCACGAAGGCCAACAATGGCGCCACGATCCACTGCAAAACGTTATTAAACTTAAATACGGAGAGACCACCGATGCAGAAACTTCCTATTACTGGGGATCGAAAGAAAATCTCCTATCAAAAGCGATTATTTGGCCGGGATTAATAACTAGCTGTGTGCGGACAGTAGATGGGAATTTCGCGATAAAAACCTCTTTGGGAGTAGATTTTTTTTTTGTTACGTTGGCAATACTGTTGTATCTTCGTTTCAGTTTTGGCTGGCATTATTTTAAGTTACGACTTTTGTGTTTAGGATTTAGATAGCCAAGAAAATATTTATTCATCCAATGCATCGTCATCATATTTTCTTTAAAAACTAACATTACTAAGAAAATTAAATAATACTTAAATGTGTCACAAGTCCCAGGTATCCAGACAGTTTTTCCCTCTGGACCACGCTATGGACCAGGCGCGGCGCCAGCAGGGTGAATCCATGAAATGCTGAGCAAGCGGTCTCTAAAGATTATTGAAATAAAATTTGAAACCTTGATATTGAATCCTAGATATTTTTCTTAAATGTCTATGTAAGCGTCAAATTAATCTGGTTTCATTTATAAATTACCTTATCTTTGCTACATAGGTATCTCAAAGTATAAAGTAGCTCAAAATATCATAAATGAACCATATTCAACCAAACATAATATAAATAGCATAAGAAAACGTGCCAAGAACTATATTTGCATTAAAAATCAATTCCAACCACTTGGACACACTCCGCGCAAACCATATTATTTGGTGAACTTCACGAAGTAGCACGGCAATTACCGAACGTTTCCGAAGAATATAATCTACCCTCAAATTTGAAATATTCATTTGATAATTATAGTTTGATTGGACGACGTTATTGAAGTTATTTTAATTAATAAAGGTGTATCTTCGACCATGTTTTTGGGTTCCGTATGAAAGATAACTAACGAAACCCCAAGACAATGTTTGTTAAACACGTGTTGTTGTACACCTTGATGACATAATGTCATCAAGGTGTATTTTGTAAATTGTTTAAGATACGATAAAAAGGTATCGTTTCTTATTATAGCGCCAATAGTAATGACTGTAATGGGTGCATTGTGACTTGTTCAGTATCGCCAGACCTATCAGGTCAGTAAGGTACAACAGAGCAAATTCAACTCTGAATATGAAATTAGGTTTACGTCCAGTAGAAAGAAGCCAGTGACCGCTAAAAGTTAAAAGCAATTTGTGTTGTACATCAGGACGCTAATATTTTTATAGCAATTTGACAGATAAACGAACAGTGACGTTTTAGTAATAAGGTGTCATCTAGCGGCAGCCGTCTTTCGAGTCGAGACGTGTAGGCGGAACCCACGATGAACGGGCCTGACTTGCACTTGACCGGTTTTATAACAAATTTTATAAGTGTGCCAGTTTATTTATTAAACTTTAATCCAAAATCGATACCTATTACTCATAATAGTGACTAAATTTGGTAACAGCGTAGTTACTATACTTTACTACTATTACTAATAATTATGAGTAGGCACTGATAGTTATACTTTTGCGTCGATTTAGAACTCAAAAGCGCCTCCTAGAAAAAGGTTTATTTACCTACTGTCTGCCTCTGAATTTCATTTAAATCACAAATAAGCAGCTCCGCTTGCGACGCATCGAGTTCAAATTCCTTACCCAAAATTGATTTATTCGTACCTTCGTATGAAAATACTAACACATAAATTATTGTACAATAATTTCCAAGTAACACTCAATAATATATAGAAGACAGAATCGTCTCAGCTGGCAATAATAATTGTTATCTGGAAGAGGCGTAGTTATCGCTCATTCATATTCATGAACGACGAGACGTTTCGCTTCGAACAAGGGTTGCCAGACTCAAAACTTAATTATTCTACTAAAGACCAAATGTTCCTGTATTTATGTGTGATGTTTATAATCATACTCTACATTTAATTTGTAATACAAGTAATAAACACTGTAGTATTACTTTGTGAGCCATAAATTTACTGAATTTACAGCGCTGTGTGGGCGGAAGAAATTATAAAATAATGCACGCTAAGGTTTATGAAATTAGAAAACACAAGAACTGGGCGATCGTACAGACTTCTGTATCGGTATGTTTTGTATTGTATGTAAAAATGTAGAAATTATTTGGAAAACCTGCAGCGACACCTCTGAAATTATATACTCTGACTCAATGACTAAATGAAAATGCATGAAGAATTATGGCAACAGCAGGCAAACGAACTTCATAGTTTTTCAAATGGACAGTTTATTTAACACCTGGTAAATACGAATAATTTAACACCAGGTATCCCTAGAACCTACGTAGTAATGTTGGCTCTCTGTATACTGTTTTGTAGGGTGACTTCTCTAATTTAGATAACCTAAATTTATTATCGGAATGAACATGAGAACGGAATTAATAGACACTATAAATTAATATTAATGCAGGATAATGTATATCGACTAGGTACCACATATTAATATTAAGCAATAGCATAATAGAACATAATAATTAATTTGAAGATAGTATGCAATAAAATGAATTATTAATTATTTCCTTGCTGACCGGGGAATAGCAGGCGTTAATCGATAGTTGGTTATTATTCTAAGAAAGTTATAAAAAAAGGCTGGTAGTGAGAGACCTCCCCCTTGTCACCATAAAAGGGGAAGGCTAGACCCTTCCAACAGTGACTGCATAAATCTAATTTGATTAATACTTATTAAAATATGACTGTTGAAGTCTATGGTATGTATTTGAAGCTTTGACTATTTAGCACAGGACCCGCCTTACTAAAGCATTCCCCTCTGCCAAGGCAATAGACCATTCGGACTAACAGGTTTATAAAAAGCACTTTAGAATCGATTGATTCACTATCATAATCGTTATAGCTGTGTGCGAAAGCATTGCGTCCTCAGATTAAGGCCGATGTATGTCGATTATGATAGTGAATCAATCGATTCTCAAGTGCTTTTTATAAACCTCTTAGTCCGAATGGTCTATTGCCTTGGCAGAGGGGAATGCTTCAGTAAGGCGGGTCCTGTGTTAGATGGTCTAAGATTTGAAGTGATGCATTCCCATATCACGTTCTAGTGATGACTAAGATTTATTTTTACTTTATCTTGCAAAAATAAAAACGGCTCACTAAGTAGGAGCATCGGAGACATAGCTTTCAGAGTAAGCGCGTTAAAGTAGCCCATTTATGTCGAATAACGGTTAACTTAACAGAACGCGCTTGCCCTTAACTGGTTTGCTCCATCAGGCTGTTCTGAAGTTTAAAACGGATGGATCAATGAGTTTCAAAAGGTTGCAGCTAGGCACTACGAATAGATACGGAAAGTCGTGAACCTTGTGTTGTGGCGAGAATTGGGAGTGGGCTACGTCCAGCAGTGGACTGCTATAGGCTAATTAGATTTTGATGATGACCATTTGTCAAGCGCTTGTTAGATTCGTCTCGTAAAGGGTAGGTATATCAATACATACGGTCACGCCTTTTATCCCCGAAGGTATAGCCAGAGGTATATTCTGTAAGGAGGGTATTAGCTAACAAGTTATGAAATGAAAAGAAATGAATATGAGATAAAAATATCTTTATTATCGTCAAGATTTCCAATTCTACATTTACCGCCAGATTCGCAATAGATAGAGCCTATGAGAAAGAACCTGGCAATAAAACTCACGGCCACTCTTTTCAAAGTCACATTAATTGCTATACATCAATTTCTACTATAATCCAATTCCATCAATAGTTGGTACACGTCATTACAATTAATAGCAACACGGGTCATATCTTTACAAATAGTTCAGCGAGATAGTACCTATACATTATCTTTTAAACCAAGCCATGGGCAGTATAAAATAGCCTTGAATACAATCAATCAAATCGGTCTATGGCAGTTCAGCACTGCTGGACGTAGACCTCTGCTAATTTCAACACATATTTTACACATCACATCAGATCAGATAAATTACATAAGTTATTAATGAGAAACGTACCCTTAAGACGGCTGCTCAGCGACTCGACTCCTGACCTAACATTATACCCTTTTATATTATACTTTTGGCGCCCAAACATCACTACACTGTTTGCCCTTGTAAACAGTGTCAAATAAAATCCCAATACATTGAATCGAATGAGGCAATGACATTTTCTAACAAAGTAACATCTAAAATAACTTAATTTAATTATAAATGTGAAACATCATAGTATCTATTCAGTAATTACATTTAACATACATTACTCCATGTAATAACTATCGATATTTACCGGAAACATCAATGAAGCAAAACAGTTAATTAACACACTATTACTATTTCTTTTCACAAAGACGATTCTTAACCTGATCATATTTATTTTATTATTATTCTACAATTTTATATCTATATGCTATGAAACAATATCAATTAATTAGTACTACACAGTTTCTCAAAAACTGTCGTGAAACGGAACTTTATTTTGCATGTTGGCTAAATTGTTACAAAGTACTGCCAACTACATACAGAAGATTAAAATGTTTACCGTACAATAAATAATGGTTCTTTCTAATGGGTTGCCATATAAACAGCACAAAAAAACTATTTTCTACTCTTTTATGCCAAGCTGTAAACCGCGAACCAGCACGGTCAACCAAGTAATTTACATAGGTATAAGCATATCTATCACGCTCATACGCATCATAGTCATATTATAGTCCACGGCATCTAACTTGGCAAGGATTTGGAGCCGTGGGGGTAAGTTCGCGCATCGTACACTTAGAGGCACAAACAAGTGCTCCACTCCAAAAGGTGCTCCACTTACTCCAAAAAGTGCTCCGCTCACTCCAAAAACTTGCCAGCTTAGATGCCGTGCACGGTAACAATTTCAAAAACCATTTCGATAACACTTGACCATAGAAATTGAAAACATAAACGAAAATTTACTGATGACGAAATGTGGTTTGCCTCACAATATGCCATTTCTAAACATGAGATAAATGACATTTCACCAGCGAAATTTCGTCTACGATTTTCAATTCGCATTGTGGAAAATTGCCGTACTGAGTTGATATTTGCAGTCACCGCTGAAGGCAGGCTCGGTTGGGTACGTACCCGTCAAAACGCTGTCACCGTTCGAACACTGGACGTGGATATTAGCATTTAGATTATGTCCTACGCTGGTGTCCTCCAAGCCTTCTGATTTGTACTCGACAAATGGATGGTCTGTTTAATGAAAATAGGAATTCCAGTTTAAAGGAAATGTGCGTAGGTTCGCGTTTAAGATGTAAATTTGGAAAGTGAATTCGGTAGTGGGGTGGGGTGACTTTGATATCTGTTTGACTAATTGAAATGTAGTGGTAGTTACTGCCCGCGGCTTCCTTTGCGAGGAATTCAACATAAATATTGGAATGTATAAATAACAGGTACATTTCCATTTAGGAATTTAATGACCATTTAATTAGTACTATTACTGGTACTTGTGTGTTTTTTGCTTAGAACATCTTCCAGGAATAAAAAGTATTATCGTCGTATTGAAGACTATAAATCTATTTCTGAACCAAATTTCAGTCCGATACATATACATCTTCACAAATTTCCACATTAGCTTCCAAAATAAAGTTCAAAACAAATTGGAAACTAAAACTTGTTTATTTCGTCGGTCTTGAATCTAAAATTAACAAGTCATTCGACAGGACTTCGCAATTTTATCGAAGCCTCTAAAATTTATTATGGAAAAATCTAACGTACCTACTACGCCGCCCAAAATAACTTAGTGACAAAAAATGCCAAATGAATTTCGGAAAGAATTCCTTTTCTTTTGTATTGTAGAATGTTATTTTTGTCTACCTTGACGTGGACATAAAAGGTTGTGTTTAAAGATCTAGCGCTATGAAATTACATATTCTGCCATAGAAATGCTAAATAATGAAAGTCTCCGTGATTTGCCGGGTCAGATAGTGAGCTGAGTTAGTATTGCCTTATAAGGAACACCATTATAACCTGTGTGTGTAAAACATAGTCTACGACCTATTCTCAGATCTGTGAAATATACACCAAAAGTTTCATGAAAATTAGTTAATCCGAATAAGTTAATCGTGGGGAAATCCCCCCGGAACCTGTACCGACTAAGATCCTATTTGCTTAGCACCGGGTGCTCCGATTGAACCCTTCGAAAGATGTCTGGTTTATGAAGCTTAGTATCCGATTCCTGGGTCCATCCTTTCGAGGACTTTCGGATCTCCCTTCCATAGGCAGTTGCAGAGCGGTAGGAGTCCGGCATGTCCTGGGGTATTCTTCCGAGGGCTTACCCGGGGCTCCCAACCGTAGGATGTTAGGTAGGATACGTGTGGTTTTAGTCGGTAGTAGATCAGCATAGCATCTCTGTAGGATTTGTAGCATTTATGACGATTTTCACACTTTTAAAAAGAGATATAAAAATAAAGTTTTTATGTATTTATTTTCCCCATCGATCTCCTGCACGTGTATTTAACATGACAGCTTCGCTCTCGTCCCTTGTGCATATTAAAATGCAAATCAAGGCTGTTGGCTGGCGCCGTCGCATTTTACCGATTTTTTTCCCCCACAAATCGATTCAACATTCGTAATCGAGACAGACGCGAATAGTGACGTCTCTAATATATATTTGGGCGTGTCGTAAAGGCATCTAATACGAATTCTTTTTGCTTATTCTGGTGTGTACAAGCGAAAGACATTTTCCTTTTACGATTATAATAAAAATGTTAATCGAAAATTAATGTTCCGTATCTGTTCGTTGTTGTTTAAAGCTATACTGTTTTGAGGTAACGATGAAGCGTTGAGGTAAGCTATGACGTCATAGCGCCAGGTGACGGTATTGCCAGCTCACTCCTTTTGTCCATTTTAAAGCGCTTTTTGACGTAGGCCGCCTAATGACCTAAGCTATTTGGTGATATCAAAGGTTTGAAATGTCAAAACTCAGTGACGTAGATTTCGACGGTAAATATATTATACTGTAGAAAGGCAATGAATATTTCAATATTTATACACGTCATCATACAGGGTGTACATCCTATGACCATCCAGACAGAGGAAAAGTAGGTGAGTATACAAAATATTGAAGACCTAAAATTAACTTACCTGAATATTTCATCAAAGAAAAAACTGCTTGCAATGATTTTATACAGCTACGTCACTTCTATTACATAGAAGGTGCTGAAACCAGTGGAGGATTATCCAAGCTTACAAAAAATGAACGTGTTATCATTAGAATGTAGCATGAATGGATTAATAAACTGGACAACCAGTATTTAGGAGGAATAAAATCCTCGAAATGATTGTAGCTCCGCTAGTGTTCTGTGAAACGACAGTAATCGTTTATCAAGCATCACAAGCTAATTGATCAGAATTACGTGAGGACCGTTCGTAGCATTTCAATTGCATACCTCTGTCTACCCTTTCAGAGAATAAGGCTAAACTATATGTATGTAAAATCCTTGCATTACCCAAATTTGGGTCGAATGGACCATTTAATATAACCATATTAAATGAACTTATTTTTGTTATAGGTACTTCTTAAATGGTTACAGCTACACATTTTGGACACTCGGTGGCGTAATTTGCATAAACGGCCGACCGACGGCTGGCCTTGCGATAAAGCCGCGCCGTCCGACTCACAAACGCAATTAATGAACCTAAATGATACAACAAGGATAGCCAAATTGCGCTTTTTACTTTAGACAATCCTTCCCTCGCCCGTGTAACATGTGGTATGAATAGTACAGACTGGATTAGTCGGATAGGAGAGGTATGGATATGACGATCATTCTTGTTGATGACGTCTTACGTTATATTAATATGGACATTCTCAAATCATTGAAAATGTATCATCTTTTCTTAGAAACACACTAATAATTTCAAATTCAGCCACAATTCGTCTATAAAATATGACCATTTTACCAAACGTACGAGTTACCCGACATTTATTACAAAATTATTATCTCAACTTTTTACTACTTATTGCATATATACACTGTCCATATTTCCGCGACTTTGCGACCCGCCGTACTTTCTGAACTCGATACGCATACTAAGTGCCGATGGTACGAGTACGACCACAGAATAAATGGAGATAGACTGAAATGCAAAGAGATATATTGACTTATACAAATACTCACTTCAAACAAAAGTTTGTGTCAATTTTCTGAAAGGAAATGATCGGTTTCAATTTATTTTACATTTAAAGATTCTGGATATGGATAAGACGTAAGTTAAGACTGCAGTACGATTCAGGCAAACTTTACACAAATGTTCAACGTTCTTTAACATTGTAGTTCACTTTCATTGGTTAATAAAATTGAGGATCAGCTTTGATTTTCGATACAAAGGACGCACACGAAGCTTCACGAGCGCCTACGACTAAATTAAAACAGACATTAGTTCATTATTAAAAAGTAAGTCATACCCACTTTTTTCGTGTCCATATAATGCTCGCCCCTCTACTCCACCCTCAGAAATCCGGTTTAGTACAACAACCAAAGTCAAAATTTACACACAATTTGTATAGCGTCATATTATCATCCCGTACATCAACAAGTGCATTACTAATAGGTAAGGTTAAATTTAAGTTCCTTACTAAGTCTACGGACAACTGAAACAGCCGGCGTCAATCTGCTAAGGTAATGACGAATGTTTGCTGGGTATTTTCTATTCTACAACAAAATGACCAAGGCTTACAAGTTACCAAATAGCAAAGGTTTATTTCACACGTTTATATTTTATGTCATAAACCGTTTTATGGCTCATTTTCATAAAGCAGCGAGGCACAATTATTCGGGAAAAGTTGTACACGATTTTGGGCCAAATGTTATGTTAATGTGATATATCCCTTATGCTAATAGAACGTTTGTGTACAATATAAAGTGATGTTCACCAAAATATTTGCAACAATAACAAAAAAAATACAGTCAAATAACAGTACCTAATTGCTTCTAGCGGTCAACAACAAAGTATAAATTTTGGATGCAATCGTGACCTTACGCTGGGATGGAAACACAGATTCGTTAAAAAGAAAATGTGTAAAAAAGGAACAATACGGTCACTGTAGTCTGCAAATATCAATCAATATCATTTAACCGCTGACTCGTCGCTTTTTACAGGCTTTCAAACATGGCCGACTGTTCGGTGATTTGGCGCGAAACTGTTACGATTTGTTCGAGCGCAAACTTTTCTCATATTCTAAAATACTCGACAAAAAAGCGAGAGGTGATACAGCCTCGTTTTTAAACCGACTGGTCACTGTAAAGGAGGGTATCGTGATTAGCAGCCTAAAGGTGCGGTTCCACTTAGGCGGAGCAGAGTGGAGATGAGGATTTTAAGCCATGTGATTGGTGAATCGCGGCTCAGCCACTCTCCGCTCCGTTCCGCTCCGCCTAAGTGAAACCGCACCTTAAGACATGTAAATTTAAACGTTCAGGGCGCGCGCTGCAGTCCAAGGTGTGAACGTATTTGTCTCTACCTAATTAACATGTATTTAAAAAAAAGAAAATAATGGGCATGCCATTATAAAAAACGATGAAGATGTTTATCTTTGGGTTTATATTTTAAAATGGATACCTTTCTACCAAAAACATTGAATATTCTTGCTCACAAAATTTTTATAGACATTGAGCGTGCTTTTCTTTGAAGTTTTTTTTGAAACGGTATGACTTGAATTAGGAAATGAAAAAGTGTAAGAAATAAGTAAGCAACAATTTTCGAGTAAGGTTGAAGCTCTGGGCGAATTGAATTTTAGATTGCTAGGCATAAGCGTAGCTTAACGCTCTCATGCTCTTTCCTAGGAAAGAAAGATATGAATAGCAGTAGGTACGTAAAACATAAATAACATACTTACTATACCCACTTATTACAGTTAACTTGCTATTAATTAGTAGTTATTTTTGTATTAAATGGTTCAAATGCTGGCGACATTTTTAATTACACTTACGGTACCATAAAAAACAGTGAATAAAATACGCGGCAAGCACGCCACATTGCTATTTTCTGTGAAATATTCACTTTTCCTGTAATTAATGTTTTGACCTCTGTAAAAATATATTATCAACAATTTATGCCGTTAATTCGTCAGTTCGTTTTTACAAATTTTACTTAAATACCTTAATTTACCATGCAGATTTTGACTGGGCCCTTATTTGTCATACATACTAATTCAACATTACAAAAAAAAACTGAATAATTCCTTATTTAAAATTATGAAAATGACATTTCACTGATGTTCTTCCTTTTTTTTAGCTGGCATTGTTGAGGCTTATGATCAGCATTGTTATGGGAATATATGTACAGTACGAAAACTTTTTACATTCAAACTTTTTAAATGACTGTATGCGAGACACTTTATAAATACTCTCCCACTGAGCATCATAACATTAATATTTATTGATATAATTCGTATGTAACTTGCAAAACTTGACGTCATTTACTTCAATATCTATTTTTAGACGCAAATGGCCTGTCTTCTAGGTAATTCGAAGTTCGGCAGTTAGTGGCTTATCAGGTCGACCCCAATATATCTGCTCGTTAGGAAATGTTTATTGCAATATCGGCGTGATAATTGTCGAGATACAAGATTACTTCTCGCATAACGAGCCAACTTCAGGTTTCATTTCATTAGTGCCTATTCCAGATTGTAGTATTAGGATGTTTGCTTTTACGAGTTATCTACGAGCATCTTTTATGATTATATTTTTATTTGAAGCTGTATTTTGTTTTATCAAACCTTAATGGACTGGGACAAGGCCTATTCTTTGGCACAACAGCAGTTGTCAGCCGTTTTTATGCTCTAGCTCTCCATCATTAACTTAGCTAAAGCAAGTCAAGTCAGTATGTCTAATAGTAGATACCAATAATGCATACTACATTTAAAAATCCGTCAAACAAACTAAGAATGTCCATAGTACCTACATTTTATGATACAACGTGTACCTAAGTGTAATGGGATACAATTAGTACCCAACTGCCTTTGAGAAACTAGTCTTAGAAAAAAAACAAATGAGAGCCCAGTTCTATTCATAAAAAAAGAAAGTATTACTCACCAGTGGCGTCGACTTGACAGTTCAGGAAGAGTAGGTAGGCGAACAGTAGAGCGACGGTGCGTAGAAGTCCGCGTCGCCGCTCTCGCATCTTACCGGCGCGGGGCCGCGCCTGCGCCAAACGGAACGTCACAACGCGCCGCCAACATCACCGCGCGACTCGCGCGCAAACAATAACCCAAGCAATTTGGGCTATTCAACTTTATATTTACAACCTTACTTACTATACTCCTTACATATACACATCACAACCCAGTTTTGCCACTTAAATTAATTATAAACCTACAATAATTGATACCATTTAATTATATCACAAAAATACGACAACCGCTTCGATGAAAAGATTTCAAAATATTAATATTAGTAGAGTTTAAATCTTAAAACATGTAGACAACGACGAGGTTTGTTTATAAAAGCTATATGTACAACTATTTTTTTTTTGTTTCCAAGTCAAAAGCTACACTTTTTTTTAATTTTCACTGCGCGAGATCATTGTAGGAAGCACAGTTTGGTTATTGGAGATCAATTCAACCATATTCCATTGTTATACACTATGTTGCTCTTCTCAACTGAACCGTGTATCACTTAGCTGGCACGTCCGCCTTTCACAATAGACACTAAGTATTTTCACAATCAAACACATTTTTTATTGTTTCGTATCTGAAGCATATGCTGCGCGTCGCGAGCCTTGGACCTGTGAAAAAAGACAACAAATGTTTGTCAGCATGACTGGAACGCTACCGCATGCTGACAAACAATATTCGTGTTGGATTGGAATGCGTATCTTTTTATGCAGAAACGTAACAGCGGCCTTTAATACCCTGAATTACATTAACTGAAACATTCCACATCTGGCGCGCTGAAGCTGTATCGCCGGGAATTGAAATTCTAAATACCCATCAAATCGAATAGAACAGAGAACGTAAAATTGCTAGAGTGCAACACAAGTACTAAATGGAAAACTTAACGGAGAATGAACACACTTTATTTTCTTTTTACAGCTGGTAAATGACGAATGAAGTGGAACAAAATTCTAAACTTGGAGCCGTTTTAGTATTATGGCTAGTATAGGAATGAAAATTGATAAGATGTGAAATAAAATTTGTGTTTATAAGCGAATTTGCAGTCTGATAATTGAAAACTCTAATCTCTGGCTAAAGTTAGTAGTACACAGTTTAAAAAGTTAGATTTAGGTATGTTATTCTCATTAGAGATCTATGGTTAATTTACGGTTTTATTGTAATAATTATTAACGTTATACTATTACATAAAATGACCCGAAGACTATATTCGACTACAATATTATACTAATTAAAACAAAACACATTAAACATGTGTTGGTCGTGACACGTACATTTTGTATAATAAGTAGAGACACCCAAATCTAAAAACAAACATTAGCGAATTACACAAATAATTATTACGACTCAATACTGTTCACAAACAAGCTATCAAACAGCATTATTGTACTGGTTTAGCTTAGTTAACGTAACCATAATGTCAATCATATACTGAGCCTTTTGAAGAAACCTCTCTAATCACACCCAAAATCCCTTATCAATAACCCTACCGAACCTTTCAACGTAATCAAAATATTTCAACAAAAATTCTTACGAACATCGAAGCAGTAGAAATTTCAATATAAAAATACCCTTCTTTAAAAATGTTGAAAATTCACCATCCAAGACAAGCAACTCCAAGATATGTATAAAAGTAGATCATAACTCACAGATTTCAATAAAGGAGACAAATTCTCCAGTCCAAATAGAGAGATATGTACGAATTGAAAGGGGTATTTGAGCTAAATATTTTAAAATATAAGGGGCGAGAACAGGATGCACAACTTATAAGATCCAATAAGAATGGTCAGGTGCGGCCATTGGCGCTTTGAATATAGACATTTGCATAAGCACACGTTGAATTGGATTTTTAGAATAACATAAAACTATTACTCGCAGTCAATGATATATAAAAACTATAGATACGTTAACAACATTAAAAATGGCAACAAAACCATAGATAATTTCATAGAAATCATTTCTTTAAATGTATCTGATCTGCTGTTTTTGAAAGTCGTGATGTTCGTGCATGACGTGTCTTACTATAATATGTCGTTGCTCGTAGTGATTTATACGTCTTAAAAAAGTTTAATAAGAATAGACTTGATGAACAATATTTTTTCCAAACCTTGCCAAAATGATCCGTTTCAGCTTATAAAAAACCCTTGTGAGACGTCCAAAGATTTTGCAACCTCAATCTCTGGTCGGTTGCCATTTGCATCTACGTACGACATAGAATTCATTTTATTTTCAAGCGTATCAATATTGAAAGTATGTATAACCGGTCAAGTTCTACTAGCTGAGGTGTAAAGAAAAAAACAACCGTTTTTATTTTTAAATATTTTCAGTCGGTCGAATAACACACGTATACTTCTAAAGCCTACTTATCTGTGATAGTTCTCCTAGTAATTTCCTTACATATTTTTATTAAAAATTTCCAGAAATAATATTACCTTCCACGGGGCCAAAGCCGCAAGACACGGCTAGTGAGATAATTCAATATGTAGTCTGCTCCGTAGCGCAATAAACATTCATCATGGTGACACTCGGAAACATTTAATCAAGTGTAGATCTCTTTATCTTAATTAGCAGTATAACAATCTTAGTTACGACTTTGGTGACATCTGGCGGCCATCTTGAACTCCTAATCTAACAGTTGTACCGAACTTATACGTTTATATATTTTTGAAGGAATAGTTTTGAGGGTAAGTTCAAGCACAAAATCTTTGATTGTTTGCTTGGAATTGAATTGCTCCGAAACTACTGAACCGATTTGAAAAATTCTTTCACCCTCGGATAGCTACACTATCCCCGGGTGACATAGTCTATTTTTTGATTCCCGTATTCCCACGGGAACGGATCTACACAGGTGGAACCGCGTGTCATCCGCTAGTGTATGATATGTTGGCCGTTTATATCACGTCTCATTTATTAGCGAAATGTCGTCCATCCGTAACACTATTAATCTATTAGTGTTATGAGTTAACGGAACATTTGCTATGTGTTATTAAGTGTCTCTGGTATTTCGGCATTGTTGCAAGCACTATGATTAAGTAGGAAGTACTGATGTATTGGAGGTTAAAAGTGTAAGTCGTAAGAGCAAAATTTATCGCTCTACCCTCCTTAAGCAGAAAAACTCTAAATTATTCTGTTTACTTTAATATTAGCACATATTAGTGACCATAAAAGTTAATATATTTATAAAAAAAATTAGTTCGTGTGTTTATATTTTTATTTCCAAATAATAGGTACTTAGGCTGTATTAGGATTCTGCTCGTCATTCGTCCGTTCAAACTAGTTAGAGTATACCCTTAACTATAAAAGGACTGATCTTCGAGGGTGTGTGTGACGGCACCTCCTTTCCCTTCCCTCCTTAATTATCGATTCCTTCATTGATACACATTGTACAGAGATATTTTCATGTTGGTGTGCTATTGTTGTTTATCAGTTGATGTAAGTATGTCATTGGTAATTCCTTTTATGGTACGCATCATCAATGACATTAATTTGTGTTACTTAGTTGTAAGTACCTATCTAATGTATTTATTGACGGAGACTTTGATCCCACAGTCAAATCGAATTAACGGTTTTGTGGGACAAGGTGTATAAAATCATGTATAGCGTGTGTTACTTATTATTTCTTTT
Organism: Miltochrista miniata; assembly: GCA_933228765.1. Classification (NCBI taxonomy): domain Eukaryota; kingdom Metazoa; phylum Arthropoda; class Insecta; order Lepidoptera; family Erebidae; genus Miltochrista; species Miltochrista miniata. The sequence goes on along the minus strand of OW121766.1, from coordinate 7,243,236 downwards.
CCAATTTAAGAACATGAGTGTACAATACAATATTAATACGTGCGAACGGCCTCGCTTCAACGGTAGAGCACGTACAATAGAAATCAACATAATAAGCCCCGTCGATTCGAACATGCCTCGCTATAATTCTGTACAAACAAAGTGGTAGAATAAATAGCTGGCTGTCACCGGGGCTAATCCGGCTCACTGTCGGTATTATCACGGAGCCAAATATGTTCGAGAATTCACGGTACGGTGTTCGCAACTATGTTCAAATGTTTTGGGTTAGTGTACTGTGTACATAATGATTGTATTTTTAGGAGAAAACTATGAAAGTGACTTTTGATGGTTTTGTTGGTAGCTTTGAGGCTTTGGTAGCCAGTCGAGTTTTGAAAACTATCATTGTGTAAAGTAGGTATTAGTTTTTAAAATTCTGTACAAACAAAGTGGTAGAATGAATAGCTGGCTGTCACCGGGGCTAATCCGGCTCACTGTCGGTATTATCATGGAGCCAAATATGTTCGGAATTCACGTTACGGTGTTCGCAACTATGTTCAAATGTTTTGGGTTAGTGTTACTGTGTACATAATTATTGTATTTTTCAGCTGAACTCTGAAGCCTTTGTAGGGTGATTCTGTAGCAAGTCAGAGTTCTGTAAACGATCGCTGTGATGAGAGTAGGTTATGTTGGGTTGTGAGATGGGTGGCTGATTGCGGTATTTCCATTTAGGAGAGTTTCCGTGCTTAGTAAAGGCTGCTAAGCCGTTGTTGCACCCAGTTGCCATCGTTAAATCAAAATTTGTCGTAAAGCTATGAAAAATAAAAGTATTAATAGCAGATAACAGCAGACTGACTATTTGTTTGAATGCGGTAATAATAATTGTCTACCATTTCAGTAGTATAAAAGATTAACTGTCCCGTTTATCCAAATTTGATTTAAAATCTGATGTGATAAGTCAAAAATTTCCCGGTCTTTGACCCCATTTTCATTACAATCAAAAAAAGCCAACAACAAAAAAGTCGGACAATCAAATATGAGAACAAAAGAAAAAAGACTTTCATTAATTACGTACTTTGTTGATTTCTCAATGAATACTTAAGATTCTTTTTAAGAATATTCTTTAAATTTTATTGTACAAGATTAATAGCAAGTCATTTTTTTCTTGTACCAATAGAAAAGTCTAATTAGGAGACAGTTTTTAAGTTCGCTGATCTCTACGGCCTATTTAAAAGGTCAAATAACTTAGACAAAACGATGTGAAACTAGACCACAATTTTATTAAAAAAGGAAAAATCTCTTCATTTAGAGCTCGTAGCACAATCGCGGTAGCACCGCTAAGAGCTACGGCCCGTAGCATATAGATCGTAGCCCATAGTTCGTAGCGTGTAGACAAACTTTAGAAATTACGTAGCACGCTCCCTTTGTCAAAATATGGGTTTAGAAGTTTATTCATAACGTAACATTTGTGGTAAATTTGCTGCATATCGAATTACTTCATGTTTCAAAATTATAGTTTATCTAATTCTTTATTGATCACTGCATTTATCCCGAAGAATTACCCAAACAATCTCTTCCCATTATAATTGTTGGCAGAATATAATATTGGATGCTTATTAAAAAACGTCTGTATTACAGCCATGAACTCCGTGCTCATGATTTAGAAGCAAATGACACCAATAGCATGTAAACATTACGACGTAATTTGAAAAAGTCGAGTAGAGGAACTCAAAGCAAAATATCCAAAAAAAAGTATACTTTTTAATCGACTTCAAAAAAGGAGGAGGTTTTCAATTCGACTGTATGTATTTTTTTATTTCTGAATTGCCAATAATGTAGAGCAAAATACGTATCTAATAAATTTACTCTCTTAAAAGAACTGAATCTTAGCTGTGTGCCTGTGGTACGTTTTAATGAAGCAAACCAATTTAAATTATTCGACTAATGAATATTAAATACTTACGCAAATATTAGAAGTTAAGAATTAAGTTTTATATTAAATGTATTTGGAAAGGGTTAGAAAAATATTAACTTAAATTTAGCAGCAAAGATAATTACGTTAGATACACATCTTTTATGTAGAAATTATAGTAGGAAGTTAAATATAAATGAATTGAAAGTTTACAAAATATTCAAATTAGGCGCTGTGTATTTTGGGTCTACTGGTTACGAGAAATTTTCAAAAACTATTCTCGCTGAGATTGTGATTTGAAGTGTACTACAAAAATGTGTCAACGAATTTTTACTTGATCAGCCCTTGTCTCAAACCGAGAACTTCAGATGCCACCTGGACCGGTGCTCGAATGATGATGATGCACAAATTTACAACCTGGTATACCCTAATACTTTACTAACTGTTGATGATCGGATTAATGATTCAGGACTTATAAAAATGTTTTAAAATAAAGTTACAAAGCACGGGAAGGGTAGAAATTAATAGGGTTTAAATGGCAATCCGATTAGCGCAACCTAATTAGTCTTGATAATTAGCCGTGTAATTGTAAGGTATACTTGCTTGCTACAATGTGACAAGAATAAGCGGCAGGGCGGGTATGGGAGAGAACTCTCCCACCCAAGTGTCTTCGCCGAGGACTATCGGCCTCCATGACTCCGGGGGTCTAAGGACGGTGAGAGGGTCACTCACCGTCCTTACAGAAGCAGGCCCATGACGGCAGCGTGACGTGAGCAAGCCACGCCCCCCCCCCCCCCTAGACCACACGCGAAACCCCCCAAAGACGCGGAATAGCACCCGAACCACCCCCTGGGCGAGGCCACAACGGGGGCCTAAGGTCTGTTGGGAGTCCCGGGACATCTTTCCGAGGGCTTCCCCGGGGCTACCAACCATAGGCTGTTGGGCAGTACGTGAGGGTTTTTAGTCTGTAGGAGTCCGGCATAACATCCATGAGGATTTTCCCTCACGTTAAACAAAAAAAAATATGACAAGAATAAGTATCAAATAAGTTCTATCACACTATATTCTACGTGACAGATTTTTTGACATAAATAAAACCTCAAAACTGACGTTTGAACGATGTAGCCAGCATGCAAAAATATTCACGCTGATATCTAGTTAGTACGTAATATTTTATTCCCACTTTGTTTTTTGTGATGCATTTATAAAACACTATGCACACTGCACAGTGCTTCACAAAACTGTTTACGAGGAAATAATGGTCCTAAACAAAAAATATAGAGAAAAGTTTTGTATCATGCTACGTTAGTATCATTTGGTAAATCAGATTTTTCTAATTAGTGGCGGAGTTAATACACTCTTTTTAATAAAACAATGGTGAATAGACATTTCTTTCGGCCTGGATGGGATTAAAATCGATGTGTATTGTACGACTAGTGATACGCACTATAATCAAAATAGATTAGACAAAATTGGTTGTTCCATAAAAAGAAAAGTAACAAATTTCAAATAACCTTTTTCGTCTCGAATACTCATCACGCCTAAGATTTTTTACTGATCTTTTATTACCATCCATAACAATTTTCGTATCTTTTTCGCGTATTTCGGCTATTTTGACAAAAGCCGTGGTCACGTGTAGACTACTCGTGTACCTCCACTCGTGACCACGGCTTTTGCAAGTTATACGAAACATGGAGGGGTGAGTAAACATGTGTAATACGCGAAAAAGACCCGAAAAAATATGAATTGTTCAAGTCGTGTGAGTTTAAAACATTATTACCATCTCAAATTCTAACGAAACGTTGTAACACTGTGCAGTCGTGTCAAATTAACAACGCTACTTGTAAATCGACCGGTTATTCGACAGCACAATCATGCCATGTCATCAAATCAGCAGATTCATTGTCCAACAGTGAAAACTGCTGAAGGCTTCATTTTTTGGAGAGTTTGCATTATTTTTGATGCAATTATGCTGACACTGTAAATGATATTGTGTTTTTGCACAGTGGTCTTAATAGATACAAAATTGATTATTTATTTATTTAAGGTAAAAGAAGAGTCATCTCACTAATAAGAGAAGATTTTTTGCGTGGAATTCTGTTTCTCTTCCAGCATAATACAGAACTCATTTTGGACATAAAAAGAAGTATATGTGTTACTCCAGGCTATAATCTATCCCTGTATCTGTTTTTATCCTTCCAGCTCCATTCAGCTGTCAGAGGGTGATTGAATAACAAAAATCACAAATTTCCAAACATCTTCACAAACTTTCAGATTTATAACATTAGTAGGATAACGAGATAGGTTCCTACCTCAGGTAATCTTCAAGATACCATTAAAATCTTCAAAGTACTGTAAAAGAACGTGAATGTGAACAAAATAAGTAATCCAGATTCTGGCACCTAGATATAAGTAATAAAATTTTACAACTGTGAATAAAACTTAAGCGTTTCCCGATAAGTACTGGTTTTATTCAAATAGGCCGTATTAACACCACGTGATATTTGTATAATCGTTTATGAATATAATATTACAGGTATTTGGTAAAGTCGAAAATACTAGCAGTTCTTCAAAAATTAAGATATATTTTTCGAATACAAATTAGAAAATAGAATATCTGAACTGTAAATACGTTTTTCTTATTTTGTAGAATGTTAAAAATACATACATGGGAATAGTGACTATTATTCTTATTACGCAACTGGTTTCAAAACTTGGTTTCGAATTCGGCCTAGTGGGAAAAATCTTACATGATTTTTAATGAAAAATTACCAAAAAGGCGCAATAAGTTACAAAATATAAATAATAAAGGTCGACTGGTGGTAACTAAGTTCTTAGACGATTCTAAATATTTAAAACTCTAAAAACTGCCATATATAAATTGAATAATATTCGAATACCCACCAAAATTTCGCCATGTAACAAATAGTCATTCATTCCCAACCCTGCAAATTGCCTGCAGGCAGATATAGCCCAGACTGTGACCGTTGTACCACCGAAACACTACAAAATACACAATTCGTAAAACGGAACGCCTTTGAACCTCTCAACTTTCAACGGATATTGAATTTTCAACTATATGTCTAGTGCAGTAAGTTTTGATTTGTTAATAGCGTATTTCTGCTAAGCCTGTTACGAGTACTTGGCAGAAAATTAATGCATCGACGGAATCAATTTGTGTTTGGGTTTTCTTATTGGGTTCATTTGTATTTTCTTGAAGCGTTAAAATTGTGGTTTCGATTTGGTACGTTAGTAATTTCTTATTTGTACTCGTAGAAGTGCGATTCTTTCTCATACAGTACTAGCTGACCAGCGCAACTTCGTTTGCGTGATAAATGAAGAACCGCTCGACCGATTTTGAGCAAACTTCACATAAACCATCTACTAAATAGTCCGAACAAAGCCTTAGAATTTGGTTTCGATAGGTGAGCCCGTTCTTGAGTTATAAAATTACAACGAAAAGTGGCATTGATTTTTATATATTTAGATTTTCAAACAGTATAGAAGACCGTTCATCTTACTAATATTATAAATGCGAAAGTTTGTGGGTGTGGATGTTTGTTACTCTTTCACGCTCTAACGGCTGAACATATCTGGCTGAAATTAGGTATAGGTATAAATTATTGCCTGGAATAACACATAGGCTACTTTTTATCTCGGTAATAAGATTCCACGGGAAGCTGGAACGGGAACAAATATTACGCGGGCGAAGCTGCGGGCTTCAGCTAGTTTGCCATATTTCTATGTCCAATCAAAGCACAAAAAATCATCACTCCACTTTCATTGTATTCTACGTAACAAATAATCGTGTTTATTTACTACAATACTAAAAAAAAATCATCCTATCGTTTTTTTCTTCCAGTCGGTGTCGAGGTCGAGACCCTAAGTCCATGAGGTCCCAATGTGCTTTGAAAAAGCGCCTAGTTGAGTCGACTGGTCACCCAAGAGTCGGCAGTTTTCTATCTCAGCGAATAGGTATTGCTATTCAAAGGGGGAATGCTGCTATTACCTTGAGCACAATGTCACGGGGGCCTTATTTAGGTCTAGTGTAGATTATGTTACACTGTAATTTTTAACAATAAATGTTATTGAATTACTAACAATACTTAGGTACCATGGTTCAGTATAATAATATCAGTAATACTTCTAAAAATAACATTAAATTTTGTTTAGAAACAGAACATCATAGAAATTGTGAATTACATTCTCATTTATAAGGTAAGACTCAGTTCATGAGGTCGTAAAATTCAAGACCTCCTATTTTATATCATTATAAAAGTCGGTTCGAATCAAGCCTTTACAATCCGCAGCACACTACGAATACAAAGTATCTATACATAATATAATAAAGTGATAGGAAAGTCAAAACTGTACCTACATTAGAAATATAAAAAAAAACTCGCTAGGTGTTTTAAGCCGAAAATATAGTTAGATTTTTTTTTGTCTGTTTGCTTTGCTTTGTCCGGAAGGATCTCGAAAATTACTTAATAGATTTAATTCAAATTTTGCACAAATATTATCTAGGGGTCGGGTCTTCAAATAGGCTATATATTATCACGCTAAATATCCCAGGGGCTAAGCAGAGAGCAATCAAATTGGCATTATAACATAATTTTCACGCGTACGAAGTCGCGGGCAACAGCTAGTGCTACAATACAACTACTACCAATTTAGCCTTTTTCTTCACGAACTGAACACATTAAATATTATTTTATTTTACCTTGTTATATTCGTAAATGTTCCGTTTTACATGCACGCCAATACCAGTCTCGTAGAAGACTTAGCTATCATTGTTATTTTCATACATAAGTACTTTTATACTCGATTTTGCATAATTCGAAGTCTTTACCAAGATATCAATGTTTTTTAAGGATCGTGCGCCTAGCGCCAAACAGGTTGGCAGGGGACTGTAGTTTGAGTAGATTTCCAGTCCTGCACGACATTCGTAGAGGATAAGGAGGTACAGCTTGGCAAAAGAGAAAAGAAAATAATAGAGGAGCCACTGTGCTGTGTGGCAACCCGTTAAAAAGAACCACCAATCAGTATCCAGTTGCCAACAACCGTCTATAAAACCCACCGATCAAATTGTATAACATCACTGACTGACAGCGTTAAGTGACGTTATTGGCAGCTTTTTGACAAACTGCAAAATATTAGTTCCGTTTCTAGACTTTTTTGCCAAGCTGTAGAAAAACGATATCCTTTAAAATATATGCCGTACTTCCTTGGTTCTAGAGCTTTATGGTTTTAGCGGGTGCGAGTTCTATGACACGAGAAGTCCGTGCGTAGTTTGAGACGTAAAAAAATGGACAATTCTAAAACTAACGTTAAGGCGAAGTGCAATTGTGTCTCCAGCGATTCGGAGGGGGTGAAGCAGACGCAAGATGTTCGGGACGCTCCGTGCGTCGGAAACGTTATCGCGCGTTAGCCCGTTCACTACGCAATTGAAATCATTGACAGAAGTACAAGTTTACATAACTATTTTTTTCGCCCTGTTTAGATAAACCACTGAGATTTTCTACTCGTGAGCAACTACGTAATTGATTTTGATGCAGTTTTTATCACTAACATGTAATGAAATTCATTTTCATAATAATAGTCCAGTCAAAATAGACATTCCAGTTTGCATTAATGCCCAACAAGCTGGTTTTTTGTGAAGGCCTTGAATACCTCATTACAAATGATATCAAAAGTATAAGAATAGAACATAATATATTTGAGAAGTATACTTCAATTTATTTTTTTACCTGTGATGATTTTTGCCAGGTTGAATGAAAAAGTAAAAATCTGCTGACCGTCTCCTTCATAGTTTTTATTTTTTGGTACTTTACTGTACTGTTTACTGTACTGTGTAATGGTACGGTACTGTACAAAAAAGAATGAAAAATATACCTGTATGGGAGCCCTCCCTAATTTTTTTTCAGTTTTTAGTATTCGTAAATTTCAAATGCCTAGCGATTGCAGTGGTGCATGAGATGACAGATAGACGGACGGCGTAGTCTCTGTAATAGGGTTGCGTTATTACAGATTATTTATACTGTTGGTTGATGGCACTTGGTGGAACCTGCAGCGCATATTGAATACCCACCACTTCTACCGTTCCACAGCATTTATTTACTCTACACCTGACCGCTTTCGCCTCTTCGCATTTTCAAAAGGAAAAACTAACTTCATGTCATCAAGTTACTCTCTCCTCGTCTCATTTTATCCTTTGGATACGGAACTGTAAAAGACGGCCAAGTTGAAGTTGGACTGGCACACTGATGAGGATTTCGCAACAAAAAAAAACGCTAAAAGATTACGTTGTAGGTATGGAAGTGTCCTTATTCATTCTTTATCTAGTACTAGCGGACGTCACGCGGTTTTACCCGCGTAGTTCCCGTTCCCGTGGGAATACGGGAATAAAATATCTATGTTCACCGCAAAGAGTGTTGCTTTCCAACAGTGAAAGAATTTTTCAAATCGGTCCAGTAGTTCCGGAGCCTATTCGTTACAATCAAACAAACAAACAAAAAAACAAATCTTTCCTCTTTATAATATTAGTATAGATTTAGATTATTATAGTTGTTACAGCGGTAGCAGAAACACATCTGTGAAATGTATAACTGCCTAGTTCATGAGATACAGATGGACAAACGGACTTCGAAGTCTCAGTAATAGGGTCCCGTTTGGATACGAAACCAAAGAATATACAAAAACGAATATTCCTATGTGCATATATGCAAGGGTGTATAAAGGAATAAATTTCGATACTAGTTATTTAGACTAGACAAGGCTTTAGTCCTGTCCAAACTATTACCATTACCCAAACGTTTCATTTCGCATAGCTCTTGCCCGCAGCTTCAGCTGTGTAGAATTCTGTTCACGTTACACAGACTTCAATTATATCATAATTAAATAATTCGTAAATTATATTAAATCATCAGGCACTTCTGAATATTTTGCTTTTCCGTGCTTCTGAGCCGTTGGTCCCGGTTTTCAGTAACAAATATTCACAAAATCATCTTCTAGCGCTTAACATATAGGTACCATTGAACATTGTATTACTGTTTTACATTATAGCTTAAAAACAAAGTTAGGGTTGCATTGCCTGTATCGGGTTGTAAGCTGTTTATTTTCAGTTCACTGTTGGTTAAAATTCAAACTCATACTTACAACTTTCAAATTCAATACCTATCTACATCAACTACGACGTACTAGTAGTAAAGTAAGACTACCAGAATATCAACAATACGCAATACGTACATTGAAAACTGTAATTTTGGATAGGAGAATACCAATTTTTTGAGTTTTATTTTATTATAGACTCAATTAAGGTTTATACCTACTGTTATATTGTAAATTTAGGAGCATTGGCCCACTGATTTATCAGTCATTAGTATTATACTCGTATTAACATTGATTTTACTTAAATATTAATATAAATAATGTACATGTTATAAGCTCAGTCAGGGCGTCCCATACATGAGCGCATTTATAGGTGAATCTTCTGGACTTATCTATTATGTGGCATCAGGCGGACTTTGTATTGGAAAGTATGAAAACGTTACTATAACTTATATAATACACCAAAGAAATTTACCCAAACAGATGCGATATTTTTACGCTCTTGAGCGTAATTCAGCCTTGAATACTTCCTTTTTTGTTTTTTTTTTATTACCCATTTTCGTTACTACGGCAGCGAATTACGTCAGCGGGCGCGACAACGTTGTATACGGGTGTCCTCAACGAAGCCTGTTGGCTGACTGAGCGGGCGCTGTGAGGTGGCTGATAGCGGCAAAATGCACTCCCGCTCAACAAAACGTATTTTATATTCAAACAATATGAGTTTAATAAATAAATAACATCATAGGGCCCCGAGGTAACTTATTAGGGACATGGAAATAAAAAAAATAGTGTGGTACATTATATAACTACTGAATAAAATTGGTTATAGTCAAGGCGGTCACAGGTAAATTTACAGATTCGAGGCAACTTTGGGATAAATTTCTATCGAGCCGAATTTACTCAATCGTGTTTTGGAGAGCTGACAACCCTAGTCAATATACTTAATAATAATTATCAATTTAAAAAAATGTGAAATCCTTGGTAACACCATTGCAAAATTGGTTCGAAATATGTCAAAATATGTATTTTGAGTCCCACTTCACCTTAACTATAAGGATGATTCGATTTCCTCCCGCAACATGGTGACAGACAGATATGTATGAGCAAACATGCTATGTCTACTCCCCTTGTATTAGTCTCGTTGCTCTATGGTTCTATACTATAAATAAAAGCATTTTGTTTAGATAAAAGCCTTTTTTTTATCGTGAGGAAAATCCTACAAGGATGCTATGCCGGACTCCTACCGACTACAAAACTACACGTATCCTATCTAACAGCTTACGGTTGGCAGCCCCGGGTAAACCCTCGGAAGGATACCCCAGGACTCCCAGCAGAACTACGGCTACCACTGCTCGATAACGGTCTTATTATTCTCAGTCGATAATGTTTTTCTTCATTCTCTACTACATCAGCCTATAATTCTTCAAAACACAAATTCATAACAACTCAACAATATTTCATCTGAATGTAAATTCGCTAAGCAACTTGGAGAATGTTAATCAGTAAACACAATGATTAATTAACTCTAGGGAGATGAGATCTTTGTCATTATAATGCTATCCAATTCATACTCCGTCTTCTGGTGTTAAATGAAAGTGATTTCGTTGATGGAGTGCGTTGTATATGAGACATGCTTGTTTAGGTATAAGTTTGTATGGCTATATTTTGTTTATAATGAGGAATATTAATTTTCGTAATATATTTTTCTGTAATTCATATAAAAATAAATAAATAAATATTCACGGACATTACACACAACGCTATCTGATCCCAAAGTAAGCTAGGAATAACCTGCTTGTGTTATGGGTATCAGACCACGGATATTAATACTTATATACTTTTTTTTTTTTAATACATACATATTATACATAGAAACACCCAGCCTCTTGAGACAAACATTTATGGGTCACACAAAGATTTGTCTCCGGTGGGAATCGAACCCACGACCTCCAGCGCCGCAGGCGGTACCTATCACTACCGACTGCGCCACAGAGGCAGTCAATAGTGATATATGAAAATAACAGATAAATTATAAATTCTTACTTCAGTTATAGCAAAGATAATAGTAGGTATTACATACAGATAGGCAACTCCCTGCCCCTCACCGATCAAGCTTCCCCACCCCCGCCACAGCTGTCATTACAGTTGGCGGGTGTCGTGAGAGAACATTTGCTTAGCCTTATTGGTCACACGCACACATTCAAGCTCAGTTCAAACATAGCGTGTTTTTAGTGTGGGTGACAGAATTGTAAACCAATCATTTGTTAGAGTTTCTTCCCTGTGATTATACAGGGTGTGGCGTAAATAGTGGTCCAACGTAAAGGGTGTGACATAACAGGTAGTCAACTACAACATACTACAATTTTGTCCGGTTTTGCCCAAGGGTTGCAGAAATAAAAAAAAAAAAAAAGAATCGGAAGGACACCGCAGACCCTTAGTGGGACCAAGGTGTTGACCAAAGTCTGTCAGGAATCCTGTAACATCCTTCCGAGTAGTTTTTCGAGGCGCCCGACAATAGACGGATAAGTAGAGACCATGTGGTTATAACAGTTTGATTCCCTACTATGAAATTAAAATTTCAGTTTGTAATGAAAATGAAATATCCAGCTTTTAAAAAATATTATTTGTTAGTGTGATACCATTTCGAAATCGGTATTAGACGGGCATATTTTTGAAATAATGGGTAGCAACAGTGCAGTACATTTATTTTTTTAAAAATGCATTTGTATTTTAGTGATACTTTAAAACTTGAGGTAAAATTGAGATAAATTTATCTTTTTTTTCCAAGTTTGAAATGGAAATAAACAAACTATATTATTGTTTGTTAGCTAATGTATTAGGCTTTAATAAACAGAAATCAAAATTCAAAACTAACGATTTTTCTTCAAACTACAGCCAAATTTATAAAAAATGGGGTGAATTTCATAAAAAGTTCTTTTTTTCTGCAACCCTTGGGCAAAACCGAACAAAATTGTAGTATGTTGTAGTTGACTACCTGTTATGTCACACCCTTTACGTTGGACCACTATTTACGCCACACCCTGTATATAGTACACGATAATCATACTATTGAGGAACTAGTCTACTTTCGTCTATCCATTTTCAGCATCACATATACTTTAAAATATTGGCAACCAGTGTCTTTTCTGCAGTGTTCGTCAAGAATAAAAAAAAGTCTGTCGGGGAAATTTTGACTCGGGAACTTTTTGACACGTAACTTGTGTTCATGCACATGTACTTCCTTATATAACTATGCGCACGGTAATACTACGGGCATAGGTACCTATTTAGTACCTAATAACATTTATTTAAGTGTCTACCAATAATCACACCCGAAAATCCCCCCTAAAGTCCACCGTCAAACCGAACCCCCTAAACGAGGCCGCAGTGGTAGCCGTAGGTCTGTTGGGACTCCCGGGACATCCTTCCGAGGGCTTACCCGAGGCTCCCAACGGTGGCTGTTGGGCGTCACGTGAGGTTTTAAGTCGGTAGGAGTCCGGCATAGCATCCATGAAGGATTTTCCTTCAAGTTAGAATAAAAAGAAAAAGAGTGTCTTAAGAAAAAAAAAAAGAGTGTCTACCAATAATCACAGATTTTGCTTCACTATAAGTGTGGCTGTTTTGGTCGATTTTTGCACCAATTACTTTTGATATCATTTAACTATTATACCGAATATTAATGGGAACAATACGACACTGAATGTTTGTTGCAGGTCATATACTACCACTATTTGATACAGGCGTGCGATTCGTCAATAAAACTGTACACATATCACTATTTTCGCAGTTAAAGTCATTAATTTTAATTCCCCATTAAATTACGTGCAGGTTGCCTTCATTATTTACTTTACCCACATAACCCAACACGTATTTATCGATATTTAAATGTAAGCCAATTTAACTGAGCTGGCGTGAAACTTGACATGCATGCACGATACACGCATGCTATACGTCAAACACTTTTTACCTTAAAGCCTACAGAATAGAGTTCATTTTTGCATAAAGGGTTAGTACAAAAGGTGAGGTAACCTCGACTTACTAAGAATTTAGAGCTGCCTTGGCTCAAAGGAAAGCATTTAGGGTGCAGTTAATGCATTTGGCATGAAACTACTGTTGACGTTTGGTATGCCCGCAGCCTTATCTGTACTTTGTGTTGCCAACGTAATAAAAAGTTGACGGGAAATATTATTTACTTTATTCAAATTCTTTTAAGTTGGTGCTTGCTACCTTCCAAAAAATATAGAAACAGAAAATGTTTGTTTGATAAACTTATGGAAGGAATTTGCATTCTGTCAAGAATCCTGGTATATTGGCCCCGCACTAGATGGATGGGTAAATCCATGAGGATATTTACAGGTAAAGTGCAATACTTTAGAATTACTCCTGAGTCGTCAAGCACAATTCCATTTTAGAAACTTCTCGGTAGTAGAAAAAGAATCCGAATTAAGGTCATTTGGTAAAATCATAATAAATTCTAATAGGTATCTAAGAAGAGTCGATATCAAGGATTATTAAAAGTTTATTACCTTGCGAACAACATTATTAGAAGAATTTCTCTCATAATAACATATCCGAAAGTTCCCCTGTTCGCAAACTCGCTTGTATAAGTAAGGCCTCAAATTGCATGTCAGCGGAGAGCGTGGCGACGGCGCTAGCGGCGAGAGCGTGGCGCCATAGTCCAAGAAAGTAAGCAAATTCGAACAAACGATAATAAAAAAAAGAAGAAGAAAGAGATAGAAAACCATTTTATTCTAGAAACAGAACAGACATACATACTTTACACGATATAAAACAAATTAAAAATGTTTACAAAAATTATTAACCCTTAGCCACCTACCATAACTTTTTGTCACACAACCACCTATCATACGTCTATGAGACTCCTGAGTAAAATGGTTCTTTAAAGTAATATCTTGTTTATTGAGGTATATTTTTTTAGTAATAATCAACTTAGGAAAGTATTAAACTCTTTAGTAAAGGTACAAGATAATCATTTTTATAGGCATTTTGTCTTAATTACTATTAATCAACAATATCTCATATTTTTAGCTTACAAACTAAGTCATTTGGTAAATGAGATCTATAAAAAATAATCACATGGATAGTAACTTCTTTTATAATTTTTACTTATTCAATAATCAACCATAGCAAAAAAAAAACAAAAAGATGAAAATTTAATTAAATTAAAACAAAATTGCAAGCCCTAAACTTATAGTTTTTCACGACCATTATTGCAATTACCGCACAATTAACGCACGTACGACCTTGATGAGTAGTTGCACGGCACTGAAGGGGGCGCGGAAAAGGTACAGGAACGGACGAGTTCGTAAACGACTCGGTCTCAGATATATTTACGTTTTAAATATCTGCTGGATCTGTGAGACGTATATATACCTACATATACCTACCGGTGGTTAAGGGTTAACCCATCACCGAAATAAAATAAACTTAAAATTAATTATACAAGAACACACTAATGAAGACTGATAAAAGACATGATCACATAAACTGCCCCGTGAATTTCATATTGTGCCCATCCTGCACAGAATTAATTCGGTCCTCTCTTCGACAAACGCATCGGGCGCCGTTTGCTTGTGTGCGCAAGCCATGGCGACTTAGGCTGGTTTCAGAGGTACGCTGACCGTCGGCGCTGACAGCTCAGCGCGTAGCTCGTCAACGCGAGACGTTTCAGTATCGTTGTGGTGTACATATGTTATGACTAGCTGATGCCCGCAGCTTCGCCCGCGTAAAATTTGTTCCCGTTCCCGCTTCCCGTATTTTATTTCCTTGGGGGTAGAATTTATCAAAATCCTTTCTTAGCGGATGCCTACGTCATAACATCTACCTGCATGCCAAATTTCAGCCCGATCCGTCCAGTGGTTTGAGCTGTGCGTTGATAGATCACTATGTCAGTCAGTCAGTCACCTTTGAGTTATATATATTTAGATGTGCGTTGGTCAGCGCCGACAGCTACGCGGTGCCGACGCGCTACGCGTACGGACGCTGACCAATGCACGCGTGCTAGCTAGCATAGCTACGCGTTATTCTAAAAGGCTTCCTATTACAGTTCATACACTTTACTTTGGCTGTC
The DNA here is from genome assembly GCA_933228765.1 of Miltochrista miniata. Classification (NCBI taxonomy): domain Eukaryota; kingdom Metazoa; phylum Arthropoda; class Insecta; order Lepidoptera; family Erebidae; genus Miltochrista; species Miltochrista miniata. The sequence goes on along the minus strand of OW121766.1, from coordinate 7,228,150 downwards.
AGCGCCGACGGTCAGCGCGACTCTAAAATCAGCCTTATTCGCGTGAACGCTAACGTCGTGCTGTTGCCGCTATCGCTGTCGCCACGCTTGCCGCTGACATTCAGTTTGAGGCCTTATAGTACCTACAGTAGTCTGAAAAACATTTACATTGCAAAACTAATGTTTGCTCCAGCCCGCTATTTATACATTCATAATGTACTTCTCAGTCAAATGTAGGCATTACTTGTTATTTATGCAATATGAGCATCTAGTTTTATTAGTGTTGCTAGAATGTCTACGACCTACCTATGTATTTTAAAACAACCGCATAACGAAAAATTTAACTTAAAGTCTTGGCAAGTCTCACAAGATTTCTTTCTACAAGTAAGAAAGTGGTTATACCTACACTTTGAAAACAAAGCGAGATTTTCGATCTTCAACTAATTGCAACGCCAGTTAATTTTTTACAATGGACGATAGTATATTATTAAAACATGTTTGTATCAAACGCTTGGAGATCCAACACCACATGTCAAGCAACCCTATTTTCTTGCAAATAATTATATTATCCATCCAGATCGCTTATGGCATCCATTTTCATATAAAATGACTAAAGTTTTAAGTCATTTTGACTTAAAGTTTTTGACCACTTACAGGCATCCTGTTGCTAAAGTACTCTACTTGATGTTGAGCAGCTTATTGCCATGCAAAAACTTGAAAACGGCGTCTAATACACCAATTATAAACGGTAGAATGTAAGATGGCGTACGACAGATTTTATTGCAATTTTTTATAAAGAATTCATTGTTCTGTATTTAATTTTACAGCAGGCACACTGCCCTGACTTACGGGTGTTGTATAAAGGGACAACGGAATTAATAACCCGGAGTTTCTTTTAGAGAATACCAAAGGGAAAAGTTGCAAGGCCTGACGGCAGTCACTGATACAAAAGGTCATAAGAAGAAAGAAACGCGAAACATTAGCTAAGGCAAAGTGAGATCTACGGCAATTGCAATACGAATAAATATAAATAAAGTAGGTACTGGTTGCTTCTAAAGTTGTATATGACAACCACCTACTGTCATCGCCTAACCATTAGTGGTGGACACTCAGTATAGACTGTGGCAGTAATGTAAAGTTTACCTAATAAGTACTTGACTAAAATACATGTATGTATGTGTAACCCAACAATACAATGATTTACAACCAATACACCAAACTTATTCTTACTGCCAATAATTTGAACGAAGTTAATTCACAGATACCGGCTGTACGGAACCACAGAACCAACTTTGAAAATTAATGGGCCAACTAATCGGGAGTTTTGACTGAGAATTAGTCGTTTCTACCACATTGGCTCACATGCTCGGATTTAGATAGCTGATAAGGACAAAAATAGCTTCGTAGACAGTCATCAAAAACAGGAACCAAAAGGTTCAGATGAACTTTATCACAGCTTGCGAGAACTTTGTTATCCGGAGAAGAGGAGATTTTAAAACTAAGATATCTTCTAAATAGCTCGTGTCACATACGAAGTGTTGTCCCTACCATTTTAGTACCTACTTTCTCGTGATATAAATTTGAAAAAAAAGTTTCATTATAGGTCACACATACGAACGTCAAGATAGTTGCTTCTAATTTACAGTCAGATTCTCAAGGCAATAGGTTGAGCCTGTGAGAGAAGAACCTGACAATAAAAACTCATGACCACTCTTTCTCACCGAGGCAGCTTACATAGGTAGATAGGTTAAACAATAAGATTAATCAGAAAGGAAAGAGAAAGTAGACAATAAGTCAAACGTCAATGAGTAAGAAGTAAATGAAGAATTTGCGGCAGAAATAGTTCTTTTACGTATGGAAACCCGTCATGGATGCTATACCGGACTCTTACCGGCCAAAACCACAGGATGCCCTACCACTGCCTTCGGCCAACATTTATTAAGCCCTTGGAATTATGTAACGGCATTGCCGGCAGAGTTAAAGAGGTGATAAAAACGAATTGATACTTGGGCAAATTTACGAAAAAAAGTAAATCGCATTCGTCATTTGGCAAATTTATCAACAAGAAGAACGAAGAACATGCAAAGTTAGCCAATAAGCATTAATCAAAAATGGCGCAAGTACGTGATGTCGTATTGGCTGATTTACTGACATACGTGTGCGCTGCCACTTAATTTACTATCGTTGTTTGCATACTGATACATTGGAGTGTGTGCTATGAGCTTTATTCGGTAAAGGGGTTTAATTCTTTCAAACCTCTGTATTCATGTTATTTTATATTCAATGTATCTGCAATATGCAAATATATTTTTCATGGGGTTACCAAAAAAGTTTTCTGAGATTGAAATATATTATAATAGTTATGTCATTTTCGACAGTATGACAGAAGAAAATCTAATTAATGCAATAAATAATTATTTTACGTTGGCAGGAGCATCAGTACAAAAGAACCTAAAACTCTTTTTTGATGTAAAATTGCCTAGTCACTTTCTATAACAGTAAATTTTACGAAAAGATTATGCACAAAATTTCCCTAAAGCGAATAAATAGCCTTCCAAGAAATATTAATCTTAACTTAGTTTAAGAGCTTTACGCAAATATCGTAAATATTTCATGGGTTATCAAATGTTTTAACATTTAGGATAAGTACTCGTAATTTTATATTTTAGCTGAAAGAATTTCCTTTCTGTTGAAGTTTTTAAATTTGAATATTAATTTACATCCAATTTTTCGACTAAAGATCTGTTGCATCGGATTAAAATGTTTGTCAAGATTTTTTTTTCTCCATAGTTTAAACAATCAAGACACATATATGTATAAGAAATAAATTTATATACATATAAAAACATTATTATAAACAGATAATATAATAAATAAATTTATAATAGAATACGAAATTGACAGTCCCGAAGTTGGAACCACTTAATTTACTATCGTTGTTTGCATACTGATACATTGGAGTGTGTGCTATGAGCTTTATTCGGTAAAGGGGTTTAATTCTTTCAAACCTCTGTATTCATGTTATTTTATATTCAATGTATCTGCAATATGCAAATATATTTTTCATGGGGTTACCAAAAAAGTTTTCTGAGATTGAAATATATTATAATAGTTATGTCATTTTCGACAGTATGACAGAAGAAAATCTAATTAATGCAATAAATAATTATTTTACGTTGGCAGGAGCATCAGTACAAAAGAACCTAAAACTCTTTTTTGATGTAAAATTGCCTAGTCACTTTCTATAACAGTAAATTTTACGAAAAGATTATGCACAAAATTTCCCTAAAGCGAATAAATAGCCTTCCAAGAAATGTTAATCTTAACTTAGTTTAAGAGCTTTACGCAAATATCGTAAATATTTCATGGGTTATCAAATGTTTTAACATTTAGGATAAGTACTCGTAATTTTATATTTTAGCTGAAAGAATTTCCTTTCTGTTGAAGTTTTTAAATTTGAATATTAATTTACATCCAATTTTTCGACTAAAGATCTGTTGCATCGGATTAGAATGTTTGTCAAGATTTTTTTTTCTCCATAGTTTAAACAATCAAGACACATATATGTATAAGAAATAAATTTATATACATATAAAAACATTATTATAAACAGATAATATAATAAATAAATTTATAATAGAATACGAAATTGACAGTCCCGAAGTTGGAACAAAAATATTGCCGAATCATACTTGGCCTGAATCCGAAAACTTTGCCTAACTACGAAATCTTGTTCCCTTAATGAAACGCTTCCAGCAGTTTCAATTTTAGGTCAGATTTATGCTCAAAACTAATAATGTATTCAAGGTAAATACACGTTATCAAAACTAAAACTCACGAAACGTGATTCGCTTTCAAATACACTTTAAAATTGATGAGAATAATTATTAAAACTAGGTAAACTTTTGTACAGAAAATTGTAAGTAAATTGTGCTTTTTATTAGACATGCGTTTTAACTTTACAACTTAATTAAACTGACAGAATAAAGTGAGCATGAGTATTTAATAGTTAATTTGAACAACACGATATGCGTGCGTAATAGTTGAGTAGTTATTGGAGAATCGTTGATTAGGCAAGGAGTAATAATTCCATTACTAATTAGTTAAGTATCTAAAGATAAATTATGCAAATGAAATTTTAATACGACTTTTATATCATGTTCAAAAGATTGGATCGGTTCAAAAATAAGTGTAATATAATAAATGCAAAATAGTCGAAAAGAAAGAACTTTCAAAAGGAACACTAACAGTAACAGGGTTTTGATTTTTCGTCCTCTTCGCCATACCACCCACTGACCATTAGTCAGCAGGAGGCTGATTAGAGCTCAGCGCGTAGCTCGTCAACGCGAGACGTTTCAGTATCGTTGTGGTGTACATATGTTATGACTAGCTGATGCCCGCAGCTTCGCCCGCGTAAAATTTGTTCCCGTTCCCGCTTCCCGTATTTTATTTCCTTGGGGGTAGAATTTATCAAAATCCTTTCTTAGCGGATGCCTACGTCATAACATCTACCTGCATGCCAAATTTCAGCCCGATCCGTCCAGTGGTTTGAGCTGTGCGTTGATAGATCACTATGTCAGTCAGTCAGTCACCTTTGAGTTATATATATTTAGATGTGCGTTGGTCAGCGCCGACAGCTACGCGGTGCCGACGCGCTACGCGTACGGACGCTGACCAACGCACGCGTGCTAGCTAGCATAGCTACGCGTTATTCTAAAAGGCTTCCTATTACAGTTCATACACTTTACTTTGGCTGTCAGCGCCGACGGTCAGCGCGACTCTAAAATCAGCCTTATTCGCGTGAACGCTAACGTCGTGCTGTTGCCGCTATCGCTGTCGCCACGCTTGCCGCTGACATTCAGTTTGAGGCCTTATAGTACCTACAGTAGTCTGAAAAACATTTACATTGCAAAACTAATGTTTGCTCCAGCCCGCTATTTATACATTCATAATGTACTTCTCAGTCAAATGTAGGCATTACTTGTTATTTATGCAATATGAGCATCTAGTTTTATTAGTGTTGCTAGAATGTCTACGACCTACCTATGTATTTTAAAACAACCGCATAACGAAAAATTTAACTTAAAGTCTTGGCAAGTCTCACAAGATTTCTTTCTACAAGTAAGAAAGTGGTTATACCTACACTTTGAAAACAAAGCGAGATTTTCGATCTTCAACTAATTGCAACGCCAGTTAATTTTTTACAATGGACGATAGTATATTATTAAAACATGTTTGTATCAAACGCTTGGAGATCCAACACCACATGTCAAGCAACCCTATTTTCTTGCAAATAATTATATTATCCATCCAGATCGCTTATGGCATCCATTTTCATATAAAATGACTAAAGTTTTAAGTCATTTTGACTTAAAGTTTTTGACCACTTACAGGCATCCTGTTGCTAAAGTACTCTACTTGATGTTGAGCAGCTTATTGCCATGCAAAAACTTGAAAACGGCGTCTAATACACCAATTATAAACGGTAGAATGTAAGATGGCGTACGACAGATTTTATTGCAATTTTTTATAAAGAATTCATTGTTCTGTATTTAATTTTACAGCAGGCACACTGCCCTGACTTACGGGTGTTGTATAAAGGGACAACGGAATTAATAACCCGGAGTTTCTTTTAGAGAATACCAAAGGGAAAAGTTGCAAGGCCTGACGGCAGTCACTGATACAAAAGGTCATAAGAAGAAAGAAACGCGAAACATTAGCTAAGGCAAAGTGAGATCTACGGCAATTGCAATACGAATAAATATAAATAAAGTAGGTACTGGTTGCTTCTAAAGTTGTATATGACAACCACCTACTGTCATCGCCTAACCATTAGTGGTGGACACTCAGTATAGACTGTGGCAGTAATGTAAAGTTTACCTAATAAGTACTTGACTAAAATACATGTATGTATGTGTAACCCAACAATACAATGATTTACAACCAATACACCAAACTTATTCTTACTGCCAATAATTTGAACGAAGTTAATTCACAGATACCGGCTGTACGGAACCACAGAACCAACTTTGAAAATTAATGGGCCAACTAATCGGGAGTTTTGACTGAGAATTAGTCGTTTCTACCACATTGGCTCACATGCTCGGATTTAGATAGCTGATAAGGACAAAAATAGCTTCGTAGACAGTCATCAAAAACAGGAACCAAAAGGTTCAGATGAACTTTATCACAGCTTGCGAGAACTTTGTTATCCGGAGAAGAGGAGATTTTAAAACTAAGATATCTTCTAAATAGCTCGTGTCACATACGAAGTGTTGTCCCTACCATTTTAGTACCTACTTTCTCGTGATATAAATTTGAAAAAAAAGTTTCATTATAGGTCACACATACGAACGTCAAGATAGTTGCTTCTAATTTACAGTCAGATTCTCAAGGCAATAGGTTGAGCCTGTGAGAGAAGAACCTGACAATAAAAACTCATGACCACTCTTTCTCACCGAGGCAGCTTACATAGGTAGATAGGTTAAACAATAAGATTAATCAGAAAGGAAAGAGAAAGTAGACAATAAGTCAAACGTCAATGAGTAAGAAGTAAATGAAGAATTTGCGGCAGAAATAGTTCTTTTACGTATGGAAACCCGTCATGGATGCTATACCGGACTCTTACCGGCCAAAACCACAGGATGCCCTACCACTGCCTTCGGCCAACATTTATTAAGCCCTTGGAATTATGTAACGGCATTGCCGGCAGAGTTAAAGAGGTGATAAAAACGAATTGATACTTGGGCAAATTTACGAAAAAAAGTAAATCGCATTCGTCATTTGGCAAATTTATCAACAAGAAGAACGATGAACATGCAAAGTTAGCCAATAAGCATTAATCAAAAATGGCGCAAGTACGTGATGTCGTATTGGCTGATTTACTGACATACGTGTGCGCTGCCACTTAATTTACTATCGTTGTTTGCATACTGATACATTGGAGTGTGTGCTATGAGCTTTATTCGGTAAAGGGGTTTAATTCTTTCAAACCTCTGTATTCATGTTATTTTATATTCAATGTATCTGCAATATGCAAATATATTTTTCATGGAGTTACCAAAAAAGTTTTCTGAGATTGAAATATATTATAATAGTTATGTCATTTTCGACAGTATGACAGAAGAAAATCTAATTAATGCAATAAATAATTATTTTACGTTGGCAGGAGCATCAGTACAAAAGAACCTAAAACTCTTTTTTGATGTAAAATTGCCTAGTCACTTTCTATAACAGTAAATTTTACGAAAAGATTATGCACAAAATTTCCCTAAAGCGAATAAATAGCCTTCCAAGAAATGTTAATCTTAACTTAGTTTAAGAGCTTTACGCAAATATCGTAAATATTTCATGGGTTTTATTATAAAGTGAAAAAAGACAACTTGGCCCAGACGGGACTTGAACCCGCAACCTTTGCCTAATCCAGGGCAATGCTCTAACCAATTGAGCTACGGGAGCCGTACTGATACAAGTTGAAATTCTTCACCTTATTGTAACCGCCATTTAAGAGTATGGCACAGAGCCATCTATCGAGCTACTTAGCAACTCTGATATCAATGAACGATATTGCAATCATTTTTATACATTGATTTGATGTCTCCGACTCAATCTATTGATTTTAATATTTAAAGCAATTAGTATGCTAACTTTTTCATAATATTTTATTATAAAGTGAAAAAAGACAACTTGGCCCAGACGGGACTTGAACCCGCAACCTTTGCCTAATCCAGGGCAATGCTCTAACCAATTGAGCTACGGGAGCCGTACTGATACAAGTTGAAATTCTTCACCTTATTGTAACCGCCATTTAAGAGTATGGCACAGAGCCATCTATCGAGCTACTTAGCAACTCTGATATCAATGAACGATATTGCAATCATTTTTATACATTGATTTGATGTCTCCGACTCAATCTATTGATTTTAATATTTAAAGCAATTAGTATGCTAACTTTTTCATAATATTTTATTATAAAGTGAAAAAAGACAACTTGGCCCAGACGGGACTTGAACCCGCAACCTTTGCCTAATCCAGGGCAATGCTCTAACCAATTGAGCTACGGGAGCCGTACTGATACAAGTTGAAATTCTTCACCTTATTGTAACCGCCATTTAAGAGTATGGCACAGAGCCATCTATCGAGCTACTTAGCAACTCTGATATCAATGAACGATATTGCAATCATTTTTATACATTGATTTGATGTCTCCGACTCAATCTATTGATTTTAATATTTAAAGCAATTAGTATGCTAACTTTTTCATAATATTTTATTATAAAGTGAAAAAAGACAACTTGGCCCAGACGGGACTTGAACCCGCAACCTTTGCCTAATCCAGGGCAATGCTCTAACCAATTGAGCTACGGGAGCCGTACTGATACAAGTTGAAATTCTTCACCTTATTGTAACCGCCATTTAAGAGTATGGCACAGAGCCATCTATCGAGCTACTTAGCAACTCTGATATCAATGAACGATATTGCAATCATTTTTATACATTGATTTGATGTCTCCGACTCAATCTATTGATTTTAATATTTAAAGCAATTAGTATGCTAACTTTTTCATAATATTTTATTATAAAGTGAAAAAAAGACAACTTGGCCCAGACGGGACTTGAACCCGCAACCTTTGCCTAATCCAGGGCAATGCTCTAACCAATTGAGCTACGGGAGCCGTACTGATACAAGTTGAAATTCTTCACCTTATTGTAACCGCCATTTAAGAGTATGGCACAGAGCCATCTATCGAGCTACTTAGCAACTCTGATATCAATGAACGATATTGCAATCATTTTTATACATTGATTTGATGTCTCCGACTCAATCTATTGATTTTAATATTTAAAGCAATTAGTATGCTAACTTTTTCATAATATTTTATTATAAAGTGAAAAAAGACAACTTGGCCCAGACGGGACTTGAACCCGCAACCTTTGCCTAATCCAGGGCAATGCTCTAACCAATTGAGCTACGGGAGCCGTACTGATACAAGTTGAAATTCTTCACCTTATTGTAACCGCCATTTAAGAGTATGGCACAGAGCCATCTATCGAGCTACTTAGCAACTCTGATATCAATGAACGATATTGCAATCATTTTTATACATTGATTTGATGTCTCCGACTCAATCTATTGATTTTAATATTTAAAGCAATTAGTATGCTAACTTTTTCATAATATTTTATTATAAAGTGAAAAAAGACAACTTGGCCCAGACGGGACTTGAACCCGCAACCTTTGCCTAATCCAGGGCAATGCTCTAACCAATTGAGCTACGGGAGCCGTACTGATACAAGTTGAAATTCTTCACCTTATTGTAACCGCCATTTAAGAGTATGGCACAGAGCCATCTATCGAGCTACTTAGCAACTCTGATATCAATGAACGATATTGCAATGTATCAGTACGGCTCCCGTAGCTCAATTGGTTAGAGCATTGCCCTGGATTAGGCAAAGGTTGCGGGTTCAAGTCCCGTCTGGGCCAAGTTGTCTTTTTTCACTTTATAATAAAATATTATGAAAAAGTTAGCATACTAATTGCTTTAAATATTAAAATCAATAGATTGAGTCGGAGACATCAAATCAATGTATAAAAATGATTGCAATATCGTTCATTGATATCAGAGTTGCTAAGTAGCTCGATAGATGGCTCTGTGCCATACTCTTAAATGGCGGTTACAATAAGGTGAAGAATTTCAACTTGTATCAGTACGGCTCCCGTAGCTCAATTGGTTAGAGCATTGCCCTGGATTAGGCAAAGGTTGCGGGTTCAAGTCCCGTCTGGGCCAAGTTGTCTTTTTTCACTTTATAATAAAATATTATGAAAAAGTTAGCATACTAATTGCTTTAAATATTAAAATCAATAGATTGAGTCGGAGACATCAAATCAATGTATAAAAATGATTGCAATATCGTTCATTGATATCAGAGTTGCTAAGTAGCTCGATAGATGGCTCTGTGCCATACTCTTAAATGGCGGTTACAATAAGGTGAAGAATTTCAACTTGTATCAGTACGGCTCCCGTAGCTCAATTGGTTAGAGCATTGCCCTGGATTAGGCAAAGGTTGCGGGTTCAAGTCCCGTCTGGGCCAAGTTGTCTTTTTTCACTTTATAATAAAATATTATGAAAAAGTTAGCATACTAATTGCTTTAAATATTAAAATCAATAGATTGAGTCGGAGACATCAAATCAATGTATAAAAATGATTGCAATATCGTTCATTGATATCAGAGTTGCTAAGTAGCTCGATAGATGGCTCTGTGCCATACTCTTAAATGGCGGTTACAATAAGGTGAAGAATTTCAACTTGTATCAGTACGGCTCCCGTAGCTCAATTGGTTAGAGCATTGCCCTGGATTAGGCAAAGGTTGCGGGTTCAAGTCCCGTCTGGGCCAAGTTGTCTTTTTTCACTTTATAATAAAATATTATGAAAAAGTTAGCATACTAATTGCTTTAAATATTAAAATCAATAGATTGAGTCGGAGACATCAAATCAATGTATAAAAATGATTGCAATATCGTTCATTGATATCAGAGTTGCTAAGTAGCTCGATAGATGGCTCTGTGCCATACTCTTAAATGGCGGTTACAATAAGGTGAAGAATTTCAACTTGTATCAGTACGGCTCCCGTAGCTCAATTGGTTAGAGCATTGCCCTGGATTAGGCAAAGGTTGCGGGTTCAAGTCCCGTCTGGGCCAAGTTGTCTTTTTTCACTTTATAATAAAATATTATGAAAAAGTTAGCATACTAATTGCTTTAAATATTAAAATCAATAGATTGAGTCGGAGACATCAAATCAATGTATAAAAATGATTGCAATATCGTTCATTGATATCAGAGTTGCTAAGTAGCTCGATAGATGGCTCTGTGCCATACTCTTAAATGGCGGTTACAATAAGGTGAAGAATTTCAACTTGTATCAGTACGGCTCCCGTAGCTCAATTGGTTAGAGCATTGCCCTGGATTAGGCAAAGGTTGCGGGTTCAAGTCCCGTCTGGGCCAAGTTGTCTTTTTTCACTTTATAATAAAATATTATGAAAAAGTTAGCATACTAATTGCTTTAAATATTAAAATCAATAGATTGAGTCGGAGACATCAAATCAATGTATAAAAATGATTGCAATATCGTTCATTGATATCAGAGTTGCTAAGTAGCTCGATAGATGGCTCTGTGCCATACTCTTAAATGGCGGTTACAATAAGGTGAAGAATTTCAACTTGTATCAGTACGGCTCCCGTAGCTCAATTGGTTAGAGCATTGCCCTGGATTAGGCAAAGGTTGCGGGTTCAAGTCCCGTCTGGGCCAAGTTGTCTTTTTTCACTTTATAATAAAATATTATGAAAAAGTTAGCATACTAATTGCTTTAAATATTAAAATCAATTTCATGGGTTATCAAATGTTTTAACATTTAGGATAAGTACTCGTAATTTTATATTTTAGCTGAAAGAATTTCCTTTCTGTTGAAGTTTTTAAATTTGGATATTAATTTACATCCAATTTTTCGACTAAAGATCTGTTGCATCGGATTAAAATGTTTGTCAAGATTTTTTTTTCTCCATAGTTTAAACAATCAAGACACATATATGTATAAGAAATAAATTTATATACATATAAAAACATTATTATAAACAGAAAATAGGTATAATAAATAAATTTATAATAGAATACGAAATTGACAGTCCCGAAGTTGGAACAAAAATATTGCCGAATCATACTTGGCCTGAATCCGAAAACTTTGCCTAACTACGAAATCTTGTTCCCTTAATGAAACGCTTCCAGCAGTTTCAATTTTAGGTCAGATTTATGCTCAAAACTAATAATGTATTCAAGGTAAATACACGTTATCAAAACTAAAACTCACGAAACGTGATTCGCTTTCAAATACACTTTAAAATTGATGAGAATAATTATTAAAACTAGGTAAACTTTTGTACAGAAAATTGTAAGTAAATTGTGCTTTTTATTAGACATGCGTTTTAACTTTACAACTTAATTAAACTGACAGAATAAAGTGAGCATGAGTATTTAATAGTTAATTTGAACAACACGATATGCGTGCGTAATAGTTGAGTAGTTATTGGAGAATCGTTGATTAGGCAAGGAGTAATAATTCCATTACTAATTAGTTAAGTATCTAAAGATAAATTATGCAAATGAAATTTTAATACGACTTTTATATCATGTTCAAAAGATTGGATCGGTTCAAAAATAAGTGTAATATAATAAATGCAAAATAGTCGAAAAGAAAGAACTTTCAAAAGGAACACTAACAGTAACAGGGTTTTGATTTTTCGTCCTCTTCGCCATACCACCCACTGACCATTAGTCAGCAGGAGGCTGATTAGAGCTCCGAAGATCTCGGCAGATCCTATTGCACCTCTCTAAAGCAGTCCACTGCTGGATGTCTCTCCCAATTTACGTAACAACACACGGTCCTGCGCCTTCCGCATTCAATTCCGGTCGGTCCATCTGTCGGGTGGAAGTCCTACCTTACATTTAATAAGTCTTTATATAATAACCCTAAAATGAGGAACATTACAGGTTAAGTACCTATAAATAGTTGCAAGTAACAATAACCCCCTTATCCGTGACACATGCGACTCGTTTACCTAATTAGTTGGCGTTTCGTAGAGCGCAATATTTCTGCGGATTAAATTCGCGAGCGCCGCGGTTACGTTCGGGATTGTTGATTAGCGCTCTTGTGCACTGTTTCAAGTGTTCGGAATAATAAACTACTTAACATTCAAGCTGCATTCTGAAATATCACGGAAATATCGCAGGATCGAGGAGGATGATTAAAATGTGGCTGTTAGATGAAGAAATGCTTTTGATTATGGAGTTCATAATAATAAGGGACTTTTGTTTTAAACTAACACCCGTTGAACACATACTTATTTTTTTTTATTAATCTCGCCAAATTGACGTCTCCTGCCTAATGGAAAGTCATGACGTATCTAGCGATTGGGTGTCACTGCCACAGTTCGTTACTTCTGACAGTAGTCCTCAAGTTGGCGGCCCTGTGATGTGCCTTTTCACGCTCCGCTTAAAGAACCCGAGATTGTAAGATCAGGGTAACACGTGTGGCACCACACACCGGGGTCACGACGGTGCAACCCGGTCGAAACGTCGAGGAACAAAATCAGTAACTTATTGGTCGCATACGTATCGCAAAAGCTATTTTCCTGTTTTATTGTGAAAACTATTGTATCCAATAAGACTTTGATTGCGTCAAGGCGGCTATAGGATTTGAACAGACTGTGCGCAACATCGTTTAATAACTTGACAATACTTAATATAAAATACAATTTCAGACTGCATCTCGAGTAAAATAAAATTCATAACAGCGACGGACATTCTATTAAAACGTTTCTATTAAATATAAATGACTATTGTACAGTCAGCTGCAGAGAAAAGTAAATAGGGCCGCCCTTTGAGGATTGAATTTTCTCGGAAAATCTTAAACATATTTTTAATTTTTATGAGATTTTGTATAGTTATAGAATTACCCAAATTTAATAACCATAGCAAATTTCATAAAATATATGAAAGAGTTTTTGAAAAAAGTCAATGCTTACAGGGCGGCCCCGTATCCTTTTCTCTGCAGCTGACTGTACTTGACGCAACATCTTTTTTCTCTACTGGCGAATTATTTTACTCAGTGATAATGTAGATGAATATAGGCTTTATGAACGAAGCCAAAGATTTTTAGAAATCGGTTAATATTGATTGTTGCATAAAAAAATACAAATATTTCCTCTTTATAATATTAGTGTACATTATAAATCATTGAACGAAAGAAAGAAGAATAAAGGAAGCTAAAAGTGTCTAAAAAAACAGCGCATTAATTCAACAAACGTAACATCGGAATGGAAGTTTGGAACAAGTTTTAAAGAGGTAGAACATTTACAATCGGTAAAGATAAGAGGTAATGTAAACAGAAAACGTTTTGCAACACAAACATATCAAACAACTTGCGTATTTACAATTCAAACAATGTAAAAACCATTGAGTGTTCCAAAAAGATTTAGAACTCACGGTCGGGCGCACCTATAAATCTATTCACAATCCATCGGTGGTTAACATTCGAATATGTTGCCGAAATACAGTAGAGAATACGTAATGGATCGAAAACTATGCGTGAGTTACGCAAACATAATATAATAATGATAGTTATTGATGTTTGTGGTTGAGGAACGCGGCAGTTTGGTGGTGCGATACAAAATTTCATCGAGCTTTAAGGAACACACAGCTCATTTATTAGCCACATTTATAAGTAGCCTACTATTTAATTTATGTCAAAAAAAAGACCACAGGCAAGATTATATTACTTAGATGAGTAGTTGGAATAAAATTCTGAATATGTTTTATGTACCTACGTAAGAACATTCATATCGAGAACATTTGAATGTTCTAGAAATGTAGTGATACTTAAATCTGCCCTGACACCCATCCTATGCATCAGAACTCTTCAGAGCCTCTCAAAAGCTTCAGTAAAACTCTAGTGTAGAGTGGTAATTAGAAACACAGTGGCAATCAAAGACAGGCGACACTCTCCGAGGAAGGGTAACTATAGTAAGTAAGTACTACACGTCCTAGTGATGCGGAATGTACAGGATGTTTGATGTGAACGACTTGGCAAGCAGACTGGAATGGGATTGTAAGAACTTTCATGTGTATATTTAAATGTATGATAAACTATTTATAGGAAATAGTGATTCGAGATTTTTTTGTATTTTTTTTTCTGGATGCGGAAGGCGCAGCACCGTGTATTGTGGCAAAATTTGGGAAAATGGGGAATTTATTATAGGTGTTTGATCTGAACGACTTGGCGAGCAGACTTGTAAGAACTTTCATGTCATCAAAGTGTATGAAATATATTTACAGTAAATAGTGCTTCGGGGTTTTCTGTATTATTTTTCGTTTGAATATAATTCTAGGAAGGGTAACTACACGTCCGAGTGATGGGAATGTAGGTATAGGATGTTTGAGAACGACTTGGCGAGCAGACTGGGAAGTAGCGTAGTGCGCAAGTGGAATGCAACATTTTTAAAGCGCTGTCAAGCCAAGTACTTTCAAAGACGAAAGTTTATAATTAAAAATATTAACTTGGAAAACTATAGAAGTTTTAATTGCAAAATTTCCGAACTCAGTTATATTTTTTAAAAGACCTTATTTAAAAGAAAAGTTGACAATTAAAACTAATGGTAGATTTATATTATTATGTTCAACTCTGTTGTATCAAAGATAATATAATAGTATTACATACAGAGAGGCAACTCCCTGCCCCTCACTGAGCAAACTTCCCCACCCCCGCGACAGCTGTCATATAGTTGGTGGGTATTTTAAGGTAACATTCGTGACAGAATTAAAAAGGAATCATTTGTATAGTTTCCGTTCTGTGATTGTACTCGCAATCTCGTTAACATACATCATATTTTTGTGACTGATCAACAGTCAAACGCAGTAGACAAGCTGGTAGCCTCAATTGCTCAATGTTCTGACGAGGGCCGTGCCTATTTGACCATTGACCATTTCCTTGTCTGTGTATTCCGTTCAAAACGGCAATAAAGCTTACCACTGTTTTACGTGGGCAACATTCTCAGAATAAATGCATACGCTGGACAAGTGACATCTGCTTAGTCAGCTCTTATAGCACAAGCAGCACCTACAGTTTTATTTTCCTCCACAAAACACGACGTTCAAAGATTTATTCGCCACACTTGATACATGATCTATCCTCAGCTCGGGTGAGAGGCGTGGTGTCGTTCATCAATCTTGCACACGACGAGCGGTCGCATTACATGGGACCAGACAATTAGTCTGATATCCGTGTGTCGCTCAGAACGCCCAAGGGTTTGATTAAGGAATGGTTACTCTGTGTTTGTAGTAAAGTCTCAAATACATTCACTCTTACTTAGTCGGTAGGATGAACAGTGTAATATACTTTGGAACTTATATTTTTAACCCACGTAACAACTTACTTATTAGTCTAAGCAGACGTGAGACTATAGCGCTTCATGCTAAGTATTCTACACATCTACAGCTTTATTTTTCTCTACAAAACACGACGTTCAAAGATTTATTCGCCACACTTGATACATGATCTATCCTCAGCTCGGGTGAGAGGCGTGGTGTCGTTCATCAATCTTGCACACGACGAGCGGTCGCATTACATGGGACCAGACAATTAGTCTGATATCCGTGTGTCGCTCAGAACGCCCAAGGGTTTGATTAAGGAATGGTTACTCTGTGTTTGTAGTAATGTCTCAAATACATTCACTCTAAGTCGGTAGGATGAATAGTGTTATATACTTTGGAACTTATAATTTTAACCCACGTAACAACCTACTTACTAGCGTAAGCAGACGTTAGATTCTAGAGCTTCAGGCTAAGTATTCTAGCACTTCCAATACCACATGCAGTACCTAGTTTTATTTTCCCCCACAAAACAAGACGTTCAAAGATTTATTCGCCACACTTGATACATGATCTATCCTCAGCTCGGGTGAGAGGCGTGGTGTCGTTCATCAATCTTGCACACGACGAGCGGTCGCATTACATGGGACGAGACAATTAGTCTGATATCCGTGTGTCGCTCAGAACGCCCAAGGGTTTGATTAAGGAATGGTTACTCTGTGTTTATAGGGAAAGTCTCAAATACATTCACTCTTACTTAGTCGGTAGGATGAATAGTGTAATATACTTTGGAATTTATATTTTTAACTCAAGTAATAACCTACTTTTTAGCCTGAGCAGACGTGATATTCTAGAGCTTCAGGCCTAGTATTTTAGCTCTTCCAATAGCACATACAGCACTTGTCTTTCTTATTTTCCTCCACAAAACACGACGTTCAAAGATTTATTCGCCACACTTGATACATGATCTATCCTCAGCTCGGGTGAGAGGCGTGGTGTCGTTCATCAATCTTGCACACGACGAGCGGTCGCATTACATGGGACCAGACAATTAGTCTGATATCCGTGCGTCGCTCAGAACGCCCAAGGGTTTGATTAAGGAATGATTACTCTGTGTTTATAGGGCAGTTCTATACGTTTATTTTCTTGCGATGGTAGATAAAGAAGTGTTATATACTTTGGTATTTAAATTATTAAATCACGAAGTAGTTGAACCATTGATCAGTGTGTGTATTTTGTCTCAAGTGTCATTGCACTTGGTGGAACGTGCTACATACATTTTTAATAAAAGCAATTAAAGTTTATCACATCATTTACCTTACGGCAGTTTCGAATATCATAAAATAGCATATAAATAATAGATCACGTCTTTATCCCCGAAACGATAGGCCACAGAAATAGGAAAACTTTCTGAATCTGTGGAATAGTCAGATGCATATACAATATATATTTCGCCAGTCGCACTTAAATATGACTGTGTTCACTAATGAAACTACAGTAAGGCGAAATCCATCAACTTCAAAAGAGTAATTAATTTGGAAAATTGTCAGTGTGTTTGTTCAAGATGAAATAGCAATACTTTAGATTATGATGTAGGTACTATAGACAAATATTGAAATCCACCAGACAAGACTCAGGTGTATAACTATCCGCAAAGGGGCTATAGTTCTCAACTAAACCGACAAATAAGTTAACTAACAATTTCCCTAACAGTCAATCAAAATGAACCTGGCTTAAGCGGAGATTTCGGAGGTAACCACGACGAATACGGGAATAAAAAATAGCCTACGTTCACCGGGGAGAGCGTAGCTTCAAAACAGCGAAAGAATATTTAATATTGGTTCAGTAGTTTCGGAGCCTATTCGATGCAAACAAACAAACATACAAACAATCAAATCTTTCCTCTTTATATTATTAGTATGGACTATCTGTGTCCGCCAGCTTCCATCAGCGCAGGAAATATCGATGATTGCTACTCCGCTCCCGTGGATAGTAGCGTGATGATAAGTAGTCTAAGAACTCCATATGAAATCAGCTATCTGCCAATTAAAGTATCATTAGAATCGGCAAAAAACAGACCACTTTAATACTTAATTTTATATGTTATTACCGTATACCTATATTTCTATAAGCAGTTACTGAAAAGCTGCCAATTAGAAATTACAAACATACACTTTTTACAAATACCTATACCTATAGTTTATATTTATAGAAGATACGGCCGTCGGATATTGTCACCCAAAGACGGTTAACAAATCGCTGTTATAAATAATAAACTTTGCCAATTTACGTTGAAACATAAGCTGAATTATAAATGTCCTCATAATTAAATTAAAATATAACTTGAGAAGTTATAATTTAACCACTTCGGAGCCTCCTCTGAAGTAAAAATAATGGGTTGAGGGATCAGTAAAACATAATCAAGATTAATTTTAAACCATAATTCAGAAATATTACAGACAAGCCTATACCACACGGTTTCACCCGCGTCGTGCCGTTATTGGGAATATGGGAATAAAATATCTATAGCCATCGTCAGCCAGGGATAGTGTTACTTTTCAACAGTTAAAAAAAACTTAAATAAGTTAGTACTTTAGGAGTCAATTCATTGAAAACAAGTAAATCTAAAAATCGGTTGTCTGTCAAGACGGTTTACTGACGATAGTTGAACGTGACCACTCAGCCTTAAATGGAACGCCTCAGTGCGAGGTAACGCCGCATACGTCATGTTTTTTCGTGCCTGCAGCCGGCTCCATAGAATTATAAGACGTTGTCACGTTAAAAAATTCTTTATAATATAAATCATCTGAAATATGCCTCTAATCAAACATCGCATAAAATCGGTTGCAAGTCGAAATGAGCAATTAAAGATCATAGTAAAACAACATCTAGCTTACAAAACAATAAGTAGATATATTGTTTGGAGGCGGGACCGGGATTATTCGCTGACAGATCAGCTGTATGGTGGAGGAGTGTTAATAGCTGTACGTCGCGAACTTGTTATCGATGTTCGCAGGGAATGGTGTTCCTCGGCAGAAGATCTATGGGTAACCCTAACCGTGTGTCAATCGAGACCCAAAATCACCCATAAAATCAATATATGTGTGGTTTATTTGTGCAACCAGAAAGGTGGTCCATCTTTAATGAGACAGTTGAACAATTTTTCAGACAATCTTGATGATATTGTTATGAAAAACCCAAGCGATAAGTATATTATTTTAGGTGATTTCAATCAAAATAATATTGTTTGGCGCAATGTACCGAATAGTAATCAACTACAGCCTAGTAACTTGGAGGGACCTATTCAGTCAAAATTTTGCGATATCCTTACTATTTGCAATTTATTGCAATACAATTCTCATCAAAATGCTAAAAATAGGATACTTGACCTTGTCCTATCCACTGATGTAGTACATGTTACACACTGTCAGAGTCCCTTAGTAAAAGAAGACCCACATCACAAAGCTATTTCTTTGGTAGCTGACTTTGTTCAGACCTCACCGTTGCATCCCCGTCCGAGGCTAAAATTTTTCTACAGTCAAGCAAATTATGACGCTATCAATACAAATTTGAACCTAGTCGATTGGGGATTTTTTAGAGTTGGGAGGTAGGCCCCTTGAAGAAGCGATTGGCTTCTTCTACAAAACCATTACTGAACTTCAAAAGAGGTATATACCGTCAAAGACTGTTGTACCACGATGCGGGTATCCACCATGGTATAAAGCTCCTTTAATTAAAATCATAAAGGAAAAGGCTAAGTTCAAAAAGTACGGTAATATGTCTGATTACCAATCATTTATTGTGCTGCGTCAACGAGTCAAAGTGTTAGAAAAGAACATGTTTACCGACTACATCACAAATGCAGAATTGGCTATCTCAAAAAATCCTAGAGCCGTATGGCAGTACGTGAAATCTAAACAATGTTCTAACACTTACCCGTCAGTACTTAAATTTAGGGATGTAAGTTCAAGTAATGGTGATGATATATGTAACATGTTCGGGGAATACTTCTACTCCAATTTTAGAGAGCGAACTGAAAGTGCCAGCGCTTTATTTTCGCTGAGTAGTAATGACAGTGGTGACCAGAAGTGTAGTGTGACTGATATCCGTTCTGTGGAGGTGCAAGAGGATGAAGTGCTAAAGCTTTTGGAACAGGTCAACCTCACAAAGACCGCAGGTCCTGATAATATTTCACCTATTTTAATATTGAACTGTGCCAAATCTTTATCGGTTCCATTAACTATACTACTAAATAGATCGTATTCTCAGGGAGAAGTTCCTGTAATTTGGAAGTCAGCGTATATAACACCGGTCCATAAAAAAGGTCCCAGAAATTGTATTGAAAACTACAGACCTATATCTAAGCTATGCATATTTTCAAAAATCATGGAGAAAGTAGTCCATAAGCGGTTATCTTTTGCATTGAAATTAAGCTTAAGTAATACTCAACACGGTTTCATAAAAGGGCGTTCCACTACATCCAATTTGATGGTCTGTAGCGATTATATACCTGTAGGTGCAAAAAAGCGACCGTGGTTCAATCGGCTCTGCAGAGAAGCTCTAATGCAGAAAGAATCTGCCTACAGAGCTTGGACCAAGGCTCGTGCAAATTCAGATCCAAACATCTCTGAGGTAAAACGCAAATTAAATGCCGCCTCGAGGTCCAGTAAAAGAGCAATTGTCAAGGCCAAGTTCGATTTCGTCGGCAGAATTGGCGAACGGCTAGCAGGCTACCCTTCAGGAAGTCGTGAATTTTGGTCGCTTGCCAAAGCTGCCGAGGGAAACTTCTGTCGGTCAGGATTACCACCCTTGCTTAAACCCGACGGTAGTTTGGCCCAGAGTGCCAAGGAGAAAGCCGACCTTTTGGGTAATCTCTTTGCCTCTAACTCGACCATGAGCGACGGGGGTGCAATACCGCCGTGCATTCCGAGTTGTGGCACTTCCATGCCGGAAGTTAAATTTACACAGCGGAATGTCCGGCGGGAGCTTCAATCCCTGGACGTTCATAAGTCGAGTGGGCCAGACAGCATTCCCGCGGTGGTACTAAAGCATTGTGGTCCAGAGTTGTGTCCGGTACTTACACGTCTTTTCGCACTTTCCTATTCCATGCGACAAGTCCCGGCGTCGTGGAAGATCGCGTATGTACATCCTGTACCCAAGAAGGGTGACAGGACCGACCCGGCCAATTACAGGCCTATAGCCGTCACCTCCCTTTTATCCAAGGTGATGGAGCGTGTAATTAATACACTGGGGTACCTTGAGGAACACGACCTGCTCAGCGACCGGCAGTACGGTTTCCGTCACGGTCGCTGGACGGGCGATCTTCTTGTGTACCTAACACACCGATGGGCGGCGGCTATCGAGAGTAAGGGTGAGGCTCTAGCAGTGAGCCTCGACATCTCTAAAGCCTTTGACCGGGTCTGGCACCGTGGTCTTCTTACGAAATTGCCCTCATATGGACTACCTGAGAGATTATGCGGATGGGTGTCCAGCTTCTTGGCCGGTAGAAGCATCAGGGCCGTCGTTGACGGCAGCTGTTCAGACTGCATGGCCATAAACGCTGGAGTCCCGCAAGGCTCAGTGTTGTCCCCTACTCTGTTTCTGCTGCATATCAATGACATGTTGTCTATTGATGGCATTCATTGTTATGCGGACGACAGTACGGGGGACACTTGTTACACGGGCCGCCCCGGTATCTCTCGGGACACAGTAGAGGAAAATCGTGAACAGCTTGTGTCTGAAATCGAGGCTAATCTTACTAGAGTGTCCGATTGGGGTGGACAAAATCTTGTCCAGTTCAACCCTTCCAAGACACAAGCGTGTTTTTTCACCGCTAAGCAAACCCCAATTACTGTAGCGCCGCAATTTCAGGGCACATCTCTTTCCATCTCCAAAAGTATAGGAATCCTTGGCTTTGCCATCTCCAGTGACGTTCAGTTCCGTAGTCATTTGGAGGACAAGGCTAAGCTGGCGTCCAAGAAGCTAGGTGTGCTCAACAGGGCGCGGCGGTACTTCACTGCGGCGCAAACACTGCTTCTCTATAAATCGCAAGTGCGGCCGCATATGGAGTACTGCTGTCACCTCTGGGCGGGAGCACCTGAATATCAGCTTCGTCCATTTGGCTCGGTGCAAAGACGAGCTGTAAGAATTGTCAACGATCCTGTACTTACAGCTGGTGTGGAACCTCTTCGCGACAGGAGAGACTTTGCCTCCTTATGCGTGTTCTACCGCCTGTACAATGGTATGTGCTCTGAGGAATTGTTTGATATGATGCCCACGGCTACGTTCTATCATCGCACCGCTCGCCACAGACAGGGAGTTCATCCTCACACTCTGCGTCCGGTGCGTTCCAGCACGGTTAGATCCGATAGGTGTTTTCTTCCACGCACGCTTAGGTTGTGGAATGACCTCCCTGCCTCGGTTTTCCCAAACGCCTACAGTATGGGGTTCTTCAAAAGGGGTCTTAGAAGGTTTTTACAGGGTCGGCAGCGCGAGTGTGGCACCTCTGGTGTTGCAAACGTTCATAGGCTGCGGTGACCACCGGTCCTTCTGGTGGGCCGTATGCTTGTCTGCCACCTTAGTGGTATAAAAAAAAAAAAAAAAAAACACATGGCTATGAGGTCGCAGGTCGATGTTATATACACTGATTTCAGCAAATGTTTCGATCGTATAGATCATAATCTACTAATGCACAAGCTTTTGCGAATGGGAATCACAGGAAACTTATACAGATGGTTCACATCTTATGTGGAAAATAGATGCCAAGTGGTTGCTCTTAATGGCTACAGCTCCAGAGTCGTATGTATACCTTCTGGAGTTCCTCAAGGATCCCTGCTTGGCCCTCTTTTGTTTAACATCTTCATTAACGATGTCAGTGTATGCTTTCAAAATTCAAAAATTCTGTTATATGCCGACGATATGAAGGTTTACAGGCAGGTAACAAAAGTGGACGATGCAAGCTGTTTACAGGAAGATTTGAATAGGTTTCATAATTATTGCGTTCAAAATAGGTTAGACTTAAATGTCTCTAAATGTTATGTTTGTACATTTACACGTAAACTAAATCCAATACAATTTAATTATACGGTCTCACAGTCATCAATAGCAAGAGTCACTACCGTGAAGGACCTTGGAGTAACTTTCGACTCAAACTTCTATTTGATACCCACGTTGATTCGATTGTAAAGAAAGCATCTAAAGCTTTGGCCTTTATTATTCGGTTGTCGTCCGATTTTAGTAATATTAAGACAATGAAGATTTTGTACTGTGCTTTCGTCCGTAGTCATCTTGAGTATTCTTCACCAGTTTGGAATCCAAATTATGATATATATATCAATCGCCTTAAAAATATACAAAAAAGATTTCTAAGGTACATTCAATATCGTTCTAATATATACTTACCTGACTACATGGCTCGATGCAGAAGATTTCATATACTTCCGCTTCAAGAGAGAAGAAAGATTGCAGATTTAACATTTTTATTTAATGTTATGAATGGCCATATTGACGTACTGGAATTAGTTGGAAAGATTAACTTTCGTGTGCCTTCTGCATATCTGCGGAGACCTGATCTTCTGGATGTACCGGTTGTTTCAACTACGTATAGACAGAACTCAGGTCTCATAAGAGTATGTCGTTCATTTAATAGGGAATGTCGTGGGGTCGATCTTGACTTGTTTGCAACAAGTGTAAATAAAATGAAAAAAGATCTTAGCTCTTTGTTCTTTAGTTGAAATTAATGATCAATGGTAATTTTATAGTCAATAGTAATTAACCTTTTGTTTTGTTTTCTTTTGCATGTTATAAAAATAAAACATTATTTTCGGGTGTATGGTAACTTAACTAGGTAGGTACCTATATTAATTTGATACAATGTCTATCTAGAACTTCATACTAGCAAAGTAATGTATAGCAGTGAAAACTTTTAATTGGCCTTCTTCTAGTATAAGCATCATTGTAACACTACTTACTAGCTGTAAGTTTTCCTAAAATGTAATAAATAAAATAAAAATAAAAAAATAACAGAATTCAAAAGAATCAATACTCAAAATTCGTTTCACAATTCTTACAGCTTCTGCAAACCCTGAACTAAGCTCATAAATCAGCCTTGTCCTGCTCACACATCCGCATAAAATTAAGTACTATTCCAGACTTGTTGTACAAATTAGCAATCTAAAACCCAGTGTTCCGAACTGTAACAATGGGGGGGGGGGGGGGGTTGCAACCCGGGGTTACAACCACCACCAATGAGCCGGAAGTGCATATATAAATTACACACAGTGTTGGTTTCTAGGAGAAAATTGAGGAAAGATAAGTGCTGATACATAGTATGATATTTTGTGGTCTATAAAATTATTGGTGTGTAAAAAGATTATAATAGAATAGAATAAAGGCAAAAACCATTGCTAAATCACCTTCGCGATTGGCACAATTCCCGATTGGTCCAATTCGCGATTTCTACTTTCTAATAATAATCAGAAAGAATGCTCCCACATTGTGTGATCCATAAATGTTTGTCTCAAGAGTCGGGATGATTCTATGTATTAAAGTATATGTAAGTATTAATATCCGTGGTCTAATACCAATAACACAAGCAGGTTATTCCTAGCTTACTTTACGATCAGATAGCATTGCGTGAAAATGTCCGTGAATATTAATATTTAAATTGATGTATTAATTTTATCCGACGAAATCATTTCCACGACCAAAATCGTAAGATAAAAACAGAGAGTTACAAACAAAATATAATAACCCTGATTACAGCTAATCATTTAGAGACCGTCTCTATACCAAGGGAATGAATTAAAGAACCGTCTAACTGGGACCCTGCCCGTAGGATTTTATTAATCCAATTTTGGACTTCGTTAATAATAGGTTTAATTATTCACGACTGAGAAAGCTTTTAGAAGCGAGTTTATGGAAAGTTTGTATGCCCGGTAATGAAAATGTTGAATGTTGGTACTAATGTATAAAGGTCCGGCAAACCCGTGATCTTGTACAGAAATTGTTGGACGTGTTCAAATAATGATGGATGATTAAACATTAAAGTGAAATGTTTTCATGTATTGGTAAAATTAAATGAAAATACTGGATTAATTACGATTAAGGATGGTTTTAGTGCTGATTATTATACAAATAAAATAATAAAAAAATTTAGATCTAATAGAAATTGTATACACGGTGTTTCTTTTAGGATGTCAAGCCGCCACTAGCTGGTAGCAGGGTTCCATACCTATCGATTTAACCCCCATGTATGTTCTACGATTTTTTGTAGTTTTCGAGATATAATGTTCTGCATAATTCCCTATTTTTTTATTATCGATAAAAATTTTTAGATCTTGTATCAAAGTTAGGAAGGAAATTATTTTGTCCATATTACTGCAATCAATAGGCATTATAATAATAAAAAAATATCCAAGAAAAGTCGAACCAAAAAGAAGTTGTAATTATTTAAAGCCACGTGGAAAAATAACGAAAAAAAATTATATCTCGAAAACTACAAAAAATCGTAGAACATACATGGGGGTTAAATCGATAGGTATGGAATCCTGCTACCAGCTAGTGGCGGCTTGACACCCTAAAAGAAACACCCAGTATAAATATGATTTTTTATCAAAACACATTTCGATCTCTCGCCCGTTGTACATTTTTAAAACATGTTTTCCGTATGTCATGTAATTCTAAAATGGTGTACAATAAAGAATATTTCTATTCTGTTCTATTCTATTCTATTCTCTCGCTTTGTATTTTTTTTTCCTTTTTTGTGGTTAAATATCAAAATGATAAATAATATTTAAAACTAATTATCAAAACGAATTATAATTTGGATAATACATAAATAATACTCTACTTCACTCTACTTCTACTTCAAGAACAAAAAACTTTTGTAAACTTATTAGCTAAATCTACAACTATGTTTTTGGCATATGCACATAGAAAAACTAGTGCAACAATATATTCAGCTCTTGCTAGCAGAAAACATGTTCTACCATCAAACCACATTTCTGAATTCGTGAATTTGTTTAGAAAAGTCAACATGCCTTCGTTTCGAGCTGTTTGTATATTGTTACGATTTCAGCTAGGTCTTGTACTACTACACCGTAAACTATTATAATTGACGGTTCAGCAATCAGCAGAGTATTGCATCAAAAACCTTTCTTTTAAGGTTCCGTACCTAGAGGGTCAAAACGACTGTTCGTAAATTAAAGGACTGTTATTTAGTACCGAACCCTCCGTGCAAATCCAACTAACCAAATCAACAACAAAAAATCGCCTCCGTGTAAATCCAACCGGTTTAATGAAATACTAGATGTATTTCATAAACGCCGAGGAGTACGAAAAAAGAATTTTATTTTAGCGCAGTTTTGACTGTAGTTTCAAAAGATATTTTCAAAACTCAGCAAATACTAAACATTCTTCTTCAAACGAAAGAACGGTTTCAGTTTCCAAAACGTAAAATTTCACTCAAGTAAATGGGCGTAGCGCCAACTGAAGTTTTATATAATAGAATAAACTTTCTGGAGTGTAGTCTTCTGGATAAAATTTTCAGTTTCAAATCATTGTGACAATTCAGGAGCGTCTAACATGGCGTTTTGAAAATTTTCAATTCGACATTATATCTGGAATTTCATGGTTGTTTTACTTCGGAAACGGTTATAAAGTTTCTAATTGGATTATCAGGTTAGACGTGAAGATTTTTTTGCTGAATGATAGTGTTATTATAATCTACATTATTGATGTAGGTAAAAAAAGAAGCCATATTTTTATCGACAATACATTTGTTTTTGATAGACGTTAATGGGTACTTGAAACATGAAATATGTTATAATGTATGTGAGTTTTACGACTTCTTTATAGTACCCGTAGATTAAGAAATGAAGAACAAATGTCGTAAACATGCCTTCTGTCAGAAGTTACCTATAAATCTACGAGTACCTACATCAGTTTTGACACAATACATGCATACATATTACCTCTTAACATATACAGGTATTTCTGAAAGTATTTCTTTACAAAATAATACTATAGATACAATTCTTTGAAAAGTTGACAAATTTGAGATATTAAGATGAAATAGTTTATTTATTTATAACAACAAGTATTTTTAATACAACTGCACCTATTTACAACTAGCTTCAAGTTCAAAGCGCCATCTAACGGGTTATATTAAGTCTAAACTAATCACACTACAAGCTCTAAGTCCACTTAGTCAACTTTACTACTGGGACCTCAAGATCTCTGTTAGAACTAGTCTGGAATCGAACTTGTCCCGTAATGCAGTTCCGACACTACGTGTGGTATCACATTGAGTGAAATATTGTTACATGAAATAGCTGAATTTATCTACACTGTGATATTGTCTACTGAGTTGCATAGGGCAGATTAGAGATTGGTGAAAAATTAACAAAAAAGATGTGATGTATATAAATGTTAGTGCTGTTATACCTACCTAATTCAAAGAAGAGATAGAAGATGTCCTCGAAAGATCATATTTTGAAGAGTCAAAATTTTTCTAACTACAGATTTTTTTTTAGAACGTTTTTTCTACAGATCTAGAAAATTCAATAAATATAAGTGCCGAGTCTATTTCTACATCGCATTCAAATATCAATAGACAACATGCCGTTCTGAACTAAAATTTTCTTTGACTTTTCTCACTACGTTGATTTCCAAACTTTAAAGCAATGTTATGAACAAGTATAAAGGATAATTATTATAATACGAACAAGTTTTAGTCACGTGTTTTTGTACACTCAAGTAAAAAAGGGTTACAGAATAAAACAATAAATTCAAGCGTAAAGTAAAACGAATACACCATGTCAACATTAACTGATAAATAGTTTCAGTTTATTGAGAGTCAATTTAATTAAAACTTTGGATTACACAAGTTTTAATTGGGTGCAGGCGTCCGAGAGGATGTGTGAGGGTTGAAGGATGTTTGCTATTCACTTTTACTACTCTTTGCCACCTTTGTTTCGAGTTCTTTGGTTGTAAAAATGTCGCTTTATGTGCCTTTTTGAACAAGGTTCGAGTGACTAATGAGGGTCTTAGTTTGTCGTAGGTTTTACTTAATGCTGAAGTTAAATTGATTTTGATTTTATATAAAAACTAGCAGCCCGCTCCGGCTTTGCACGGGTATACAGTATTTCTCCACTATTTAATGCATGTTATTATACATATAAACCTTCCTCTTCAATCACTCTATCTTTGAAAAAACCGCATCAAAATCCGTTACGTAGTTTTAAAGGTTTAAGCATACATAGGGATATAGGAACAGAGAAAGCGACTTTGTTTTATACTATGTAGTTATTACGATTCTTGAATACTCGACTAATTAAATGATAGTATTCTACATTGTTTGCATTATGGATGGCAATAGTTGATGTGAACTCTCAAATCTTACATCGCCAACCAAGCAGAAGTTTTATGCAGCCTTGAAACGATGCATCAGACTACATTCAGCCTTGGGAAAGTACACCAGATTCCAACCAGCTCAAGTATCGGGCCGCTATTTTGAGGACCACGGTCAGAACACATAATTGAATAAATGGTTTTTATGACTATCCATCACGCGTGCGGCGTCAATTTGACAAGCTTAATATAAAATAGCCTTGGACCTTTGCACCAGATTTTAGGTTACCAGGAAACTGTAAGTTACTTGGTACCAGGTTACCAATAAGCAAAATATTTGAAAAAATCTTTTATTCAACGTTGTTCGTCTCAAAATTGAACAAAAGGATTCTAAACATTATGTGTACTCGAAAACTCGGTTACATGACCTAATTCCAAAGTGAATCCATAACCAACAAGAAACTACTGTCGTTAAAACAAGTATTCAGAACACGTACGGTGCCTATCGGGCTCTTAAAACTATCTTATTTGATAGTTTTAAGAGCCCGATAGGCACACACAACATAATATTAAAAAGTGTTCTAGAACTTGGAAGCTCTTGGTTTTCCTCCAATAATTGATATTTGCCATTTGAATTCAAGCTGTGTTGGGTAGAAAGGGGACGACATGATTAGGGTTGGCAATGTATAGAAAGTGTTTAATTATTCATAAAGCTGATATTCAGTGAATGAACAAACGAGAAATATTGAGCTTGAAGTGAAATTATGTGGTCTTCATGTTTTAAAGCAAGTAAGACCGAAAATAGCATCTTACGAGGTATACTGAGTTTGATTCGGTAACTTATAGTTTAAACATCAATACAAACCGTTTAAAGAGTTCTGTAGTTCTTTACTTTTGTAACTTTTATTACGACGTCAAATTTCTAACGTCACCGCCGCCCGCTTGCTCCGAGTATGCTTACATCTTTGGTATATGCATACATGCCTTTATCGCCAAAGGGGTAGGCAAATGCTATTGTCGTGTTGAAATGAACAAGTGCATTGTTTCACATCAAATTTATGAACAAGTTCAGTTTCACAAAAGAACTCAGCGGTTGAAATTTTTAAGCGCCCATAAGACATTCATCTTCAATATTTAGGTAAAATTTCTTTACCATTCTTTTCTATCTCAATGATAGCACAAAATATTTAGCAACCCTAGGTGAAGTAGAATCGGGGATCGTTAAGGACCGGCTCACAAAGAGCGATTCAATCGACTTGAGACTGTGTATCTTATGTTGGTGACGTGCGGGCAAATGTTTGCGGTTCTGTCCTTTACGGATCAGGACAGTTCTTCTGTTTGCGTGGGTATTATGAAGTATTCAATGCTTTCGAGCGAATATCGAGTCGGACAAAAGTGTTATTTGTTTGTTATTTCTGTTACAGAATAGTTATTTTTTGTGTATCTACAAGTGGCTCATCCAATTTAATTTTTTTGAGCACAATAGAGAAATACCTACGTTTGCGTTCTTTTATTCAGGTCGTATTCAAATGTAGGTAGTTTCAGGTTGTCATTGCAATAAAGACAGACACGTTACTCGCTGCCTCTTACATCGTCTTCAAGTTGATTCGAAAGCTAGTTCATTATGAGCGCTTTAAGTCAATTAAACTCGTATTCGACGATACGTAATTAAGTTATTAATATACTTCATACGAATACGTCTATTGATTATCTAATTACTAATTACGTATTACCAGAAATACTTCATTCTCTTGTGTTGCGAGAAAGGCTCCGGCTCCATTGAATTGTAACCTAATAATTTTATCGAAGGAATCAATAACGTAGTGAAATTGAAAGTTCCTAGCTAGAAACAGACATTTTTCAAAGCGAATGTATATCTTATTTACTGAAAGATTCTACTCATAATCCAATGCTATGTTCAGTTTTGACCCCTCGATCGGCGATTCTATTCACATAGAGTATAAATACGGCCGTACGGCGCGATACATACGACCTCGGGGGTAAGCTCAATACTATTCCAAACACATATGTAATTTGGCGGGTTCTGTCGAAATATCGTGTATTAATTGAATGTAAGAAATTTGTGCGCGGTTGTATATGGTTACTTACCACATATTATAATTTTTAAGTAAGATATTACTATAAGGGATCAAAACCTATTGAATAATTTTATTCAGTGAAAAAAAATGATAGACCATGCAAATATAAAAAAATACTATTTCAATATAATCAATAGTGAGGTTTTAAAGTGCGTATCTTTGATTGATAATCTGACTTTAAACCTCTTTAGGTATCAACATATACGGTAAGTATACATACATAGTCAAGTCCTCGGTGTATAAATTTAAAACACACTTTATAACGAAATAACACTTACATGGAATGAAAACGGAAGGGTAATACTGTAGATCAAATTTTCACTTTAATATTTAACGTAAAAATTTGTACTTTACTAATGAACACATCAATATGCGTTGAGTTTAAAAAAACTAGCACCGGCATTAAAAGTATTAACAAATTGAAGTTCAAGATAAAGACTACCAAGTGCTTGATAACGATCAGTTAAATTATGAATAAGCGACTTTTACAGTCGTTTTAATTAAATAAATGTATTTTTCAGGGTTACTACATTTTGTTGCTGGGGGGTTGTTCTGGCATGTTTATGTCATGTTATTTTGTTTTTAGTTTTATTATACGAGCAAAGAGCGATAGGGGAAAGGAATTGCGTTCAGTCGATGTTTTTAGGGGTTGGGAGGATTCGTGAAATATTTCTTTCCATTACAAAATTTCTATTCTTAGCTAAGTAATATTTCATGGACGTTTTCTTTCAACATTATTACCGTAAAAATGGTTCTAGTGCGATGAATACCGATCATGTTGATACTATTATTAACTTTAAGAAAGAGACTTTTTTTAACGTGAGGAAAATCCTACAGGACTACTATCCCGTCAGTAAGTAGTATAGTAAAGTAGTGTACCCCCAGGGTTAAGTCCTCGTAATGATACCCCAGGACCAGAAAATGAGAATAGACAATTCTTGAATATGAAAAACCGACAGACATCTAACTCGTTTTTATTATACAGACACATTCAGCCAGTTTACTCTGACTGAGGACATACAGTAAAGTGCAGCTTAAGATAAACTTCAGATTACAAAAAACTATGCAGTAATCGTAGCTGTTCAGAGACAAAATAATATGGTATGGTTTTTGCCATTTCACACGTTCCGAATAGGTAGGTAGGTACTTGAGAAAATATTAACATTTATTTTTGTAGATTAATAGTGACGATGAAACAGCGTACCTAGTACCATTATATCCAACGACACGGCCCTGAAAAGAACATAATTTCAGATAAAGCGACTTTATTACGTCGCACAAAAGTCGAATTTACTTTGAAAATATGGAACAATGGCAATGTCAGTGTAGTTATTTAGGTTATAAAATTGTTTACCTGCCTTAACTAGCTTCGATGAGGGACTCAGGCACAGATTAAATAATAGTTACTACGTAACAGATACATCACTCCCATACTTAACCTCAAAAATATTAGCTATGACATATCGCTACAGTGGAAAACATGCTCTACGACGTATTCCGAGAGTCGAGATTCGTGCGCACACCGTATGATTGCGTCATCGAGTGACAACTATTGACAACATTAGGGTTGTAAGCACGTAACCAAAATACATCTAACTACAAAAAACAATAAACACAGTGTCTGAAAAAAAAACTTAATAATATTTTATAACTTGTTCTTCGTTACATAAGAATTATATTATAACTAGCTAATGCTCGCAGCTTAGCCCACGTAAAAGTTTGTTCCTTTTCCCGCTTCCAATGGGAACTTATTCCAGGGATAAAAGTAACCTATGAGTTATTCCAGACTACAATCTATCCCTGTATCAAATATCAGCCAGATCCGTTAGCCGCTAGAGCGTGAAAGAGTAACAAACATTTACACATCTACACATACGCACTCAAACACTTTTGCATTTAATTTTAGAATATTAGTAAGAAGTAAGATGAAAAAAAAAGCAAGACTAAAATAAAGCGAAATATTATTTTACGCGGGAAATGTACATTGGTCGTGCGCACTTCGCTCGGTCTGGCGTGTGGCAGCCCTCTGCCGGTCGGCCACGTTAGTTCTGCGTCATAATACTTAGGAGTAGGTGCTTATAAAACGACTTGTAGCGAGTGACGGAGGCCTGACTCAGGTTTCAAATACAAGGTATTTTGCTGCTTTTCAATTTATTATTTGAGCAAACATTAAAAATTATTGCCCGAAGATATTTCTGTCATACAAATTATATTGTAATTTTTCGAGAGTTAATCATGAAGTTTTTAATACAAAATAATACATACCCGTTTGAATAAAAGACAACCCTTCTTATTATTATAGCCCGTGAAACCAGTGTTCTGAAATATGTATAAGTAACATTAGGTACAACTCGTAAGTGAAAGTTCCCTCAAAATACAGATAGATACCTACTTATTCTGAAGACCGACCTAAAAAATTCATATAGATATCGCCAAAATATCTAGCCAACTTCAGTATCAACCGTAACTTTTTGTATTGCAATGAGATCAGATACGAGTACAATCACACACACAAGTCTTATTTTTTATCAGGATAAATATATTCTAGCGGGAATCTCACTACTCTTTATTCGTCAGAGGCATGTCAAGTTACACACTTTAACCTTTAACCATCGCGCCATCTGTGGCCTCCATAAACGTAACGTCAAAACGCACGCTTAACTTTATATACCCTCTGGCATTTCAAAGTCAAACTTGCGCCAGTTATAAAATCATTCTGCTTAACATATTTACTTAACCCTTTTCCTTTCTACTGCCTATATAAAACTCAGTACAAAAGAATCGTAATATGTAAAATTCATAAGGCTTTTTACCATTTAAGATACACACTTCGACTAAAGTGGGGCAATTAATATTATGAACAACTTCCTCTAGACGGTTTATCGTTTGAAGTAATCTTTGGAGCAGTGTGACTTGAATAATAGATTTATTTGGCATTTGCAAAAATATTTTAAGTTCAGTACTGCAGCTACTTTGTTTTAAAGAACTACTATTGCATCCTATTTCTACTGCTGCAACGACATACTGTCACTAACGCGATAATAAAGCTTTGAGCATGGACCTATAACAACTAAGGATTGTAACCTCTAGGTAAATATAAAAATTCTCGTTAAAAAAAAATCGGTCGAGTGCGATTCAGACTCGCACGGGGGGTTACGTACCAAAAACGGCAAAAAATCATGTTTGTTGTATGGGAGCACCCTTAATTTCCCCTCTCCCCTCTTTCTAATTTTAGAATTTGTTGTCATATAAGCAACATAAATAGATCATCTGTGAAAATTTGGAGTTTATTGCTTTTTTTTAAATATTTTGCCTGCAACCTGAGTATGGAACGCAACATCTATTTGGCCTTACATCTTAGACCATATATGATCTAAGCCTTACATAAATGACATATATACCTTAGTAGTCTTAAATTTTATTGGTATTTTATTTTTTATCCTTATATTTCACCCACATATCAAACCCTTGTAATCCTCGATCGCATTCAATTCACCAGCGAATCTCTGATCAAATGAATCCTTCAAAAGATTTAAAAATAAATTTGCCGTTTTTCTCACTAGAATTTGAAATTGACATAAGAATTTAAGCGTTATCAATGTCATCAATATCTCGTGTTCTTAAATATATTGTCAATGTCCCACGCCTATCGCGCATAATATTGTCGTAAATCAGTTGCTATCGTGACAGCGCCCTCCTACGGATTTATTGCGAAACAAGCTCACAGTATTGCAAATTTTTTGAACGCTGCAGCATGTGGATATTTTTGTATCGCTTTTATTCGTGCGACTGTAAAACTACAAATCGAATACTCAAACAGTGAACTATTTTGGAACCTGAGATTACACTCAAGTAAAAGTATTTTCGTCATTATAATATACGTAAAATGGCAGTATGACAACTAATCATAATTCATTCATCAGATTGGTCTACATCAGAATCCGTGTTCAATTGCCAAATCAAAATAAATATCGAGTATTTGAGGTAAGTATAAAAAAAGCCTAAGTATGATATTCACAGCACTGGGTGTGCGCATGTTTTTCGCACGCTCGAACACGACTGGCAAAATGAGAACATGTGAACCTTTAGGCATTTACATCTTTTTTTTATATTATTCTGGTTTTGACCTGTGTCGAGAAGCTGTGTGCAGGTAGGAAACACCACTTCAATGTATTAAAAAAGGTGAGTTAATAAGAACACTGCAAGTACATTCTAAAATAATTCTGCGTTACACGAACATAAAAATGATAATTAACAACTCACAAGCGCTGTAGTTGTATCCTTTATGCAAAGCAGACCATTACGACCCCCTATTTACATCTCTATAAAGCAGCTGCATCCAAAGCGTTTTTACGGCAAATTTCCCGTCCCTAACTAATTTGCAATACAATGCGGCGGAACCAAGCAACCGCACTAAAACACCCGTTTACTACGCGTCGATCTGCAGCGTTTAATCTAACTTTCTCGCAAAGTGCTCTCTTAGACGACAAGTTGGAATCGGAGCGTCTTGCATTAATTTATTAAGAGAACAGAGCTTCCGTTAATATACCATCTTCTTGGTAAGGGCGACGTCGCACTATGCAAATACATTGGGGCCGAATGAAACAACACACGCCTTCTCCGTATAATTTACGCTCACAGTAGGAGCCTGCCTTTATTATTGTTCTCTCCGAGAAACAATTTCTAGCTTATGTTAGACATGCGGACATGTTTCTCCGTGATATTATAATGAAGGCAGTATCAACAGACGTGGATAGTCATCATCAAAATAAGAAGACCAAAAGGAGTGAAAAGCGTATGAAAGAACATGCAGGCATGCATAAAGAGGACGATAAGATAACAGAAGAATGCACGATTCGTAGTTTTTCCTGCTCTAATGTAAAAAAAAGTATAAAACAACACGCATTACCACAGCTACATTTCGAATACAAATATAAGGAAAATAAACTTGAAGAGAGTCATAAATCTCCCTAAGTTCATACAAGGACAATACTTCAGTAATATTCTCGATAGGTACTCCTATGAATATAATTTCAAATTTACTCTGCTAGCGTCGTATTTCGTTCATGCTTTTATCTGATGTTTATTCGTGTAATGTATTTATTGGTTAATGCTCATCTCTCACAAATTCCCAAGTGAAACAATAATAATATTTACTCTCTTAATATATTTACTCGTTACTCCAATATATAGATTCTATTTCAATTACAAATACTTCGTGTCACTGCATAGCTTTTTGGTTATTTACCAAAATTACCTCTTATGTCTAAACACGGTTAGTGCTATTTTATTTCACAGTATCTGTTTAGACTTCGAGGTAATTTCCACAATGGTTCTTAAAATATACAACCTCATCTATCCCGTAATAACCCGTGCCATTAAAGCCTCCTCCATATTCAACCAGCCTCTGAATACCGGTAAAAATATAAAATGAAAAGTGACAAAATGTACATTCTTGACGTTTATATTCCCACAGTCACTTTTCATTTCCATTAGTCGTAATTCTGAACATTTATAATTCATGAGAAAAGATAGCGTAAAATACTTCTTTATGCGTTCTTAAAATACACGATGAATTTAAAATAATGGCGTAAACCAAGTAAACTTTAGGAACAAAAATACAAAGTTTAACATTATAATGACTTGGGAACAACAGGTTTGCTAACGTAACATGTAATTGTTACTCGATATAACCCAACCGAAGTATATTAATTTTAAAATACACCTCTTCCGAAACTAATTAATTAGTTGCTAAAACTTCAAGCCGAGTGTTAACGATGATCTAAGCAATACCCAAGTTTTACTCGCGCCGAAGCTTTACAAGGTAACGGATAAGTTTAGGCGAAAATTCACTCGACGAAATCTGTTACTTTTCTTATTCAAAATTGCCTCTCTTACTACCTCTCATGCAACGCGCATAATCAAAATCTTGGTGAAAACTTCCACCAACTTTGTAGATGCTCATGAATAACTTATGGGCACAACGCCTCTCTTGTTATGTTTAAAAGTTTTTTTTTATCTTTTTCCCCATTAAAAGACGGCCATGCTGACGTTTTAGACGACGACATCCCGATGAATAATTAGGCAGTATTTCTTCTGTCCCCTAGTTAATGAATATTATAGGAGCAACACTCGAAACGTTAGACCCTGTACAAAGGAAGTATCGGAAAGAAATCTGCGGTGGTTTGCCCACAAGGAATTTCGTTAATTACGCCCGCTTCAGAGATAAATAAGTCAGTAAGCGCAAATTTGTCCATCCATCGTGTTTTTGTTTCGGCTCACCCCGAGTTACTTAGTTATTGGGTAATTTTTTCTTCGCCCGGGGTCGAGTGAATTATATTAGTCGTTTGTGTGCGTGAATGCGAGTGGAATAGTCCATTTTGGTGCTCTTTTGTAGGTTGTAAGAGGCTTTGCTATAGTAAACAATACTTTGGATGCGAGGAAATAAAAGCCCCACTGATGCCTTTTAGGACTTAAGCGTAATGCCTTTGTAAATACTATCCGGGGTCGACTTTGATGTCTTATTACATTTTGTGCGTATTATGTCAGTATGTAAATAAATTACGAACGAAGATCAAAAAAAAGCCATAATTATATCTTGAGATTGATATTAGTAAAGACGACAGAAAATTCTTTCAACAACAATATTATAATAATGGTTCCAGAACGATTCCTTAAAGCATTCCGTTGTATTCAGATATTATCAATAGTATGAACAGTATAATATACCTAATACCTACTAAAATAACCTTTAGTATAACCATGACAACATAAGGGTTCCAGATACGTCAGTGGACACAGCGTACGTGAGCCCCGCCTTGGACTAAAGTTCATCCAACTGGAAAGATCGTGAAAAGAACTTTGTTGTTTGATGCGAGAGGATCAAATGCTTGTGTGGGATTACGCTGAACAAAAAGGTTTAAATTGATGCGATAAAAATATGAACTTACACGCTATTGCTCTGATATACTTATTTAGAAACTTTTATGAAATTTCAAATAACTTTTGTGAGACATTTGCTTACACAGCGCGATCTAGCACAATTTAAAATAATATAAGCTTGTGCTATGAGATCCAAGACAACTGAAAAACATACTTATATATTACTAAATATCATAGAAAAAACCTGAACTCCGAAACAATATCTTTAAATCACATAAATAAATCGATTCGACCCGGGGTAGCACTGCAGTTGCATACACTACCGCCTTAACTGCTGTGTATAGTGCGAAGTAGAGGGACAAGCGAAAAAATAACGGGTCCAGGGCTCCGCATCTGATCCAGTTGCAGGAAGCAACTGGGGAGTAACGCATACACTACCGTCTGCGAGACCGAGACGGAGAAACAATGCATCACTGTCTCCTGCAACACAGTTTACACTAGCGCAGTATCATAATATTATGTCAATAAAGATTATTATTATTAAAAAAAATGAATGCTGAGGATCGTGTGAAGTAGTACACTGCTGAAATGACGGTGGGCGGGTCGGTAACAGTGGAACTTCAGGCAATAGAGTCGAATGGTTCTGAAGAGGCAACAGCAGCGCGCTTAAAATGTAGAGTAGGTGTGGGCGCAAGCTATAAAGACGACTAACTGCATAAGGTCGTGGAAGCATGCTTTTTTTTAACGTGAGGGAAAATCCTTATGGATGCTATGCCGGACTTCTACCAATAAAAAAACCTCACGTAACGCACAACAGCCTATGGTTGGGAGCCCCGGGTAAGCCCTCAGATGGATGTACAAGGACTCCCAACAGAAGGATGCATGAAGCTTGCGGAAGCATGCTGTATGCGGGCGAATCAAACGTTTTAGCCATTTTTGGAAGCTTTGTTCAGTAGTTGGCTTCAATCATCGATTTACTTCTATTCGACATTGACCTTTCTTTGAAGAATGTTTTAGATCTACGGTCGTAGTGAAAAAATGTAACTACAATCAACCAATCAGAGTTGCCAACATCCTCTCAACAATGTTGAGTGCCTACACTCACTAAACAATGAGAACAATCGTTATGTTAGTTCGGAGAGAGTCCACTTTTGTTGATCCATATCCCACATCAAAGGGGAATATTGTGGAAAGTTAGATAGGCTTTAGGGCTACTTTGTAATAGCAAACTTTTTGATAAAATTACAAAGCTAGGATAATTTTTTTTCACAAGTTTTGCTCAAACGTGCGTCATTAATACGGCCTACTGGAGCGAAGAAAAAGTAAAATTTATAACTTACAGAGGATATAATAACTGGAGTAATATATATATCTAGGTACTTAAATAAAATATAGTATAGAATAGAAGAAACTTTATTGCACACCAATGTTAAAATATATGTCGTGAAGAATATACCGATATACGCAAAAAACGGGTCAGAATTCAAAACTGCATACGATACCTAACCACCACCTTTGTATAGTATAACCAGCGTTATATAACCACATCATATTTAAAATCTACAAAACTCATGGCTACAGGCACATATACAGGCACATAAGCAATGCTGTGGAATATTGAAGAAAGAATCCTCGCTCCAACATCGTTTGGGATTGGCTCAGCTCACTTTAGAGTCTTCCTGCACTCAGCCTCGGTTCGCCGAGCGCGGGACTCGCAGCGGTGAGTAGCGAACACGCGACTACACATTGTAGAAAACGATCGGAATATTCTTGATAAGACGTTGGAAATATTCTTAAGATAATATTGTGGCTCTGCGGTAGGTGTATTAAATGCAGCACATGCATGTACATAAAAATATATTGAGAAGCGCATGAAATTCTGTAGTATTTATCATTTTCAACCTTATAGGTACTAAAGTCATTAAAATGCTGCTGTACTCTCAAAACTATTTACTATGGTTCTTACTTGAAACTACTTTTAACTCATTAGGTTGCTTTCCGCTAGTTTTCCACCAAAATACACGAAGGATACCCATAGTGTCTTGAAACCGTAGGACATAATAAGGAAAGTTTCCATCTCTTACAATATTAAACCAGCAAGTTCTTCAAAGGGGATCTTAGATATTTACAGGGTTGGCAGCGCGAGTGTGGCGCCTCTGGTGTTGCAAACCTTCATAATCTGCGGTGACCACCAGTCTTGAAGGACTGGTGGCTTAGACCATATAACACGGGACTAGCCTTTTGTGAACCACCGCATACAAAAATATTCTGCTAGTCATAGCGGGTGAAGGGCGAAACACAAACACATATATTTCATTATATATATTAAAAATGTATTAATCGACAAACGCGTAATGGCTGTTGTGTGTTAATTTTTATTGTACAGTCAACTACAATGAAATGTACTAGTTTAATCATATATAATGATGTACTGATGTAGTGCTTTTTATAAAGCCAATAGACCAAATGGTCTATTGGCTTGGCAGAAAGGAATGCTTAAGTAAGGCGCATCCTGTGGTTAGATGATCTAAGACTGGTGGTCACCACTATAACTACCATAAATAAGAATCTGGTGATGGTATGCACTCACATTTTTGAGTCAAATCTAATCCTTTAGATTATGCTTGTCTGACGCGGTATCTAAAAAAAGAGAAAAAGTCCGCAAATACGAATCTAAGGATTCAATTCGACTCAAAAATGTGAGTGCATACCATCACCAAATTCCTATTTATGGTAGTTATAGTGATATGACACAGTTTTTGTAACGTTTTCTCAAAACAAATAAAAAACAGTGTGAGTAGTCGTCTTCTATTAGTAATCATTTGACAATCCGTCTATATTAAAAAAAAATCGTACAAACATAGTCGTGTACAAAAAGTAGTACAGTTTCCCTCGCGCCAATTTACATTGTCGTAAAAGTTTAATATGTTTTATCCAACTTTTGGCAGACATAACAAAATCCCGCTAATCCCGCGTGCCATGTTTATGAAAACTCATAATGAGTACTTAAATATGAGATGTTTTGAAAACGACTTTGATTATGAAGATGATATAGCGTGAAACAATTTAAGCTCTAAAGTTATTCAGTCATTATTATAAATTTAATTTATGTATTGAAGACTAAGAGGCGACTAAGGGAACAGTTTCGCAAAAAGATCTATTGCGTAGAGAAGGAAAATTTGAAAATAAACCCGGTTGTCAGTAAAAGGCCTTAATGAAAAATTTCAACTGCGGGTCGCGGTAACCTGTTCATTTCAACACGGCGCGATAGGCTCATCACCTATCACGTGGGACATAAAAATATAAGGTGAAAAGTGGGCGTATACTATGCCTCTGCCTACCCATTCGGGGATAAAAGTGTGACTATATGTAGGTAATCATCACATCAGGCTGACAATAAGTCAGTAGTATCAGGCTGGTAGTAGGTAGTTGTTTGTTTATTTGTTTGCATCGAATAGGCTCCGAAACTACTGGACCGATTTGAAAAATTCTTTCGCCGTTGGGAAGCTACACTCTTTGCGGTGAACATAGGCTATATTTTATTCCCGTACTCACATGGGAACGGGAACTACGCGGGTGAAACCGCGTGACGTCCGCTAGTCTATACTAATATTATAAAGAGGAAAGATTTGTTTTTTTGTTTGTTTGTTTGCATCGAATAGGCTCCGAAACTACTGGACCGATTTGAAAAATGCTTTCATTGTTGGGAAGCTACACTCTTTGCGGTGAACATAGGCTATATTTTATTCCCGTATTCCCACGGGAACGGGAACTACGCGGGTGAATCCGCGTGACGTCCGCTAGTCTGATATAAATACAGCATTGACCAAAACTTATTACAGAGACACTTCATCCATTACTACCCACATTTTCTATAAAGAAATACCAATCAAAATCCCTCTCAGTACTGAAAGGCTTGAATAGAAATGTTGCAATTAAGCCTTCCTTGTTTGTATAGAGACGTGTTGATTGAACTCTTTGTACCGCTCGGATAGGCATATCATTGAACTCTCTCTCTCAAAGGCGTATCGAAAGGAGTCCATTACTTCATTAGTATAAATATAGACGTATTCGATATAAAAGGTGGGTAAAGAAATAATTTTAGCAGAATTAAATTTGCGGGATAGGATAAATCCTTTCTTTTGCCGAAACAAAATTGTTTTTGCAAACCAAAGTGTTAAAAATTATCTGAAAATTGATTGTCTGCAAATATGCTAGAGTAATATAAAACAATTAAAATATGGTTTTAACCCTTCAACCCTTGCAACCAAATTGGCAAAAAAATAATGGGAGGGCTTGATGGGGACATCGTGACGTCATCCCACTATTTGAAAATATAAATAAGAGCTTACCTTGATTGAAAACTAGATGGCGTTATTATCAAAAAAGAAATCGGAAAAATTTTCAATAAAAACGTAACCAAAACTACTACAACTCATAGCCTACGTATTCGATACAAGCTCTTTTATTGAAAACTAGATGTTGCAACATAAAAAAGAAGCAAACATTTCAATTATACCGTACAACCAAAACATCTACAACTCATAAACGTCTGATAATTATAACATCATGGGCGTAAAATTTCCTTGTTAACGTAGACGAGCTATGGCGCTTAAAATTACATGTCAGTCTGTTGTGGTAATCACCATTGCCTACCAGCCTACCAACATGGCCGCATGAGTGAGTGAATGATTGAACGAACTGAATATACCTAGAGTGTTTAACTTTAAAGGAAAGGCAAGTGTTGGTAGGCTTGCTGACCGTTATCTTTTAAAGTGACAACATGTGAAAAAAACTACAGAACTCTTAGAATAAAATCGGTAAAAAGATAAGTTATTAAAAGTGTAGCAATACAACGTGTGTTAAAACTTAATAGCCGTGGATGTGTCAAAATTCACGTAGCTACTGGTACGAATGTTGACAGACAGCAGACGGTATGTGTGTGTTAAGACAACATGTTAACCTAGGGAGTCGTAAGAGGCGACTAAGGGAACACTTTCGCAAAAAGATACATTGCGTAGAGAAGGAAAACTCGAAATGAAACCCGGTTGTCAGTAAAATGACAATCATTAAGCCAAGTTGAAAGCCTTATGGGTGGCTTGA
Source organism: Miltochrista miniata (assembly GCA_933228765.1). Lineage (NCBI taxonomy): Eukaryota > Metazoa > Arthropoda > Insecta > Lepidoptera > Erebidae > Miltochrista > Miltochrista miniata. The sequence goes on along the minus strand of OW121766.1, from coordinate 7,185,817 downwards.
AAAATTTCAACTGCGGGTCGCGGTGATCTGCCCCTGTCCATTTCAACACGGCAATAGGCTCACCATCTATTACGTGGGATACAAAACTATAAAGTGAAATGTAAGCCTATACCTCTGCCTACCCCTTCGGGGATAAAGGCGTGATTATATGTATGTATATAATATTTTTATAGTGTAAAGAAAAATTCCTACTTAACGCAATAGAAAGCTCTGACCTTACTCGGAAATTTTGGTTTTAAATGTACCTCAACTGGTCAGAGCGCTGCTTATTAAACGTGAGACAAGTTTCAGTTCATCATCAAAAATTTTGGTTTCAGTATGGTTCTGAATGTACCTCAACTGGTCCGAGCGCTGCTTATTAAACGTGAGACAAGTATCAGTTCATCACCAAAATTTTTGGTTTCAGTATGGTTCTGAATGTACCTCAACTGGTCCGAGCGCTGCTTATTAAACGTGAGACAAGTATCAGTTCATCACCAAAAATTTTGGTTTCAGTATGGTTCTGAATGTACCTCAACTGGTCCGAGCGCTGCTTATTAAACGTGAGACAAGTATCAGTTCATCACCAAAAATTTTGGTTTCAGTATGGTTCTGAATGTACCTCAACTGGTGAGAACGCTGCTCATTAAACGTGAGACAAGAATTCATCGGCAAAATTTTACGTCAACATTTTTAAGTCGTATGGTCGAGAATTGGTGGCTAGCAAGTAATAGGAATTCAAGGAATAACGTTGCAAAGAGTTATGCGGGTCACAAGGATATGTCCCTAACAAGACCGTAGACATCGCTCCACACGCTGAGTCGACTAACCCTTCATTAGCGCGCGGGTCTTTTTTACCCACTTGTATTTCAAAGCGCTGTTCTTGAGACGGATCTAATTTGTTTCTTTTCAGGCTCCTCGTTTCGCTCCGAAGCTGATTGCGGACGCACGTTATTCGCTCATCTCCCTGTATTGCCTTCGCTTGTAAATTGTTTAGGTAAGATTCTACGGAGTTTGATGACTGGCAATCGGGAAAAAACACAAACGTTTGTCTTTTTTTCTTATGTAAATCGGTACGATTTGCTGATTTTGCCGATAGAGAACATTTTGATTTTACGTTTATCTGCTGAGTTTTATTTTAACCGTATAAAGTGGTATTATTATTCGAAATCTACAAATGGTGTCGTTTAAATATCTAAGGCATTCTGTGGCTTTCTTTATTTAACTTTATTAATACTTAAAATATAAAAAAACGGAGTGGACAACCAGAAACCAGTGGGACAGTAAAACTCGACATTAACAAGTTAGTGATTAGTGACATTAATAAAAACTATTAGTTCTTGCAACGCATAAACTAAGTCGTCTATAACTGAAATGAAAGCAAATATTTACGCAGGATATAACTATTATATACCATTCGAATAAGTTCTCTGAAATTCTTATGTTTATCAAGTCCTCCGTGGCAAAATATAACAAACAATTCTTTGCGGCTACCCACTATGTAATAACAAGCGAAAAACTTTATTCTTAACCTCAAAACAACACGCATAACACCTAAATACTCATAAAAGTAATTTGAACAATAGTTGGGCGGTTTCAGCATTCACAGATTACATTTTCACAGTTCCAAGTATACATACTCGTTACGGCGTACTGCCTCTTGTAACCGCAGTATACCAGCCGTTACTGAGCGTTACCAACTCCTAATTACCCAGACTAGCCAGCTTTGTCCCATACTTGTAGTCATAAACGGAATTAGGCTACGGATTTGATATGAATGATATATTTTCAAGCTAATACCGGTGATATTAGTGTCTTAGGGTTAAATCGTTAGAAAAAACAAATCTTGTGTGTCCGATAATATTCAAAACTTATAATAAAATGATAGAAAAGTCAAAACTGTACATTGGAAATATAAAAAAAAATACTCACTGGAAGTTCAATATAAGATACAAGATAAATGTTAACTAGGGTCTTCAAATAGGCTATATATATTATCACGCTACATAGCCTAGGGGCTAAGCAGGGAGCAATCAAATTGGCATTATAACATAATTTTCACGCGTACTAAAGTCCCGGGAGAAGTCCCGTGAGAAGCGCTCGTGGCCGCGCGGACTCAGTGTTCTGTAAACGATCACTGCAGTAAGCAACTTTCACTATGGCCGGTCCATGGATGGGTGACCATCCGTGTGATCACGTTGTGACATTTATTTGAGCGTTTCCGTGCTTCGGAAGGCACGTTAAGCCGTTGGTCCCGGTTGCCAGTAAAATGGCAGTCGTTAAGCTAAGTTGAAGGCTTTATTTCAACAGCAGGCAGTCACAACCTGCGCCTGTTCATTTAAACACGGCAATACGGCTCACCACCTATTACGTGGGACAAATTATACAAAGGTGAAATGTGGGCATATAATATGCCTCTGCCTACCCCTTCGGGGATAAAGGCGTGAACATATGTTATGTTAAAGTCCCGGGTAACAGCTAGTTCAAAATAAAAATGTTTATTTGAAAAAGTTTATTTTAACCGTCTCACTATTGATATAAATTTGACCGCTGCCGCTGTAATCTGAGAGTGCCAAAAGCTCGTAACTAACGTTAAAATTATCTTTATGAGTATTTAGGTGTTAAGAATGTTGATTTGATTACGATTTCTCCTAATCAGGTGAAATAATTTCAACGAAACTCTTTATTTGGAACTAGATTTTTGTAACGTTTTGTAGAAATTAGTTCAGATTTACTTTTCATTTCAAGGCTTTTCTTTTTAGTACACCAATTTTAGCCTATATTATATAACTTATACCTTTTTATCACGTTTTTACTCTCTGTCTCATCTCAACGGACCTCACTGACAATTTAAAAGACCTAAAAACTTCTGAGAGAACACCTTAAACATTAAAAAGTTAAGCCTATGCGACCATAAACAAAACAGAAATGGCGGACAAGAAGGATTACGAACGAAATGAAAAATAACAGTCATATTTAAAGGAGTCACAAATCCATTTACTTTAATGAATAAATACGGATTTTTAACTTTTTAAAGCCATTACGTTTTAAATCTCATGAGAGGTACGGGAAAATCAAAAAAAGATAAGTCCAGCTTCTAAAAGAGTCCTAATATTTTGGATTTGGGAAAAATATTGTTTATTTTTATGTAGGTATGTGGATATTCTGTTGAGAATCTTGGTGATATCCTTCCGGGGGATTTTAATTATATTAATAATTGCTAAACGAGCAATTCAATTTCTTTAGTAATCGTTGCATGAAATTTAATGGTTAGGAATCATTTCAATGACATTTACGTCAACTTTTAATAACATCAAAGGAAACTAGCTCATTGGAAAACAAAATTTAACTCTTTGTCAGAATACTGATCAATTAGCTTCTACACACAAAGCCTCAGAACTAATTATGTGTGGGTTTACCTGATTATGTGTGTGCTAAAGTGATTGTGTGTGTACAATGTTGACACTTTACAATGCGCTTTAGCTGGCTTAAAAACCTGATAGCCAGATCATTGTTCATATTGAGAACGGAAAAATGTGAGTTTGTTTTGTATTTTTTTTTAAATTGCACGCTTTGTTTTATGCTAAAATATAAAATACTAGCTATCACGTTTTTACTCTCTGTCTCATCTCAACGGACCTCACTGACGTCACGCGGTTTCACCCGCGTAGCTCCCGTTTCCGTGGGAATACGGGAGTGAAATATAGCCTATGCTACCCGGCATAGAGTAGCTTCCCAACAGTGAAAGAATTTTTCAAATCGATTCAGTAGTTTCCGAGCCTATTCGAAGCAAACAAACAAATAAACAATCAAATCTTTCTTCTTTATAATATTAGTACAGCTATCCCGGTTTGATTCATACATAAGTAATAGGTTCACTCCCTATTAGGGACCCGGAAAACTGTCAGTAAAGTGTGGGTGTGTACTTCAGCGATGTCTACCCTATTGGGGATTTAGACGTAATTCTGTGTATGGGGCAGAGTATTTAAAATGTCTTTTTTTAAAAATTCTTTGTCATATTTACGTTTTGCGGTGTTTTGAAATTCAACGAAATGTTTTTTTTTCGGTTGTTTATTTGCGGACTTAATCAATCCGTTTCATGCATTGCTAGTTTCGAAATGCGGTTTTTACTGTACGTATAAATGAATTTCGGATTTATTTTTGACTTTCATTCGTTGTTTCAGAGCTCACTCTAGTTGCTACCATGCCTTGTTTCTGAGTAATTTGTTGCTATAGGTATGATTCCCTCGTCATTATAAACCTATATGAAAATTATTAAATGCATAATTTGACGATCATAGAATATTTTTAACTCTCTATGCTGTACTTAGGTGTAAAATTTGGTGCAACGCGGTTAGCAAACATTTGCAACACAAAACATTATATATAATGGTAGGTACACTCACTTCATTGACCCCTATTCCGTGTTGAAGCGGACAGGGACAGGATGTGAGCCTCCAATTGAAATTTCAAGCCGCCCATAAGCATTCAACTTAGTGATACCACTACCATGATACTAGCAACCGGTAACAACGTGCCTTCGAAGCACATAATTCAAATCTCAAGCTACAATCTCCAAGTTAAAACACTAAATATAACCACAAAAGAAGGTCCCAGAATTGAACCCTGAGGCACCCCCATTGTTACAGCAGAACCATGTGACTGTTTACCATTTATAACTACTCTCTGTACTGAACCCTGAGGCACCCCCATTGTTACAGCAGAACCATGTGACTGTTTACCATTTATAACTACTCTCTGTACTTTATCTCTTAGGTAAGAACTAATTAAATCCAAGGCCGTCCCCCGGATCCCATAATGATCAAGTTTTTAAATTAAAGTCTTATGCTGGACGCAATCGAAGGCCTTAGATAAATCGCAGATAGCTATCTTCGATCTCCAAGTAAAACCACTAAATATAACCAAAAATATCACACACAAAAAGCCGAGACACGTTATGCTAATATAATATCTTAATAAGTACACATTTTGCCTCCAAAGAGCGTACAACACGCGGATTATATTGCACATATTATGAAACAAAACCTCCAACGGCTGACGGGAGAAGTTAAATTTAGTTAGGTACCTCTTAAATTCACTGGAAAATTGAGTTAGAATTTTGGAATAAGATCTAGAATGGTTGTGCTTATAATGTATTGTGGTTTAAATAATGGCACAGTATTGGGCTTTCATCAATCAAAAGAGCCTAAGTCCACTGCTAATTGACCTTTCCTAATTTTCGCCGTATTGGCTGGGCTGGGTCTTACTGTATGTACCAAGCGCGCTTACCAGAGACTCAAAACAAAGCCAAGAAGAAAGATGTCGCTTTGTAATGATGTCAAAGTAATGCCGCATTTTTAAGAACGTAATAGTTGTGTGCAAGTTTTAAAGAGATCAAAGCGTGTTTTATACAGTTCGTGACTACTCAGTGTTTTTGGTTTAAGAGGTAAAACTACTTCATCTTATCTTTACTTATAATAGCACGGAATCAACTAAAAGGATTAAAAAAAACAGCTACCTTCTATCGGCATACTGAGGACTTGGCTGTTTTTGTAATAATAATTATATTCAGTGCAGCTCCCACACTAAAACACTTTCCCCCACTTAATTACCGATAACAACGAAAGTCCGACGCCTGTTCCGATTGCAATCCCTCAGTGTATTCTTCCTTGTTAGCACACTAATCGTTGGCATTTCAACGGTAACAAGATTAGATCACGTGACGTCATTTGCAGGCGCTAAGATTGATGAGGACGTAGGGATTTTTGTTTAGTACGCAGCAAAAGAGGTTTACTGTAATAATTAGTCCCTTCATTTTTCACCAGCGCTATCAATCGATCAATTACAAAAGCATTCTTTTATTATTCTTTTGAACTATGCGTTGTAATAAATATCTAAGTATTTTTGGACTTGTTGCAATGCGATGGGCCTTGTGTGGCTAAGTAACAGCGTTCCAAAGAATGTAACACAAAACATTTATCCTTAAGTCGAACCATTTTTCGCTTAACGCTGGGTTGTTTATATTTATTACATTTTCAATAAAGGTTCGCACCGAGCCTTTTAAAATAAGACCAAAATCCAAACACATAAATAAGATCGCTGTACTACATAGAAAAGTAAACCAAACATAAATTAAACACAAAATGAGATTCCAACAATCCCAATTAACGAAACAAACCAAATCCAGACTATGGTAATTCAAAAGCGTCTAATATCCGTGTCAATCAAAGAGCCGGCGACAAACAGCACACATTTGTAGCGCAGTCACGCGCGATCATCCGTAACCCACACAGGCAGGGGACAAAGCGCGCTGATGGGGTAAAACATCAACTGAGGCGATTTTAGTATAAATAAACAATGAAAAAGCTATGCTGCGGATACTAGTTCAACTAATCTATCAATGAATCTATCAACAGAGCGTGTCTATAAATCTACCATTTGATAAATGAGATGACTATTATGGGAGCGTTCTGCTGTGAAAATGTAAGCTTTAACTTCATTTGCAATCTAGGTAGGTACTTAAATCATCATTATTCACATACAATGCATCTGCATTTGCACGATTATAAAATGAAGATTGCAAAATTGTTAACGTATTGTTTTAGATTTAACAAATGAAATCCAATTTCATACATAATAATAATTCAGACATAATAAACATAGATAAACAATAGCTCACGGATATTCTTCAATTCGGAAGTTGTCAGTAGCTATATGGCAACACTTTGTAATAACTTTAGCTGCTCTAGTATATAAACTTAAGAAATAAGATTGCAATACATTTTGCCAGCAGTATGTACGTGTCGTACATTGCATCGCAGTTTTCAGCTGAAGTTTCGAAACTTGTCGTAGTGCATTGAAGAACTAATAACAATATTGAAAATACTGAGACTGAAGAATATATTGGGTACCTTGAGTATTTTAAAATACATTTTATTTGTGATTTTGTGGATTAGTACGTAAGCTTTCTGAAATCGGGTACCTATTAGTAATTAACAAAGTTGCGCGCATCAGCTAGCAATGAATTCAATTATTTTCAAAAATAACAAAGTCCATAAATCTCTTTTCTAATCCAACTGTGTCCTGCCACGTCGATACGAACCAAAGAATTCAAAGTTCATAATATAGTGCTTGTAAATCTCACATTTCCAATTAAGATTCAGAGTTACCGAACCAAATATTTCGTAAAAAGGTTTTCAGGTCACGGCATACATCTTGCACGGTCGCTAGAGCATTTCACGAATATCGTATCCTGAAAACCAACTGCTCATGTTTCATAACCAATTTAATTATAATAAATGTAATATAGACCAAAATTTCCCTGGCGGGCGGGCGAATTTTCTTGGTAACAAATAAAGTTATCTCCTAGGCTAAGAAGTCACCATGTTTCGGAATTATCAAGATAATATCATTAGAAAGTAATTAGGCTTACAAAAAAAGTGAATAGTCACATAAGTATCTATGTCAATATGGACCTGTGTGAACTTGGCACCCTACTTGCAAAAATCGAATTTTTTTTTGCGTGTTCTTGAAAAGCTTGGTTTGTAGTTGTTTGTAGTGAACGAATTTTCGTTTGTAGTTGAACCGAAAAATTTTTATGTATCAACCAAAAATAGCCAGCCCCCGGATTTATGAAAAATCAATTCTAACGGTTGATTTGTATGAAGAATCGTTAGTAGTTGTTTGTAGTGAACGAATTTTCGTTTGTAGTTGAACCGAAAAAAAGTTATGGATCAACCAAAAATAGCCAACCCCAGATTTATAAAAAATCATTTCTAACGGTTGATTTGTATAAAGAATCGTTAGTAGTTGTTTGTAGTGAACGAATTTTCGTTTGTAGTTGAACCGAAAAATTTTTATGGATCAACCAAAAATAGCCAGCCGCCGGTTTTATAAAAATTCAATTCTAACGGTTGATTTGTATGAAGAATCGTTAGTAGTTGTTTGTAGTAAACGAATTTTCGTTTGTAGTTGAACCGAAAAAATGTTATGGATCAACCAAAAATAGCCAACCCCAGATTTATAAAAAATCATTTCTAACGGTTGATTTGTATGAAGAATCGTTAGTAGTTGTTTGCAGTGAACGAATTTTCATTTGTAGTTGAACCGAAAAAATGTTATGGATCAACCAAAAATAGCCAACCCCAGATTTATAAAAAATCATTTCTAACGGTTGATTTGTATAAAGAATCGTTAGTAGTTGTTTGTAGTGAACGAATTTTCGTTTGTAGTTGAACCAAAAAATTTTTATGGATCAACCAAAAATAGCCAGCCCACGGAGTTATAAAAATTCAATTCTAACGGTTGATTTGTATGAAGAATCGTTAGTAATTGTTTGTAGTGAACGAATTTTCGTTTGTAGTTGAACCGAAAAAATGTTATGGCTCAACCAAAAATAGCCAACCCCAGATTTATAAAAAATCATTTCTAACGGTTGATTTGTATGAAGAATCGTTAGTAGTTGTTTGTAGTGAACGAATTTTCGTTTGTAGTTGAACCGAAAACATGTTATGGATCAACCAAAAATAACCAAACCCAGATTTAAAAAAAATCAATTCCAACGGTTGATTTGTATAAAGAATCGTTAGTAGTTGTTTGTAGTGAACGAATTTTCGTTTGTAGTTGAACCAAAAAAATTTTATGGCTCAACCAAAAATAGCCAACCCCAGATTTATAAAAAATCATTTCTAACGGTTGATTTGTATGAAGAATCGTTAGTAGTTGTTTGTAGTGAACGAATTTTCGTTTGTAGTTGAACCGAAAAAATGTAATGGATCAACCAAAAATAGCCAACCCCAGATTTATGAAAAATCATTTCTAACGGTTGATTTGTATGAAGAATCGTTATTAGTTGTTTGTAGTGAACGAATTTTCGTTTGTAGTTGAACCGAAAAAATGTTAAGGATCAACCAAAAATAGCCAACCCCAGATTTATAAAAAATCATTTCTAACGGTTGATTTGTATAAAGAATCGTTAGTAGTTGTTTGTAGTGAACGAATTTTCGTTTGTAGTTGAACCGAAAAATTTTTATGGATCAACCAAAAATAGCCAGCCCCCGGATTTATAAAAAATCAATTCTAACGGTTGATTTGTATGAAGAATCGTTAGTAGTTGTTTGTAGTGAACGAATTTTCGTTTGTAGTTGAACCGAAAAAATGTTATGGCTCAACCAAAAATAGCCAACCCCAGATTTATAAAAAATCATTTCTAACGGTTGATTTGTATAAAGAATCGTTAGTAGTTGTTTGTAGTGAACGAATTTTCGTTTGTAGTTGAACCGAAAAATTTTTATGTATCAACCAAAAATAGCCAGCCCCCGGATTTATAAAAAATCAATTCTAACGGTTGATTTGTATGAAGAATTGTTAGTAGTTGTTTGTAGTGAACGAATTTTCGTTTGTAGTTGAACCGAAAAAATGTTATGGATCAACCAAAAATAGCCAACCCCAGATTTATAAAAAATCATTTCTAACGGTTGATTTGTATGAAGAATCGTTGGTAGTTGTTTGTAGTGAACGAATTTTCGTTTGTAGTTGAACCGAAAAAATGTTATGGATCAACCAAAAATAGCCAACCCCAGATTTATAAAAAATCATTTCTAACGGTTGATTTGTATAAAGAATCGTTAGTAGTTGTTTGTAGTGAACGAATTTTCGTTTGTAGTTGAACCGAAAAAATGTTATGGCTCAACCAAAAATAGCCAACCCCAGATTTATAAAAAATCATTTCTAACGGTTGATTTGTATAAAGAATCGTTAGTAGTTGTTTGTAGTGAACGAATTTTCGTTTGTAGTTGAACCGAAAAAATGTTATGGATCAACCAAAAATAGCCAACCCCAGATTTATAAAAAATCATTTCTAACGGTTGATTTGTATAAAGAATCGTTAGTAGTTGTTTGTAGTGAACGAATTTTCGTTTGTAGTTGAACCGAAAAAATGTTATGGCTCAACCAAAAATAGCCAACCCCAGATTTATAAAAAATCATTTCTAACGGTTGATTTGTATAAAGAATCGTTAGTAGTTGTTTGTAGTGAACGAATTTTCGTTTGTAGTTGAACCGAAAATTTTTTATGTATCAACCAAAAATAGCCAGCCCCCGGATTTATAAAAAATCAATTCTAACGGTTGATTTGTATGAAGAATTGTTAGTAGTTGTTTGTAGTGAACGAATTTTCGTTTGTAGTTGAACCGAAAAAATGTTATGGATCAACCAAAAATAGCCAACCCCAGATTTATAAAAAATCATTTCTAACGGTTGATTTGTATGAAGAATCGTTGGTAGTTGTTTGTAGTGAACGAATTTTCGTTTGTAGTTGAACCGAAAAAATGTTATGGATCAACCAAAAATAGCCAACCACAGATTTATAAAAAATCATTTCTAACGGTTGATTTGTATAAAGAATCGTTAGTAGTTGTTTGTAGTGAACGAATTTTCATTTGTAGTTGAACCGAAAAATTTTTATGGATCAACCAAAAATAGCCAGCCCCCGGATTTATAAAAATTCAATTCTAACGGTTGATTTGTATGAAGAATCGTTAGTAGTTGTTTGTAGTGAACGAATTTTCGTTTGTTGTTGAACCGAAAAAATGTTATGGCTCAACCAAAAATAGCCAAACCCAGATTTAAAAAAATCGATAAAATAGGGTGGGATGTAGTGTGCCTTCACGAAGAGCGATACCTGTGCTCGGGCCCTCCCCGTAAGTAGCGGCGAAAGCGAAAACGCGAAACAAAACACTACCGATGAGTGCCGACAGGGCTAGGGCGTCCCCCCAAGGCGACGCGTACCGGTATGCCCCCGTCGGTACGACTGCATGCGCACGCGGCGAAGGGGGCCGCCACCCTTCACGCAGCGCCAACTCTGGCGGGATGCGAGGAGCCGAGTGCCGGATAGGCACGTGGAATGTGCGTGGTGGTATGGAAGGTAAGATGAATGAATTGATGGATGTAATGAAAGAGCGATGCCTGGATGTATTGTGTGTCACAGAGACTAAGCGGAAGGGGAGCGGCATCGACGATCTTCCTGGCGGAATAATTGCTTTGTGGTCCGGAGTGGACCAAGAGGATCATGCCAGTAAGGGAGTGGGTGTCTTGCTCTCCTCCCGTTTGGCCTCTGGAGTGAAAGATTATGGATTGGTAGGCCCAAGACTCCTGTGGGTACGTATAAAACTGGGGATCACGAGAGTTTTTTTGGTCGCAGCCTATGCTCCCGTTAGCTCGGCTAATCCCCAAGTGCTCGCGGAGTTCTAGGAATCCGTTAGGGACGTCCTCGATTTGGCTGACGGGAATGAAAAGTTGATCATGTGTGGTGATTTGAATGGATGGGTGGGGACCAAGCGAGATGGCTTCGATGCTGTCCTTGGTCCGTATGGAGATAAGAGATCGAATGATGCTGGTAAGTCAATCTTAGACGTATGCTTGGAACGAGACCTCCTTGTGGCGAACAGTTTATTCCGTCACAAAGATATCCACACGTATACATGGAGACGGAAGGAAGAAAAAAGTGTGATTGATTTGATTTTGATAGACAATCGTCTTCGACAGGCTATAAGGGATACAAGAGCCTACAGAGGCCCCACTCTTGAAACTGATCACTACCTGGTGGTAAGCCGGTTTGTTGGTCTTTTCAAGAAGTGGAGGCACTGGCGAGTGCGTGTCCCTTTCGGAGACTATGAAAGGATAAAGAGTGAAAAACTGGAAGATGAAAGCGTAAGGAGTATGTATGTTGGCTTAGTCAGTGAAAGGCTTGCAAACGCGAGCCTTTCCGACTTAGATGTGGATGAATGCTGGAATATTATGAAAGAAAGTATAGTGGATAGTGCAAAAGAAGCATGTGGGAGTGCAAAGAGACATGAACATTCGAAAGGTGATGCCTGGTGGGATGCAGAAGTTCAATCCTGCGTAGCAAGAAAGAAGAAAGCGTGGTTGGATTATGTCTCATCTTTGCAACTGAATGACAGTATGAAAGACACGAAGAAAGAAATTTACCGCCTCTGCAAGAATGAAGCCAAAGCTTTAGTGAAAGAGAAGCGTGAAAGGATAAATATGATTGCGGAAGAGAAGCTGACGAGGAACTTCGAGACGAATACCAAACTCTTTTGGAGGGAGGTCAAGAAGTCTCGGAGCTGTTCGTCAGTTTCCAGAATGGATAAGATAAAGAGTAAAGCTGGGGACATTCTTGCGGACCCCTTAGAGGTGTTAGAGCGGTGGAATGAGTACTTTGGAGAAATGTATGAATATCTCCCGGATGCGGGCACTGCGAGGGAGGCGATAACTGACCTTGCGGTGCAAGCATCAAGCGGAGATATTACTTTGGAAGAGATTGAATGGTCGATACGAAGCTTGAAAAATGGAAAGTCTGCGGGAATTGATAGGATATCTGCTGAAATGATCAAATTAGGTGGTCCTTGCGTCCGGGACGCCTTCTGGTCATTGAGCAATCTATGCTGGAAGACTGGAAGGGTCCCAATGGACTGGAGGCGTGCTATCGTCGTGCCCTTGTATAAAGGCAAGGGCTCACGTATGGAGTGCGCCAACTATAGGGCCATCAGTTTGATCAGTATAGCAGCTAAAGTGTATGGCAAAACTATTGAAAGGAGAATGAGGGTGGAATCTGACGGATTACTGTGGGAGGCGCAGGGTGGTTTCCGAAATGGAAGGGGATGTATGGACCAAGTTTTCTGGCTCCGCAACATTGTAGAGAAGCAGCTGGCTGTAGGCCGGAAGGTTTTCTGCGGTTTTGTGGACATGGAGAAAGCATTTGACAGAGTTGTACGGAAGGATCTCTGGGATATATTGCCAGGATACGGGATTGATGGTGCGCTGCTTCGTGCTGTGCAGTCTACATATGTGGGATGTACGGCATGTGTGCGGGTGGGCGGCAGCCTGTCTCCCTGGTTTGACGTCAACATTGGCGTCAGACAGGGTTGCGTGCTGTCGGCTCTGCTGTTTGTCCTGTACCTGGACGATTGTCTTAAGAGAGTAAGATCGATGAATGTTGGATTGCGAATGGGTGACTTACTTGTGAACTGTTTGCTGTATGCAGATGATGCCGTGCTCATAGCCGAATCGCCATCAGAACTACAGTCACTAGTCACAACGATGAAAGATGATTGTCTAATGAGAGGCTTACAATTGAACGCGACTAAAACGAAAGTGATGGTATTCGAAAGAGAAGAGGACAGAACGAATGCCAGGATAACTGTAAATGATGTAGTGCTGGAACAGGTGGATGAGTTTGTATATCTTGGATGTGCATTTAGCAGGGATGGACGGTACACCGCTGATGTAGAAAAGAGGGTAACTGCGGGAAATAGTGTGAATGGAGCGTTAGGCAAACTTTTAGGTACCAAGGCCTTAAGTCAAAAGGCCCAGCTCGCAGTACACAATGCGGTGCTGATACCTACGCTAACGTATGGAAGCGAGAGTTGGGTATGGCAGGAAACGCATGAAAGTAGAATAAACGCGGTCGAGATGCGCGCGCTACGCAAAATCTGCGGAGTAACGCTCGCAGATCGCGTTCGGAATGAAGATGTAAGAAAGAGAGTTGGTCTGAAAGAGAGTGTCGGTGTTAAAGTAAGGAAGGGCATGCTACGATGGTTCGGGCATGTGGAACGAATGGTAGATGAAAGAATGACAAAACAGATATACAACGCGAAAGTGGATGGACGTAGGAGTCGGGGAAGGCCACGACACACCTACCACGACCAAATTAATCAAGTGTTAGTGGAGGGTGGTGTCAAGAGCCGTAGGAACCGACGTGCATGCATGAAAAGAAAAATGAAAGTTGAAGAGGCGAGTGAGGTGTGTATGGACCGTGCCGTGTGGCGCTCGGTTCTTTCTGCCTACCCCGCAAGGGATTTGGCGTGAAGATAGTATATATAAAAAAATCAATTCCAACAGTTGATTTGTATAAAGAATCGTTAGTAGTTGTTTGTAGTGAACGAATTTTCGTTTGTAGTTGAACCAAAAAAATGTTATGGATCAACCAAAAATAGCCAACCCCAGATTTATAAAAATCATTTCTAACAGTTGATTTGTATGAAGAATCGTTAGTAGTTGTTTGTAGTCAACGAATTTTCGTTTGTGGTTGAACCGAAAAAATGTTATGGATCAACCAAAAATAGCCAACCCCAGATTTAAAAAAAATCTATTCCAACGGTTGATTTGTATAAAGAATCGTTAGTAGTTGTTTGTAGTGAACGAATTTTCGTTTGTAGTTGAACCGAAAAAATGTTATGGCTCAACCAAAAATAGCCAACCCCAGATTTATAAAAAATCATTTCTAACGGTTGATTTGTATGAAGAATCGTTAGTAGTTGTTTGTAGTGAACGAATTTTCGTTTGTAGTTGAACCGAAAACATGTTATGGATCAACCAAAAATAGCCAAACCCAGATTTTAAAAAAATCAATTCCAACGGTTGATTTGTATAAAGAATCGTTAGTAGTTGTTTGTAGTGAACGAATTTTCGTTTGTAGTTGAACCGAAAAAATGTTATGGATCAACCAAAAATAGCCAACCTCAGATTTAAAAAAAATCATTTCTAACGGTTGATTTGTATGAAGAATCGTTAGTAGTTGTTTGTAGTAAACGAATTTTTGTTTGTAGTTGAACCGAAAAAATGTTATGGATCAACCAAAAATAGCCAACCCCAGATTTATAAAAAAACATTTCTAACGGTTGATTTGCATGAAGAATCGTTAGTAGTTGTTTGTAGTGAACGAATTTTCGTTTGTAGTTGAACCGAAAAAATGTTATGGTTCAACCAAAAATAGTCAACCCCAGATTTAAAAAAAAATCATTTCTAACGGTTGATTTGTATGAAGAATCGTTAGTAGTTGTTTGTAGTGAACGAATTTTTAATCGTAGTTGAACCGAAAATTCGTTTGTACTTATTTATTTATAATTTTTTTTTATAATTTCGTTTTTTTTTACTATAGGTACTAGTTATTAAACCTTTTGCCTTATTTGAGGTTTGTAGTGGCAGAACTTTTGAGTCTGTTAGAAGAGAAATTCATTAGAATCGATAAAGTTGAGTAAAACTCGTTTTAGAAGGATCTCGACTGAACAACTTCGGCTGAGTAGATGAAATGGAAATGGAAAAAGTTGAGTAAAACTCGTTTTCGAGCGATCTCGACTGAATTACTCCAAATGCACGTGAGTGTGTGTGGGAGAAGGGGGATGGATGTGTGTGTGTGGGTTGGTTTCAAACTCAGATTCAGATTCATTTATTTGTTGCTAGCGGTAAGTGCGTGTACGTGTCGTTAGGTAGGTAGTCTCGTGAGTATTTGTGTGTGTTTGATTGAGTAGGTGGTTGCTTGTACGCGTGTGTGTGTGTGTGTGTGTGTATGGGTCGGTACGTGGTTGAGTGTGCATGTGTATGCGTGTGTGTGCAGGTGTGTATGTGTGAGTATTTACGTGGGTACATGCGTGTGTGTTTATGTAGGTGTGCGTGTGTAAGTGTGTGAGAGCGTGGGTGTGCATGTGTGTTTGTGAAAAATTACGTGAGTGCGTGCTGACGTGTGTGTGTGTGCGTATGTTTGGGTACTTAGTTGCCTATGAGTGTAAGTGCGTGCGTGTATGTGTACGTCTGTGCTTGAGTGAGCATGTGCGTGTGTGAGTGTGTGTAGAGGTGGGGGAGTGTTGAAGGATACGCACGTGTATGTGTGTGATTAAATGGATAAAGAAATCGATAGATAGATGGAAAAAGAAAAGCGATAGCAAAGTAAAACAGTAAAGAAAAATTGACGAAAAAATTAATAAAGTAAAATGTGTTGGTCCTGTATTTCATTTAGAGTAACATCTAGCAAGATGGGTGGGATGGGTGGCCGTAGTACAGTGGTTAGCGCTCCCGACGCTGATTCTAAGGATCGCGGGCTCAGTCCTACTTGGTTTATTTGAACTCTCCCCATGAAAAAATTTGAACGAAATTCTTCTACCACTAACCTCTACAGATCTTCCTCACTCGATTCTGCCCTTTGTAGTAATCGTTTATCCTTTTGAACGAGAACGATTCATTGAACATGATGCCAAAACAAGTTCCTCTTGTTTTTACCACCTAGATTTAACTTTTATTTTAACAATTAATTCTACCGATATTCAAGTTGTTTTAGAACTATCGAATATTATTTCACAACATACCTAAATTAGTCAATTTTCGCGTTTTTAGTAGTCGTCAAGTAGCTACATCAGAAGTTACTCTTTTAAAATCACTCCAAAACGAGTGTTACTCTACTTGATCGATTCCAATCAGATTTCGTTGTTCTACAATCGGAAATTCCTCCACTACAAACCTCAACGAGCATCTTTAAGCCATTTTTGACGTTTTTAGAAGCAGTCTTGTTTTTACAACCGCAGTATTTCAGTCGACATCACTCCAAAACGAGTTTTTTTTAAATAAATAATTAATAAATAATAAATGTTCACGGACATTTCACACAACGCTATCTGATCCCAAATTAAGCTAGGAATAACCTGCTTGTGTTATGGGTATCAGACCACGGATATTAATACTTTAATACTTTTAAATACATAATATAATACATTAAAACACCCAGACTCTTGAGACAAACATTTATGGGTCAGACAAATAATTGTCTCCGGTGGGAATCGAACCCACGACCTCCAGCGCCACAGGCGGTATCGCTACCGACTGCGCAACAGAGGCAGTCGTCAGTTTTACTAAACTGGATCGATCTCAATCAATTTTCGTTCTACTACAATCGAAAATTCATCCACTACTAACCTCTACAAGCATCTTTTAATAATTTTTCACGTTTGTAGTGGTCGTCCAATCTTCGCAACCAGAGTAATTCAGTTCAGATTCCGAGAAAAAGAGTTTTACTCAACTTTTTCTATTTCCATTTCATATTCTCAACCGAAGTTGTTCAGTGGAGATCCTTCTAAAACGATTTTTACTCAACTTCATCGATTCTAATGAATTTCTCTTCTAACAGTCTCAAAAGTTCTACCACTACAAACCTCAAATCAGGCAAAAGGTTTAATAACTAGAAACTATAGTAAAAATAAATCGAAATTATAATTATATCTATTTTTAAATACATAACTACAAACGAAAATTCATTCTCTACAAACAACTACTAACGATTTTTCATACAAATCAACCGTTAGAAATTATTTTTTATAAATCAGGGGTTGGCTATTTTTGGTTGATCCATAACATTTTTTCGGTTAAAAATTCGTTCACTACAAACAATTACTAACGATTCTTCATACAAATCAACCTTTAGAAATGAATTTTTATAAATCTGGGGTTGGCTATTTTTGGTTGATCCATAACATTTTTTCGGTTCAACTACAAACGAAAATTCGTTCACTACAAACAACTACTAACGATTCTTTACACAAATCAACCGTTGGAATTGATTTTTTTAAAATCTGGGGTTGGCTATGTTTGGTTGATCAATAACATTTTTTCGGTTCAACTACAAACGAAAATTCGTTCACTACAAACAACTACTCACGAGTCTTCATACAAATTAACCGTTAGAAATAAATTTTTATAAATCATGCGTTGGCTATTTTTGGTTGATCCATAACATTTTTTTGGTTCAACTACAAACGAAAATTCGTTCACTACAAACAACTACTAACGATTCTTTATACAAATCAACCGTTGGAATTGATTTTTTTTAAATCTGGGGTTGGCTATTTTTGTTTGATCCATAACATTTTTTCGGTTCAACTACAAACGAAAATTCGTTCACTACAAACAACTACTAACGATTCTTTATACAAATCAACCGTTGGAATTGATTTTTTTTAAATCTGGGGTTGGCTATTTTTGTTTGATCCATTACATTTTTTCGGTTCAACTACAAACGAAAATTCGTTCACTACAAACAATTACTAACGATTCTTCATACAAATCAACCGTTAGAATTGAATTTTTATAAATCCGTGGGCTGGCTATTTTTGGTTGATCCATAAAAATTTTTCGGTTCAACTACAAACGAAAATTCGTTCACTACAAACAACTACTAACGATTCTTTATACAAATCAACCGTTGGAATTGATTTTTTTAAAATCTGGGGTTGGCTATTTTTGTTTGATCCATAACATTTTTTCGGTTCAACTACAAACGAAAATTCGTTCACTACAAACAACTACTAACGATTCTTCATACAAATCAACCGTTAGAATTGATTTTTTATAAATCCGGGGGCTGGCTATTTTTGGTTGATCCATAAAAAATTTTCGGTTCAACTACAAACGAAAATTCGTTCACTACAAACAACTACTAACGATTCTTTACACAAATCAACCGTTGGAATTGATTTTTTTAAAATCTGGGGTTGGCTATGTTTGGTTGATCAATAACATTTTTTCGGTTCAACTACAAACGAAAATTCGTTCACTACAAACAACTACTCACGAGTCTTTTTAAAATTTCGTTAAAAAAAAAAATAAATGATTTGAATTTGAATTTGTCTTCATACAAATTAACCGTTAGAAATAAATTTTTATAAATCATGCGTTGGCTATTTTTGGTTGATCCATAACATTTTTTTGGTTCAACTACAAACGAAAATTCGTTCACTACAAACAACTACTAACGATTCTTTATACAAATCAACCGTTGGAATTGATTTTTTTTAAATCTGGGGTTGGCTATTTTTGTTTGATCCATAACATTTTTTCGGTTCAACTACAAACGAAAATTCGTTCACTACAAACAACTACTAACGATTCTTTATACAAATCAACCGTTGGAATTGATTTTTTTTAAATCTGGGGTTGGCTATTTTTGTTTGATCCATAACATTTTTTCGGTTCAACTACAAACGAAAATTCGTTCACTACAAACAATTACTAACGATTCTTCATACAAATCAACCGTTAGAATTGAATTTTTATAAATCCGTGGGCTGGCTATTTTTGGTTGATCCATAAAAATTTTTCGGTTCAACTACAAACGAAAATTCGTTCACTACAAACAACTACTAACGATTATTTATACAAATCAACCGTTGGAATTGATTTTTTTAAAATCCGGGGTTGGCTATTTTTGTTTGATCCATAACATTTTTTCGGTTCAACTACAAACGAAAATTCGTTCACTACAAACAACTACTAACGATTCTTCATACAAATCAACCGTTAGAATTGATTTTTTATAAATCCGGTGGCTGGCTATTTTTGGTTGATCCATAAAAATTTTTCGGTTCAACTACAAACGAAAATTCGTTCACTACAAAAAACTACTAACGATTCTTTATACAAATCAACCGTTAGAAATGATTTTTTATAAATCTGGGGTTGGCTATTTTTGGTTGATCCATAACATTTTTTCGGTTCAAGTACAAACGAAAATTCGTTCACTACAAACAACTACTAACGATTCTTCATACAAATCAACCGTTAGAAATGATTTTTTATAAATCTGGGGTTGGCTATTTTTGGTTGATCCATAACATTTTTTCGGTTCAACTACAAACGAAAATTCGTTCACTACAAACAACTACTAACGATTCTTCATACAAATCAACCGTTAGAATTGATTTTTCTTAAATCTGGGGTTGGCTATTTTTGGTTGATCCATAACATTTTTTCGGTTCAACCACAAACGAAAATTCGTTGACTACAAACAACTACTAACGATTCTTCATACAAATCAACCGTTAGAAATGATTTTTTATAAATCTGGGGTTGGCTATTTTTGGTTGATCCATAACATTTTTTCGGTTCAACTACAAACGAAAATTCGTTCACTACTAACGATTCTTCATACAAATCAACTGTTAGAAATGATTTTTTATAAATCTGGGCTTGGCTATTTTTGGTTGATCCATAACATTTTTTTGGTTCAACTACAAACGAAAATTCGTTCACTACAAACAACTAGTAACGATTCTTTATACAAATCAATCGTTGGAATTGATTTTTTTAAATCTGTGTTTGGCTATTTTTGGTTGATCCATAACATGTTTTCGGTTCAACTACAAACGAAAATTCGTTCACTACAAACAACTACTAACGATTCTTCATACAAATCAACCGTTAGAAATGATTTTTTATAAATCTGGGGTTGGCTATTTTTGGTTGAGCCATAACATTTTTTCGGTTCAACTACAAACGAAAATTCGTTCACTACAAACAACTACTAACGATTCTTAATACAAATCAACCGTTAGAATTGAATTTTTATAAATCCGGGGGCTGGCTATTTTTGGTTGATCCATAAAAATTTTTCGGTTCAACTACAAACGAAAATTCGTTCACTACAAACAACTACTAACGATTCTTTATACAAATCAACCGTTAGAAATGATTTTTTATAAATCTGGGGTTGGCTATTTTTGGTTGATCCATAACATTTTTTCGGTTCAACTACAAATGAAAATTCGTTCACTACAAACAACTACTAACGATTCTTCATACAAATCAACCGTTAGAAATGATTTTTTATTAATCTGGGGTTGGCTATTTTTGGTTGATCCATAACATTTTTTCGGTTCGACTACAAACGAAAATTCGTTCACTACAAACAACTACTAACGATTCTTCGTACAAATCAACCGTTAGAATTGAATTTTTATAAAACCGGGGGCTGGCTATTTTTGGTTGATCCATAAAAATTTTTCGGTTCAACTACAAACGAAAATTCGTTCACTACAAACAACTACTAACGATTCTTTATACAAATCAACCGTTAGAAATGATTTTTTATAAATCTGGGGTTGGATATTTTTGGTTGATCCATAACTTTTTTTCGGTTCAACTACAAACGAAAATTCGTTCACTACAAACAACTACTCACGAGTCTTCATACAAATTAACCGTTAGAAATAAATTTTTATAAATCATGCGTTGGCTATTTTTGGTTGATCCATAACATTTTTTCGGTTCAACTACAAACGAAAATTCGTTCACTACAAACAACTACTAACGATTCTTCATACAAATCAACCGTTAGAATTGATTTTTCTTAAATCTGGGGTTGGCTATTTTTGGTTGATCCATAACATTTTTTCGGTTCAACCACAAACGAAAATTCGTTGACTACAAACAACTACTAACGATTCTTCATACAAATCAACCGTTAGAAATGATTTTTTATAAATCTGGGGTTGGCTATTTTTGGTTGATCCATAACATTTTTTCGGTTCAACTACAAACGAAAATTCGTTCACTACTAACGATTCTTCATACAAATCAACTGTTAGAAATGATTTTTTATAAATCTGGGCTTGGCTATTTTTGGTTGATCCATAACATTTTTTTGGTTCAACTACAAACGAAAATTCGTTCACTACAAACAACTAGTAACGATTCTTTATACAAATCAATCGTTGGAATTGATTTTTTTAAATCTGTGTTTGGCTATTTTTGGTTGATCCATA
Source organism: Miltochrista miniata (assembly GCA_933228765.1). NCBI lineage: Eukaryota > Metazoa > Arthropoda > Insecta > Lepidoptera > Erebidae > Miltochrista > Miltochrista miniata. The sequence goes on along the minus strand of OW121766.1, from coordinate 7,164,473 downwards.
ACATGTTTTCGGTTCAACTACAAACGAAAATTCGTTCACTACAAACAACTACTAACGATTCTTCATACAAATCAACCGTTAGAAATGATTTTTTATAAATCTGGGGTTGGCTATTTTTGGTTGAGCCATAACATTTTTTCGGTTCAACTACAAACGAAAATTCGTTCACTACAAACAACTACTAACGATTCTTAATACAAATCAACCGTTAGAATTGAATTTTTATAAATCCGGGGGCTGGCTATTTTTGGTTGATCCATAAAAATTTTTCGGTTCAACTACAAACGAAAATTCGTTCACTACAAACAACTACTAACGATTCTTTATACAAATCAACCGTTAGAAATGATTTTTTATAAATCTGGGGTTGGCTATTTTTGGTTGATCCATAACATTTTTTCGGTTCAACTACAAATGAAAATTCGTTCACTACAAACAACTACTAACGATTCTTCATACAAATCAACCGTTAGAAATGATTTTTTATTAATCTGGGGTTGGCTATTTTTGGTTGATCCATAACATTTTTTCGGTTCGACTACAAACGAAAATTCGTTCACTACAAACAACTACTAACGATTCTTCGTACAAATCAACCGTTAGAATTGAATTTTTATAAAACCGGGGGCTGGCTATTTTTGGTTGATCCATAAAAATTTTTCGGTTCAACTACAAACGAAAATTCGTTCACTACAAACAACTACTAACGATTCTTTATACAAATCAACCGTTAGAAATGATTTTTTATAAATCTGGGGTTGGATATTTTTGGTTGATCCATAACTTTTTTTCGGTTCAACTACAAACGAAAATTCGTTCACTACAAACAACTACTCACGAGTCTTCATACAAATTAACCGTTAGAAATAATTTTTTATAAATCATGCGTTGGCTATTTTTGGTTGATCCATAGCATTTTTTCGGTTCAACTACAAACGAAAATTCGTTCACTACAAACAACTACTAACGATTCTTCATACAAATCAACCGTTAGAATTGATTTTTTATAAATCCGGGGGCTGGCTATTTTTGGTTGATCCATAAAAATTTTTCGGTTCAACTACAAACGAAAATTCGTTCACTACAAAAAACTACTAACGATTCTTTATACAAATCAACCGTTAGAAATGATTTTTTATAAATCTGGGGTTGGCTATTTTTGGTTGATCCATAACATTTTTTCGGTTCAAGTACAAACGAAAATTCGTTCACTACAAACAACTTCTAACGATTCTTCATACAAATCAACTGTTAGAAATGATTTTTTATAAATCTGGGGTTGGCTATTTTTGGTTGATCCATAACATTTTTTTGGTTCAACTGCAAACGAAAATTCGTTCACTACAAACAACTACTAACGATTCTTTATACAAATCAACCGTTAGAAATGATTTTTTATAAATCTGGGGTTGGCTATTTTTGGTTGATCCATAACATTTTTTCGGTTCAACTACAAATGAAAATTCGTTCACTACAAACAACTACTAACGATTCTTCATACAAATCAACCGTTAGAAATGATTTTTTATTAATCTGGGGTTGGCTATTTTTGGTTGATCCATAACATTTTTTCGGTTCGACTACAAACGAAAATTCGTTCACTACAAACAACTACTAACGATTCTTCGTACAAATCAACCGTTAGAATTGAATTTTTATAAAACCGGGGGCTGGCTATTTTTGGTTGATCCATAAAAATTTTTCGGTTCAACTACAAACGAAAATTCGTTCACTACAAACAACTACTAACGATTCTTTATACAAATCAACCGTTAGAAATGATTTTTTATAAATCTGGGGTTGGATATTTTTGGTTGATCCATAACTTTTTTTCGGTTCAACTACAAACGAAAATTCGTTCACTACAAACAACTACTCACGAGTCTTCATACAAATTAACCGTTAGAAATAAATTTTTATAAATCATGCGTTGGCTATTTTTGGTTGATCCATAGCATTTTTTCGGTTCAACTACAAACGAAAATTCGTTCACTACAAACAACTACTAACGATTCTTCATACAAATCAACCGTTAGAATTGATTTTTTATAAATCCGGGGGCTGGCTATTTTTGGTTGATCCATAAAAATTTTTCGGTTCAACTACAAACGAAAATTCGTTCACTACAAAAAACTACTAACGATTCTTTATACAAATCAACCGTTAGAAATGATTTTTTATAAATCTGGGGTTGGCTATTTTTGGTTGATCCATAACATTTTTTCGGTTCAAGTACAAACGAAAATTCGTTCACTACAAACAACTTCTAACGATTCTTCATACAAATCAACTGTTAGAAATGATTTTTTATAAATCTGGGGTTGGCTATTTTTGGTTGATCCATAACATTTTTTTGGTTCAACTGCAAACGAAAATTCGTTCACTACAAACAACTACTAACGATTCTTTATACAAATCAATCGTTGGAATTGATTTTTTTAAATCTGGGTTTAGCTATTTTTGGTTGATCCATAACATGTTTTCGGTTCAACTACAAACGAGAATTCGTTCACTACAAACAACTACTAACGATTCTTCATACAAATCAACCGTTAGAAATGATTTTTTATAAATCTGGGGTTGGCTATTTTTGGTTGAGCCATAACATTTTTTCGGTTCAACTACAAACGAAAATTCGTTCACTACAAACAACTACTAACGATTCTTCATACAAATCAACCGTTAGAATTGAATTTTTATAAATCTGGGGGCTGGCTATTTTTGGTTGATCCATAAAAAAATTTCGGTTCAACTACAAACGAAAATTCGTTCACTACAAACAACTACTAACGATTCTTTATACAAATCAACCGTTAGAAATGTTTTTTTATAAATCTGGGGTTGGCTATTTTTGGTTGATCCATAACATTTTTTCGGTTCAACTACAAATGAAAATTCGTTCACTACAAACAACTACTAACGATTCTTCATACAAATCAACCGTTAGAAATGATTTTTTATTAATCTGGGGTTGGCTATTTTTGGTTGATCCATAACATTTTTTCGGTTCGACTACAAACGAAAATTCGTTCACTACAAACAACTACTAACGATTCTTCATACAAATCAACCGTTAGAATTGAATTTTTATAAAACCGGGGGCTGGCTATTTTTGGTTGATCCATAAAAATTTTTCGGTTCAACAACAAATGAAAATTCGTTCACTACAAACAACTACTAACGATTCTTCATACAAATCAACTGTTAGAAATGATTTTTTATAAATCTGGGCTTGGCTATTTTTGGTTGATCCATAACATTTTTTTGGTTCAACTACAAACGAAAATTCGTTCACTACAAACAACTAGTAACGATTCTTTATACAAATCAATCGTTGGAATTGATTTTTTTAAATCTGTGTTTGGCTATTTTTGGTTGATCCATAACATGTTTTCGGTTCAACTACAAACGAAAATTCGTTCACTACAAACAACTACTAACGATTCTTCATACAAATCAACCGTTAGAAATGATTTTTTATAAATCTGGGGTTGGCTATTTTTGGTTGAGCCATAACATTTTTTCGGTTCAACTACAAACGAAAATTCGTTCACTACAAACAACTACTAACGATTCTTAATACAAATCAACCGTTAGAATTGAATTTTTATAAATCCGGGGGCTGGCTATTTTTGGTTGATCCATAAAAATTTTTCGGTTCAACTACAAACGAAAATTCGTTCACTACAAACAACTACTAACGATTCTTTATACAAATCAACCGTTAGAAATGATTTTTTATAAATCTGGGGTTGGCTATTTTTGGTTGATCCATAACATTTTTTCGGTTCAACTACAAATGAAAATTCGTTCACTACAAACAACTACTAACGATTCTTCATACAAATCAACCGTTAGAAATGATTTTTTATTAATCTGGGGTTGGCTATTTTTGGTTGATCCATAACATTTTTTCGGTTCGACTACAAACGAAAATTCGTTCACTACAAACAACTACTAACGATTCTTCGTACAAATCAACCGTTAGAATTGAATTTTTATAAAACCGGGGGCTGGCTATTTTTGGTTGATCCATAAAAATTTTTCGGTTCAACTACAAACGAAAATTCGTTCACTACAAACAACTACTAACGATTCTTTATACAAATCAACCGTTAGAAATGATTTTTTATAAATCTGGGGTTGGATATTTTTGGTTGATCCATAACTTTTTTTCGGTTCAACTACAAACGAAAATTCGTTCACTACAAACAACTACTCACGAGTCTTCATACAAATTAACCGTTAGAAATAAATTTTTATAAATCATGCGTTGGCTATTTTTGGTTGATCCATAGCATTTTTTCGGTTCAACTACAAACGAAAATTCGTTCACTACAAACAACTACTAACGATTCTTCATACAAATCAACCGTTAGAATTGATTTTTTATAAATCCGGGGGCTGGCTATTTTTGGTTGATCCATAAAAATTTTTCGGTTCAACTACAAACGAAAATTCGTTCACTACAAAAAACTACTAACGATTCTTTATACAAATCAACCGTTAGAAATGATTTTTTATAAATCTGGGGTTGGCTATTTTTGGTTGATCCATAACATTTTTTCGGTTCAAGTACAAACGAAAATTCGTTCACTACAAACAACTTCTAACGATTCTTCATACAAATCAACTGTTAGAAATGATTTTTTATAAATCTGGGGTTGGCTATTTTTGGTTGATCCATAACATTTTTTTGGTTCAACTGCAAACGAAAATTCGTTCACTACAAACAACTACTAACGATTCTTTATACAAATCAACCGTTAGAAATGATTTTTTATAAATCTGGGGTTGGCTATTTTTGGTTGATCCATAACATTTTTTCGGTTCAACTACAAATGAAAATTCGTTCACTACAAACAACTACTAACGATTCTTCATACAAATCAACCGTTAGAAATGATTTTTTATTAATCTGGGGTTGGCTATTTTTGGTTGATCCATAACATTTTTTCGGTTCGACTACAAACGAAAATTCGTTCACTACAAACAACTACTAACGATTCTTCGTACAAATCAACCGTTAGAATTGAATTTTTATAAAACCGGGGGCTGGCTATTTTTGGTTGATCCATAAAAATTTTTCGGTTCAACTACAAACGAAAATTCGTTCACTACAAACAACTACTAACGATTCTTTATACAAATCAACCGTTAGAAATGATTTTTTATAAATCTGGGGTTGGATATTTTTGGTTGATCCATAACTTTTTTTCGGTTCAACTACAAACGAAAATTCGTTCACTACAAACAACTACTCACGAGTCTTCATACAAATTAACCGTTAGAAATAAATTTTTATAAATCATGCGTTGGCTATTTTTGGTTGATCCATAGCATTTTTTCGGTTCAACTACAAACGAAAATTCGTTCACTACAAACAACTACTAACGATTCTTCATACAAATCAACCGTTAGAATTGATTTTTTATAAATCCGGGGGCTGGCTATTTTTGGTTGATCCATAAAAATTTTTCGGTTCAACTACAAACGAAAATTCGTTCACTACAAAAAACTACTAACGATTCTTTATACAAATCAACCGTTAGAAATGATTTTTTATAAATCTGGGGTTGGCTATTTTTGGTTGATCCATAACATTTTTTCGGTTCAAGTACAAACGAAAATTCGTTCACTACAAACAACTTCTAACGATTCTTCATACAAATCAACTGTTAGAAATGATTTTTTATAAATCTGGGGTTGGCTATTTTTGGTTGATCCATAACATTTTTTTGGTTCAACTGCAAACGAAAATTCGTTCACTACAAACAACTACTAACGATTCTTTATACAAATCAATCGTTGGAATTGATTTTTTTAAATCTGGGTTTAGCTATTTTTGGTTGATCCATAACATGTTTTCGGTTCAACTACAAACGAGAATTCGTTCACTACAAACAACTACTAACGATTCTTCATACAAATCAACCGTTAGAAATGATTTTTTATAAATCTGGGGTTGGCTATTTTTGGTTGAGCCATAACATTTTTTCGGTTCAACTACAAACGAAAATTCGTTCACTACAAACAACTACTAACGATTCTTCATACAAATCAACCGTTAGAATTGAATTTTTATAAATCTGGGGGCTGGCTATTTTTGGTTGATCCATAAAAAAATTTCGGTTCAACTACAAACGAAAATTCGTTCACTACAAACAACTACTAACGATTCTTTATACAAATCAACCGTTAGAAATGTTTTTTTATAAATCTGGGGTTGGCTATTTTTGGTTGATCCATAACATTTTTTCGGTTCAACTACAAATGAAAATTCGTTCACTACAAACAACTACTAACGATTCTTCATACAAATCAACCGTTAGAAATGATTTTTTATTAATCTGGGGTTGGCTATTTTTGGTTGATCCATAACATTTTTTCGGTTCGACTACAAACGAAAATTCGTTCACTACAAACAACTACTAACGATTCTTCATACAAATCAACCGTTAGAATTGAATTTTTATAAAACCGGGGGCTGGCTATTTTTGGTTGATCCATAAAAAATTTTCGGTTCAACAACAAATGAAAATTCGTTCACTACAAACAACTACTAACGATTCTTCATACAAATCAACCGTTAGAAATGATTTTTTATTAATCTGGGGTTGGCTATTTTTGGTTGATCCATAACATTTTTTCGGTTCGACTACAAACGAAAATTCGTTCACTACAAACAACTACTAACGATTCTTCATACAAATCAACCGTTAGAATTGAATTTTTATAAAACCGGGGGCTGGCTATTTTTGGTTGATCCATAACATTTTTTCGGTTCAACTACAAATGAAAATTCGTTCACTACAAACAACTACTAACGATTCTTCATACAAATCAACCGTTAGAAATGATTTTTTATTAATCTGGGGTTGGCTATTTTTGGTTGATCCATAACATTTTTTCGGTTCGACTACAAACGAAAATTCGTTCACTACAAACAACTACTAACGATTCTTCATACAAATCAACCGTTAGAATTGAATTTTTATAAAACCGGGGGCTGGCTATTTTTGGTTGATCCATAAAAATTTTTCGGTTCAACAACAAACGAAAATTCGTTCACTACAAACAACTACTAACGATTCTTTATACAAATCAACCGTTAGAAATGATTTTTTATAAATCTGGGGTTGGATATTTTTGGTTGATCCATAACTTTTTTTCGGTTCAACTACAAACGAAAATTCGTTCACTACAAACAACTACTAACGATTCTTCATACAAATCAACCGTTAGAATTGAATTTTTATAAATCCGGGTGCTGGCTATTTTTGGTTGATCCATAAAAAAAATTCGGTTCAACTACAAACAAAATTTTTTTTACTACAATCAACTACAAACCAAGCTTTTCAAGAACACGCAAAAAAAAATTAGATTTTTGCAAGTAGGGTGCCAAGTTCACACAGGTGTCAATATGGTATAGATAGACGTATGGTATGATCACAAAATCATGCTAACAATTATTGAAACAAAAATTTCTCTGTATTAAAAGGAAATTCATTAATTTCATTCATGATTATTTTAAGTCAGTTGCAAGAGCGCTGCACCTCTGGTGTTGCAAACGTCAATAGACTTAAGTGAGCACTTTCCGTCAGGTGACCCGAAAGCTTGCTTGCTACCTCAGTGGTATAAAAAACCTTTAGTGTTACAGACAAAAAAATATAGGCGGCAAGTCTATTTCGTAGGACTCAGCTGGTTTTGTAAAGCTATAATGAGACGGACATCAACAGGTTAAGACCTTCAGGTATTAAGTGCCTGAAAATTCTAAAGTAAGCATTTGCTACTTCTCATATAGTTCTCTCACTTTTGATTCAATACAGGAAAAGAAAACCAATAATCTCATAGATATAAGAACTATTTTAGAAAAACATTACAACTCTCAAATCAGATTTCTTCTTTGCCTTATAAACTTCATTACCTTCATCATGGACTTGGATATTTATGTTCATCGATAAACGGACTTTATACGCTCCGGTTTTCTCTTATTCAAAAGAAAAAGAAATAATCGTTGATTTTACACGAGGTTCTATCTACTTACTACCTACAACCGTAATTACCGGTATCTACGGTTAGATGGTTACCCGGTTTTGATTGGTAGGTATTAGGCTCAATTCACAACTCTCTATTAGTCCCTTAAGTGCGTCAAATTTTAATTTTTAATTTAATATAATTATACGTTACTTAAGTATAACAAACTGTTACATTATAACCGATCACAGATCAGAGTTGAATAAATATGTCTTTTTACATTTATAAAAAAAAAGACATGATTTTATACAAGACAAACAGTAAAATTAGTAACAACGCCTTCGTGTACACGTTTTTGAAAAATTTGTCAGTCTTTACGTCATTTGCATTGTTTCTTAGCCTAATGACACTGAATTTCAGTCATTCACAATCATAGCAACTAATAAACTAACGTGAATCGTCCCTTATCGCGAGTGTGATCCCATCTATTTAGATATTCAGCTGTATCTGTAGATAGATTAGGTTTAATTAATCAGTTTGTAATGGCATACGCCACATACACAAAAGCTATTTGAGACAAGCTATTACTTGGTTCAGTGGTTATACTGTTGAAGAACGTACCTCAAGGTTCAGAAACATTTTTTGAAAACTTTGAATCGTCAGAAATTGAGATGGTAAAAAAAAGCTAAGACTGTCAATATTGAAATAAAAAGTCATTAACATTCCGGATGACTACGTTCGAAGTTTCGAAGTCAACTTTTGTTCAACAACTGCAAAAATTTAAAAAATTAAAATGTAACACATATTATGTACTTTATATGGATAACTTTTTATAAAATGATACAGCACCTCACGCCAGATTGAGAGATACTTTCACAGTTGGAGGGACTATTGATATCAGTCTTTAAAACGTCTCATTCACGGACAATAATATTGATCAATATAGATGATTGTTCAATTTGTTACAATTGAAGTTTGAACAATCACTACACAAAAGTTTAACGGAGCTTAAATTTTATTGATCATTTTTTTTCGCACCGTGTAGTCTTAATATTGATCAATATTTTTCAGATCAGTGTTAGTCGGATATCGGAATGACGAATTTACTTCTTCGTCCGACATATACTCGGACGGCAATAAATATATTGATGGAAGGTTATTGCATCAATATTTAAAGGTGTGTATTCAAAAGATGGTGATTAATAACATTGATCAATAAAAATATTGATCAATAGTATTGTACGTGTATGAGGCCTCTAAGTTGATAGCAGTAAGATAGAACCTACCCCTTCATGCTCTTAACTGGTCACTTGAATTCAGTCCAACCATGACCACAGACAGGCGAACGCGTTGCCGCCCAAATTAATATATTCAGTATGATAATACAAAAAGTCATCCAAAAAAAATCCATTAGGCATTTAAAATAGGCCTCAAACCCCATAGTTAATATCTCGAGAATGCTGAACTTAATTGTTCTGTTCCTCAGTAATATTCGCAGTTACTCCCTAGCTTACGTTATCTGTACAATATGGAGAAATGTTTAACTCATGTTTAAGTTGGTAGGAAGACTTTATTTGACTTGGGTATTACACAGCTTGTTACACACATAATGTCTAATGTTTCATAATATGCGTGTGTACACATTAAAATCGTACCGTCAGGAATTAGGCATTATGCTTTTGGAGTAGGCTGTTTGGCATTGCGGCCTTGGTCAATATATTATGTATTCGCTATGGTTTGTGATTTACTATCATTATACTTACGCGAGATTGATATAAACGTTACTGAAAATATCATGTTACCTAAATTGTTGAATGTTTTGAAGCAGTTAATTCTTCGGCCATAACGTAAAAGATGATTTCTATGTTAAATGTAGAATTTAAGAAAATTTCTGATACTAAAAACTCACATTAGCAATAAGTTTAGTATTACTGTGATCAGCCTCTTTCTTGTTTATGTGGTACTAGCTGACCCGCGCAACTTCGTTTGCGCCACATAAGAGAGAGTATTACCTGTTCCCGTCGCATTTACTCCCGTCGCGTTGCGTTTACTCCCGTAGCGTGTCCTCGTTAATATTCAATACATACCTATAAATATTTACGCAGCACACGCAACGAAGCTCTCAAAAGGAATAACTTTTCCCCCGTTTTTGAAACATTTACTATTACTGCTCCGCTCCTATTCCTTGTAGCGTGATGCTGTATAGCCTATGACACTCCACAATAACGTAGCTTTCTATTGGTGAAAGAATTTTTAAAATCGGTTCAGTAGATCCCGAGATTACCCCTTACAATTTAACAAACACACAAACTTTACATCTTTATAATATTAGTATAGATTAAGAAGTAACTAGTTAAAAAGCAACCTACAAAAAAATTTACATCTAAGTCTGCAAAGCCCCGTAAGCGATAGAACTGTTGTTATACTTATATTAAATGCCATAGTATAATTCAGTCTACCATTCTTCTAACTCACAGGCTTTTTGCAAAGTTCTAGCAGAACGAGACAGGTGCGCGTCGCTCACTTGAAATCGTTAAGCTAGTACCGTTCAAAATAATAAGTAGTTCCATCGTTAGAGTTGCAGGCTACGTCGCGGCGAAATCTATTGAAAGCCTGTATAAAGATAAATGGTGTAGCCCGCTTTATAACGAGCCAAAGTCGACTGTTTTCAATTTGGCCGCTTCCGTTTCATGTTCGATTTAGTGTAAAGTTTTGGAGAAATCTATTTCTGAAAATATACTAGGTTGCTTGAAAATTTATGTTGCTTTCTTCTGAGTGTGTGTGTGTGTGTGTGTTACAGCGAAAATAGCGCATCTATATCCAACTGAAGTGATTGATTTGATTTATTGACGCAACTTTTCCAAAAGATGTCCAAACCATAGTGCCAGCTCTATGTATGCTGAATATGCGTCAATAGACTCACCACATGAGCGTGGTAAGGCAAACTGTAAGCGGTAAAATTGTGTATGTAAAGTATGCCTATGCCTACCCCGTTGAACGAAAAAGCCTGATTATGTGTATGTCAACAATATTAACTAGTAGTGTCCTATTGAGTCCTGGGGTATCCTTTGCAGGGCTTACCCGGGGCTCCCACCCGTAGGCAGGATACGTGAGGTTTTTAGTCGTTAGGAGTCCGGCATAGCATCCGTGATTCCTCACGTTAAAAAAAAGTAGTATCCTTTTTTTTTTTTTCAGAGAATGTTATAGGGCTTAGCTTATGTCCTTTATAACGCGGCAAGAAGCTCACCACGTATTACGTGGGACAAATTACAACTAGTCAAATTGTGGTCGGATATTTATGCTATATAATATAATATATAGCATATAAATAATAAGGAAAACTTTGAAAGCAAGTAACAACTAAAACTAGGCTGAACATAAGGCTAAGGTGATAAATCAATCAAACAGCATCAAAAACAACCATATTCGACGTATTATTTCAAGAAAAAACGTATCATCATACACTGCTTTATCACTTTATATACCTCATGTTTGCATATTTTATTACACAAACATTTGCTTACAAAACATAAAAGCTCTCAAAGGGAGGGTAGTCTTAAAAAAAATACGTATTAGATGGGTCTCGAAGGACAAGCTGATTTTGCTCGTTAACCTGAGGCTACCTCGCCCACACGTTTTGAAACTCGCATAATAATCAATAATTCAAGTAATTTCTTCGGGAACGTTGTCCGGATTAGGGCTGCCAATATCTGTCACAGGCCTATTTCCAAGGATGAAAATTTGACGTTGATTTAAGATTAGTCGATGTAGGAAAGCTGGCTCCTGATTCTGAAGTAAATGTTCCAAAAACATTTGCTAAAAACGCTTGGATGACTATGATGAAATTGCTGTCAGCCAGAAGATTACCGATTGCTAGATTCGAATTAGCTTGTTTTTAAAACTGACAGTTACATATATTAAAGTACTTCCAGTCAACGACGTATTATAATATAGACACGTCATGTACGAACATCACGGCTTTCAAAAATGGCAAATATTTTTTATATTCAAAAAAAGAATTTCTATGAAATTATCTATGGCAGCATGTATGAAAATTAAGGCAATTGCCTGACTTTTTTGTTGCCATTTTTAAGTGTTGGTAACGTATCTATAGTTTTTTATATATCATTGCTTCCAGTCTCTTTTTTTCTAGTAACTATTTGGAATTGACGACGAATTTCATTAAAAATCTCCTTGGTGAAAGTATTTGACTACCTATGTACAGTTCTGAATTAAAATATTTTAAAAAAGTAAATCTGGTACTCTTTTGTTAGCAGCAATGGACGTCTTAGCGGGAAGTTTTTGTGAAATGTTTTTTTATTACTTTATAGAATGGTATAACTTTTTAGCTTCCCACGAAAATCAATAATCTGCTGGATGACCACAGACACAGGAAGCAAGATAAACTTTTTAAATGTTTGAGAAGCTAATGGGTGAGTGCAACTATTTTCATTTCTCTTCATCTCAATTACGTATTTTTTTTAAACTGTTTTTGAACGAATGATTCACATTGTTTCAATGTTACAAAAAAATATTATGTGTATAAACTACATACAGTTACGTCTACATATAGTTACGCCTTTATACCCGAAGGGGTAGGCAAAGGCATAGTATACGCTAGGTGTGAAAAAAAAGTACATACATGAGTTTTCCATCTGGACTATCTCTAATTTGTGGTATTATGTCCCAAGTAACAGGTGGTGAGCCTATTGCCGTGTAGAAATGGACAGGCACATGTCATGACTACTCGCTGTTGAAATTTTTCACGCCCATAACGCCTTCAACTAGGCTAAATGTCATTTTACTAACAATCGGGTTTCATTTCGAGTTTTCCTTCTCTACACAATGTGTGCTTATTTTGCCATAAATTCTATATGTATGAATAATTTGTTTAGGATATCTAGCGTTACTGTTGTCGGCAGTCACAGGTTTATTTTAAACAACTCAAAATTAAAAAGTCAAATTAATTTGCAAACGGAAAAATAATAGAGAAATAGAATGCCAGTCACATCTGCTGATCTGTCCCAGTATTTCCACGAGAACTCATGTCGAAAATTTCTCAACGAATTTATATTCCAAATTTTCAATGAATATTTCCCAACAACCTCAGCCGGCCCTAAAAGAAAGTTTTCTAATTTTCCCATCATTAATGCAGTTTAGATGGGCAAGTTCATCAAAGATATTTATGACAAAAAGTTGCCAACAAATTTGGGCTTCAACCATACGTAAAATTAAATTGCGGCCTAAATTATATTGCTTTACAGTAATTGTATTTTCTATAGGTTCGGTATGAAATAAACTGGGTTTGCTGAGACAGGGCTGTATTCACTGCACAAGTTCTTATAAAACTGTTTATAAAGATCTTATGAGTAGTATTGCTTAAAATACTATTTTTTTTATTTTAATAGACTAATCGCTTCCTTCGCGTCTTGTAAAAAAATATTGTTTCGATAATACAGATTTATGAATCAATCTCAGAAATGAATTTATATTCATGACAAAGTAAAATACCTATCTTTAAGTAATGTATTGAATTTGAAAAGCATACAAATTTCAGAATATGTCATACTAAAATTAATATTTAAAAGCCAGCGAAGCCAATTTTGGTATGAACTTCATGTTCATACCAAAAATGGCTTTGCAATGTATTCTTTCTAAAATACCTATTGCTAAATTGAAGGTATAACCCCATTAGAAAATACAAAAATTTAACAGCCTATTTGTGTTACTAATTACGATACAAAATTGCTTGGCTAATTTATAGCAAACATTACGATAATATTTTAATAGTTTAACACATGCTATTTCGAAACTGTAATAAAACTAATGGTTACATTAAATTTTCATTTAAATAATGTTCGAGTGTGTATTTAAAATATTGAAAAGTAAAATATCCACGTCTGTACCTGTAAGCCAAAGAAACTCACACAGCCCATACAAACAAAACTTAAGTACCAGTTTATTTGTCACTGCAAACTTTCAAGACAGCTCGCCATACAAATTCGAGGAGCAACTTTAACCTCGAACACCCAAGTCCGTCCCTTCCCGACCCGTGAATTTGGACGACCCAATCTGAGGAATTAATGAACTGTAAAGGATCTTGGCGAATTGAGTAATTTCCCCTCAACTTCTAACTTCGACGCCATTTTTTAAATGAGAAATGATAATGTCATTGATTCCAAAAGAGAAAAGAGGGTGATAATTTTGAAGAAAGCGTTGAGACTTGCATATTGATCTTGGTAATCGGTTAATATCTACTGAAAATATTGCCAATCGTCGATTCGTTTGGCGATTTGTTTGCAGACTTGTTTTTGTTGAACGAAAAATTGGGGATTGTAAAAGCTTGAAGTAGGTTTATGTCAGTGGAGATTTAGGTCAGACATATTTTTTGGTCGGAGTGCTTTGTTGTGACTGTCAAAAAATATAGATTATAATATTTCAGGACCTTTTTTATGTTACGTGGAACAGGCTAACCGTAGTTTACTGTTAGGACGATATTGTACAGGCACGAATTTACTGCCTACTGCCAAATAAATGAAGATTGTGAGGCTATTGTTACTGAAAACAAAAAGGTAAAATGATCTACTGCAATATTTTATGTATATTATGGCAACTCTTTACATCGCAGTTTGATAGTAAAATGAAAAGTAAACCTTTTTCTAATACTATAAATGTGATCTACACTATAACCTCTCAATAATTTGATAGAAGCTGACAAAATGGATTAGAGACTTTTTATCCCGATGACAATTTTTTGTTGCAGAGCGTAACTAGAGGACTATCGGCCTCCATGACCGGGGGTCCGAGGACGGTGCGAGGGTCGCTCACGTTCCTTACAGAAGTAGGCCCATGATAGCAGCGTGACGTGAGGAACTCACCCCCCCCCCCCCCCCCTTTAGAAGCGGGATCACACCCGAAACCCTCCCAAAGACGCGGGATAGCACCCGAACCACCCCCTGGGCGAGGCCGCAGCGGCGGCCGTAGGTCTGTTGGGAGTCCTGGGACATCCTTTCGAGGGCTTACCCGGAGCTCACAACCATAGGCTGTTGGGCGTTACGTGAGGTTTTTTAGTCGGTAGGAGTCCGGCATAACATCCATGAGGATTTTCCCTCACGTAAAAAAAAGGCACTCGCTCAATAATTCTGCATCAACAAATACGTTACATACAACATCTTTTTCACTGGGAATCGTCTTTTAATACCAATGATAATTTTGTTAGAACTGCACAATTGCTTAACCTTTTTCAATTACGATTACATATTTATTGTTTAAATGACATGACAGATACGAGTAATTTTACGTTTTGCTTTGATTACGAATTCGATTATACTGATTTCTAAGCTTATATATAAATAAATAAATAAATAAATATTCACGGACATCTCACACAACGCTATCTGATCCCAAAGTAAGCTAGGAATAACCTGCTTGTGTTATGGGTATCAGACCACGGATATTAATACTTATATACTTTTAAATACATACATATTATACATAGAAACACCCAGACTCTTGAGACAAACATTTATGGGTCACACAAATATTTGTCTCCGGTGGGAATCGAACCCACGACCTCCAGCGCCGCAGGCGGTATCACTACCGACTACGCCACAGAGGCTAGTCTATCTTATCCTTTTGAGCATTCCCACAGAATGGCGTGCCTAAGGTGATAGATACTTTCCGTATGTTGATTTAGGACTGGTTTAGGAGGATCGCCAAACAGGCCGAGCTTAAAGCTTACGGTAGTGTCAAATAAACGTGTGACAAAACTGAAAATTACTGTGCACAAAGTGTGACAAATTATTGTCACATTTTGTGACGGCATTCTTTGTGGGACTGAGTTAGGTCGGACATTTGGATAGCTGAACACGATTCGGGATATAAAAATATATTTTTGAAAACACTTAAAAGGTTGAGAGGAAACGTAGAATTTGAATATGATTTACTATAAGTTCTAATTATAAGTTGCAGAGGCCATATTATAGTTACGGGCTTACTGTGGGATCTCTAAAATTCATGTGCACGAAGCCGCGAGAGTAGGAAGTTAGTTAAAAAAACCTTGCAAAGTGCGCATCGGTCTCGCGCACAGCAGGTTCCGTACCAAAAATACCACAGTAAACCAGTTTTCTGTATGGGAGCCCGCTTTAATCCCCCTTTTTTACGTGATTTTAGTATTAAATTAAATATTAAATATTCACTTACATTTCACACAACGCTATCTGATCCCAAAGTAAGCTAGGAGTAACCTGCTTGTGTTATGGGTATCAGACCACGGATATTAATACTTATATACTTTTTTTTAAATACATACATATTATACATAGAAACACCCAGACTCTTGAAACAAATATTTATGGGTCACACAATTATTCGTCTCCGGTGGGAATCGAACCCACGACCTCCAGCGCCGCAGGCGGTTTCACTACCGACTGCGCCACAGAGGCAGTATTTGTTGTTATAGCAGCAACAAACTATGGAATGATTCTTCGGCGAACCGTGCTTTCTACGAGTAGTGATTTCTGCCAACCGTGCTTTTATGAAAGGAGACGTCTAACAAAAATGATTCTGTCAACAGTTTATTCGAACAAACGAGTTTCGGATTAACGTTCCAGGCTCACAAAAAAACATCATCTTTGAAAATTTCAGCTCTGTAGCTATCACGGTTCTTGAGATACAGCCTCGTGACGGACAGACAGACACCCTTTGGGTACCTAAATTGGTTTTCTAACGGTAAAGTATAATTTTTAGCAAACTATAATAATTTTTGATAAAACCTGACATTATTGCTTATTTATTTTACACTTTATTGTACGCCAAGTAAAAAACAAATATGGTACATAAATATAGTGCAAGAAGATTTACAATGGGCGGCCTTATCGCTAAAAAAGCAATTTCTACCAGGCAACCTTTGGATTAACATTATTATTTAGAAGAAACTTAACCCTCGAATACATAACCAAATTATCACCTAACGTTCGGTCAAACATTCGATCACGTCAAATATACTCATGATAATATGATTCAAGTAATTTTACGGTAAAATAACGGCTCTGGTTACTGAGATGGGGTCGCAAGGCGTGATAAGTGTGAGCGGCACGCAACTAGTCAATAACGAAAAACCTCGACCTGATAACGCGATTTCCTTTTTGTTTTCCAACAAGCTTGTGTCAAGACACATTGTTTTTAAGTTGTTTACAATATTATTCAGAACTTTCTCTTAAATATTACTTTTTTTTTAACGTGAGGAAAATCCTGCATGGATTAAAAAGCCACACGTATCTTACCTAACAGTCTACGGTTGGGAGCCCGGGTAAGCCCTCGGAAGGATACCCCAGGACTCCCAACAGACCTACGGCTACCACTGCGGCCTCAACTAGAAGGGGCTGGGGTCTTTGGGGGGTTTTCGGGTGTTATCCAGTTTCTTAGGGCAGGGGTGCGTGAATCTCTCACGACACGCTGTCGTCAATTACTAATAATATAAGTGGGAAGTTTGTTAAGATGTTTGAAGGATAATGGGAAGTTTGTGTATTCAATCTAACGGTTGAACGGCTCTGGCTAAAATGGTACAGGCATATAGTCTGCAATAATACTTAGGGTCAGATCATACCAAACGGAAAAATGCTCGCGCACTTTTTTGATATCACTGTATAATAAACTGTATTAGCATGGACTTAGGTTCAAAATCTGACGCAGACATCAAGCGTCCAAGGCGCGTGCCCGAGCATTCGGCCGCATACATCGTCAAAAACACGCGCGCATCCTCGAGCAGACTCGGGCGTCCTCGCGTGGTCTCGGGCATTCTTTCCACGACGCCGCCACCGCGCGCGGCGCGCCACGTCCGTAGCGCATTTTTGCTCTCGGTGTGAAGAAAATCTCAAGAGGATGCCCGCGCGTACGCGAGTATTTTTCCGTTTGGTATGATCTGACCCTAAGGGTCAGATCATACCAAACGGAAAAATGCTCGCGCACAATATCACTGTATTAGCATGGACTTAGGTTCAAAATCTGACGCAGACATCAAGAGTCCAAGGCGCGTGCCCGAGCATTCGGCCGCATACGTCGTCAAAAACGCGCGCGCATCCTCGAGCAGACTCGGGCGTCCTCGCGTGGTCTCGGGCATTCTTTCCACGACGCCGCCACCGCGCGCGGCGCGCCACGTCCGTAGCGCATTTTTGCTCTCGGTGTGAAGAAAATCTCAAGAGGATGCCCGCGCGCACGCGAGTATTTTTCCGTTTGGTATGATCTGACCCTTAGGCTACTTTTGATCCTACGTTCCCATGGATTTGAGAAATAGGGAACGGAGCTAGGACTCCAACGTGACAGCTTCTGATGTTACCTGGACTCCGATCGGTCACCATTGAGCTGTATTTCGTAACCCGTTGCGATCAAAGACGTATTCGTCTTTGATAGTTGATTATTGATAGTTGAAGAAGCAAGTGAGGTGTGTATGGACCGTGCCGTGTGGCGCTTGGTTCTTTCTGCTTACCCCGCAAGGGATTTGGCGTGAAGATAGTTAGTTAGTTAGTTAGTTAGTATAGTTGATTATGACGATGTATCAAATACAGTCTTTGATAAGTTGAGCCGACATATTAATGAGAATCTTTTATTACGAAGTCGACTTCGTAACAAAAGATTTCTATTAATATGTCCAACAGAAGAAATCTAATATAAAACTAGAATATTACAAATAGAACGATTTGTCAAGAAACTTTCATCACAGACTACCTATGTTTTTCAAAAAACTACACTAATCGAATCTTCAATAAGTATCTACTTTATAGACAAGTCTATGCCCAGCGGCTTAACTTGCGACGTATTTCAAATTCCCGTTACGCCTGTTTAAGATTTTTTTAAGGAGGATGACTGTTTTCATTATGCCAAATTTGGGTCAAAATTCTAATTCTTAATGGGTGCCCGCCCCCATTATAAAAGTAGCTTAGCCTAAAAACTTAAAATTTCTTAGTCCTAGGCAAGTTAGCTTTTGACTAGGCATTGTTATTATGTGTGACTCATCCAGTAACTTTATTAGTACTACCCGTTCGCTCTAACTTTGCCGCTGGCGTAGAGGCGTATACCCGAATTGTTAATAATACGAAGTAAATTGACAGTAGCTAATGTCACTTCGTCATAGAAAATACGCAACACTACAAGAAGAAGTGACATTAGTTGCTGTCAATTTACTTCGTGTAATTAAAAATACGACTTTAGTATAGAGCCGAGCGGCAAAGTTAGAGCGAACGAGCAGTATAGATATAGCGTATAACAAAATAACCATAGATATTTTATATATGCCTGATATTGGCAATTATTACAAATAGAGTACCTATATTTAGCTGAATAACTTTTTTTTCAGCAAAGGCAATAATAAACATACGGCCTTCTTTTATTAGGCCACTACTGCCAATAATACGAAAGTTATGTGAAAATGATAATACATTCTACCATTGTTTCGGTAGTAAGCTGGTGTTTATCGGACCAACACCCGGGTTTTAATTTTAGCACGCCGAAAATTCTCGGAAAATTTCTGCCGATTTGGAAGCCTAAAAGAAACGATTCTTTTATTTTTAAACCTTAATTTGGTATGGATGTTCATTACTACTATATTATGAATACTGAAGTAGGTACTATTAGATAGGTAATCTTTTTATTGAAATAGAGAAGTTATTAACTATATAATTTGTCAATATCTTGGGAACTTTACATACATTTTTGTTGAATTAATTAAATCTTTTTCTTTTACTTACAGAAATAAAAAGACGAAATTTCTACAACTCCAAGAAATACATGAGTAATATTATTAGTCTGTCTTTACGTTTCATGTCGCTGTTTTTACCAGCCGCCGACGGCCATTTTAAACGTAGTTGCTTACATAAAATTAATTTCTGTTATTTTATAACTCTTATAATTTGTCAATATCTCGGGAGCTTTACATACATTTTTGTGTATTTCTTTTACTTACAGAAATAAAAATTCAAAATTTCTACAACTCCAAGAAATACATGAGTAATATTATTAGTCCGTCTTTATGTTTCAAGTCGATGTTTTTACCAGCCGCCGCCGGCCATTTTAAACGTAGTTGCTTACATAAAATTAATTTCTTTTATTTTACAACTCTTACTAAAGAGCACCGCGGTGCTGTTACAATGTATTCCTATTACAGAAAAGGTTCTCTTGTAAAATAAAAATAAACGAATGTAAAACATAGTACAAGAGCTCGGTAAGAATTACTGTTACTAGAATATCGCGTGTTAAGGCTGTATCGACCGGCCAACACTCGTTCATTACTTTCGAAAAATCGCGCTATTTCATTGGCGAAGAAAAGATTTAAGACTATTATTTCGGTAGGTATACGAAATTTTAAGGAAGCGTAGAAAATACGTCGCGAGAAATGGCGTGGAATTCATTCATGATTATTTTTTCATTCAGTCAAAATGTTGGCTTAACAAAGGCCTTTTATACAATGGTAATACAGCCCTTCTGAACAATTTTGCCGTTGTTTGTATAATAAATAGGATATGTTACGAAATACAAATACATTATACATGGAAGGTACGTTTTTCCCTGACTCCTAAAATGATGGAAAATGATCATGTGAGTGAACGGCTCAACAAATGCGCGAAGTAAGAAGCCAATTATTCAGTAGCGGGTTTCGTATAAAATCTGGTCTAAAATTCTATTTTTGAGTGTTTTAAATGCACTTGGGTACTTCACAACCCATGATTGCATGATAACTTTGTGTGGTACTACCGACTTAAGGGATGCGTCAGACACTATCCATTAAACCACCATACCTTCCGTTTTATCTCTAGCGACTATTTGTTTTTATTGACTACTAGCGGACGTCACGCGGTTTCACCCGCGTAGTTCTCGTTCCCGTGGGAGTACGGGAATAAAATATACCCTATGTTCACCGCAAAGAGTGTAGCTTCCCAACAGTAAAAGAATTTTTCAAATCGGTCCAGTAGTTCCGGAGCCTATTCGTTACAAACAAACAAACAAAAAAACAAATCTTTCCTCTTTATAATATTAGTATAGATTTATTATTGCCCCAGGCTATAGGCGGTGAGTCTATTGCCACTTTGAACTCAGATGACGATGCTCAACTAATATACAATTCATAATCATAGAACGGTTAGGACAAACAAACAAACAACTTCCAATTCATAATAGTGACGGACTGTAAAGTTATGACAATCAATGAAATCCAGGAAAGCAATTAAAATTATACCCTCAAAAAATACTTTCATTAATAGAAGTACGTTTGACAATAGCTCGGCAATTAAAAATGTAATACCATTACTGTAATTATGTTCGTACCGGGTCCGTATCGGAATTGATCGTACTACTATTGATGATTCCACTTAAAATTAATGGCTATCTCATTATTGAGTAATTGTTGAGCGTCTCTGAGTTACGATTCAGTATTTGATTGCCTTGGTGGTACGCTGTATGCGAGATGGACCTCTGGTAGTTATGTCTCAGGTTCGAAACAGAAATCTGTGTGATCTACAATGTTTTGTTTCGAAATAGAAAAAATACCGACGTATTTTCTATGTAGATATATATTTCATCATCTGCATAAGAGTTGTTTAGATCCTATAGCACTAGCTAATATTACCTTGGGGTAGCTGGCGCCGTTGAAAAAAAAATCCTAAAACATTTATTTCTTTGTCTGTTAACTCA
The DNA here is from genome assembly GCA_933228765.1 of Miltochrista miniata. Classification (NCBI taxonomy): domain Eukaryota; kingdom Metazoa; phylum Arthropoda; class Insecta; order Lepidoptera; family Erebidae; genus Miltochrista; species Miltochrista miniata. The sequence continues at coordinate 7,142,813 of OW121766.1, read as the reverse complement.
TAAAATACCCGACCTTTCCAATAGGATCTAGTGTATGGCAATGTATGACCTGAGATTAATATCAAAGATTAAATCATAACCCGCGACGGGGTAGGCAGGAGGGTTATGATATACTACACCCACATTTCACCAGAATTACTGAGAAGGGGTACTAATATAATTAATAATCTCGTATTTGGACGTTCGACGACGAATCTCTGATAAAAGACATTATTCGCTGCAAACAACCCAAAGATTCCTTGATATTTATTCTCTCTCGGAGGCTTCATATAATATAATTAATTACCTTCAAAGTGATAAGTTTAACAAGTAGTACATTCAATTTGCTTATTAATTGTTTAAGAACGTTTATTAGATATTACAAGAATAAATAGATAAATATAAAAAATAAGAAATGTTCGCAAATGTTTGTAACTCAATCATAATTTAACCCCATAATTGGCTGCGATTTGATGCACAGATAGCAGATTTTTGGACATAGATTTTTATACCAGCAACAAGTTCGTGTGAGAATTGGGAATAGGAAAATTCCATCACGCGAGAGGAGTTACGGGCATTAGCATAAGTAAAGCGAGTATGCCTTGCCTTCATGGAAAGGCAACATTCACTTTTTTAAACTACAGTACTGGAACCAGTGGGTCATCCGAAAATAAACTGAACCGATTTAAACTGAGCAATTTACATCTTCCTTTCTCTTCTAGACATGCATACGAAACAATGCACGAAAATTCTTAGTAAACGTTACTCATAGATACATGTTTCATTTTATTTAGAAACGCCTGGATCTGCCAGTTACAAACTCCGCTATATTGACACGAGCTAACAACTACGGAGTGAAAAAAAATGTTTCAATATCAAATCGAAGCCAAATTATAACTGAAGTATATAATCCAGAATAAAAAGTATACCTTTTACAATACAAAGTAACAAAAATAGCCAGAGATACAGAGTTCGTTTATGATATCTAATGTAGAAGTACCCGCACCTTTTATCGTAAACCATAATTAATTAAAAAGACATACTCATAAAGGCTCATTCCACCGTAAATCATCCTTAATAACGCTGAAAAAAAATCTACCACTATTTACGCATTCCAATCCAACACCTCACTATATTTTAAAAAAAATATTACATTAATATACACGTTCACTGCACTGTACAACACTATGTCCTATCGGCTACGGCACAGCTACGGCGCGTATCTATCGGCTACGGCCGCTACGGGCGAGCGTTCTACGCGACGAGAGTCGTAGCACTGCCGCGTAGGGCGGCGGTCATGACGCCGACGGCGACGGCTCAAGCGACATCACTCGCTATTTCAATTAACTGCTTTGTTGCTTCGCTATCACAGAGTCGATAGTATATCTATCTAGAAATTAGGGATCTCTAGCGTGGTTGAAAATTGTTATGAATAGTTTTTAAGTTTCAATTAGAGTCAAAATCTTCACTTCAAAGCATTCGATTTGGTTGTAAAGGTCAGGGTGATTGTCTGGCCTGCGAATATCCATATGGGCGCCTAAATCAGCCGGTAATCGGTAATCAACAGCTATGAGCTAATTTGGACTTGGGGTGTTCGCAATTTTTTAATTCTATGTTTAAAAGTTTATTCGTCGTTTACATTAACCAAATACATACATAAATTATCTCGAAAAAACATTACCCTCCTGACTTCGGCAGTTCGGGTAAAAATTAATCGCTCACGATCTAAAATAACTCCAGAAAACCAGAACATAAACGCTGAAAGCTGAATTTAGAATAGATTGTTTTCATAACTTTCATTTAAAATTTATGTTTTATTAGACCATTGATAATTCCGGATTTACCATTCAACTTAATCTTGATAATGCCTAGGTATTTTTAGAACTGTTTCAATGATTAATTTAATAATTTGAAAACCAAGTTTCGTAATGAATACTATAAGAAAGGTCAAAGGAAGGTTTCCTCTTTAAAATTGGCTTTGAAATCTAATCCATTTCTTGCTTCGACTTGATATTTAAAACATCAATATAAAGAATGAGAAAAATAACATACCCACGTACTCTTAAAGAGACTGAATTAATTTCCAAAACAATCCTTCAAAATCCTTTCCAAGTCTACATGTACTCGTATGTTGGGAGTGACCTAAAAATATATCCATGTAGTGAATAAACTTAGTTGAAGCGTCAAACAATCCGAAGTATAATAATCCCAATACCAAAACTGGACCCGACAATAATAAGTTTTCGGTGAAATACATGAACTAGTTTCATCATATGCAAGACGAGACATTGGCAAGTGAATGGATTTTTCTTGTGATAAAGGAAGACTAATCTCTTAAATTTTCCTTGAATTTGACTATACTTTTTACTAACATTCAAGTCAATATGTATTATCATCACTGTAAAACATTGTAGATTAAAACTGTATCAGGTGAAACGGTGGATTAAGCTTTTAATGGACCTGAGAAGGCTTTTATCGGGTCGGCAACGGGATTGTAGCAATTCTGGTGGTAAAGGTCTATAGGTTATGGCGATTAGCTGACAGTTTGGTAGCGAACAAGTCACATATTGTATCTTTATACAAAGACCTTCAGGGACCAAGTCAGCTTCACCTGTCAATGGTGTACTTGTTGACCAATGGACAAGGTCTTAGCAAAGTGTGATAGAAGGCAGCCTGTCAGCATGAAATTGCGAGTCTACCTCCAGTCATGCACTGTGATGGGCTGATTTGATGGATTTAAATGACCATTCATACTTATTTGAAACTCAAGCTACAAACATAAACGGAATACAAGATAAAGACCTTCATCGTACAATTCTTAACATATTATTAAAGAGATTCGCACACATTTCTCGTCAAACACTATGTCTACAATACGCGAAAGGAAAACAATCTTAGAATGTTAGCAAGCTCAAGAAATAAAACCAGGATACTTAGTGCGGCTGAAATGAATTATATACCAACGAAAAGAAAAAAAGCAAGGACGGAAGTGAGTTTTCTTTAGTAAAGTAATCAATTTACAACGGGATATCCAAAGATTAGTTGATATAATTTATGTTTGGTCCTTATCTAATCGGATAAAGAGGGTTTGAACTGGAAATTGGCTTATCAGTTACCAACATGAGAGGATGTTTTTTTTTCAACAAAAACATACTTTTATTTATTTATGCCGTTTTCACCGAACGGGCAGGCAGAGGCAATTTCCTCACATCTCACCACACCGTATTCCGTTCAAAGTTTACCCAGCAGTAATAAGCCTACCAAATAATGGCCAGATAGTTCGATCTTGTACAAACAGTAGGTATTTATTGAAAAAAAAAGCCTAGTCTAATACTTCTTTTAAACAAAAATCTAATGAAGTCAAAGTGACGAGCTCCTCGATATAAAAGTTTATATTAATGATTTGTAAAGAGGGGATCAGTTGCAGACATTTCCGCCTTTTGGGTCAACATTTCCGAAAGCGGCTTTACAAAAACAGATACAAGGAAACCGAGACAAACGAGGGTAGGTTGCGAAAAAAGATTTTTTTTCCTCTTATAAATATTAAAGAGGCTTTTCATTTTCTCGATAATTTATTATTTTGATCTTATATTGAAGTAATGAAGTAAATACGATCTTTGCAGGTTATTTTTATAGTGATTTTATCAATATAGGTTTATAAAATATTCTATTAGTTGATGACTGAGTCAGAGTCAAATTAAATTTTTGATGCAAAACCTTCCATTTGAATTGCTTGTTTTTATCGCGAGTTTACGTCAGCAGTATTGCAGCTGAAATTCAAATGTAGGGACTCACTTCTGCATATTATGCGACACTAACAGATCCAGTATATGAGTACTTAGTAAAATAACAATATTCATGAAATAAAATCTATTTTTTAGTTATACCGACTTTCTCAATCTTGGCGAAGAAGGAGAATTAAATACTTATTTTTCACCAAAGCAGCAGTGGCAGTGTGTAATTATCATTGCAATACAATTTTATATTTGGAACACTCCACAGCCTTACGTTACCCCTACACCATGAGAGCTAAAGGTGAAGCTATTAAAACTTTAAGATGCCTTATATTAGATAAAAAAAAAATTGGCATACTTACCTTCGAAAGTAACCCTCTGGAACCCTCACCAACCATGCCTCTTTTTTTTACGTGTAAACATCCTGCATGGATGCTATACCTTAAAAAAAAATACCGGTACGCGGATTCATACCTTCCAAAACCACACGGTGCCCTACGTAAGTGGTAGAGTTAGCCATCGGAAGGATGTTTCAGGAAGCCTTGACCACTAAATCTCAAATATACAACAATTACATTATCAAAGACTGACCTTTAATATATAGTATTGCACGCCAATTATGTACCCACATGAGCATGACTAATGATGGTTTGATTTGATCTCCTAATTATTAATTCCGTGTGATCTCTGTTATGTCTATCAATTGAGTGCTACTTGGGCTGCTGTCTAAGTAAACATGGATATACTATATCAGAGCGATAGTTCTGGTTGCGCCACAAATTAGAGATAGTACAGATGGAAAACTCATGTATGTACTTTTTTTCACGCCTACCCTCTGCTACACACACTCGCGCACAAATCAGTATCGAAAATTCGGTTGAGACCGCCTGACCTCATGTCTGTTAATGAGTTGTCTATGTGTGCGTAGCCTCAGTACATTTGTGGTTGCGCACTGGACTTCGTAATGTGAAGCTATAAGCATTCTAATAATTTGATTACATTAATATTTTATTTTTCACTAACTAGCCGACGTCACGCGATTATACCGTGGGAACATGGTAACAAAATTTTTAAAATCATTCGGGGGTAGTGCAGCTTCCTAATAGTGAAAGAATTTTTCAAATCGGTTCCGTAGTTCAAATCTTTTCTCTTTTTAATTTAGTAAAGACTAGATGGTGCCTTTATCTCCGTTTTTGTTCTGCATCTCATTGGAACATATTCCAGTGATGATAAAGTGAAAGCTGGGAAAATTTTTTTTTCGTAATTTCACTAGTCGCACTCCTAGAGTGCTACTTACTTTTAATGACGTAAAATTTTAGTAAAATGTTCAGGATCGAGCTTCGAGCTTTTTACTTTTTTAATTTATAGGACACAATAGTAGATACCATTTTCTATAAATTTATTTAGAAGAGACCTTAAAACAGTTCGCTTTGTAAATGTAAACTGTATTCGTAAGGAAATTGAAACCATAACTTCTTTGGTAAGTTTATTTGGCATCTTGAAAATTTGATATTTTAGCCTCAATTAAAACAACGCAACTCATATACCAGAAGAAAATGAAACCTCGCACTAATTGGTAAGAGAGTTAATTCATTCCATATTGATTTTAATTTATTATAGAAACCTTTTAAAGGCGATGGAAGAAATTAAACATGTAGTTACGAAAATTCATCAAAATTAGTAACTCTATCCACCAGACGAAATTAAAAGTATGTCCCTTAATAAGTTTAAAAGATTTGTAGAAGGTAAATTGTACTGCAGGGGCTACTATACAATCAATGATTATTTGTTGGATAAGGAAGCCTGAAAATGACCTGCTCTGCTGAATTCTCAAAAAAATTGATAAAATCCATAGTTTTTATAGATTCTTTAAAATTGTAAATAGAGCAAAAAAAAGAATAACCCGCTGAGTTTCTTGCCAGTTCTTCTCAGGTGGGTCGCGTTGTGAACTAGTGGTAGAGTTGTTTCATATTCTGGACGTTTTACAAGCGCATCTGTATAATGCCTAAGTGAAAAAAATTGCGTGTACTTAGTGTACACACGTAAGAAGTGAAACTTCTTCATAAACTTAATTTTGACCTCACCTTAAATTAAGTCAAAAAGTACAAAAGTACAAAAGTCCAAAAGTCCAAAAGTCCAAAAGTCCAAAAGTCCAAAAGTCCAAAGTCCAAAGTCCAAAGTCCAAAAGGCCAAAAGTCCAAAAGTCCCTAAGTCCCAAAGTCCCAAGGTCTCAAGGTCCCAAAGTCCCAAAGTCCCAAAGTCCCAAAGTCCCAAAGTCCCCAAAGTCCCAAAGTCCCAAAGTCCCAAAGTCCCAAAGTCCCCAAGTCCCAAAGTCCCAAAGTCCCAAAGTCCCAAAGTCCCAAAGTCCCAAAGTCCCAAAGTCCCAAAGTCCCAAAGTCCCAAAGTCCCAAAGTCCCAAAGCCCAAACTCCCAAAGTCCCAAAGTCCCAAAGTCCCAAAGTCCCAAAGTCCCAAAGTCCCAAAGTCCCAAAGTCCCAAAGTCCCAAAGTCCCAAAGTCCCAAAGTCCCAAAGTCCCAAAGTCCCAAAGTCCCAAAGTCCCAAAGTCCCAAAGTCCCAAAGTCCCAAAGTCCCAAAGTCCCAAAGTCCCAAAGCCCAAAGTCCCAAAGTCCCAAAGTCCCAAAGTCCCAAAGTCCCAAAGTCCCATAGTCCCAAAGTCCCAAAGTCCCAAAGTCCCAAAGTCCCAAAGTCCCAAAGTCCCAAAGTCCCAAAGTCCCAAAGTCCCAAAGTCCCAAAGTCCCAAAGTCCCAAAGTCCCAAAGTCCCAAAGTCCCAAAGTCCCAAAGTCCCAAAGCCCAAAGTCCCAAAGTCCCAAAGTCCCAAAGTCCCAAAGTCCCAAAGTCCCAAAGTCCCAAAGTCCCAAAGCCCAAAGTCCCAAAGTCCCAAAGTCCCAAAGTCCCAAAGTCCCAAAGTCCCAAAGTCCCAAAGTCCCAAAGTCCAAAAGTCCAAAAGTCCAAAAGTCCAAAACTCCAAAACTCCAAAACTCCAAAACTCCAAAACTCCAAAACTCCAAAACTCCAAAACTCCAAAACTCCAAAACTCCAAAACTCCAAAACTCCAAAACTCCAAAAGTCCAAAAGTCCAAAAGTCCAAAAGTCCAAAAGTCCAAAAGTCCAAAAGTCCAAAAGTCCAAAAGTCCAAAAGTCCAAAAGTCCAAAAGTCCAAAAGTCCAAAAGTCCAAAAGTCCAAAAGTCCAAAAGTCCAAAAGTCCAAAAGTCCAAAAGTCCAAAAGTCCAAAAGTCCAAAAGTCCAAAAGTCCAAAAGTCCAAAAGTCCAAAAGTCCCAAAGTCCCAAAGACCCAAAGTACCAAGGTCCATCCAAAAGTCCAAAAGTCCAAAAGTCCAAAAGTCCCAAAGTCCCAAAGTCCCAAAGTTCCAAAGTCCCAAAGACCCAAAGTACCAAGGTCCCATCCAAAAGTCCAAAAGTTCAAAAGTTCAAAAGTCCCAAAGTCTCAAAGTTCCAAAGTCCCAAAGACCCAAAGTACCAATGTCCCATCCAAAAGTCCAAAAGGCCAAAAGCCCAAAAGTCCAAAAACCCTTAAATGACATGCTATCCCTGGATAAAGTACTCTTAATTCGAATCCACCGTGGTGGGGAACAGAACAAAGATGGCGCGTAACCAAAAATCGTGACGTGACGTGACGTGACGTGACGTGACGCAAATTTTTTTCCAACGCCGATAAAGAAGTTTCACTTCAAAAAAATAAAGGGTGAAAGTTAAACATCCTTTATACTTTTGATTGTTGGCACTTGGTGGAACTTGTTTACATGTAAACACCTTTGAGAATGCTTTAATAGCGAAACCAGTCCGGTATTATTAAAATCAAAATAAAAGTTGTAGAATAGTAGGTACATTCAAGTGAGTAAGTTTTCATAAAGTGAAAGATAAACAAACAAACACCAATATACAGCTGATTAGTCGACAATAAGCATTCTCTAACAACAATATATAGCTTTCGTTTGTAATTAGATAGAATTAGCGCAATTAATAGTGGCCAGGTGTACGCTCATTCACCCCAAACGGGGGGTTGCTGTTGGCGTAAGATTGACGTGCCGACTTAAAAACTGGTTTGTTAGCATTAGGGTAAACTGTACAATTACTGGCTATAGCTTGGCAATAACTTGTTATGAATTGTTATTATAATGTGTGTGATGTCCACAAATATAACTAATCATGTTGTTAGGCTTGTTTTTGCGTGAGGGAAAATCCTCATGGATGTTATGCCGGACTCCTACCGACTAAAAAACCTCAAGGATACCCCAGGAAATTATCACAGTAATTTTAGCGTGAAAAATGGTTACTTTCAAAATACATCTATCTGCATTCAACAGTAGAAACTAAAAAAAACATAGGTATAGATTTTATTAACCTAGATAAAGCTTAAGTTTTACTTATGAAAAGTATCTCGACCTGTCAAGGGTCAAACACGGAAGTGACGGCCAATTATTCTTATGCAATTTACAAAATAAAAATAGGTTACGTGGCCCGGGCACTTACATGCTATATATTACTAGCGCACGTCACGCGGTTTCACCCGCGTAGCTCCCGTTCCCGTGGGAATAGGGAAAGGAAAAAAAATAGCCTACGTTGCTCATTGTAAATGTAGCTATCCGATGGTCAATTTTTCTATAAATCGGCTCAGTAGTTTTTGAATTTATTCATTACAAAAATGCAAAAATACAAATTGTTCCTCTTTATAATATTAGTGTAGATATCGGCGGCTATTTGACACAGTTTTGCTATCTGGGCGAGAGCAGTTTTAGTAACAGAAATGAAATTGTGACATAAGTACATATTCAGGTCATTACAGTGTGACACCCCGTTCCTATTTCTTTAAGGTCCGTGCTCTAATTACGACAATTTACTAAATGCTAATTTCAAGTCGCTATAATTAGTTTCGAAACGTTTGCCGCCTGCACTAAAACTAATAAAACGAACGTAAACATAAATATTACTAGGAGAATAAGCTTTGTAGAATACTTATAATAAAAGTAAACTAGTACTTATGAAGTTTATAATTTTACAAGCCTGGCTGCCTATTCATAAATAATAATGACACTAGTGCAATAAAACGTGTATAAATTTAAAAAAAATACATGTCAAGTCTATGGTCGTTCCATATCGGGTTTGAATATCTTAATGGCGTGTGCAGTGAAGCCTTGTTTACTTCGTCCATATGCGATATACGCCAACACACTTATTATGAACCCATTATTATCCTTCAAAATGGAAATGTTCTGCTACAAGAGTGTTGCAGGTTGGTTAGGTGACGATGGAACGCGGCCGGGTAATACGTTTCGTGATAGGAACAATGCATTATTGAAGGTAATCAAGAGCGTAGGCCAGGTGGCTGTTTACTTCGATTTGCTGATCAATTATTGCATGGGATGGTCCATGTTCGTGTGTTTCGCTATAAATTGAAAATAGAATTAAAGCCATGTATTCTGATTTCAAAATATCGAAACGTGGCACAGAGGATAAGATTAAGATCAGAGATAGAGACCTGCTCTTTGTTTTTTCTACAGTACTAAAATTATACATCCTAAATCGATTACTAATCGAAGATGGAAAAGGAATGCTTATTTAGAAAGGTCGTATTTAGATTGACATAGTAGGATTGACCTGAATACACAACTTGTGTTGCTAAAACATCTATACATAAGCGGACGAAGAATTCAAACCTCTTTCAAAAGCCTCAATCCGCACTGTGTCATGGACACCTACATTAATAAACACAAAAAACTTAATTAAAACTCAGACAGCATGGAGGGACGGAACCATTCATAGAATAATTACGACAGATGGTAATCAGGGAGGAGAGTATATGGCTTTTGTTTGCTGAATCCCAAACGGACAAGATAATAAAGGTCTTATAAGTATGCAAAAGTACCTTCGACATAAAACCCCTAATACATCTTTTTAAGTAAGTAATACTACATGGCGCCCGCCGCTCCACTTGCGTGAATTTCTGTTTCTGTTCCCATTTCCCGTGGGAAAATATTCCCGATATAAAAAGTAGCCTATGTGATATTCCATACTATAATCTAACCTTGTAACAAATTTCAGCCAGATGTGTTTAGCCGTTCGAGCGTGAAAGAGTAACAAACATCAACACATCTACAGTCACAAACTTTCGCTTTTCTAATAATGATAAGATTTATCTCGAAAAAATGCCTCAGTCTTTTGGATGAAACAATATGGCAGCGATAAATATTTGAAAGTCGCCTTGTCATTCCAATATCATTCCATCGAAAACCTTCACTTTCAAGAGTTTTGACATTTAAGCCAGAAGTACCTCCACAAAAATACTGGTACCGTTTCAAAACTTTACTGAGTTAATAAATGAGAATCAAATAAATGCATCTCATTTTACTTAGCATCATTAACTAAGTAGGTATCTTTATTTCAATAAGTAAATGAGTGAGAAGTAAGTATAGTTATTTCAGTAAATGGAAAAGAATTTTCATTTGAAATAACTGAACTTTCGATAAATACAGTTCGAAAATCCAACTCCAAAGGCTAAGATTTCCATTTCGAAAGTTTGAAAAAAGAACTGTATTGGTCCGATAGTAATGATTCGCGGTTTTCTAACCGAAGAAGCTTGGGGAAGCAAAGGCTAACGTTTAATTGAGGATTCAATTCACAAGGCTAACTTCTTGGCTCTAGTTCAGAGTTCCTATAGATAGTAGGTACACTCTGCTGCAATTAATTGGTTCGGAAATTATGCAAACCAATTTGAATGTTAGCTAAGGAAAAATAGCTACGTTCGTTTTGATGTTTAGTGCTGCTAAAACAGTGTATTACTATTTATGAAAAGTCCTGGGGTATCCTTCAGAGGGCTTACCTGATAACGGATACCCTACCACCTGAAGTTTTGTGTTGTAATGGTTAAATGTATAAATAGGCTATTATTTTATTCCCGTACCTATTCCAACGGGAACGGGAGATACGCGGGGAAACCACGTGACTTACACTGGTTTTATATAAATATAATATATGTTCTTTAGTTCAACATTATTAAAAAATCATGGCTTGCTTTACAGTTATCGTGGCATCACTGAATAATAACATAGCTAGGAAAAGGAAAAAAAAGAAAGTAAATTTGAACACAATTCGACCACGAGACGCTAAAAGTTTAGTTGTAGTACAAACAAGTTAAAACTATTGCCACTAAAATAAGGCCCAAAAATGTAAATCGTCGAAAACAGTAATTTAGCAGAAACCCTTCAACAGCTTATCGGCTCACTGCAGTAGTAAAACTCGTCAAACACGGAGGGTGTCCGTCGAAATGAGTGCCGTAAGTATTGTACCAGATAACGGATACCCTACCACCTGACGGTTTGTGTTGTAATAGGAAAATGTATAAATAATCCTTATGTACTAGTTACAGATAGGTACGTTATGAACTGTTTATCAGTAGCAGGAAACGGAAAATAAATAATTTGGAAGGTAAATTTTTAAACATCAAACCTAAATTATACAAGATTTAGGCAATTCAAGCTGAAAAAAAAATGAAGGTATGCATACTTTTTTGTTTACATTTTCAACTTTTTGCCAGCGCTATTTTGTGTATTAGTTTAGCAGCCGGCAGAGCGCAGACTCGTCTTCGCCCAAGACTATCGGCCACCATGAACTGGGTCTGATGAGGGCGTGGAGCTGGTCGCCTCTTTACAGAAGAAGGGCCAAGAACTGTCTTTGACGTTAAGAGTTTCAAACCTCACCCCCAAAAAGCTGGACAATACCACGGTCTTGTACCCGCATGCTTAGACGAGTCCGCAATGGCAGCTAAAGTCGTTGCATCAAAACTATAATATTGTAATAATATCATAAGGTGGACTTCCCACAGGCTAGGTAAGTAGAAATAGAAATAAAATCCTAATTGACATAACATATTTCTAGGATGTTTACAAGCACATCTCGAATCACGGCCGATGACATGCCATTATTGCTGAGCTGGGAATAGGGTTGTCAAAATCGTTCAGGTCAAATATTGCAGCGCATTTACGAGTACAATGTATGAAAATTTCTTTATATGAGAATGTAACTCTCTTGACTTGACTCCGAACTTCAGCAAAAGCTTCGAACACCATCAGGACTAACGATTTGAAGACGATGATTACCAATCCCTTCTCACTTTATGCTATCCCTTTACCTCCTCCTTATCTACAGGATATCGTTAAGCTACGGTAACAGCAAAATATCAGGTTCACACAAACATTTCTTTTTAAAATTCGAATCCGACACTACGGAAAGGACCAGCCCTATCTTCGGACGTCCTGTCACGGTGACGAAGCGCGCGCAAATTGTTTGCCCCGATAGCTGATATCGCATAATCTGGCGAACTAAGTGGGGCTCACTCTGCTCAACTTAATGGCACCATCTCGATTTACCAAATTGTTGTCCTAATCTAATGATTGAGGTGTACTACGATAGGACATGTTTGCTCTGTGGTTTATTACAAGATTGCTTGTAATACCGCGTTATTCTGTTGATGAATCGTTTTGAAGTGATGCGCCATGAATAAGCCTATAACTTCAAAACAATAAATTGCAAGGCTTCGGTTAATTCTAAAGCTGTTGTATTTGCAACTGAAAAGACAAGGTTTGTGTGATAACAAAAATGCTCAAAAAACGGTACGGATAAGTGAAAAATTCATTCGTGCGGAACAGGACCGGATGGTAGACAAATAAACCGATATTCCTTCAAAAACAATTTACCCGTTTATTGCACACAAGTCACCAAACACCAACTACCTCTTAGATCCAAACATTACCTTTCAAAAACGAATGGTTTCTATTTCATCTAAAAGCTTCTTACGGTGTGTGCTCTCCTAGTATCATGTATGAAGATCTCATTGTTTATCGCACCTAGCCCCTGCCGTGTCGAACGCGATTTGCCTAAGAAACTGAGTTGAAACGTTGGTTGAGCACGCCCCTTGCTAAATTATGCTTTCCTGGTACCGACAAAGACGTTTGTTATTTTAGTTTAGACTCCTTCGTCTATCATTTTCTTGCACTGCAAAGTACAAACGTAGGAGACTTGCATTTTGTACAAAGGACGTCGAAACTAGGATAACATAGAAAATATTTAGCATTGAAGGGGAACACTAAGATCTTCTGATGCTCAGATAAAATTACCTGCTGATGTACGTACACTTGGACTTTAAACACCAGCAACCGAGTATGGATATTTTACGGAAGGTACTACCAAAAATGCAAAACAAAGAGGAAGAATGAGAAATTTAGCTGCCAATATCCAATTATAGCAGTCCACTGCTGGACGTAGGGCTCTTTCAGTTCTCGCCACAATACACGGTCTTGCGCCTTAAGCATCCAGTCCTAGCCTGCGACCTTTTACAGGTGGTCGGTCCATCTGGCTGATATAATAATTGATTGATTGAATGTCTAATTAGACCAAATCCAATGCATTTTATAATTGACGCTAGTATGAGATAAAAAAAAGCCAATCATTTAATTATATTTTTCTCTAAACACACATAAAAATTAATATGTATCCCGAAAAATACAGATAAAAAAATATTTAAAAAAAAAACCGTATTTTTTAAAGAAATAAAGATACCATACCATGATGACGCATTGTTCTAACGTAAATCTGTAACTGTGTCACAATTTCATTTGCGTTACTTATTTTACTGTTCACACAGATAAAAAAAAAACTGTGTCAATTTGCCGCAATTACAAATCACGTGAAAGCACCAGGGACACGTAATCTTTTTTTTTAATTGCATACATACACACATAAATTGACCGCCATTCTCATGTTTCAGCCATGATAAGAAGAGGTAGCACCCGTACTTTTGAAGATCCACGTTTCTCATATGATTTATCTGACATGATGAAATAAATATATGAATAATATTTCTGATGTATATCATAGTACTGTCAGTTTATTGACGATATTTATACGTAGACTAGCTGATGCCCGCAGCTTCGCACGCGTGAAATTTGTTTCCGTTCCCGTTCCCGTGTGTACTAAGTTACTCCTTATTAAATAAGCTATCTGCCAGTGAAAGTCCTGTCCAAATTGGTCCAGCCGTTCCAGAGATTAGCCGGAACAAACAAACAGGCAGACAGACAGACAGACAAAAATTTTAAAAATATATATTTTGGTATGTGTACCGTATATACATTCATATGCATGTAGTAGAAAGCGGTTATTTTAATATTACAAACAGACACTCCAACTTTTTTTATTTGTTTACATAAAGTATAGATAGATAGATAGATAGAGAGATGTATTCTTTAATGTACTCACATTTAACCTAAATAATAACATAGTAATAAGGTTATATACATTTATTGTTAAAAATTACAGAGAAACATAATTATTACATATCTATATTTACATTATTACTATCTAAACTAAACCTAAATAAGGCCCCCGTGGCATTGTGCCCAAAAGACTAGCAGCATTCCCCCTTTGAATAGCAATGCCTATTCGTTGAGCGAGAAAACTGCCAGCCCTTGGGTCGCCAGTTGACTCCACAAGGCGCTTTTTCAAATTCTTGAAAAATTTTTGCGCATTGGGACCCCATGGACCTAGGGTCTCGACACCGACTGGACAAAAACGGTACGATGAGTCGAGACCCTTATATTTATTAATTTTAATATTTTCAGCCGCTTCCGCTGCTGCACTGGCTTTTAATTTTGTTTTAGAAAGATGGGACGGGGCTAGAGTGTCAACACAAGGTGCATCCCACACCAGGACCCGACCCATCTCCCACGGTATCAAAGTTATACCATCCGGTCTCTTGCCATCGTCCCTGAAAACGCCGTTTGGCTCTAAGAGCGCAGGCACATTGGCGGTGGCAAGAGCACTGCGGATGATGTCATTCAGCGCAGCGTGGCGTGAGAAGCGGCCTGCGCTCTTTAAACATGAAAGACCATGATGCCCCAAAGTGTCAACGTTAAAACCGCAGGGGCATCGATGTGGAGCGCAAAGCGTGACGCCAAGTCTCAAACCAACTGAAATTCTTAGGATGTCCGGTTCCAAAAAAGTTCCGGTGTTGGCTGTAGGGAAAGCTTTCAACCAATCACCGGATTCCTTTCTACTGAGCGCTAATAATCTGGCCCGATCCGGGCCTAAGCTAGCATTTAAAAAGGAGTCAAAGTTTAATTTTGACATAGCGTCGTCCCAGCTCCGTTGTAAATTTGGATGGGTGGGTAAATTTTGTACCGGACAAGCCATTAGCCAAGCATTCTTGGCATCTGTAAGGCCAGTCGTCTCATAGTCTGTAAGACAATTCGTCAGAATTTTACCTACGAGACTCGACGTGGCATGTACAGATGACATAGTAATTAATTGCACAAGTTAACAGTGGTGTCTAATATCAAGCACAATAAAAAACTTAAACGTAATCAAAGATATGGAGATATTGGAACTAAACAGGCAAGTAATTAAAATAGTAGACTAGTTTTAAACGGCCTTCATAGAGGAAAATTACTCAAGTCACTTCAGTTTGAGATCAAGCCTTTTCTGTGCCTTTTTGAGGAAAAATATTAGGTCAGTACTTAATCATAGAAACACCATATTTTTAACCCATTCGCACTGAAAAATAGTTCCATTTCTATATCCAAAACTATACGGTATGCTAAAGACCATCACAGTCTGCGGGGAGCGTCAACCGCGCAAGCATTAATACATAATGCGCGGTAATGGAACTCGAGCGTCATATTGTTCGACAATGGACCAGTAGCTTTATAATGGGTTTTTATAATTGATCTGATAGCCAATCAGATGCATTTATTTAAATTCGTTTTTGGAATGTCAGAATAGTTTAATTTTTGAATACGGAATTCAATCAAATTCCAAAATAACTATATCGAAAAGGGGATGAATAATATTCTTTGTGAAGTAGGTATAAGCCCCGCAAGTTGGTAATGCGCTGTAAAATTTTTTTTAGTACTGACTGCTCGACGGACATACGTCACCAAGTGGTCACCAAGATGGCCGCGAAGCGCAATATCAACGTGCGGGGGCTTATATATTGAGTTTTTTGTATATTAATGGTCTAAGTTAAGTCTAAGCACTTCTTTGTAGTAGCAACAGTATGTCCAAATTTCACTCTAGCACATATTAGTACGTTACAGATTATAACAGACCTATATAAGCCGCAATCGCTAAATAATTCTGCAAGTTGAATAGGTTCATTACAACGAGATGGGTCATCCATAATGGATCGAGTTCATTGAACGGCGGAACTCACTTACCAAGTTCGGCACCAATTAAACGCAGACTTGTATTCGTAACATTGAGTGTTTGGTTATTGGAGTCGGCACTTACGAGTTTGTGTTGAAAGAGAACGTCGTCGTGCCGTATCAAGAAACGATAGGTACGAACATTATTCTCTATCTCTGGTCTTCTGTGGTCAATATTATTTTATGACATATCTGTAGGCATTGTTCCACCATAAAATAATATATTCGATAATTTTTTTCCATACTGGCAACATTATCTAAATGCCGCTAAAACGTTTTTGAAGAAATGAAAGTCGTACTCCAATTAATTCGAAGACACAATTTGACGTTTTGATAGTATTTGATGAAGGAAATATGAATTCTAATGTTTTTAAAACAAAGGAGAATACAGGGAATAATAATAGACTTGTAATAGCTAAATCGTAACTATCTATAGAATCACAAATCAAGACACGCGGGAGCGTGTCAAGCAAAGTTCAAGCAATAAATCTTACTAATATAAATTATATTAATATTATAAATGCGAAAGTTTGTGAGTGTGGATGTTTGTGACTTTTTCACGCTCAAACCGCTGAACGGATCGGGCTGAAATTTGGCACAGAGATACATTATAGTCTGGAATAATACATAGGTTACTTTTTATCCCAGGAATAAGTTCCCGCGGGAAAAAATATACGCGGGCGAAGCTGCGGGCATGCTAGTAATAGAATATACCAAACTTTATAAAACTCCACTATACCTGATAGTCCACTACATACTATGAAACAATATTCAGAAAATCGAAACCTAAAATTTTGTTCAACCAAAATCCGAAGCACACCAATCAACAAGCGTTATCTTACGAAATGAACAATACTGTAAATCCGAAATCACGAACAGTAGATAGAGGTAAGACCACGGTAATCCGCAGAGGTACCGCATAATACCCCGACAGTGAGAAGGTAGGTAGGCAGATAGGCAGGTAGGTATGCAGATAATCCTACGTTCGGCGACGACACCGATACCTGGGTTCCTGAGATACGAGCTTTTCAACAAGTTGATGCATACATTACTGTTGAATGGAATGATTTGGACGGCAGACGTATTGTTGTTTGAGAACTTGAATAATGACTCCAATTTCATATTCGGAGAAGCAGAGGAGTCAGCGACACGAATTGGGAAAGTCAACGACATGGTATACAAGAAATGTTAAGTTGATATCCCACTGAAATGTAAAAATTTGTTGATGGATACAATTTGCGGTTAAAAAAAGTGGCAAACAGCCAGAACTTTGTGGTTTACAGGTCAATCCGAACGTTTCGCGATTTTTTATTTAAATAAAGAAACCGAAGGATAGATTTTGAGGTAAAGACATTATCGACGCCCAATTGACCACTTCTAGACAATTGGAGTACCGCAAGTACGTGCATAAGCTGTGTGCTCTACTAGTGACTGTAAAGCTAAGTAAACAAAATATGCCTTTGAAGCGGGATCACACCCGAAACCCCCCAAAGACGCGGGATAGCACCCGAACCACCCCCTAGGCGAGGCCGCAGTGGTGGCCGTGGGTCTGTTGGGAGTCCTGGGACATCCTTACCCGTGACTCCCAACCATAGGCTGTTGGGCGTAACGTGAGGATTTTCCCTCACTTTAAGAAAGAAAACAAAATATAAAAAAGACATTAGTGAATCGATAAAATAAGAAAATAGCGTTTTAATATCAGATACCTATTCTCCGTAAATTTGATAATGAATATTTCTAGAATAAAGTTCGAGTCTTCCCACATCAATGTTACTGATATATCTATCGACAGTTTGTCCATAACAAACTTTCGCCCGCCCATTCCCGCAATTCGTTTCAGCTCTATTCATCGCATTGATTTCATACCCTCCGCGGTATCTATCTTTAAGATGAAGCTATAAAACCACCGACATATAAAGGTCAAGCTAAGCGAGACGTCAGCTTTTGCAAATATTTTTAACTGATGTGATGAAAAGACTACATTGAAACAAATATTACTTATTTAGTATGTGTGGAAATCCTCAAGGAAGAAATTCGACATAGCATTAATGAGACTTTCACTTAAGCACTTGTTTAAACCAAATGGTTCCCTACAAACTGCTTACGGCAGCGAATATCGGGTAAGTCCTCAAAAGAATGTTCCAAGGAAACCAATATTAGCAAGATAACACCTCAGACCGAAAGCTTGTCACCCCATTAGCTCTATAAATTCGTAAACGAACACCACGTTAAGCATCTTACGCTATGAAAAAGTTCTTAACATAATGATTCAAAACATAAGTCTTTAAAGGTTCTTACAGGGTCGGCAGCGCGAGTGTCGACAGCCTCTGCTGTTGCAAACTTCAATAGGCTACGGTGATCACCAGTACATCTGGTATTATGCTTGTCTGCCACCTAAATGGTATAAAAAACATAAGAATTCGTGATACAAAAAAACCGTGACAAAAATATTTTTATGGAGCTTTTTCCGCTGAAATATAAGTTACAGAACCTATTCAATATGGCAACCATTAATTTCTGTCCACTAAACCCATTTACATAGTTGGTAAAATGCCCAAAAAATAATGGATCCGCTGGACTATTTACCGGACAGTTTTAAAATTGCAGGCACACCATGAAAAGCTCTTAACAACCCAACTCTGAACTAACAGCTGGCAATTAAACTACTCAAGTTTCCTTTTAAACATTATTTTTTGCTTTTTCATGGTAGTGGCATAAAAAAAGGCAATAAGGTGGCAAAGAAGTGTTGGGCCATCTAATAGAAGATGGTCATCGTAGATTTGAACATTGTCGACAACAGAGATTACTCACATGCTTGAAATATACCTTTGAAGGGTTTCGGCGCGATTGGTATAACTTGCGATTTGTCCAATGATTAATAATGTCCAATTCGCGATTGATTCCATTTGTGATGAACATTAAAGAAAAAAAAGACATTAAAGAAAACTATTAAAAACATGTTTTAAAATATTGGGTTGTCTAATATTATATTGTTCAATTCAAATCTAAATCTACAGTTATAAACATGAAACATAATACGAAACTTTGATTCGCCGGAGGTAATTCAGTATTGCAAACACATATTTCAAATAACTTTAATAACAAGACGCAAAACCAAATTAATAATGTCTTGACTCAAATAACATCACACTGAACTAACACGGTACATATTTGATACCTCCGTTCCACATTCTACTTGAATATACTAACCCCGGGTAAATAAGCCCCGGATTCTTCAAGCGGCGAATGTTCTGAAGAGCTCTTCAACCTGATCGCACCCTCTCCTTTCCGATCCCGAACCACGCGTGCCGGGCAGAGATTCCACTCATACACAGTGGAGAGAATCTTCGCCAGAACAAAGAGTTTCAAAAGATCGTTCCTCTGTCACACGTGTTTCCCTCATCTTACAATCCCGGGTTCTTCAAGAGGAGCGTGAAGAGGCACATCACACGGCCGCCAACTTGAGGACCACTGTCAGAAGTGGCCCCCAATCGATAGATGCACCACGGCTTTCCATCAGGCTGGTGGCGACGTCTATTTGGCGAGCTAAATATATAAAGAAAAAAAGTGGAGCATGAGAAGGCACATCAGTGGGCCACCAACTTGACGGGCAACCTCGTGTTGAAACCTTCAACTTCACTTAAAGTCTATTCTGTTATTGGTAGCCAGGATCAACAGCTTAAACCTACCCATTATGAAGGTTGCCATACATTGGCCCCTTACTGTTTTAACATGCCGATAGGCTCACCTCTTGGCATTTTCCGTAAAACTGAATAAAATTGATTTTCGTTAAGCCAAGTCAAAGGTCTTATGGGAGGCTTGAAAATTTTCAACTGTGGGTCGTCACACCCTGTGCCCGAGTCAGCAGCGCGTGTGTAGCGCCTCTGGTGTTGCAAACGTCCATAGGCTACTGTAACCAACCTTCCGGGGAGTCGTAAGCTTATCTGCCCCTTAAGTAGTATAAAAATACTGATGAAATACACACGCCTCATGTTACGAGAAGGCCGCGTCATTCACTTACCGATCCCCCAAATAGGCCAACCAGCGACCTGTCATGCCTTCGTGCAGCACAGGAATCTGGTCCCTACCCAAGTTAGTCAATTCGAGCCACCATTCGCTCCCGACGCATCAGTCCACGACGGGGATACCTAGTGCCCCCGCCGTTAAAGTAATTCAAAAGCGTATGCCCAGCGATAGCTGAGTGACGCTTCGATGCCGTCACCCTTCCCTAGAAGGGTGATCGCATCCGATGAGTCTCCAAGGCCTGAGGGCTAGAGACTAAAGGTAGACTTTAGTCAGTAAGAATCTGACATAATCACACGGCCGCCGGCGGTGTGGTAGGTACGCATGTAGCCTAAGGGCTCAAAAAAAAAGCATTTAATACTTTAATACTTACCCTCTTTTGTGACTGCATGTATGTATGTATGTTTGTTTACTAAAGCGATTCTCGCCTTATACTGGACGCTATACAGGTGGATACTGAATTTATGCAATTACTGTACAAGTATTAGTTTTCGTTGGCGTTATCTAAGACCAACTATTCGCTTTGGTATTCTAGGTGAATTCTGTAAACTTTGAATAGGTTTTGGTTACAAATAACATACGGAACACCCAAACATTTGAGTTTGGGATAATCCAATATTACTGTGATTTAATTACACCAATATTGTGACCAGAAGTTAGACTGGTAAATGGAAATTTATGTAGAGTACGTGTGGTTTGCACATAAAATAAGGATAATTGTATTCATCAATTAGTAGGCTTATTAAAATGACATGCTTGGGAAATCTATTTTTCCCGGATTATTCCCAGCCACATTCCCATTGCTGTGAGTCATATAAACTAGGGACAATGACCAAGACCAGAAATGTTACACCAATTTAAAACTCGGTAAAGTCCCATTTTTAAAACTGGAGATCGGAAAGCAACATGGTGTACATTCCTATTCCAAAGGAAAGCAGTTCCATAAATTTAGGAGTAAAAAAGTTGGAACAGAACAAATAACCCTTAAGTTTGGTTTAAAACAAACCCAAATTACCAACGCATCTACAATTTCCTCTGAGACGGCTGAGATTAAAATTACCTATTACAAAAAAATATTGTCGAAAAAAAAATAGGTACCCGCATTCCAAACTCAATTTTTTTTTATTTATGGAATGTAAATGTTCACGCCTACATGTTTTATTTTGTGATTTTGTACAGGGAGCTTTTATGAAATTGGTGTTTAGCGTGTTAAAACGTCATTACTATAAATTTAATAGAGATATCTATTGTTATGAACCACCATAGCGCGAAATTATTGATGAATATTGCTCAGTACCTGTATTTAATATAGAACTTTAGTATAATAGAGTCATAAGTTATTTATTGATATGGAAAATATATCGTGATAAAACTTAGATACTCGACTGTTTACTATGATAAAACTTCCTTTATAATATTTATATATAAACAACTAGCTTTTGCCCGCGACTTCGTTCGCGAGGTGATTTTAACTAATAACCAATCAACTTTGACCTGTCCAATTCATAGGTCTTCTCTTAAAACATAGATCATATCTCGAATATTTTGTTTCGTAGTAGTAGGTAATAGGAGTCAATCTATTTGAACATTGACAATATTGATACCTCTTCCGTGAAACACTTCAGCTAACCTTACTTAAAATACCTAAAACTTTACCTAATACGTGGTGTGACCCTTTGAGGGTGAAAACCCGAATATTTGGGTACTTTTCTGAAGTAGAAATTCAATACTGTTGAAACTATACAAAAGACTGGAGCTATCGTTATAACGTGTTCTTTCTTCTATAGATTTACAAACGAGACAACCTTGTTACACTTTCATTTTTCTAGGTTTTTGCGGTGGTTTTCTTTTTAAAGAATTTTTCACGTTACACACGATCTTTAAAAATATATTTAGGTATATACTTAGGTACTTCACGTACTCGTAGTATCTGGAGTTCATGAAGTGAAACTGCAATCGGCACAATTTTTCGTTGATAAAGGTTAGATTTTAAGGTTAGATAAAGATAAGGCAAGGTAAGATAAAGGTTATAAAGGCCAGGTAAAGATTGGTGTCTTCCTTTCTTAGTGTAAGCTATTTCAGATGATTTAATAATAAATCAGTCAGCCACAACAAATTATTTAAAAGCCACAGATTTATCGTACACAAAAGCCCACAATCTGTATGTACTTGATTAAAAACCCCACTGACAATAACTTCTAGAAGAAATTCAAACTACCTGCACACTCCAAAATTGTTGTACCAACATTTTGAATTGGTCAAATTAGTTTTGGAACTCGACCGCAGCACGAGCACAGCTTTGTACAAAGTAGGTAGGTACTATCGGATTTTAGCACCAAAACACATCACAGATGTATATAATTTGCCCAGGTACCTGAATTGAATGTTCTAAGTTTAATTTGTGCTCGGAGGTAGGTAGGTAGGTACCAACCTCAGACTATACAGTGCTCAGACTTTGTAAGTCGGTTGCTTACAAAATAGTCATTAAAACCTAGTGTGTAACTACTGTAAGCTAAGAATTTCGAGTCTCAAAGAAAATTAACTTCAGAATAAGAAGAAAATGAACTTCGATATTTCGTTTTCAGTTTCTCCTTAGATCTCTTTCAAATGATCCAATTCACATCAAAATATTAAGAGTTTAATGACATTTTCTATTAAAATTTCATTTTACCTATGGGTTCATCTGCATGGATAATGAGCATTGCGTTTTTTTTGCGGTTGTTTGCGATTGTTTAGTTATGAAACTACCTAATATTTTTAAACCATACTTATTTTTCACAGACTTCAAAAAAAAAGTTGAAGGTTCTCAATTCGAGGGTATTTTTTTCCTTTTTTTTATGTATTATTACCTCATAACTTTTGATCGGATGAACTGATTTTGAAAATTATTTTTTTGTTTCATTACTGGTGCTTCCCATTTGGCGCCATTTTCATTGAAACCAGGATCTAATGATGACATCCCAGAGAAATCCTACAAAAATTGTAGAAACGACTAGTGCATTTGTTAATTTTTTCATTAAGTACTTAAAAGCACTACAATTTAATGAAGGTCTGGAGTCGATTTGATTATGGAGCCGGAAGACAGTTGACGGAATTCCTTAACGATTTCGGTCGAAGTAGGCAACTTTAAAACAAAATAATCACACATTTAGTCAAAGTCAAAGTCAACTGTAACTAAAGCAAGAATAAAGTAATTTAAATGTAAAGCAGAAAAAACATCTTCACACGCCAAAAAGCTTTAAGCTTCAAAGGTAAAAGGATGTCGTGAAAGCAATTATGGTAAACTTTTCACAAAGGTGCATTGCAGTCATAAAAACATTGTGCTTCTTTAGCATTTAAGAGAAAAAAAAGGCGTCATTACTAACAAAAACAAGTTTCGCGAAACGCGACGGGCTGGGGCGAGTTGGCGAATTCGATTTACATATGAAAACGTTCGCGAGCCAGCAGTTAGAGAGAGTTCTCTTAAAATATCACACCCTGTAACACGATCTTATTTAAAAGTCACACCCGGTGCGATTTTATAAAGGAATAAAATATACGTGAGCAACTTTTCACGGGTGCCATCTTCGCTAAAGAACTATGTAAGTAATATTATGTATTATGCATCTGTTTTCGTCTTTCGAACATACGTTTAATAATATTTCGTCACACTTTGTACGCTGTGAAGTATGTTCTTCGTATTTTGTCTTAAAAGGATACTAGTTGTAGCCTCCAGCGTTGGCTGTGATTATGCTAAGATAAACCTTAGGAAGAGAAAAAAAACAAAATGTAGGGGTTCCAAAGGGTTTTAGCGAGCCAAATAGAAAGATATATGACCCTCTATAATGTATCTCATATATATAGTAGATAAATGTTCCCCGCGGCTTCGACAGCGTAGAAGTCGTTATCACGTAAAATCATAACCCTCCTTTTGCGCAGTCGGTTGAAAAGTAGCCTATGTCCTTCCCAGGGCTGCGAACGATCTCTATACCAAATTTCATCTCAATCGCTTCAGCCGTTTAGGCGTAAAAGCGTAACAGACAGACAGACAGAGTTACTTTCGCCTTTATAATATTAGTAGGGATTACTAGCTCATGATGTGAAAAAGACGAAGTGTCCATAATATATCACAATCTATAAAACACTAATTTTATATAGATAAAGCGACAAAGGCAAATTCTTAATTACCCTATCAGTTAATTTGACGCAGGCATCTCCCACGGGACAAAACCTCATTGCCATGATTACAATAGGATACTGGATGATCAGATTAATATATTCGGAAGGACGCAATATTATTATCTGCTGTTACAATATTTTAAAACGGTTTTATAAAGGTAAAATTTAAATTACTAAATGTGACCCAAAAAATAAACAAGCTAATGTTCTTTTTTGGGTCACATTTAGTAATTTTACCTTTTTCTTGCTGGTATATTGTATCAGATAATTGGTATACCTACTTCTATCATTTTCATGAAGAAATGATTTAGAGAACAATTGTATTATACTTAGTATCATAATATTTTAAAGATAGCTGTTGCAACAAAACGTCGAATTATATTTTTTTTTAAAGTTCACAATATGGGTATCAAATGAACTTTTTTTTAAAATGCGAATATAACTTAAAACCTAATACGGCTGCCTACAAGATGATTCATTACTCTCATAATCAAATGATCATACAATTACATGATCAGTGAACTGAGTTTCAGTTATAATTCCCCCCACCACGTTTCTATTTTCAAACATCAATAATCAACATCTGTTAGTTTCTAATATCTAGTAAGTCCTTTATCTTTCCCGTCAGATATATTTTCACCTCGACATTAAGACGATGAGCAGATGCTTAAGTTGTCATTTCGCGCGTCGCGGAAAGTCCCGTGTAATCCACATAATGCTTGCACCACTACTACCAAGAGCTCTCGACAGTAAATGTGCATTTGAATGCTCGAAATGTTGAATTGAATCAAGATGATAATGGAACGCGACTACTTATGAAACTATCTATTGTGTATATTTTTCGAATTTAGAATTATAGTAGAATCCGTTTTTTAAACTACTATACATTTTTCGTTTGTTTATTTCTAATTTATGTATGTACCTATCCCTTAAAATTCTTCTAGTCAATGCTGACTTACAATAACTAAGTTTAGGACGACCAAAATGAGGATCGCAAAAAAAATATTTATGTAAACATCCTTCCGAGGGCTTACCCGGGTCTCCCAACCACAGGCTGTTGGGCGTTAAGTGGGGTTTCTTAGTCGGTAAGAGTCCGGCACAACATCCTTTGAGGATTTATTATAACGTAAAAAAAAATAAAAAAGCGGTCAGCGCAAATTCTATCTAATCCTTAATTATTCATATACCTATAACGATTTATAAACGACAAATTCTTAAAACTTATGATAAATTTATACAAAAATGGCATATTTCAACGAATGGTTTGCAAACTTTTCTTTTTTGTTTATTTTCACACATTTCAGGTCAAATGTTTGCGCTTACCGCCGGTATTATTATGATTTGTGTACAGGTTCAATCATTGTGGTGACTGAGTTCATTACAATAGATTTTTAGAATGGAATCAAATAAATACTAAGTAAGAAATATTTTACGTACAAAAACATATCGTAGGGGGCTAGTGTTTCAGTTTAGGTACTATAAGGCGGGCGCAGACGAAAATAGGAAATAGCTCTCCGTACTTAATGCCTGAGTGCAGGAGAGTGGATTTTAAACATTGTGTTTTATACTTTAGCTCTGCAAGCATTTAGATTACATTGTACGTTACTTCGCCATACCATTATATTGCGGAAGAATTTCGATGTTACACATTAATATAGACGGTGTATCGTGGAACAGCTGGAACTCGTGGGGGCTTTGCATGAAATATAAATTAGTGAAAATTCTTGAAAAGATGCTTGAGAGAGGCAATTATTTAGTAAAACAAAAAATAATGACTATCTAAAGATAATTGAAAAGAAATATATTTATGCTTAGGTATTATACAGCTGCTAATATATTTAAATACTAGCGGACGTCACGCGGTTTCACCCGTGTAGTTCCCGTTCCCGTTGGAATACGGGAATAAAATATATAGCCTATGTTCACCGCAAAGAGTGTAGCTTTCCAATAGTGAAAGAATTTTTCAAATCGGTCCAGTAGTTCCGGAGCCTATTCGTTACAAACAAACAAACAAACAAACAAAAAACAAATCTTTCCTCTTTATAATATTAGTATAGATGGAACACTTTACCTGAAATGTGCAATGGTCAGTTTATAGCCAAGTTCTCGGACGATTTCTTTCAGGTTTCCTTTAGGATGGATAAATAAAGTCGGAGATCAAGTTCAGAAATGTACTTACTTATGAATGGAATCCATTGCATTCAACTCAGGACATAAGCTCAGTATGATGATGACGGCTGGAGATCCTAAAGGTGTTAGACGTATACATATAAGTACGGTATATCATAATTCCGCCAACTTGAGTACCACTATCTTAAGAAAGTAAGAGAGATTCCCTATCGCTAACTATCACCATAGCTTTCCACCAGGCGGGCGGCACCATATTGGCGAGCTAAACCTAAAAAAAAATTCAATATCCTCTAGTGTATTTCCTGCTCTTTTAAACTAACGTAAGTAATACTTTTTTTAATCCCATCTCTGCAAGACACGACAGTAAATAGAGTGCAGTACGATCACAAAATTACATGTCAATCCAATACGCGGCGGCGCGAGCCGGTTGCCGCTGCTCTGAACTGGATAGAACTGGATCCCGGCGAATACAGCTAGATGGATTAAGTATTTAATACTGCAATTAATGTTATACTTGAACGGACTAAAGGAGTAGGAAGAAATAAAATAGAAGATTAAAATGGCAAAAAATATTTTTACTCTCGATTGTCGGCACTTGATAGAAGTTGTTGTAATAAATTTTTCTGAGAAAATAATTCTTTAGTGGGACAACCTTTTATACCCACATGCACAAATTACGAAAACTATTACTATACTATACTATCTTCACGTCAAATCCCTTGCGGGGTAGGCAGAAAGAACCGAGCGCCACACGACACGGTCCATACGCACTTTCACTTGCTTCTTCAACTTTCATTTTTCTTTTCATGCATGCACGTCGGTTCCTTCGGCTCTTGGCACCACCTTCTGCTAACACACGATTAATTTGGTCATGGTAGGTGTGTAAGAAAAAAATTACTGTGTTGGAGTAACAGTGTAAGTACATGTATGTACCTTTGAGATTGCTTTAAAATGAAACCGGCCAGGTTGCGTTTAACTAAATTAAATTGTGGAATGTAAGGTGAAAATCACGAAGCTTGCTTTTTCCAGATCTTAGTACGGTGGTCACAGAAATACATAGGTATATCTGCGATAATTTCAGCTGTCCAGCTATCGCGGTTCAATCGATACAGATACGAGTACCTACACAGACAGCAAATTCTCAGTAATAAGTTACCATTTATACCCTTTGGGAACGCAACCCCAAAGAAGATATAGGTATATAGATAGCTTCCGTAAGTCTATTCGAAATATTATTTTAAGCTCGTGTACGGTTAGGTACGTTCGAGTTTTTCGTTTTGCCCACGCTAAGGATGTGTAATGAGATCACTACCACAAATTTCTTACATATTTACTGTAAATGGCCCTACAAAACGAACCCTTGAAGGTTTTTACAAGGTTGACACCGTAAGTGGATCACCGCCAGTGTTGCTGAGGACGTCAATGTACTACGATATCAACTTTTTATCAGGGGGACCGTATGCTGGTTTATCACCTTAGTGGTAACATACAAACGATTAATAAAGAATCTTGTCTGAAGTAGTTTAAATCAGGATTATAAAGGAAAAGAATGCATAAAAAGAAACATAAATATCACTCCTAAAACTCATTTAATTCTAAATTAAACTTCATTTACATATTAAAATGATTGGCATAGCATACCCTGCAAACATACCAATTCTAATAATACACCAGAACCAAACCGGAAATATCTTAGTTGAAACATTGAATTGGTTCAACACTGTAGCTGAGAATAGGTTCATAAAATATGTATCAACTAAAATTGTTCTCTGTTGAACCGGAGAACAACGAAATCTCTGCGATGCAGGCACCTATTTCAGTACTATGAATTTGCCACTTAATTCTAGACTGTGGTGTTTCATTATCGTATGTACCTTATCAATTAATTATGAACTTTCAGGTCGAGAGTCATAAACACAGATCAAAGTCTTGGCTAGACTTTTTGTCAATGATTTCATAGCATTCATTCTATTTTTTTTTAAATAAAGTTCTTTTTTCTAGTAAGCTTAAAAATTTGGAAATTACAAGGGCTCTCAAGTCACCAACCAAAGTTTTCGTTACATTTAAAAGATTATAAATATGTACTACATTACACTGCATTCTTAAAGTGAACGAACTATACTTAATCAGTTGTAATAACAGTAATTACTGAAACAATAGTGTCCCTATCGTAATTTCAATTTTACTCGTATTTCAATGCGATTAAGGTCTTTGTCGTTGTAATAGAACCATTCGCCGATGCATAACCTTTGCACCAACACACCGGGTGTGAGTTACTTACCATACAGATAGGACCACACGGGGTTTAGTCCGTTCAAGTTCGGCAGGACATCGGGAGAGGATTTCTACGAGATGGGTCCAAATACAATACCTACGACAGGTCAAACTATACACATCCACAATGGATGCACCTGTAGTTAAACCGAGAAGAAAGAAGGTATAATGAGTCATTCGTAATGAATCATTACCCACGTGTGGTATCACAGATAATGTTCCACTTAGTACAATTAGTTACAGCGGGCACCAATGACTGTTTAACATTAATGCCGTTTACTCACTGGGTTTGGGGTGAATCGAACCAATTCGAACATGCGGCCTTAAAATATTCGGTTCTCATCGCCAGTGATGCGATTGCAACCGCGATACCACTTTGTTGTCAGCAAATTAACGCTTATTGTGTGGAAACTGATGAAAATATTGTTCACGGGTGTGTTATTTATGAGTGATAAATATGTATTGAGTACCTTTGTTTTTATTTTTTACTAGCTGACTCGGCGAACTTCGTCATATCAAGCTGTCACCGTTTTAGGGTTTTTTATTTTTTTGGATATAAAAATAAATAAACCGGCCAAGTGCGAGTTAGACTCGCCCATGAAGGGTTTCGTAGCAGCAAGTATCATAATATAAAAGTTCTTATAGTTCGTTGTAACTTTGACTGATGTTTGGAAAATGCGGTTTATGACGTATTAAAAAAAAACTACCAGCTCTATCTCGTTCAAACTAATTTTCGTTGGTAGTTTGTATGGCAATGTACATCATATATTTTTTTTAGATTTATCATTCTCTTAGTTTAGAAGTTAGAGGGGGGGACACACATTTTTCCACTTTGGAAGTGTCTCTTGCGCAAACTATTCACTTTAGAAAAAACATAAGTTAGAAACCTCCATAGCATTTTTAAAGACCTATCTATAGATACCCCACACGCATGGGTTTGATGAAAAAAAAAATATTGAGTTTCAGTTCTGAGTATGGGGACCCCCAAAATTTACTGCTTATTTTCTAGTTTTATATTAGAATCTTAATTCGGTTCACAGAATACACCTAGCTACCAAGTTTCAATAGCATAGACCTTATAGTTTCGGAGAAAAGTGGCTGTGACACACGGACGGACAGACAGACGGACAGACAGACAGACAGACATGACGAATCTATAAGGGTTCCGTTTTTGCCATTTGGCTACGAAACCCTAAAAAGGAATTAGCGAAATCGGTCCAGCCGTTCTAAATTTATGCGCGTACATAAATTTCGCAGATTTATTTTTATTTATATAGATTCTTAAGAGTTTACTATCAAATGACAAGTCAAGTTATTTGATATTTGTAAAATATCTTGTTGTTTACTTGTGATTGTGACAATAGAAACACTGCAGACAATGCTTAATACTTTCTGTTGGGTCTCTGCAGGACGGCACTAAACTGTTGCTTTCGTATTTTTGAAATAGAATTCGTGACCTGCATTTCATCCTGGAGTAGTTGAAAAGTCGACTGGAGTGGGTTACATACATGAGATTTCCATCTGTACTATATCTAATTTGTCGTAAGTATCTAAGTATATTGTGGTCTGATCAGTATTATTCAACACGATCAGACAGTCCACTGTCTTTCCCAACTTGGCTCACTTAACAGACCACTCCTATCCTCATTATGGCAATATGCTTGGTAGATAGATTAAACTTTATTGCACACCAATACAAAAACATACATATAAAGAGATTAAAGTAATAAAAATGTACAGAGGGCGACCTTATGGCTAAAAAGCAATCTCTTACAGGCAACCTTTGGATGGAGATTTTGTCAAGGATCATTTAGTAAGTGGGTAGTTATTGGTGTTCAATATTTTCTTTCTTTCTTGGTACCTACCTATAAATATAAATGAATAGATATTTCTGGACAATCTCACACATCGTCTAGCCCAAATAAGCTTGTGCTATGGGATCTAGACGACTGATAGACATACTTATATATTTCTAAATACATACATATTATACATAGAAAACACCCAAACTCTGAAACAAACATTTGTGGATCACACAAATATTTGGACCGACCCAGGAATTGAACCCAGGACCTCCAGCGCGGCAGGCGGTTACACTACCGACTGCACCACAGAGGTAGTCGAATTTGAATATGAAAACATACCCAAACATAGTAAGCATAGTAAGTAAACTCCATCGAGAAAAACTGTAACCACATACAGGCTTTCAATCAACCTCATATCGTTGACAAGTTTAACAACAGTTTAATCCATGACATAGACTAACGCTTTCACAAATCCAGATTGTCCGGCGCGATCAATAGTCTGTGCTATTTCCGGTGCAGCCAGCGGGGTTCTGCTGCAGACGGGATCAATGTCATCTCTAATTGGGTAACACGACGGCGGTATTTTTGTACCGGATCAATAAACGGTTCAAATCCGAGATGGCTACGTTTTATTTGCTGAAATGTTGAAGTGATAAAATCAGTTTCTAACGTTTGAGAAAAAATGTGTTTGTCGGTTAGAGTGTTGTCGGTAAGCCTTACTGGCACTTGGTGCCAGTAAGGCTTACCTAACTTAGTTTTACTGTCGTCTTAATAAAAAAATGGTCGATGAAGACTGTAAGTACCTACATTTCGGCCAGTTCCATTTAGTCGTTAGAGAGTGAAATAATAACAAATAATATCCAGCCATACATCAACACTCGCAAACCTTCACATTCATAATTTGAGCAAGATTGTATTCAACATTTATTGTTACAAAAATACCTACGAGATTTGACTGGACCAGTAGGCAAGCGATTTCAAAAGTTCAAAAGATGTCATACCACAACTTTGTGTAGGCAGCCGTTTGTGGTTGCGAGACTTGAGTGCAATTTCTAGTTTTGGACTAAATTTATATTGAAGTTTAAATGATTTTCGCACCATTCCTAGTTTAGTCTGAAAGAGATATGACACAGAATGTCTATTTAAAATCAGTAGAAACATTTTCGTACATATACTTACATTTTTATTTGTTTAACCGGTCTATATAAATACATTACAATGCAAGCAGCACATGATAATACTCGTAAGTACAACAGAAACTTTAGAATTACACGCTCAATAAAATCTTATAAAAACAATACGAGTGTTCTTAAGAGCGTCACGGGTCTTTAAGTGTAAGGGGCACTGAAGGAATCGTCTCTCAGACGTCCAATAGTATTAAATGCATACACTGCTTGAACCTGATTGCACAGAACAAGAATGTAAGTGCTTACTTTTTTTCGATGGAACATTTCATTGAACCCGATTCAATGAAATGAAATGAAAATATCTTTATTCATTTAGGTTACAAAGTAACACTTATGAACGTCAAAATTTTTGCTTCTACATTTACATTTACTGCCAGATTCGCAAAGCAATAGGTAGAGCCTGTGAGGAAGAACCTGGCAAGAAAACTCACGGCCACTCTTTTCAAATAGTCTTAGTACATTCGTTTGTCATGCAATAAAGATCAACAATTTTGTCTACACAAGCGACATTTACAATCGCGCCTAATTAAGTGAGGAGCAAGCAACTCATGTCCATGTCTCTGTATCATTAAAATAGTCATCAATAGTATAGTATGCCCTTTTTAAAAGATGTGTCTTGATTTCCCTTTTGAATCTATATAAAGGAAGGTTCATAATATTTAAAGGAATTTTATTGAATAGGCGTACACCAAGTCCTTCGAATGAGTCGTGTACCTTATGTAATCGAAAAACCTTTCCAATCAATTTATGCTTATTTCTAGTATTTATTGAATGTACGTCACTGTTCTTAAGATATATATGTATGTTCTTTTTAACAGACATGATGTTCTCAAATATGTATTGCGATGCAACCGTTAAAATTCCTATTTCTTTAAACTTCTCTTTAAGCGATTCTCGAGCATTTAATTTATAAATTGCACGTATAGCTCTTTTCTGGAGTACAAAAATTATTTGTATATCTGCTGCCTTGCCCCACAGCAAAATGCCGTAAGACATGACGCTATGAAAATAACTAAAATAAACCAGCCTGGCTGTTTGGACATCAGTGAGCTGTCTGATCTTGGTAACGGCAAAAGCCGCCGAACTGAGTTTTGCTGCTAGACACGATATTTGGGCAGTCCACTGTAATTTACTATCTAAAGTGATCCCCAAGAATACGGTTGATTCTACAAGATGAAGGGTGTCACTGTTCAATGTTATATTTGTTTCATAATTTTTGACATTGGGCATGGTAAATCTAATACATTTTGTCTTTTTAGCGTTCAATAGCAAATTATTGGTTGTGAACCAATCTACAACTTGGGCTAGTGCACTATTTACGTTGTCAAAAGTACTTGGATTGCGATCAACTTTAAAAATAAGTGATGTATCATCAGCAAATAGAACAACATCGCACAAGTTCTGTACATAGAAAGGTAAATCGTTGATGTAAATTAAAAATAAAAAAGGTCCTAGAATTGATCCTTGCGGCACACCCATAGCTACAGAAGCTCCAGAGGACCGACTTCCATTAATGTCAACATATTGCATTCGATCTTTAAGATAGGAGGCAACAAGATCCATTGCAGAGTCCCTTATACCATAATGATCTATTTTTCGTAATAAAGTGTTATGATCAACGCAGTCGAAAGCCTTGGACAGATCGCAGAATACCCCGATAGCATCCTGTCGATTTTCCCAAGCGCTGAATATATGTTTTATAAGTGTCACTCCTGCGTCAGTAGTAGAACGACCTCTTGTAAACCCATACTGCTCGTTGTGTAGTAACATATTTGAACTAAAATGTGATTGTAATTGCTGCAGTATAATTTTCTCAAAAATTTTGCTAATGGCAGGCAGTATTGAAATAGGTCTAAAGTTACCAGGGTCTGTTTTGGATCCGGCTTTAAAAAGAGGTATCACTTTACTGTGTTTCATTAAATCTGGAAACACGCCTTTATCAACACATATATTAAATATTGCAGCTAGATGAGGAGATATAATTAAAATAATTGACTGCATTAATTTCACAGAAAAACCCCACAAGTCTGCTGTATTTTTTGAGTTAAGCGACTTAAATACTTTAACGATATCGTTGGGATTCACATATTTAAATCTAAATGAGACTCTACAGTGGTCCACGCTGCCCCTAAGCATTCGTTGAGCTTTAACTGGGCAAGAATTTAAGGAGCTCGTTGTAGTCACGGGTATGTCTATAAAAAAATTATTAAAGGTTTGTGCTACATCTAAACTATTATTAATCACTCTATTATTAACAATCAATTCAATGTCATGGTCACGAGTTTTGTGGCGTCCGGTTTCAGAATTAATTATATTCCATGTCATTTTTACCTTATTGTTCGACTGTTTAATCTTCCGACTTAAATGTAATGACTTGGCAGCAGCACATGCCTTTTTAAAGGTTTTTGAATAAAGTTTAACATACTGAATAAAAGCAGGATCAAAATTAAATTGCTTCATACCATATAACTCATATAACTTCGCCCTACTCTTGTATATACCAGTAGTTGCCCAATCACAAAATTGCATGCCTTTATTTTTATAAAAGGTTTTTGATTTGAAAATGTTATAGTACTCAAACTGAATGGTATTAAATAAGGAGTTGTATAGGCCGTTTGGATCTTCCTCATTAACGTTAAGATTGGCAACCTTTGCAGAAACTTTTTCACTAAATTGTGCTAGGCGACATGTACTCATTGGCCTGCAAGAAATTTTGTTTAATTTAGCCGTTATATCAATGGGAAACGCAGCTTTCTGCCCAAGGTGATCTGATGGAAAGTTACTTAATATTTCTTTTGCCAGTGCTTCACAGTTGCTAAACATATTATCGATACATTTCGCAGAATGTGAGGTGATTCTAGTTGGCTCACAAAATAAGTTTTGTAAGCCAAAGGAACTAAATAAATTAATAAAACTAGTACGTTTCGTCGAATTTACAAGTATGTCAACATTAAAATCACCACACACCAATGTTCACAAATGTTCAGTGCATACCTATTAGTTGAACATGATTTTACAAAAAAGAAAAAAGAAACATTTGTTTTGCTCTCTCGATGATGTAGGGCCCTTGGAAATCTTCGCCGAGGACTTTTTCTTCGCCGAGGACTATCGGCCTCCATGACCGGGGGCCTGAGGACGGTGAGAGGGCGGCTCACCGTCCTTACACCGTGACGTGAGGAACTCACGCACGCCCCCCCTTAGAAGCGGGATCACACCCGAAACCCCCAAAGACGCAGGATAGCACCCGTACCACCCCCTGGGCGAGGCCGCGGTGGCGGCCGTGGGTCTGTTGGGAGTCCTGGGACATCCTACCGAGGGCTTACCAGGGGCTCCCAACCATAGGCTGTTGGGCGTTACGTAAGGTTTTTTAGTCGGTAGGAGTCCGGAATAACATCCATGAGGATTTTCCCTCACGTTAAACAAAAAAAAACAAAAAGGGCCCTTGGAAAGCAAATATGAAAGTATTAAGGCGGATGTAGGGTGAGATCAGGATAGATAAAGCACGAAAAGAGAGGGAGTTTGAAAGTATGTTCAGTGACTGAAAAAATGATATAAACCGTCTGCCTCGGTATGGGCATGTAATGAAATATGTAACAAGAGAAAAAACGATGAAGTTGAAAGCCAGAGGAAGGCCAAAAAAAGATGGACGAATTTGATACATTTTAAAATTTCTTTGCAATCGACTTGTAATAAAGTCGGGTAATAAAGGAGACAAACTTTACTGAAATCAAACTATACTGTAAAGAACATTATGGTAACAACAAATTCTTGTAAGTCCACAATCAGTTAATTACTAGTCTTGTTACTCGTAAATTCTCCGAACAACATGGTACTTTGCCGCGTTGTTTCGTCCATATTTATTCTCTTTATTAACTGAACATTTTCAGATGTCTTTTGTAACCCTCTGAATTTTATTACATTCACTACATTTCATTTATGAGGGTTTTCGCCTTTGGTGTAACTAGATATGTAATAAATTAGGACAAAATCCTAATTAAAATATATAAAATTGTGGTTTCTAGATTTGTGAATATGCCACCGGCCGTTTGTTGGAACGGTTTGGCGATGTCTTAAGGTTGAGGGCACTGCCAAACCCAGCAACGCTAGAGATTGAAGTTGATGGTCCAAAGATAATATGGTCTTTCGCCTTTCGAGAATTCAGGATTCAGGTTTGTAAGCGAGAAGAAAAACGGGGTTCCGGTAAAGAGTTATTAGTTTTGAATTATACGTTTTGGAGAATTTACTTATACACAGAAAGAGTAACCTTTACTCAGTAAGGATGGAACTAAATTGGAGAGTTTTTAAGAACAAACAGTTATTGTAGAGATAGAATCAGTAAACGTTCGACGATTCCTAACGACTTAAGGTTATTGTAACAGTCACTGATATCATTATTAAATTTACAAAGTACTTGTATTTAAAAACTGTTAAAATAATCATCTTAAATTACTATTATTACAAATTACTTAAAATAATACGAGGCACGTACAAAATGAAACTTCTCCCCACCTATAATATTGACGAAATGATGCGAAAACCAAGCCCAAAAACTTGTTTTATGGACCTTTAACGCAGATGTGCAGATCTGATACTAGATGAGGCAGACGATAATATAAAATTATATTCGAAATATATTTCATTAGACTATATTCAATAGAATAATTGCCTAAATGACCTTCCGAGGAGTTTTAAATGAGGCTCACATTGATAATTTATAGTTTAGTCGTTTCGAGTTGATTTGCAGGTCATCTTTAAATCTATTATTCTATTAGGTTAGCTCGAATTGAGCGTAACACAATACATTCAAGTTTATTTCCAGTTTATTTGCAGGTCATCTTCAAATCTGTTAGTCAATAAAGTACGCTCGAATCACTCATAATAGGTACAACACAGCCCATTATACTCATCTAGTATTTCTCTAAATCCGTTTCCGTTGGAGTTGGTAATTTTTCAGCGGCGAGGCCGAGCGTTGGCACCTAATTTATGGGGTTGCAGTCACGGGGAAGGAAGCGAAATTACCATAAGACGTCCGCCAACAAAGAAACCGGTGGTAACTGCTTCCTAGCCTAGCCGATACCAGTGATGCATACAGTGGCATTCCTCCCGTTGTCGTAGGTACTGCTTATGACCTTAAGAATTAGGTAGATATATATAACGGGTATTAATCAACGACGTGTTATAATTAGACACGACATGCACGAACATTATGGCTTTCAAAAACAGCAGATATTTTATACTTTTGAAAAAAAAATTCTTTGAAATTATCTATGGTAGCATGTATGAAAAGTATGGCAATTGCCATTTTTCAGTGTTGGTAACGTATCTATAGTTTCTATATATCATTGGTATTAACGCGATCATGCATACCTTAAAATTGAAGCTTGATGTTTCGGCTGGGTTGCACCAGCCGTGGTCACAAGCAGAATGAAGAGGCGGTGTCACTACGATTGCGAAGTAGAATTATTCAAATCTACCCTCTGCTACTATTATATTAGTACTAAAAGGAAAATCTGTACATTGTACGCTTTTAGTTTTTTCGAATAAAGCTACGCCTACGCAGATGTCACTAAGTAACGACTCGAGAAATACATTTAAATTGTAACCGCTAAGAAGACTGACATTAAAAACAGGTGCTTTAACAATTGTAGGTACCCCAACCCGACAAATAAAACTCATATTAATTTTAAGAAAGTAGGTTTTGAAATAATATGCCAAGTAAAGAATTCAAAGGTCACATAAATTGTGATGAATTTCATATAAGAATAGTCTACCAAAAGCCCACGTATAAGATAATTTTGTATACGCCTCTGCAATTTCGCGCTTATAATTAAAGAATAATAATGACAAGAGTTTAGCTCTACATAAAATATTCTTAAAAAAAGCTAGCTGGGCATAGACACTGAAAAGATCAAAACGTTGACAATGTTGTGACTGTCACCGTGTGAGCCACTGATAACAAACTTTTTGGATGTGAAACTGACCCTTTGGATGTTAATCTTTGCACGTAACCCTGACTTTTATAAAAAATCTCTAAAATTTAAGCAGTGGACTGTCTCAAAAACAAGTACCGTTCTCAATTTCTTTAAATTAGTTTCTGCAGAAAATGATTTAAGTAAAATAACAGGTAAGTTGAAGTAAATTTTGGACAAAATAACAATAGAAAAATTCTGAAAGTATCAAAATTATTGGGTACCTACTCGGCTATTACTACCTAGAACAGTCACTGTCTATCAGCCAACAGAATTCGAACGGAACAATATTCAAATAAACATCCTCTCTACTATTCAATCGTACCAACAACCTGAACTTTATTCAGTCAGTAACAATGTTACCACAACAATATAGAGCAAAATTACCAACTTTCTAAAAGTTGTCGGTAGAAATAAGAGCGGTTGACTAACATATTTTATAAACAGTGAATAAAAAGTATAACAGTGCTTACTACGTCTTTTAAACTATGAAATATTGCACGTATAAAGCTCTTAGCGAACAATTTTACCAAGTTTTTCGAAGTTTCCAAGCGAATACGGTGCGTCGGCACTTTCCGCGGAATTTTTTCCCCTATAATAAACATCCTCAATGTATTCTATAATAACTTTAAGAGATACTTTGTATTGTCTCGGGGTTTCAGGGGCTTTGTGTGGTGTCTTTAGTGGTTAGTTTGTGTTCAGAAATTACGCGGAATA
Organism: Miltochrista miniata; assembly: GCA_933228765.1. Classification (NCBI taxonomy): domain Eukaryota; kingdom Metazoa; phylum Arthropoda; class Insecta; order Lepidoptera; family Erebidae; genus Miltochrista; species Miltochrista miniata. The sequence continues at coordinate 7,104,602 of OW121766.1, read as the reverse complement.
AAAAAGAGACAGGCTCTTATTTATTTGTCAGAAGAGTACAGAAAATATAGTCAAAGCCAGGAATGAAAACGTTGCCAAAACGTCGAACCACTTCCTTGGGTTTAACTTTTTGAGAGTGGTTAATATTTCGAGGGCTTTGTGGTTGTGGGAGTTAATAAAACATAGTAGTTTTATATTTTTATTGAATACTAGCGGACGTCAAGCGGTTTCACCCGCGTAGATCCCGTTCCCGTGGGAATACGGGAATAAAATATAGCCTATGTTCACCGCAAAGAGTGTAGCTATCCAACAGTGAAATTTTTCAAATCGGTCCAGTAGTTCGGAGCCTATTCGTTACAAAAAAAAAACAAATCTTTCCTTTTTATAATTTTATAGTACCTATAGATGAGGTTTCCTCGTATTCTTTCCTACATAAATGTATTTCAATTGCGTATAAAAAGTACCCAACGTTCTTTCCCAAGTTCTATTCTATCTCGGTACCGATTTTCATGAGAATTGGTTTAGTCGTTCAGACGTGACTGACGTGATCATACTAGCTGACCCGGCGATTTTGGTTCTGACATATAAAGCTGACCCGATAAAAGACACAAAGATTTTTTTCAGATTTTTTCGTAATTTTTTTTGAAATACAAACCTTGCTGTGGCTATAGCTAACAAAAAAAAACAAAGAATTAGCGACATCGGTCCAGCCGTTGTGATCTTATGCGCGTACATACATTTTGCAGATTCATTTCAGATAGGTTAAAGTAAAGATGGTATTATCAAAGTACTTCACAAAACAGCTACCACTTAGCGAAATGATAACAAAGAACACACCATCTATAAGTACGTACGATAATATTATTTCTGTTAAAAGTTTCAACGTCCATCCATTCCGCTCAGATATTCAAATAAGATATTTTTCACCGCACTTGGCAATTCCGATGAGCCTTTTATGGACCTTATTCGTATAGACATAGAGGTGATAAATTATTTGGGATCTGAGGCGGAAAGGCGAAGGTATTTTTTATCTTTTTCTATAGACTTACGTATGGTAAAATAACACAGGTGTATATTGGGTGGCTTGTTGGAGAATTTTGTTGTATATACATTGTCATTTGTATACTTGTTGATATTATACAGGAGTTTCATAGATAGCACATTTATTAGCAGATGTTTTTTTAGTGACTATAATATTCTAAGCATTTATTTTTGGAATGCAATTTACTAGCTATTTTGCTTACACCTATTTTCTTCTTTTGCCACAATCAACTTTCACTCACAAGCAATCCTCTTTATACAGCCAGTCTAGCCTTATTAGACACGGCCTGACTGCTCACAAGGGAATATAATAGAGCTCAATTACCATTAATTTTCAGCCAAAACTCTTTGCTCAATAACATAATCACACTTTGTAGTACCTATCTAAATAAATCTCTACATTAATAATTCGCTGTCGTACTACTAAACAATAAAACTAAAGAAGGAAACTCATCATTTACACTACCCCCGGTTCATTGCGAAACACAAAGGGCATTTCTAAAGCCGGGTAAACCGTAAGCTTAACGTTTGCACAGAGGCAATAATCGGGACTGTCACCTCAACATTTGACTGTGCAAACTTCATACGTCCGACCTCATTCGAGACATTCGAGATTTAAACTTCAAATCTCACACTGAATCGTAGTGGCCAGTGTTATAGATACGTATGTCGTATAGGTTTGAAATTGGAATAGTTTAAAATAATCTTTAGTGGGTATTTTTTTTTCTAAAACTAAATGTAACCTGACTATAATGCGGTCGCTACTAACAATTTATTCACATACATTTATAACAAGGAAAACCTTTGCTTGCTGCATTGGTTTATCAATGACCTCATTCACCGCACTTGCATAATAAAAAAAACACTTTATTTTATTGTCGACAGGCAAAGGATCTGAGTTCATAAAGCCTAAATTTTGTGATGTGACTTCTGTGCGACTTACTTAAAATTGTAATTCTTGTAATAAAACTATTAGAATAATAGTACGTTATAAGCGCATGATTATTAATTAGGTCAGACAGTACAATATTGCACAAAGCAGTAGCGCAACACTGACTCCTGAGTCACAGGTTAACCTAGTTCAGGAGGCAGGGTCCACTTTAATTGTAACTCTTCAAGGTTTGCATTTCTTTTATTCGAATCACTTCCTTGTAAAATATCGAGTTAATAAAGTATATTATTATTAACACAAGTTATCGATAATACAGGAAATACCAATCAAATGGCATACATACCAAATTCTGGAGCAATAAAGGACGAAGCTAGTTCCAAAGCACAATGAGTTTCACGTGTCTGTGCAAATGAAGGGACGACGCCGACCAAAGCAATGCTCTAACTAATTTATCGTAGCGCAATTGAATATTCGTTTGACAACAATTATGCGGACCCATTGTTTGAGAAGGACTTCGCGTTGTTGGGATTTCGTAGTTAAGATTTGTTACAGTATTATCGAATAATGATACCTTGGCTGTTTGGTTTTGCTTACTCGTACGATTCTAACTTTTACTGTCACATGGAGAAACTGGGGTTAGCTATGTCATGTCGCGTAGGTATCTGGAGCCTAATTAATATGTAACGAAGACTTTGATTGTGACTGAGATTGCTATGAAAATATTTTCGAAGAATATTTACATTTAACTAATTCTACATTCAATTTTATGAAGAGCTTGCACCGGTTTGATGTGTCACTGGCTTCCCAATTCTACGAAAAAGAGTGTCTATCTTTCTACAATCCAAGGAGAAACTATGGCAACTAAAATGGTCGTCTATTCAATGTGTTCCATTTTCAAATAAACCATAGTTTCTGTCGGTGAGCCACAAAAAAATTTTTGCGTTCACTCACTCAAGGTTAACCGTTGTAATTTCGAATTTAAGCAAGAAATTTCTCACAAATGCCGGCTAAATGTATCTTTGGGGGCAAAAACAGTGTCTGAAAATTGAGTGTGAATCACATTAAACCAACTCTGAGCTTTAATTAAACCTAAATAATTATGTTTCTCATAAAAACTCTACTAACTAAAAAAGTGAGGTATTTTAATTACTAAAATAATGTATTACCTAGTACTATTTACGGAATAGGTATTGTTTGGAACAACCAAGAAGAAAATATAATCAAGATTTCAACAAAAATATTAATGAAACCATGTCTCAGTGTGCGATTGTAGTAATACTTTATGACTAATTCAGTCATATCGAAAAGCGTATTTCAAATAATATGTATATTTTCAGCATTACTTTCCTTTTATTTCCTTTATCCATAAAAATAATACACCAATATGTTATATTTCTTTGCGATCAAAGCTATCTTCCGAAAAACAGTTAATGATCATGAGAATATCACAACGGAGGAAAATATCAAAATGGATCCGTATAAATGTCAAAGACAGTAGTTTCTTTATCTACAAAGCGGGTATTTTTGATGAAAAAAGAATTGTAGTATTATTTTTCATGAAAAGAGCATAGTCAGAGCTAGATCACAGAGAACCTTTGTCACCGAACGCTGTCATGTCGTGTTAGAATTTGAAAATTTCTTTTCGGGAAGTTTTGGTAGAGATAATATTCAGTTACCCTCAAAATTTTCCAAATAAAAAAAAGGAAAGCGAAATCTTATTTCAAAAAGAGCTCTCAGCAAGGATACTTATAAACATGTTTATGATACAGGTAAACAGTAACATAATAATGATAACAATACTCGTAGCCCTGCATGAAATAGAAATCGTCCCTAGCTCACCTCTAATGCTACTTCGCATAATTAGCGAGCTAGTGATCGAACTTTGAGCACCATATATAAACTTCACGGCTTTTTTCAACGCGTAGCTTAAGAGCTTAAAGAAACCATGATAATGTTCAAGTGCATTTCTTAAAAGACAAAAACGAACCATAGTTTTGCTAGAAGTTCTCGTAAGTCACGTCGCACAAGCGCAATTTGACATCGCACACGGAACTAGCTTCGTCTTTAATTCATGGTTTCCTAGACACACCCTCCTTTGTTACATTGTGTGTATAAAAGCTTTAGTGGACTCCTATTATAGCCGAGTAATGTATGTTAATCAGTCATGCGGTCAGCTGATAAAAAATGTAAAGTGCGCGTTAGTGGGCAGTTTGATGTGGGTAGTTTTACACTTGGGCAATGTTGTATGATGTAAATTTCTACCGCAATAGGCTCGGTGTACCGGTTACAAGTCGCGTTGTGTGACGTCACACTTAAGCCGAACCTTTCCCGGAATATATTACAGTTTTTTTTTTTTTTAACGTGAGGGAAAATCCTCGTAGGATGCTATGCCGGACTCTTACCGACTAAAAAACCTCACGTACCGCCCAACAGCCTATGGCTGAGAGCCCCGGGCAAGCCCTCAGGAAGGATGTCCCGTGACTCCCAAGGAATATAATATATTACAGTTATATCAGAGGTTAATACTGAAAAAATGCAACAATAGCACTTTACGTTCAGTATGCTCAGTGTTCTGTTTTGATCACTGTGCTAAGTGTATCAGACTGCGGTCAGTTAATGGCATTTCCATTAACGAGCGTCTTCGTGCTTCAGAAGACACCTGGAGACACAGCAGAAGGGCAGACATTCAGCCGGCTACCAGTAATTTGGTTTGCAAAATTGCCCGTATCCGCGACAAAAAGCTCACCCGCATTATGTATCACACAAAAGACATCTTTTGAAAAGTCGACGTACAGAATACCTTCTTTTTCTGGAAAAAAATGCGTCACTTTATCTACGTATACATGTACAAATACATTAAGTTTATTACCCACAATAGACAAAACATAAGCCCACAATCCATTAGAAATATTTCACCAAAACACCAGAAGATACATTCGCTAATATTAGTTAATTTCCCGACACATTTACCAACCTCTTACGGCGCTCACCAGTATTAGATTATCTGAATTTATTTTCCCGCCACATCTCTGTACTTGGGCTAATGTTACCCTATTGTCACACGCCTCGAGAAACTATTATGAAGGGGATAAAACAGGTGGTACTTGGCTGTAACAACGTGTTACTGTTCACAAAGTTTGTTTTCCTTTAGTTACTGCGATGTATTTGTGGGTAGTTTGTCACCACAGTATGTTGTTATTTTTTTAGATTTTCATGATACAAGGTGTAGCTTTATTATTTTGTATTTTTGCAGATAAAGTGCTTACTGATACTGTAATGTAATAAACGATGACTAAAACGAATTGCTGAAACGTTCAAAAGCCATGCCTTTGGAGTCCTGTGGATATCCCAGGGATCGCCTTTCAAAGGTATACAAAATTTCCGGGTTACGCGTAAAAAATGTATTTCTGTCGTTCTATATTGTTAGGTATACATTATAACACGTAAGCATAAGAAACTATCGTTGAAAGGAACACAGTAAGTCTCTCATATCACATACTGTAAATCAGTAATTCAGCTCTTCTACGCCAACAGGCGGCACCAATAGACAACGCAAGAACATTATACTCTTTGGAAGTATGCGGCTAATAACCGCACCAGTATTTATGAGGCGGGCCCCGACGCAGTAATTGCAACTTATGATGATTTGTAGCACCAGCTGACTTGAACTTTCTAGCACAACTGAACACGTTAGCAGGAATGTTCTGTGAAGCTACCGTGTTTTTAACTTATTTTCTAACACATTCTATCCATGAGGTTTCTCGGAAAATGGATAAATTTTACTAGATAAAACTAAGTTCTTACATAATATCAGTACCTACTATAAAATTATCTTTGATGAAATACACGGCGTTGAAATGTAAGTATATTTTTCCACGTTTTCATGTCGGCAGAGAAATAGTTGTTTTAACGGTAGGAGTACTTCAAGAAGCAAACGCTAGTTCGAAAACAAGTATTACTAAATTAGTTCTTTACCTATTAGCAGTATCGAGGATGTGAAATTGATATCAGATAACTTACCACTCGAAGACGATCTCGGTTAATTCTTTATCAATACGCATCTGATACAATTTTTGAGATAATTTGCTATATTTAGGTAGACATATTAAATTTGTATTTTACCTACGAAAGTTTTGGAAGATAATCAAATGCAACTAGCAGAGATTTTTAGACCCCAATTTATATGTGTTTAGTAATGGCGGAAGTAAATTCTGACATTAAAAGTTCTTTATTACGTCTATTCCGTAGTGAAAGAGAGAGAGGGTAAGCGAGAGTGTAAAACATTTCTGTCTACTCCCTCGGGAACAAACAACGAGAGTTTCACGTATCCATATCACGCGGAACTTGTCACCATAAAAATTAAACATTCAAGATGCGAAACAACACCAGTTTTGTTTAAATGACCTGCTATTTTAGAATAATAATTTAAGTTCTGTTTTTGACACCCAAATCATAGCTCAATAAAGGAATCCATTGTATCAAACAAAATTGAACAACATACCATTAATGTCATATAGATAAAAAATAATCCATAATCCCAAGTTTCAAATGTCTAAAGAACTACAAAAGATATCAATATCGAATCATTATTTTATTTATCAAACAATTTATCCATTTACCAGCTATTTTATTTGGCAATCTTATTCCCCAGCGATTCACTGCTCAATAACACACTGGGTATGTAAATTGATAACCATAGATTTCTATATCTATTCACGTATATAAATCTCCTTCCCCAAGACCCCAAATAACTTAAACATAAAAAAGATCAACACAGCCTAAATCATTTATCAAACAATTTATTCACACCTGCCTTATATTTGCCGCTGTTATTCTCAAGCGGATCATTGCTCAATAAAACACTCGGTTCTATGGAAATTCAGTTTCTATTATAATACCTTCTTTCACACTTTATTGGCCAAATAATACCTTTTGTGTTCTTTTATAATTGTTTCACTTTTCTTTTGCCTTTGTTCAGTTGATACGCGGCTTATGAAAATAATTGTTTCGGGCTTTTATCAAGATTATGAAAGTTGATTCTACGGTGGTAAACCTTGGATTTTTTATTTATTCATATACAAATCCGTATAGCTGGATTTATTACGTACATGTTTCTTTTAATGATCTCCTCGTCAGATAAAAGTCGAGAGAGAATAGGATTGTTTTTAAAGAACATAATTTAAAGTTGGAAAATATTAGTGGAATTTCTCAGACCAAAAGCCATATGAGAAGATTTTGCGGTACCAACATTAATAAATTTGTTGTCTAGTATCGTGTAATCTTTGTACTTTAGCTGCTGCCTCACGTGCTCAAGTCTACGGCGGTAAATGCACCATGTATTGAACACCTGCGACTAGTAGCGGAGACATGGCCGTAATGTATTGGCTAGTTAGGACGGCATTAGGAGACTTTCGGAGAATAGAGGACCAAGTAATTGTATTAAGAAGAAAGTTGTTTGTAATCGAGTTATCGTAAAACCTTACTCGTATGATTGCGATAGTTTCGTTGAGTAGGAAGTTTCTACTGTCGAAATAAAGGCACGAAAAAGTGCGACAATTCTGTTAGTAAGATCTTTTACTTGTTCCTTCGTACTTGTTGCGCGTATAATTTTCGGTTTAACAAAATATTTGTTATATAAATTGGAAAGCTGTATAATACTAAGTAAACTAATTATGAAAGTAATTTCAACGAAAGTTAATATGATATTAAAATGAGATCTAACACTGCTTCAATTATACTTCAAATTTCGGCGGAAAATTGTTTGATTTATTCAGAATTTAATTTAAAACCAACACTCGCAACCCAATCCTGATTGCATATTCTATGAAAATTCAAAATGAAGTAATTCACTGTATTAAAATTGGCGAAAATAACAAATTTTAAGCTTCCAGGCACTAAAGAAAAATGGAATATTTCAAAAGGCAATAATTTGAACGCGTGCCTGTTGAGTCAAGTTCTATTGGCAATATCTTAAATTGATATTTGACACTGTATAGCACTTTGCGTTCTCGTGTGACTTTTACTGCCATATTTATCTCTCCTAAATATACATTAGCGGGTACCTACCCATTTTTCGTTTATATACGAATATATCTTTCTTTTTTCCTTTCTGTCTTATATCGCCATGGGACGCGTATCTGCCATCCAATATATTGATTAGTAATTTAGATATTGATGCTGGCGCGCTGGGATCTGAGAAAGTCTTTTTGACATTTTGTTGAGAAAGATTACATATTTTGAGCATATTATTTCGGGTAAATATTTAGGATAAAATGTGATAAGCTTTATTTTTTGGATCTTAAATAAAAATGAAGAATATCAAGAATATCAATACATATAATAAAATCGTAACAGGTCGCTGTCTGTACATGGAAGATAAATAAGAAAAAATATTATAGGGGGGCTTTATGAACGCAATAGAACCCAAAACAATGATTTTTAGAATTTTTGTCTGTTTGTCTGTATGTCTGTATGTCTGTATGTCTGTATGTCTGTATGTCTGTATATCTGTTTGTCTGTACGGTTGTGCACGCTAATCTCAGTAACCGCTCAACCGATTGCAATGCGGTTTTTTTTATTGTGTTGAGGTTTGCTCCAGTTAACATTTAGCGTTTGTTTTATGTAAATCGGTTTAGAAATAAAAGAGTTATAACACTTTAAAGAATCAGATATTTTGAAAATTTTAATTGTAGGGGTTTCTTTGAATGTGAGTGAACCTAAACTGGCGTGTTGGCTTAATCATAAAAGAGCTTAATGATTAAGACTATTTTTAAACAATTCAGTCCGCGCCGAAGGCGTGGACTGAATTGTTTTAAAATAGACTTAATCATTAAGCTCTTTTATGATTAAGCAAACAGGGCAGTTTCAGACGCTGCTTGATGACTCTGATGAAGAAATACCTTTCCTTTCATACACCTTATGTGACGTAAACGAAGTTGCGGGCTCAGCTAGTTGAATAATATATCCTATTCTTGACATTCAATATAAAAATAGTCTGATCTCCAGTATTTTATTAGTTTCAATGACCGCAATAGTTGAATAAATAATTGTTTATTTTCAACAAATTATCCGTGTAATCATGAATAAAGGAATCTGGAAGGAAATACGGTCATTCAAGTCCCTAGTATGTTTCTATTCAAGGATAATATTATTAACTAGCTGTTCCTCGCGACCTTCCCATGACTTTCTACAAATCCGAGTAGCGAAAAATTCTAAATCTATGAATAGAAGTGATTTATAGTAATCTATACAAATAAAATAAAGAGGAAAGATTTGATTGTTTGTTTGCATCGAATAGGCTCGGAAAGTACTGGCCCGATTTGACAATTTTTTTCACTTTTGGGGTAGCTACACTCTTCCCGGTGAACATAGGCTATATTTTATTCCCGTATTGCCACGGGAACGGGAGCTACGCGGGTCAAACCGCGTGACGACCGCTATTAATATCTATAATTTTTAACAATAAATGTACTTTGCAAAAAAAAAAAAATTAAATCGCTTCAATAGTGTCCAAGTTAAACGATTACAAACAAACAAATCTTTCCTCTTTACAATTTTAGTATAGAAGCACAGATGAGTAGGTATTCTCATCTTGCTTACCGCATAGAACATAATGTTGCCAGCCATATACTCGCTTTTCCACTTTATTTTCATTCTCCTAGTTCATAATGCTGCGTGCGTTTAAGCGAGCCTTATTAACTACACCGTCCGTTTGCCCATAAACGGTAGACGCCATTTTCTTATCCAAGGTGGGAATGGGGTTTAGACAACGCTGGCTCGGCTTACTTGGCATTATAAGAAGGGGTTTTAATAGTGTTGTTGCTCGCATTTTTATGTAACGGGATTTAAAGACGGTTGAATGGTTGCTTTAATTTGAAATAATTTAATATGAAAGCAAGGATTTTATTTACTTAATCATACAGCATTATGATTTGAACATTAACATTATAAATCTTATATAAAATTTTGAGTAAAAGTGTATGTGGTCGAACTTTTCTAAAACGAATGGACTGGTTCTAATGAGTTTCTTTGGGTAAGTATATACCTAAGTATCTTTGGTAAATATGAGAAAGTTTACACAGAGGTTTTTTTATCTTACAATGCAGTTAAAAACAAAGTCTGCCGAGTTATCTAATATTATCTATCTATACCTAGGTACCTACTAATATTATAAAGAGGAAAGATTTGCTTGTCTGTTTGTTTTTTGCTTTGCATCGAATAGGCTCCGAAACTACTGAACCGATTTGGAAAATTCTTTCACTGTTTGGGAGCTACACTATCCCCGGTGAATATAGGCTATATTTTATTCCCATATTCCCACGGGAACGGGAGCTACACGGGTGAAACTGCGTGACATCCGCTAGTACTCATATTCGAATTTAATTTACAAGACAAAAAAACAACAAATAAATCTGCCATCCGTATCAAAAGTCATAAGAATAAGGTTCAACTCCCATTTATCTTTATAAACGACGCACGTGTGGTTAATATAGTTCTATCATAAAACTCCCGATTCGCCTCAAGTTAAAAAGAAAACTGAATAAAGGAGGAACCCGTTCCCACCGCCATTAGTTATGAAATATCCACTATTATTATGAAGCTTAGTCTCTCAATCGAAATGCTCGGTTCTTATTGGAAAGTTTCGCCTGAAATTCTCTATTGATGTACTTAGCAGACTTAAGAGTTTTGTGCGAAGGAATGTTCGTTTGTAAGTAATGTAAGTAATTTGAGTAGGCAGTCAAACTTACATTAAATCAATACTGGCTAGTATGTATAGGTAGTGTAATGGCAAGACGGTTTTATAGCCTAGGCGAGGCGGCAGTGGCAGCCGTAGGTCTGTTGGGAGTCCCGGGACATCCTTCCGAGGGCTTACCCGGGGCTCCCAACCGTAAGCTGTTGGGCGTTACGTAGGGTTTTTAGGCGGTAGGAGTCCGGCATAGCATCCATGAAGGATTTTTCATCACGTTAAAAAAATACGGTTTTATAGCATTAACTTATTTTTTGATAAAGATGAAGATGAAAGTGATGCTCACGTGCGTTGTATTTTTGCAATGAAACAATTTTACTGTTCATCTTTACAACTTAAATTAGTGATTCTAAACTAACAACATTAAACTGCCAGTCAACCAATTAAGTAGGAAATTGAAAATTCAATTGTGATCAATAAGATATTCCCAAACATAAAAAAGAAATCGTTGCATAATTGACTGGGATATAAAATACACAAAAGAGAAGTAGATTATAGTCAATTAGAAGACTTTCTTTTATTTGGGAGTCGAGAATTTTACATTGGGGCAAATACGTCTATAATACAAGAAGGTACTGGAGTTTTAGGGGCAAAGTAAAATTGCGGGGCGAGTGAAACTCAAGCGGCATTCGCGTCCGGTAGAGAATGCACAACATTTCTTACCAGTTACCCAGTAATTTGCTTCTTGACAAACGTTGCTCGAGATCACCGAATTCAGTTTTAGTTCTCTTTGTTACGAGTTTTGTAATGTATGCGGTTGGTAATACGCATTTTACTGTGAAATTCGTTTTGTGTAACTCCGTGGGAAATTGTGTGAATGCTTTTCAAAGGCGGTCAGGTAAATTGCGTTTGTGTTGAGTTTCTATTTCCTTTTGCGGGACTTGTCTAACTTTGTTCGTTAGCATACATCTTGATGTAACCATATAGGTACGTATTATATAATACTTTATATTACATGTCTGAAACGGTATCCTCATTTAGAGAACAAGTAAATATGCTAAAAAAATTCTGGTCATGAAAAATATCATAAATTTCATGCGGTTTGTGTACTAAAGATCTCTCGGTGGTCTGAAAAAGACTTCTTTGTGGCGCCGTTAAACTATTTTTTTTCTCTTAATATCTTACCATTAAAACTTTGCCAATACACAAAAATAAATAACGAAAAAGTTATTTTTTTTTAATTGGTAGGGACTTATGTCACGTGAACCGGATTATTTCATTTAAAAATGCTATAGGACTATCCAGCAAACGCATCTAAAAATTACACGAACAACCAACACCAGGGGCACTATGTCTGTCAGCTTGTCTGGTCGTTTTAACGTTCGGCAACGAGACGTGACCGCCTCGGAATTAACTCGGACTACCCGCAATGCAACTGCAAACTAATTATCCAACCAACAAGCGACCTTAATACAACGGCATAAGGACCTTTATGACTGTAAGAAACATTGCATACGATCCTTTTAATAAGTTGGTAATTCATGTCTGTCATTCGATTGTAGACCTTATACGTAAGAGAATAAAGGTGTTAAGGGTAGTATAAGGTGTGGTAATCGCACGCAGCTAAAACGTTGCCCAGAGAGCAGAAGGCAGACGGAGCTATCCTCATCTTCAGCCACATACTAGGTGTCCCGACACCAATTTGTCTCTTAAGATTTATGTTTTCCATTATTGCAGTCACATGAATAAGAAACTATTGTGCGGACTCCCGTACGTATTTCTGTGACGACAAAATCCTTGTTGTTATTTCTATCGTCCAAATTGGATGTTTTTGCCGCTGAAACTCGATGTAAGTAGCTACTCTTAGAATCGTTCTAGTCTGTTAACTTCTAAAGGGGCCCCGACACGATCTACAGGCAATTGTCAAGCACGTTAAATATCATGTGTACACATACGTCGATGCACACACACATGCAAAGAATTCACGCACACTGAAGCAACTTCCATTCATATTTAACGTGATTGACAATTGCAAAGAGGACCACTCGCCACCAGTAATTGTGACATTATAACAATAATTCTTTTAATAATAAAATTCCTAATGACGAATCCTATCATTACTAATGACGAAGTGTGATTATTTAATGAAGAAACCAAAAATTTCACCTTTCTTTATTCCAAATATATACAATTAAATCACTTACTTAAATGCATTGTCATAATATGCAATGTCCGTGTCTGGTCTGCTTTAGATATTTCTGGACACAATCCGACTTATTTTCGGGCATGTTATTCAGGAACATTTTAAGAAGTATTTATTATAAGAACTATGAATCCAAAACATTAAAATCAAAAAGGTTATACATAATGTAACCAGTTCGTGTACCTACAAACACATCAAGAGCACGGTTATGAATTTCAACGAAAACATAATTATGGTAAGTTAGTCAAATTTAAACTAAACCAAGATATCAGCTTAAAAAACAATTGCAAAAATCTCTCGCGCAATAGACTCTTAGGTAGGACTAAAGACAATACCGAATGTTTAACATATTTAGTTCAAAATATAACAATGAATTCATTTTCCAATTATGAATACCCAAATAAAATTCAAACAATACAAAGGAGCGCTTTATTTGCAAAATGATTATCTTGTACAGATTAGATACATAAAGTGTCGGTCAAGTTCGCTTCGGGCCCTAACACTTTCACTCGTTAAGCCCCTAACTTTACGGCCCTTGTATAAATTGAACGGACCCAATGTGAAAACATAGACTTTACACCTTGTAAATTGAATTTACATTTTGTGAAGAAAAGTTTATGCCTTTGCGATCAGACTACAGTCTAATCAATGATCGCTATGAATTTATATAATACTAGTGGACGTCACGCGGTTTGACCCACGTAGTTCCCGCTCCCGTGGGAATAAGGGAATAAAATATAGCCTATGTGCAAAGAGTGTAGCTTCCCAGCAGTGAAAGAATTTTTCAAATCGGTCCAGTAGTTCCGGAGCCTATTCGATGCAAACAAACAAACAATCGAATCTTTTCTCTTTATAATATTAGTTTATACCAGCTGTTCGCCGCGGTTTCGACCGCGTAGAAGTCTTTATCGTGTAAAATTATAACCCTTCTTTTGCGCAGTCGGTTAAAAAGTAGCATATGTCCTTCTCAGGGCCTCGAACTATCCCTGTACCAAATTTCATCTCGATCGCTCCAGCCGTTTAGGCGTGAATGCGTAACAGACCGACAGACAGAGTTACTTTCGCATATAATAGAAGAGATTTTTAAACATTAATCTAATTTTTTAGTCTACTGGTGCACTGAACTCTATAAAGTCTCCTACTTTTTATTTAAGGTTATTTTGGACGGCTTTTTTTTTCAGGTCCCGTTATAGATGTTTCTGGTTTGGGTCAACGGTTAAAGTACCTGACTACGAAACCTAGTTCTATTCCCAGCGAGAATCTTCGCGTGTTGAGCGCAATAATTTGTTCTGTGCTTGGGTGTAATTTTTTTTAATCTTTGTAAGTATTTTTATCAGTTGCTTTAACGGATACATAAGTTCTCCAAGCAAACTGACCTAATTTTCATTTAAGAAATGGTCGTGCCCAAAGAAATCTAGTTAAATTATCACTGTCAATTTTATGTGCAGTAAAACTGAGCGTGTATACGAGCACCTTAGGCCGTCAGCAGGACGTGTTGAGGCAATTAGGCGTTCCCAGGTGGTGAGTCAAATTCAACTTGCTTGAATTATCTCCTTAAGGATGTATCCTACGAAAGTTTGTTACTGGAAGAGCTAATTTATTTCATTCAGCTATAGTAGCATGGAGCAAACGAGTTCTGGAGTGGAGACCGCGACTTGGTACACGTGGGGTAAGACGACCTGAAAAAGGTCGCAGGGACTGACTGGATGCGGAAGGCGCAGGACCCTGTATTGTGGCGAAATTTGGGAGAGGTCTACGTTCAGCAGTGGACTGTCATAGGCTGAATTGATTGATTGATAGTAGCATGAACTTTAACTTTTACAATTTAGTATTGATAGTGCTAAAAATGTACAGGAATATTTATTGGCTATTTCTTGCCCGCCACTTCGTTCGCCTGAAAATTGTGATGTGATGGAAATAGGCATTGCTCTCTAGAGAGTCTCTACGTAGTTAAAGTAGAGTCATAATTTGTAGTCTATGCGTAGACTCAACTTTTGTGTGTAAAAAAATTAAACTAAACCTGTATAATAGGTAGTTTTTAAAGTACCCACGTCAAACGTTTGTGGGACCGACCTACAAATGTCGATTTTCTTCTTTCTGAGCAACTTTTCGTAGGACGTGTAATCATGGAGTCATCCTTTCGAGAGCATACCCGGGGCTCCCAACTGTAGGCAGTAGGTAGGGAACCTGTGGATTTAAGTCGGTAAGAGTCCGGCATAGCATCCATGTAGGATTTTCCTTACGTTTAAAAAAAAGGACGTTTAAGTACACTCCATTTGTTTTCCTAAAAAAATGGTGTTCGACTATGAGACGCTTACACGCCTGATAGTCGAACACCATTGTACTACTCAAGCCACATCCAGTAACGCTATTGCAACAGAATGTAGGTACACGGTGTTCAGTAAGTGGCCCCGGTAGGGACGAGTACTAAACACCAAGACGGGTTAAGTTTAAGCGTCACCCTTTGAGCAGGATACTTATTACGTAGGTCACGTGAAACTCACGTGTTTTTCCTCGTAATGGCGCTGTAAATTGTTTTATGAGACGAATCTGGACGGGTTGAAAAGTAAACTTGGCATTTTAATAAGTTTCTGATGACGTTTTGCAATGATTTCGGGTGTTTCTTTGACTATAATAACTTTTAAACTAAACTTAGGATAAGGTATTTTAGTTATACGCGGTTTTTCTCTTTTGATCTAGGAACTTTACATGATGAAAGCCGTATTTATGATATGTTAAAAACTTGCATACCATCCAGCAACACTTCAATTCGTCTGCCACTTTTTAAACCAGTTGAAGAAGGTATTCATTTGAACTACTCACAATATAGTTCAGTAGTTCCGAGACTTCAGAGGGTTATTAATCAACCCTTTTCTGCCTCAATGACGTTCAACATTTAACCCTGCAAAAACCAACCGATGACAATATCCATCTCCATGCGTTTACCGCCCAAATAGTTTCGGGTCGTGCATATACAATGATCATAGTTCGCCGCATATTATTAGCATAATGTACCGTCCGTTATGTTTATCACCTGATTGCCCGCGTATCTATGTAAATAGATTGCCCTGATTGTTTAGTCATTAGGTCGGCTAATGTGGTGCTTTAGGGTTATGCTGATTAGGTCAATCGACGTTAGAATAGATTTAATTTTCAGATATTGGGAGATGGCTTGCAATGAACTACAGCGCATACAAGTGCGATTTGATCTTTTAGACGAAACTCTTGCTGTCTTTTGTCTCTTAATTCGTCGTTTTTAATCAAAATCGAAATTATAATTATTAATTAGCCCTAAAATAAGTATAAATTACTTATTGTAGGTTACATCGTGATAGTATAATGCATCAAAATGTAATAACTTATATTTTATGTAATTCTTCAAGTATTCCTCTCGTCGGACTACTGGAAGAAATTTCTGTTTTAGAAATAAGCAGTACCATTGTATTGTTCTTCTACGTATTTAATTCTAGTTATTTGGGAGCATACATATTAAAAATTAAATATCGTCATTATTAGTATTTTTGTTTTCAGTTTAACGAACTAATTCTGAGAAATAGAAATGTTTTCATTTATTATTAACAATTAATAAGTATGTTATAACAAAGTTTATACTAATTTATTGCTCTTTTTATCTTAATGGGAGCCCTGGTTTTCAGTTCAGTATAGAATAAAAATTGAATATCGGAGCAAATGGGGGATTATAACGCATTATCCGTCAGAACAGGATAAGATCTTGCGGACGGAAATGGGCGCACGTCCGGAAAATTGCAAGCGAGATGATCGATGGCAGACCAGATGTCGAGATGTGATTAGATGAAATGTTGCAGAACTTACGTCGCTATCTATCTACCTAATACGTACGAGGGTTAAGTACTGTTACGTTCATGGTGGCACGTTTTTTTGGAATTTCACGTGTTTCTTTGGTCTTTCACGTAATTTACACTTCTGGCGGTAGTTGAAATAAATTTGTATGCAATTGCCAGTCATAAACGCTAATCTTAAATTGGGCAAATAGCAAATAATTCGCACTAATTTGTTCTTCCCAATTGGGTTTAATTTAGTTGCACACATCTTACCTACTTTTATTACACTTTCAGACAAAGGTGCCCGAGTGTTCTGCCAATTTAAAACATTAGGTATAACTTGAAAGAATAGAATCAAATGAGTACCTCTGAGCATGACCGCTGTGAGTAATTCAGGGTAGCTGCCGTCTCATAAATTTTACGAACCACCCTCTTTCAATGAGTAGGTACACGTACGCATTTAGGTTTTCCAATGCCACTTTCATTTCTCAGTATTTGGATTTCAATTGACTTAGGTAGCTATCTTAATGTTGTGTGAAATATTATCGACAGCATAAACATGATATTCTTATACAACGGAATCGTCAACTAAGGTTTATTTTAAAGAATCACATTATATACTTTTAAATACATACTTATCATACATAGAAACACCCAGACACTCAAGACAAATATTTATGGTCACACAATTTTTCGTCTCCGCTGGAAATCGAACCCACGACCTCATGATCCGCAGTCGCACATTTATGTAGATACAAATTCTATTTCATTGTTTTTGACAGAAGAAAACGGTGTAAATGTTTTATTTTTCTTCGAAAAAGAGAAAAATGTTCAAATTTAAACAGCCAATTATATACACTCGTTATGATACGATTAAAGAATGAATTGAACGTGTTTCAAAGAATCACATATTTTACATAAACTATCTCATACGACGGAACTCTCTGAATAAACAAACTCAATATTTTTCCATGAAATAACTTCATAAGAAGAAAACTACTTTATAATACTTATCTGTCAAGAAGTCGGTACATTTTAGAACCGTATACCTACTTAATAAATATTTTTCTCGATACCAAGAACTGTTAAGTGGATAGTCATTGTAGAATTTTTATTCTTAAAAAAATATTACTAGGGCAATATTTCTAAGCACAAATTTAAAAGGAAGAATACGTTTGGTAAAACATTTTTCATAATAAAAATAAGAAGACGCTCGGACAAAAAATACAATTATAATGTATCTAGTTTTTTAATTGTTTGACATTTTTATTATAACTTTTGCAACCTTCCATGCTATAAACATGCTTTTTTTTCAAGCGGTAAAAAATGCTTCTCGATTAGTAAATAAATTTGAAATATTCTAACTTTTTTCAAGTGACCAGTAGTGGTGTTTCGTTATAACCTAAGGGCTTTATACTAAGATGCCAAGCATAGTAATTATATTAATAATTTAAACTATCATAATGTTATCTTAAGTCAAGATAATAGATAACAATATTCATGCAAATGAAGTTCATAATTTGCATTGGTTCAATTAAGTACTGCACTGCATTGCGATTTATCCAACGCTAGCGACCCGTCCCGGCTTCGCACGGGTTCAATGCTGATACTAAATACATATACTATTTAATGGATATTATTATACATATATAAACCTTCTTCTTCAATCACTCTATCTATTAAAAAGAAAACCGCATCAAAATCCGTTGCGTATTTTTAAAGATTTAAGCATACATAGGGATATAGGACAGAGAAAGCGACTTTGTTTTATACTATGTAGTGATTAGATCAATCATCGCCAGAATTGATTATAAGTAGGTAATGATAAAGTACATAACTTTGTAATTATACCCTGTGATAGAGGAACAATTATGTCGTTAGGTACCTACAATCGCTAACCCGTTTTAAGACAATAATTTCCAAAATAATTTTCTGTCAATGACTGTCCTAAAATAACAAGTAACTACCTAAATGATCTTAAGTAAAATAACAATGTATCTAGATCTTAAGTAATAGTAGTTTATGACACTGTTGCATAATGAGGGTTCTTATAACACGAGTGTGTTTTAAAAAAACGAGCCGTAGGCGAGTTTTTTTATAGTATCACACGAGTGTTATAAGACCAAGTTATGTACAGTGTCATACACTACTTTATCTACTCTCATACTATAATACCTGATTTCATTTTGTTGTGATATATAGTTGCTCCTTGATTTCACCGGTAACAGGTTCATGGTCATGTTTGACGCAGTTTCCAGAATGTCTGGTGGTGTACAATTACCACCATCCTCGCTTTAAGACATGTTTTTACACAAAAACTAATTTATTTTACAAACAAAACCAAACTTTGTTTAATTTAAATGTAAAATGTTGGCGCCAAGGCGCAAACATCGATTGCGCATGCGTGTTTCTTTTTTTTTTAGGCTGCGGAGACCATAGATTTAGGATTTTTCGCTACTCTGGAGACACAATTTTTTTTTAAAGTAGAGGTTCAAACTTCTTTTTCAGCTGGAGATTGTTTATGGTGTATCGTAATGATTAAAAAGTTTTATTATGATACAGGTGTCCATACAAGACCTGTATCGTAATAAAACTTTTTTTTGGCCTGTGCGTAAAGTTTGTCATAATAGTATTGATTTCAATTTTATAATCTTTGTATTATAGTATCAGAGTAGATAAATTAACATTTAGAATTCTAGATCAATCAACATTAACATGAGTATGTCTGTATTGATAAACTAACTTACACTTACGTAGTAACTATTTAGTAATCTGTGCTTACACCCAGCGACTTCAAAAGAGTTTTAAACTATTTTATACCACATTACATTCATAAAAATACACGGCAATAGGGTCACCACCTACGAGTATTACGTGGGACATAAAACTATAAGGTGAAATGTGGGCGTATAATATGCCTCTGCCCACTCCATCCATACTAATATTATAAAGAGTAAAATTTGTTTTTTTGTTTTTTTCTTTGTTTATAACGAATAGGCTCCGGAACTACTGGACCGATTTAAGAATTTTTTTCACTGTTGGGAAGCTACACTCTTTGCGGTGAACATAGGCTATATTTTATTCCCATATTCCCACGGGAACGGGAACTACGCGGGTGAAACCGCGTGACGTCCGCTAGTAAAAAATACACGGCAATAGACTCACCACCTACGAGTATTACGTGGGACATAAAACTATAAGGTGAAATGTGGGCGTCTGATATGCCTCTGCCCACACCATCGGGGATAAAGGCGTGACTAATGTATGTATGAAAAAAAATTTTTTTTTTTTTTTTTTTTTCAAAAATTGCCATAAATATTTGGTAGGTAGGTACCTACTTAGCAAACCGCGGGGTTACTAAACTTGTCGAATTGATGAAGAGCAATTCAATAACATTAATAAATCCCTGCCTCTTGTTATCTAATATTAATTTAAGTGCTAGAAGTCAACTAACATTAAATGCATGATATCAATTTCATTAATTTTATATTAGTCTGTATGTTTATCGTGTCTAGTCTGGACTAAATAGGGGTGAAGACCGTGGGGTGGTACGAAAACTAGAATTTTATATAAGTAAGTACTTTACTTTTAATCAAATATGATTTTAAAAAAATTACAGCAACTGAAATAGTTGTTGAGAGATACCTTTTGATATGCTTTTAGTATAGGATTTGGAATTAGGATTTTAAAGGTATGATTTAATTTTGTGTTACGAACTTTTTTAAAATACAATTGAGTTAAACAATATTATATTTTTGTACAAACTGAAACTTTTTTATTATTTAACTGCCCGCTAAGAACACACATTCATAATAAGTACTATACAAAGTCACGTCGTTTCCCTAAGTGGTAAGCAGAGTCGTACCAGGTACACATAATCATGCAAACAGTACATCAGTCGTCACTCCCACTCCCACATGTCAAATTTATTAAACACCCTAAATACGGCTTCAAATGTCAATCCAATTTTATGAACAATAAATAATGTTAAAACCAAACCTTTTACATACAGGAAACAGATGTTATCATACCCAAAATTTATGGCGTAAAAGAAATTTGTTGATTTTTACACCTTTATTTGTTGAAGGGAGCACTTCGTTATAAAAAATGGATATTAAAAAGCAAATTAACTGCGCCCCGTATCGCGGATCTCCAAAAAATTTAGGAGTACTCAAATCCAAAGCAAAGTTTGCTCCGTAAATTAAATGTAAGCATGAACAGGTAGGGGGGACCAAAAGCATTTGTTTTTGGAGAGGTTATATACCTACACCTACCTGCTTACAATATATTTGTTGATATTAAAAGTATGCAGCGCGATGTTTGCCTTTTTTTTTCTTCTTTTTGTTTAACGTGAGGGAAAATCCTCATAGGATGTTATGCCGGACTCTTACCGACTAAAAAACCTCACGCCACGCCTAACAGCCTATGGTTGAGAGCCCCGGGTAAGCCCTCAGGAAGGATGTCTCGTGTTTGCCTTAAACAAAATTTATGATTTGAGTGAGTTTTGGCGGGAACGTGAAGAAATGCGGAGCCACCGTGTTATCTTCCAAACCTATTCGTGTATTTACAATTAAAAAATGAATTCATCGATAATATCCTTATGCAGTTTTCTCTGTTTGTTGCATTCCTCATACATAAGGAATGCAAACAAAAAAACAGAAAAAATGTCTATGATCTTACTTAATATTATAAATGCGAAAGTTTGTGAGTGTGGATGTTTGTTACTCTTTCACGCTCGAACGGCTGTATGGATCTGGCTAAAATTTGTTACAGGGATAGTTTTTTGTCAGGAATAACACATAGGCTGCTTTTTTCTCGGGAATATGTCTCCACGGGAAGCGGAAACGGGAACTAATTTTACGCAGGCGAAGCTGCGGGCATCAGCTAGTTTTAAAATATAACACTATATCTGAAATCAATAATTATTATCGGAATCAAAAACGTTCCAATATTCAATTTAATGCAATTGTCCAAGCCCGGGGTCAAAAGCAAAAACGTCCCACATACCGACACAAAGGAGCAATACAGTTGCCGTTTTTATTTCGTTTTGTGCGTGTCAGGTGTTCGGGCCCCTAACTCGTTCCGTGTAACTACTGTTGTACAACAGATAGTTCCAAAGGGATTTGTTCAAAACTCGATACTCGTGATTGTTACACGGATAAGTCGGTATCGCAAAATGTCATTGTAGTACTTAGATAGGTACGTGTGTATATAATGTGGACCTACTCTAGATTGTTATTATGAAAGTTATTAAAGAGACAGTGAAAATATTAAATGTTTGATGATATTTAGGAAACGTATGATTAGTAACATTTGATTATGCATAATAATCAAATACTTACTGTCATGACTGTTAACAAAACTGTGTTTGAAATAATATTATTACTAGAGGAAAAAGAAGAAATGTCAGTTATCGTGATGTCATTATAATGTACAATGTGGAGTATGTTTATAGAGCGTAGAGATTATCATTCATCCGCGGTGCGGAACTACTGGGACATTTTTATTCTCAGTTGTTCCGTGGCGGAACTAGTGAGACTTTTCTATTCTCAGTAGTTCCGTGGCGGAACTAGTGTGACTTTTCTATTCTCAGTAGTTCCGCAGCGGAAGTGGTGATACTTTTCTGTTCCCAAATTGCGTATTTCAGACTCAGTACTTATCAATTTCAAACAAACAAACAAAAAATCAAAATTAACTTTTTTCTAATTTCCTGTACTTCCAATTTTATTATATTATTTTTTTATATTGCGTCTTACTATAAAAAGCACATAAGCCTTTCCACATAAAAATCAATAAAATATCCGTAGGTATACCTGCACTACTCGTATACGTTTAAAGTTTAAAGCTATTTCACATCAAAGCCTTACCAAAGAGCCCGTAATAATTACACAACTTTATCGCGTATCCCACATCCCGATTATTTGGCAACCCTATCGCTGCCTCAGGGCCCGATAAAGTGGCCATACTCTCGTAAATTCCGATAGTTCTCGTATAAGACCGAATTCATTGGGAAATTACGAGACCGGTACCATTAAGAACGTTCATTGCACCTTTGAGACGATGGATTATGCAAAACGTTTTATGAAGCATAATTTACTATGGATATTAACTGTATGTAATTATATAACTACTAGCTGATGCCCGCAGCTTCACCTGCGTAAAATTTGTTACTGTGGGAACTAATTTGCGGGATAAAAAGTAGCCTATGTAGTAGTATACTAAATTTCAGCCCGATCTGTTGAGCGATTTGAGCGTGAAAGAGTAACCAACATCCACACACTCACAAACTTTCGCATTTATAATATTAGTAAGATATATTATAACTAGAGAACGCCTGCGGCTCTGCCTGAGTGTAATTTAGCTACACCACAGATATCTCATAACTGCAGCTTAACCACTTTAGTCTGACCTCAGCCACGAACAGCACGTCGAGTAAATCATAGTTCAAACTGCATTTACGTAAGTGCACAACCGATTTTAATGAAACCTGTAAACTAACGGACAAGACGATAGTGAGGGGGATTTTAGTGCACTACCAGTAGGGTTGGTAGCGGTAGGATCCTTTCAAGGTGCGGAGAGGCCCAGTCCAGGAGTAGACTGATAGCCTGATTTAGTAGTTAGTAGGATAAAGTTGGAAAGACAGTTGATTTATTGAAAAGAACAAATAATTGCTGAAAAACATCTACCGTTTGACTTGGAAACTGTTTGACATTTAAGTTTTGAATTTTGATTTCGAAAAGACTTTTTAAAGAAAAAAAATATGGATATGATAAGACGGAATGTAGAGCTAGAAAATGTCGCAGGACATACCTACCTACTAGATGCGGGAGGCTATTGGCCGTGTTTTATGGAGGTAATCGGGAAAGGTAGTCGGCCAGTAGTAAGCTGCTGGAAGATTATATTATTAAACACAGCTTATTAAAACATCACTACTTTTAGGTAATAAAATGTTGCTACTTAAGTACCTATCTATAATTATTAAATTATTTTGTCTGTGGTAGGTACATCACTATTTCTTCCTGACAACACTACCTGATATCTCGCTCTCCCCTTTTTACTGAATATGGCCGACGCTGATACATGGAAAATATGTAAGATCCTAATTATATTGTGTGTGAAAGGATTACCAAGAATAAAGCTAACACAATTCACATAAACAGTGAGTTATTATTTTACTCTGCAAATTTTCAATAATGCTTTCTCTAACAATTCACAGGTGCGCGATTCTCCGTTATCTATACCAGCCACTAAAGGACCTATGTCAAGCACGAGCTTAGGGTTGCCACGGTTACTTAATGATGACGTCATATTTTTAAATCAATTTTTTTAATCGTATGGATGTAAATTGAATATTATATTCATAGTGTTCGAAAATATCGATATTGGTGGTTGACAATTTTTGGTGAGCTGCCAGTAACTTTGTCGAACCCGATGGATTCAATAATTTGTCCCCGAGTTACTCAGAAAACGTGCATAATATAATATTTTAACATATTAAAACATATCTGCTCACGAAGCGTATAATTTTATGAACACTTAACACATTTTGTGCGGTGAGTTGAGTGCATATGAAAAACTCCCTTCTGACCCATGATCTGGGATCTTCATTTGTTTGATTGATCTTCATTTGTTTCATTGATCGTCATTTGTTTCGTCGATCTTCATTTGTTTTATCGATCTTCATTTGTTTCATTGATCTTCATTTGTTTCGTCGATCTTCATTTGTTTTACCGATCTTCATTTGTTTCGTTACATCAGTGTAACTACCGATCATATATATATGCTCTGTTGTTACATCAGTGTAACCAAGACCGTCTAGTATCGTCGCAGTCAATTCAAGTAACTACGTTCGGGCGCCGAAGACCAACAGCGGACTATCTCCTAATTATTTTTATAAATAAGCTAGGAGATACGCGCCCGGGTTTACCCGAGCGGGGAGCGCTTCTCTCTTGACAGCTGACGGGGTGGTTGCCTTCGTCGTGTGGAAGGGGTCGGTCTGGCACCAGCGCCAAGCCCCGGCCCTAACTGCGCGGCGTTGGCACCAAGCCACCACGTCTAGGCGCCACGAGACGGTACTACCCCACCATGAATAATCCAGCCAACGTGACATCATCGGCCGCATCAGCCGAAAGCGGGTCCCAAAACCACTCAGTGGTGCAGTCCCGGCGTCAGGGATACCAGGGCGACCTGAGTGTCTTCAACTCCATTCGCGAGAAGGGGGAAATGACGCAGGGACTGCAGCGCTGGGTGGGGGCCTACTTTCGGATGATGGAGGCCCAACTAGGCGACAGCAGGATAGAGGACATCCCTGAAGGAGACATCGCCATCCTACGAACGGTGCAGATGCTCCTCAACCAAGACCAAGCACTGAATACCACCCCTCAAGCACCTAACCCTGCCACCGAGGCGCCTGTCGCAGTCAAGAGGACGCGAGAGGAAGACTCCGGAGGCAGCAACCGGTCAGCGAAGAGGCCGGATCTAGAAGGATCCCCAACATCCTTAGAGGAGGCAAACCCAGTCGGCAGCTCGACGCCAGAGGGCGCGATGGAGGACTCGTCGTCATACAAGTCCCTCGCCCCGCCCACTAGGCGCGCGCCGAGAGCGGTACCTACACCCTCCCCCGCGGCACGCCCATCCACTCCAACGCCGTCTACCTCGGGCACGACGCCAGCCCCGAAGCCCACGCAGAGGACTATGGCGGCCGTAGTAGCAGCCGCGTCGCCTCCGGCGACGAGCGCGAAACGCACCGCACCTGCACCCACACCCGCAACCGCCACAACAACCGCACCCGCAGGGCGCAAGCAGCCAGTGCTGATAGTGGACCGCCTGGACAACTGGACGGCCCACTTTAAGAAGCTGACAGAGAAGATCGGACACCCGCCAAACGGGAGACCGTTTGGGAAAGGGTTCCGTTTCGCACCAAAGGACGAAGATGAATTTAGGGCCCTACAGGCCTATCTCGACGAACTCGGGCAGGAGAAGGCGCCTTATTATGCCATCGCCCCACCACACCAGAAGCCGCTCAAGATGGCCATCCGTGGCCTTCCAGCTGACACCCCCGCAGAGGAAATAGTACGGGACTTGACCGACAAGGGCGTCCCGGTCAAGTTTGCCAAACATATTCGGGCCCGAACGGGCAGACCGGGATGTATTTTCTTTGCGTAGGTCGAGAAAACCACCGACGCTGTGAAGGCGTACGCTATCGACGAGGTCCTGCTCATGCCCGGCGTCGTCATAGAGGCCTGGAGGGGTAAAAAAGGGCCGTCGCAATGTCATCGCTGCCAGGGGTTCCGCCACAGTTCCCAAAACTGCCACAGAACCCTAGCCTGTGTGCGGTGCGGTGACGAACATCCAGCACACGACTGCCCACGGCCTAGAGAACAGCCGGCCACTTGCGTGAACTGCAAGGGGCCCCACCCAGCAAGCAGCCCTGCGTGCCCTACCTACAAGAGGGAGGCGCGGAAGACCAAGGGGGGTCTGACACCCAGGACAGGCCCACCAAAGACTATCGAGCACCCCAACGAAGTCAAGGACTCAGCCAGCCGGCCCCAATCCCACCAAGCGGAGGAAAAGAAGCCGCAAGAACAACAAAAAGAAGGCCGCCCCAGAGCAACCCCCAGTGCCGGCGGAACAGGCACACAGCGACAAAATTTCAATGGAGAGGTCACAAGTTGTTGCCCTGTTCGAGCTTCTCACGAAGCACGTGGCGAACGGCAACATTGAGCCGCAAGAACTCCTCCACATCTTTCCTCCCGCACTGTTTGAGAAGCTAGGGCTGCTCAACAGGGAGGAATAAGCGCCCGCTCGGGAACGGATCCTATCCGCTCCCTTGAGCGGCGCTACAAACATACACGAGTGCAAACCCCGTCCTCTCGTAGGCGCCTTGCCTCGAGGACGGCGGGTCAACAACCCCAACGACCGGTCCATGGTAATGGACTGCGTGGAACATCTCCAAAAGGAGCACAACGCTCCAATGGAACCCCACCCCCACTCAAGAGGGGTGAGAAGACACCACGTACGTATCAGTGTAACCATGGGCCAGAAGGGGAAAAACTGAACTGAAAT
Organism: Miltochrista miniata; assembly: GCA_933228765.1. Taxonomy (NCBI): domain Eukaryota; kingdom Metazoa; phylum Arthropoda; class Insecta; order Lepidoptera; family Erebidae; genus Miltochrista; species Miltochrista miniata. The sequence goes on along the minus strand of OW121766.1, from coordinate 7,077,933 downwards.
ATCAACGATTCGTCAGCCCTAATTTATGATATCATGACAGTACACCACATCTCCTTTCTACGCAATGGATCATTCAAATTTGTCAAAAAAAAATCTAATAGATCGAATTCCCAAAACAATTATTCCGAAGTCTTATGCCCGCCTTTCTTTTAATACCTAAATAAATCAGGTAAATATTATTCAATGTTGATTTCGGTGTTGCCCGTACCTACACAAAATTACACCACGATGGGCCCAAGTACATAATTTTAATAGCCACCTAATGGTTTATGCGGTAAGGCGTTTTGGATCTGCCCTGTTTGCGTATAATGTTATCCTGGATTTTTGATTTATGAAGCATTTTAATATTCATAGTTAGCTGGTTTTCTGGTTTCCATAAAAAGTTTTGAAAGGTACCTAAGGTGTGCAAAATATTCATTTAACAAAACCTTTTAAACTGTAATAAAAGTCAAATTGCGTTTTATATAAGTACTTAGTAATTTTCTTGCAACTTGTTGTTGCGATTCATAGCAGCATATTATATGCATAAGGCCTTCAACTGGTCTTAACGACTGTAATTTTACTGACAGTCGGGTTTCATTTCGAGGTTTCCTTCTCTACGCAATGGATCATTCAAATTTGTCAAAAAAAAATCTAATAGATCGAATTCCCAAAACAATTATTCCGAAGTCTTATGCCCGCCTTTCACGGCGAGCGAGTCGGACCCAATATGGACTCCGCTATACTCGTAACGACGATTTTCATACATGTCCTTCCACCAAAGCGGACATGACATGTATCGAAAATCATCGTTACGAGTATAGCGGAGTCCGTAATGGGTCCGACTCGCTCGCAGTGGAAGGCGGGCATTATATTTAACGCTCAGCTACTCATTACTCAACATTTCTAAAAATAAAACCACTCTTTTTAGCAAATAACAAAAGCAATGTAGACTCAACCAAAATGTTTTCATTCATAATATAAATGAAGCAATTTAATGAAAACAATATATTTAATTACGTGAATAAATTAACATGATAATATTGAGCGTACAACGACCCACTACGAGAGAGATTTTAGAAAATTCGAAACATCCAAAGAGCTTACGAAAGTCATTTATTAAATACGTAATTCACTGTCTGAGTTCTAAAAGGATTTACTTAAATATACGAGCTCTTTGAAAACGATTAAGTTTTAGAAGTGTCACTTTATTATGCCTAGTGCGTCTACATTATCTAATACTAGCGGACGCTACGCGGTTTCACCTTCGTAGCTCCTGTTCCTGTGGGAATGCGGGAATAAAATATAGCCTATGTTCACCGCAGATCTATCCCCGGTGCGAAACCTTTTAAAAAATTATCAAATCGTTTCACGGTTTGGTCAACGGTTACGGAGCCTACTCAATGAATACAATCAAATATTTCCTCTTTATAGTATTTGTATAGATTCAAATAGACTGTTCATTTAGAACTGATGGCCGATGGACCAAACGAATTTTGGAGTGGAGACTGCAACTTGGTAAACGTGGAATAGGAAGACACATCCCCAGATGGATGAACTATCTAGAAAAGATCACAGACAGGGACTGTAATGTGAAAAGCGCAAACCCCCATGTAGCATCCATATTCTTGTTATTTTTTTAAGGACTTAAAAATCGTTTGTTAAATTGTAACAGTTCAAAGTGGGATTACTTAGTAGTTACAAGTCGTTAGAGTAATTAAAATGAAGTCTGTTCTAGGATTTTCACTAACAATTTCAACTACTACTACTTGAATATTTACCGAAGCTTTTAGTGGACGGCCAGATGTTACTTATTCAGGTACAATTCAATGAAACATGGAAATATCAACTAAAACAATATTTGCTCAGAAACCCTTCACACATTATTTCTCTCGGGTGTCCCTTTTATTCGGCCTCTGAGCTGTTTGTCCACTCGGAAAATACAAAGCCGATACCTTTTGTATAAAACTGTCTCAGCATGTGTGGAATACTGATCGAGGTCCAGTTACTAACAGCAGCAGATCAGGTGCCGGTATACATTTTAAAATTATTACTCGAAATAGATACAAAATATTTATAATCAAATAATTCATATTTCAGTCAAAATTGTGCAATTTTCTAATAATTTGATTGCTTGTCATAAAACTTAATTAAAACCACGTCAATTTGGAGAGCCGAATATAAAAAAAAAAAAACAATATTTACTATGACGAACTTCGAAAGAAATTTTCAAAATATGGAATTAATATTATGACGACCAAAACTAACAAAGGATCAAATAATTATACCGCAAAAAACTAATTACGAACTTAATTGTCCAATTATTCACACAGCAACACAATCTCGTTTTTTGGCAGTATTATAAATATCATTGCCATTTAAAAAAAATACGCCAGAGCGCCGCCATTGCACCAAGAACACGAGTCGATCGTACGAACTGCCTGAGAACACGAAGGGACTTCATAAATAGGATTTGTATTGTGAACCAACCCTGATAACTAAACGTTGTCAAATTAATTGTTGGGGAAAGCTTTTGAGCCCCAAGGGCCTTTGTTAAGTTTGTATTGACAAGTTTTGAATGTACAAGTCTTTTGGTTACTTATTCAAGAGATTATAAAAGTTTTTTTTGTTGTCGCTGCGAAAGTTAAAGATGCGAATAGGTTCAACCCAATTTGAAACGCTTTACACAAAATTAATAATTCTTTACCCAGCCGACCGTTTGAGGGATATTAAAAGTTTAACTAAGATTTTGATGAAATATATCACAACCGTTTTATATTTGTTGTTGTAACGTAACGGGCGTCAAGGGTGTCGGTGTGGACTTCCCAAATCCCGTGTTACAATAGTTTGATTTGTAAAAGAAGATTACCTGGATAACAGCAGCCGGAGATACAGTGGACCTTTTAGGTTAAGGGCCGTGTTGTCTGGCTAGTAAACCCCTGTTGCAGTGAGTTCGTGAAAGAAAAACCAGTGTATATTATTATCACCACGTTTAATGGTCTACAATACAAAAACCACAGGCCTTGTGGTATATCAAACGCACTACTTAGCCTATATATATGGCAGGATGCACCAGTATTACTCCAGTTAGAATACTTATATCTACACACACTTTACTTACTTGCTATAAACTTATATCAAATCTATTGACCTGGCCGGCTCTTGCGCCGATGCGATGAAATTATTTCATTTGACACAATTAACTAAACATCACCTTGTGACGTGGCTAACAAAATATACTTTAATCTAGCGACCTAGAGATGGATCCATTCTGGTTAACATTATTATAATCTATGATTTAAAGGCTAAATAAATCTAGTTACATTCTCGGATCGTTATGCAGCCTCCTGAAGGTGAACTACGTTGTTAAACTGTCGGTGGACTATCGCGTAGGCACCGCTAACCAACGAGATGCAGTAATCAACCTCGCGTATGGATGTATAAGAAGAATCCTGGTGGCCCTCCTTGGTGCCAAGTAGTGAAAAAGAAATGCACGTGGCGTAAAAAAGAGAATAAAAAATGCCGGTGCGAGAACCGGTTACCGCTACAAAGCCGGGCTCGTCAGCGGCGCGCAGTCCCGTCTGTGGATCACGCGTCCCACGCTGATGGGTTCACGGGGAAGAATTCCTCCGTGTTGGGAGTCCGCCAAGGGACGGGCAGGTATTCCCAGCAATAATAGGTAGGTACTCCAAAGACCCGCTTTTTGCGGGTCCTGTGATGGTACGAATTGCTCTTGAAGAGACACCTTACGGGTCTTCTCGCTCGAGAGAAAAAAATGCCGACTGCCTCCATCTTTGCTTTTCGTCTCTCCCCTTCCCACCAAGCCAAACCCGCTTGGTCAGTTACATCTACGGTCCGTTTCATTTCACTCATCCCTCACGTTCCGTTCGTGACTTTTATTCCTCCACTTCTCATACGCCATACACGATTAGGGCTTTATCGCATTAACGCCATGTCATTAACTGAAGCTAAAACTATCCTGTACATTAACCATCCTATCCTCTTAAGCGAATATTTTATCCACTATTTGACATAATGTTCTACGTTACGCGGAACGTGAATTCTGGTGTGACCACTCCGAAATTGATCCGCTCGTAAACTATATATAAATTATCATTAGTTCCAAATCTGTTTACTAATTTAATATACCTATTATTTATTCTAATCTAGATTTATTGTACACTAAATAAAACTGTTTTTTTTATGTTCTTTTTTTTATTCCTAAACTATTTCGTTGACCAGGATCAGTCATTGTTACTGTCAAAATGACAATGTCAGATTCACGACGTCTAACCTATGTGTATGTGTAGTATTGTGACTGGATGTAAACACGGAATAAAACGACAGAAAGATATCGAGTTTAATATCTTTGTGTTAATGTGCTTAATGTATGAAATCCTCGTTATCACGAGACAAAAAGAGAGTATTATATTAGAACGTATGGATAATGTGTTGGTGAGTATTGCAGAGTGTTACAATACCCCCTTTCTCGGGAAAAGAGGTAAACCGACAGGTTTACCGAAAGAAACAGCCGGGGCAACCGGGAAAAAGTGGTTACTTAACCGACTCCAAAAAGGATTAAAAAAATACCGAGAAACAAAAGAATAAAACTTCAGAACGCTGCTAGCAATAGTTATTCTTCTGACTGCCCTTTAGAATGATCACAGCTGGATAGGTATTCCTTTCAAAACGCGTACTTCACTCTTCCATACCTCACACAGTATTTCATATTTATCTATGTACATTCATTCGTCATCCTTTCCATATTAATAATAATTATAATAATACATATAATAATATTTAAAGCTTATTTTCCACCTATCATTCAGTCATGCACTTATCCTTCCCTTTCTTATTTGCTCCTATCATTCCATAATTATTTACATGCTGTCATTCATCAGTCTTATATTCTGTAAGAGTTTTTCATACTTTGGCCAATCGTACTGTCGGTCAATCATTTGACTGTCAAGAAAAACAACTTTTTTGCTCATGCGTTGTTAAGTATCATATCATATAAACATTAACTGTAAGAATAAGAACACAATGTAAAAACACAAACGGCAAAACAATTATTAATTGCATACATTAGTTTCGATAAATGCTTGCCTAGCCCTACGATCAAAAAAAAAATCTTGGGTTCGGAGTAAATACCACTAGACAAGCAACAATATCGGACAGGGTGTGTAAATAATTTAATCTACACGCAAGATGTCCTTTACATGAAATTTACCAACAGATCCTGACGATAACTCGCGTAGCTCATACACTACATCTGACAACCTCCTTTCAACCGTGCACTTCACAAATTTCGGCGCCAGCTTGGCGGAGAAATACTTCGCTGCGTTAGATTGTACGAAGTTCCTTCGCCAGACCACATCGCCTATTTTCGCTGTGAAGTGTCGTCGTCTTAGGTTATAATGTTGTGAATTTTTCTGGTACGCCTGAGTTAATGCATCTACTACCTTGTCAAAAATTTTTCCCAATTCCAACAACGATGATGCCGCTGCGCTTCTATCGCCTATGGTCAGATCATCAACTGATGTTGGTAAATCCCTAAGAATTGAATGGAATTGACCGTCAGTGACTATTTCACGACCGGTGGCTAAGAAGTACGGTGTGTATCCCGTTGCTAGGTTCACCGTGCTATTCAGTGATAGCTGAATTTGCTGAAGGTATTTGGACCAATTACGTTGATCTTGTTCAACTAGTATGGATAAACAGACTTCAGCGGTTTTGTTATACCGTTCGACTGTATTCGCTTGCGGTGCATAATGCGCCGTATAGAAAATTCGAGGGATAGAATATCCATCGCAAAATGATTTAAACGATTTGCTTTTAAATATGGTAGCGTTGTCACAAATAAGAATCGCGGGGGTTCCCCATTTCAAGATCAATTCCTTTTCCAAAAATGAAGTGACCGTTTGAGTGGTTGCAGTACGGAGGGGGTGAAGCCATACAAATTTTGAGAAAACGTCTACAACTGACAGAATGTATATATGACCCGAATATGCTTTAGGTAATGGGCCTATAATATCTATTGACAACGTGTGCATCGGAACGTCCACCTCCTTTTGATTTGTCATGAGTCCGTGAGGTGGTGAATTTGAGTGTTTATATGCTTTACACTTGTCACACCGTGTGACAAATTCCTTAACATTTTCAAACATATTTGGCCAATAATAATGTTCCCTAATTTTCAAATACGTTTTTTGAACTCCTGGGTGTACACTACAGAAGGAGTCATGGTTTTCCTTGATGCATTCATCGACCAGCTCTTTAGGAATTACTAACCTCCAATTGTTTTTTGAAGTACAAGAGCCACCTTTGCAAAATCTAAACAAATTGTTGCCTAGGATCTGAAAATTTTTGAAACGAGTAGGCATAGTTTTACAGCCGTTATACATCTTCTTATACCACTCATCAGAAGTTGAAGAAAGTTCTTGATATCTAGTTTGTATTTAGCCTAAAATGCTCTAGTAGTAGTAGTAGTAATGGTATAATCACTGTAGCAATGCCACAGACACAATAACAACAAAGTTATGTTTCAAAATTATGTTCGTAAAAATTACTATGAAAAAATTCAATTTTGTTAATAAAAACAAAACCTGCAACTATTTAGTCCTGATCCTTGTGTATGTAAGCTCTAAAGGGTGTACAAGATCAGATAAAACTATAAAAACAACCAATATGTTGATATTTAAAAAGTTGATTTTTGTCGGGAGAACGATAAGACAAAAAAACTCAAATTTGCTCACAAAACCGAAAATTGACACAAGACTTTATCTGGTCCTAGTGTTTATCAATGCAGAATGGTGCACCTAATCAGATAGAAGTTTAAAAATTAACAAATCTGTTAATACTTAAAAAGCTGATTTTTGCCGGGATGAGAACGACAACTCATAAAACACAAATCCGTTCACAAAAACAAAATTTGCACATATTTTGGTTTGGTTTCTTACTGACATTAACTCTAAGCAGTGTAAGCAATTATATTAAACACTTAAACCATCCAGATGTCAATATTTAAAAAATGTTGTTAGTTCTGGATGAAACTTTTGTTAAAGAAAAAAAAACTTAAATTTGCATAAAAAAGTCAATATTTACACATTTTGTGGTCTGGTCTTCACGGATATGAATTCTTAATAGGGTGAGTGACCAGATTCAATATCTATAAACCATCAATATGTCAATATTTAAAATTTTGACATATTCCTTAGGGAACGGTGAAGTATGAACTATTAATTTTCTTAAAGTAAAGCTACTGCTTTCAAGCCTAGATACAACAATAAAAATTGTATCCCTCAAAAGATAAACACAAAGGAAATTCCCCCCCGAAGCTCAATTGCAACAATGGTTACCAACTAATTTCAATTGAATTCAGGCGCTGTACATGCAGCACTTTAATAGGTAATCACAATAAAATAAAGTTCGGGCGCCATGTAACGTAACGGGCGTCAAGGGTGTCGGTGTGGACTTCCCAAATCCCGTGTTACAATAGTTTGATTTGTAAAAGAAGATTACCTGGATAACAGCAGCCGGAGATACAGTGGACCTTTTAGGTTAAGGGCCGTGTTGTCTGGCTAGTAAACCCCTGTTGCAGTGAGTTCGTGAAAGAAAAACCAGTGTATATTATTATCACCACGTTTAATGGTCTACAATACAAAAACCACAGGCCTTGTGGTATATCAAACGCACTACTTAGCCTATATATATGGCAGGATGCACCAGTATTACTCCAGTTAGAATACTTATATCTACACACACTTTACTTACTTGCTATAAACTTATATCAAATCTATTGACCTGGCCGGCTCTTGCGCCGATGCGATGAAATTATTTCATTTGACACAATTAACTAAACATCACCTTGTGACGTGGCTAACAAAATATACTTTAATCTAGCGACCTAGAGATGGATCCATTCTGGTTAACATTATTATAATCTATGATTTAAAGGCTAAATAAATCTAGTTACATTCTCGGATCGTTATGCAGCCTCCTGAAGGTGAACTACGTTGTTAAACTGTCGGTGGACTATCGCGTAGGCACCGCTAACCAACGAGATGCAGTAATCAACCTCGCGTATGGATGTATAAGAAGAATCCTGGTGGCCCTCCTTGGTGCCAAGTAGTGAAAAAGAAATGCACGTGGCGTAAAAAAGAGAATAAAAAATGCCGGTGCGAGAACCGGTTACCGCTACAAAGCCGGGCTCGTCAGCGGCGCGCAGTCCCGTCTGTGGATCACGCGTCCCACGCTGATGGGTTCACGGGGAAGAATTCCTCCGTGTTGGGAGTCCGCCAAGGGACGGGCAGGTATTCCCAGCAATAATAGGTAGGTACTCCAAAGACCCGCTTTTTGCGGGTCCTGTGATGGTACGAATTGCTCTTGAAGAGACACCTTACGGGTCTTCTCGCTCGAGAGAAAAAAATGCCGACTGCCTCCATCTTTGCTTTTCGTCTCTCCCCTTCCCACCAAGCCAAACCCGCTTGGTCAGTTACATCTACGGTCCGTTTCATTTCACTCATCCCTCACGTTCCGTTCGTGACTTTTATTCCTCCACTTCTCATACGCCATACACGATTAGGGCTTTATCGCATTAACGCCATGTCATTAACTGAAGCTAAAACTATCCTGTACATTAACCATCCTATCCTCTTAAGCGAATATTTTATCCACTATTTGACATAATGTTCTACGTTACGCGGAACGTGAATTCTGGTGTGACCACTCCGAAATTGATCCGCTCGTAAACTATATATAAATTATCATTAGTTCCAAATCTGTTTACTAATTTAATATACCTATTATTTATTCTAATCTAGATTTATTGTACACTAAATAAAACTGTTTTTTTTATGTTCTTTTTTTTATTCCTAAACTATTTCGTTGACCAGGATCAGTCATTGTTACTGTCAAAATGACAATGTCAGATTCACGACGTCTAACCTATGTGTATGTGTAGTATTGTGACTGGATGTAAACACGGAATAAAACGACAGAAAGATATCGAGTTTAATATCTTTGTGTTAATGTGCTTAATGTATGAAATCCTCGTTATCACGAGACAAAAAGAGAGTATTATATTAGAACGTATGGATAATGTGTTGGTGAGTATTGCAGAGTGTTACATTGTAAAGCAGAAGTCGTGAATTAATCACGTTTCATAGTAGCCATATCCCAAGCTGTGGAAGTGCTCTGTAGTTCGGCCTATACCTAAAAATTGTCACCCAAACACCATTAAAGACCTCCGGCCTATCAGTATACTCCCGTGCCTTTCGAAGGTGTTGGAAAGGGTGGTGCATATGCAGGTTATGGAGTACCTTGAACAAAATGGTGTTTTACCTGATAAGCAGTCAGGCTTTAGAAAAGGGCGGGGTACTGCTATGGCTTTGTGTGATGTGGTTGGCAACATTTTGGAGGCTAGGGATCGTGGAGAGGGAACAGCTTTGGTACTACTAGACTACTCCCGTGCTTTTGATGCCCTAGATGTTTCACTTTTATTATCCAAGTTGTCTTTCTATGGTTTTTCATCGGATGCTGTCAAATGGTTTCATAGTTACCTTACAAACCGATCACAGTATGTTGAGATACAAAGAGAGGATGGTTCTGTGATGTCATCATCTCCCCTAGAGGTGACTAGAGGGGTGCCACAGGGATCAATTTTGGGTCCACTTTTGTTTATTTTATATACTGCAGACATCACAGGTTCCTTTCACCATTGTAAGTTCCATATGTATGCGGATGACACACAATTATATTTATCATTTAAACCCGATGACACACTTGTGGCAGTGTCTAAGATAAATGAAGACCTGGAAAGAGTGTTTCAATGGTCAAAAGAACACTCACTGATTTTGAATCCCTTAAAGTCTAAATTGATGATACTTGGTAGTAAAAAACAAATTCAATCCATCTTGCTATGTGATCCTGCCATAATTATAAATGGACAGACGGTGTCTAGGGTTGAAGCGGTCACTAACTTGGGTCTTGTGATGGATCCTCAGCTACAGTTTGAGGGACATATAAATAAAATTGTTAGAAATTGTTTTTATAGGTTGAAAATTCTCTACAATATTCGTGACTTTATAGGGACATCGTTGAGGAAGCAGCTGGTGGACAGTCTCATACTATCAAGATTTAATTATTGTGACATAGTTTATGGCCCATGCTTGCTCGCTAAAACAAAAAATCTTATACAACGCATACAAAATGCATGTGCCCGATACTGCTTTCAGATACCAAAACGTCACCATGTAACCCCTTATATTAATGATAATAATGTACTCAAGATGGAGGCCAGAAGGCGGTTACATCTTGCCACTTTGCTTTTTGATTTATTAAAATATAAGAAACCTAATTATTTATATGATAAAATATGTTTTAGAAAGGATCATTATCCTTACTCTGTCAGGTCTGCAACCAGTGTGATATCGGTGCCAAGACACAAAACCACTGCTTTCAAAAAGTGTATAAAATATATGGCGATGCGAATCTGGAATGATCTGCCTCCGCCTATCAGGGACCTAAAATCCAAATACAGATTTAAGGTAAGGTACAGGGCTTTTCTCCTACTACATCAAAAGTGTGTGCCTTGAGCTTTGACTTGACTTTACTAAACATACACACATGCCATGTATACTTACCATGGTGTCTGTCCCCTCCACTACATGTCATTCCAGAGTCGCTTCTCTAGGTTGTTGGCACCTGATAATTAGCATTTCTGTGCATCGGGAGATCTTTAGTTAGTGTAAATTCCGCTGGTTGAGACTGACTGTTGCTGTGATGAGCCTGTGATGGGAGTAATGGTGGATTAGGTAGTGAAAGTCTCGTGTAAAATAACGAATAACCTAACTTTGTTTAGAATAGTGTTAGTTGCTAGATATTGTTAAGAATTACTTACCACCTTGGCGTGTTGATAATATTTTCCTGCAGTTTGAGATTTTTGCTGATAGTTTAATGATTTTATTATAATGTAGTGATAATGTAAAACGACATTGTCTGAAGGCGTCAGGTGGCACTCGAGGGTGGATCTGAAAATCAGTTCTGAGGTGGTTGATAGCCATCTCAGTGTATGCTGAGTATCCATCCCTTATTGTGAACACAGCGTACATACTTAATGCAGGGAAACTATAGTATCGACTTCGTAAGAGAAATTGTTTGTATAAAATTTAACCACGTGCGACATTTGCCACGTCAGAAAAATGACACGTTGACAATTTGTCAGATGTCATGTCAACAACATGTGGCGTCGGCGATAAAGTACATAATAGCTTTTTTTTTTCTTATTTATTTATGGATAGGCAAAGACAAAATTGTGGTTGTACATTTTTTTTTTTTTTATTAGGTACTTCTCTGATATATGTATTTTTATTGATATTTATTAATTTTGTTAATCAGTTTGATATTTTTTTTATGTGCGTTGTGATTACAAATAAACACATTTTCTTCTTTCTTCTTTCTTCTTCTTTCCATTATGCCTTTTGTGAGGTTAGGTTAGTTATCCCTCTTCATGTCCATTATTACGTATTCAAATATCTCTTACGAAAGGAAAGTGTAATCATTGACCAATTAATTTAACTTCCTATAATAATTCTAATCACATAACAACATAATACATATATCATCTCTATTCAATAAAATTAACTCTCAGCCAAAACCTTTTTACTTAGAAACTTGATATTTTTTGAATAATTAATTATACTACTCTTGTAATGTAAGCACCCAAGGGAGACCCAGATCTTCCATGACCTAAACTACTAAGTATTACAAAAAATAATAATGTCTCACAGCGAATAAAATGTCACCAATTGATTTCAAAGATATTATTGAGTAGGTAATAAAGTTAAGTATAAGTACAAGACGATCATTATTTTATGTTTCCTACGAGATCGTGTAAGAGGAGAACTTTAGTCCCAATTTAGCATTTCCGTGGTTTCCAAACCTTGTTAGTGTGCCGTATCAAAAATCTCCACAGATTATATTACACGTTTCAGAATTAAGGCGACGTCACACAGTGTTTCAGACCGTTAAGATTGAGTATGTAATGATTGCGTATTGAATTTTGTCGCAATGAAATCTACTATAGTATCCGTTTTCATATATTTATTTTCATTACAATATTAGTATCAACGTGTTTTGTAACTCATCAGTAAGTAGGTACATACATGAAACCCACCATATTGAAGGTACTTTCGTGCTTCAAAATATTCTGAAGCACATTATATAGTGATCATATTTAAAGTAGGGTAAATACAAAAAGTTTGAAATTACTTCAGGTTTATTCAGTTTGAAGTCGAGTTAACAAAGTATTAGCATATGACATGAGCGAAATGTATTTTGTTAATATGTAGTCAGAGTGAATATTTCAACTTGGTCGGGTAATTTAAAACTATGAGGATTGGCTTAAAGCTTAAAGTAATAAAACGAATCTCGACTGATTTTATGTAAACTTGCATAATAGACCGTAGAAAGTCAATAATGATTGCATTCTTAATTATTTTGATTGAATTAGCACTTTTGAAAAAGGCAAAGCATCACTTAATGGTGTCGTTCATAAAGAACGAAACCTTTGAAGGAAGTCATCAACATCACCATCCGATAGTCAATCTCTCACTTTAGAGTTTGAACTGTACCTTTTGTTTTCTCTCTGGAGTTATACCTACCCGAACTGTGTCTAGTTCTTAAATTTTATGTATAAAATAGATACGTGAGAGAGAAGATAGATAGATAGAGAGAGAGATAGAGAGAAAGAGAGATAGAGAGAAAGAGAGATAGAGAGAAAAACGATCCGAACTGTACCGCTAACTAAACCAGTGTGAACAGAAATGGTAGACTATATAGTGTAATTTGTTAGTTACACTAGTCTACTAGCGAGTATATATCACTAAATATACTCGCTATACATATATACTCGCGGACCGCGTGCAAGTTACTCTACTTTACTATATATACTCGCTTAATGTACACAAGGCTTTAAGTAGTGTTCAGACCGGCTTTTATGACGCACGTCCCAAGCGTTTTGCAGTGGCTTCGTTAGTCGAGAACAGACCATAATTTGAGTTGCAAAATGCCGTTTAGGCTGAAATATTTTTTGTAATTTCCTGTGCAATCTGCGCATCTTGTGGAAAATTTAGTTTCAGTTTCAAGTCTTTTAAATAACATTATATCAAACGCTGTATGATAAACAAAAATACAAGGTGATTAAATCATATAATTGGCCATCCGTCTAGAAAATAACTAGGTACTGCTCGTTCGCTCTAACTTTGCCGCTCGGCTCCATACTAAAGTCGAATTTTTAATTAAAGGGGTAAATTGACAGCAACTAATGTCACTTCTTCATACAATGTTGCGTATTTTCTATAACGAAGTGACATTAGCTACTGTCAATTTACTTCGTCTAATTAACAATTCGGGTATAAGCCTTTACGCCAGCGGCAAAGTTAGAGCGAACGGGTAGTACCTATATAGACACTCAAAATTAGGAACAAAACCATAATGATTAGTCGGTAATGTTTCTCTTTAGACTCTCTTTAACAAGATGGAGAAACGACAAGAGAATTATCCACAATGTAGTTCTCCTGTGAACTTCAGAAGGCTGCAGAGGAGAATTCAAAATGATATCCTGACTATTTGACCACCTCACCGGTTGAGTACAGCCGGAGTCTCAGGGATTTTATTTTTAAGCTCTCTTTTTTTTAAAGTATTCAAGACTTCAAAAATCGTAAATCCGGCGAAAAAAGCACGTTGGTTTAAGTAAGTAGTTACAAAATATACCAATATTACACGTCGCGTCGTCGATTCATACAGTTCATTGCCCTGCTATCTTACTAATATTATAAAGGCGAAAGTTTGTGAGTTTGGATGTGCGGATGTTTGTTACTCTTTCACGATCTAACGGCTGAACGGATCTGGCTGAAACTTTATACAGGGATACATTATAGTCTCTATTTAATATTTTTATCCCGGGAATTAGTTCCCACGGGAATCGGGAACAGGAACAAATTTTACGGGGGCGAAGCTGCGGGCATCAGCTAGTTATATCATAAAACACTTAACATTAGCATACAAATTATTATCATGTGAGACGGTGTTGCCATCGTTTTCAAATTAAACGTAACTTACTACTGCGAGGGTGGCCAGTAGTAAATTATAATTTTAAATCAGTTGCTTATGAAGTCGGTCCGTTCGTTTATGCATTCTGTATGAGTTTTACAACACTGAATGTTCGTAGTCGAATTCAGATCGCTGCACTTACTAATTTTGGTAGCTTGTGTGTAAGTAGAATAGCCAAATGTAGAAACAAAACGCTCTTTGTCAAATTATTCAAGTTTGTCGAAAAAAAAAAAAAAGAATGGAGAAAAAGAAAATGGAGTTTGAATGCATAAAATGATTTTATTTGAGGACGAAACCCCTTTTTATTAATGTGAAGAAAATCCTACATGGATGCTATGCCGGACTCTTACCGACTAAAAATCACACGTTTCCTACCTAATGCCTACCGTTGGGCCTACTGGGTAAGCCCTCGGAAGGATATCCCCAGAATTCCAAACAGAATATAGATGTAGGCTTCTCCGAATTTGCTATGCCGGACTCCTACCGACTAAAAAACCTCACGCAACGCCTAACAGCCTATGGTTGGGAGCCCCGGGTAAGCCCTTGGAAGGATGTCCCAGGACTCAATATGATAAATTATCTGCTAATTTGATTAATTGATTGGACTTTTAATACTTAACAGATTTCTCATTGCTGTTATTATTGCGCTACTGCAATTTTCAATGCAATTCGTCAGATAACAACACTAATTTAAAACGAAATAAAATACTAGTCTTTTTAACGGGATATCATGACGAGACTCCAAACGAATATAACCATAATGGTCCCTATTTGTATAGCGCCGGGCGCCCCGTGTACCTCGAAAGGACGGCCCAGGAATATTATTGGGGTACGAAATACAATGAACAATCCCTTTCCGATTAGGGCGTGAGTTACTTTCAATGAGCCAAAGACAAAAGTGACAACTTTCTTGATAAAGTTAAAATATGAATTTTAATGAGACAATCTGAAATTCACACGAACCCTTAACTTTGATACAGAAATATTTCCATAATTTTCGAGACCCTCTGGTGTTGGAGTGTGATGAGTGTAAAATGAATACTTAGCTCATTATGTAGACATTTTGTTTAACACGTAATGCGTATTAAACAATGTTTGCAAATACCTTGCCAATGGAATGATAAATGTATATATAAGCACATAAAGTAGGAACGACTAGACTAGATTGGGTTTTTTTCTTTCACATACTTAGTTGCTGTAAGCCGGGGAAATGTATTAGAAAATTTAAATTAATCGTCTGAACACGGTGTATTGGGCAAACAATATTGGACACAAAATTCTTGTGGCTAATATAATACGGTAATTCTAATTACCTATTCTATTCTTAATGCTGGATTATAGAATACACGTCAGGAATGAATGAATGAAAAATGTCTATTGTGATTGTGACAAACTTATAATAAAATTTATGATAAATTTGATTATAAATTTGTCACAATAGACATTTTTTCATTCATTCATTCCTGACGTCTAACGTCAACGACAATACTTTCACATCAGAGGATAGTAAACATTGTTCGGAGTCAGTTGTTATAACAATTGACAGCTGAGCAAACTATAGAAAAGAATAGAAATATATACTTTGGTGTACACCAAAAAATATTAACATCAATAAGGAATACAAGGTCTTGAATTGCACAATGAGCGGCCTTATCGCTAACAGCGATTTCTACCAGGCAACCTTTTAAACACATAACGATATCTTTTTTAAAGAATTTTAACGCACCCTACACACAAGTCAGACATTTTTTTTTAATGGACTCTGTAGTCCATTAAAAAAACAAAATGTCCGACTTTCTAAACTTGCAATAAAGTCCTGCGTCTCAAAGGAGTTGCATTATACGGTACTTAACGCATCACTTTATTTACAAAGCAAGAGTACCCCAGCTGAAACCCATTAACTACACTCAGTACATTCTACGTTCACCATAATCTGGGAAGTTTATGAGAAATGCACTTAATGTTTTACAGCGTCATTTATAACCGAGTGCCATAATTGTGCAGGTGGTAGGTAGGTACTGCTGTTTATGAATCTTTACCAGAAACGACTAGTTTTTAAAATTCAAATTAATGTAATAAGTGTTATGTTAATGTAATAAATAATTTAATACGTTTTTTATAATGGCAATTAGCCATGCGTATTAATCTATACTAATATTATAAAGAGGAAAGATTTGTTTTTTTGTTTGTTTGTTTGTAACGAATATGCTCCGGAACTACTGGACCGATTTGAAAAATTCTTTCACTGTTGGGAAGCTACACTCTTTGCGGTGAACATAGGCTATTTCAATTCCGTATTCCCACGGGAACGGGAACAACGCGGGTAAAACCGCGTGACGTCCGCTAGTAAATTTATAAATAATCATATTTTTTTATGTGATGTATGATATTTTATTCCGTATCCTTGTCCCATTGTTTTTTCTTTCGTAAATTTAAGTAACAAAATAAGACAAGTACTACCCGTTCGCTCTGAGTTTGCCGGTCGCTTCCATACTACGCCTCTACACCAGCCTTTACGCCAGCGGCAAACTTAGAGCGAGTGAGCTATACATAATTTGATTGTCAAATGAATGACTTCACTTCAAATGTTTATTCCGTAGCATTTCCAGTTCCTATACATAGAAACTTCCCTTACATATCTATGAGGAATATCATCAATTAATGCGCTGATGACTCTCCATTACACTAATCAAGTGGAATGGATTGACTGTTTTCCTGAAGCACTAATCAAGTTGATTGACAATAATGGATTACAGAGTCTTCAACTATTCTGCCTATTAATGTTGTATGCTATGTTGCATGTATCTGCCTATCTAACATGCAAAATGTTGTTAATTATACTTATGCTTAGGTATATATTTTAGGCCAAGCTGCAATGAAAAAAAGCTAAAACCGGCTGGGAATTCTGGGATGCCCTTCCAAAGTGTTAGGTAAGGACAGTGTGTTTTTAGTCGGTTCGAGTCCGGCATGGTTTCTCGCGTTAAAAAGTCAGATCATCTATACATAAAACAAGAAAGCCTTGACGTCGTTCTCACCAGACTGCCCCTCTCTAACACGTTTATTGTGAAAGTTCAATCCGATTGATGTTATGGATTTAAATTATTATGACACTTGATCGATTATGACCAATGGAATTAGTGAAAGTCATTTTATGTCATTTTACGATTATGGCAACTGAAGCGTTATGTCTAATGAAATTATGGCAAATACCAGTATGGCATATGAAATTATGGCATTTTAAATTATGGCAAACATTAGTAAACCGCTTAAAGCAAAGTGTAACGTTGTGAAACAACGGGTGCAGATATTGTTTAATATTAGGTGATTAGAATTAAAATTTGGGTCAACATATGAAAGCGCCATCTACCGAGTAAGTGTCGCAACGACGGAAGCCTTGATTCGTAGTTATAGAAGCGGTCTTGACGATTGAGTAGTTTCGAGTGGTGCCGCTGGAGGCGCTGTACAAACATATAAATACAACCGCGCGCGAATTTCAAAGAGCATTATTCGAAAAATTAAAATATACTCGTCGCGAAGGCGTATGGGTATCAGAAAATAAATCTAATCAAAGTAAAGAGATATTATAGGGAGCGAAATACTCCCAAAGTGATCAGTGATTTAGCTGCAAGCGTCAATAACCCCATCATTGGGGTTCACCCTACGGGCTACAAGCAATCATTCACCCTACGGGCTACAGGCAATCGTCCACCCTACGGATTGGGAAAATCCACCCTTCGAGTTCTACGAGAACCTTCCACCCTACGGGTTGCCAAGATCTACCCTGCGGGTTGCGGAAATCCACCCTACGGGTTGAGAACACCGTGCCAGCCGAAGTTGTGGACGGCACGGCTACGTCGCGGACGGCGTCAACCCAAGAAGGCCTACCCAAGATAAGTCGAACCCTGCGAAATCCTTCGGAAATCGCACTTTCTGCCTGAAGTTACCACACCCACGACCCCCAAGTGCTCAATTCAAATAAATTGTTAATTTTTATATTCTAAATTCAATCTTTTCATTTCTCTCTCTCTTCCTGAAAGCAACAGCTTTTCAGTTTTTTTTTTTTTTTTTTTTTAAGGGTATCAACGATAGAAAACACGTTTACATCAACTTTATTACGTCAACATTAGACGCGCTAGCAAAACACAACTTACACAATTTTAACTTCTTACGTACATACATACATACATACTATACAATGATATACGCACATACATTTTATACTACTATGGTGGCACACAATGGTCCCATTTTATTTATATAATTGGCGTTATAGCCAAATATTATTTACGGTCGTCATTTTTTAGGGTTGACATAATAGTCATAGTCAACATTCTACTGCTAAGGTTGCGAATAAGCACTTAGTTTCTGTTATTACTGCTAAGGTTGCGAATAAGCATTTAGTTTTTTTTATGTTATTTGGTTAAAGGGCTAAATAGCCTAATAATTAGTTAGGGACACTACACACTACACACGACTTACAAATGACTACATATAACACGTGACAAACACATGCCGTGTTCGTCATGGGGACATAGGGGTTAATCAGCATCACGAAGGATTCTGCAAGTAAATTATTTCCTATCACTTTTCTGTTTCTTGGTTTAGTTGGGAGTTACTGTTAGTTGGAAGCATGAGTCTATCCCTAACAGAGTTCGTCGTTAACTGTTAGTTGGCAGCATGGTCTTGCCCTAACAGAATTATGTTGTAGGTTGTTACTGTTACGAGGAAGCATGAGGCTTACCCGAACAGAATTATGGTGGACTGTTATTTGGCAGCAATTGTCTTGCCCTAACAGTCGTAGGTGTAGATCACCTTTATGTACGTTTATTTTCGTCATATGGCTACTCCTACCACTCGGAAGCTAGATGCTTGCCCTGGGGGATAGTCCATCCTATGATTCGGAAGTGCTACACTAGCCCTAGTAGGATGTTCGTCTCTGGGACGGTTGTATAAATCCTAGCCTTCAGCAAAAAGCCTTATTATACACACCCCACTTTCAGGCGGTGCGTATTACCTGAACCTTCAACCCAAAGCCTCAAATACGTCTTTTCTCTTTCTGTCCCACAAGATCTTTCAGAATCACCTAATTACATCCTGCGAGTTGGTTTCATTAAGGTTGAGGCCGACTCTTCGCTATACCCAGCATCACCTCATTCACACAGCACACTAACATACACACACACTACGAGTAGTAGGTCTTAAGTTAGGGGCGTTCGAGGACGAACGCAGCATTTGACGTGTTATAGTACGTCAAACGCTCACCGGGGAGGGGGAGTATGTAACGTTGTGAAACAACGGGTGCAGATATTGTTTAATATTAGGTGATTAGAATTAAAATTTGGGTCAACATATGAAAGCGCCATCTACCGAGTAAGTGTCGCAACGACGGAAGCCTTGATTCGTAGTTATAGAAGCGGTCTTGACGATTGAGTAGTTTCGAGTGGTGCCGCTAGAGGCGCTGTACAAACATATAAATACAACCGCGCGCGAATTTCAAAGAGCATTATTCGAAAAATTAAAATATACTCGTCGCGAAGGCGTATGGGTATCAGAAAATAGGGCTACTTCCAATATAACCAAACATTGTGAGACCTCCGATTCCTGAAATGGTTAACAGGAATCGGCTGTCTTAGCAATAGGCGGGAAAAAGGGTTCCAGCTAACCCGTCATCTGGAACATTCCAGGGTTCACCCTACGGGCTACAAGCAATCATTCACCCTACGGGCTACAGGCAATCGTCCAACCTACGGATTGGGAAAATCCACCCTTCGAGTTCTACGAGAACCTTCCACCCCACGGGTGGCCAAGATCTACCCTGCGGGTTGCGGAAATCCACCCTACGGGTTGAGAACACCGTGCCAGCCGAAGTTGTGGACGGCACGGCTACGTCGCGGACGGCGTCAACCCAAGAAGGCCTACCCAAGATAAGTCGAACCCTGCGAAATCCTTCGGAAACCGCACTTACTGCCTGAAGTTACCACACCCACGACCCCCAAGTGCTCAATTCAAATAAATTGTTAATTTTTATATTCTAAATTCAATCTTTTCATTTCTCTCTCTCTTCCTGAAAGCTACAGCTTTTCAGTGGCTCTACGGGTTGAGAACACCGTGCCAGCCGAAGTTGTGGACGGCACGGCTACGTCGCGGACGGCGTCAACCCAAGAAGGCCTACCCAAGATAAGTCGAACCCTGCGATTTCCGAAGGATTTCGCAGGGTTCGACTTATCTTGGGTAGGCCTTCTTGGGTTGACGCCGTCCGCGACGTAGCCGTGCCGTCCACAACTTCGGCTGGCACGGTGTTCTCAACCCGTAGGGTGGATTTCCGCAACCCGCAGGGTAGATCTTGGCAACCCGTAGGGTGGAAGGTTCTCGTAGAACTCGAAGGGTGGATTTTCCCAATCCGTAGGGTGGACGATTGCCTGTAGCCCGTAGGGTGAATGATTGCTTGTAGCCCGTAGGGTGAACCCCAATGATGGGGTTATTGACGCTTGCAGCTAAATCACTGATCACTTTGGGAGTATTTCGCTCCCTATAATATCTCTTTACTTTGATTAGATTTATTTTCTGATACCCATACGCCTTCGCGACGAGTATATTTTAATTTTTCGAATAATGCTCTTTGAAATTCGCGCGCGGTTGTATTTATATGTTTGTACAGCGCCTCTAGCGGCACCACTCGAAACTACTCAATCGTCAAGACCGCTTCTATAACTACGAATCAAGGCTTCCGTCGTTGCGACACTTACTCGGTAGATGGCGCTTTCATATGTTGACCCAAATTTTAATTCTAATCACCTAATATTAAACAATATCTGCACCCGTTGTTTCACAACGTTACAAAAGCCATAATGAGTTATACACAAATCGTGTGCGATAAAATAAAAAACGTTGTTCTGTCTAAAGGTGAAAAGGCTCGACACGCATCTATCATTCACGACTTCCATAAATAACTTATTTAGTAAAGCTAAACGAATCATAGAGGGCCGTATTCCATCTGCTCCTAACATAATAAGCTGTCACGGACATACAATACGATTATTGTACCTACACCCAAACCGTCACTCTGTTTTCTAGCACAGATCTCTTAAAGAGATTGTATGGGATGACAACGCGTGTTTGGTAATATAGCAACAACCGTAATATGAGGAAGATGGCTTTATTTTGTGTATTTTCGGGTGATGTTTTTAAGAGGAATGGAGAGAAGCTAAATCACCCTATTTCCATCGAAACGGTGATGCGTGTAAATAGCATTCCACATAAAAGCACTTCCGAATTCGAACTATATACATGAGTCGACTTATTACTTTTTGAGGACCTGAATTAAAAGAATCAAGATGTTGAAAATGAAGTGTCACAATATTATGAAGTGAATTTGTAACAGTGGAACAATTCATTATGTTACAAGATCTGGCACCACCTATGGGAGTCAATCTAGTTAAACAGTATCTACGGGAGTCCAAATTGGAGACAGTTTCTAGATCAAAATAGGATTCCTATTTTTGGCTCGACAATCAAAAAAGGATCTGGATGATGCTGAATCTAAGAAACCAAAATGTCGGTAAATAGTATTCTATAATGTCTTGGACATTTCATTTTGAGGGTATAATGGGTTATATGGTTATGTACAGCCGATTACCGTAGCAGTAGGGTGCCCATGATAAGAGACAATTTAGCCTACATTTTTATCTCATCGTTAGCTCCATTGGTTAAACTCTAAGTTTCGAGTTCTACACGTAAAAAAAGGACATTTCATCATTCAAAAATCTTTATCTAAGTGCTATTCAGTGTAAGCCACTTAGTAGCAAAACCAAAAAAACTCGAATAATTCAAACAAGGCCATAAATTCGGCTCAAATTTGTGAAGCAGGTGTCAAAATAACACCAGAGCGGAACACATTATTTTCCCTCGTGACGCAGTGCTAAATGTAAGAATTTATACCGAAGGGTCATTCGGCCATCGGAGGGAACATTCATCTGCCAAATGCTGTGTATCACAATATGGACCGCAGCGAAATATGTGACATGATATTGTTGTTCGAAATTTGTAGTTCGTTTTTGGTACAAAAGTAATGTGTTACAGAAAAGATTATTTTTTTTGGTAAAAATAGTAAGGCAAATGACTCATAGAAGTAGGTAAATGTTAGAACAAAGGTAAAATAAGGCAAATAACTCATAGAACTTAGTAAGTAGGTACTTATATTTTTTTAAATGTAAGAACAATTAAGTTAATACCTAATACTTGGACCGATATAGGGTTTACTAAAATATTACCACAAAAAAGTATTTCAGATACGTGTATTGACATTAATGACACAGTACAATTACACAAGAGCCATCCCTCTTTTATAAGTAGGTAGTACATAATGTACTGTGGCATACACGCATGTGAAATACTTCCTTCACTAAACCCCATAGCTTACGATATATAAAAGAGCCATCCCTAAAACGATACAAGATTAATATTTAAAGCGCCTCGTCAAACTGAGTGCAATTTATGAAAACAACATGAAAATAGCTACCGAGAGGCTTCGTTTGCAATCATTTTGTTATTCCATTACCTTCATATAGGCATAAATATAATAAAAGGAGAAGCTAGGTGAAAACCATGCCACCCCGTGCCTGCCAGTGATATTAAAAGTAAACAATGCTCCCGGTATTTCACATTTATGAAAGCAGATCGGGTGAAACATACGCGGGTTTATAAAGTTATAAAAATTGCGTTCGGATACTCAATTTGAAAATGTTTCAATTTTAGGAATGAAATTATTGGAGGAATAAAAATATTTTAGTATCGACAGCGCTGGATACTAATGGCATTGATCAGAAAATTTATAACGGTTCAAATTCAATTATAGAACTAAAATTTGATTTCAAACCAAACAACGAAATAAACGTTAGATAGTATGAAATTTACAGACTTTCGCTGTCATTTCGCTTAGATCTTTTAAAGTACACAATTGATTTGAAGCAGTTAACAATGAATTAGTACTAAAGAGGAAGGTTTACACTGTGTATAACATAACATTTGCATTCATATTTTAGAAAAGAACAGCCGAGACATAAACAAAGTTGCACAAGTCAGCTAGTCAAAGATAAAAGTACTTTCGCCAAGTCCTAATAGTATCTACATTCAATATGGTTACAGCCAGACGCTTGTAAATATTCCGAGGACAACAGGTCGCCACAAACGTCATCCGTCTACCCGCAAACTGTAACGTAAATCCGGCGACGTGACGTCACGGAAATTGGGAATATCCGGACTTCTCCCGACCTGTTTATCACCACCGCCACGTACAGACTGCTGTATTATGGTAGTGTTGACACCCTAGTCACGGCAGGAGATATTAGTTCAGTTAGTTCAAGTAATAATGGGATATATCTAATGTAATGGTTAGAATCTGATAGCTGATGAATTTGAGATAGTATTATGAGGTGTAGTATTAGGTAAGTGTCAGTACAAATGGATCATCGACCATAATCATTATTCACGACCACACACATACCACTAATTAGATAGGACAGATGGAAACCTATATAAAAAATTCGTTGAGGTTACGTACACATAGACACCACTCACTGAATTCACAGACACGATGTCAGGAGATTTGGCATAGTAGTTTTCGATACTGATAGGTGCGCGAGTGTGCGTAGACGGGTAGGTGAAAAAAAGTACATTCAGAAGATTTCTATCTGTACCTACTATCTCTAATTTGTGCATATACGGTGTCGACAACAATTACCTAGCACAGTACAAAATAAAGGAAATCCATATCAATGTTATAATATGGTCCTGCTTAATAGGTAGTGAGGTTATTGACATGTTAAAATGGAAAAAAGGCAGGTTGTGTCTACCCACGTATGAAATTTTTCAAAACAATAATTGTACTCCTTAATTCGTTCACGGCTCCAATATACCTAAAGTAACTTATTCCAACCTTTAACTATCAACAGGTACAAAATAAAATACCCCCATTATTTTTCAGTAGAAAACAAACTTAAGAATAGGCGGTACAGTTGACACGGGCATAAAACACTTGCCTTCACGGGCGGGACAAAAGTTTATCTTAGTAGGAAACAAAAGAACAATGAAAGGACAACGGAACACATTGCTGGCTGACAAGAGTTTTTACTCGACTTAGTGCTTTTTATACCTGCCAAGATAATTTAAAAAGAAAGCTATCTACCTCCTTTACTGGAAAAGTGTATTTTGTTCTATTTTCAAAGCTTATCTATTTCAACTTTTTAAACTGTTCGTCACAACATTTCACTGCAATATTAAACTATGGCGATTATTTTCTCGTCATAATATTTATTATCATTTTACGTAAGTAATATGATTAAATGAATGAATATGTAACGACAATAAATGCTAATATTTTACAAAAAAAACATGGCTTCAAACGGATTTGACATTATGAACAGCACAGTATACTTAGACCATATAACACGGGACTAGCCTTTGCGAACCACCGCATACAAAAATATTCTGCCAGTTTTCATACAAGTGAAGGGGGAAACACAAAGACATATAAAATTTCATTGCATCTAAAAATGTATTTATCGACAAACGCGTAATGGCTGTTGTGTGTTAATTGTTATTGTACAGTCAACTACAATGCAATGTACTAGTTTAATCATATAAAATGATGTACTGATGTACAGGCTTTTTATAAAGCCAAAAGACCAAATGGTCATGTGCAATTGGCAGAAAACAATGCTTAAGTAAGGCGCATCCTGTGGTTAGATGATCTAAGACAGTATAGCGAGCGCTGCCACATTTGTTTTTTTTTTTTTCAATTGACCTTTTTAGTTGATTCATATTCAACTTTTTACGTACAAACTTAAGTGCCTTTCAAACGTATAAATAGAATATTTAAACATTGCACGATCAAAAACCGCCACAAAGGGGCAAATGTCCACTTTTTATTATTATTTCAAAACAAACACTACAAAGTGTCGTCTGCAGAGGTGCTAAGCTGTGTTTTGTGGGCAAGACGACCGCTGCACGCCTTGACATTTGTTCTAAAACGTACATTTGTTGATAAACTTTTTGCCAATTAAATCTGTAGAGAGACTGTCTCACTTGTTTTTGGCGGTTGAAGTACAGCTGTGCACACTGTTCACAGTAACGATATTTTAAATTAAGTTTTGGTTCATAACAAAAGTGAATAAGTCCTAATGATAGTTTTTGCAATGGTGTGTGGTTTTTGTTGAATGAGGTTTAGACCTCTGGTGGATAACTTTTGAGCTTATATTTTGTAAAAGACAAGATAGATAAATTTATAACTAAGTATTTTTTCTGATTTTCTTTCAACACAAGTACATAATATAGACTTGAGTACCTATATAAAATACTAGCGGACGTCACGCGGTTTCACCCGCATAGTTCCCGTTCCCGTGGGAATACGAGAATAAAATATAGCCTATGTTCACCGCAAAGAGTGTAGCTTTCCAACAGTGAAAGAATTTTTCAAATCGGTCCAGTAGTTCCGGAGCCTATTCGTTACAAACAAACAAACAAAAAAACAAATCTTTCCTCTTTATAATATGAGTATAGATTGGTATTTGTTACACTATTTCATTGACCCTACGAAATATTTTATAACATACTTGTAGTTTAAATTTATATGTAGGTACTTACTTAACTCATGGCCCTGGAGATTGCCAGTGGTAGGGGAACAGAAATGGCACTAACCTATGTGTAATCTGATTGTCACAGACAGCAGTCGTGTCATATGTCAAATATAAACTTATAGATACATATCGTCTTGAAACGCATCATACAAAACAAGCCAAATTTACGCTTCTGTAAAATAATCCCTGACACTTTAAAATGGCGATAGCTCGGAAAAAAATAAGGGAGAATATAATTAATTTTTAATTTACCTGCCATCCGGTCAACTGGGTTCGGTCAAATTGATCGTAAAGCAGATTAGAGGGTTCGACAGGGGACCATCACAGAGAATTCGTGTCAAAAATTAATTAAGTCCATCAAGGACTTAAGCGTGTAGGGTCGTAGCTTTGAAAAAAAAACATTTTATACCTACATTCCATGGCCATAGATTTGAATTTAGTACACCTCCATGAAGTCCATGATTTATAAAAATATTTTTGTGTTTACGAAGGTTTAGTTAAAATTAAAAGTGCTAGAATAAAAAAGGATTTACGCTGAGGTCGCACTTGCGGTTTACCGCAACGGTTTCTTCAATGATTTGACATTTTGAGGTTAGGAACCGCGGCGGTAATCGCAAGTGCGGCCTCAGCGTAAGTAGTTAGATAGATAACACTTGAATAAATTGATGGCATAAGAAAAATGGAGACAGTAGAAACACAAACATAACGAAATTTTATCATCAGAAGCTCTAAGCTATGTGAATATGTACAACTTCGCGTGGTCTTCAAAATTCCAAGTAAGTTCAACAGCATGCATACATACAAACACATGGTTACGCCTTTATCCCCGGGGTAGGCAGAGACATATTATATGCCCACAATTCACCTTTTTTTTAGAATTTGTCCCACGTATTGAGATGGACAGGACATCAACAGCATGCCATTTTGCATATTTTTAGAGCTGCCTATTCCTCTGCGATCTGACAAAAGCGACATGGGGAAACACTTTTTCCCTACTTATTAGGTAAGAATTCTTACGGCCTTACACAAAAAGTAAACTCTAGATACATGTATTGATCGTCTCATCTCATAATGTCCTTTTCTCGAAATGTCCTTTCTCATAATGTCCTTTTCTCGAAATGTCCTTTTCTCAAAATGTTCTTATGTCCTTTTCGCGAAATGTCCTTTTCTCAAAATGTCCCTTTCGCGAAATGTTCTTTTCTCAAAGTGTCCTTTTCGCGAAATGTCTTTTTTGCGAAATGTCCGCATTAGCCTTCGTGGTTATTTTTTTTATAACGTTCCTACTAACTAGGTACCTACTTTCCAATTTTCAATATCAGTCGGTATGGATACAAAGTTCTTACCAGAAAAAAGTATTGTCTATTTATACTAATATTATAAAGAGAAAAGATTTGATTGTTTGTTTGCATCGAATAAACTCCGAAACTACTGGACCGATTTGAAAAATTCTTTCACTGTTGGGAAGCTACACTCTTTGCACTGAACATAGGCTATATTTTATTCCCGTATTCTTACAAGAACGGGAACTACGCGGGTGAAACCGCGTGACGTCCGCTAGTTTCTAATAAAGTCACTAATTGAGGGAATGTCCTCATTCTTGTGACAATTTTGCTAAAGAATTTTCCTTAAAATTACTGTTCAAATAATTCGGGATATTGACTACCTAATTGATAAAAATTAATTAAGAAGTTCGCTTGATTGGATTTTTATTCCTCATTTCAAATCGTGAATCAACACCCGACCCAGATTAATACATAATTCAATTAAAGAAGTCAATTGATTTATAAATCGAAATTAGAATAAAATAAGAATAGGGAGTCAGATTATTTTTGAAAAGCAATTAGTATGCTAACTGATCATAAAAATTGTAAATTTTCCAACTTATCATACGTCGCCCCAAGACGTATGAGGTGGAAAATTTGGTTGGTTCCGAGTAGGTTTCGGTGGAGGTTAAGGCATCTGCACGGTTTTTGGTAACCTGCACCTCGATTCGAATCCTGCTCGAAACCAATTCTTTTCCATATTTAAAATTTAATAATCTAATAAGAATAATTTAAGAATCTTTGAAATCGGCTCCTAAACGATTTAACAATACACAAAGCTTGCCCAAAAATGTCAAAGAAATATAGTAGGTACCATATCTTTTTACACTACAGGAATTGAGGTAAATTATTGCATCCGTTTCACACTTACCCGACTTTCGCTCTTTAGACAAAGACCATTGACGCGGCCGCAATGGTAGCCGTAGGTCTGTTGGGAGTCCTGGGGTCATCCTTCCGAGGGCTTACCCAGGACTCCCTACCGCAGGCATTAGGTAGGAAACGTGTGGTTTTTAGTCGGTAGGAGTCCGGCATAGCATCCATGTAGGATTTTCCTCACATTAAAAGAAAAGAATGCCCCGTGTGGGTGGGTCCCATGTCGCAACGGGTAAGAGTACAAAATGTCGCCACCCCAATACATCCCGAGGGTGTCGTAAGAGGCGACTAAGGGAACACTTTCGCAAAAAGATCCATTGCGTATAGAAGCAAAACTCGAAATGAAACCCGGTTGTCAATAAAATGACAATCGTTAAGACAAGTTGAAGGCCTTATGGGCGGCTTGAAAAATTTCAACTGCTGGTCGCGGCGACCTGCGTCTGTCCATTGCAACACGGCAATGGGCTCAACACCTATCACGTGGGACATAAAATTATAAGGTGAAATGTGGGCGTATACTATGCCTACCTTCGGGGATAAAGGCGTGTCAATATGTATGTAAATAAAGACAAAGACCATACATACATAGATGCTATGCCGGACTCCTACCGACTAAAACAATGCCTTCCAAATGTCTACGGCCGGGAGACCCGGGTTACAAAGAACCCTTAACCCCAAACCAGTTAAATCATTGTTTTCTAAAACGTTTTAGCTGTAACAGATAGACTAGTTAATAGACGCACGATCAGATATGCCAGTAGTTAATTAGGCCTAACGAGCGGCAACCTCACTGAAAACAGTAGTTTAAACTGTGCATTTCTAGTGCACATTAAACCTATTGAGTGATTTAGAGAACTCACGAGGTGGGATACCCTGACCATTATAACTGGCGAATTTTGTCAATGAGTGTCGAGTTTGTAGCATCATATGTCTGCATAAATCTGTTTTTCTTTTGCCAAATTTGCTACACTCTTTAAAGGCTGTAATAATATTGTATTACCACAAATTAGAGATAGTACAGATGGAAAACTCATTTATGTACTTTATTTTTCACATCTACCCTCTGCTACACACACTCGCGCACAAATCAGTATCGAAATGCAAATGTGGTTAGTGGGGTCACTCGTCCCAAAAAATCCAGGATAAAAATATTGTTGGTTCCACTACCCAAATGGGTCCAATGAGTATCATTTATACTCTTGATTGTTGTCATTCTTTATTGTTGCACTTGGTGGAATTTCTTGTAACACATTATGCACTTTTTGCTTAATCACTTGTACTTTATTCCACAATTTTTATTATTAATACATATAACCCGACTCGCACTTGACCGGTTATTTTATACCACAAATGGCAAAGCACGACACTTATTGGTACAGGCTTACAGGTTTCCGTCACAAATTAGATAGTAAAAGTCGGTTGAGAGCGCCTGACCTCGTGTCTGTGAATGAGTTGTCTATGTGTGCGTAGCCTCAGCGAATTTAGTATGTAGGTTTCCATCTGTACTATCTTTAATTTGTGTCTCCGTTGTCTATGGACGATAGCAACACTAGGGATTGTACCCGTATTGAAATCGATCTAATTATTAATGTTTGTCTACATATCATAAAGTATACCTACTAATTATTATATTGTCCAATACCTACTAATTACTATATTGTCCAATACCAACAAATTATTTTATTGTTCACTAAAAATCCGAAACAATGAACGTAAGAGCAACATGAAATAGTTTTATTAGAAATCCTTTGTAGTCAGTAAAGATTAAAAAAGGTTTTCGTTTGAAATGAGTTTTAAAGCACTAAGCAAATAATTAAAAGTATTTTAAACAATGTAAATTACCCTTTAAATTCTATAGAACCTTTTACTTTCATTTATTAACAACCTTAAAAAGTATAAGTCGAGATGAGAAACTAAAAACGTCTTTCAAAATAATACAATTTATGAGTTTTATTTTGTAACGAGCCGCGCCACTTGGCTTTGCTCATGACATCTAATACTTAATAATAAATATTATAAAGAGGAAAGATTTGTTTTATTGTTTGTTTGTTTGTAACGAATAGGCTCCAGAACTACTGGACCGATTTGAAAAAATCTTTCACTGTTGGGAAGCTACACTCTTTGTGGTGAACATAGGCTATATTTTATTCCCGTATTCCCACGGGAACGGGAACAACGCGGGTGAAACCGCGTGACGTCCGCTAGTACTTATAATATTATAAAGAGGTAACGTTTGTGAGTTTGTGAGGTTGTGAGTTTGTGACGTTGTAAGGGGTAAGTAATCTCTGGATCTACTGAACCGATTTTCAAAATTATGTAACCAAATGAAAGCTACGTTATTGTGGAGTGTCATCAATCACCTCGCTACAATGAATAGGAGCTGAGCAGCTATGTAAAATGTAACACAAACGAAGTTGTGAGGGTCAGCTAGTGCTTGATAAACTTGAAACCCTTTATTACCTAAAAAGGGTGCCACATTACTCAGGCCGGGGGCAGCTATAGGGCATTCATTAGGAATTACATACACACGTAAGGGCATTGATAGGATAGGTCAGTATCAGTACAAAATAAAAAGTAAGTAGGTACAGTAGGAAATCTACAGACAAAGTGCGCTCGGGCTACGCACACGACATTGCTCACGGAGTTCTCGGACACCAGGTCGAAGGATTCTCAAAGTAAGTACGAGTGTGCGTAGTCGAGGGTAGTTTTAAAAAAAAAAGTACATAAGGAGATTGCGTTCTGTACCTGATTATTTTGTGGTCAAAGTGTGAATTTATTGTAGTCGGCAAGGCGGTAGGATGAACAAGCTGATGAATTAGTATGAAACAACATCTTCGGATGTTCCGACGTGCATATACCTACGCAATAAATTCACAAACTTTTAAGCAAGCAATTTCTTTCTGTTCCCGAGAACAAGATTCAAGTTAGAAGCGTGGTGGGAAGAACGGGGATCGAGCAGGAATAGAAACCGATTTTGCTCGACTTATAAACTAGGCTTATTAAAATTACTAACGGACGAATTCAGTGAATCGAAGAAAACTCAAAACAAAACGCTTCTGACGAATGTGGAGTGGAAGACCCAATTTAACAAAAGTCCAATGTTCAGCAGTAGACTGCGATAGGCAGATTTGGCACAGTATAAAGAGAACTACGTCGATGAGAACTATGATATGTCGGCTGTGGATTTGGTATCCACACAGAAATCTCTCAACACTATACATATTTCAAGAATAAATTACACATAAAATTAAGCCTCGTGTGAACGTTAATTTTAATTCATATTAATTACAGAGCTTTATAGATAACTCAGAATAAATTGATAAAATGAAGTACAACTTTAGTATTATGGTTCTTTCGAATAATTCATTATTTGTTTACTTAATGTGAACAATTAATATTGTGGCTAAAGTCGACCGAAAACGCCATTTGACAAAGAAGTCGTGATATGCGTGAGGCATGCAGTTAATATTTATTTGTTTTCAGTCTTATGTAATGCTTAATTACGTTAAAACAAACACGTAGGTACTTACACATAATAGGTGCCAAAAATTCTAAACGACGGCGACGCGAATATCATAGAGAAACACGACCAGTACTAAGGGAGTAGACATAGCATATTTTGCTCTATATTATCTGTCTGTCATATATGTTGCAGGGGGAAATCGTATTCATTTAAACTATTTTTAAAGCAATCGGCTTTGACTATGGTACTTGCACAAAACTCATAATTTCCGACACACATTAATTTTGTTAAACCATTTGGAGTTTGTATTGACAGAGAGGAAAGTTTCTGAATGGTGCTTCCTCTATAAATAACAGTCATAGGTCGTGCCTTTCTATGCATTGACCATAGAGTGGCAAGTATTTTTCTCAGAGTTTTATTACCTTCAGATTAGTGTGCACCATACTTAATTAATTATTCAGAGGCAAGGATGCGACACTTTTCTGAGATGGGTTTAAATGTGTTTGCAAGCGGCTTTTGTTGCGTCTTTGTCTGTACATGAAGTAGAAATAAAAGAGGATTGAATTTAGTAATTTATTTCAGCATTTTTGTAGGTCGTCAGCCGTTGTTCATAGACCTACCGGAAAAAGGACAAGACATCGCAGTGACACAGATACTTTAGATTATGTGGCAACTCTCTACAGAGAGCCAATGGAGCGAATCTGTTAAAATGACAAAACATGACATATTTTCATACATTATTGAGCAAAAATGGGCATGTATCATCGAATAAGTCTATGGCAGTCTACTCCTGGACGTGGTCTCTCCCAATTCACACTACAGCACACGGTCCTGGGCCTTCCGCATTCAGTCCCAGCCTATGACCTTTTCTAAAGGCATTTTTAAAGGTATGTGTGGATTAGGTAAATGATTCTATAAAGTGCTTTGTACATCACAGGCTAAATCGTGAAATACAGCTAGTTCAATACAAATCGTACACATTCAACACTGCATCTCATAAACTAGGACTAGTCAGCGTTGCCAACATTACCGACGTTATGTCATTCTACATCAGTACACATTCAACGTCACGATGACGAGGCAATGATAACGTTGTTTACAGCCATTGCGGGGTTGACAGTATTGTGGCCATGCGTTTCTGTATATCAGGACATGCAGGAGGCAAATTAATCAATGTATCACAGTCTTGACGGTTGTAGTGCAGTAAGGTCAATCATCTTTAAATTTCGAAAATTCTGGCCAGGATGGTTGGTACAGGTTTTTAGTCAGCCGGTCCAAAATATTTGTATTAAAATAGTGAACAGTGTATTCCTAGGTGGACCACGAGTCAGAAAGATAACAACTACCTTTAATATTACTCGATTTCTTTAGTCTTCTTAACAATACCGCAAGAAATAAACAGCTGCCCTAACATAAAAGATGGGAATTCTAAATCGACTAGCTTACTTAGTTTCTTTTAAAGAGTTTGTCGACCAAGCGGGTAAGACTTACAAACTTTGACTCTAATACTTACGAAAGTCGTTGGTCGACCTATAAGACAATTTTATCTTTTAGTGCAATGTGAAATATTTAGTGGATATAGACATCAAGTAATGTAGTTGCTAAGCTTTGTAAGAAATGCGCGGGACTGTGTTTCGTTTTGATCGAGGGCATCTAGGTTTAATAGATAGTGCACATATTTAGCCTATTTGGGAGTCCTAGGTATCCTTTCGAGGGCTTACCCGGGGCTCCTAACCGTAGGCTGTCAGGTAGTATACGTGTGGTTTTTAATCGGTAGGAGTCCATGTATAGCATCCATGTAGGATTTTCCTCATGTTAAAAAAAAGAGGTACTATAAATTTTCTACTTTAAGAACCCAGGGAGATTGAGAAAAAGAAATGTTTAGGTACCCACTGGTCGCCGAACAAGTCTCTGTACTGTTGCTTTGCTAGTTGGAGAGTACTACGATACACCAGAAATCTTTCTGGTTACAGGTAGGTATTCCTATAGGTTTTCAAACATATAGTTTCTGGAGTAAGAGAGAATGAGTTTTTCTCTCTATCGTCTAAAGGAAGTGACGGACCGGCAATGTCTCCTCAAAATATTGACATGTGGTGTCCCCACTATATAACACCTTACTCGCAATAAACAGCGGCTAGTGGGCCGTATCTACTGGCCGGGCGTGTCGTAGTCCTACGACATTCATTAGTTATGAATGCTACAGGAATGGTCGTTAGTAATGCTGAATTTTATTTTACGATCAATGTAATAACTGGAGATGTAGCGGGAAATATTAAATTTATAACCAGCACAGAAATATATAAGTAGGTACATTTCATATTAAGTAAAGATATTTCGAAATTTTCTGTCTTCGTTAATAAATAAATAAATAAATATAAATATTCACGGACATCTCACACAACGCTAACTGATACCTAAGTAAGCTAGGAATAACCTGCTTGTGTTATGGGTATCAGACCACGGATATTAATACTTATATACTTTTAAATACATACATATTATACATAGAAACACCCAGACTCTTGAGACAAACATTTATGGGTCACACAAATATTTATCTCCGGTGGGAATCGAACCCACGACCTCCAGCGCCGCACGCGGTATCACTACCGACCGCGCCACAGAGGCAGTCGAACGTCGTTGTCAATTAGTTTCATCAAATTAGCCTAAAGCCGTAGACTGCTGAACGTAGGCCTCTCCCAAACTTTTTAGTTATCTACTTGAATGAATTTTACTATCACGATGTTCTCAATCGACTTAAAAAGGGAGGAGTTTTGAAGTAGACAGAAGAAGTAACCCAATTTAAGTAAGTTTTTGAATTCAAATCTCCGTTATTCATGAACCAATTCAGCAAAATATACACCTCCTTACTAAGGACGGTTAGGCATCAACTGGTCGGACAAGTAATATGTCGTTTTCGACCTTCCTGAACAGTGTCCACGTGGTTTAGTACTTGTATTATACAATATCAAATAATCGTTTTGTTTTTTTTTTTATCATTACCTGTAATACTCTTACATATTCGCCATTTAACAGCTTGTTGCAGTAAACGAACTAGGCACAAAGGTCACTACAATAAACGACATAAAAGTTCGCATGACACAGTACAATTATGAGACGTGAGTACATTGTACTGTGTTGATTGCCTACCTCGAGTGTAATTACGCCACACTGTCTCAGTCTTCAGTTCAGACTTATTGCAAATTGAGTTTTTAGAATCACCATGTTACCTACCCTGCTGGAAAAAAAAAAGAAAGCACTTGATCATAAGGGCATAAATCTTACAAGTTACCTATCTGCTATAAAAAAAGCACTTGATCATAGGCATTAGTTCTACAACTTTACGTACCTACCAACCACGCTTGAAAAAAAAAAGAGAAAGTACCTACTAAGTTACATAGGTAGCAATTCAACGAATTTACGTAGGTACTTAAATAAATACTAAGTGGGTAGTTATAGACTTTTAAGGTTCTATAAGTACGGTTAATGTTTTATTCATAAATAATGTAAATAACTTAATTACCAATGGAAATTACTTAATTAGCAATGCCAAGTTTTAGTCTGATTGTAACATGTAATACGAGTTAATTAATAAAATGTAAAAAGCTTTATACGAAACATGTAAAGTTAGTCTAATGATTATTGTTTAATCGCGAGGTAATAAATTGTGTTTATTTTGAATAACAATTACTTACGCAAATTTAAGTTCTCTTTCGTAATAAATAAAGTACTTATATGGAATCATATACATTATGATATTATTACTTCGAAAAGGATAGACTAGAACTATTTCTGACTGACTTTCTGAAATTAATGTTTCAGAAAGTAAGTCGTAAGTAGTATCGTAAGTACCTAAGTAAGCATAGGATTTTTGTTCACTATGAGAAGGGCAGCAAAAAAACCGAGTCCTTGAATAATTAAATAACGAGTACCCTCACCCAGTAACACATTTAATGTGTTTCATCTGACGTTTCACAGCTATGAAAACAGCTTTCCTTTACTTATATCCATTTAGAGGAAGATCCCAGAGCCCCCAGACGTCACTCATTTTCTGATGGACAAAATATGTACGAGTGATTAGTGGTGGGGTGTACTATGATCATATGACTAGTTGCTACCTTGGCCAGACGGCCAATTTTCTGGTAGCAATTAATCAAGGTACATAAAAACACTGCTCATGTCACTTAAATTCTGATAGCTGATTTTAACATATATTTTACACAATATCGTTAAAAATCAGTATTCATTACTCCCAGACATATGCGGTCGGCGGTTTCATCTTACAGACGCTTCAAAGCTCTGAAAAAAATTTATTAAGGTCACTTATTTTCTGATGCTTGATTTTTATATATGTTATTCAGACAACTGTTTTAAAACGTTTTGCAAACGGACAGACCGATCCAAGGGGCCAAACATTCCCCAGACCCAATTTTAATGTCGCTGAGAGTATGGGCGCGGGCATTATCCGTGCGTATTATGCGTATAATATGTAGCATGTCTAATCGAAGTCGGAATTAATATTGAAATGTAAATAAAAATGCATAAGTAGGTACCTATTAGTAATTAACGCCTGTCATTTTAAAATTTACATTTTTGTATTTGTTTTATTTAATAAAGACTTAATAAAGACTTAAGTTTTAAAGGTAATAATTTGAAAATCACGTAAATAATCAAAGATTAACTTTGAGAAAAGTGCTCGTCTGACCGCAATCCATACTATATACTATATATTATACTATATACAATATATACTATATATACTATATACTATATATACTATATTCATACTAATATTATAAAGCTGAAGAGTTTGTTTGTTTGTTTGAACGCTAGGATCTCAGAAACTACTGGTGGGATTTCAAAAAT
The DNA here is from genome assembly GCA_933228765.1 of Miltochrista miniata. Lineage (NCBI taxonomy): Eukaryota > Metazoa > Arthropoda > Insecta > Lepidoptera > Erebidae > Miltochrista > Miltochrista miniata. Next base: position 7,041,685 of record OW121766.1, on the reverse strand, counting down.
TCTTTTACAGTTTGATAGTTAATTTATCGAGGATGGCTATAGGCTATATAACATCACGTTAAGACGAATAGGAGCGGAGCAGCAATCAAGAATGTTTAGAAAACGGGGAATATTTTTACCGTCTGAGAGCTTCCGAGGCGTACGCTGCCTAAATGGTTAAAGTTACGTAAAAATTGTATATTACAAAATTGTTTCTCTTAAAAAGTTCTATAAAAAAGTCCGCGACAGCATATGTCTATCTTTTAAGGTTTGCTCACAATAAAATTATTTGTCTTTCTTTTAAGGTGAGCTCACAATATTATCAAACTGAAGAGTTTGTTTGTGCTAGGTTCTCAGAAACTACTGGTTGCATTACAAAAATAATTTCACAGTTTTTTAGTCCATTTATTGAGGATGGCTAATGGCTATATAACATCACGCTAAGACAAATAGGAGCGGAGCAGCCATGAATAATGTTTTGAGAACGGGATAAATGTATTTCTTTTGTGAGGTTTCATTGCGTACGTTGCGTAAATGGTTAAAGTTACCTAAAAATTGTGTACTAAAAAATGTTTCCTCTTAAAAATTTACAAAAAAAGTCCTGAACAGCAAATGCCCATCTTTTAAGGTTCACTTACAATAACCTTCACAATAATTTTTAAAATATGAGCGACGCAACTCGACTACGCGTCGGAAGTAAACGTTTTCTGCAGCAGTAGCCAATCAACTGAAAGATAATACCGGCCAAGTGCGAGTCGGACTCGCACACGATGAGTTCCGTACCAAAAAACGGACAAAAATAAACGTGACGGAAAACATTATATCACTTCAACAAAGTTTTGCGGGTCAACTCTAAATGAATATAAGCGACGCGACGGGAAAAATTATATCACTTTTTACACACATTATTAAAACCTACAACCCTCTATTAAATATACCTAAGACACGCGACGAGTGTAAAAGCGACGGGATTATATTACCTACTTAAAATATTAATACTATACCACTCTCTTTGTCACTCTCATTTGACGCAAACGAAGTTGCGCGGGTCAGCTAGTAATTTATAGAATTGTGCCTTACAAACTGTTTTATGATTTTTTTTTAATCGAATTAATTTTAATTTTTTAAAGTAAATATCAAGAGGTTTACAAAGTATTAATAATTTAATTAAATAACAGCAACAAAAAAACCTTAGCCCGAGGAAAACACTGATGAACAAGATAACGATTTAGATATTCGATATCAAGATTGACTCGATGATGAATTACCTGACTTCAACGACGATGACAATGAAGATTAGAAAAAATATTTGTCCTATTTTTTGTAGTTTTTTAAGGTTTGTTACCAATAAATAATTATTTGAAAAGGTTGCTGTTATTTAATTAAATTATTAATACTTTGTGAACCTCTTGATATTTACTTTAAAAAATTAAAATAAATTCGATTTAAAAAAAAATCATGAAACAGTTTGTAAGGCACAATTCTATATTTATTGCGGTCAGACGAGCACTTTTCTCAAAGTTAATCTAAATAAATTGATTATTTACGTGATTTTCAAATTATTACCTACCTTTAAAACTTAATTCTCTATTAAATAAAACAAATACGAAAAAGTAAATTTTAAAATGACAGGCGTTAATTACTAATAGGTACTTATGCATTTTTATTTACATTTAAATATTAATTCCGACTTCGATTAGACATGGTACATATACGCATAATACGCACGGATAATGCCCGCGCCCATACTCTCAGCGACATTAAAATTGGGTCTGGGGAATGTTTGGCCCCTTGGATCGGTCTGTCCGTTTGCAAAACGTTTTAAAACAGTTGTCTGAATAACATATATAAAAATCAAGCATCAGAAAATAAGTGACCTTAATAAATTTTTTTCAGAGCTTTGAAGCGTCTGTAAGGTGAAACCGCCGACCGCACATGTCTGGGAGTAATGAATACTGATTTTTAACGATATTGTGTAAAATATATGTTAAAATCAGCTATCAGAATTTAAGTGACATGAGCAGTGTTTTTATGTACCTTGATTAATTGCTACCAGAAAATTGGCCGTCTGGCCAAGGTAGCAACTAGTCATATGATCATAGTACACCCCACCACTAATCACTCGTACATATTTTGTCCATCAGAAAATGAGTGACGTCTGGGGGCTCTGGGATCTTGGACCAATTTATCTTGTCAAAGTTCTTGTTACAAGAGCTCGGTAAAAGTTCATAATCTATTCAAGGCACGCTTGTGTCATGAGACGCTAATTTTCCTGGTGCTGGTGAGCTGACCGCACGAGCGACCCAACACCCTAATGCTTAATGACGTCACTGATCACAGTAGGTATTTGTAGTTCTTGTAAATATAATACAACTTTAAATCGAAAGTGATAGAATACGTTCGAAATCCTTATCGAAATCCGTACCCATATTCTGAAACTTCTCATAAAAGCTATGCCGGACTCCTACAACTATTACAACGCGGTGCCCTACAAGAACCTACGTCCGGGATCCAGGGTAAGCCAGCAGGATGTCCAAGGATTGTCGGCAGAATCGAGGGCAGTCTGTGATTCGTAACATGTTTTTAAGAAATTTCTAAGAAATATCCCGCCACATTCTCGACAAAACTTAAAAAGCTTTTTGATAATAATACACGCCTTTTATAAATCACTAATTAAGAAAGGGGTATTATTTAGGAGAACAAGTGTCTCAGCCCTTGTTTGCATCAGGTCGAGTTACTAATTGCTGGTAATAGTGGCGTGCTCAGACAGGTAGTTATGGCAGTAAAATAGAGAGGCTTGGTTTTTACATGGTAGAATACCTACCTCTTTTTTTTTGGTTCATGAACTATCACGGTTACAGTAGTTAACGCCTCACCTACTTTGTATAAATTTGATAAAAAGAAAGCTAGCTATTCCCGGTATAGAGCAAGAGCCAGCGGCCCCCAGGCATTCGGTAAAGTATAAAAGCTGTAAGTTTCTCAATGTATGTCCCCAACACAGATAAGAACGAACCCCGTCTACGAAACTTGGGTCGCGGTGGCTTTCCCAGGTATCAGGTAGTTAAGGTGTGTAAAATTGTGTGTTAAATTTGTTAAAGTATTAAAACTCAGTTTTTACAATTTTACTTATAATAATCCTAAAAGTCACCTTGTCGAAAGCCAGACACTTCGTACGGTTGCAACCCTCTGCCAGACACCCTTAAAGTATATTTCATTATTACTATACTTACGGTATAGTATAAAAGCTGCAATTTATATATGTTATTTGGAGAACTATCAAATGATGTTTTCTCAATAGCCAGACAGTTTCGGTAGTTCCTTAAAAAGTTAAAGTCTAATGTAGGTGCGAGCGCGAGGGATATTATGTGTCAGCGGGTGCGAGTGAAATACCGCGTTCGGTCCACTGCGACGTTTTATTGCGCATCAGCTGGAATTTATTGTGTATAATGAGAACTATTTTCTAAATTTACTATGAAAATTCACTATGTACAATAACTAAGAATCAACGAATAAATGTTTAGAAAATTCTTTTATAAAATTTTTGTGTTTAGGAATCATTAAATTAACACTCCAATAATATACTTAAATAATTATTTTAATAATAGTTATTGGAATAATATAACTAATCTAATACCTACAATAATTAATGGAAAAATATATCGAAGATATTCTATGACTCGTGGTCGTCGATATCTTGAGTGTCCTCATCACCGCTGCTCCAATCTGTGGGTTAATCGTTATCAATATCGTCTTCTTCGGCAGTTTCAGATTCAGTTGGGTGAAGAGCTGGATCCAAGGTTTTTTTTTTATACTACTTAGGTGGCAGACAAGCTTACGGCCCACCGGAAGGTTGGTAACCGTAGCCTATAGACGTTTCAACACCAGAGGAGCTACACACGCGCTGCCGACCGGGGCGCAGGTTGTGACGACTCACAGTTGAAATTTTTTAAGCCGCCCATTAGGCCTTCAATTTGGCTTAACGACTATCATTTTACTGACAACCGGGACCAACGGCTTATCATGCCTTCAGAAGCACGGAAACGCTCGTTAATAAATATCACAAATCACAAAGTGGTCCACGTGGTGGTCACCCATCCATATCCGGCCATAGTAAATGTTGCTTACTGCAGTGACAGTTTACAGAACACTGAGTCCGCGGGGCCATGAGCGCTTTAATTTTTCCTTATTTTGGTTGCGTACCTAAAGGATAAAAATGGGACCCTATTCATGAGACTTCGTCGTCCACCTGTCAGGAGGCAGTTTACAGTATCACAGTTTCTTAGTTGAATCTAAGAAACTGTGATAGCTATAAAACTGTCACGGTTTCTGAGATGAAGCCAAAGTAAACTAGAATTTACGTAGTAACTATTTATTAATCTGTGCTAGAATTCATCTGGTGTCATGGTTACCAGAAAATGTATATTGTTAAATTTTCATACACATATTCCTGGATATGTTATCATGGTAAGAGGTAAAGGATCCGAAACTACGCGATCATCTACTACTTATAAATACTTTCAAATTTTACCCCGCTTGAACGTGTAACGCCTCGATGCATCAGGCTGGTATCTACATATTTATGTGCATTAAGTTGATAGCTAGAGCAACTTAATGTACACAACACAACTTAGAATACATTATTTGTAGACACATTATTTGTAGACACACTGGCGAAGAAGAGGATACTGATAAGGACCAACCCACAGATTGGAGCAGCGGTGATGAGGACACTCAAGATATCGACGACCACGAGTCATAGAATATCTTCGAAATATTTTTCCATTAATTATTGTAGGTATTAGATTAATTATATTATTCCAATAACTATTATTAAAATAATTATTTAAGTATATTATTGGAGTGTTAATTTAATGATTCCTAAACACAAAAATTTAATAAAAGAATTTTCTAAACATTTATTCGTTGATTCTTAGTTATTGTTCATAGTGAATTTTCATAGTAAATCTAGAAAATAGTTCTCATTATCCTACTTCCTACTAATATTATAAATGTGAAAGTTTGTGAAGATGTTTGGATACTTGGATGTTTGTTACTCAATCACGCTCTAACGGCTGAACGGATTTGACTGAAATTTGGTACAGAGATAGCTTATAATCTGGAATAACACATAGACTTTTCATCCCGGGAAAATGTTCCCACGGGAAGCGGGAACGGGTAACGATTTTCACGCGGGCGAAGCCGCGCGCATCATCTAGTACACTATTAATGACAGCTGATGCGCAATAAAACGTCGCAGTGGACCGAACGCGGTATTTCACTCGCACCCGCTGACACATAATATCCCTCGCGCTCGCACCTACATTAGACTTTAACTTTTTTAGGAACTACTGAAACTGTCTGGCTATTGAGAAAACATCATTTGATAGTTCTCCAAATAACATATATAAATTGCAGCTTTTATACTATACCGTAAGTATAGTAATAATGAAATATACTTTAAGGGTGTCTGGCAGAGGGTTGCAACCGTACGAAGTGTCTGGCTTTCGACAAGGTGACTTTTAGGATTATTATAAGTAAAATATGTAAAAACTGAGTTTTATACTTTAACAAATTTAACACACAATTTTACACACCTTTACTACCTGATACCTGCGAAAGCCACCGCGACCCAAGTTTCATAGACGGGGTTCGTTCTTACCTGTGTTGGGGATATACATTGAGAAACTTACAGCTTTTATACTTTACCGAATGCCTGGGGGCCGCTGGCTCTTAGACTAGTATGAAACAATTTGCGTAGACGACATGAGATGCCAAGTAAATATGGCTGTAAGATGAAGCAAACAAATTAATAGGCACACTGCTTGCCATAAGCTTTATTAAATATTTGAGTAGAAAAGTGCCAATAACTATTTAGTAATTTTCCCTAGGCGAGGCCGCAGTGGTAGCCGAAGGTCTGTTGGGAGTCCTGGGACATCCTTCCGAAGGCTTACCCGGGGCTCCCAACCGTAGGCCGTTGGGCGTGACGTGAGGTTTTTTAGTCGGTAGGAGTCCGAAATAGCATCCATGAAGGATTTTTCCTCACGCTAAAAAAGGCTACTTCTTTTCATAAAAGGCTTCTTTCTATACCACCTTTCATTTTGACTGCCTCTGTGGCGCAGTCGGTAGTGATACCGGCTGCGGCGCTGGAGGTCGTGGGTTCGATTTCCACCGGAGACAAATATTTGTGTGACCCATAAATGTTTGTCTCAAGTGTCTGGGTGTTTCTATGTATAATATGTATGTATTTAAAAAGGATATAAGTATTAATATCCGTGGTCTGATACCCATAACACAAGCAGGTTATTTCTAGCTTACTTTGGGATCAGATAGCGTAGAGTGAAATGTCCGTGAATATTTATTTATTTATTTTACGCGTGGAATCCTCATGGATTTTATGGATCAGATGTTTCGAACTGGACGACTACCGACTAAAATCACAGGGTGCCTTCCCATCTGCCTACGGCCGGGAGTCCCGGGTTCGCCCTCAGATTATTAACCCCAGGGTATCCGACACTGACCTGAAAATAATCTCAGAATTACGTTCATTTCTAATTAAGACATTGTTTTTCTTTGTTTATACCTACTTCATAGATATTTTATTTATAAATCATACTAGCTGATGCCCGCAGCTTCGCCCTCGTAAAATTTGTTCCCATTCCCACTTCCCGTATTTTATCCCCTTGGGGGTAGAATTTATCAAAACCCTTTCTTAGCGGATGCCTACGTCATAACATCTACCAGCATGCCAAATTTCAGCCCGATCCGTCCAGTGGTTTGGGCTGTGCGTTGATAGATCACTATGTCAGTCAGTCAGTCATCTTTCAGTTATATATATTTAGATATTAATAGATAAAAAGCAAATTTGCTCATTATTATTCATAGGTTAAATAATCTGAGTTCTATTTATTCAGTATAATATAAAATACAGATCTATTTTAAACATTTTTCTGATTTACGAAGGCGTCTTGTAAATTTATTACAGTTTCAATCCAATTTAGATACTCTAATATTTCAAGAGTTTATCCAGCCTTTGAAATTTATGATCAGAATCTTCGGGGGTCAATGGCGTTAGCTGTGGTTAAAGCAATTATAGGTCAGAGGTGTTAGCTTATCGAAGAAATTTATAATAGTTACGATAGGATTAATCAAATCAATTTAATACTAGACTCTAAAGTAAATATACTAGGATTATTGGATGATAGGATTATCTATACTAATATTATACAGAGGAAAGATTTGTTTCTTTTGTTTTTGGAACGAAGTTCCTTATCGCGCGTTGTGAAAGGGGGCTAGACGGAAAAAATTCTCACGAAAAGTTGTCACGACACTTTTGGTAGTGATAGTGGTAGTGATAGTGGTAGTGATAGTGGTAGTGATAGTGGTAGTGATAGTGGTAGTGATAGTGGTAGCGATAGTGGTAGTGATAGTGGTAGTGGTAGTGATAGTGGTAGTGATAGTGGTAGTGATAGTGGTAGTGATAGTGGTAGTGATAGTGGTAGTAATAGTAGTAGTGCTAGTGCTAGCCAGGGGATGAACATGAACTCTACGAGCAACACCAAAGCAAATAGGAGTTTCGCTCTGTTCAGTTTCAGTCGCGCGTAAAGGTTACACGCACTCACTTTTTTTTTATATTTGTTTTCTTTTTGTTTTTGTTTCTGTTTTTGTTTTTGCTTACAATAAAATTTTAAAATTAAAATAAAATTTTATTACAATTCCTTCACTTTAATCGAAAGGAACTTCGTTCCATCCGGGTGTGCCTTGTCACCTCCCAAGTTTTTTTTCAATTTTTTTGTTTGTTTGTTTGTAACGAATAGGCTCCGAAACTACTGGACCGATTTGAAAAATTCTTTCACTGTTGGGAACCTACACTCTTTGCGGTGAACATAGGCTATATTTTATTCCCGTATTCCCACGGGATCGGGAACTACGCGGGTGAAACCGCGTGACGTCCGCTATTTCCCAATATAAAAGTTGCAAAATGATTCTTCCGAACCTAACCCATTAGGGAACTAGATCGAGCCTGCTGTTTTCCAGACTAATCTATCCCTGCGCTAAATTACAGCCAGATCCGTTCAGCCGTTAGAACGTGATTCAATAACAAACATCTTCACAAAGTTTTATAATATTAGTAGGATAAACTGCTATTGGAACATTCAAGCAATGCACTTACTACTTAAAACAAACCTCAGTATTGAGTAAACTGTTGCTTCGTCGGCGATAGAGGACGAAATCTAATTCGCTAACAACATTACACATTGTGGTTCGAGGTTGAGGTCGGACAAACAAACTTACTCGATGCAACTATATTAGATTGAGTTTATGTCTTGGCATTTGTACTTTGTTTTTACATTGAAACTATAAATTTTACTGAACCGTTCATACATATGGTCACGCCTTTATCCCCCCTAAGGGGTAGGCAGAGGCATATTATATGCCCACATTTCACCTTTGTATAATTTGTCCCACGTAATAGGTGGTGAGCCGTATTGCCGTGTTTAAATGGACAGGCGCAGGTTGTGACTGCCTGCTATTGAAATAAAGCCTTCAACTTACCTTAACGACTGCCATTTTACTGGCAACCGGGACCAAAGGCTTAACGTGCCTTCCGAAGCACGGAAACGCTCAAATAAATGTCACAAAGTGATCACATGGATGGTCACCCATCCATGGACCGGCCATAGTGAAAGTTGCTTACTGCAGTGATCGTTTACAGAACACTGAGTCCGCGGGGCCACGAGCGCTTCATCTTTTGAACCGTTCATCTTCATTAAACATTCTGTTAACAACAAAAACAGGGGATGCTAAAAGGATACAATTCATAAAACTAACGAATATATCGATAAATTCATAGAACTGGTCTAGAAAATATGTCTGTAAATTCATAAAACTACAATTAATCGATACATTCATTATGGCAAAATCAATCGGTAAACGATATATTTTATTGGTTAGTTTTGCCGGTTCATGTATTGATCGTTTTATGAATGGTTTATTACATGAAAGTTAAATGTTTCCTACAGATAAACTATCAAATTTTCAGTCATGATTTAAAAATAATACCTTCTTAATGAAAAATTTAAAAAAAAATTGCAAGGATAATACTCAAAGTTATCGTAAGTTCAATATGAAATTTTCTGGAAAACTGCATGAAACCTTTACAGGAGAATTTTCACTGAATTCTAATATCAAAATGTGTGACATTTCACATCTTGCCATTCAGTTGTGTTCACAACATGGTCGGTACTCAGATGTTACCCGTTCGCTCTAAGTTCGCCAGTCGCTTCCCATAGTACGCCTATACACCAGCCCCTACGCCAGCAGCAAACTTAGGGCGAACGGGCTATACTCACATTTTTATATGTAGTAACGTGAATGGCAGCGCCTCATCACGATAATGGACACTTCAACTCAAACATTGCAGACGGTTTGCATCCGCGTTGTTGCTTCGTATCAACGTAAAACTAAATAAACATACGATTATTCATAGATATATAAATAGCGTTGGATTGTTTACACTCTGCGCAATATATTTACTGGAATGTAAATTGGTAGTTATATTTTTTATTGAGAAAAGAATTTTTAAGATAACTAATGGAATCAGGCGTTACATGGCGGAAATCCATCCTAAATCCTAAAATGATAATAAAAGGAGGGGAGGGGGAAGAGGAACCCGCCTCACACCCTCGATTCGTCAATCCTAACTTACAACCGTTAAGGATAACCCCAACTAATTGTATGGGAGGAATGACGAACCGAACTCCTCAGGAAAGCAATTTTGGGTGTGGGATAGGAAAAATTACCTGTACCCTCCAGATTGTTGGTAATTAGCAATACTCCGCTTAACAATGTGACTAATTTGTCAACACGTGTTTCGCCTACACACGAGGCATCTTCAGGAATGCTTGGCAGCGAATGAGCTCAGCACGCTGTGTTCCGCCCTCCCCTCCTTTTATTATCATTTTGGAATTTTTAAGTTTAGACATGAATAAATTTGGAAAGCTCTGTCGCGCACGTGTTTCCCTCCTCTTACAACCCCAAGTTCATCAAGTGGAGCATAAAGAAGCACATGATTTGGTCGCCAACTAGAGGTCCACGGTCAATAGTCTCGTGGAATATGAGAAACAGCCTCATTTCGCTAGATATTGCCATGCCTTTCAAATATTTGGATGGCGTATAATAATATTTTGGCAAGCTAAATATTTTAGAATTCCCGATTTGTGGCAATGATCCTTCATTGAAATGTATATGTGGTTTTTCGGAATAGAAAGAGTTCGGGTTTAGTCTGATCTCGTCATTTTTAGTTATTCAAGTATATCAGCAAATAATCAGAAACATATATTGATTAAATAGTTTAGGCGTAAACTCTTCATTGAAACTCAAATCACGTTTACACATAAAAATGCTAAAATTCCTATCACGTAGGCTCATCCTTAAAAAATTTTTATTTGTCAGTTACATTTGTAGCTATGTATGCAAAAAGTTCAGTATGAAAAGATCTAGGATAGTTTTTTTTTAGGGAGAGAGGATAGAGAGGATAAATAGTAGCATACATAAAAATGGATTAACTTTGACTGATATTTAATAACTTTATATAAAAATGAATCCCTATTTCCTTGGTTACGACATCACGCGTGAACGGCTGGACCGATTTAGCTATGTTTTTTTTTGCGTGAAAAATTAGAAAATTTGCAATACTTGTCACTGGCTCGAACAGTTCAAAGAAATGGTTTCTATTTTGATTTTGGATCGGTTCTTGGAACTCGAAGCACCAATATGGTAATCGGGAACAGAAAGACGGACTGAGAAATGAATCAGAAACGAGAACTTAGAACTCTGGGTACCTTTTTCCATATTCATAGATATGGAAGGACAACGTCTGTCGGGTCAGCTAGCTTAACTATACTTATATGTGTCATGAACCTATCACAGCATCAACAGGAATATGAAATGGCACTCCGACTTTAAAAATGAACCTTGTCTGTCTACCCACATTTATATCTACATATAAGGCAAGTAACTGTCGGGTAAGTGACTTTCGCCATTAGTTCTTCGTCTGTTTTATTAAAATTATCATGACGGACGTCGGCGGGTGTATTAAAGTGTGTTCCAATGGATCCAGCATATTCATTACCAGAACAACACATTTGGAGGCACAGCGCTACGCTTACACAGTTGACAGAATTTCAGTGCGGGTGGATTTCTTTGGAGAAGTAAATTTAGGTGTCATATATTCGGTACTTTTATAAGATCTGTAATTATAAAATTCCATACAGCAACGTCAAATTACACGAATTGTGATTTCCAAACGCCTAAAAACTGATAAGTATTAATATTTATCACAAAATGAAAAGCGTAGTACGAATAATCCCGGCGGCTAAAAGATAAAGTAGATAGTTAATATTGCGGATTGACGGTAGGTAATGGATGGGCTCAGCGCGGGAAATAATCGACGTCGGATGTCGACGGAACATCGAAGCGATAACCTGTCAGTGTTGGACCACAGATCTCTTAATCTTGAAGGGATATGTTCATTGTGTCTTTCGACATCGTCTTGTAAACATTTTAAGCCCGATTTAGTGATTATCATTTTCGGCAAGAAAGTATTATGTAACTATCTCTAAGGTCTAGTCCTATGCAGTCTTTTTAATTGTTCGCTCCCATAGATCGTTCCACATAGAACAGGCTAAGGTAACAAAGACCATGCTGCCAAGTCAGCCGTCAATATTAAAAGACGTTCTCGTCTTCTACTTCCTATCAAGTAGGTACAGCCGAGTTAGTCTTGTTTGCCCCAGTAATGCGGTAGAAATTTTACTGGAGCCATCAGTGGAATTTGGCGACAAAGAAAAAAGAGTCACGGTTCACATCGTTGCAGGTATTACTTCCCTACACTTAGTTCACGTTGTCAAACCTTTGTTTAAAAATCTTCATTTTCACACATAAACACTCGAAAATTGAGTGGTTTTTAATTTGTGTGGCGGCAACACCTCTAATTTTTACTCAACACGTCAACAGATGACCAGGCATAGACAACATAGAGTAACGGAAAAGCTCGATCGCCGGCTCACCAGTAGTCGCGTGCCGACATGCCGTTTGTCCGAACCCGGGGTGCTAATTAAACGATTTTGATAAACAAAAACACAGACCTTCAACACATTACCATAACAATTGCTAAACTGTCTTTGACTCCGGAAACAATTAAGAAAGCTATCTAAATGGAAATCATTTTTTTTTACATATTGTACGCGTCTATAGCGCTCGTGGTGCCGGGTTCAGTATACGGTCACTGCTGTAAACTGTTTGACCACGGCTGGTACTGAGATGGGTGACCACCTTGTAGTATTTCCATTTATATTATGAGCTTTTCCATGATTCAGAAATGGTTTAAGTCATTGGTCAGTAACAGGACATTCGTTATGCCAAAATAAAGTCGTAAGTATAGGCGGCTTGGAAACTTCAACAGCGGGTAGCAACAACCTCCGACTGTCCGTTATATGCCCGGTTTTCACCACGAGCTGTATTATCAATAATGAATTCACTTAGTAAACTGCATACTTTCCCGTCACCAAATCACAGTTTAGGTAGATACTGTTGTGAGTTTAGCAGATTCATTATCTAATGGGGAATTATCTATGAAACCAGTCTTTACATACTTCTACTCCCAGTTGATCCGTTTGAGTTGGCAGGAGTGGACATAGGGATGATGAAATGTTTGTTTATTTAGGTATATGTACTTAAATATAAATATTATTCTAAATTCATTTCAACAAAATTTCTACTCCAGCATACCTTTAATAAACCTATGGTTAGACATTCTTGAATTATAATTATCACTACAATACTGTGGACCTTATGAAGATTAATGGGGGTTACTTTCGAGCCCGTTTCGAGTAAGATTATATCAATACAATTCAGCTTCAATAACAGCCTTACAGTTGAGAGGACCAATCAAAAAATATTATAAACTACAGATGCTTTAGTCCATTTTGCTTGTTTTTCATTTTCTGATGCTAGAGACTGATTTTCTGTTGCAAATTGCTTTTAATACTTTAGCAGATGCTAGCTTTTCATTTATAGTGGAGTTAATAAAATAAAGAAACATAGCATGCTTCCTTAGTAGCGATGAAAGTTCTAGAATAAGTTGATAGGTATAACTAATACGAAAACTAGTTTGTAGACAATATGATGCTTATATTATGATAAATGTAGGTATATCAATGATGTATGTAATAACATTTGATGTATAATCAATGCTGTGAAAACAGTCATCATAATCATTACAATCTCAACCAATTTCACGATGACTGCGAATATTGGGGCTCCCGCAAAGATCGCCACAATTATCGGTAAAAATTAAAAAATAAAAGGTGTACATACTAATATGTGTAAAATAATAACAGACCCCGACGCGACTCGCCTTCAGATCTGTCGAAGGTAGTTGGATTTGAAATCTTTTGACATCTGTCAAATACTTTGAAATAAACAGTACAACAAGCTCAAAAAATTCTGAAATATGGGGTAGACGTACACTCTCAAGCCGATAAGTTCCACACCAATCAAATCGCAAGTTGCGTGCCGTATGACACTTGAAGCCTACATACATTAATTAAATTGAACTTTTCCACTACGTAACGACCTTACGCTTTTAATTGCGCATTTGACGACCTCTGTAGTCATTTTCTGGACTCTGTTGTAATGTGATTTATTTATTTTTATTTACCTAATAGAAAAAGACGTATAAGACTTTATTTTCGAGTACGTTTCGACATAGATTCGACACAAGACGGATGATTATTTTGTAAAAAATATTGTAATATTTTAGTACGAAATATTACAATATTTTTGATATACTTAAAATGTTAGTATTATTTTTACTTTTTCTTTCATATCATAGACGAATTTTTTTTCTTGCTTTGTGACGCAAATTAATTGTACCTAGAGATTATGTATATAAATTCATTTTACTTATATCATGAGGGATTTCTATTTCAATAAAATCCTACTGTCAGTTCTAACCCAAAAGAGTCGAGAACAACTAAAACATTGTTTTGGAAAATTAAAAAGAAAGTCTCGTAAAAATATTGAAGTAAGTAGGTATCAAAAGTAATTTCCAAAATAAACATAAGTACGTAAAGTGAAGAAGCACTGTTATTACATGAAAAAGCTTTTTAATTTAAGGCTACAGTAATATACCATTATGGGAGGAATCTTTTTCACGGTTTAATATTGTTAGTAGATATTATAACAGGTACAATATGTAGCCTTGAAAAGTAAGACGCGGTTATTTTCTCTGAATTGTTATTAAATAAGGGTGTTTCTTTTTAAATAACTCACAATGTCTTACTAGTTTTGTAATTAGTAGTAAAATATTATATCTAGTAATTTAAATAACAAAATTAGTTACTCGACGTAGGAGCTACCCAACCGAGGGCCTTGTCTCCTTTCTATCAGCTATTATACCTATTACTTTAAAAAACATCTGTTCACTTTTGATTTTTGTTTTAGTTTTTTCATATTAGCAAGGCTATTACCATTCAAGAAGTACTCGTATGTTCGAAATTTGTAACGGACCTGAATCTTTTTCTCTGTCTCGCGGTCTAAGTCTTTGGAGTTCTAATTATTACAATTCTTAAAGGACGTTTCGATTTTATCTGTTTACCACATTAATCTTAATATCTTTTACTTTACACTTTTTTGCTCAAACCTCCTTACAATGTTCACGCATTATTAATGTACGTAAAGCCAAAATTACGACACGTCTTGTAAAATTTCCCAAGAACGTTCCTTTTTTAAGTAAAAAAAAAAGTTGTAAACTGTAGTTAAATATTCATTCGCAACAGTTTGGCATTCTGCGTCACATCAAAGGTGACAGGTGTTGCAATGGCTGCCTTTCGTACAAGCACTCTATTTTTTCTTCCCGAACCATTATCCTTACTTCAAGTTACGTAGCCTATTACCCGGGAAACAAAATAAATGGATACATTGTGTGCTTGAAACAAGTAGCATTGTTTAATGGTAAGTAAGTGGGGGAACGAATGAATGAGATCCTAGGAAACGGGTGATTCAATATTGCTAAGTAAATAGACTGAGTACCTAATTATCAACAAAAAACAACTATTTGAGTGGGAAATAAAGCTTACGAGGATTGTATTTGTCTTTCCAAAATGGTTGCAACACATACAATTTGGTTGGTAAGTTATGTATAAAGTATAAACGCGCTTTGATGTAACAAATATAAAATACTAGCGACCCGCCCCGACTTCGCACGGGTGCAATGCTGATACTAAATACATTTAAAAATTCCTCTTCAATCACTCTATCTATTAAAAAAAATCGCATCAAAATCCGTTGCGTAGTTTTATAGATTTTAGCATACATAGGGATATAGGGACAGAGAAAGTGACTTTGTTTTATACTATGTACTGCTCGTTCGCTCTAACTTTGCCGCTCGGCTCTATACTAAAACCGAATTTTTGATTAGACGAAGTAAATTGACAGCAACTAATGTCACTTCTTCTAGTAGTGTTGCGTATTTGCTATGACGAAGTGACATCGGCTACTGTCAATTTACTTCGTATAATTAACAATTCGGGTATACGCCTCTACGCCAGCAGCCAAGTTAGAGCGAACGGGTAGTAGTAAGTTACACTTCATTCAAGAGGCTTGAAATGTTTTTTTTTTAACAATTGATTGGACATGAAATCAGTCATGAATATCTTAGTTAAAACAAGTAACAGATTTAAATTATGTGCAAGGAAATATGGGTGGTGTCAGATATTATCATATCTCAGTTATACTACTAAGGTGGGCATACAAACATACATCCACCTGGTCGAAACTAGTTACTAGTGGTGGTTTTTGTGTTGTACCTAACTGGGACGATGATACCCATTATTTATTGTTTAGATGTTACTCGCAGTTTAACATCAAGTTTTATGAAAAACCTTTTTACAAATTACAAAGAAAATAAATCTATAAGTAGGTACTTGACTAGAATAAATTACTTTCATCAAATTTTCATCTAAGTTTTAGATGAAAGAAATTTATTCTCTTACATTTTAAAAGATAGCTTACGTAAAGAAACATCAGAATTTTCAAAGTAGAAATACTTGACATTTTACTATCAAAAACTAATTTATTTCACTTATATTTATCTTAATGTTCAAACTTAAATAAGACAGATGACATGAAGGCATTTCAAACGAAAATACTTTAAGTAATCGTTTATTATACTGATTAAATATTTGTTGTTAAAAG
The DNA here is from genome assembly GCA_933228765.1 of Miltochrista miniata. Classification (NCBI taxonomy): domain Eukaryota; kingdom Metazoa; phylum Arthropoda; class Insecta; order Lepidoptera; family Erebidae; genus Miltochrista; species Miltochrista miniata. Next base: position 7,025,452 of record OW121766.1, on the reverse strand, counting down.
TAATTACTATTTACGATTTATATACTATTTCAAAGTGAATCCTAATTAACTCTGCCTATTACGCTATCGTGCTTGAAAAAGGCCAGGTCAAGAGTACCCGTAACCAGCGAGCGTGTATGAAAGCGCTTATGAAAGTAGAAGAAGCGAAAGTGGTATGCCAGCATCGTAGCAAGTGGAAAGCCATAGTCTCTGCCTACCCCGATGGGAAACAGGCGCGATGATATGTATGTATTATCGTGAAGAAGTACTAGAAGGGGTTGAAAAAGAAGAAACTTCACCTCCACCGGCAATCTACATTAATAAAATTAGCGGGTGACTCACTTACCTATAAACCAGCGTCCAGCAGAAACAACTGGACTTATAAACTTGAAGCCTTTATTATAAGCTACCTATTATAATGAAGGCACCCACAAAGAAAGGATTTTTCATCCCAAAGCGGGGGGGGGGGGGGGGGGGTTATCGAAGTATTTCACGAGAGGCAAAGTCGTAGGGCATGACTAGTAGTGCCTACGAGATCATAAATTGCTAGTGGCTAAAACTTTAACTAAGATTAGAATCCAAAAAAAAAACTATAGCTGTGGAAAAGGTTATATGCCTTTTAGAATTACAAACCCTTTAAAACTCTGTTTATTCAGTTCAGGCCGTTCCAGCTTATGAAGGGTTTAAATTTGGGTCTAATAGGCTATAGTTCTTTGCAATACTAAATATTCCCACCTCGTAAACCCGGCAAGGCGAAACGCTTATAGCTCCGAATGGGTAAGCAGAGACGTAGAGAGAGAAATGCACAAATTTCGCAATTTGATTTGTTCCACGTAAATGGTGGAGAGGAGTGGAGAGGTGTGAAGATCCACAATGGAAAATTTTAAAGTGAATGTCTTCGCACTTTTAATCCCAAGAATAGTAAGAATAGCTAAGTTTCCAACCTGATCAACTCAACAGCGGCATAATCCATTTCAATTTAGCTTATAAATTTACTCACAAATATTCACAAAAAAGAGGGTAGGTGTAAACATAAAAACTTTTCACTAATTGAAAGTACTAGCAAGCAATAACTGTATTTATTTTCATGTCCCAACGGCGCAAACGGCGCGCAGTTAAACAGAATTTTATACAAGTTAATATTAGTTTAAAGCCTACGAAATTGTGCAAAGTTTGATATTAATTATAGTGTCGTCCATAGAGCAACTCGACCTATTACTTTGATCGGAAGGGGAGGCGGGAGACTTCCCTCTGTCAATACAAACTTCAAGTAGTAGGTATAACAAATACTATATATATGCGTGTGTCTGAAATATGCGAGTATGAGTCTATTGTTTTAATTGTTTTGTGTAAGTTCCATCATGACAGCTGATTGTTTTGTAGTGGTGCTGTATCACAGAGCAGCGCGACCAGTGCAAAGGAAGAAGACATTTTGACGTATACATATCTGTCTGTCGTAGTTTGCGGGGAGAAATCATATTCAAATACACCACTACACAAGCAATCGGCTGTCATTATGGAACTTACACAAAACAATCAAACCAATACACTCATAACTTCAGACATACTGGTCGTTCGCTCTAACTTTGCCGCTCGGCTCCATACTAAAGTTGAATTTTTAATTAGACGAAATAAATTGACAGCAACTAATGTCACTTCTTCATACAATGTTGCGTATGTTCTATGACGAAGTGACATTAGCTACTGTCAATTTACTACGTCTTATTAACAATTCGGGTATACGCCTCTACGCCAGTGGCAAAGTTAGAGCGAACGGGTAGTACACATAATATATTTCTTATACATACATGTGTGTTTAAGCGTGCACTTTTGGGAGTCTGCTTTGACAGAAGGGAAATACTCGTGTTGCTCTATGTGCTGTATAGAAAATAGAAATACGATTATGCCCCGCAACATATGACAGACTGATACGTATAGTACTAACATGCTATGTCTACTCTCCTTATACTGGTCGCGTTGCTCTATGGTGTCAAGTTGCTTGAACAATAGCAATAAAATACTTGTGGGGTATAAATTTCTATGTCGAAGTTACGCTGCGGTCGCCATGTTAGGAGTATAATATCTCTACAGAATATGTAGGTACCTACTGCATTCTCTGAAATAGTTTAGTTCAATATTTGAACTTTCATGGTCACTAATATTGTAATATTTCTGTGGTCTTGTGAGCGTAAGCTACTATTTATAAAAACTAAAATTAGTCTATGAATATAATAGAACAGAATATTTATTTGCTAGATACATGGTCACAGGGTTCTTAAGTTATGTTACTAGGGTAGGTACAGTAATGTATGCACGTAAAGCAGTATGTAAGGAATGGTATAGATTTAAAAAGTGTTATTGCATTGAATATGGCTAACCCACAATCCAGTCCGTTTAACCGTAGTCAATTGATAAGAAGAATTCGCTAAATCAACACAAGCAGTTTTAATATTGAAGTTGTTAGTTTTAGTATTGAAGTTGTTTAAGCCATCTTCTTTGATTAACTAGTAAAGTGTTGTAGCAGTTTCGTAGAACTCCCGTAGCGCTTCTACATAAATATGCTCAACATCACATAACGAAGCACTTATGTACATACCTACCTAGATATAAAGTAAGTTCTCAAGGACCTCGTTTTCGTCAATTTGGCGTGCTGAATATAAAAAAAAAAACAAGTAATTTCGCTAAAATAAAAGTTGAAGAGTATGTTTATCCGATTGAACCAGTAGTTCACAAGACTAAGGCGTTCAACCAGATAATCAAATTCTTGGGAACTATTGACAAAATTCTTGTAGTATTGCATTAAGCCACTGTCCAAGAAATCGGTCACACTTCCTAATACTACAGTAAAAATATTAAAAAGCAGAAATGGGTATGGCAAAGAGTATGCGAAGTGGGTATATCATAAGCCTCTGCTTGTGTAGGATACCTACAGCTTTTTTTTTTACGTGAGGGAAAATCCTCAAAGGATATTATGCCGGACTCTTACCGACTAAAAAACCTCACGTAACGCCCAACAGCCTGTGGTTGGGAGCCCCGGGTAAGCCCTCGGAAGGATGTCCCAGGGCTCCCAAGGGGTACCTACAGCTAGAACTTAAAATAAAATAGATATTGAACCCAAATCGAAAAAGCACAGTGCCAACCAGATAATAAAATTCAACCCACGGAATATTAAACACCATTTTAAGTTAATATGGACAGCATCGGTCATCATTCACTGCAAAAATTACATGAATATCATTTCAGTACCAACAAATTATAAACTGAATAAATTAAATTAAAACGTAGCGAGTCAACGATAGCGCGGCAACGGACCAGGACAGCAATAAATAAAATTATTGACCGAGCAACGAGAAAAATGCAAAATCTGGTACCGCATTCACTCGCTACTTCTACGCGAAATGGAAAACAACGGGTCCGGTTATTTGCGGGTTGTGCCGCAACGAAACTGCACTACAGCGCTCAGCAACAAATAAAAACATTCAATGTAAATAGGTACAGACATTACAATCTGTGTTTATTTGAATACAAAAATGTGACTTCTGTGTGTATGAAATTCAAAAAAGACTTCAAAGCCACGGTTTTTAGGGTTTCGTAGCCAAATGGCAAAAACGGAACCCTTATAGATTCGTCATGTCTGTCTGTCTGTCCGTCTGTCTGTCCGTCCGTGTGTCACAGCCACTTTTCTCCGAAACTATAAGGTCTATGCTATTGAAACTTGGTAGCTAGATGTATTCTGTGAACCGCATTAAGATTCTTGTATAAAACTAGATAAAAAGCAGTAAATTTTGGGGGGGACCCCCAAAATTTACTGCTTCTAATACTCAGAACTGAAACTATAAACTTTTTTTTTATAAAACTCATACGTGTGGGGTATCTATAGACAGGTCTTCAAAAATGCTATGAAGGTTTCTAAAATCATTTTTTTTCTAAAGTGAATAGTTTGCGCAAGAGACACTTCCAAAGTGGAAAAATGTGTGTCCCCCCCCCCTCTAACTTCTAAACTAAGAGAATGATAAATCTAAAAAAATATATATGATGTACATTGCCATAAAAACTACCAACGAAAATTAGTTTGAACGAGATAGAGCTGGTAGTTTTTTTTAATACGTCATAAACCGCAATTTCCGGTTAGTGAAATCACTACCACTGCGAACGTGTTAAAACATCAATCAAAGTTACAACGAACTTAAGAACTTTTATATTATGTTACTTGCTGCTACGAAACCCTTCATGGGCGAGTCCAACTCGTACTTGGCCGGTTTATTTGTACCTTCGTATTCACATTTTTTGTCCTAATTTTTTAAAATTTTTATCTGTGCTGGTATAGCGAAGATGCATATTAAAAATACGCAATTTTGCCCGCATTATATAGACATTCAATGTAATAAAATATACATAGCTCTCAATCGTATCGACGTAACTAAGGCATTTAAATTGCGGATATTGTGATAGAGAGTAAAAATATTGGAAGTGCCACTGTGTTTTTGATATGGCAATTCAATGCAAAGAATAAATTTATTTTATTGTAGTACATACTTTATTTATTAACAGACGTGACGTTTTTGACAGCAGACAATGTCGCCAACATGCCAAAAAATATAGTTCCGTTTCTCGACTTTTTTCCACACTGTGTCAAATGCTTAAACTGCGTTTGGTTTTCGATTAAGAACTGTAAATGCACTGAAATCTGTACTATTTATCAAAATCTTCATACTATTTGAGTAACAAATGATATAACGAACCCATTAGCTAGTTGTTATAGTAGTCATAGCAAACACCGATAAAAATGGTAAATGTGCGCGTTACGACCACGGACGCATCCCTGCGGGCGATATAGCAGCTGTAGGCGACAAAAGGCGCAATTAATAGTAGACAAGCGCAGAGCGGGCGGTAAGTAAAGTCCGTCCATTAGCAAAACCGAGTAAAAAACACTTTAAAACGCCCTACACAAAACAGTGAAACGATTTCGAAGCAATCTCCGCGTAGCGTTAACGGGTCTGATTTAACTTTATTTTTCCGCAACTTACACAAGTAGAAATGTGGAAATATTTTATGTGGCTCGTGTAACATGTTCACTGTGTAGCTGTAACTTGATTTCGCACCCCGTTCCGTTGCTCCGGATCGGCGGCACCTAAATTGAAAAGTTATGACAGCATACTGTGCTTAACATTTTATTTATGTACATTTAAGAGACATGTATTAAATGTGCAATGTAGGTACATATTGTACATTTATTAAATGTTTCCGACGAAATAGAAGTTTTTGCGATCAGTGTCACGAGCAACGAAGGATACAGAAGTTCACACGCTGTAGAATGAGCCAACAGCCCAACATCTCCTATTAACCGTAGGGCTGCGGTCCGCTAAGCATATTTATCACATTGGCTGTTCAGAAGATCTTGCCTTTGAGACGAAGGAATATCTTACACCGTTCCTCTGCATGCCTTTGGAGGTATATTACCGCATGAAATCTTCGGTGATAATTCAAAAACCAGTGCCACGGATACTATTACATCTGTAGCATTAACGGAACTGCGGCATTTTAAACGCATTCTACAGCGACACTAATGAGATTCTAATGTATTCAGGTCCATAAGAATATCACTTTAGTTGTACAAAAAAAAGGACGTAAGCTTATAATGATTTTAGAAGGAAAATTAATGGGGGAGTAGGATAGCAATAGGTACATACCCTCAGCATTTTAACCTCAAGATTACAATAAGTAAGAGATATCGCAATGGACAGGTATAACAAGCCGAGCTCATAAAGATGCCCCCTGGGCGAGGCCGCTGTGTTGGCCATATGTCTGTTAGGAGTCCTGGGACATCCTTCCGACGGGCATACCCGGGGCTCCCAACCATAGGCCATTGAGCGTTATGTGAGGTTTTTAGTCGGTGGGGAGTCCAGCATAGCATCCATGATAAATTTTCCCTCACGTTAAAAAGAAAGGTATAGGATAAAGATTACCTGCTGTCCTTGTGTTCTGTTTTTACGCTTGGAAAGTCTGCATTATTCCACACCACACTGCCCGGGAGGCAAAGTGACAACTGTCGTTCTAAAATAAATGTTCACGATACAACGACAGATTTTTTTACATTGGTGTTTTTTTATCCCATTCTAACAATCCTTCTAAAAGTATCTATCCATTTTAAGTAAAAAGGCGCCTTTCAGAAGCACAGTTAAACTCACTCAGCTGTCTATTTCTGCATAATATTATTTGAAAGTACATTGCTCAGAATTTTATGCGGAGATAAAAGTGTATATCGATAAGTGAAAAATAAGACCAGAAAGGCGTCCCAGTGTCCCGCGTCATATGCCACACATAATTTATTTGTGTACTCTGTGGACTGGGGCCATATAATATACTTATTCCGAAACTGTCAATTCTTAATGCATTGTACAATTTATTCTGAGTAGTAAATCATGTAGGTACTTTGTATGGAGGGTGCGTTGATCTAATAAAGTCATATCAATCACTAGCTGATGCCCGCAGCTTCGCCCGTGTAAAATTTGTTCCCCTTCCCGCTTCCCGTATTTTATCCCCTTGGGGGTAGAATTTATCAAAACCCTTTCTTGCAGATGCCTACGTCATAACATCTACCTGCATGCCAAATTTCAGCCCGATCCGTCCAGTCACAGTATAAATATATGTTCCAGTGGTTTGGGCTGTGCGTTGATAGATCACTATGTCAGTCAGTCAGTCAGTCACCTTAGAGTTATATATATTTAGATTACTAATATTATAAAGAGGAAAGATTTGTTTATTTGTTTTTTTGTTTGTTTGTTTGTAACGAATAGGCTCCGAAACTATTGGACCGATTTGAAAAATTCTTTCACTGTTGGGAAGCTACACACTTTGCGGTGAACATAGGCTATAGATAGAACAGCTATAGAACATAGATATTTTATTCCCGTATTCCCACGGGAACGGGAACTACGCGGGTGAAACTGCGTGACGTCCGCTAGTAAGACATATTTAGGCTTTTCAGTTGTTAGAAATCGTTTTTAGTGGACATACGAGTAGGTAACACCGCCAACTTGATGGGAACTGGTACCTCAGCCTCTGGATATTTTCAAAACTAGAGGCGCTTCACTCGCGCTGTCGATCTTGAAAGTACCTTCTCAGATCTCTTTTGAGGTATCCATAACACAGGGATACTCCGTAAGTTCATTGGGCTGCGTTCGGAAAGTTATCTTTAATTTTGGATTTCAAGCTTGCTGCAGTTGTGACTGAAGTCATCAGTCGACCTTGGTGCAAGAAACCATAGCAGAGATAATAGGAGCTTGGTACAATTCCAAAGTAGGTATATCAATAAGTATAATATCAAACAACAGTTCCAAAGTGTATTATCATATATAAAATTCTCGTGTCACAGTTTTCGTTTCCGTACTCCTCCGAAACGGCTTGACCGATTCTCATGAAATTTTGTGAGCATATTGAGTAGGTCTGAGAATCGGCCAACATCTATTTTTCATACCCCTAAGTGACCGGGAACCGGGAATAACATTCCACGCGGGCGGAGCCGCGGGCATCAGCTAGTATCAAATAAGATTCCACAATACAATCGTATCCAAACTTACTGAGTTAGGATAGTAAATCCATCTCTTGACTTTGTTTAAAGCTCTTCAGAGAGACATTTTTAAAACTATAGTCGAGCTAAAATGCTTGGTTATAATCATTACAATCTCATTGTATGAAAGAATTTCGTGACCATTTTTAAGTAGTTAAACTGATTTAAGCAATGTTATTATTATTCGTCCCATAAAAATTCCCGGCCTGCGCCCGTAAAGTGCAATGGTTGGCGTGCGGCAAAACGGCAATTTAATCCGTTGTTTAAAATGCATTCATGTAAAAATATTATTTCGTCGAACTACGTGTCCCGCGTCATCCATTAAGGTTATTACAGTTTATTATCCTTTCTGTAATCAAGTAGATAACCAATTAATGTACATTTTATGATGGTTTTTGCTGCTTGCTTCGTGTCCTTAGGATAATATTGGAACGAAGTTCCTTATCGCGCGTTGTGAAAGGGGGCTAGACGGAAAAAATTCTCACGAAAAGTTGTAACGACACTTTTTTAACCGACTTCAAAAAAGGAGGAGGTTACTCAATTCGGCCGTTTATATGTTTTTGCTATAGTGTGGAGGGTAGAGGTACCTCCTTTTTTTGTTTCAGTTTCAGTTTCAGTTTCAGTTTTTTATTTGTAGGTCTATGTTTAAGTTGCTATGAAGAACGTAAGCAAGATCTACTTCTACATTTAGGTTGTCAAAATTCTTCCAGTGCATGTTTGCCAAAGCAACAGTATTAAGGTTCACATTCGCAGTCAAAAAGACTATTGAGCTGTAAAGTAGATGGCTCTAAGATTTTTCTCTTGACGTTCCTCTTGAGGAAACTGAGATTACATGAGGTTGAGGAACCTGAGATTACCAGCACACGTGTGCTGGTAAGTAGATCGTGTTACAATGGACGATGTAGAAAAGATCTCCCTTTAAATTGTTTGGTTCATTAAAAGATTCTGTCTACTGTGTGCGGGGTCAAGATTAGGGTATGATAAGTTGAAGAGCTCTTCAAAATACGTAGTAGATTCAGTAAAATGAAGTCAATGACGCAACTCTAACAAGATGGACCAGCGGATATACCTATATTCAAAAACTAATGCCAGAATAACAACGGTCTACACTGTAGTTATTTTAGGGGAACACGTCCGCTCGGTCTATCAGCCAGATTTAAAGTGACCTGACAAGGGTAACTGGACGTCATTTGGCACAATTTACGAAAATAAAATATATATGGGGGTAGATCGATCGTATCGGGCGTCAGCGAGCTCACAACGTTATTCCATTACGTAGGGTAGGAGAGGAATATCAAATGAGAGTTGACCCTTAATATCTCACGAGTCGTCACCAGCCCCTCTATGAGGTAATTGGACGACGGACGTTATTATTTATTGTGAAATACACTCGTAAATACAACAGGCTGTAAATGAAACACATTGGACTTTGAATAGTGCCGTTTGGAATTTGGGAATAAAACTATGTTGTATGTATGATATATCAGAGAACTAGCTGATGCGCGCGGCTTCGCCCGTGTGAAATTTGGTTCCCGTTCCCGCTTCCCGTGAAAACATGTTGCCGGGATAAAAAGTAGCCTATGTGTTATTCCGGACTATACTCTATCCCTGTACTAAATTTCAGCCAGATCCAATTAGCCGTTAGAGCGTGATTGAGTAACAAACATCCAAACATCCAAACATCTTCACAAACTTTCACATTTATAATATTAGTAGGATTCCATGTTCACGTAAAATATGACAATAAAGAATTATTATAATAAAATTATTATTATAGAATTTCAAATTGAGAACACACCTTTATTCTTTATTTCTTGCGAAACATAAACAATTAACGCAATAGATACTAAGATAGTAATCACGTCGATGATATGCTTAAAATATTGCATCGTGTTATGGAACCTCTCGCTCTATACGCCTAAGCTATTATTATAGACAAGAAGCCATTTTGACTTTGCCTGTTCCAAGCAACACCTCACTTAGGTACTCCTATTACATTATAGTTAACTATTTAAGTTATGAATACCAACTGAAACCGTCATCAGTATACTTAGCAACATTTGTTACCTAGATAAAGTCTACATACCTACTTCAATACTTTCTTTTTACCTTATACTGGCATCTACTAACACCTTGAGGCGCTCTCAGAAGCACGACAATGCTCCATCAACTAGCGTACTTTTATAAAAAAGTTACATACTTAGTTAAAAGTAAAAAAGCACTAAGTACTAGGGCTTGAATATCGGACCCTTTTTCAGTTCCGGAATTGGGTTTCGATATTCAGTATTTGAATTCCGGAATTCCGGAACTCAATCAAGTTCCGTTTTGTACAAAATGAAACGGGAGCTGACAGTCCTACTTGATTAGTGATAAACTACTTTGATTTCTAGTAAAATGACTTATTTTAACGTAACCAACTAAAAACCACACGTTTCCTAACTATTGCCTACGGTTGGCCCGGGTAAGCCCTCAGAAGGATGACCCCAGGATTCCCCACAGACCTTGACTATCACTGCGGCCTCACCTAGGAGGTTCGGGTGCTATCCCGCATATTTGGGGCTTGTTCAGGCTTGTTAGCCCGCATCTCAGGGCATGTGGCGTGCGTGAAACTTTCACGTCACGCTTTCGTCCTGGGCGTGCTTTTGTAAGGACGGCGATTAGCCCTCCCACCGTCCTCAGGCCCCCGATTATGAAGGCCGATAGTCTTGGGCAAAGACATGCGGAATTTGGGTGGGAGCGTTCTCTCTCGATCACTTTTCGCCGCATTAACTGATCACAGAAAGACGCAGTGACGTCCCACTTACTCCCACTGGAGATCATAGCTCACGCAATGGTCTCCAGCGAGAGAATGTCCAAGTCCAGACCTACCACGGGGACCGGGCACGTTAAGCCCACGCTGTACACTCCACTAATGTGTGAAGTACTGTGTCCACACTGCGTTACTCGCAGTGCTGGCACTTAGGTGTGATTTCCTGGTGTATTCGTCACAGATATTTACTGAAGCTCCCGTGCCCGGTAAGCATCTGTGACAACTGGTAGGACAGGGCACCCGCACCATGGCTCCTCTCTAGTCACTCGCCCATGACCGGTCTGACCGCCGTGATTGTGGCGATTCGGCGATTCCCCCTTGTGTGATGTGATGTGGCGATTCGGTTTGTTGCTCAAGTCTAGGTCTCCACGGTTTCATTGTGGAGCTGGAACTGCCGAACCTACATTTCTGGAGACGTAGGCCTATGACCCCGCTCCAGCACCTCCTTGCACCAGAAAAGAATAAATTAGAAATATAATTAATTTATTTAAACAAGGACGCAAGTTGCCTCGCTGCCAGATCCTCGAGACATGCCGCCTCTGAGCAACGGACCACGCAGCACCCAATCGTAACCGATGTTCCACAGAAGCGGTCCTAAGACTGATCTCTGCGGAACACCGCACGACGTATCTCGCTGACCCAGCTGGGCCCTAGCCAGCTTGGGTAAGTTATGGCCCTCTCGGAAAGATAGGCCCCAACAATTCGACGCAAGTAGGGAGGCACTCCATGATAAATAAGCGCCTTCCTAACGCATCTCCTGGGCAAGGTGTTGAAGGCGATGCCGGTGTTTCTTGACATCGCCATCGCTTTCAACACCACCTCACCCTGCGATGTTACTTCCTCCGTCAGTGCTGATCGCATCCACGGTGGAGCGCCCTTGACGGAAACCAAACTGGTTATCCGCCAGATCTGGCCCCACGCGTGTGTGGTGCCCGGCTGTGCGCTGTGCAATGATACGCTCGAGGAGCTTGCATACCTAACGAGGTATGCAAGCGCCTTGAGCGTATCATTGTTGGGGATCGACTGATCGGGGATCGGCCGGAGCAACGGAGCAACACGATCGGCCGATCCCCGGATGGGTAGACTGCCGACCATCTTGCTTTTCGGATCAGAACCAGTTTCCCTGTCTTCCAGACCTTGGGAATCTGGCCTTTTTCGAGACATGCACTAAAGAACCCCATCACTCGAGGCCCGAGATCCTCAAGAGCCAGGACCCACGGCCTGGAATGCTGTAGGGTCCAGGGACACGGTCCATGTGCGGAATCTAAGCCGCAGTACAGTCGCCCCTAACACACCTTCAGTGACTTCGGGCGCCTGAGACGGAGCCATGTACGATGGAATATGTTCCTCCGCCTTGATGAGAACAGGGAACCCAGGACCCTCCTCACTCTGTGTCAGTGGAGCGCCTTGGCGCAAAGTTTGCCCCTAATAATAAGGTACGGGCCCCATGAGTTCCCTCAGAACTACTAGAACTATGCTGAGCGAGACCTCTGTCAAATTATTACAGCGTTTCTAATCAAAGTTAAATTTAACTCGTAGCATAAGTCAGAGCTAAGTCTAAGTTCGCACTATAAATTGAAGTCTAAATGTAAAAAAAATACAAAAACGTCATCAATAATATTATTATTATTTAAATAGTATGTTTTCTATCAAATACCATTAATTTTATGGAATTACATTCTTGGTAGGTTTTAGAAATATCATCAAATAAAATGATTAATACCCAAGTACATAATCGAATTAATTTGTTAATAGAGAAATCCAAAATTATCAACATTGCAGTAATTAAAGGTAGTTAAATAGCATAAGAAGCTTATAATCTACATTTTTGTTTGTAATGAAATTAAAGAAGAAGCGAAAATGTATTTTTTTTTTTCAATATCGAAATACCGGTATTGATCTCGCCAATTCCGGAATTGAAAACGATATTAGATTTTATCGGAATTCCGGAATTATGTCAATTCCGGAATTCCGGAGTTCAAGCCCTACTAAGTACTTACACACTTATCTTTATCTAATACAAACTGAATCAGTTTGCGCGCTTCCGCTTAAAGAACAACACATGACGTTTACCTTTGCACATTTCCGCTAATCCCGCGGGATCCCGCACGATTTACGTGCGGGACTGGTCCCGCAAAAATACTGCGGGATCCCGGTATTTCGGGATCCCGGTATCCCGGTATTGCATTCCCTAGTTACAAACAAACCAACAAACAAACAAATCTTTCCTCTTTATAATATTAGTATAGAAAACAATCAACCTTAGTAAACAACGAGCCTCTTTACAAAAAAAAAACATTATCAACATACAGTCTACCTTCATTAAGCGTCAACGATCAAAGAACATCACATCGAAGCACATCGTATAATAAACCACTCGTTTGGACACCGTCCCTGCATCTTAACGACTCAATACGGCTGAAGTAACAACGTCTGCACTAGGGTGGTTATACAACCGCACTCCCTAAGCCACTGTGTTCAATCCACCATGAATGTCTACTCAGATATTATTCTGGAGTAATTTTACTCTTGCTCTGATTATGATTCTGATTAATGACAGAAAAACGGTGCCTACGCAATATTTCAGAAGATATAGATCAATTCTTAAGTATGATTAAAATACATTTTAAGTTCTTGATTGAGATCAAGATGATTGATTGAAATGAGAGATGAGCATATTATACACCTTGAAGCTTATAATGAAGTCTGGACTGAATTCTATTTCAACAATGGTACCCATCCATTATCGCAGCAGATGTCTCAGTATTTATCCATAACGGCCAGCCATAAGCTTGGATTATTGAAGCCTCATGTGCAATAACTCTCCGCCCAGTTCAAGCGGATCATAACGAAATAATCTACGGTTTATAAAGAAGAAGTTTAAACCAAAATTTTGGCAAAATACGAGTTGTACGTAACAAATGGCTAATTACCCTTTTTCTAGTGGAGATAAAATATTCATATCGAATGTCCTGGCAATAACAGTTTTTTCAACAAATAAAATAATAATGGCGATAGCTTTCATATGTAAAATGCTTCTCGTCAATGCTAGCGACATGAAACACATGGCTATAGGTATTTGCATGGGCGATTCCATATTAAAATTTGTTGAATGGCAGTTTCAGATATTAGTATTAACGCTTTTCAGGTTGTTATTTCGAAGCTGTGTGGCTTTGCCTGTATTATGTGACCAAAAGTTACAGTCCAAGTGTTAGATTTAATTTAAAAAAGTTTTATCTCTCCACAAAGGGAATGCCCATTTAAAATCTATTCGAAGCGTTTAGGAAAGAGGCCGTAAACGGCTTATGTGTGGGTAGATTGATAAATGCGCGGAAGCACTCGGGCCCTAATGAATGGGGTGTGGCACGCACGCTGCATGCCATTGCGGAATCTGCAAATCCTTGCAACTGCACTGCATTATAGAGCACAACATATATATTTTGGACTCAGAATAATAATACTAGCATTATCGCCTTTTTTTTCGTCAGAATCTTAAGAAACTAAATCTACTACGAAATACAAAGAGCAAACGATCTCGTCAAAGTCTTAGATCGTGTTGCTCTTGACTAAATACAATGAAAGAATGACAGAAATAGGAAAGTTTATTAATATTGAAGATTCGTCTGAAGTTATGTCTAAGAGTTTCTTGAGTTTTGATTTCATATCTGATTCTCATTACACGTTATCTGAAAACTAAAAGTAGCTACATTAATAACGTATAATATTGAAGAGAGTAAGTAAAACTTTTGACAGTAGCAAGTTTTAAAATAGATTTGTTACTGAACAATGTCTGCTGTAAAAATAAAAGTACCTCTACTAATACCGCTATTCTGCAGTTATATTTTTGTCCTACGTAATAAATACGAGCCAATAGTCATGATGGAATAAGAGGGCTAAGGTTGTGACGTCCTGCTGGTGAGATTTCTCAAATTGGTTGAACAAGTATGTTCCTGGCAGCCTGACCAACAGCTTAGCGTACCTTTAGAAGCACACCAACCTTACGAGCGTTATGGAAATGCCATACATGATCACCCTACTCAGACCAGACTTGGGGTAACATGCTTAACGCAGTGATAATTTACAGAGCACTGAGCTAGCGGGACTAGGAGATCTTCAAAATATTTGAAGATCAAAACTGATCAGTTTTGATCTTTGGCCCTTGTAAGGTTTTTAAACTCACACGACTCTTTCTTTGACCCTTGTCATAATTTATTTGGGTTCAGCGCAATACTTCTTCTTCTTACAATCCTCACTCGTCGTCTCATCATTCACTCTTTTCACATTCATATCACTCTTTACACAGTTCCATCCATCTTTTCAAAAAGCCTTACTCGTGTTCTACATCCCTCAAAATTCAAATTGATCGCTCTTTTGGTTACTTGGCTTCATCATGACAAGATCGTAACTGACAATAATGAATTGTATTTAATAACTCGCATAATCAGAAAGTACGAAACCATAAATTAATTCTGCAACGATTACACGCTCATTATGAAACACAGCAACAATAATTAATGAAAGCTTTTAAACGTGAAATGTGGAAACAAAAAGGAGTGAGAGCATTCAGACAACCTGTTTAAATATAAATGTTAAAACAATCAGCACGGAAACGAGCGATCCCTTGATACCTCGGATGTTAAAATGGAAAGTAATTTCGCGACGAGAACACTTGTACCCGGCTCCCATTCTGAACGCCCAGACAGCAAGGCGATTCATTTCCCTGATGGCTACCCATTACAACGGTCAAGATGGATTGATAACAAAGCACCAACTACACTATAAACATATTGTCAATCGAATGTAGGTAGTCACTAATTGAAAACAGCCACGTGGATCGATTCATTTCAGAGCACTATATGAAATGAAAGTTGGACATAACATAGCGTGACGTGGCGTCTGATATATTAACTCCATTGACTTTACGAGCGGTGGTGACGTTTATTAATCTACTAGGTCACCTCGCTAGCTTAAGCGTATGCGTATATTAATCGAGTAGTTTATACGACGCATTATGTAAACAAATTGGCAAGCCTCTTTGCTAAGTAGTCATAGCAACCGTCGATAACTTACGTACACAGCTGCGAGCGCCGAGGACGAAAAAGGTTTTATTCAAAATAAAATAAAAGAGGAATCACAAAGAACGCAGTGGATTCGGCGGGAAACTTTCAGACAAGCATTACATTGTGTTTTAATAATTTTTCAAAACTAGTGTAATTTCGAGTGTTTATGTGTAATTTATGGTGGATTATTAAACATAAAGGTTCGACAACGTGCAAAAGTGTTGGAAAGTGATAAAGCGCAGTGAAACGCGAGTTTTTAGGTTTGTCGACGAATTCCACAGCAAGCCCTAGTAAGGTACCACCGCCTTACTAGAGTAGAACTTAGTCCAAACTTGGACATACATGAATACGCTGCTCATAAGAAGAATCATAATATGAAAATGATTTATATTTTCACAATGAAATTTACTTGACTTTGGCATACTCTCAAACCGAGAAAGTCCAAGAACAAGAAGAAAAAAAAAAAAAAAAGAACGCAGTGAAGAATGAAAGTTATTTCAGCAATGTGAAAAACGAGAGATGACAACAAAAAAGTGCTATAAAAAACGAGTGAGTAAAACTAAAATGATAATGCAGTAATTAGCGAGTTCGCGTCACTTGGCAAAGAATCCTAATCATAATAATTCAAGATGGTATCACCCGTGGAAGCGATGAACAAAAGGCTACGGAGCAACAATGGCGCCCAACGCGGGGCCGTGAGGCGCTAACAAATTACCAACGCGCAGATAACTAAGCAATATTAAATCATAGTAATTTGTGGTTGCGAGACGTAACCTCTTTTCTACGGATATTGTGCTCGTGCAAAAAAGGTTTGGTTAAAAAGGTCAATGTATCTTTAAACACACAGAGCATCGCGCGCCTTTACAGAGGGAGAGGCCAAAGCTGGCAAACCCCCTCTGGCAATAATTTGACATTTTGACGACTAAAAGTGCCCAGTTACATAAAAACTGTTTTTTGAAGTTTCTTTCACTAGACTAAGTCTAGTTGACAGCGTGAGCGGTTGAATTGTCATTTTATAAAAATGATGAAATAATTAGATATTAATACAAAAAGAAATGTGATTAAAGAAATCTGAAGAAAAATGGCATTATCTTGTGTAAGCAAGTAATTTTATAACAAGATATTATTATTTACACCTATTTAAAAGTATAGATAATATTCAGATTTGTTTAGCAACTTTAACGGACGTCACATCAAAACATGGATTGGTTGAGCGACTTGGGGTGATATGACACAAAATGTATCATGTGTGTGTAAAATTTATGAGTGTATTGTTTAAAGTGTATATATAGGCTTCGTATTGACAGTCTCGATTGCTATTGTAGTTCGAGTCTAAGAAAGTGTGGGTGAGGAAGATTTCCCCCCGTCACCCGCAAAATATGACAGACAAATTTGTACCGAGCAATCGTTCTATGCCGTCTCCCCTTTGACAGTTCGCGTTGCTCTATGTTTAAACATGTTTTCACTTATTTCACGCAAATTTTGCACCATTCTATGAGCTGGTCAAAGGATTAAAAAGTAAAAATTCTCAAGTAAGACTCAAAATCAGTGTGACCGATTTTAATTTTACGAAAATACCGTAGCTCCTTAATAATATACTGAAATATACCAACTTGCACAGGGAAAATATACCGATAAAAATACCGATTTTCAAAATGAGTTTTAATCTTTAATTACTACCTTATTTTTATAAAAGAAGAACTAAGAATTGACATTTACGAGTAACATTCTATTTCAAGGATTGAATAAAACCTACTTGACCTTCATCACGCTTCATAAAAAAAAAATTTACCGAATATTATTGCAATACACAAAGAAAAACATCGTTGCGATGTGGAATTAGGTGTTTTTTTCAGGTCCTTAGCGTTTAACCTAACGCTAATGGGACTACTGAACATAAGATTAACTATGCTCCCAAATGAAATATTATAGACATAATCCGGGAAATCCCCAGAACTTCAATGTTCGCTGAGACATAGAGGTGTAACCCTAACCTTTTATTCAAAATATACTCAAAAATACTGACTTTTGCCAATATACCCATTAATATACTGATATCGAAAAAAGTCAATAAAGTATACCGAAAAAGTATTAAAATACTGAAAACGGTCACACTGCTCAAAATGCACTAGGCAACTGAGCATGAAGCTGCAATTTTGCCGCTCATAAAACAAGAGCCGCCAGCGCCGAGCGGGTTTTGGTGCAATCGCATCTTTTCATTGGGGTTCTTCAGAGCGCATTAGCAATTCCTACCACCGGAATAGTTACTCGGGAATTGTAATATTTAGTCTTAATAAAGCCATTCGTTAGGCAGCATACTGGCACGGGCGTCGCTGTTCTCTCGGAGCAAGTGAAATAACGTACGGCATTTAGAGTTTACGGAACTAGTTTTAGTATCTAAAATGTGCAATTTTCTATGCTGAAATTTTCTTTTTGGTTTATATTTAGGTTTTTATAGTTTTCATACGTGTATTTGGCAGGTAACCATTTCTATATAGGTAAGTATTAAACTTTAACTAAACACGGGTGAAACTTATATTAACGTCGAAAGATATCAAAATCAAACTGAACCTAAACGAAAAATATCCATAGGCTTGCCCAAACAGCGAAAAAGAAATTTTGGGTGTAAGAAAAAATGTGAAACGTAGATTTTGTAGAGTTTTTTTTCTTTTGTACGTAACTTGTAACTGAAAGGTTACCATGTCGTGGCAATACCATTAACGTAAAAATATACTAAATGTGAATTGTAGTGAGATTCCTTCATCACCTAGGTAGGATCATCAAAATTTATAGTTAAGTCATTAATCGCCGTGGTGGGTCAAAATGACCGGCACGATATCTATCCAAATATTAGGACAGTCCGTTTAGGCGCCATGACACTTGATACCACAGATAGACACATAAAGTTAAACTTATAACACTCCTCGTTTTACGCATTGGGTTACAAAAATTAAACGTGAAAAATATGAAAACGAAATGATACACAAAAATCTAACCACAATAAATTTCATACACGGCCGATTCTGAAACGGGTTTGCGTTGCGGCCATTGTACGAGTATGGCGCCACAACAGAATATAGTTTATTAATGAACCGATAGTGAACAATATGAGGCACAAAACGATACGTTCGAAATTCGAATAGGTACTACCCTGCGGACAATACACGCTCTGTCAGTGGGATGGCGCCATAAATGCAATCTTTTAAATAATGTTAAAGCAAAAATCTGTGCCAAAAGTTGTTAAATTTGCAATTTCAACGCGATATGAAGACCATGTTTGCAAAAATGAAAATATTTTTAAAAATATCATCGATAAACTGTCGGTCATAATGAGAACTTATGAAAAGCGAACGCTGGAACACCAATCGCGATCGGAAAATACAACAATGACGCTGTTTTCAGAAGTATTATTAACTTGACAGTCTTAACACCTGAAAATAAAATACACTACGTTTCGAGCTTTCAGTAAAACTATTTTTTTGCGAAAAACTGTCCTACATTTCGAAAATGGTACGAACGCGACATCTAACGGAGATTGAGGTAACCATCAAGTCACTTCGAACACCACCGTAGTAGACTAGTTCATATCCAACCTACTCGACGAACCCCAAAACAGCGCCACCTAGACAACAATTTTCACATCATCGTTGTGAACAGCGCCATCTAGCGCATATTCAAGAAATTAGATACTGAAATGGGTTCTTCTTATCCTGCGGGAACATGTAGAGCGTTGTCGTCAAGTTTCCAATAGATGGCGGTAGTATTACGTTTTTAAACTTGGTTGTGATGTGATATGGAGATTTTTTCTTATAAATTTCATTTTAAATACTATAATTATTTAAGTTATAATCTACTACTTACGGGTGTGGTTTCAGCTTCCATTATTGGACGACTTCAGTGTGGCAGTTATAGTCTGAAACAGAAAGAAAAAGAAATAATGAGCAGGCATAAATCAGATGTCGCCAGACAGTCGCTGACCTTTTTAAGACCATTGAATATAATGTCTACTGGAAATTCTGAAGGATGGTTCACGTAAAACGTCGATAAATCTTGATTTTGAATTATTAAGGAGGATTATTTTGGTAAGTTTTCTAAAATATATTGGCTTGACTTTATTTTTTGAGTAAAGCATTTGGAATGTGAAGTTTTAAATGTCCTAATCAATCCAACTCTAACAAAAATATTTGTTATTTAAGTAAGTATAGAATTATAGATAGAACACTTATACCTACCTACATATTATTATAGTTTTTTACTGGCGTGAGTAACGCGCGGTGCGATTCGATTCCATATACTTACTTAGGAAGATTTGGGTGCAATTCGATTTCATAAAGATTTTTGTGAGAAGCGCTCGTGGCCCCGCGGACTCAGTGTTCTGTAAACGATCACTGCAGTAAGCAACTTTCACTATGGCCGGTCCTTGGATGGGTGAACATTCATGTGACCACTTTGTGACATTTATTTGAGCGTTTCCGTGCTTTGGAAGGCACGTTAAGCCGTTAGTTCCGGTTGCCAGTAAAATGGCAGTCGTTAAACCAAGTTGAAGGCCTTTTGAGCGGCTTGAAAATTTTCAACAGCAAGCAGTAGATAACAACCAGCGCCTGCCCATTTCAACACGGCAATACGGCTCACCACCTATAACGTGGGACAAATTATAAAAAGGTGAAATGTGGGTTATAATATGCCTCTGCCTCCGCTTCGGGGATAAAGGCGTGACCATAATATATGTTGTACTAGCTGACCCGCGCAACTTCGTTTGCGTGATAAATAAAAAATCGCTGGACCGATTTTCTGCAAACTTCACATAAACCATCTACTAAATAGTCCGAACAAGCCTAAACATTTGGTTTGGATAGGTGTGAGCCCGTTCTTGAGTTATAAAATTACAACGAAAAGTGGCATTGATTTTTATATATGTTGTATATAGATGTAAAGATTTGTGTACGATTTCATTTCCAAATAGCGATTACAAACCCAAGTAACCTTACCCATTTTGCCAAGAAAATTCAATAACACGTTTTCCCGAAAGTACAAATAAAATCAAAGCACCAAATCACACAAATAGCTCAACCCATAAAGGTTCATGCTCACTATAGCCATAACATAAATCACGTGACCGTGTCGACAAATTAGTGCAGTTCTTGACCTTGAGGCACGAGCGCGACTCACGTAACCTATCGCCGGAACGAACTTTCAAGTGCTTTGGTACTATTGGTAGCGAGAGCGACTTCGTTGTGCTGTGACTGTGACTGTTTAGACTTAGGTATATCAACTATAGTAGGCACTCAACTAAATATGTAGAAAAATAATTTACAGAGCTTCCGCATGCCGGTTAATGAACATCATCATCCTGGAATCCTGGTCAACTATCCTTAAAACCACAGATCTTGAGACTTTATAAACTTGTGAGAATGATATTTTAACCAATTTTACGGGACATTGATTAAGTTTAGGACTAAACTTATAATTTAAATTTTAAGGTAAAATTTAAGGGTATTTCTATTTAATTTACTTTTTTTATACAAGTAATATAATATAGGACTATTCCTATTCACACTTCTATTATTCCTGTATACCAGGATCTTTGTCAAGTATCAAAAAAGTAACACCGAGGTCGAACGTGGTCAAGCTTTAAAAGTGTCTTGGAACTTGGAACTCGAGACAATATCGAGGGATGCATATTCACAAATAAAATCGCCTGGCTGATAAAAAGTCCTGGCACAATCCAAAGAATTGGAGAGGCCATTAAACGTTTTATTTTTCGTGTAGATGCCCTGCCGTACTTCTACCGACTAAAACTACACGGTGCCTTGATTACTGTCTAAGGCCAGAAGTCCCGGGTAAGCCCTAGGAAGGATAACTCCAGGGCTCCCGACATAGAATTTGTCCAGGCCGTAAACTTCAAATTAGGTAGAAATCTATAATATTTCCTTATAGTCGGTAGTGATACCGCCTGCGGCGCTGGAAGTCGTGGGTTCGATTCCCACCGGAGGCAAATATTTGTGTGACCCATAAATGTTTGTCTCAAGAGTCTGGGTGTTTCTATCTATACTAATATTATAAAGAGGAAAGATTTGTTTTTTTGTTTGTTTGTTTGTAACGAATAGGCTCCGGAACTACTGGACCGATTTGAAAAATTCTTTCACTGTTGGAAAGCTACACTCTTTGCGGTGAACATAGGCTATATTTTATTCCCGTATTCCCACGGGACCGGGAACCACGCGGGTGAAACCGCGTGACGTCCGCTAGTGTATAATATGTATGTATTTAAAAAGTATATAAGTATTAGAGATGCGCCGAATGTGGGTGGAACCGAATTCGAACATTCGGCCGAATATTCGGTATAAAATGTACCGAACCGAATATTCGGCCGAACTATTCGGTTCAAATTAACGCGGTAAACAGGTTAGTACTGGTCAGTCGACGAGGCTGGCGACATTCTTTCAGCGCTCACTAATCGAACACTCAATCGAACCACTTGCAAGCGAAAAGAAAATTTAGTCGCAATGTCTTTTGCAACTTTAGCCACAAATATTTCACCAGTAAATCTCTGTCCATGAAGGGAATCGTCACTCTGTTGCTATTATATAGTGGTTCGCTTAGGTCTGCAGATCCTTTAAGCTGTAAAAAAGCGAAGGCCCTTAAGTAGAAAATCGTTAATAATTCTCATAGCATACCTCCATACCGAGTCGAATGGGGAAAGTGGTATTTAGGAGCACCAGCTCAAAATGACAACACACTCCATGT
The DNA here is from genome assembly GCA_933228765.1 of Miltochrista miniata. Classification (NCBI taxonomy): domain Eukaryota; kingdom Metazoa; phylum Arthropoda; class Insecta; order Lepidoptera; family Erebidae; genus Miltochrista; species Miltochrista miniata. The sequence continues at coordinate 7,003,287 of OW121766.1, read as the reverse complement.
GTGGCCACACGCGCCGATAGAATAATTAGCTTGAGATAGTGAGCTGAACGGGCTCATTTTTAATGAAATGAGGTTTGTTTTCCAGCAACGAAGAGTTTTAATTTTTTTTTTATTCTTCGTGTACTGTTCATTTTCATAGAGAGTTAGTTCAGTTGGAGGTTTGGACTGGTTGTGTGCGGTCGAGTTTTGTAGCGTATTAATGAAAATGTCGTGTGACACGAAATCAAGTGAGGTGCATATTGTATTTTAAAGAAGAACAGATGAAAACGGACTCCATAATCACCATCGAAAACTGAGCCAGCTCAATCCAACAATTTCTAACACTCAGTCCAATAATGAAATAAAAACATATTTTATTATTTCATGTCGACCATTTAGTGGTGCGAAAACAAAGACTTTGCGAGTTTATTGTGAGTTAAACGAATTGAATAATGGGTCTGCTCTGCTCATGGCGAAAACCGGGCATTTTTAGGTAAGCGTCGTTGAGCACTTCGAACTTTTTTTTTAGACGTCAGATTGGCCTTATCTAAATGTCTGCGTGTTCTTTAATACCACTGAGGTGGCAGACAAGCATACGGCCTACCAGATGTACCGGTGGACGTTTGCAACACCATAGGCGCTACACTTGCGCTGCCGAACTTGTAAAAACCTTCTAAGACCCCCTCTTGAAGAACCCAGCATACTGTAGGCGTTTGGGAAAACCGAGGCAGGGAGATCATTTCACAAACTAAACGTGCGCGAAAGAAAGCCCCTATCGGACCTTACCGTGCTCGAGCGCTCCGGATGCAACGTGTGAGGATGAACACCCTGTCTGTGGCGAGCGGCGCGATCGTAGAATGTAGCCGTGGGCATCATTTCAAAAAATCTTCAGAGCAGTTGTAAAGGCGGTAGAACACGCATAAGGAGACCAAGTTTCTCTTGTCGCGAAGAGGTTCCATGCCACCTGCAGACTTGGAATCGTTGACCACTCTCATAGGTCGCCTTTGCACCGAGTAAAATGGACAAAACTGATATTCTGGTGCCTCCGCCCAGAGGTGACAGCAGTACTCCATGTACGGCCGCACTTGCAACTTATAGAGAAGTAGTTACTGAGCGTCACAAGAGATCACTGTACCATGAGGTTAGTTATGGGAAATTTTAATTCCAAGAAAGATTAATTCGTTAATAATAATAACAACATTCGGTAATCATTCGGCAAATAAACCGAATATTCGGCCGAATACGAACTTTCTAAAACCTGCCGAATGTACCGAATTCGAATATTCGGCCGAACATTCGGCGCATCTCTAATAAGTATTAATATTCGTGGTCTGATACCCATAACACAAGCAGGTTATTCCTAGCTTACTTTGGGATCAGATAGCGTTGTGTGAAATGTCCGAGAATATTTATTTTATTTTATCAGTATGTATGTACCTACTCCTCAAATGTCTTCAACTATACTGGGAGTCGAGGCAAGCGTCTATTTTTAGCACAGAATCTATCGTGGTACTCGATGGTCACGACTTTTCCCTCAAAACGATAGGCAGAGACATACAATACGATACGCATGAGTTATTATAATAGGCATCTAGGCGATATCGAGCTCGCAATGAGCACCCCATCAGCTACAAGAATGTGGACAAAACCATTCTTTAGTTTTAGTGTTCAAAATAATTATGTTATGAAAAAATATGTTATCCAATTCGGATTGAGCGAGGTTAATCCTGTAGTGTAGGATATACATATTTGGAGAAAGGGACATTTTGAGAAAAGGACATTTCGCGAAAAGGACATTTTGAGAAAAGAATATTTCGCGAAAAAGGACGTTTTGAGAAAAGGACATTTCGAGAAAAGGACATTTCGAGAAAAGGAAATTTTGGGAAAGGACATTTTGAGTAAGGACATTTCGAGAAAAGGACATTATGAGAATGGACATTTCGAGAAAAGGACATTATGAGATGAGACGATTCATGATACTAAATAAGAAGAGAGTCAAACCTAATATTATACATATACCCGTCGCCGTTGTCTGAACTCAAAAGACAAAGCCTTCAATAGAAAATTTGGACACAATTTCTACATAGAAAGGGTATATCAGGGTCATACAGCCATATGTAACGACAATATTCCTTTGTAGTTTTGTAAATTGAAAAAGAATGGACTCCTTTGTAAATGGTATGGCTTATAAGCCTTATAATAAAGAAATGAAAATGGAAACGATTTTGTATCAAATGAAACGGCATACTTTTAAAATACAGTGTAATTTTATATATTTGCAGAATGAGCGTTACAGAAGTAAAAACTCGAGTTTCGAATAGAATAAAAGTTTATTAGTACTTCAAACTTCAAGCTAGTTTACAAAATAAGCACAATTACATAAGATGTAGTAAAAAGGGCGGGCGGTCCTATCGCAAAAGGCAATTTTTTAAAGGCAACTTTGTGATCGAAAAAAAAATTAAAAACGTTTAATAAGTAGCCAGTGGATAGACATGTAAAGAGTTATGCTTGAGTAAGAGTAAGTAGACAAACATCTATACGGTCAGGAATACTTAAGAAGAGATAGAGTAGACTAATTTTGAACCCGTCTGAAGTGAAAACTACTCCTTGCAGCAAGCTAGGAATTAGTATCGACTGCCTTCTGTGATTCAGTGGCAGTTTATACATTTTTCACTACTAAAGGTGTTGGGTTCGCTTCGGGAGCAGTGCAACAATCTTGCTCATTAAGTACTAGCTGTTCCCCGCGGCTTTGTCCGTGTAGAAGTCGTTATCGCGTAGAAGCATTACCCTCCCTTAGCGCAGTCAGTTAAAAAGTAGCCTATGTCCTTCCTTTGAACTCAAAACTATCTCTATAATTCCCAAATTTCATCAAAATGGGTTCAGCGGTGTAGGTGTGAAAACGTAACAGACAGACAGAGTTACTTTTGCGTTTCTATTATTAATAGGGATATTTCCTTGAACGTTCACTAGACTGATGTTGCACTTTGGAAGGTGGAACATAGTCGGAAAGTGGATGTTCAGGGAAATAGACTTCATTGTAAAAAAACGGCGTTATAATAAGACTCACAGGGGTTAGTCCATTATCCTAAAAGTCCACTTTCCCGAATGTCCATTCCCTGATAGTCGTGATCCACAATATAGGTAAGTAATTTACTTTATTTAATGCTAGTCTGTTTGGGTAAAGTGGCCCTATATAAAAATGTGCTACAATATTTTATTTATTACTACCTAGATGATTCTCGCGGCTTCGCTCGGGTGAAATTCGGTACCCGTTCCCACTTCCCGTGGGTACATTTTCCCGAGATGGAAAGTATGTGTTATTCCAGACTACAAGCTATCTCTGTACCAAATTTCAGCCTAATCCGTTCGATTGAGTAACAAACATCCAGACATCTAAACATCCACACACACAAACTTTGAAATTTATAATAGACTAGCTGTTCCCCGCGGCTTCGACCGCGTAGAAGTCGTTATCGCGTATGAGTCGTTATATCGTAAAATCATAACCCTCCTTTTGTGCAGTCGGTTAAAAAGTAGCCTATGTCCTTCCCAGGGCCTCGAACAATCCCTATACCAAATTTCATCTCAATCGCTCCTGCCGTTTAGGCGTGAAAGCGTAATAGACAGACAGACAGACAAACAGAGTTACTTTCGCATTTATAATATTAGTAGGGATAACTAATACCAGTAACTAGTGAAGACTTCAGCAGCATAATCTGGTGATAATGCAATTTCTAATAATATACAATGTGAGGTAAACTGTGTATCATGACCACTATTCTCTATGAAAAAAAAACCTGCCCTGTCGTTGGAAACGGGTGCGCACTAGGGCTTGAATATCGGACGCTTTTTCAGTTCCGGAATTGGGTTTCGATATTCAGTATTTGTATTCCGGAATTCCGGAATTCCGGAACTCAATCAAGTTTCGTTTTGTACAAAATAGTGATATGTAAAAAAAGAAAAGGGAGCTGGTAGTCCTACGTGATTAGTGATAAACTACTTTGGTTCCCAGTAAAATTACTTATTTTATCGTAACCAACTAATAACCACACGCTTCCTAACTATTGCCTACGGTTGGTCCGGGTAAGCCCTCAGAAGGATGACACCAGAATTCCCCACAGACCTTATCTATCACTGCGGCCTCACCTAGGAGGTTCGGGTGCTATCCCGCGTATTTGGGGCTTGTTCAGGTGTTATGTTATGTAAGGACGGCGATTAGCCCTCCCACCGTCCTCAGGTCCCCGATTATGGAGGCCGTTAGTCTTGGGCAAAGACATGCGGAATTCGGATGGGAGCGTTCTCTCTCGATCACTTTTCGCCGCATTAACTGATCACAGAAAGACGCAGTGGTGTTCCACTTACTCCCACTGGAGATCATAGCTCGCGCAATGGTCTCCAGCGAGAGAATATCTACGTCCAGACCTACCACGAGGACCGGGCGCTGTTAAGCCCACGCTGTGCACTCCACTAATGTGTGAAGTACTGTGTCCTCACTGCGTTCCTCGCAGTGCTGGCACTCAGGTGTGGTTTCCCGGTGTATTCGTCACAGATACTTACTGAAGCTCCCGAACCCGGTAAGCATCTGTGATAACCGGTAGGACAGAGCACCCGCACCGTGGCTCCTCTCTAGTCACTCGCCCGCCCATGACCGGTCTGACCGCCTTGATTATGGCGATTCGGCGATTCCCCCCTTGTGTGATGTGATGTGGCAAATTGGTTTGTTGCTCAAGTCCAGGTCTCCACGGTTTCCTTGTGGAGTTGGAACTGCCGAACCTAGATCTCTGGAGACGTAGACCTATGACCCCGCTCCAGCGACTCCTGGCACCATAAAAGAATAAATTAGAAATTTAATTAATTTATTTAAACGAGGACGCCAGTTGCCTCACTGCCAGATCCTCGAGACATGCCGCCTCTGAGCAACGGACCACGCAGCACCCAATCGTAACCGATGTTCCACAGAAGCGGTCTTAAGACTGATCTCTGCGGAACACCGAATGACGTATCTCGCTGACCCGGTTGGGTCCTAGCCAGCTTGGGTCAGTTATGGCCCTCTCGGAAAGATAGGCCCCGACAATTCGACGGAAGTAGGGAGGCACTCCATGATAAATAAGCGCCTCCCTAACGCAGCTCCAGGGCAAGGTGTTGAAGGCGATGCCGGTGTCTCTTGACATCGCCATCGATTTCAACACCAACTCACCCTGCGATGTTACTTCCTCCATCAGTCTTCTAATGCGCATGATCGCATCCACGGTGGAGCGCCCTTGACGGAAACCAAACTGGTTATCCGCCAGATCTGGCCCCATGCCTGTGAGGTGCCCGACTGTGCGCTGTGCAATGATACGCTCAAGGAGCTTGCATACCTGACGAGCTATGCAAGCTCCTTGAGCATATCATTGTTGGGGATTGACCGATTTGGGATCGGCCGTAGTTACTCAATGGAGCAACACGATCGGCCGATCCCCGAAAGGTTAAACTGCCGACTACCTTGCCTTTCGGATCAGAACCAGTTTCCCTGTCTTATAGACCTTGGGAATCTGGCATTTTTCGAGGCATGCACTAAAGAGGCCCATCACTCGAGGCCCGAGATCCTCAAGAGCCAGGACCCACGTTCGACCTGGAATGCTGTTGGGTCCAGGGGCACGGTCCCTGCGGAATCTAAGCCGCAGTACAGTCGCCCCTAACTCACCTTCAGTGACTTCGGGCACGTCATTCTCGCTATAATCAGCGTCGGGCGCCTGAGACGGAGCCATGTGCAAAGAAATATGTTCCTCCGCCTTGATGAGAACAGGAAACCCAGGACCCTCCTCACTCTGGGTCAGTGGAGCACCTTGGGGCAAAGTTTGCCCCTAAAAATAAGGTACGGGCCCCATGAGTTCCGTCAGAATTACTAGAACTATGCTGAGCGAGACCTCTCTCAAATTCTTGCAGCGTTTCTATTAAAGTTAAATTTATCTCGTAGCATAAGTCAGAGCTAAGTCTAAGTTCTACTATAAATTAAAGTCTAAATGTAAAAAAATACAAAAACGTCATCAATAATATTATTATTATTTAAATAGTATGTTTTCTATCAAATACCATTAGTTTTATGGATTTACTTTCTTAGTAGGTTTTAGAAATATCATCAAATAAAATGAATAATACCTAAGTACATAATCGAATGAATTTGTTAATAGAGAAATCCTAAATTATCAGCATTGTAGTAATTAAAGGTAATTAAATTGCATAATACAATTTTGTTTGTAAATAATCTACATTTTTGTTTGTAATGAAATTAAAGAATAAGCGAAAATACTATTTTTTTTTTTCAATATCGAAATACCGGTATTGATCCCGCCAATTCCGGAATTGAGAACGATATTAGATTTTATCGGAATTCCGGAATTATGTCAATTCCGGAATTCCGGAGTTCAAGCCCTAGTGCGCACTGATCTCCTATTGTAAGATACAATGTATTTGAGAATCTCGATGGGATTGAGTATTGGGGTAGTTTCAAATATTGATGACTCATGAGATTTAGAAATTGATTTCGCGGTAAAATGATGACGAATGAATGAATGGTTGCTAGGGAGCGGAAGATCTTCACTCTTTATTTTTAACTAGAGGACGTCACGCGGTTTCACCCGCGTAGTTCCCGTTGCCGTGGGAATACAATATTTTTTCTTTCATTGTAATTTTGTATTGTGTAAGGTATTGTCAGGAGAAGGTTCTTAAACCTTCTCCTGACAATACCTTACACAACAAAAAAAGAATTAGTGAAATCGGTCTACCCGTTCTGAAGTTTTGCGATTCATTTTTATACTCATTATATCATTATTATATGATGATTTATTAATTTTGTGCGTTAATTAGTTGGTTCGTTAAGTATAAGTACTAGCAGTGGGTATCAATCGCCTGAGATGATGTTATTTTTATACGAAATACTTATTGCTAATTTACAAAATTCTCATTGAATCAGAGACTTTCTGAGATAAGGCCAAGTCCAGAGTACCTACTCGGCGACCGACATCTAAAGCAAGCACAACCACATTAAACTATAAAGTTTTTTGTCCCACGCAATAGGCGGTGGCTCTACTGCCGACTCGAACTTTTATATGGACGGACTGTATAAATCTGGCGCTGTATGGAAGGTACACTCTACCCACCCCTGCGAGTAAAGGGCGTGATTATACATGTGTATGTTACGTGAAAACTATAACGTAACCGGAATGCCAGTCAATACAAATTGGCAGGTATACATGTATGTAAAAGCAGTCGTTAATTAGCACAAAAAGGGGAGCTGAATTCTACCTAAGGAATGTTATTCTTTATTTACAAGTAACAATAAAATACATTGAACAATTAAATTAAAAATATTTACAGAAAAAGGAGGGGGGGGGGGGGAGGCGGAGTCAAAACAATGTGCAAGACTGTCGCAACCCTCGTCTAGGTGTCAAAGAATTCCTCCCCATCGCAATCGACTGGTAATGTTCCCATAAGACTGGCCGCATTGCCACGTTGGATGGCAATGCTTATTCTCTGAGCGAGAAAGAGGCCAGCCTTATGGTCACGAGAAGCATCGACCAAACGCTTTGCTATATCTTTATATAACACACGCGCACTTGGGCCCCACGCGCCCAGTGTCTCGACTCCAAACGGCTCAAATATATAATTTGCAACTAAATTATTATATTTGCGCCGCTTGAGAGTCTCGGCAGATGCAGCAGCAGCACAAGCGCAGCCTGCCGTGTTAGGAAGATGAGAAGGCGCAAGGGTGTCGGCACAAGTTGCGTCCCACACCAAAGGTCTTCCCATCTTCCATGGTACTAATGACATTCCATTCAGGAATGTTATGTTAACAACTAGGTGACGTCATAAGGTCTACGTTACGAAGCCGAGGTATCTTGGAGGTATCTATTTGTATCAAATAAATCATGTGGGACTTCTTTCACACAGCGCTTGATTAAAATTCTTAGGCCGGATTCTATTATATACTAGAGAAACTAACAAGCGCAACCTTACCGGCCGGCCGGCCCCATACACGTACAATAGTATTGATCAATATAGCAATAACTTGGCCGTGTATGGGTAATATTGAGGTTTGGACAGACTATATTTGGACGGAAATAAATATTGATGCAATATTATTGAGTCAATAATATTGTACGTGTATGGGGCCGGTTAGACTCCTTCAGTATAGTTACCATAGTTACGTTTTGCTTGGTAGTTGTTTGTGGTAGCTTCACTTTCACTTTACTTTTAGTATAAATACAAGTTATTCTCTAGTATAGTCTTACTCCGATTTTGGTCGAATCCAGCCTTAATGTAATAAGGATCAGAAACATTTCCTGATTATTTGTCGGGTTAAATAAATTATAGTGTACCAACATACAGAGACAATCATCTAAAGAGACATTTTCGGACCAGTAGACATTTTACTATAAAGGCAATCTGCGAATAAGCCATACATACCAAATAGGAAACATTTCGTACAACAAAGTTAGAAGTTGAGAAGACAAGCAGATAAAAGGCAAAACGCCGCCCATTGTGAAGCAGGTAACATGGAGCTAAAGAAATACAAGTGGTGATAAATTACATGGTTGCCAACCTCTCGCAAACCTTTTTCAGTCTTAGGAATTCGAGTTAATGGCGAAAATGAACACGTATCTTGAAAAGATGTTTACGTGCAGGAACACTCTGAATGGTGTAATGTTATGCCATTGAAATGTATATCTATTCAATCCTTACTAATTTTATAATCATGAGAGTTTGTGTGTGTGGATGTTTGTTATTCTTTCACGCACTAATTTCTGAACGGATCTGGTAGAAATTGCTTTATAGCGATAAGGCCGCCCATTGTACAGCTACTTGCACGGATTGTATGTACTATGTTTTTATATACTTGGCGTACAATAAAGTGTAAAATAAATAAATAAATAATTCGGGATTTCTATCGAGTTAATTGGTCGCCAAAGCTGACCATTGGCGACCAAATAACTCGGGAAATAGCAGTGACAACTCATCACTGGTGGTGGAGATTCAGTGGTCAGAGGGTCCGGAGTCAAAAAGAGTTTGAACTTGAGATAAAAACGTTGCTTTGTTAAACTATTTAAATGTTACATACATGCATATAGTCACGCCTTCATCCCGGAGGGGACGGCAGAGGCATAGTATACTATACTTACACCCACATTTCACCTTATAGGTTTATGTGCCACGTAATAGGTGGTGAGCCTATTGTCGAGTTGAAATGGACAGGCGTAGATCGCCGCGACCCGCAGTTGAAATTTTTCAAGCCGCCCGTCATGCCTTCGACTTAGCTTAACGATCGTCAGTTTACTAACAACGGGTTTCATTTCGAGTTTTCCTTCTCTACGCACTGGATCTTTTTGCGAAAGTGTTCCCTTAGTCGCCTCTTACGACACCCTCGGGATGCATTGGGGTGGCGACATTTTGTACTCTTATCCGTCGCAACACGGGACCCTGTCGCCACACGGGACGACTATCTAATAAAATGTAATAGCAAAAAAATAGTACCCTTGTTCTTTGCGTTTTAGGGGGAATTGCTCCAGACCGCTAAACTATCTAAGTACCTACGCTCGAAGCTAATACAGTTCCTTTGGCAAAAGAAAGGACGGGTTAAAATTCCGCTTTTGCGAATATTTTTCACATTTAGTCAGTATACTAATTGCTTAACAAAATTATTTCATTTACAGTACAAACACATACCTACCATTAAACCAAAGCAAGGGTCAGAATCAGAATTAACCTCGTTAAAAAGGACTTGTCAAAACCACCCGGAGCGAGTGGACCTAAATCAAAGAATTGATTTACAGTAAAGGTTGTTTGGGAAATACGTAGGGACGCTGCGGTTTCTGCCTACATCGTAGGTAAATTAAAGTATTTTATGTATATTACACACCTGCTCTTCCCCGCGGCTTCGAACGCATAAAAGTCGTTATCGCGTAAAATCATAACCCTACTTTTATGCAGTAAGTTAAAAAGTAGCCTATGTCCTTCCCAGGGCCGAACCATACCTATACCAAATTTCATCTCAATCGCTCCAGTCGTTTAGGCGTGACAGCGTTACAGACAGACAGGGTTACTTTTGCATTTACAATATTAGTAGGGATTCGGCCAATTTGGCTCTGCACGCGTGATACATATAACAAAATAATTATCGTACGGAACCCCAATGCAATCCATTGTGTTGGGAAACGTCTACCTACCTAGGCATATTTTTAGTTTATCTTGAGTGTGCAGTTTCTTTTTAATTTTTGTTTTAGATTTAGCTCCTCTCATCACCAGCCCGGCCTGCAGTTTCATGTTGGGGTATTTTTTTTTAGGTGAGGGAGAGGAATGAGACAAGTTTTTAGCTCGCTTCAAAAACTTACTTAAAAATTTCTGCCAGCTCTTCAGATAAACGTATAAGCCGAAAAACAAGACCGAGCGTTTCAAAAGATCGTTCCTCTGTCGAACTATAAAAACCTGGAACGACCTGCCCGCACACGTGTTTCCCTCATCTTACAATCCCGGGTTCTTCAAGCGAAGCATCAAGAGGTACATCACAGGGCCGCCAACTTGAGGACCACTGTCAGAAATCTTACGAATACGATGCACCACGGCTTTCAGTCAGTGTAAAAAACGAAATCCCAAATAACTACCTATGTTTAGATACAGAACGTTACCTACTATAACATACATAACCCATGTTTGAAGACCTGCATCTGTTATGACTAGCCGCGATCTTATTTACTGGTCATTGGAAGCAGTTCTGTCTCTCCTTTACTAGTGCTTGTAGGTACTGGAGCAAAGTTGGTTAGTCACTAGAAGTACCAACCACCTTGAAGAAAACTGACTTGTCACCAAAAAATATAGAGAATTTTCTTTACAACCGCGGGCTTTGGATTTCAATTAAACTTATTACAGCACATGAAAAAATCCACTTATTTAGTGTAGTATTGATTTCTCCAAAACCTATACTACTAATAAACCACTTAAACTAGAGAACCACTTAAGGCAATCATTACTTAATTATGTCCGTAGGTACGATAAATCAGGCCAAGCTCAGAAAGAAAATGTTCTATATTTTAGTCCCGGATATTTTGCGTTCCTAAACGATAAAGGCCAAGTTCACGAAATGTTTTCTCAGCTATTTTGCCTTGTATACTCAGATCTAGAGGCTTACAATATAGGCGAGAAAAGTTTTCTCACTAATTACTTGGAATATTTCAGAGGAGCGAAATAGTCTTGGATATTTCACAAATAAGCAGCTAATCTCTGGATCTGGAGGATAAACAAGGGCAACTCAATAATGCGCTTTATGGCGCTGCGTTAAAGTTTATGTGTTTTGTAAGATGATTAGAAATTTTGGTAAATTATGAGGGTTTTGCAATTACGTTGTCATAAACGAAAATTGTAGTCAAGGCGTACGCTGTCTATGTAGACATTGTAGACCGAGCGTTGTGGCAATCTTTGGGGTATGCCTATTCCCAGCACTGGGTCTCAATTGCCTTAAATTATGGTGGTGTAGTGTTTGAGGCAGTAACTTACTACTCCAAAATCGTACTTAGGTGTCATTCACATCAACAATGACATTGACTGCCTCTGCGGCGCTGGAGGTCGTGGATTCGATTCCCACCGGAGAGAAATATTTGTGTGACCCATAAATGTTTGTCTCAAGGGTCTGGGTGTTTCTATGTAAAATATGTATGTATTTAAAAGTATATAAGTATAATATCCGTGGTCTGATACCCATAACACAAGCAGGTTATTCCCAAAGACTTCTATATAAACTGAGGCAGACGCGCCGTACTCTAACAAACGAGATTTCAAAAGCAATCCTCAAACACACACATTACCAAGACTACACTCACTTATAAATATTTTTTACGTAATTGTCACCACACACAATAGCAATATACGAATAGAACAAGAGTAAAAGAGAAGGCGTATGGACTACGATTGCCAGTCGAGTAACTACTCTCGTAGTTTTGACTCACAACAGTGCGAGCAACGCTGCTAATTGGCGCAGTTTATAGGTTTCAAAAATCGGTGCGTAGGGCATGTCTACCTCAGTTTAAATAGAAGTCTTTGGTTATTCCTAGCTTACTTTGGGATCAGATAGCGTTATGTGAAATGTCCGTGAATATTTATTTATTTAGATATTTAATCAACGCAATAAGTTTGCATAACGAACTAATACCATTTGTGGCGCTTAAGTTTTCGCCTACCTAACAGCTCTCTGAACCCGGGCCCAAAATTGGATGTCAAGTCATGATTGCAGCCAAAAGTTACAAAATTAAATTATGCATGGGTGCAGTCTCTATAATGCTATCATAGTACCTAATTAGGTTAAAGCGCTTTGTGTCGAGTGAACTTTGTCACAATATTGTACGTACAATGGAGGCATTATGCGATAATTTTTGCTGCTGTCATCAAATTAAGCGCTTACAAAGACCGTTTCGCCATGTTATATATCATATTATGTTCATGTTGCTGGTTAGAAAGTGCCTATACTATTGAAATACGGCGAGAGAATTAGCCTTGCTCTTCACGGTGGCGTAGCTTCGTAAACCTTCGCTTGGTGTACGCCTGCTGGCATCTGCATAGGTAAAAACTACCCATGTAACATACGACCGGCCGATACGACGTAGAGCAAACGGCACATGTTACTTTTTTTGAAAAATGGCAGAGGGCAGCAATGTAACGTAACGTGTAAATGTAACGCCTTATGGACGGCGAGCCCCACAGTCGCACAGTGTCAGCTGTAGAACAAGCCAGGTGGACAAAAATATTTTATCACGGTTTTGGTTTTATATATACTATAAATCTATTAATTATGTGGTATCACTAGCTGTTTCCCGCGGCTCCGCCTGCGTAGATATCCGTTTTTTCGACAAAACCGCTCTTCCCACGGGAATACTGTATTCTTTTGCCATAAAATTTACCCTATATATTAATCCAGGGTGTCGTCGGTATAAAGGGACCAGACCTGTCCTGGGACATCCTTCCGAGGGCTTACCCGGGGCTCCCAACCGTAGGCTGTTGGGCGTTACGTGTGGTTTTTTAGTCGGTAGGAGTCCGGCATAGCATCCATGAAGGATTTTCCCTCACGTTATAAAAAAAGTAACCAGACCTAACTCACCTGCACTGCCTACACCAGGTACGTAAACAGTGATGATAAGATGAAATGCCAAGCCAATTTAATAGCTGCTTCTAACAACCAATCAATGCTAACACCAAGGTGTGATTGTGAAAAAGAGAATCATGAATTTACCGAGATTAAATTGCATTATTGGTATAGATACAGCTTGTAAAAAGACTTTTGAACATGAACAATCGTAGATTTGCGATTCGCATCAAAATATGTTCGTCTCTTATAACGAAAAAATCTAATTTACCTAAAAGCTAGTGAAAAGATTGTATCGCTTGTGCCATGAGAAAAATATTAACTATACTATCTTCACGCCAAATCCCTTGCGGAGTAGGCAGAACGAACCGAGCGCCACACGGCACGGTCCATACACACACACCTCACTTGCTTCTTCATCTTTCATTTTTAGGGTTTCGTAGCCAAATGGCAAAAACGGAACCCTTATAGATTCGTCATGTCTGTCTGTCTGTCTGTCCGTCCGTGTGTCACAGCCACTTTTCTCCGAAACTATAAGGCCTATGCTATTGAAACTTGGTAAGTAGATGTATTCTGTGAACCGCATTAAGATTCTTATATAAAACTAGAAAAAAAGCAATAAATTTTGGGGGTCCCCATACTCAGAACTGAAACTCAAAATTTTTTTTTTCCTCAAACCCATACGTGTGGGGTATCTATAGATAGGTCTTCAAAAATGCTATTGAGGTTTCTAACATCATTTTTTTCTAAAGTGAATAGTTTGCGCAAGAGACACTTCCAAAGTGGAAAAATGTGTGTGTCCCCCCCCCCCCCCTCTAACTTCTAAACTAAGAGACTGATAAATCTAAAAAGAATATATGATGTACATTGCCATAAAAACTACCAGCGAAAATTATTTCGAACGAGATAGAGCTGGTAGTTTTTTTTTAATACGCCGTAAACCGCAATTTTCGGTTAGAAAAATCACTGCCACTGGGAACGTGTTAAAACATCAATCAAAGTTACAACGAACTACGAGAACTTTTATATTATGTTACTTGCTGCTACGAAACCCTTCATGGGCGAGTCCAACTCGCACTTGGCCGGTTTTTTTTCTTTTCATGCATGCACGTAGGTTCCTTCGGCTCTTGACACCACCTCTGCTAATACACAGTTAATTTGGTCGTAGTAGGTGTGTCGTGGACTTCCCGACTCCTACGTCCATCCACTTTCGCGTTGTAAATCTGTTTTGCCATTCTTTCATCTCCTAATCGCTCCACATGCACGAACCATCGCAGCATGCCCTTCCTAACTGTAACACCGACACTCTCTTCCAGACCAACTCTCTTTCTTACATCTTCATTCCTAACGCGATCTGCGAGCGTTACTCCGCAGATTTTAACGATAAGAAAAATATTACCGATATTGAAAGTAAAGCTATTAGGTACCAAACCATGGCAGGTTCACTGGTTTCCTCATATCGGTATCTCACCGAGTACTAAAGCACGTCTGGCTTAATCCATCGCAGTAAAAGGCGACATTTACGACAGCCATTTGTACGTTATCGCTAACGACCGCATTTTAGTAATTTTGTCAAGCTCTTTAAAAACATTGTGGTGTGATTTGATCTCAAAGATGTCAATTCACGCCATAAATTGCTTTAATTAGTTATGTGCCAGGAATAGCTCTATTTCTTAAGGTGATTTCATTGCTCATTGTATAGGCCTGCAAGCTAGTCCTAACTTCCTATTAGACAATCGTATCTATCACATTGACCCCTGACATAAACTTTGAATTCTGATATTATCTGTTTGCGTATTTTGACGTCGTATGTACTAATAGGTGAACAGCTTATATTATGAAAGCGATAGCATTATATTATTGTAATGGTAGAAAATTATGTTCCTACACCGATCCGGAAATAACAGAAAATCTTACAAGATGTCAGTTGTTCATCTTTCTGGACAAGTATCAGAAGTCGACAGAGGCATTTTAGTGATTGGGCCCTTTGATATGAATATGGAGTGTAAAAACTAGCCACAAAAGTACTCAGAATGTCACCTCCGAGTAATACAGTCGAAAAAGAACTCAATCCCGTTCAATGTGTAGTTCTTTTTACTAATGGCAATACCATACGGGGTAACCACTATAACTCAAACTCCTCTGCAAATAGAAAAACCTTCCCAGAAGTTCTGCTATGTACTTCTCATCAAGAATAGGCTCGGAACCAATTTCATTGAACAAGTACCTATAATTCGCGAAGTACGGCCGTATTTTTTGTTACATACCTGCATATCGACGTATCCTTTCAGGTGTGGAGGACTAGGTGTGATCGAGGTATGTAACCTCAGCAGTAAGTACCTATATTTAATTATGCTTGGAACTTGGTTCCTATACATATACTGATTCAAGATGCCGAGAAGTTCAATTCAGGGCTGTCATTACGAAAAATAATATACCTACATACGTTCGAAAGAATTCGTTCGTTCGAAATTATATCTACTTTGGCATTTGTGTACTGACATTGCATCGTTTTCAATATACTTACAAATACTATAGGTACCTACCTAACCAAAAGGAAAAGTAATGGAGCACCTGCCGTTCACCCCTTTTCCCTACCTAATTTTAACCAATAAGTATACAACAATTGAGAGATCCTTATCCACTGCCATATTTTTAAACTTATTAAAAAGCTAATTGTTTTTGTAGAATATGATTATGGGGTAATGGGGGTTTAATTGAAATTAGGTGTTACAATGAAAATACACTTGTCTTTTATTTTAACCAGTGTTGGTCACGGCATCTACAAGTTTAAAAAATGTATATTTTTAATCCAGTAATATATGGCTCAAACCATTTTACTTGCGAAGCTCAGCAGTTTCCTCTGATGGGGTTATGCTCTTGCACCCCGCTAGAGCATAACCCCAGAGAGAGACAGAGGCAGACTCACCCATCTTGTAGAAAACTACAAGAGTAGGTGGGTGAGTCAGACTCGATTGCAGTTTTCAGCCAACAGCTTTCTGATTATAACCTAAGGATTATAAGCGGACCAGCTAATACCACTTGAAACTAACTGTAAAAAGAAGAAGGAATGACGATAGGGGTTTTCTTCCGCGCACCCTTACATTATGGAATGATCTCCCTGCTTTGGTTTTTCCCAAACGCCTACAATACGGGGTTCTTCAAAAGGGGTCGTCGAAGGTTTTTACAGGGTCGGCAGCGCGAATGTGGCGCTTCTGGAGTTGCAAACGTCCATAGGCTACGGTGACCACAAGTCCTGCTGGTGGGCCGTATGCTGGTTCTCAATTTCGGTTCAATTCCTTTTGCTCGGGAGCTATGACAGATCAAAGAGAAACTTTTGTTTGCATTAGGGGTAAAATTTTATACTAATCTTGTCAACTTCACTGCTTTCTGTAAAAAACCCCTGAAAATCATTATTAACACCCCAAATGTAAATTATGTTCATAATTTACTAGGTCCTCGAGGTACTTTAGGAATTTCAAGACTCGCCAGATTTGATTAAGAGTCGTCCGACATGTTACAAAATGCCTTGAAGCTAAACTCGGCTGAATTTACTATTAGGTATAATACAGATGCTCCTACATAATATAAAAATTAAGGAGAATCATGTATTGTGGAGCATGTAGGTATACAACCCCGTTGTTAAGTTTCTTTTTTTAACGTCTATTTTACTCTTGTCGTTTAAATGTAAGCTCATAGAAAAGACCTTTGAGTGGCTCTGAGTTTGGTGATTATCCAAATTCTTTGGTAACAATTTTATGCCAAAATTGCAGGGGTTAAGTCAATTTCGTCCCATTTGCATTGCTTACCCAGTTCACAATTGATCACGTTCGCAATTACTCCCATTTGCTGTCGGATTTGTTGATACATGCTATCAAAAACTACCTCCCTAAAACATGATAAATATTGGTTCCACAGTCACACCTACATCGCGGTCAGTGCCAAAATTCGGAAAACCAATTGATTCGCAGCCCTGTATGAAATCCATGAGGTCACTGGACTAAGGTCACTTACTCCAGTGACCTTAGAGTACCCCTTAGGTACTTGTGAAGTTTCGCTTTTTGCGACAAAGATGACTATCCACATTGCAGTAACGATCCATAAAAATACTTTTTAAAATCACGTAATTAATACCGTATTGCATTTTTTTACTATCTTATCGATTTCCACAACATTATTTCTTAAAAGCTAATTCTTCGCAAATCTTGTGCACTCTGTGTTACAAAAGATTGTCCATAGTTTTATAGATGACTACCTAAATGCTTGGTAGCATTTCGTTTTCTCAGCAAATTTTATGCCCCACTTTTTTATTGTTAAAATTCTAGTTACACTATAAATATGAAAGTTTGTGAAGATGTTTGTTACACAATCACGCTCTAACGGCTGAAAGGATCGGGCTGAAATTTGATACGTCAATGGGAACGAGGACAGAAACGAGAAACACGGGAAAATTTACAAGCTGGCGAAGCCGCGAGTATCAGCTAGTAAAATATTACAAATGTGACTTCTGGATAACGTAGCTTTCTAATCGTGAAAGTAATTATCTCTAAAATCGGATAATTAGTTCAAAAGTTTATAGATTACGTAGATACAAACATTACAAATTATGTTTAAGTATTGATAAGCAGATTACAACTTTCTCAATGGTATGAACATGATTCTGATATTTAAACGGAAATATTTGCTAAATACAAGGACATTAACACACTTGTCTTTATAACTTCCAATGTGTTCCTAATATACGCTACTAATATCCTCAATACAGCACATATATGATGACTAATACATCTATTATGGGAAAGTGTATCTGTTGAACGTAATGTTCTCATAGTAAGACTTAATGGCGACCGCGTGGAATTCTCTTCCGGTGCTCGTATTCCATGGGAACTTATTCCCGGATTAAGGTAGTACCAAAGATAATATAATAGTATTACATACAGATCGGTAACTCCCTGCCTCCCACTGAGTAAACTTTCCAACCCCCCGCAAAAGTTGACGTATCTATTGCCGTAACAGTACTTGAGAGAGTGACACTGCGTTGCATTACGTATTACTACCTACGTACTTTGTGCTGTTGCTTTGGTTTATTTGTGCTTAGACGAGCGTAGTTTTGAAAAAAAAATACCTACATACATGAGACTGTTCTGTTCCTTATTATTTTGTTTCCATAGCTATTGACCCTAGTATACTCACACACACATTCAAGCTTGATTCAAGCATTTACATTACGTGTATATTAGTGTGGGTGAAAACGAACATTTTTGTATGGAGTTTCCGCCCTGTGGTAGTACACATTTGGCTGTGGTTGTGTTATTCCAGATCCAGACTATTAATATACACCTGTAACAATTTTCAGTGAAATTGGTTCAGCCGTTAGAGTGATAAGTAAAAACCATCCCAATTCGCAAACTTTGCATTCATAATATTAGCAAGAATTTTATCAAAAAGAAACCTTCTTGGAATAGTAATCATACCATTATTAGCACCAATGAGCTACTAACTACTAACAGATTACGTAGGCGTGATTTGAAAAGAGACTCACTGCCTATTTTAATGTTGTAAAAGTTGGTTTGCTCTGATCGGTACGATTTGTCATCGGGCCGAAGGAAATTTTAATGTCCACTTTGTGATTAAATACCATTTTACTTAAGTAGACATATTGTAAGTACCTTTTTAAGGTTTCGTACCCAAAGCGGGACCCTATCACTGAGACTCTGCGGTCTGTCTGTCTGTCCCAGGCTGTCTCATGAGCTGTATATACCTAAGTATTAATATCCGTGGTCTGATACCCATCCATAACACAAGCAGGTAGTTCCTAGCTTACTTTGGGATCAGATAGCGTTGTGTGAAAAGTCTGTGAATATTTATTTATTTATTTATTTATTTAACTGTGATGGCCGAATAGTTGACGAGTTCAACAAATTAAAAAAACGTTATTATTTTGCTGGTTTTTGGTACGGAACCTCTGTACAGTTTTTTAACAAAATGTTAGGGGATCGAACTCTTTTGACAGGTTATCTACCGTATCTTATACTTTTGTTTTTGGGCATGATTAAGCCTCATTCCTCTTGAATCTCGAAGGTACCAAGAATCGTTAATAAATTGGCAAAATCGCAGGTAAAAATCTATTTCTCACAGCGGTAGAGACATTCTAAACGATTCGGTTATAGATCTATGATGTAAATGTCAAGGCCAACGAATACACTCTCTCTGATTCATCTAAGGGAGCATGAAATCGAATATCTATGGGTAATGAGTAATATGTGTTCAAGAGCACGCCAAATTGACGTCCCCACCAGCCTGATGGAAAGCCGTGGCGCATCTAGCGATTGGGGGCCACATCTGACAGTGGTCGTCAAGTTGGCGGCCCTGTGATATGCCTCTTCACGCTCCGCCTGAAGAACCCAGGATTGTAAGAGGAGGGAAACACATGCGCTGGCAGGTCGTTCCAGGTTTTCACGGTTCGACAGAGAAACGATCTTTTGAATCGTTTAGCTCTAGCGAAGATTCTCTCCACTGTGTGAGAGTGGCATCTCTGTCCAGCACGCGTTGTTCGGGATCGGAAAGGAGAGGGCGGGATTATCTTATCTTATTGTCTTATCTGGAATTGTGAGTCTTCACTTTAGCGCGTACCAGGGGCACCCGGCTATAGGTAGTGGTTGTTTTAGTCGGTAAGAATCCGGCACAGTATCTTTGAGGATTTCCGCCCGTAAAACATCATTTGTTTTCTAACTGTTGTCTTCCTCGAAGGTGCACCACATGAGATGAGGTCGACTTGAGTCCTGAGGATCCTGGGGGGTCCTAAATACACCAATTATGTTAGTAAGTGCGTACCTACCAAATAAAGACAGGCGAGAGAGAAATAGAATGTGACGCGAATTACGGTAACGTCTTACTAACATTGTTCGAGTATTCGGGGCACATTAAGCCGGTATCAATTCTCAATATTCACAAATTTAATCTGAGATGTTAACTTCGACTGCGAAGGTACTGCAAAGTCGTTAAGTGGATTACAACACTGCGAGCTTTGTTTTGCTTACAAAAATATGGGCATAATTGATCCTGTAAGGTGTAAATATAATAAGAAAAATTATTTTCATGTAAAATGAAAACTTATTTTCATTTTTGTAATGAGAAGTTAATGATCTTAATAGGAAACGTTCTAATTCGTTCATTCAAAGTTTAAAACACTACAGGCGGCTGCATTAGATATTTCACAAAATATACATGGTACTATTAATGTTTATAAGCGGTTACTTACAAATTGTATTATAATGTTCTCTGTAATGAAAACCACATGCGTATGGCAAGTGATTTATGATCCTTCTTGTTTTGTAAACTAGCCATGGACTTTTGTTGCTGTCTGTAACCACCAGCATAATATATTTTATACCGCACAGTTGACTTAGTGGACCACCTATTGTGGTTCACACTGGCATTGACAACCATGTAAAAACCATTGAATGTTCTGTTAGGTCAAGAGGCACTCAGACCTGGGCTTGGAGATATGCTTCTTCAAGTTCCACTCCCGGAGTCGTAAGAGATGGGAGAACATTTCGCTGGTATATTGTACGCAACCATATCAACGCGAGAAACATTCCAAGCGGTGTAACGTTGTGCAACATCGTGTGCATAAATTAATTAAAAATAGATAATTAGAAATGAAATTTAGGTCATATAAATGAAAGCGCCATCTACCGAGCAGGTGTCGCAACGACGGAAGCTTTGGTTCAGACTCATAGTTGCGGTCTTGACGATTGAGTAGTTTCGAGTTGTGCCACCAGAGGCGCTATTCATTAATATATAAAGCGGTGCATCAATGCAAGAGCACCGCCAGATTAATATTTAAAATAGCTCACGGCCGTATAAGTGTCGTTGGAAATTGTGAGAAAAATCAAAGTTTAAAAAGTCGTCGTTTATAAAAATATTTGTCAAGTATAAGGAGCAAATAGCTCTAGACAGAAGACCCCATATTTGGGTAAGTTAATTGAATATAACGTGATCTAGTTTAATATAATCTTAGTGAAAATTAACGGCTGTTGGTCCACCCTGTTATAAGGGGGTAGTTAAAGGGGTGTGAAAAAACACTTTGTAAAATTAGTTCTGTAAGCAGATATTGTAAGACCTCGCGATTCCCGCAGCTGTTCATAGCAGACGGGAACCGGCTGGTCTTTGGGAATA
The DNA here is from genome assembly GCA_933228765.1 of Miltochrista miniata. Lineage (NCBI taxonomy): Eukaryota > Metazoa > Arthropoda > Insecta > Lepidoptera > Erebidae > Miltochrista > Miltochrista miniata. The sequence continues at coordinate 6,982,019 of OW121766.1, read as the reverse complement.
TGCAGGGATAAAGGGGTTCAAACTAACGCCTAGTCTGGAACATTCCAGGGTTCACCCTACGGGTTCCAAGAACTATCGTCTACCCTCCGGGTTCTACAAGAACGGTTCACCCTACGGGTTACGGAAGTTCGGAAGAATTATTTACCCTCCGGGTTCAGCAAGTCCGTGCAGTTCGACGAGTGGACGGCACGGAGACGTCGCTGACTGCATCATATCAAGAAGGCCAACCCCAGATAAGTCGGAACCCTGCGAAGGCCTTCGGAAACCGCACTTTCTGCCTGAAATTACCACGACCCCGAGTTCTTTCCTTTTTTTAAAATAAATTGTTATTTTTAAATTCTAAACGTCACCTCTTCTCATTTCTCTCTTCTTCCTGAAAGCCATCAGCTTTTCAGCGGGATGAATCTGAGTTTTCTATATTACCTAATAATCCGTGGTCCAGTATAGAGAACTATCCTTATTCAGAGCTCATATTCACCTTGCCATTTTAAAGTAGTCCCTCTGTCCTCCATGTAGCTTTTCAAGTTAAGATTGCGTACGACGAATATTTCTAAGAACCATAATATTTTGGTATTCCTAAGTACTTACAATAGAATAATACGTCATTCAGCAAAATTTTAATTACAACTTTTTGTATTGCCGCCACTCCATACACCTCCAAATTTAAATTGATTTTGTGAAAGTACCACAAAATCCATAAAACACTCAACTTTCTCAAATAAGTAGGTAATTAAATGACGAAACTGTAGTAAATAGATGATAAATGACATTTGTGAGGTGTGCTCAGTGATCGTTTTTAATACGCTTTTATTAGGTCGTCGTGTATGTAACTAACAATGTAATGGAATCTAAGGACACTAATTTAACCATCTTCCAAGGATCGTAGCGTCATGAAAATTGGCAGATGTATGTAGTTTTGATGACAATATAATAATATAGTACTGTCAAACTGATATGATGATGGAGCCGGAAGATAGGTACTGAAAACACGTGGAATCTAAGGTAGCTAATTTAACCAGCTTCCAAAGATCGTAGGGTCATGAAAATCGGCAGCTGTATGTAGTTCTGATGACAATACAATAATATGATACTGTCAAACTGATATGATGATGGAGCCGGAAGATAGGCACTGAAACTTCGATGGAAAAAGTGGAATCTAAGGTAGCTAATTTAACCAGCTTCCAAGGATCGTAGCGTCATGAAAATTGGCAGATGTATGTAGTTCTGATGACAATACAATAATATAGTACTGTCAAACTGATATGATGATGGAGCCGGAAGATAGGTACTGAAAACAAGTGGAATCTAAAGTAGCTAATTTAACCAGCTTTCAAGGATCGTAGCGTCGTGAAAATTGGCAGCTGTATGTAGTTCTGATGACAATACAATAATATGGTACTATCGAACTGATATGATGATGGAGCCGGAAAATAGTTTCTGAAAACAAGTGGAATCTAAGGCAGCTAATTTAACCAGCTTCCAAGGATCGTAGGGTCACGAAAATTGGCAGCTGAATGTAGTTCTGATGACAATATAGTAATATGGTACTATCGAACTGATCTGATGATGGAGCGGGAACATATGCACTGGAACTTCGTGATGGAATATCGTATTATATCTGTTTTTGGATTCGTCAGAAAAGTCTTGTAATGAACTTTGACCAGGCTTAGGTTTCAGGGTTTTAACAAACCTTTTTTTAATTGACTTGTAAAACTATGCAATGGAATCTCAGGTAACTAATTTAACCATCTTCCAAGGATCGTCGTCATGAAAATTGGCAGATGTTTGTAGTTCTGATAACAATACAATAATATGGTGCGGTCAAACTGATCTGATGATGGAGTCGTAAGATATGAACTGTAACTTCATGAATGAACATCGTATCATAGCTGTGTTTGGATTTGTTAGAAAAGTCTTGTAATGAACTTTGACCACGATTAGGGTTTAAGGTTATAACAAACTTGTTATGTTATATATTGAAGTTAATATTGATTGTAAATATTGACATAGGTACCTGCATAAAATGTATGTGTATTAGAGTAATAATGAAATATTTTGACATTAGTCGAACTTAGACAAAACACCATGTTATACAGAAATCCCTACTAATATTATAAATGCGAAAGTAACTCTGACTGTCTGTCTGTTACGTTTTCACGCCTAAACCACTGAACAAATTGTGATGAAATTTGTTATAAAGATAGTTTAAGTTTAAGGGAAGGACATAGGCTACTTATTAGCTGACTGCGCAAAAGGATGGTAATGATTTTATGCGATAACAACTTCTACGCCGATGAAGCCGCAGGGAACAGCTAGTAAAGGTATAAATGTTGTGACTAAAAAGTATAAAATAAATAAATGGTTTAAAAACCCCAAGAAAAATACGCTTTTATAATGCACGAAAAAAGCAAAAATAAATTATGGATCGTTCAAGTTGCCTCTATTTCTAGGCTGAAGTGTAAACTATGTGCTTTTAGTTATAATATTTGATTGTAAAAGCGTGGGGCGCTGGAACAAGAAAGACTTTTTTGTAAGCAAATTCCTATTAATACTGATCCTTTTATAATAAAAATACTGGCGAAAGCTGCATGAGGTCGCACAAGAGCATAACGTTTATGCTTCCAAAGGGAACGCCTCTTCTTTCAGGCAATTAAGTATATACATAAAGGGAATACGTTAACAGTGGAAAAATGTAGAGTTCTTGTTCGAGAACGAGATATCTTTGGTTACCTTTGATAACCCGCTTGGGTATATATGCGTTTGTATTCTTATTACATGATTACTACATATTGTACTAAATTTCTTGGAATGCCGAAACTTTAAGGATCTACTTATGAATTATCTAATAGAGATCCGTAACGGTAATAGGTTTGCTCCCATTACGCGGGCGTTACGAAAAACTGGCAAAAGTGTACTTTACTTTTCAAGTAAGTGTGTTATGCATTTCAATTAAAGCCTATCATCGTTAATACATTTCCGAAATATAAAATGATATTAATAATAGTAAAAGTCACAATAGATATATAATAGCGTGACAGTGTAACCTAATAGTTTAAAACACGAGCAAAACACGCTTTTATAAATGTGACCTTATCCTTAATCTGACAAGACATCATGCAGCTTCCGCCAGGAAAGTCTTTCCTGTCCCAGTGCCCCACGCTTTTGCAATCAAATATTATAACTAAAAGCACATAGTTTACACTTCAGCCTAGAAATAGAGGCAACTTGAACGATCCATAATTTATTTTTGCTTTTTTCGTGCATTATAAAAGCGTATTTTTCTTGGGTTTTTTAAACCATTTATTTATTCATGTAATAGCCAGAGTAATACTAATCTGAAGTACGGTAACTCGATACAATCTTACATAATCCGAGGACAATTTAAAAGAAGTCTTTATACAAGTAAATAAGGTGCAATTGGCTTCACAAGAGTACTACTTACCGCCCGCAACGTAATATTCAACTTAAGTAATCAGGAACAGAGCATTTATAGTCTTATTGCTATTTCCGTACTGAATATTCTTCGTGGGTGTCAAGATGTACCTTGGTATGAAACAAGACTGTGAAATTACGTCACAATGTCTTAGTGTTAAAATAACAGTACCTAGCATAACAAGAAGCCGCGAGACAGTCTCACCCGACTGCCCCTCTAACGTTTATTGTGAAAGTGAAAGTTCAATCCGATTGACGTTGTAATTTTTGTTTATTTCAAACTTTGAACAGATGGCCCACGTGACCTAGCGACGTAATTTAATGCAACAGAGTCACAGACTACAGACACAAGTCTCGCCATAAGCCCCTCTGCAATCTATTTTATAGAGCGGGGCTAAAATGTAATAACGCTTTCTACTGACTTTTCAAATATTTTAATTATCATGTACTCGATGACGCTCGCGGCTTCGCCCGCGTGTAATTCGGTACCCGTTCCCGCTTCTCGTGAGAACATATTCCCGGGATGAAAAGTAGACTACCTACGTTTTATTACAGACTACCTATAGGCTATTTCTGTTCCAAATATCAGCCCAATCCATTTAGACGTTAAAGCGTGATTGAATAACAAACATCCAAACATCTACAAACTTTCACAGTTATAATATTAGTAGGACGATGCTATCCTCGCACAAGCATACACCATGAAAAATTAATATTTATGAAGTCTTGTCTGATTTCTAAAGATATTGAAGACTGTGTGAAGAGGAACACCACGTCACCGGCTTGGTACAGGATTTTTTCTCAGATTTTCTTTTTCTGTCTCAACCTCGTTCGTTTGTTAGTAGTGCATCACTTGCAGACGACTTTGACATGAGCTCCGACACCTCGATAGGAATCCTACTTCCTACTTCCTACTAATATTATAAATGTGAAAGTTTGTGAAGATGTTTGGATGTTTGTTACTCAATTACCCTCTAACGGTTGAACGAATTGGGCTGAAATTTGGTACAGGGATAGCTAATAGCCTGGAATAACACATAGGCTATTTTTCATCCCGGGGAAAAGTTCCCACGGGAAGCGGGAACGGGAACCAAATATCACGCGGGTGAAGTCGCCAGCATCATTTAGTATAATCATAAAGAAACCTAATAATCATTTTAATATAGAAACTATTAACTCGAGAATTTCACATACTTACTAAAATGTAGCTAATAAGTAAATAACAATCTACCTACTTTATTTACTGTGGTTTAACAAAGCCTGCCCTACTTTGAAGGCAATATTGTCGTCTTTATGAAATATTATGTTCAACCCGTCTACAATATATTAGCTTTAGCTAAGCGTTTTGTAATCATGATACTCTTACTTATAAGTAGGTACCTATTTATAATAATGTTTACAAGTTTTTTTGCTGCGATTTCGATCGTGCGTGTTATTGTTTTACCCCCATTTCTTCGCAATTTCAATTTTTATTTTTGCAAATTTAGGAATCACAGAATATTTGATATGCCTTTCAGCTTAAGTTCCTTACTACAACAAAACTATGGCTCAAAGCTGAGAGCTAAATGAGACCCTAAATAACCGGCCAAGTGCGAGTTAGACTCACGCACAGAGGGTTCCGACAATAATCACGTTAGTCCCCCTTAAATATATTTTTTGTAGTATTATTAGTTTTTTTTTGTTATAGCTGAAACAGAAACACAATCTGTGTGAATTTCAGCTCTCTGGCTTTAAAATATAAAGAAATGTAAAAATATGTAATCAGCAACACCGCTAGCAAAAACTACCTAGTTGCACCTAAACAATAATATTTACCTACAGTTATTTATTTCATCTAACCTCAAACATAACCTCAGCTTTAAAAAGTCAACTTGAACAATATCTTTAATTCAAACGGTTCCGCTGAAGCCTACTCTACACATTGGACTGTAATTTACTACGATAATGAACTTCCCGTGTCAACTACATTAACCACGATGCGACGTCAGTACTGATTAAACACATCCCTACAACGCTTCGATAAAAGCTTGTCACTTGGATGAGTGACACGCTATAATCACTAATGAGTGGCGGTGACACACACGTCACGCTCTGACACTCGATATTTACTTACGTAACAGCGTGTTTATTGATACTATTTCTGGTAACGATAACGTTTGAGTAAATCTTTAAAATATTACATAGTTTTATTGAAGGCGGCTTGAAATTTCTACTGCGGTCAGACAAAAACTGCGCCTGTCCATTTCAACGCGGCAATAGGCTCACTGCCTATTTTACGTGGGACAAAATACAAATAATAAAATAAGCCTCTGTCTAACCCTTCGGAAAAGCCGTGCGTGACTATATCAAGACACAAATTGAGTAGATCTCCGGTAATAAAACCTACTATCTGCTGACAAAAAGATGACTGAGATTGTAACGCAGGATTCAATTGAGGGGTTGGGAGGTCAAACAGCAATTGCTTCCTACGACAAACCACACAATCAAGGTGAAATGCAAAAGTAAATTTTTGTCATAGTATTAAATTCAGTAAGTAAAATGGCAGACTTTTTATTTCTTTAGTTATTTTTTTGGCATTGTCCTCATTAGTAAGTACTAGAGATGGGCCGAGTGACACTTTTGCCGAGTAACGAGTACCGAGTTTTACTCGGTTCAATTTTTTTCCAACCGAGTACGCGGCCGAGTAACTCGGTTCAATCAAATTCCCGTTTCGGGCCTGAAAACAAGTACAAACAGGTTCACGCGGCACGAGTGGCCAACTCGCGTTGATACACCCCTCAACCCGCCCGCGCCTTTCATCTATCAGTCACTTGCTAGTTTACAAACAAATATGTAGGTAATTAGTAAAAAAATACTTTTTGATTAACCCTGTTGTATTCATTATCAAGCAATCAAATAACTCAGCTTCTAGCAGCGCACTGCTGGACGTAGGCCTCTCCCAGTTCACGCCACACTACACAGTCCTGTGCCGTTCGCATCCAGTTCCGGCCTGCGACCTTCTCCAGGTCGTCGGTCCATCTTGCGGGTGGACATCCTACCCTACGTTTATATGCAGATGTGGCCAGCCCATTACCACTTTAATGTGCTTATTCTGCGAGCTATGTCGACCACTCCGGTTCTCCGCTGAATAACTTCATTTCGGAGTTTATCCCTTAGAGATACTCCAAGCATGGCTCGTTCCATAGCTCATTATGCAATTTTGAGGGCATGGACTAGCCCTACTGTAAGTGTCCACGTCTCGGCTCCATATGTCATAACACTGCGGTAGGTATAGGCGAATTGAAAACGCGACGTAGCTTGCTGAAGGCTGTCCAGCCCAAACGGATCCTTCTAGCGATTTCCTTGTCCAGGTGCAATGTTTTAATTATATCCACCTAAATATATTGCTTTACTTAAACCGAGTATACTCGGCATTAAAACCGAGTTATTCGGCCGAGTACGAGTATCAAAAAACCCGCCGAGTGCGCCGAGTACCGAGTATCAACCGAGTACTCGGCCCATCTCTAGTAAGTACCTGCCTAAGTGTTTATCAACATCAGGAAAAACCATGAAAATACCGGCCAAATGGGAGTAGGACTCACTCACGGAGGGTTACGTATAGGTACGTACCAAAATAAGGCATAAAATCTCGTTTGCTGTATGGTAAGCCCATTATTTTGATTTTAGTATTTGCTGCATTTTGTGGAGTATTTACATCGGCAACAGAAATACATCATCTGTGAAAATTTCAGCTATCCAGTTTCACGATTTCTGAGATACAGAGTGGAGACAGACTGACAGACGGACGGACATCAGAGTCACTGTAATAGGGTTCCGATTTTACCCTTTGGGTACGGAACCCTAAAAAGATTAAGGCGATAAAGCCGTCAACAGTCCTGAATGTAATTCATCATTATAGTTACACTTTATTTCATTTACTTATTTGAATGGGGGACTTGGGTTTGGAAATCAAAACATCATGATGCACTTTTATATGTTACATTTGAACATCGAGAGTGAGACCAAAATTTAATCAGCTGGGCCGTATATATTACCAATAGTCAATTTTCCAATTGATTAAGTGATTTCGTGACTGGTAATCGGACTATGTGACTAAAATGGACTATTACTATTAAATGGATGGATATATTTTTAGTTAATTGAGTGATTTCCTTGTGAAGTGATGGGACGTCGTTCTTAACTATGATGATAGTTGTATTGCGTGTTTTCATGATGCAGTTGTTTCACGTCCCATGTTCCGTGATTGCGTATCAAAGTCAAATTGAATAATAGAATAATATGGACGTGATCGATCGCGGCCTCGACGACCGCCAACTTCAGTTGCAAACTAGCTAACGACCTTGTAAATTCGACGTAATATGTTCAGCAAATCGTTAATCGACTTCGAAGAGAGTATCATGTTCTCGACTGGCTACGGCTTGTGACTTCGCGTTTTTTTTATATTTGCTAACCTCGTTGGAATAAAAATACCTTTATAATTAATCTGCACGACATATGAGAAAGCTTTTAAAATTACGATAAGATAACATTCATAACCTTTATTTAATGAGCTTTTTGAATTGGGGTTCAGAGTGCATGTTACTTTATTAAGTCAAACGTCACAAAATTACCCTCATTTCAATTACAAATAAAAACTAATTAATTAACGCGTCCCTCGCTGTCCCCGATGCAAAGCTTATCGATGTTAAAACTACCAGGGGTACCTATTTAATGATACTAACGTGATAACGGAATACTCTAGAATAGGTGACGTCATAGAAACAAAGGATGTATCTGCGAATTTCAACCAAATGCATATGCATGAAGCAAAGAGTGTCACGTCCACACATTTCTCACGAAACCTCAAAAGCTCGCGACTGACGCACGTCCTTGCGATGCATGGTAATGCACCGCAAGCCATGCAACGTGCCATGTAATCTTCATGCGGACATTATCCTCTCAGTTCGGTCTTAACTACCAGAGGGCGATGTACTCTTTTCCTTTGTCGTGATAATAATATGGACCAGCAGTTTCCAAAGTATAGGCAAATATTGAGTGAATCGACTTTTCACGACTGTCAAAAAATCTCTCCTATAAAGAGTTGAAAAGTAGGTGTCGAGGTTGAAATTTTTGTTAGATGAGTCGAAATTCAGCCAACTTTGGCAATCACTGATAGGTACACATACACACCATTCTACAACAATAACTCAGGCAATCGTGTTATTTGGCCGACTTGTAAAAACAAATTCCCAGCTCTGAGTAATGGGCTAACGTTCTGTAAGAGTTCAAGAGCGCGCAAATTATGTACACCTTCAAAGGGTAATGATTCCAATCACTCGCGGTCTCAATAACTGTGGACACGTGGTCAGCATCCGCCAGATGTGTACGCATCCCAATATATAATTAAGATGTTGTGATTCATTTGTAGGGAGAGACAGAGTGAACTTATTTTTACATAATTGCACATGGGTACTATGTATCCTACTAATATTATAAATGTGAAAGCTTGTGAAGATGTTTGGATGTTTGTTACTCAATCACGCTCTAACGACTGAATGGATCTGGCTGAAATTTGATACAGGGATAGAGTATAGTCCGGAATAACACATAGGCTACTTTTTATCCCGGGAAAATATTCCCACGGGAAGCGGGAACGGGGACCAAATTTCACGCGGGCGAAGCCGCGCGCATCAGCTAGTAGTATAATATTAGAGGCTGTGTGTTGTGGCGTAAATTAGAAGAGACCAACGTTCAGGAGTGGACCAGTGGAGCCAGATTTTAATATTAGAGGCATATTTCTATTTTGAAGAGGGCTTTGTTTCATTGCTCTCTATTGATAACAAGGCTATTTACTTAATAAGCTTGATAAAGTCCTGGGACATCCTTCCGAGGGCTTACCCGGGGTTCCCAACCATTGGCTGTTGGGCGTTACGTGAGATTTTTTAGTCGGTAGGAGTCCGGCATAGCATCCATGAGGATTTTCCCTCACGTTAAAAAAAAGGGGCTGATAAAAGCGATGTACCTACTTACACTTCTAATCAAAATGTTGTATTAATAAGGTTCTAGCCTGCTATTCCTAAATCTTTAAATCAATATCTACCTATCACTCAAGGAATAGTATCAAAAGAATCGTCGCCTTTTCGATTCGATGGCTGTATTTAACCGTATTACAGCGATAAGTTGTTCGTACACAAAAATGTAACATATAATCAATGTTTTCAAGGTCAGTCACACGGAAACCCTCACACTAGCTATAAAGGCAGAAAAATATGATTTAGTAATTTCCTGTAAGTTAAGCACTAACCTAACATTGGTGTTATCGAAAACGTGTTGTTTCATAATTTATTGTAATCATTTATTAAGCAATTATACGGGTTTAATAGGTAATATACGTCCATAAGTGAGCACACTAAATCACAATATTTACGTAGAAAACTATTTATTATAATGTTGATTGATGGTACTTGGTGAAACTTACTAAAAATCTTGAATGAAAATGCTGTGGAAAAGCATATTTTCCACTTATTTACTTTATTTTTATGAAACTGAGCAATTTCTCTTAACAGCATTTTCAAAGGTTTACAAAGATGTGGTATATTTAGACCCTTATTTTTTAAAGGTTACGTGCCGCGATCGGGTTTTGGTAAGTTTACACTCGCTACGACTATTTACTTATTAATGATACATTTTAGAAGCAGTCTCAACCCCTGAATAGTCATTTTTATGGGTTGAGACTGCTTCTGAAATACATATATAGTGTCCCAAACCTACCTGTCCAAAATTTCGTAACGTGACGTGGCATCAGTTCTTGTAATTGTGACTTGGAAGTAGCTACTACGTATCGCCTCTATAGAGCAAGCTAAGGAAATTTTGAAAAGAGGCTAAAGACACAATTTTGGGCTAAATATCTCAAAACCTTTTTTTTTTTTTGTTTAACGTGAGGGAAAATCCTCATAGGATGTTATTCCGGACTCTTACCGACTAAAAAACCTCACGCCACGCCTAACAGTCTATGGTTGAGAGCCCCGGGTAAGCCCTCAGGAAGGATGTCCCGTGACTCCCAACAAAATATCTCAAAACCTTTATTACAATAATAAAAACAAAGTTTAGAAGCAAACTAGATTTTGCTAGTAATCTACGTTGTGCAATTTTTTTATCTACACTCGAGAGCAATGAATCCGGGTCACTTAAAGAATCCTAAAAATCTCGGAAACTAAAAATGCTAGGTTAATGCAACAAATTGTATTTAATAGACAATGTAATACTCCTTAAATGAGGTATTAAAACTTCTTAGTTATTGTAAAGTTATATCATAAAAAAATCAAATTTGAAAAAGGGCCACTTTCGAAGATGGAACTACGAAATTACAGCATTTGGTGTTGCTTTTGTTTGTAATCTGTCATTTATGTGGGTACATAAACCATGTTGATAGTGCTCTATATTCATTAATCAAGCTGAAATTATGTCGCTTACGCCTGAAGAATGCACCAGAATACTTACAATGCTGGAAACCGGCCGGAGTCAGCGCGATACAGCCAGGACTGTCGGTGTGTCGCTGTCAACAGTACAAAGAGTTCTCCGACGTTACGAAGAAACTGGTTCTAACCTACGCAGACCAGGAACGGGCAGAACCAGGTGTACCACAGCACGAGAAGACCGATACTTGGTGAACACCATGCTTCGAAATCGCTTTCTCACAGGAACTGAACTCACCAATCAGTTTCGACGCCTCGGAGGAAGTAACCCAAGTGCATGGACAGTAAGACGTCGGCTTGCTGAATCTAACTTAAAACCCCTTAGACCTGCAAACGGCCCTAAACTGGAGCGTGGGCATCGTATTTCGAGACTAAGGTATGCCCAGAGCCACGTAAATTGGAGTATTGAAGATTGGTCAAAAGTTATGTTCTCCGACGAATCAAAATTTATGCTCTACAAGCACGATGGAAGACACAGAGTGTATCGAAGACCAGGGGAAAGATTCAAGCAAGCATGCATCGAAGAAAAAGTAGCCTACGGTGGTGGGTCTGTACTTGTGTGGGCCGGAATTTCTTCTGAAAGTCGCACAGAGCTGGTGATCATAGAAAACGGCTCTTTAACTAGCGTAAGATATGTGGAAGAAATCCTCAATGATCACGTTGGTCCATTTATGGTCAATTTAGGTGAGGATGCTATATTTATGCATGACAATGCCCGACCTCATACAGGTAGGATTGTGAATGACTACCTTCAAGAGATGAACATTACTCGTATGGAGTGGCCAGCGCGCAGCCCGGATATCAACCCGATCGAGCATGCTTGGGACGAGCTAGGCAGATGCGTAAAACAACGAAACCCTCCCCCAATCACGCTTCGTGAGCTCAAAATTGCTCTCACAGAGGAATGGGAGAATATTCCCCAAAATCGTATAAGGAACTTGGTGTACAGCATGCCAAACCGCGTAAACGCAGTAATGGAAGCACGAGGAGGCAATACGAAGTATTAAAATTCAAGAAAATCGTAATAAAGTTCAAAAATTTCATGTTTCCTATTTTTGTTTTAAGGAGAGATCAGCAGTTTTTTCTTTATGTAATTTTGTGTTAATAAAATGTATGGTGACTCATATTTTTTTTACTTTCATTTAAGGAGTATTACATTGTCTATTAAATACAATTTATTGCATTAACCTATCATTTTTAGTTTCCGAGATTTTTAACATTCTTTAAGTGACCCGGATTCATTGCTCTCGAGTGTATATTAAATTCAGAATCGGGAATCTTGTCAAAATCATGCAAGCGCATCCGTCTTTGACTCTTTTTGTAAGAAGTGACCTTTTGTAAGTCTTTATTTGACCTAGTCTGACCGTAAATCGCTGGCATCAGGATAATAAGACTGTAACGCACGATCTCCGTCGAGGCTGCATGTCTCCTACCTAGGAACCCTCCATGGGACCTGGAAGCGAGGGCCCTGGAGGAGCTGCAGTGATACCATAGGCCTGTTCCCTGAGCTGTCAAATTGGAGGCTCACTACTATAGAGGTGGTGAATCCGATCATGGAAGAGTGGCTGAAGAGGCGCCATTGTAGCCTCACCTACCGCGTGTCATAGATATTTACCGGGCACGGGTGCTACGGTAAGTATCTGTGGTGCATACACCGGGGGTAACACCAGAATGCCAGCACTGCGGTTACTTCAGCGAGGACATGGCACCGCATAATCTGGCGGTGCTCAGCATGGACGCTGCAACGCCAAGACCTGGTCGCAGGTCTGGTGTGGACATTCTCACGCTCAAGTCCGTGTTGAGGGCCATGGTCCCAAGCTGTGTCTTTCTGCGTGCAAAAAAGGGTGGCGTGGTGGAAGCGGGATAAATACGCCCAAGACTGCCGGCTTCCATGACCGAGGGCCTGGGAACGACGGGATTGCTGCTCGCCAGTCTTACAGAAGCAGGCCTAAATGGTGGCGTGTCTCTTCAGCCCTCAAAGTAGTGGGATAGTAAACACGAGGGAGATCTGACTGACTCTGACTCTTGTTTTCTATACTAATATTATAAAGAGGAAAGATTTGTTTTTTTGTTTCTTTGTTTTTTTGTTTTTTTGTTTGTTTGTAACGAATAGGCTCCGGAACTACTGAACCGATTTGAAAAATTCCTTCACTGTTGGGAAGCTACACTCTTTGCGATAAACATAGGCTATATTTTATTCCCGTATTCCCACGGGAACGGGAACTACGCGGGTGAAACCGCGTGACATCCGCTAGTATTTAATAACTGTATGTTTTAGGGTTCCGTGTCCAAAGGGTTAAAACGGACCCTATTCAAGAAACTTTGCCGTCCGTCTGTCTGTCTTTCCGTCACGAGGTTGTATTTCAGGCACCTCGATAGCTAGAGCACTAAAATTTTCACATAATAGTGTATTTCTGTTACCGCTATAACAACAAATACTAAAATCAGAAAAATAAAAAATTACTGTTATTTTATTTTAAAATTGTTTGGCGAGCCCACTTGCTGTTCCCTGGTCTGAGGGGAGGCGTGGGCATATTAATTTTAACAGTAGGGAGGCGTGATACCTATAAGTTTGGAAACCCCTGAGCTAGTCCCTTAATGTAATACCTATCTAAGAAAAAGTCTCAAACCCCTTGAAATGAAACCCGATAATTAATCTAACATGTAGCCCTTAAATTGCTGTAATTGAGACTTGGAAGTCGCCACAACTACTCGCATCGAGCTAGTCCCTTAATAAAATATCTAAGAACTGTCAACCTCTTTAAATGAAACCCGATAAGTAATTCATCTAACATGTAGCCGTTCGCGGTCTGATAGCCCTAAAACGTATGTGTCGTGCCAATTCAATGTCTGATTTCGTCAATCGCCTTTGCCATCAACAAGTAATATTCGCCGTTTTTGCGTATCTTTGAGGCTTGATATTATTCCCGATACCATTTTCTTTATCGGCAAAAACGTCTCGTACACAAATGTGTAGGTTACATTTTTGTAAGTGAAATTTAGCATTTTTATTATGCGAGCGAGGGCTATAAATACGAGTGTGGCTGGGCAAAGCGCATTACAAATTGCCGTAATTTGCGTTAACAGTCTTGTTTTTGAGATTTACCACCTGCTCAGAAAGTGTTGAGATGAAGAGGGTTAGAAATTTATGCATATTGTTTCAGCTATAGCTTTGAACAAGTAATATGTCCACCGGGTGTGTTTTTTTTCACACAACATAATCTAGCCCAAATTAACCTGATATAAGCTTGTGCTATGCGATCTAGACGACTGACAGACATACCTACTTAATATATTTCTAAATACATACATATTACACATGTTGTGCGAAAATAGGAGCAAGCACCCTTACCATTGGTGATGAGAAGGATCTCGAATGAATTGTTAAGATTTTGGAAGTAATCCCCTTACTTCTGAAATGTGAGACGTGAGTAACTTCTTTTCACATTGCCATCAGTCAAAATGGGAACTGCCTGTGTCATTCCAGATTATAATCTATCCCTGCCTTTCGACGCATATGACCAGAAACGCAAATGACCCGACACGCAAATGACCATATTTTCATAAGCAAACGACCAGATACGCATATGACCCGAATTTATTTACGCAAAAGACCAGTATTTAATAAATACGCATAAGACCAGAGACGCATATGACCTGAATTTCTTTTTGCATATTATCAGTATTTTAAAATATACTTATACGACCAGAAAACAAATGAAGATCGACAAAACAAATGGAGATCAAAAACAAATGAAGATCTAAAAAACAAATGAAAATCGAAAAAACAAATGAAGATCGAAAAAATAAATGAAGATCGAAAAAACAAATGAAGATCGAAAATACAAATTAAGATCGGCAAAACAAATGAAAATCGAAAAAACAAATGAAGATCGGAACAATAAATGAAAATCGAAAACACAAATTAAGATCGGCAAAACAAATGCCGATCGAAAAACATATGCAGATCATTAAAACTAAAATCTATAAGCAAGTTGATAAGGTAAAAAATTACTTGCAGCCATATTTTGTAATTTAGATGTGCCTACGATTAAAAAAAATAGGTGCAAGCAATTCTCGACCTTAATGACACTTATCTAAAAATGTACTTTTCGGCGTTTATAGACATCGCTGATCATGAATATGTAAAAAATAAATACATGTCATGCATGTTCATAAGGTCGAGAATTGCTTGCACCTATCTTTTTGAATGGCAATCGCATTTAGATTACAAAAAATGGGTCCAAGCGAATTTCGAACTTATGAGCATTCATAATATCTATTTATTTTTTATAAATTCGTGATCAGTGATGTCTATAAGCGCCTAAAAGCACATTTTTAGATAAGTGTCATTAAGGTCAAGAATTGCTTGCATCTATTTTTTTTAATGGTAGACACATCTAGATTACAAAATATGACTGCAAGTAATTTTGGACCTTGTCAACTTGCTTATAGACTTTTGTTTAAATGATCTGCATATGTTTTTTCGATCTTCATTTGTTTTTTTGATTTTCATTGTGTTACCGATCTTAATAAGTTTTTCGATCTTCATTTGTTTTGTAGATCTTCATTTGTTTTTTCGATCTTCATTTGTTTTATTCAAACGTCTTAGTAAAATGAACTTTTGTAAATACCTGGTCGATAGCGTATTAATTTCTGGTCGTTTGCGTATCTGGTCGATTGCGGTTAACATGTCAGGTCGTTTGCGATTCTGGTCGAATGCGTTTTTATTCTGGTCATTCGCGTATCGGGTCATTTGCGTGTCTGGTCGTTAGCGTATTTGAAATCTGGTCATTTGCGTATCGGGTCATTTGCGTATCTGGTCATATGCGTCGAAAGGTATCCCTGTACCAAATTTCAGTCAGTTAGAGCTTGATTGAGTCAGTCAGTTAGAGTAGACATCTTCACAAACTTTCACATTTATAATATTAGGGCAAACTGGTAGGGGTCGACCTCGGCATACACATGATGAACAGATCAAAGACCTGTTGGAAAAAGGCCTGGTCAAAAGTACACTTTACCGGCGAACGTGTATGAAAGCACTTATGAAAGTAGAAGAAGCGAAAGTGGTATGCCAGGATCGTAGCAAGTGGAAAGTCATAGTCTCTGCCTACTTCGATGGGAGACAGGCGTGATGATATGTATAATATTAGGAGGATAAGGAAGTAAGCATAAGTAAGGATCGTCTGCAAAATAAAATAAATATTCCTGTGTATTATCACAGCCTACAGATCATAGTAGGGTTTCTCTTTAGACTATGGTATTATGTTGAGAAATAAACAAGGAACAAAGATATTCACACAAATTGTGTACAAATAAGCGAGCTACAGCTACAATATTCATCTCGCGTAAAGAACTAGCACGTGACCTCTAACATTAAGCTGTGTGCGATTTAGGTCAGGCTGTCTTGACGTCTATCAAAGTTCCAGTAGTGTGGTGTGATTGTCATTGGGAACGAAGAATCTTATCCATACAAATCCAAACCTATGTACCTAGACATTCGTAATACCTACTTATTAAAATAGCATCGGCCCGCGTGGACTCGTTAAGATGGGCAGTAATATTTTATTAGGAAACTTTTTTTGTAAATACCTACTGACTGCTTTAGGTACGCTAAGGCTAAACGCTGGAATATTTTCATTTTCATAACAAGTGTCTAAGTCTAAATACAAAATTTTACGAAGGATAACTTCAACTTTTAATAGTTCACCTCATCCCTATATTTTAACAAAAACAATTCGATTTTGTAGTCTGGTACCCTAACCGGGTTTACCACTGTTGACCGAAATTAATTTGATCATTTGACGTTTGTCTGAAAAAAACATTAGGTCATTCTACTTTTGATCGAATGAACAATTGACCAAAAGAGTTTTTATTGAACAAACATTTGGTATTTTTACTACTGATCGAATGAACGTTTGGTCGAAAAACAATTGACTCAAGAATATTAAACAAACAAAAGCGAAATAAGTAGAATTCGGAACTGGCACTCGCCGGCCGCTGCCGCGGATTGTTCATTCGATCAGTAGTAGAATGGCATAATGTTTTTTCGGTCACACGTCAAATGATCAAATGAATTTCGGTCAACAGTGGTAAACCGACTCTAACCACTAGAAAAAGATTTCAATCAAAGTTCTAATATCTTTAGAGGAAGCTAAAATTCATTTTACACACTGGTAACAAGATACTACCCTGGGAGACTGCCAGCATATTGCTTGCTAATAACATTAAGTGGAAAGTTCCAGCTTTGTTAGGTTTTCAAACTAAAGTTGTGCGAGTAAATACTACAGCACGATCTATCTTACTAAGTGCCGCAATGAAGTACTAAGTTTATTTATGTTACAGCAATAGTTTTATAAGAAACTAATTAGGTATACAATAAGTAATTACTTACATACAGATTCTTATGGGCAAGCGGATTGAAACTATTCAATTTTTTTGCTGTATTCGATTACGACGACGTTATTTCTTGGGACCAAAACCATAAATTAGAGATAGTACAGATGGAAACCTACATACTGAATTCGCTGAGGCTACGCCATTTACGGAGTCTACGCACACATAGACAATTCATTCACAGGCGCGAGGCAAGGCGGTCTCAACCCAATTTTCGATACTGACTTGTGCACGAGTGTGTGTAAAAAGTGAGGGTAGGTGTGAAAAAGTACATACATGTGTTTTCCATCTGTACTATCTCTAATTTGCCAAAACGCCAACCACACGCCACTAGCAGACAGTACATCACTGTTTTACTTAATTACAATTGGCCAGTAGATATCAATTTAAATTAAGCGGACGCCCGCGGCTGTGGAACTTGGTTACATGTTTCCCTTAGGAAGAATAAAATGGTTTGTAGGGATAAAAGTAGCCTACGGGCACTTCCAACCTCAACTTGCAACTTCAACCTTCTACCTAAGGCTTTTAAAGGATCTAGAAGAAGGAAAATCTAAGACACTTTCGCATTTAAAATGTTGAAAATGAAATGAACGAAAATGTATACCTACCAACCTAATATTTTCTTCTCAATACTTCACTGAAGCGAATAAAAAACGAGGCAGGAAAGAAAACTCAAATACAGACTTCACTGTAATGTTTAAGGAAAAAAGTTGAATTGTAAATACATAGAAATATGTATTTATTTTATAATACCTAGTAGGTGGGTACTTGATTCCAATGAAATTATTACTTTCTTAGAAGACGCCCGCGGCCAATGTAGCTATTACACAAAAACTCGTAACAGTAAAATTAAATTTCTCGTATGGGTGCCCCCCTTAATTTTTATGATTTTAGTAGGTATTTTTGTTATAGCGGCAACAGAAATAGGTACCTTCATCATCTGTAAAAATTTCAGATCTCTAGCTATCATGGTTCCTGAGATACAGCCTCGTGACGGGCAGACAGACAGACGGACGGCGAAGTCTCATAAATAAGGTCTTTTTTACCCTTTGGGTACGAAACCCTAAAACCAGGCAGCAGCTCAACATCAAACGTACTGACGAAAATAAATCATAGTATCGAACAAGGTAAGATGAAAACCAAAACATTGATTCTTATTTCTTATCAACCATTTACGGTATGTAATACTTAAATAGTTGATAAGAATCAGTGTTTTCAAATTATCTTTAATTGCCATCCATCACAGCAAATTTAAAAATTTTGTAATGGTAATAAATAAGAGTAGGTATGATAATAGATAACTTAATAAATATGGACATACCTGGGGGCCTACCACCACCTTTTATAAAACAATCTTATTTCAAGGAAGTTTTATTTCAAGCTTACAAT
Source organism: Miltochrista miniata (assembly GCA_933228765.1). Classification (NCBI taxonomy): domain Eukaryota; kingdom Metazoa; phylum Arthropoda; class Insecta; order Lepidoptera; family Erebidae; genus Miltochrista; species Miltochrista miniata. The sequence continues at coordinate 6,963,348 of OW121766.1, read as the reverse complement.
AACAATACATTTATTCGTACCATGACCCTATATAAACAAAATTGTACCATTCCTGCTATAATGCGGGGAAAGAGCGAATGATTTGTATATTCTGTCCATTCCCTGCAGATAATTGAAACGAGACAACGCTATTTAGTTTATATAGCGATGTCCTTTTCTAAACCTCGCGGTCCGAATCGCTCATTGAGAATTGGTTTGAAAATAAAATCATTTATTTGACGACCTAATAAGTATTGATTATAATACATTTATTTTTTAATTATACCTAAATTAGTAAATAAACATAAATCTTTACTGTGTGTTCGCTAAAAACATAACAAAAATTAAAAATGGACTAACAACGGGTGCTGGCTATAGGTATAACGCCCATGATGTGATTCGGAACATTGTTTTGGTTGTCAAGTGGTTGGTGCTAAAGTACGAACGAAATTTGAAACAAAAATGTTAAGTGGTTATAATAAAACTGATAAGCCGGGTTAGTTAGCTTATTCTAATAATATATTTCTTTAGTCTTGTTATGAGATTTTGATGTTCAACATGGAATCAAGGTAAGTACGATAGTAGTCAGTATATGAATTTGTTTTAAAATACAATATTTATTTACTGCTAATACGAAGTTAGCATATGTAGTACTTATTAATGAAATGATGACTTTCATTTATTTATTTTCCAGCCGAAGATCTAACCGAGTTTCGTGCCGGCAACTTGAGATATTATGGGAATTTTTGAACGCGAATAGAGACGTCGCTTCTGCCCACAACCGCTCTCTACAAGCCAAAGAATTCGCAAAACGAAAGTGGAGAGAGGTGGCAGAAGTTTTGAACTCTGAAGGAGGTGGCTGCCATAAAGATTGGACAGGCTGGTCTAAAGTAACTATTTATTAAAATTATGTATACTTCTATATTTCTTAACTTTATTTTATTACAATACATGAACCACATTTTTATTATATTTCAGTACTGGGTAGACTTTAAGGCCAAGTTAAAAAAGAGAATGGCCATGGTGCGGGCTTCTCACACCCGGACTGGCGGAGGACCATCAACTGAAAAACCATTGACTGAAATTGAAACAAAGTTTCTACAAATACTCGGGGACGATTTCGGTCAAGGTTTGCCTGGCATTCGGGTGGAACTGGTAAGTAAATAATGTATGCGGCTTCATGTCTATTTGTTGTATTGAGCACTCTCATATGAATAACTCTTCTTTTATCATTACAGCCGCCAGAGATTGGTTCAATGGATGTGAATGTGCAGGATTCCCCAGCATCAGTGTCTGTATTGCAAAACACAGATATTATCCGTGATCTGACATCCACAGAGTTCAATATCGAGGTCCTAGATTTTCAACCTATTCCAGGTGGTGCCCCCCAAACGAATCCCTCTCCTGTCCAAAATATAGCAGTTAGCGCCCCCCAAAGAACTCCCTCTCCTATCCTGCATCCTGCACCAGCATCTGTACACCAATCTCCGCGTCGCCGACGGCGGAGGCGCGAGCCACCACTGTCACAGGAGGCTGCAAGACGTGCCCTAGTGCAGTCCTCACAAACTCACGCAGCGGGGATTGTGAGCATGGCGGATTACATGAAGGAGGCAGTCGAGCAATTAAAATTGCTTACCAATGCTGTAGTAAGGTTAGTAATGTGCATCTTAGTTATTTAGGTAGTTATGTTGTTATATTTGACTGCCCACCACCTATTACTTGGGACATAAAACTGTAAGGTGAAATGTGCATCTGCCTACCCCTTCGGGGTAAAAGGCGTGACTATGTATGTATATTTGACTGCCTTGTTGGTCTAGAGGTCGAAATGTGCGATTGCAGATCACAAATTCGTGGGTTCAATTCTCACTGGAGACATAAATGTGTGATCCATAATCAATCAAATAACCCATTATAAGTAAGCTGTACGATCTTAATCTAGACAATAAATTAACTTTGTGGATGACGCAAATATTTGTTCAAACCCGGGAGATTGAAAATTACAAAAGTTGGTCATTTGTAAACAAAACTTTAATACTTAACAACAGTTTACAATAATTCAAATTTTAGTAGTGTTAGTTTGCCTTAAGATTAAATTATTAAATAATACAATTAAAAAGAAATTTAGTAACAATGATTGTAGAATACTATAAAGCAACTTATTGTTTCAGGAAGTTAGATGCCGCCTTTCCCACAGCCGCTGCACAAGAGAGCCCCGAGTAGATACACCATGCTGCAGAGCGGTGTTGGTGTTGGTAATACGCGAATGTTCACTAAAATCATGTTGGGGCTGTGATTGAGCTTCTTGAATCATATCTTCATTATTTAATTGTTGCACTGGTACGTTAGCCTTATTACAAATGTTGTGTAAGATTACACAAGCATTGACAATAGAGCCTGCTACTTTTGGGGAGTAATGCAGCACTCTGTGCACAAGTAAACAACGAAAACGTGCTTTAAGAAGCCCAATTGTGCGTTCTATAATGTTTCTGGTATGGACATGCAAATTAGTATAGTGTGCTTCTGGTGATCCTGGTGCAGCATCCAGTATTGGTGTCATCATGTACTTTCTCAAGGGATATCCAGAGTCTCCTAGTGAAAGAAAAATATTAATATTATTAGAAAGTATGGTATAGTTTTTAGCAGCAAAGTGCAAAGAAAGTTCATGCCAAACATACCAAGAAGCCAAATGTCTTCAGTATCACTAAGAGTTTCCAAATGTGCTCTTAAGGGATGTGTACTCCATATAAAAGAGTCATGATTAGCACCACCATGACTTGCATCAACACTTACTATTTGCATGTCTGCATCACAAATCTGAAAAAAAAAATTAAGTAAGTAGGTACATTGAACGACATTGTATAATTTTACAATATTGTGTATTGTCCCCAGATTGGTCAATATGACAAAACAGGCTGGATAGTGTCTCCGCATCCCCACAAGAAGAAACAAATTTTAATATTCTCTAGATAATAACTTGTAAATAATAAATATATTTTTACTCGCATAATATACTCTATGTTTCTCTCCTGTTTTCAATTATATTTAAATAAGATATGAGCACTTACCAACTGAACATTCAAGGAATGGTAATGTTTGCGACAGAAGTAACGTTCCTCATGCTGTACTGGGCGAATTATTGCAATTTGGGTGCAATCAATACAACCCAAAATCCCAGGAATTCCATACTTATTGTAAAATCTGAAATACATTAATGTTAATTAATCATACTTTGAGTTGAGAGTAGATAGAATGGGTGTACTAGCCATACAATGAGATAGATGCTCTCGCTCATGATGCCTTAACGCCGAGTGTCAGTTACTTAACAGTGACGTTATTAGAGGATACTTTTGGGCTTTTTAATAGTGAGAGAACCAATCTTAGCCAAGGAATAGTCTAAAGAATAGTCATTAGTCAGTTACTGGCCAGCTTGTCTTGGGTGAATGAGTGGAAATTTGCAAGGATAACAAAGTACATACCCAATTTTTATACTGTTCCGCTCTTGCTCATTTACTGGGAACTTTATATACTTCTGTCGCATTGTAGAAGAATTAAGGCATGTCGTAACCTGTGCTATGGCAGATGAGACAGTCTGTTGTGCTACAAAATGACCCTCATTGTTGCCAATAGGACGTTGGTATGAACCCGTTGCATAGAATGATAATGCAATCAACACCTATAATAAAACATTATAGATTAGTTAATTGATATTATGAACACAAAGATATACTCACACAAAAAAACTTTTACAATTATTTACCTTCGTATTTACAGATAAATCTGTAGATCTTTTAGAGGCTGGCATAAGCGGCCTCAACTCATCGCAAAGGTTATGTGCCAGCTCTTTACTGAGTCTGTATCTTTTGATAAACTCTGCTTCATCTAAATCAAAAGGATCACATTCTTCGCGAAGTTGTACACGACGCCGCTTTCTTGTTGTATTAGTGACTGCGTTATCATCTTCCAAAAACTCAAATATTCCAAATGCAAATGCCATCTACGATCATTACACAAAATGAATATAATATTAGACTAAAATCATGAAATTCACCTTTTATACGATCACTAGCGATAATTATTGCAAATTACTTACTTTATAAAATATAATAATGACTTTTTCTATTAAAAATTGCTATAACAATAATAAATCCGCCCGAGAGAAACAACTTTTTTAAGATCGCTAAATTTGACAGGAAAACAATATTGCTAGATGTCAAAAGTTGCGTCATGGTACGCTTTGAACGAACTTTTTAGAGGTGACGTCACAAAATTGCTAAGAGGACTATTGTGTTTCAATATTGTTTTAAGCTTGTTTTAAGGACGTCATGGTACGAAAAGACGAAGTAATATTAAAATAATACTGCTATAAGACGTGGTGGTAGGCCTCCTGTTATACTGTATTTCAATAAATATGGACATACCTGTTATACTGTATTTCAATAGCTTTGCGCAAAAATGTAAACAAACACATTTGATCCTATATATCCATAGATACTTGCAATTGAGTATTCACCCTGATTATATTCCAGTATCCAGGAGTCATACAGTGTTCTTACAATCAATTCGACACCAAATAACTTCTTTATGACCGATTATTTTAATTTAAAATACCTACTCAGGATAGTAAAAATTTAATAAATCAGGATAGAATCAGGATAGTAAAAATAATAAATGATTTGTCATACTATATTTTTCTACTCTTCTGTCTTAGAAAACGATTGTCAAAACATGACATGTTTAAATTATTGCCAGATCGGGCAGGATTGGATTTGTCATACTATATTTTTCTACTCTTCTGTCTTAGAAAACGATTGTCAAAACATGACATGTTTAAATTATTGCCAGATCGGGCAGGATTGGACTATACCTACGTCAATGTTAGAAAATTGAACCAAAGAGCGAACACATTTCCACTCTACATATTTGTTAGGCTCCTCATTTGTCCTGGCTTTACAGCTTCCGAGAATACATCCCAAGCTATCTTCGGACTGAATCCTGATTACAGATCCGTCCGCCTGCCAACCTGCCACTGAAATGTCTTTCGAAATAGCGCCGCCATTTTCAAGTTTAAACTCAAAGAGCTCCTTTGTTAGTATTAAGTTTGAATTCCAGGTAATAGACACGGATAAACAGACAGTTTGATGTTTAAATGCTTTGTGGGTACAACGTAATACTTATGAACATCTTAGTTGAAATTTCTAGCTTAATCTTTATTTGGCTAAATATTATTTTACTAAATAGAAAAGATGGCTGATTTGATTTCATTCAAGTTCTAATTCAATCCGAGCGAATTCACAAATCGTTTCTTTGTCGAACCACGGAAATTTGGAACGTACGGCTGGCCCGGGCCGGATCACCCCTTTAGGGTCGTAGGCAATGCGTTTCTCGGGCCCCTTTAGCTTTTCCCTCTAAAATTTTTAGGGTCTCGTACCTTAAGGGCAAAGGGGCAAGGAGACCCTGTTACTGAGACTCCGCGGTCCGTCTGTCTGTCTGTCACAATGCTTATAACAGACGTCCGACGTTGTAATAGATAGTGTGATGACGCTGTTATTATAAAAGTCACCGCGATGCTGCTATGAGACGCGTTCGCCACTGCAATAAATAGCGCCATGACGCTGTTGGAAAAGGCTTCCCGACGCTGCAGTTTTAAAAGGAGTCCGATGTAATTATTAAAGGCTTCTCTACGCTATTATTAAAGGTGTCGTGACGATGTTATAAAAGGCGCCCGTACAGCGTAAGACCATGTTGTAAACGGCGTAAGACGCTGATATTAAATTCGTTACGACGCTGTTATAAAAGGCGTCCGAGCCGTTACAAAAGGCGTTATGACGCTGTTGTAAAACAAGTCGTGACGCTGTTATAAAAGGCGGCATGGCGCTGTTGTAAAACAAGTCGTGACACTGTTATAACGCTCACCTAAAGCTTCAGACCCTGTAATAAAATGCGCAACGACGTTGCTTTAAATAGTGTCACAATACTGTTATAAAAGCGTCGCAAAGATATTGTTAAACGCGTTAAAGTTGTTATAAAAGGTATCCAACACTGATATAAACTGTATTGGACCCTGTTATAAACAGCGTAAGACCGTGTTATAGACGGCGTAGGACGCGGTTATAAAAGACGTCAAAACGCTGTTATAAAAGGCGTCGTGTATCCGTTTTAAAAGGCGCCTGACCCTGTAATAAATTTCGTGATGACGCTGTTATAAAAGGCGCCGCGACGCCTGTTACACAAGGCGCTGTTACAAGAAGTTCGTGACACTGTTAAAGAAGGTCCCGCGACGCTGTTAAAAAAGTAGCGAAGATTTTTAGTATGAATTTCTTTTGAATAACATGCCGTACATGCGAATAATTATTCGCATGTAGGGCATGTTATTCAGAAGAAGTTTAACAAGTAAAAAGGTAGGTAGGTACAATAAGTTAAAAGCATTCTTCTTACTTTTTTAGATTATACAATTTGTAGTTAACCTTTTATAATTTATCATTTTCATTCAATCGCCACTATAACAATGAATACTAACTAAACGGGTATGTTGAACCAAGACAGAATTTCCAAAATCCTTTTTCTTGGGTGCACGGGGCCCATCTGCCATGCTGCCAGCGCACTGCTTCCATTCTCTAACATCACCAGGTTCTTCAAGCACAACGTAAACACGCACATGATTGGGCAGGCAACTTGAAGACCACTGTTAATAACTACGCTACCTACACATAAAAATTAATATAATGGCGGTAATCTTGATCCAGGTATCTGTATCATAATATTATAATCGTACAAATACAATTAATTAGACATTCAAAAAATGGCACATGAACATGAATAAAGATAGGTATATTTTAGTTAGAAGATAAGACAGCGGTTTGGCAAGCACATGGTACATACGAGGCTCCAGATGGACAGACGACCTAGAATTTCTTTTTCTCACAACTGGCTATTAGCCTGCCGTTTACCATGCACTGCAGTACTTAATCGATATAAATTTTAAGTTTTGAATTCGCCGACGCAGAATAAAATTGTTATCGTTTGCGAAGGGATACGGTCTCGTTGAAAGATAAACAAGGACGACAATACAAGTTTGTCAGCCGGAAGAGTCAACCACAATACAAATCTTCAACTCGCAAGTCTCACTGAGTTTACTAATTTTGATTTCAACGTTCCAGTTTATGTCAAGTTTAAACAGATATGAATATGCGTTTAATTATTTGCTGACTGTGTAGTTCAGAGATTTTGCTGAAATGAAATAAGTAGGGTGGGTGCACCAGTGCCACACCAGGAACCAGTGGCACACCATTTCAAACTTTAAATAGAAATGTTAAGCTCCTGTTAAATATCCCGCCATTTTTTTTGCGATTGGTAGGCTTGTCTTATTCCTACCAATCATATAATCACCGTTTAAAGCTATACACACGCCACCTACTTCAGTAAAAACAGATAATCTAGAACGACAATCGTTTATTTTCGCTGCCGGCGGCCATAATAGTAAGCTACGCGTGCTGCGGCAAGCTTTAACATCTTTCTGTGTCTTTGTTTTAATAAATTATTGTAATTTATTTCCGAATTTGCCTTACTGTTTGATACACAAAGCAATAATATTACGTTTTATTTTATCAAAAAATGCTGAAATACAGCTTTAATATTCAATGGTTAACTACTGGAACACAAAATGAACAATTTTCCAGTTGCATACCAGTTGGTCTGCAACTGGTAATTAAACTTTTTGATACATTTCCAGTTGCAGACCACTGGTTTATACTAATAAAATTTATACAATTAATTAGATTATTAGCCACCGAAAATAATATTATTCAAGTAAGTATAAGGAGGAAGATGTCTTAAAAGTTATAGACGATATACGCAAAGGTGCAGAAATTAGAGACACATTTAGAATATAATACGGCCGTCATCTATACATATAATAAAATGATAGAAAAGTCAAAACTGTACATTGGATATATTTAAAAAAAATACTCGCCGGGTGCTCTAAATAAGATACCGAAGCCGAAAATGTAGTTAGAAAAAAAATGTCTGTCGGTTTGTCTGTTTGCTTTGCTTTGTCTGGAAGGATCTCGAAAAGTACTCAATGGATTTGGTTCAAATTTTGCACAAATATTAACTAGGGGTAGGGTCTTCAAATATATTATCACGCTACATATCCTAGGGGCTAAGCAGAGAGCAATCAAATTGTCATTATAACATAATTTTCACGCGTACGAAGTCGCAGGCAACAGCTAGTAAATAAAATAAAGCTAGTTGTGATAGGGACCCTAATCTTAATAATTGAAAATTGATTTAGCTGATGCTCGCGACTTCGCCTGTTTATAATTTAGTTCCCGTTCCCGCTTCCAGGGGAACATGTTCCCGGCATAAAAGGTAGCTTATTTGTTAATCAACACTAATCTATCCCTGTGCCAAATTTCAGGCCGGTCCGTCCAGCCAGAGCGTGATTGAGTAAGAAACATTCAAACATCTTCACAGACTTTCACATTTATAATATACTAGCGGACGTCACGCGGTTTAACCCACTCCCGTTCCCGTGGGAATATGGGAATAAAATATAGCCGATGTTACTCAGGGTGAATATAGCTTTCTAAAGGTAAAATATTTTTTTTAAATCCGCGCAGAACTTTTTGAGTTTATTCATTACAAACATTCACACAAAAATACTAAAATGTAGATGTAGGATTTTAACTGATAGTAGCAGTTACCTACTGGCAGTAACCTACTGGCAGTTGTGTCAGGAATATGCATATATTTTAAACCTAATTAAGAATTGATTTAGAACTTTAATATTTTAACTGATGATAATTCATTTTTATTCTATTTTATTCAAAGAAATTAAAATAAGTATAATAACAGTTGTGTCAGAGATATTAATCTTAATAAAAGGCTAGCTATGCATTGCCTAGTTATTGGTTTAGAACCTTAACATTTTATTTTTTAAGTAATTGAAATTTTATAAGTATTTTATTAAAACAAACAATAACACCAGTCACATGGATCTCTAACTAATCAATTAGGTAGTGATTAAATTAAATAAACATTTACATATACCCTATACGTAACTTGTAGAGTGATTAAAATGTGTTAATTACTAAGTACGAAAGCTTAATAAACTTTAAAAAGTAATTATGCCTTAAAAACATTTGTTATATTTACTGGTTTGCTATTGGCACAACGACTGGTTTGTTACTGGTGCCCTCTGGTCGAACTTACGCACATTAGGAGATCCCGCATTATTTTTTTAATAAAAAAAAACTTAATAGCTGCTAAGTAAAATAAAATATGCTACATAATTCTATGGTAAATAAAGAGTATGTTCCTTGCTTTTAGCAATAATTGTCGCAATAACAAAGACACATCATGTAAAAATGTGTCAAATTCTCGCTTAATCGCTTTGCCACTGGTGCACCCACCCTACCTAGGTATTTTTGTAAGATTTTTATTTTATTTCTATGGTTTGCCCGTTAAATGAGATTAAGGGGAAGTTACAGGCGAATTGTCGTCTTCATCCATGTGTTACCTTGAAAAAGTGTAACAATTTTTGGATCCTACATACTGCCTATGATAACTCTAATAAGCACGTGTAACTAACCTGGTGACAGCTTACTAAGTGAGAATCATTAGTTCCCGATTCTGACATTGAATATTATTCTTCCAATTCGGTTTCAACGTCATAGATGCATGCCTTGAAACAAATAAAGATTTCTCTGATGACGAATGTACCTAATTTCTTATCGGCCCTTACAGCAAAGTATTGAACAGTTTTTCAGATTTTTAAGTGCATTTGTCTCCACACTCCTGACTGGAAAAAATACACGACAAAATTGTAATCCATTACTTACTGAAAAAAAGTCTAACATTCCTGCTGAGAGAAAAATTTGTTTTAAGAAAATATTTTACGAAAAGGGAATTGTTTACGATTCAGAGTGTGCATGTGCCTATCTATAGTCTTTCCATTTCTTTATTTTCTCGATGACAGTTCTAATTTGATAGTTTTAGTGTTGCGACCAAATAAGTAATGATATAGGTATCGATCGAATATCGTAAATTGATCGAATATCGTATCATTGCCAGTACAATTTATATAGAACTAATATGGGCACAAATCATAGGACGCCGCTCGAAACAATAACTATTCACCTTTTACGGCAAACAAGATGTTAGATTTATTAAAAAATGCATGTGCGGATGTTACTGCCGAAAACTGAAAAAAAATCGTGAGAAGAAGCCAAAACATTATAGCTACGGATTGGGAAATAATCATGTGGCATTCGATAATGTAGATGTACAGGAACTTATAATAAATGTTGGAGAGAGCTCATCGAGTGACAGTGAGGATTCGTCAGATTTTGATTAGAATAAATAAATAAAGATTACCTGTCATTATACTTATTTTGTTGCATAGTCGAGTACCTACCTACCTATACCTACTTATTTTACAAACGCTTCGAAAATTTTAGAGAAGTTGGCATTATCAATCAAAAATTAACACGTGTAACGTCTTGTACTGAAATATAATATCTACTAGTTAGTAAATTTGTACAAAAATATCCGGCAGTAGGTAGTAGTTTAGTTTCTGAAATTTTGTAAAAAAATATCGAATCTGTTATCGTGTTATGTTTATCGATAGCTCAATCCCTATCAGTTTCTTAGAGTCAGGTATAACCTTGTACCTGCGTAAATGTTATATTTTTATAAAATAATGCATACATAATGTAAAAAAGACGCTCGTACAAGTTTTCACAGGAACTGTCATGGACCTGTCATCGAGAAAATAAAGAAATGGAAATACTATAATAGTACCTATAAATCACAATGATAAACAATTTAAATGACTATTCTAGACATGTACCTTTGATATGATAATAAACTTAATACAGCGCCCAAACTCGCCCAAATATCCAGTCCACCAAGTAAAGGGACAACATTTTGATAAATGATTGTCCTAAAGATGATTGGGGCCAACGTAATGTGCGAGGCAAACTCAAGGTTGGGAAAGGTTAAGGCTAATTCACACTGGATCTGTTACGTTACGGATCAAAGCAATTTGCGCCTGACAGCGGGCCAACACGATTGAACTCTGTGTGGTTTTATCCAGAACTTAATGCTAGACTTTTGTCTTTATCCTGTGATGTTATACTTGTCTCATAGTTTATTCGCCAATGGGCTTCTTAAAACAGCAATAATAATAATGTGGCGAGCGATTTGGTGTGTATAAGTTTAGTTTAAATTTAAATCAGCTGATGAAGCTACATCTAAGAAGGTAACTGAAATAATAAACTTAGTAACTACCTACGTCATATTTTTTCGTGATTTTTGCTTTGTTCTCAAATGACCTACCTACCTACAATCAGCACGAGCACACAAACAAACACACACCTATACTTAGTACTCTGTGATTGTAGGAAGATTAGGCTAACTACGTTCGATTACAGTTGAAAACAGAAGTTCCAAGTCTAATAAACCAATAATTTGATACAATAATACCAATAAACTTGGCGCCGCCGTCTCAGTGTACGCTGACCCTTATGTAATGTTACTCGCACAGTACAAACATGATAACGAGAGATGAGGGCAACGACTCCAGTGATTGGATTATAGTACGAACTGCGGAGATAAGATATCTCGTATAGTCCGTTCGCTCTAAGTTTGCCACTGGCGTATATAGGCAAGTGTAGAGGCGTAGTATGGGAGGTGAGCGGCAAACTTAGAGCGAACGGGTAGAATGTTACATGTCTCTATGGACTCCTGGTACCTACTTGTGTTGACTGTCCCACGAGTATTGATGGACTTGTGACAAATAAGGAAGGCAGAATTGTACCGACTTTCTAATGCCCACGTTTGAATTATGTCAGGTTTTTGAGGTAGTGCCGATTTGAAACTGTAAATATAGGTAGTCCAGCTAGGCATTAAGTCAATATAATTACATTTCACATCAGTTGTGAATTTTTGGTAAATGTTCACCAGAACACGCAGTGGGCATGCCAGGCCCTGTAGGAGGATCATACAGCACAGTCAGCCCCATTGGGGATATTCGTTAGGGATATTTCTAAGGAGTCGGACACAGCGACTTTGGTGAAAGCATTTCGCCACTCTATCCAGCACTCAAAATCACGCCGAAGTTGAAAATATGGTTTTCATTTGTTTAACCCTCCCATTTTCAAGGTCTGCGTCTAAATTGCAGTTCACGACCAGTTCCGTGCTTCATGGGCCCAGTCTGCTATTTCAACTGTCACAAAACCGAATAGCTCAAGCTACAAATACTGCCAAAGTGTATCGTAGCCGAAACGTCAAGGCTCTTTATTGACTTTCTGCGAGCAGGTCATGCTCGTGAAAGAAACGGCGGGGCGGGAACGGGAAAGAACTCTCCCACCCGAGTTAGCCGGCTGCGGACGGCGGCTTGGGCGCCACCGACGTGTCTTCGCCGAGGACTATCGGCCTCCATGACCGGGGGTCTGAGGACGGTGAGAGGGTCGCTCACCGTCCTTACAGAAGCAGGCCCATGACGGCAGCGTGACGTGACGAATTCACGCACGTCCTCCCTAAGAAGCGGGTTCAAACCCGAAACCCCCCCAAAGACGCGGTTTAGCACCCGAACGCCGTGGATCTGTTAGGAGTCCTGGGACATCCTTCCGAGGGCTTACCCGGGACTCCCAACCATAGGCTGTTGGGCGTAACATGAGGTTTCTTAGTCGGTAGGAGTCCGGCATAGCATCCATGAGGAATTTCCCTCACGTTAAAAAAAAATAAAGGCTCTTTATTGAGCTACGATTACGATTATGTTCTGACATAATTTAAATAGCCGATTTAGGTCCCTGAAAGCACGTTAAGTCGCTGTCCCGGGTGCCAGTAAACAGATAGTCGTTAAGCCAAGTTGCAAGCCATAAGGGTCAGTCTGTTTCTGGCCGATTGAACGGGGCAAATGGTCAGCATAGCGAGTGTAACCCCTCTGGTGTTGCAAACGTTTACCTAGCTGGTATCCACATCCGATCAGGTGAGCCGTATGCTTATCTGATACCTCATACAGACATACATATTATCGCGCCTTTTATCCCCGAAGGAGTAGGCAGAGGCACATTATATGCCCATATTTAGGTACCGTTTAGATTTTTGTCCCACGTAATAGTTGGTGAGTCATAGCCGTTTTGATGTGGACAGGCGCAGGTTGTGACGGCCCGCTGTTGAAATTTTTCAAGCCGACCATAAAGGCCTTCAGCTTGGCTTAACGATACTGTCATTTTACTGGCAACCAGGACCAACGGCTTAACGTGCCTTCCGAAGCTCAGACACCCTCGCAAATAAATGTCACAAAGAGGTCATAAGGTGGTCCTCCTCAGTACCATAAAAAAATATTTAGTACAAAGTACCTACCTATTTTTATGAGTAAAGAATTCGATTTGTCTACTGCTAAAATTCAGCATGTTTAATGTGTAGTTATCTAAAAGGAAAAGTAATATAATATAATATGCATTAAATAAAATTAACAAATAATATTTAAATAAATTTATATTATTAATGTTTTATCAACAAACCGCATTAGTATACAATAATAGACTTGTGGTTAAGTGTTTCAATAAATTCTCAATTTATAATTAACTTGGTTACTAATGTTTGTATTATTTGCAAACATTTGTTAAGTAATAATGTATTTTGGTAATTCAATTGTAAGAAGGTACCTACCATTGATAGTACTGGCTACTTCAATAAATGTAAGTATATTTTATCATCCTTTTAAGGGTATAGGTGAACCTCTAGTTACAGACAGAGCACCCTGTGGTATGAGCATCAGAGTTTGACATAGCCATCTCATTGTTAGCCATACTAGAGAGTGGCCCATGGAGTTTCCACACATAATAAATGGTAACATAATAATGTATAGTATAAACGCATAGGCCAAACCACTGTTCAGATCGGGCTGAAATTTGGCATGCAGGTAGATGGTAGATGTTATGACGTAGGCATCCGCTAAGAAAGGATTTTGATAAATTCTACCCCCACAGGGGATAAAATACGGGAAGCGGGAACGGGAACAAATTTTACGCAGGCATCAGCTAGTAATATTATAAAGAGGTAAAGTTTGTGATATTGAGTTTGTCAGGTTGTAGCGCGTAATCTCTGGATCTATGGAACCAACTTTGAAAATTCTTTTACCTGTAGAAAAGATATTATGTCAGCACAAACTGTAAATAAATTTAAGAATAAACTGGACATATTTCTAATCAATAAAAAGGAGAAAATGACATAGAATGACATGATACAGGCAACTATCAGTTGAAGCAACTGCCTGCCTGATTTATGAATAATAATAAATATAGAAAGCCACCGTTATTTGTGAGTGTCTTCTATTAATCATCATGTTACTTCCAAAGGGAACGGAGCGTAAATAAATGGGGTGGTTTAGATACATTATTTGAGTTGTTTGAGGAGGACCAAAGTTTAAAGTACCTATGTCACAGGCAATGCAGTGACTCTGGCATTTAACCATAACCTTCTGCATTCCGATAAGATAATAGCAAAATGTTCAATAACACAACTGTTTTCAAATTTGTAGCCTAACCTGAGCTAGTCTTACTATCTTACTTAAAGAATTATTGCGAAAGTTAAATGCGAAAGTTTGTGAGTGTAGATGTTTGTTACTCTTTCAGGCTCAAACGGCTGAACGGATCGGGCTGAAATTTGGCACAGATATACATTATAGTCTGGAATAACACAAAGGCTACTTTTTATCCCGGGAATAACTTCCCACGGGAAGAGGGAACGGGAACAAATTTTACGCTGGCGAAGCTGCGGGCATCAGCTAGTAAAATATAATATTTAATCATTATTGGAGATTAGTGGCAGTTGCTTAAAAACAAATCACTCATTGGTGGAGATTTATTTCAGTTCATCAATCACTATTATCAGGATTGTAAGTACCTACAATACTAATCAAATTTTCTATCGCTTGTGTCTGACCTGACTGATAAGGAGTGATGAGAGATGAAATAGCTAACATGAAAAGAGCTGCACCTTAGTCTCGTAGCAGAAAAGTAGGTAAATAATAATATTTTATTGTTATAAAGCAACTTTTTTCCTGGTCTTCACTACCTATTGAAAAACTCAACAATAAACAGCTAGTTAACAGATCATTGGGTATTGCTTTATTTTGTTGTTTCATTTATTTGCATTAGAATTCACAATCAAGATGTTTCAGTAATATAGTGATGAAAGACAACTATCTACAATGCTAATTTATCTGGTTAAGATTCATATGACTGGATAGATCTGGACTTGTTGCAAAAATAACTAAATGTTCTAGACATTCACTAACGATATTATGCTAGCTTTTCAAACATTGGTACCAAAGTACCTACTTTAATTAGTCAAGTAGGTACTTTATTTTGTAATGAATCACTAAAATAATATTAGGAACTTATCTTTAATATGTTAGATATAGTCAGTAACACTACAGAAATTTTCCAATTCATGAATGCGACTTTGATTTTTCAATAATTTTCATAGCTTTTAAAAAAAAATCACTCAAGCAATAAAACAGTCTAAGCACTTAATAATACATGACTTGCTATTGCTTCTATTGCACGTAATGGGATTCTATATAAATTGAGTAGGTACATTTAACGCAACTCATTTCACCAATAAAAGAGTTCACCTATTTTTAAACTGATATCATTTAAAAGAACATAGCTATTTAAATCAAACTGATTGAAACTATTAGCGGGCTCTACAAAACAGTGTCAGTGCCAAATAGATTTTTAAAAAAGTATTCCTTTTATGAAATTCAGTAATCCCATTTGGGAATGAGGATATCATATAAATCACAGAGACATGTGTGTCCAATGAATCATACACTGAAGTTATCAAAACACATGTGTCTAAATTATAAACACAATGTGCTCCCCATGCATATGAACCAGAGTAACCAGCTGTTTCATAAATAAAAATCTTGATATCGTTTATTTTTTTAATGTTCAACAATGTTTGGATGATTGAGTGAAACTTTATGGTGTAATAAATTGTTAACAATTTTATTGTTGTGGCCTAATTTAATATTTATGGAAACAAATGTGCATAGTCCAATTTTTATGTATAAAAATGTAGTTGAAATTAAAATATCTCAAGTCCCAAAATTCTTAAAAAAATGTCTTAGTCTTAAAAGAACATAAATGTAAATTATTTTATGTTAAAATATTACATTTTTACGTCATGTGTAGATTATTAAATACACTTCAACTTATTAAGATTTTTATGCATAATTTCTGCATCCTACTTTGCAAAAGCTTCGCTAGAATTCGCTCAAAGTTGTCATCTGGCGATAACCTAAGACTTAAATCAATTAAACTTTCAGTCTAGTAACGATATATAGATTTATCCTACATACCATTGAAATATAATTAAGTGAATCTAGTGTATACCTAACAGGACCACAGCTGAGAGACCTAATTAGGCCCGAAAGTCCTAAAATATAGAAAGAAACATAAAATAAATACGTACCCCTAAAACGACAGTGAAGATATCAAGTTATCCAAAGGTCCAACCATGAAAACCATTATCACTAAAAACCACACTATACACAGGTTCCACTAGCACTTAATCATTTATATATTGTTTAATCCACACCCGCGAAAATGTTAAAAATTAGTTTCTTATTGACATAAACACAAACTGAGCGTCCGCCATATGCAGGTACGTTCCGCACATACGCCGAGCGCAAATTTTTCATCAGACTTGTTCAAAACGTCAGTGATGCACTACTAAACTGTCAACAAACTCATATCAAAATTTACACCATTGAAGTCATAGTAAATTTCTGAAATAAATATTTGTAAAGATACGCTACAATATCTACTTATATGTATCGGCAAATGTATAGATTAGATTTTCTTTTAATAAAAACAAAATGTATAAGATATTTTACGAATTTGGCATTTTTTTAGTTTCGAACGCACGCTCAACCGCATTACACTTCACTACATACTGCAACCACACGAACTTCACCGTGATCCAAACCCGACGAGCTTTGATTTCGATTTACGGAAGAGTATAGCCGCTCGTTAGAGAAGGATGGCCGATATTGTAGTCAACGGCCTCTGTGAGTGTGTATATGCGAAGATACTGCGTGAACGAGCTGTTATGTAGTAGGGTAGCATTTTCGTAGCACTTCGTAGTACGTGTAGTATTGAAATGAAAACTTAATTCATCTGTTTAATTATTTATGTACGTAGTAAAAACACAAACCGCAGAAAACTCATAATTAATGAGCAGTATACTTACATACCTCTATCCTATTTAATATTAATTCAAAGGATTGTACTGTTAAAAACTTAATTTTCAGAAGTTTGTTTCACTACTGAATACCTAGCTACTTAAGTATTTAGGTGTTCAATATATTAACGATTTATATTATGTTAAACGTACCTAAACGATGAAGATGCCGTTCAGTCGATTCCTTTGAGGGTCATTGACTTGTATGAAAATTATGACAAACTTGCTGATGCCCGCAGCTTCGCCCGCGTGAAATTTGGTCCCATTCCCGCTTCCCGTGGGAACTTATTATAAAAAGTAGCCTATGTGTTATTCCAGACAATAATCTATCCCTGCACCAAATTTCAGCCAGATCCGTTCAACCGCTAGAGCGTGAAGAGTAACAAACACCCACACTCACAAACTATCGCATTTTGAATATTATACCTATCAACATTATTATTAGCTGTTACTATAATAGTTACATAGTGCCTAACTCATTACTTACAGACTTTTCTATACAGACCGCTCTGAATGAACCACCTGTAAGTTACGTGTTTTACATTGTTAAATTTGTTGAAGTTCATAAAGTCAGGTAGCTACCTACTTTATACTTAATATTAGTAAGTAAATCATCTAGGATTAAAATCTGTTACAGTCTGCATACACTTGCTATTACTATAACTGATTAGATAAGAGATACATTTGTTTTCAATAATAAAGGGTTACTTAGTTTTGTCTCTTACAATAAAATAACTCAATCCGGTGCTACCCCAAAAGTGAATTCGATATCAACAGGGAGCATTGGCAGGAGTTTGTTGATCGAATTTCATCGCAGAATGCCGTTTCAATTTAATATGTATCTTTAGATTTTAGACTACTGGATGATGCTCGCTGCTTCGCACGCGTTTAAATCGGTTCCCGTTCCCATGGGAACATAGGTATTCCCTTGATGAAAAGTAACTTAAGTTATGTTATTCCAGACTAGGTATAATATTTCGCTGTACCTACCAAATTTCAGCAAAATACGTATAGTGGTTAGAGGTTTAGAGAGTCAAAGATTAACAAACATCTACACAGCCGCACATATGTAGGTATACATACACTCACAAATTTTACTACTTACTTCACGTATTTTATAATATTAGTAAAAAAAACGCTCGTGGCCCCGCGGACTCAGTGTTCTGTAAACGATCACTGCAGTAAGCAACTTTCACTACGGCCGGTCCATGGATGGGTGACCATCCATATGATCACTTTGTGACATTTATTTGAGCGTTTCCGTGCTTCGGAAGGCACGTTAAGCCGTTGGTCCCGGTTGCCAGTAAAATGGCAGTCGTTAAACTAAGTTGAAGGGTTGAAGGCTTTATTTCAACAGCAGGCAGTCACAACCTGCGCCTGTCCATTTAAACACGGCAATACGGCTCACTACCTATTACGTGGGACAAATTATACAAAGGTGAAATGTGGGCATATAATATGCCTCTGCCTACCCCTTCGGGGATAAAGGCGTGACCATATGTATGTATGTATGTAGTAAAAAAAAACCGGCCAAGTGCGAGTTGGACTCGCCCATGAAGGGTTTCGTAGCAGCAAGTAACATAATATAAAAGTTCTTATAGTTCGTTGTAACTTTGACTGATGTTTTAACACGTTCGCAGTGGTAGTGATTTCACTAACCGGAAATTGCGTTTTATGACGTATTAAAAAAAACTACCAGCTCTATCTCGTTCAAACTAATTTTCGTTGGTAGTTTTTATGGCAATGTACATCATATATTTTTTTTAGATTTATCATTCTTTTAGTTTAGAAGTTAGAGGAGAGGGGACACACATTTTTCCACTTTGGAAGTGTCTACTGCGCAAACTATTCACTTTAGAAAAAAATGATGTTAGAAACCTCCATAGCATTTTTGAAGACCTATCTATAAATACACCACACGTATGGGTTTGATGAAAAAAAAATTAGAGTTTCAGTTCTGAGTATGGGGACCCCCAAAATTTACTGCTTTTTTTCTAGTTTTATATAAGAATCTTAATGCGGTTCACAGAATACATCTAGCTACCAAGTTTCAATAGCATAGACCTTATAGTTTCGGAGAAAAGTGGCTGTGACACACGGACGGACAGACAGACATGACGAATCTATAAGGGTTCCGTGTTTGCCATTTGGCTACGAAACCCTAAAAATGAATAAATGGTTAGAATTTTAAACCAAGTCTTGTTTTTATGCAGGTAACGAAATGCTTTAATTAAGTACACATAGACACACTAAGATCAAAAACTATGTGGAAATCTCTAAAAACAATAATTCACGTTTCTCTTGAAAAGCTCAGGGTTGACGAACCTTTTCCTATATACAATATCCTGCCTGTCATAATAGCTGAAATCATTTCCGCATTCGGCAAGGTCACAGGTCGATTTCGCTATTACTTTACATTGATGAAAAGTTGCCTGAGTACATACTGCTGATGGGAAACTCTTTTTTTGATTTTAATACCTAATGCAGATTAAGTACAAAGCCATAAACGGTAATTTATAATAAATGCGATAGATAATATAATGACCCTTCTGTATGTGTGTTTGTCCTCCAAACCAGATGAACCGATTTAGATTGACGGATGAAACTTTGTGTGCGTGTAAAGAACTTACAGCATAGGTACTTAGCGGTTGGAATGATGAGTCGATCGAAGAATAAGTTTGTACCAATTTATGTAATATTGATACAGAATTTCAGATAAAACAATCGATGCGGTAGGCAACTGAAGTCAGGATGACAAATTCACAACACTGCAATCTGTCAAATACGTTTGTAACTTTGGACGCCAGATGAAGAATATAATAGAACTTAGGATAGAACATTGTACCACTCAGATTAGAATTTCACAAAATGGCCGCCGCACTATATTGCAATTCCCGCCATAATATGACTCAAGTGCATTCCTAACATATCGAGAGTGTGCGTGCTTATTACAGACTATTGTGTTTATGGCACCATGGGGAAATATCCGTCTGCGTACTGTCTGATGCTAACAATCTTGTAGGTTGAGGAAACAAAGGGTCCAATTCCCTGGAGGGTGTGATGATAACATCACACATCTTGAGTGAGTTGGGTATCCGGTATTGATTTCTATATTATTTTTGACGGCTTTGTTGTGTATTTTAGTTGCATCGTGAACTTCATCTGTACTTATTTCAGTCAGCACAGTTCGAACACCGCACGATTTGTCTTTTCCAACAACATCCAGCAACAACCAGCGATATCAAACTGTGGTGATTCTGAAATACTTTTCTACTGAAACGTAAAGACAGAAATTGTTCATTTGCAACAAAATCGCCCTTTAAATTTTAAGTTCTACTTGCTTTTATTTTAGGCCTTTAAATTTATTATGCAACTAGCTGTTCCCCGCGGCTTCGCCCGCGTTGCAGTTGTTATCGCGTAAAATCATTACCCTCCTTTTGCGCAGTCAGTTAAAAAGAAGACCATGTCTCTTGGACTCAAACTATCTCTACTTATTCCAAATTTTATCAAAAATCGGTTCAGCGGTTTAGGCGTGAAAACGTAACAGACAAACAGAGTTACTTTCGCATTTATAATTTTAGTAGGGATAGTAGGGATGTTTCCTCCCTGTTATTTGGGCCTGTCGTTTGGTTGGCTGTTTCTAGTTGTATTTAATAACTAGCTGAGCCCACAACTTCGTTTACGTCACATAAGGTGTATGAAAGGAGAGGTATTTCTTCATCAGACTCATCAAGCAGCGTGTGAAACTGCCCTGTTTGCTTAATCATAAAAGAGCTTATAGAATAGACTACTAGATAAGATAACCTTAATCGTTAAGCTCTTTTATGATTAAGCCAACACACCCGTTTAGATTTACGTATTTTTAGATTCATATGTCTATGTATGATTCTTTAAAAGGATGTAACTTTTTTATTTATAAACCGATTGGCATGTAATAAACACTAAATGTTAAGTGGAGCAAACCTCAACACAATAAAGAAAACCGTATTGCAATCGGTTAAGCGTTTACTGAGATTAGCGTGCACAAACGGACAGACAAACAGATATACAGACATACAGACAAACAGACAAACAGACAAACAGACAAAAATTCTAAAAATCATTGTTTTGGGTCCTATTGCGTTCATATTAATATTTTTTCTTATTTATCTTCCATGTACAGACAGCGACCTGTTACGATTTTATTATAATGTATTGATATTGATTGATTAAGGAGACTTTAATCTAAGCCCTCTCTCACGAAGTATTTGGAACTTACTGTGATGTGTAAGTGAAAATGACTGTTATCACGCTTGTCATGATAAGTAACCACTCATCGTGCATTGGCACACTATCTTACAACAGTCACCAACCGTGACCGCTCACCCCACACATCCACACACTGCAACATGGCATCGCGCCAGTATTTTTCTGTACCTAGTAATATTAATTTCCTTTAAGAAACCATCTTTGTAGATATATCTATTACTAAGGTATTTAGCAGCTAAGTTCTGGGGTCACTGGACGTAATTCTGTAACAAACCACTTTAATATAGTAGATATCTACTACCTATTCGGAAAAGTTTAAGATTCTGAGGCAGTCAAATTGCGAATTGGATTTTCTGAAGATACTTGACAATTGACTTCAAAGTAAAATAAATGTAGTCGCTTGACCGTGTTCCAAATTTAAATAAATTTACGCATCATATTCTGATTTCAAAATTCGAATAGCGAACGAAATTCTCCTTCTCGTATTATGTCCATAGAGTATATAGAGGAGCGTGTTCACAGATAACATTCAGCGTGTACTCGATACTTTACGCGCAACAAGCGAACACAACAAATGGAGCGTGTTATGTGGATAACCATTTACTCTGTAAAATAAATTGTGTGGCTTAAATAGCATTGCTGTTGTATTATGCTCATATAAACTTGCTGTATTATATCCGTTTTGTGGGGTTTTGTTGAATAGACTACCTACCTACGTCAACAACGAAATTTAGAATCACCGACTATTAGGTACCTACGTGAGACTAAAAATACAAAGGGCGTACAATAAGTTCTTCAAAAGGGGTCTTAGAAGGTTTTTACAGGGTAGGCAGCGCAAGTGTGGCGCCTCTGGTGTTGCAAAAGTTCATAGGCTGCGGTGACCACCGGTCCTTCTGGTGGGCCGTATGCTTATCTGCCACCTTAGTGGTATAAAAAAAATGCCTCTACATACGCCTTCGAGAAATAAAGTCAAGCAAATTTAGATATAAAATCCATGTTTATGCGGCAGCTAGGTATGGTCCTATTTCGGGCCCTATCAATAAAATAATACGATTAGCAAAATGTGGGTGTGATAAGTCACTGCTTCCCTCCTATATGTATCATATTATTATGTATGTAGGTATATGTATATTGAAAACCAGTTTTCATAATTATATAACTCGCTAGGCTACCCAAGATGACTGAATATATGAACGAACTAGCTTTTGCCAGCGACTCGTTCGCAAGGTGATTATAACAATTAACCAATAGGGATTCTAGTAAAACATAGGTCAAGCTGTATAATCGTTTTCACTGAACCGATTTTGATGAAACATGCAGCGATATTTAAGTTGAAAAAGTACCCACAAAATCCTAACAGTACAATAATTATGATCAAGCTACTGAGCTTTGCTACAACCCCGAACAAATAAACAAATAAACAGACACGAAGAAAAATAAAATAGATTTGGACTCAGAAGCCCTAAATTAGTCGATTACAGTAATTTTTTTAAAATTTATCTTGTATGTACCGTCACAGCTATTTTTTCAATTTAATAATAGTAGAGATACCTACTATATAGTATTTATTTAATTGTTAACAGTTTTTCAAACGAGTAAAATATTTTCTCGCCATTTCACAATATCCAATAAGTGTCACTGCCGTATCCCAACCCCTCACTCGCAGAGCACCGCGACCTGTGCCGAGGAAAAGCGGACAGCAAAAAAAAAGTAATTAGGAGAACCGCCTCCGATAAGGCAGCTTGATGAAAATCTTGAAAGAATCCCTATTAGGATACGTCGTTAGCATTCCTTATTCAAAAAGACATTGGACAAGTTGATTTAAATTTGATTTTTTTTAGGTCGTTAGAAAAATGACACCGCCCGACTGATGAAAAGTCATGACGAAAATACTCTCACAGCTCACAGTCTACAAGTTACTGACAAGTGGTTCTCAAGTTAGCGAGCCTAAAATGTGCCTCTTCTGCTGTGTTTTGAATGGCGTGCGCTGGCAGGTCGTTCCATAAGTCTTTTATGGTTCGATAGAGAAATCATCTATTATACCGCTCATATTAAGAACTAGCTGAGCCCGCAACTTCGTTTACGTCACATAAGGTGTACAAAAGGAGAGGTATTTCTTTATCAGACTCATCAAGCAGCGTGTGAAACTGCCCTGTTTGCTTAATCATAAAAGAGCTTAAAGATTAAGTCTATTCCAAAACAATTCAGAGTGAATTGTTTTAAAATAGCCTTAATCATTTAACTCTTTTATGATTAAGCAAACAGGGCAGTTTAGATTTACTCATTTTTAGATTCATAAGTCCGTGTATGATTTTTTAAAGTGATATAACTTTTTAATTTATCAACCGATTGATATGAAATAAACACTTAATGTTAAGCAGAGCAAACCTTAACACAATAAAGAAACCCGCATTGCAATCAGTTAAGCGGTCGCTGAGATTAGCGTACACAAACGTACAGACAAACAGATATACAGACATACAGACAAACAGACAAAAATTCTAAAAATCATTGTTTTGGGTTCTATTGCATTCAAAAAGCCTATTATGACCTGTTACGATTTTATTATAAGCTTATGTATTGATATTGATATTTGAGAAGACTTGGCTGTTGGTTATCTGGTGTCTCGGTGATTTTGTGGAAGTGTACGTGACTGCTGATCACATCGCAGCATGTATCACGGGGATTGACAGAGCGTGTCACTGAATGTACGCAGATGACGTGATTCCCTACCACCCCATTCGGGGGTGTCACTGTTGTGTCGGGTTTAAGTCCTTGGGCGAAATTATTTGCGCGAGCTGCAAATGTTTCTTTCATACTTTGAACGTTTTTAGCTGCAGTTATCGTAATAATGTCTGACGGAAGAGATGCACAGTGCATTCTGAAAATAGGCCAACTTTTATTCCTTTAGCACTGCTGTTGCATCAAAGCAATAAATGAACTGAAAGTTTAAACAAATAAACTAAGAACTAATTCAAACCCAATTAAAACTATAAAACACTAAACTCCACGACTAATAAATTTAACAACAAGAAAGACTAAACGATTCTTCGCCAAATTCCAATTAGCCCAGTTGCTGCAATTTGACCTAATTCGCGGTAGGTACAGCAAACAAATACAAAAGTCCCCAATATAGCAATGAAGAGAGTGCTGGCTCCTGCATTATATCTTACCATCCCTTTCTTTGTATTGTAGTTAGGTGCAATGTCTCGCTCGCACATTTTTTTTTTACTCACAGACACAGTCGGCAGCCCATCGAATGGAATGCCTAGGCTAGTTTTAGCGCTTGGAGGCCTCTCTCTCTGGTAGTCCAGAAGAGTATTGACATTGACTCCCAAGTAACGGGCCCAATAATGTGTCTCTTCACACTTATACTATGCTATACTATACTATACTATCTTCACGCCAAATCCCTTGCGGGGTAGGCAGAAAGAACCGAGCGCCACACGGCACGGTCCATACACACCTCACTCGCCTCTTCAACTTTCATTTTTCTTTTCATGCATGCACGTCGGTTCCTTCGGCTCTTGACACCACCCTAAAATAAAAATTATATTCATTATATTAATTATATTATTATTATTCGCTTGTATTATATTCCCCGGAATATAATACAAGCTACATAATAGAGTTGGGAGCAATGAGTTATTATTACTACGTAGTACACAATGGTTTGGAGTCCTGCCTGGGCCCCTGGGGTATCCTTCCATGAGCTTACCCGGGGCTCCCAACCGTAGGCTGTTACGCAGGATACGTGTGGTTTTTAGTCTGTAGGAGTCCGGCATAGCATCCATGTAGGAATTTCCTCACGTAAAAAAATGCTGCTTACTAGTAATTGTACTAATAATAATCGTCGTCGCGAACTTCACAATCTGATTCGAACTGTCAACTAAATTGTTTTGTAACGAATGAAAACAATTGTATTGGATCAGTGAGGCTTTGAGAGCTAATCCACTAATCCAAGGATGCCAATTAGTAGTTCAATAAACCACTTAACACAATACGGTTTATAAAATCAGTTGAGGACGGTGATTCTCAAACTTTTCTGATAACATTGACATTACAGAACATTGAGCCAGCGACGGCTCAACGTTCTGTAACCTATCATTGCCGTATAAAATAACTTTCGCTGTGTGTGACTGGTCCTAGGATGGGTGACCACTTTGTGACATTACATTTTTGGGCATTTCCATTTCTGTGGATTGCGTTGGACAAAAACTAAAGGTGAAATGTGGATGTTTAATATGTCGTTGCCTACCCCTTAAGGGATAAAAATGTGACTATTATGTTTGTATGTGATGTATGAATTTGAAATAAAATATCAAATAATCTGCTCCTTGGCGCCCAACAAGGGTTCTGAAAAATCTTATACTCGTACTATAAAAAAGGGTTGGATTTGAGGTTGGTTAAACAAGAATTATGAAAACCTATTTTGAGCCAAAAGAAATATAAAGCACATAGGTACATTTTATTTCACACCAACAAGCCGTAAATAAATTAACAGAGGTGTGATGTGATGTTAATAAATTAATTTACACATTGCAGCATGTCACAAATAATACGCGGGCCAAACCAAACCACATAGGAAATAAAATGGCGTCCACCAGACAGGCTGCCTGTTGGTTGTACTTTTCATATTTCCCGCCAAATGGGAGCATTCACAGTAACCGCATTAATGTTGTCACGGGTGGACGGGACGTGCTCCGGAATTGATTCCCGCCACGAGTGTGATGGAACAATGCAGATGCGTTTACTAAGAGCATTCTGAAGCTTTTAACGTGACAACTGGAGAAACGGGCTTTGTAAACGCTTAGGCTCTTAGCGTATCATAGGGATGAACAGTTGGCCTACTTTTTTCTGGCAGAATTCGAAGCGAACAAAAGCTTTATGAATTTTTTTATGAATTTGAATTGGACGCTACGAATTACTTTCTATAAAAAACCGTACGATTAGTAGAACTTTTTCATTATGAGTACCTAGTCGATTTACAATAAAAAAAATTTTTAAACCTGAAGTCACCCTGCTGGAGTGCTCGTACAGAACATCAGTCAGGAGTAGGGCTTGAACTCCGGAATTCCGGAATTGACATAATTCCGGAATTCCGATAAAATCTAATATCGTTCTCAATTCCGGAATTGGCGATACCAATACCGGTATTTCGATATTGAAAAAAAAAATACATTTTCGCTTCTTCTTTAATTTCATTACAAACAAAAATGAAGATTATAAGCTTTTCTATTAAATTTCTCTATTAAAAATTAATTGGATTATGTACTTAGGTATTAATCATTTCATTTGATGATATTTCTAAAACCTACTAAGAAAGTAAATCCATAAAAAATGGTATTTCATAGAAAACATACCTACTATTTAAATAATAGTAATATTATTGATGACGTTTTTGTATTTTTTTTAAATTTAGACTTCTTAGTCTATTATTTTAGATTTAGCGAACTTAGAATTAGCTCTGACTTATGCTACGAGTTAAATTTAACTTTGATAGAAACGCTGTAAGAATTTGACAGAGGTCTCGCTCAGCTTAGTTCTAGTAGTTCTGACGGAACTCATGGGGCCCGTACCTTATTATTAGGGGCAAACTTTGCCCCAAGGCGCTCCACTTACCCAGAGTGAGAAGGGTTCTGGGTTCCCTGTTCTCATCAAGGTGGAGGAACATATTTCTTCGCACATGGCTCCGTTTTAGGCGCCCGACGCTGATTAAAGCGAAAACAAGGTGCCCGAAGTCACTGAAGGTGAGTTAGGGGCGACTGTACTGCGGCTTAGATTCCGCAGGGACCGTGCCCCTGGACCCTACAGCATTCCAGGCCGAGCGTGGGTCCTGGCTCTTGAGGATCTCGGGCCTCGAGTGATGGGGCTCTTTAGTGCATGCCTCGAAAAAGGCCAGATTCCCAAGGTCTGATAGACAGGGAAACTGGTTCTGATCCGAAAGGCAAGTTGGTCGGCAGTCTACTCATCCGGGGATCGGCCGATCGTGTTGCTGCGTTGAGCAACTCCGGCCGATCCCCGATCGGTCGATCCCCAACAATTATACGCTCTAGGAGCTTGCATACCTTGTTAGGTATGCAAGCTCCTTGAGCGTATCATTGCACAGCGCACAGTGGGGCACCTCACACGCGTGGGGCCAGATCTGGCGGATAACCAGTTTGGTTTCCGTCAAGGGCGCTCCACCGTGGATGCGATCATGCGCATTAGAAGACTGACGGAGAAAGTAATATCACAGGGCGAGGTGGTGTTGAAAGCGAGGGCGATGTCAGGAGACACCGGTATCGCCTTCAACACCTTGCCCTGGAGCTGCGTTAGTGAGGTGCTTATTTATCATGGAGTGCCTCCCTACTTCCGTCGAATTGTCGGGGCCTATCTTTCCAAGAGGGTCATACTTACCCAAGCTGGCTAGGGCCCAGCCGGGTCAGCGAGATACGTCGTGCGGTGTTCCGCAGAGATCAGTCTTAAGACCGCTTCTGTGGAACATTGGTTACGATTGGGTGCTGCGTGGTCCGTTGCTTAGAGGCGGCATGTCTGGAGGATCTGGCAGCGATGCAATTTGCGTCGTTGTTTAAATGAATTAATTAAAATTCTAACTTATTCTTTTCTGGTGCAAGGAGGCGCTGGAGCGAGGCCATAGGCCTACGTCTCCAGAAATTTAGGTTCGGCAGTTCCAGCTCCACAAGGAAACCGTGGAGACCTGGACTTGAGCAAAAAACCGAATCGCCATATCACATCACACAAGGAGGGAATCGCCGAATCGCCACAATCAAGGCGGTCAGACCGGTCATGGGCGAGTGACTAGAGAGGAGCCACGGTGCGGGTGCTCTGTCCTACCGGTTGTCACAGATGCTTACCGGCCACGGGAGCTTCAGTAAGTATCTGTGACGTATACACCGGGAAACCACACCTGAGTGCCAGCACTGCGAGGAACGCAGTGAGGACACAGTACTTCACACATTAGTGGAGTGCACAGCGTGGGCTTAACAGCGCCCGGTCCTCGTGGTAGGTGTGGACGTGGACATTCTCTCGCTGGAGTCCATTGCGCGAGCTATGATCTCCAGTGGGAGTAAGTGGGACGGCACTGCGTCTTTCTGTGATCAGTTAATGCGGCGAAAATGATCGAGAGAGAACGCTTCCACCCGAATTTCGCATGTCTTTGCCCAAGACTATCGACCTCCATAATCGGGGGCCTGAGGACGGTAAAATAAGTAATTTTACTGGGTATCAAAGTAGTTTATCACCAATCACGTAGGACTGCCAGCTCCCGTTTCTTTTTTTTCATATCACTATTTTGAAGAAAACGAAACTTGATTGAGTTCCGGAATTCCGGAATTCCGGAATTCAAATACTGAATATCGAAACCCAATTCCGGAACTGAAAAAGCGTCCGATATTCAAGCCCTAGTCAGGAGCTGTTGGTCCTGATATAGGTAACCATTTGTGGCGTATTCACTCAGTCGCAGGCAGCCACATTGTTGTCCATTTCAACACGACGAAATAAGCTCAGTACTTACCAAGTACATGGGACGAACATACAAGCAGAGAAAAGTGGACATGAAGTAGGGGAGACCGGGGCTGGTCGACTAGGTTTCAGCTTAAAGGCTTATATTTTTATTTCTATAAAGAATATTAATTCAAAAACAGGTTTATTTCATAGGTTAACTATTAAGCTTAGGAAAAATATAGCAAAAAGCACTTAATTCATTATAATATAGGGTACAGTCTAGATCTTATACAATAAAAAAAACCTGCAACCTGCCCCATGCTTGGGGTAGGTTGACTATTTGCCTGGGGTAAGTTGACCTATGGACTTGTAAAGGCAAAATCTACGAGGAAATAGGATAAAGGGCAACATACATAAAAAAAAAAAATATTGAAAATAAAACACACATACAATAAATCACCGAGAGCACGGCGTCGCGCACGCACATCGTTTGAGTGAAGGAATTTAAAGATGAAAAATAACGTGTGTAAGTAATTATTTTCATCGTAATGTTTTTGTAATAATGCCCATATATTTATGGTTACTGATTGTCAAAAAAATTATGATGGATGTTTGATTCATGTTCTTTTTTTTGTACGATTATTGGTCATCCAGCCCCGTTATACATTAGTCTACTAGCCCCAAACCACATTTTTATTTTCAATCACATGACATAACCACAAAACTGCTAAGAAATCAAATAACATCATACATGAAAGAAAGAACATGAATCAAACATCTATTATAAATTCTTTGAAAATCAGTAACCATGAATAAATAGGCATTATTACAAAAACCTTTCGATGAAAATAATTACTTACGTACGTCATTTTTGAACTTTAATTTTTTTCACTCTAACAGTGAGCGTCCGCGACACCGCGCTCCCGATGACTGAGCGGGGAGAGGTAGTGGACTCTCGGGTGTCATCGGTTGGGTCCAATCCAAGCAATTGATAGTTAGTCTACCTACCCCTATAGTCAACCAGCCCCGGTCTCCCCTATGCCTCTGCCTACCCGTACCTACCTAAATAGGCGTGACAGTCATACGAGTAGTACCTACATAGTACGATGTATAGAGAGAAATGTGTTCACATGACATGACATAACATAACTAATTTCAAAAAGTCGGCTATTAAGTATACCAAATTTATTTTTCGTTAGAAATATTCCCCTTCATATCAATGGCTTCATAAAGTAGAAGAATTTCCCAGAACTCTATACCTACCAGCTTTGTCGTTAAAGGATCGTTTTTAATGAAAATTCTACTCATTTTGATATGCTAATGAAATCTATCGAACGCCAAAGGTCTTTTCCTATACCAATTTTAAACGAATATACCTACATTGTGAATTCTTCTTGGAAATAGGTCTATTGGTGATAAGTTTTTGATGAAGAGATGTACATTATATTGTTTTAAAAGAGTTGGTTATAACTTTTAATGATGGAAATAATTCGAACTAAGTAATCGAGGAAAGAAGCAGTTAATGTAGGTATGGATGACCAAAGCAAAACAGATTAATGAAACTATTACATATCTACTATTACCACAGATTATTTAATCTATTACCTCCTTCCTACCTATCAATAATTATACTTACCCACCAGAAATGCCCCAAAATGATGAATTCTCAATTACTAGAGGCACACAGGTACATAGAAATGCAACCCGTAAAGAGGTCGCACAAAAAAAGAACTTTTTGTCCTGTGCAATAGTGCATAAAGGTATAAAACTTATAGCTTCTCTATTATATACTAGCTGACCCGCGCAACTTCGTTTGCGTCACATGGGAGTGAGAAAGAGAGAAGTGTGGTATAAATATTTAGTGATATAATGTTTCCCGTCGTATTTACTCCGTCGCGTTCATTAGAGCTGACCCGCACAACTTCGATTGCTTCACATGAGAGTGAGAAGGAGAGAGGCGTGGTATTTATATGTAAAGTGATATGATATTTCCCGTCGCATTTACTTCCGCCCTTCCTTTTTTGGTACGGATCCGACTCGTACTTGACCGGTTTTGATCGTTCACTTGACTGGCTACCACTGCAGACCACGATTACTGCCGTAGTCGTCTCGCTCATATTTTAAAACTTATTAAGAGGGTTATTGTAAGCGAACCGCTGTATAAAACACTATTTTTACGTAACTTTAACCATTTACGCAGTGTACGCAATGGAAACTCGGAGAAGAAAGATTTTTTCCCCGTTCCCAAAACATTATTCATGGCTGCTCCGCCCCTATTCGTCTTAGCGTAATGCTATATTATATATGCTATATAAGAACCATCCTCAATAAATTGTAAAATAATTTTTGAAATGCAACCAGTAGTTTCTGAGATCCTTGCACAAACAAACTCTTCAGTTTTAAAATATTGTGAGCGGACCTTAAGAGATAGAGAATTTAGGTTATTGTGAGCGAACCTTAAAAGATAGACATATGCTGTCACGGACTTTTTTTTTGAACTTTTTAAAAGAAACAATTTTGTAGTACACAATTTTTACGTAACTTTAACCATTTACGCAGCGTACGCTTCGGAAGCTCTCAGACGGTAAAAAATATTCCCCGTTTTCGAAACATTCTTGATTGCTGCTCCGCTCCTGTTCGCCTTAGCGTGATGTTACATAGCCTATAGCCATCCTCAATAGATGGACTATCAAAGTGTAAATGAATTTCCAAAATCCAACCAGTAGTTCCTGAGATCCTAGCGTTCAAACAAACAAACAAACAAACTCTTAAGCTTTATAATATTAGTATGGATTAATACACCTAGTTAACTAGGCCACGTTTGGATAACGAAAGACCTACGACGAATTAGGAAGGAATACTACACATAGCCACGACCGTACTACGGAAAAAGAGGGAGCCAGGCACACACAACATGATACGAGGGAATCTTTTTTAAATAAATAAATGGTATTCGATTTTTAAAACCAAGAAATTTTGAATTTAAAAGATTTTAATATGACAAGAACAGTGGAAATATTCCATTCCCGATACTTTCAGTGCCGCCCTCGTACACTCGGCAAAATAGATCGATTTGCACGTCACGTTACCCAATGTTGTTGGTTTTCCATTCACGAAGAAATAGAGAGATGTCGCTCTCAAACAATGGAGAAAAACTTCGGCAATACCGATTGATGCAAAAGATCGTTACTCTGTTGAACCATAGAGACTGGGAACGCTCTGGTAGTACACGCACATGTTCTCTCCATTTCACACCCTGGATTCTACAAGAGGGGCGTGAAGAGACATCATTTAGCGACCAATTTGCGGGCCTCTGTCAAGAATTTTGTGGATTGCGAGAGTGGTCCCAAATTTAACTTTTTTTATAAATGGCACTGTAGCTCACGAAAATGAAAACTTAAAAAAATATGAGAGTCACGTACCTACTTAGGTACCTAATATACTTGGCCAAATAGATTTATTGTTAAAAATTACAGAGAAACATAATTATTACATATCTATATTTACATTATTACTATCTAAACTAAACCTAAATAAGGCCCCCGTGGCATTGTGCCCAAAAGACTAGCAGCATTCCCCCTTTGAATAGCAATACCAATTCGTTGAGCGAGAAAACTGCCAGCCCTTGGGTCACCAGTTGACTCCACAAGGCGCTTTTTCAAATTCTTGAAAAATTTTGCATTGGGACCCCATGGACCTAGGGTCTCGACACCGACTGGACAAAAACGATACGATGAGTCGAGACCCTTATATTTATTAATTTTAATATTAATAAATATAGCAAATAGATTAGTTTGCCACACCACATTAAATGTCTGGGTGGTTCGAATACCAACGATAATGTGGTTTGGCTTGCAAACTGTCTGAGTATACATACATATGTTTAGGTACTCGTAAAATACACCATATGTTGACCATCACTCTTGTAAACTAGGGATGGTCTTGGCAGTCGTGACTCATACCATCGAGTCCATTTACTGAGAAACTTAGCTTTATAGCGAGTGCAGACTGTAGTGTGGTTCGTGTGAGGTATTAAGGTTAAGTAACATTGCGTAATTTTATTAAGTACGGTACACACTAGTATGTTCCTAATTAAGTTAAGTAAACGACAAAGTGATAAAGAAAAATCACGTAAAGTAATTTATATAGAAGATTTGTGTTTTTGGCGTGAAACATCTATAGAATATTGTAGTACCTAATATACACTACAATATTCTTAATTAAGTTAAGTAAAAGACAAAGTGAAGAAATAAAATCATATACCTATGTTGAGATAATGTTTTTTCATTCCTTCTATTCGAAAAGTATCACTTTGCACCACGATAACGGGGCGCAAAATAGCTCTTTTCTGTTAAGAGCTTTTTAGCGGGCGGCAAAGTGATTTGAATTTGGAACTTAAAAATTTCATAGAAATCGAACGCAAATTGTATGGATTACTGGCCGGTAAGTGTTGGCTGCACAGCGCGGTGTCCTAAGCTAACTAAAAAAAAAACTAAAGAGCGCCATTTATCGGTTCGTGTTCGTCATTATTAATGTTCTCGTAATCAGTAAACATATTTTATTTTATTCTGCAAATATAATAAGTTCTACGTCAAGTTATGAAAGTGACAATCCATGAACTCCTGTAACAATAACTATAGAAGGTAACTACGTCGTACAAAACTTATTTTTTCTCATAGAAAGGGAATGAAAAGTAGAGTATATTACTCGAGGGCAAATTATTTTACCCTCGGGCGGTGTACTTTGAATCCCTCACTGTGCTCAGGATTCTACGTTAGAATCCCTCGCTATGCTCGGGATTCTATTCTAGAATCCTTCGCTTCGCTCGTGATTCAAAGTAGCGCCCTCGCCGTAAAAATACTATTTTGCCCCCTTGTTATACAATCTACTATTTCATTCCTTCTATTCGAAAAGAATCACTTTGCACCACGATAACGGGGCGCAAAATAGCTCTTTCCTCTTAAGAGCTTTTGAGCGGGCGGCAAAGTGATTTGAATTTGGAACTTGAAAATTTCATAGAAATCGAACGCAAATTGTATGAATTACTGGTTGATAAGTGTTGGCTGCACAGCGTGGTGTCCTGAGCTAACTAAAAAAAAAACTAGAGAGCACCATTTATCTGTTCGTGTTCGTCATTATTAATGTTTTTGTAATCAGTAAACATATTTTTCAACACCCTTGCTCATAAATTGGTTTAGGTATATCACATGGCTTTTACACTCTTAAACCATGGTATTAAACACTTGTGCTTTATTTCTCTTTATCGCACTAGTGTTTTATTTTATATTCCATCAAATTAAGTTTGTACCTCGCTGAAAGATATTAGTTATGCATTCTAGTTGCTCTTAACTTAACTGGGTTATAGTTTTATTTTTAAATCTCGGAAAAGAGTTTTGACTTAGATACGTTTCGTTACTAAAAATAACACAATTTTTGTAAAAAATAAGGAGTGTACCACCTTGAATATAATAAATTTTCAACAACTTATTTACTTTAATTAATAATTCAACGTGAAACTAATTTACAAATACATAAAAATGGGATTTTTTACATTTTGCGTTTTGGTTGTTTAGCGTAATTGTTCGTGCCTACGATCCAACAGCTGACATCGCGCGCCCAGAAAAAAAAATATCAGCGCGGAGCGCGCCTTTTTGACAAACTTTTTTCCGTGTGTGCTGTGAGCATTGTTTATTTGAGTACGAATAATTATAAAATTAAGTTTTTTTACTCGTAAGTGTGTTGAAAAACGTCGTATGACACACGTGAGGTTTGGTCATTACACTCTCGGTTTTCTTGCAGCCCTCGCCTTCGGCTCGGGCTGTGCAATATCACCTCGAGTGTAATGATAATGACCAACATACCACACTTATATCATAAATAACCATTATTGTATTCTGCAAATATAATAAGTTCTACGCCAAGTTATAAAAGTGACAATCCATGAACTCCTGGAACAATAAGAAGGTGGGGTTGCATTTGAATTACGCTTCCTCGATAGGGGGCGCGGAGGAGGTGGGGGAGGGGGAGGGGGAGGGGAGGAATCCCCCCGACCACTCCCCAAAGTTAGGAAACCAATAGTTTCCAAGAAATTTAGATTTTTATTTTTTGAGGTTAAGTTCTATAAAATCATGTTCTTATAAATTTAATATAATAAATCACTTTCAATTGGTATCTCAAAACACTCGCCGTGCCGCTACCGCGGCTCGCTTGCTTCGCTCGCTTCGTTATATTTAATTCGTTAATTTATTTTCCCGATGGTCCCCTTAATTTTTTTGGGGGGACAAAATAGTTTTGTTTAGGTGGTTATAAAAAAAAAACCACGAAGGCTAAGACGGGAGCTCCGCTCCGCTCCGCTCCCGTCTTAGCCTTCTAACCTAACCTATCCAAGTCGGTCTTCTTGAATTAGAAAGGGGACGATGGGGAACCAATTAAATATTATTTTTGGGACTTCCCATTCGTCCCCCTCGGGGAGACGGGGAGAAGTCCCAAAAATAATATTTATCAAAAATAATAATTACCATATATTATATAAAATAATATTTACCAAAAATAATATAAAATAATATTAAAATATTTATCAAAAATAATATAATTAAATATAATTAAATTATATATAATTTTTATCCCCCCCTTGGGAAGTCGAGGGGACGAGCGGGAATACACTCTAACTCCCACATCAAGATGACTGAGACGTTCAATTTCATTTTTATATTTTGTATTGTTTTTTTGTTCTTTTTTCTTTTGTTCATTTTTTATGACACATAAAACATTTTACAACTAATTATGTGTAAAACAATAAATAACTATATGAAAAATTAATAACTAAGACACATTTAACAAAAAATAACGTTCCGTTACACGTAACTTCAAACACGTATAAAAAAAAAACTACGCGTCTCCTAGACACAAATATGGTGCCATTTGAAAGGGGTGATCAACCCCTTTAAAATGACACCCCTCCCACCCCGCTATCGAGGATGCGTAATTCAAATGCCCACCCCAAATTATTTTTCCCTAGGGCGGTGTACTTTGAATCCCTCACTGCGCTCAGGATTCTATGTTAGAATCCCTCGCTATGCTCGGGATTCTAGAATAGAATCCTTCGCTTCGCTCGTGATTCAAAGTAGCGCCCTCGCCGTAAAAATACTATTTTGCCCCCTTGTTATACAATCTACTATTCTCGTGTAGGTACCTCTCTGTTGTGTGGACTATCGTTAGATAGGTAGGTTAGGTTAGGTTACTATGTCTTTAAAAATAAGTTCGCTAATTGTTTTTCAATAACTTATGATTATTAAGTTTCTGCCAAACCGGGTTGTTAAATTAAAATTTGGCTTAAAAAGTTCAAAAACTCCACTTTTTTTTACAAATTTTACATTACTACATCATCACAAGAACTTAAACCAAAAAAATTGCACCACAAACAAAATAAACCCTACTTCACAAAACCTCACCAACTACTAAAAAGATAATCTACTACAAATCCTTAGTAAGCTTCGGTGCGTGTGTTCATAGCCCTAAACATACAGGGTGATACATCATGTCGCAAACTGTATGACAAAACAGGATGTCCCGGGGCGAGCCGAGGGGCTTTTAAGGAGCACCCCTGTTTTAATAGTGACGTCCGTCCTTATGTCAGATTATGAGAAATCTTCTCTAAGTTGTATAGTTCCTAGACACTTCAAGTGAAACTGATTAAGTTTATTGCCAAATTATAAGGATAGAAGTCCTTTTGTGTATTCAGTTTCTATTTCTGCTTATCTATTTGTACTCATATCTTATATTTTATTCTTCATCGTCAAAGCAACGCCATTGTATTGCCAGTTGTGTTGTCAATAAAAAAGAAACCCTACTATCTCAGAGCATGTTCATCATTTTGCCAAAAACTGAGCTTGAGTCTTTTTTCATTAAAATAATTTATAAAATAGTATAACATTTGATGCCGTCAATGGCAAAGGTTACACGCACACACTTTTTTTTTAATCACGCCATAACCGTTAAACGGATTTAACTGAAATATGGTAAAGAGATAAATTATAATCTGGAATCAACGAAACCCATATTTTGCGAACACTATCTAGTAAGTAGGTAAATAGTTTATTTTAAGGATTTGCACTCTCTTAGCGGTTGAAAGTATACGGTGCCCTTTAATTGCCACGGCTCGGCTGGGAGCCCCGAGCACCCAGTAATCCCAGAATCTTGTAGGAACTCAAAAAATATAGTAATAATAATAAATAAATATTCACAGACAATTCACACAACGCTATCTGATCCCAAAGTAAGCTAGGAATAACCTTCTTGTGTTATGGGTATCAGACCACGGATATTAATACTTATATACTTTTAAATACATACATATTATACATAGAAACACCCAGACTCTTGAGACAAACATTTATGGGTCACACAA
Source organism: Miltochrista miniata (assembly GCA_933228765.1). Classification (NCBI taxonomy): domain Eukaryota; kingdom Metazoa; phylum Arthropoda; class Insecta; order Lepidoptera; family Erebidae; genus Miltochrista; species Miltochrista miniata. The sequence continues at coordinate 6,926,009 of OW121766.1, read as the reverse complement.
ATATTTGTCTCCGGTGGGAATCGAACCCACGACCTCCAGCGCCGCAGGCGGTATCACTACCGACTGCGCCACAGAGGCAGTTAAATAGCAATTTGTGTTTCCTCCCGCATCATGATTTAGGAATATTTACTATTTTTAGTCACATAGTAGGTATTTCACCTGAATTGTGCCTGTGCCTGTGATAAAAAATGTCAATATTGATGTCTTTTTGTCACCCACAAAACCAACTTTTTGATTCTCGTGGCAGAATATACCTCCACTCTATAGCCCAATTGAAGCGAAAAGTTTCTCTTCACAGAAAGACGGTTAATAATTCAAATAAGTAAATATTTATAAAAAGTTACGACTTACAAGCTTCCTTACAAATAACAGAGCCTGTTTGGAAACACCTGGCGCGTTCGGGAACACGCCACAAGTTTGATCTCGCGAAGTTGAGGGAAACAATACAATTATGTTGGAGTCTGGCTTCCGAGTAGCTGGTTCCTGTTTCACGCGTTCAAGGAGTTGAATGAATTATACAAAAATATAGATACTAAAGTCGAATTTTTAATTAGACGAAGTAAAGTGACAGCAACTAATGCCACTTCCTCATACAATGTTGCTTGTATGAGGAAGTGACATAAGTTGCTGTCACTTTACTTCGTCTAATTAAAAATTCAACTTTAGTGCGCCTTCACACTAGCGTTTTTCCGACGTAGGCGTACGATGGACGTATGCGCGGCGCCGACGCGACGTATACGCCGCGTTGGCGCGGCGTCTCCACTGGAACACATGAGTACGCTGAACAAGCGTCGGGCGTGCGCGACGTTTACGCGACGTATGCGCGACGTATACGCGCGCATACGTCGCGTAAACGTCCATCGACCGCCTACGCTAGTGTGAAGGCGCACTTAGAAGTGTTTACCTACATTAAAAATGTAGAGAATAACCTATGTGTATATTTTTAAAAAAGTACCTATTTATATTTTGTATTGTAGAATTAGATATTAAGGATGTCCCTACTGCATCCAAAATTCAATTTACTTACACCTAATAATCTATTTAAAATTTGAACGCAGCTTATTAAACAACTATCACGGATGTGATAACATTTCTGTCATTACCATTCGATCTTTATATTTTCACTAAAAGACTTTTCACAAAACATTTTTAAATGAAATTTTCTATCTTATGTACCTATATCTGAACGACTAGCGAATAACTCCAAAGCTATGCCTAAACACCTCGACGAATTCACATTTGTCAACAAGAAAATCTCGCCATCACTTTCCCGCGCTTATCTGTGAATCGAAACGTTCAATTTAAATATCGAATCTCGTAATGACGCTCCTTTTCAATAATAGGGAGGGAAGGAACTCCTAAAACATTAAATCGACAGACAATAACACTCTCATCAATGCGAGCCCCGGAGAGTAAATTACGTGTCAAACGGTCGGAAATCCAGAAATATTCCTCGATAATTTCCTCCGCGGTGGCTGAGTACCTCCGCCCCTTTCCTCCCATTGGCGACCTCTCCCTTTCGCGGTGGTGACAAGGATATCTAAATACTTATCATTATAAGTTTGAGTGAAGCTCGGAATTCCTGGCTGGCGGCAGTTTTCAACGGTTTTCATGTTAACGGTATTTATGAAAAGATCAAATAGTTTTCGTTATTCGATTGGGTTAAAATAAATTTCCGTAGCCAAATGGCAAAAACGGAACCCTTATAGTTTCTTCATGTCTGTCTGTATGTCTGTCTGTCCGTCCATGTGTCAGCCACTTTTCTCCGAAACTATAAGGCCTATGCTATTGAAACTTGGTAAGTTGATGTATTCTGTGAACCGCATTAAGATTTTTATATATCTAAAACTAGAAAAAAGCAGTAAATTTTGGGGGTCCCCATACTCAGAACTGAAACTCCACACTTTTTTTTCAAAAAAGCTATTGAGGTTCTTAACATATTTTTTTTCTAAAGTGAATAGTTTGCTCAAGAGACACTTCTAAAGTGGAAAAATGTGCCCCCCCCCCCCCCCCTCGAACTTCTAAACGAAGAGAATGATAAATCTAAAAAAAATATATGATGTTCATTGCCATAAAAACTACCAACAAAAATTGGTTTGAACGAGATAGAGTTGGCAGTTTTTTTTTAATACGTCATAAGCTTAGATCATCTAACCACAGGATGCGCCTTACTTAAGCATTGTTTTCTGCCATTGCACATGACCATTTGGTCTTTTGGCTTTATAAAAGCACTGTACATCAGTACATCATTTTATATGATTAAACTAGTACATTTCATTGTAGTTGACTGTACAATAAAAATTAACATACAACAGCCACTACGCGTTTGTCGATTAATACATTTTTAAATGCAATGAAATTTTATATGTCTTTGTGTTTCCCCTTTCACTTGTATGAAAACTGGCAGAATATTTTTGTATGCGGTGGTTCGCAAAGGCTAGTCCCGTGATATATGGTCTAAGGTCATAAGCCGCAATTTTCGGTTAGAAAAATCACTACCACTGCGAACATGTTAAAACATCAATCAAAGTTACAACGAACTATAAGAACTTTTATATTATGTTGCTTGCTGCTACGGAACCCTTCATGTGCGAGTCCAACTCGCACTTGGCGGGTTTTTTTGTTTTAATGTAAATTTTGGTAAATGCTAACTTACTGAGATCTCAAACAATGGTTCGTAGAACAATAATTTTAATAATCCTCGTATATTATTTCATTTCTGTAATGGGGTCCTGTTTTTACCCTTTGTGTAAGGAACCCTCAAAACAAAACAAAGACACTCACTTTAGTTTGTTCATAGTATTTTTATTAATAAACTAAGTAGATCAATATTTAATATTTATTAGCGAAGTAGGTAACTATTTAGAATATGCCAGCAACAGAACTCCAAAATGATAGACACGCTAAAGTTTGGTCTCTATAAATTAGTATTCATAGGTCTAACTTCGACAATTTCCGCTGGGACGGACCATTATTTGTAGCTAGCTACCCACTTGTCTATTCTTGTGCAAAACAACATTGTATAATATACCATAACTATCTAGATCTTCGAGAAATGCTGTACCTTATAGGTACATTATACTAAGGCTGGGTTAACTTTGAGAAATAGGTCGATCTCTCAATACAGCTTCCCGAACACTGCCCCATCGAGCTCCATGTTTTTGTTTGAAATTTTACAATGTCTTAAGAGCAGAGTCTTCGACCAATGTGTGTTGCTCTGTTGTCTGTGATGACTAACGGAACTGAAGAATTCACGGACAGTGGTCCTTATAAAGCCTCTGCATCGGCCCTCAGCTAGGTGAGACTTCGAAATGATTATCGTTATTAGAACACAGACCAAACAGAAATAGGGCTACGAGAGCTTGCTGCTACTAAACATAACTTGATGCAATCACCACATGACCGGGGGCCTGAAGACGGTGGGAGAGATGATCGTTGTCCTTACAGAAGCAGGCGCAAGACAGCGGCGTGACGTAATAGTTTCGCGCACGCCCTAAGAAGAACTCCCAAATACGCATAGTACCCCGAACCTCTAGACGAGGAGAGAGTCCCGGTTAAGCCAGAAGTTGTCGAGTACAATCGAAGAAATATTACTATCTGCCCACTAGTAGAAGGCTGTATTGTAGTGTAACAATAGTGTTCATGGTTGGGATACGAACTTTAAAAAAATGTTTATGTTGGTTTATTGTAACCTCGCCTTCTTTCATCGTGAAGACTCGAATGGTCTTGAATATTCTTTTACTTCTGCGCAGCTTGCAACAATCGATCAAATCAGCCTATCATAGTGCACTGCTGGATGCAAGCCTATTGCAATTTGGGAGGACGATTGGCCTCTTTGTACCACATACGGTAGACGGGTCAGTGCAGGGTTTTTTAACCTGTTCTTTCAGTCGCCATCAAGTCTTAACTTTGTAGGCAATTACTACAGAGTATAAATTATGAACTTGAAGTGAAGGAAAGAAAATAAAATTTAAAAATTATATTAAGATTTTGTCTACAAAAAGAGTAATGAATAAATTACTTGCTACAATCCAAACTAGCTACGATGCTACGAAAGAACTGAACTACAGTAAAAATATAAATAATTTGCATGTTATGGAGGTAGAATTTAAATATATGGGTCAATGATATATAAAAAACTATAGATACGTTACCAACACTTAAAAATGGCAACAAAAAAGTCAGGCAATTGCCTTAATTTTCATACATGCTACCATAGATAATTTCATAGAAATTCTTTTTTTGAATATAAAAAATATTTGCCATTTATGAAAGCCGTGATGTTCGTACATGACGTGTCTATATTATAATACGTCGTTGATATGGGTCCTATTTTTACGAAGCGCTCGTAGACTCGCTTGCCCCGCGTACGACCACAGCGTAAGCATCTTAAGTTAAGGCCTGTTTCCACCGCAACTGACTAATGAGTGGTACGACGGTAGATAGTGAGCTGAACGAGCTCATTTTTAAAGAAATGAGTTTTAATTCCCACCAACAAAAACTTTGAAAATGAAATTGAGACATTAGACATTCTTCATTGAGCCTTTAAAGTTGAAATACGTAACCTCTTCTGACATTTTCCTTTACGTACGAACTGTTTCCTTGCTTGTGCTTCGTTCACGTTAAGCCGTAGATCCCTTCTACGAAAAACATGGTAGTCGTTAAACTAAGTTGATTGCATTATAGGCATGGGCCTTCAAAAATTACAACAGCCAGTACGTACCTGTCATGTGTTTGTAACATAAAATTGATTACCTACTTACCAGGTATATTGTAAGTGGCATAAAAACAACTGGAGTATGTATGTGGGCGTACGTTTGTGTCTGTATATCCTTTCAGTAAAAAGGAGTGACTAATGTAGTAGGTATATCAACTATGTACTATAAGATCATCAAATATTTTGGCCAATGAATTTTTAATAAAGTTGTAGCAAAAAGCCTAGAGCTCTCATAAAAAGCGTCGATTTCCCTTACAAAACAAACATCATTTTGTATTCTCAATCAATAACCTTACAATGGTAACAAAACGATTTCTCATACTTCAAACGAAAATTGTTCAGAAGAAAACTCACGAGTGACCGGGTAATGCAGTCTCGAGCCTTCATTTATTCAAATTTATACAGCTCCACGATTTCTGGCAGCCCCTCATCACTGTAGAAAGATGTAATATTACGGCAGTATTCCAACTCGGTAGGTAACGTGCTTGAATCTGAGTAAAGTATGAAAATATAGGTACCTATTTTCATACTTTACTATGCTTACATTGTAATTTCTTTTTTAATTTTTCAAATGAAAAAAAAGTATTATAATAAAAAATATTATAATAATTATAATGAAGTATGATCGTAACAAAGAAAAGAAAAACTAACCTTTTTATTATGAGTTTTTCTTTTCTTAGTTCTTCCTTCTCTGGGTGTCTTCCTTTTTCTTCATAGCCCTACCTAAGTACCTACTGGTGGGGCTATGATACCGTTTTACTGAGTACTGTCTCTTTCGATCTGTCTCTATATAGTTGCAAAAAGTTAAATTCAAACACCATCATTAATAGGAGAATATTAAATTTGGATTAACTATGCCCAACTGTATGCACTGATTCGAATGATGAAGTGCCAGTAAGAAATTAATTGACAAACTGCTGTTGATTTAATTGATTGTGCATTCGAAGAGCTTCATTTTAAGCACATTGTATAACAAAAATAATTAAATAAATATTGTTGGACATTCTCACACAACATCATCTTTGAAAGTCGAATACTGCATACTCTTTATATTGTGGTCTTCATCGAGCCGGAGCAATTTGTAAATGGAGTGAACGAGGAGAATGATTTACCACCCGCGGTGAGAACGTGTGCTTACAGACCTTACAGTGCCTATAGTACTGATTACTCGTTTTTTTGAGCTATATTTTTAAGTGGTTTGTAGTCGAGACTATTTTAGGCTAAAATTACGCTGAGTGCTTCCTTTGTAATGATCTTTATTGTATAAAAAAGTATTTGCTTCTTTTTTAAAGGCAAATTATTAATGAGGCGACTAACAACTTATTAGGCGACTAACTACATGGTTACAAAAAAATAACTTGGTAGTGATTAAATATTTTAGCAACAATTATATTATAATAAGCTACAAAACGTAGGATTTATAAAAACTAAATAACGGCTGCCACTGTAAGATAGCAAATATTTTAAACAATATGCTGGGTATTAAAAATAATGACTTGGCAGCTAATATTAACAGTGAGATATCAAATATTGTTCTGTTAGCAACTATTGGCTTCCATATAAAAATACACTTTCGGGTAGTGATTTGTAAGCAGCTATAAAAATTAAAACGGGTCAAAATTTTAAGTATTAAGATATCAGAATTTTTGTTTGTAGAATCGTAAAGTATTGAAAAAAGCGACAAATGCGTTGGTTGCATAGACGCAGAGCGGTGGCCGCGGCGTGGAAGGTGGTCTGAGGTGGAGCAAAAGCATAATTTTCATTTCATCGAATATTTATTTGCGATAACAACATTTGCGCTGTTGATCAAAAAGTATAATGCTCAATTCATGAATGTTCAGTTGGTATAATATGTATTTCATCGAATATTCAATTGGTATAATGTAATGTAGTGTGGAAGGGCAGGGTTAGGTTAGCTTAGAACTGTGACCACAACAAGCACGAGGCGAGCGAGCGAAGCGAGCGAGCCGCGGCAGCGGCCGCCGAGTGCCAGACAAAAAAATAAAATATGAAAAAACAATGAAACTACCGTCAGTTTATTAAAAATGGTAGGAAACAATTTTTTTTAAAACACTAAGGTGGCAGACAAGCATACGGCCCACCAGAAGGACTGGTGGTCACCGCAGCCTATGAACGTTTGCAACACCAGAGGCGCCACACTCGCTCTGCCGACCCTGTAAAAACCTTCTTAGACCCCTTTTGAAGAACCCCATACTGTAGGCGTTTTGGAAAACCGAGGCAGGAAGACCATTCCACAACCTAAGCGTGCGCGGAAGAAAACCCCTATCGGATCTAACCGTGCTCGAAAGCTCCGGACGTAGGGTGTGAGAATGAAATCCCAGTCTATGGCGAGCGGTGCGATGATAGAACGTAGCCGTGGGCATCATGTCAAACAATTCCTCAGAGCACATACCATTGTACAGGCAGTAGAATACGCATAAGGAGGCAAAGTCTCTCCTGTCGCGAAGAGGTTCAACACCACCTGTCAGTAAAGGATCGTTGACAACTCTCACAGCTCGCCTCTGCACCGAATCAAATGGACGAAGCTAATATTCAGGTGCCCCCGCCCAGAGGTGACAGCAGTACTCCATGTGTGACTTATAGAGCAGCAGTGTTTGCGCCGCAGTAAAGTACCGCCGCGCCCTGTTGAGCACACCGAGCTTCTTGGACGCCAGCTTGGCCTTGTCCTCCAAATGACTGCGGAACTGAACGTCACTGGAGATGTCAACACCAAGGATCCCTATACTTTTAGAGATGGAAAGAGATGTGCCCTGGAATTGTGGCGCTACAGTAATTGGGGCTTTCTTAGCGGTGAAAAAACACGCCTGTGTCGTGGAGGGGTTGAACTGGACAAGATTTTGTCTACCCCAATCGGACACTCTAGTATTATGGTCTGTATGAAAATCGATTAAGCAGTTCAGTTAAAAAAACGTATTTAAGAATTAAATTGTAAAATATATTGAAAATTCACACAATTTACTTGCAAGCCAGTGTAAATAGCCAGTACACCATAAAAGTGAATCTAAACTTATTCTACATTATAGAACAGACTATAAATCTTCATCATCATACATTCATGCCCATTTTACCGAGGAGGTAAGCAGAAGAGAAAAATAATATTAGGTGCTTACACATCAAATTGGCGTTTTTCGTACTGGCCACTTTAATTACGATTTTCTCCTCTTTGGTAAGGAATTCCAAATTCAAATTTTCCCAGCTATTTACTCATGTATTTATCCTTCGATGACCGTCATTCATTTGTTTTTTTCTTCTGTTTTTTTCTGTTTGCGTCACTCATTTTACAAAATGGAAAACTTAAAATATCGCATTATTTACGAGTACGAGTTCCGCCGTGGCACTAGTGCTGCGGAAACGACTAGAAGGGTGAATGATGTGTATGGCGGTCATGTTGCAAAAGAAAACACTGTTCGTTTTTGGTTCCAACGTTTTCGTTCAGGAAATGTCGACCTGCAGAACAAGCCCCGTGGACGGCCTGAGACTCAAGTTGATAATGAAGTATTGAAGGCTATTGTGGAAGCGGATCCATCGCAAACCACGTCCGAGTTAGCTGCAGGCTGCGGTGTTAGTGATAAAACTGTTTTAATTCACTTGAAGCAAATTGGGAAGATTAAAAAGCTTGAAAGGTGGGTACCTCACGAATTGACTGAAGCAAACCGGCAAAAGCGCGTCGACTGCTGCGTTACATTACTGAACCGGCACAATAATGAAGGTATTTTAAACCGAATCATTACCTGTGACGAAAAATGGATTCTTTACGATAATCGAAAGCGCTCAGCGCAATGGTTGGATCCTGGCCAGCCAGCCAAATCCTGCCCCAAGCGAAAATTAACCCCAAAAAAGTTACTTGTAAGCGTTTGGTGGACTAGTGCCGGGGTTTACCACTGTTGACCGAAATTAATTTGATCATTTGACGTGTGACCGAAAAAACATTAGGTCATTCTACTTTTGATCGAATGAACAATTGACCAAAAGAGTTTTTATTGAACAAACATTTGGTATTTTTACTACTGATCGAATGAACGTTTGGTCGAAAAACAATTGACTCAAGAATATTTAAACAAACTAAAGCGAAATAAGTAGAATTCGGTACTGGCACTCGCCGGCCGCTGCCGCGGCACGCTCGCTTCGCTCGCTCGGCTCGTGCGTTGTGGTCGCAGTTCTAACCTAACCTAACCTAGCCATTTTGATACAGCCTCTGTTAAAATAATTCTTTAGTCAACCGGTTTTCGACCAAACGTTCATTCGATCAGTAGTAAAAATGCCAAATGTTTGTTCGATAAAAACTTTTTTGGTCAATTGTTCATTCCATCAGTAGTAGAATGGCATAATGTTTTTTCGGTCACACGTCAAATGATCAAATGAATTTCGGTCAACAGTGGTAAACCGCTAGTGCCGGTATTGTTCATTACAGTTTTCTCAAATCTGGCCAGACTATTACGGCTGATGTCTATTGTCAGCAATTGCAAACCATGATGGAAAAGCTAGCGGCTAAACAACCTAGGCTGGTCAATCGCTCCACGCCACTGCTGCTTCACGACAACGCTAGACCACACACTGCACAACAGACGGCTACCAAATTAGAAGAGCTTCAATTGGAATGTCTAAAACATCCTCCGTACTCCCCGGATCTTGCTCCAACAGATTACCATTTTTTTCGAAATTTGGACAACTTCTTGCAAGGGAAAAAATTCAACTCTGATGGGGCAGTCCAAATCGCCTTCACAGATTTTATTGATTCCCGTCCGACTGGTTTTTTTAGTAAAGGGATCAATGAACTACCTATGAGATGGCAAAAATGCATAGAAAACAATGGTTCATACTTTGATTAATTAAATATATTATATTTAAAAATATTCGACTTTTTGTTCCTCCTATACAAAACGCCAATTTCATATGTAAGCACCTAATATAATAATAATAATATTTGTGGACACTCATACACAACATCATCTAGCCCAAATTAAGCTAATATAATAAGCTTGTGCTATGGGATCTACACGACTGATATACATACTTATCTATTTCTAAATACATGCATATTATACATAGAAAACACCCAAACTCCGAAACAAACATTTGTGGACACTCTCTCACATCCTAGTAGCTTTATTGGTACCACCTAGTGGGGCGGAAGCCTGTTGCTGTCATTGGGCACATGACAAAATCTACTTATAACTTATAATACCATTCTATAACCCGACCTAATGTTGCATATTATCCACAAGTAGGTACCTACGTTAAGAAACATTGCAGTTCAAGTATTTATTTTAGTCAAAGCAATGGCTATTATCCATGTTATGTAAAACATCAAAATTAATATGTCAACTCGACATGCAATTAATAGTTTCAACCTACGGCGCAACATGTTTTACTAAAAGTATTAATTTACTGTAAAACAGCTGCCGTAAGTAATTGCAGGCTGTATGAGTTTACGTCCAGTGCCTCGCAGGCGACATTTTTATGATAAAGCGATGAATTTCTTTTACAAACAGCCGAGTTATAATGTAGGATTTAATACAGAAAAGAGAAATTGTAATAATCTTACTTGATTCAATACAGAGTAACTAGACCATAAATAATTTTCGGGTGTTCAGTATCTAAGAATTTTGTAAAGAATTTCTCCAAATAATATTCCTTTCAAATCCGTATCTTTCGCGATAAATACATTTTTCATCGGATGAATGTATTATCGGGCCTAGCTAGAGGTATAAGAAGCTTATTCTCAGAAGGATGACTAATATTTTTTATCAGTATTTTATGTAAGTACTTATAACTGACTGTCCGATCTATAAATAAATATGTAAATCCAAACCTTCTATCACCACTTATTGTGTACATCAATTTCAACTTTTAACGTTAAGACTAGCAATTTTTTTCAAAAAAATCTCTTTTGTCGTGTATTGTTTTGAGTATTAAAAGACATTTAAACAGTATCTCCGATCCACTAGCCTTAATTAGCACCTAACTATAGAAACGTATGGTAAACGTTTAACTGGAATGAGTAAATTTTCAATGTCATTATCCCGAACATCCCTACTAATCTAATATATAAAATTCTGGTGTCACAGTTTTCGTTGCCATACTCCTCCGAAATGGCTTGACCGATTCTCATGAAATTTTGTGAGCATATTGAGTAGGTCTGAGAATCAGCCAACATTTATTTTTCATACCCCTGTGACCGGAAATAACATTCCACGCGGGCGGAGCCGCGGGCATCAGCTAGTAGTATTATAAATGCGAAAGTAACTCTTTCTGCCTGTCTGTCTGTTACGCTTTCACGCCTAAACGGCTGGAGCGAATGAAATGAAATTTGGTATAAAAATAGTTCGAGGCCCTGGGAAGGACATAGGCTACTTTTTAACCGACTGTGCAACAGGAGGGTTATGATTTTACGATATAACGACTCAAACGCGATAACGACTTCTACGCGGTATAAGCCACGGGGAACAGCTAGTAGAATTATAACGCAATCCCGAAGTATAAAACTATCCTAGTCCTAGTTAAAAGTAATGGCACTTCAAAGAGTCCTGGGACATCCTTCCGAGGGCTTACCCGGGGCTCCCAACCGTAGGCTGTAGGGCGTTACGTGAGGTTTTTTAGTCAGTAGGAGTCCGGCATAGCATCCATGAAGGATTTTCCCTCGCGTTGAAAAAATGGCATTTCAAAGATACGAACTCAAAATTTTATTAGGTACCACTAACGCAAAATTCGAACAACTCCTTGTCAGTGTGATAGAAAAGTGATGATTGCAGTGTGTTTCTTTCCAACTCAGAGAAATCAAGGCAGGTTTCTATTTTGAGACACTATTCCATCTGTCGGGAATCCTGGAACATCCTTCCGAGGTTCCCGACCGTAGGCTGTGGAAGGGCACGTGCGGTTTTAGTCGGTAAGAGTCTTTGATGCAGATCCTTGAGGGATCTCCACGCGTAAAAAAGGTCCACGGGGTCCCAATGCACATTTTTTTTTTAAGAATTTGAAAGAGCTCCTGGTAGGAGTCGACTGGTGACCCAAGGGCTGGCAGTTTTGCTCGCTCAGCAAATAGGTATTGCCATTCAAAGGGGGAATGCTGCTAGTCTTTTGGGCACAATGCCACGGCGTTCTTATTTAGGTTTTTTTTTTTGTTGACGCGGGGAACGCATTTACGCGCCTTCATCCCAGCTGCGGGGGCAGCTGAGATGGTGTGTGGGACTCCCGGCCCGGTCCGGAATGGACCGTCCTACCCACTAAACCCCGCGGTGTTCCTCCTCACCCTTTAGCCGGGCCGAGGGATATCAAAAGATTATTCACGTCGACCCGGCTAGGGGCGCCCCGTTTATTCGGGGCTCTCCTCGGGGGAGCCAGATGAGCGGCTCCCCAAAGCTCCTTAAGGAGCTGAAGACCACGCCTGCACCGCTCTCGAGCGCCCCTCTGTAATAGAGGAGACAGAGAGCGGCTGGCGCAGGCGTGCGCTAATGGGCACCCCCGGAACACAGGAAAGGTGCCCACCGCCATGTGACCGTTGGTGGGCGGGGTCTCCCGACCTTACGCCCACGGTCAAGAAACAATCGGGGGCGTGCAGTGACTCCTCACCGCGGCGCCCCCGAACTGCACAGCAGAGCGGGAGCATTATCCGTTACTCCCGCTCCCCCGCACAGTGCACCTCTCGCTTTTCCGCCATCACCTCGTCAACTGGCGAGGCGACAGCGGCCCAGCACTGTTGCCGCCGGTCGCGCCGTTATTCATGGCCGGCAGCCCGAACTGCATTGCAGGGCGGGAGCATTTACCCAAACTCCCGCCCCCCACGCAGTGCCCCTCCCACTTTGCCGCCATCGTCTTGCCAGCAAGGTGGCGAAGCAACGGCGACCCAGCATTGCTGCTGCCGGCCGTGAATAACGGCACGGCCGGCAGCAACACACCATCGAGCAACCCACAGGTGGGTTACTCCCGCCTCGGCCGGAATTAGCCAGAGTAGCACAACTCCCCCACAGAGGAAGGGGAGTGGTCGCTACTCCGTTGCCCAGGATGCACCACGAGGAGGATCCGACCCATTGGGGTCCTTAAGATGTTAATAGGACCCCGCATCCCGTTCTTATTTAGGTTTAGTTTAGATAGTATCTACATCTATATGTGATAATCTACATAAATATGTGATAATTATGTTTCACTAATTTAAACAATAAATGTAAGATAATTTTTAAAAAGCAAATACATAGTATGCTAACTGATCATAAATTTGAAATATGAAAAAAGAATTCGAACAGTATTTTAAACCTACGTCTTCATTGCATACCGTGCAGATGCCTTAACCACGTGGCCACCGAAACCTACACGGAACCAACCCAATTTTTCACCTTATATACGTCTTGGGGCGACGTAGGCACCATCTACAATAAATGTAGGTAAGTATTAAAAAGACACTTTTCTATATTTAGTAACTTTCCTTTACAAAACTACCCTACTCTCCTCAATCTCCTTTATTAGGTCAGTCCATCTTATCTATAATGAAGTATATTAGACGATACAATAGGGTAGCCGTAAATTTGCCGACGTAGGGGCAATTTATAAATTCTTGTCGCTCATATATTGTGGCGTTGTGTTCATAATTGGTTTCTGAGTCGTGAAGCATGTAGTTATACGATGTAGGAACATATCTCTGGTTCAGAAGAACCATAGAGTAACAGCATACCATGGTAAAATAAGATCTATTCTGGCAACACGATCTATGACTTAAATCGGGCAGGGAAGCGCTATACTGACTCTGAGACTTTCCCTCTGTCAAAGCGGGCTCTGAAAGGATTACCAAAAATGTATGTGTGTTTGAAATTATGAGTGTATTGTTTCAATTACCCACGACGGAACGGAGACGGTTTATGAGTTTGGGTGGTGAGGAATCCTCACCACCCAAACGCATGGGTGGTGCAAACAAACAAATAAACATCCTCACTGAGGATGTTTGTTTGTGCAAATACATATTGCCATTTTTCTCCAAATCTACTGGTCGGATTTTAATACAGTTTTCAGCTATGGGTTCAGGTTTTAATTGGTGTATGTTCTTTAGCTGATAACTTTTGCATTAGTGTATTTTCAAAGTGGAAACTCCTTACATATGATTCGTTTTCAATACAGTCACTTACACTAAATAACACGCTATGTATGTACAGAGCTTGAATGTGTGTGTGACCACTAAAGGTTAAGCATAATTATGTTCCCTCAACATACCCGCCAACTATAATGACAGCTGTGGCTGGGGTGGGGAAGCTTGCTCAGTGGGGGGCAGGGAGCTGCCTATATCTTCTTATATATAAAAATGAATCGCAAAATGTGTTGGTAAGCGCATAACTTCAGAACGGGTGGACCGATTTCACTAATTCTTTTTTTGTTGTGTAAGGTATTGTCAGGAGAAGGTTCTTATGGAAGAAAAAATATTGTATTCCAACGGGAACGGGAACTACGCGGGTGAAACCGCGTGACGTCCTCTAGTATTTGAATACAATTTTAATATCTTTGATATAAGGATACGATTTCTCCCGCAACATACAACAGACAGATATGTATAAAGCAAACATGCTATGTCTACTCCCCTTGTACTGGTCGCGTTGCTCTGTGGAAACAACGGACGCATGTGGTGCTATAAATTAGTTTGTCACTGCAATTGGCGATTACAACGATCGCTCTCAGGCAAGCCTTGTCAAATCAACAACATAAGATCGTACAGGCTTTCAACTTGAAACACATGTTTGTTATTGATACATTTTACTTCAATAAATCTTAAAACAGTATATGCCAATAATATATTAATTTGCTATAATTAAAGTGAAAAGTTTCATTCATTTTATTCAATCTTTTCTTCCTATTTATCGAATCGTCTCACTAAATGAAAATTCCTCTTGAAAGTAGGTTCTTTGCATACTTTAGCAGAAGTACAATAAAAACGACTGGCACAAAGCTTATACATTCATTTTATATAGGTAGTATGTTACTTGTTATATTTTAAAAACTGAATATAAAAAAAATTGTTAACATTCTAAGTCTAAGTTGTCAGGAATTTTGTATGCTAAGTTGCTGTTTTTTTTCAGTCTATCTTAATAATATAAAACAAAGACGGGTTTGTTACAACATTTATAACTCAAGAACGGCCGTACCGATTTGGCTGAAAATTGGTGGGGAGGTAGCTTAGAACCAGGAGACGGACATAGGATACTTTTTATCCCGTTTGGCCTCGCTTTTTTTTTCGCTTTTTTGGTCGATTCACTATTCTGCTGGCGACGTACACCGGTAGTCCACGTCCATGAATATGCGCAATTTCTACAATAATGCGATGGGAAACATCTATCGTTAACGAAATTATTCTGACGGGAGTAAATGCGACGGGAACGGGTGATTTACTCTCTTATGTGACGCATACGAAGTTGCGCGGGTCAGCTAGTTATTAATAAAACTGTTGCACACGTCATCAGGCTACTGTAAACATTTTTGTATCATTGCCTGAAGTGCCTATAGAAAAAAATATTTGATAGTGGTCATCTGCAATCACTTTCCAATAATGCAGAAGTCACCAACTTAAAAGGAACACAGTAATATTCTATTTTAAGTTAGAAGAGAAGATCGGTAATGATAGAATGTTTAATTCTGATGAAATATCAAATTCTTTTGTGGATCCGGATGGACTACCTACCCAAACTCCGGACGGACTAAGCAACCAATACCTATCTATTAAAGTGGTCCTCCCGACCATAGACACAATTTATAAAAAAGAGTGTTAAAAAATAAAAAACTCCGAAAAACTTAGTTTGTATCCTAGAATAATGTAGGTACTTATCTCGAAATCTAGCTCTCTGAATTTTTCTTATAACGGAATACTACGTCGTCATTACTTGAGAAAATAGTTATTTATGATACAAGTGAGGTATGTTGGTCATTACACTCGAGGTGATATTGCACAGCCCGAGCTGAAGGCGAGGGCTGCAAGGAAACCGAGAGTGTAATGACCAAACCTCACGTGTGTAAAAAACAACAAATTTTATAATTATTCATACTCAAATAAACAATGCTCACGCCTCACAGCACAGAGTCACAGACGGAAAGTTTGTCAAAAAGGCGCGCTCCGCGCTGATATTTTTTTTCTGCGCGCGGGATGTTAGCTGTTGGAGCTAAACAGCCAAAGCGCTAAATGTTCAAAATTTATTTTTTATGTATTTATAAATTAATTTCACGTTGAATTATTAATTAAAGTAAATAAGTTGTTGAAAATGTATCATATTCAAGATGGTACACTTCTTATTTTTTACAAAAATTGTGTTATTTTTAGTCATAATGTTAAAACGAAACGTATCAAAGTCAATACTTTTTCCGAGATTTAAAAATAAAACTATAAACCAGTTAAATTAAGAGCAAATAGAATGCATAAACAATATCTTTCAGCGAGGTACCAACTTAATTTGATGGAATATAAAATAAAACACTAGTGCGATAAAGAAAAAAAAGCACAAGTGTTTAATACCATGGTTTATGAGTGTAAAAGCCATGTGATAAAAACCACTTTATGAGCAAGGGTGTTGAAAAAAAACAAATTACATTTACTTAGTTAATATTTAACATAGAAATGAAAAAATAAAAGCAATTTACAAAGCTTTCAAATATTAATTTTGTCCAAATAAAACTGAACGACTAAGCTAAAAACGTAATCTGTCACGTCGACATTTCGCAAGATTTATACACAGATTAACAAGGATTTTAAAAGGGATCCGGACGTCTGAGAAACAAGAGTGAACAAGCACAAAAGAACAAAAGATTGGGCTATTGGAACAATCTTTGCGAGCTCGTCGCAAGATACCTTTCATTTTGTTTTCTGGTTTTTAGGTTTTCTATGAATTTTGCTTTTATTTTTAAAACAAGTTTAAGTATGACAAGTTTATATTATTACTCGCACAGGAATAATAATACTAACATTAAGAAAATCACACAAATACCTAATTTAAGTAGGTTCTTTACTTGAGCACCTTCTTTTACTTACAATCACTGCATCACACTTTTTTATTTCTTTTTTATCTGTGGAAACTCTTTCATTGCTTCTCTTCGACTTTTCCCGACTAATTACATAATGAGTAGATACACATATCAAATAAAAAATTAAACAATTGCAATTAAATGAAAACAGAATTATACAATAAATGAAAATTCAAAAAAAATGTCAATTTAAAAAAAGTATAAGCAGTCACATTGCGCATTGTCAATTTAATAATTAAACAATGGTTTACAAATAAAGTAAAATACAATAAAATAACATTAATAAACGATATCAACTATTAAAATAAAATCACAATTAAATTAAGTTACAATACTAAACCTTAGTTAAATGGTCTAAGACTAAACCACAGGTTCCCTATTATGGCCTATGGTTGGGAGCCCCGGGAAAGCCCTCGGAAGGATGTCCCAGGACTCTGCATCACCCAATGCACATCCTTCCGAGGATCGCTTTAAGGTTGACTGAAAGAAAGTCCACCTTTGTATAAATTTGTGCATAAAGTCGACTGCCTCTGTGGCGCAGTCGGGAGTGATACCGCCTGCGGCGCTGGAGGTCGTGGGTTCAATTCTTACTGGAGACAAATATTTGTGTGACCCATAAATGTTTGTCTCAAGAGTCTAGGTGTTTCTATGTATAATATGTATGTATTTAAAAGTGTATAAGTATTAATATCCGTGGTCTGATACCCATAACACAAGCAGGTTATTCCTAGCTTACTCAGGGATAATTTATTTAAAAAAAAAGTTTTTAAATAAAATTTTGTCTTTACATAAAATAAAACTACTTCTGACCACAGAAATCCGAAAAGAAACATCTGTGCTTCTGACTATATGGATACCTTCTACTCAATTCACCATGGCTTTTCATCAAATGGGCGGTGGTGTTATGACGAGCTCTATATAGTAAGTCTCAGAGCCATTCATATTAAATCTAAGGTAAATGGGAGTACCTACCCCTCAAATTTATGCTAAGTACAGTCACATGGTTGTAGCATTCATAATCAATCATTTTAAAGGGTAATTTTGGGAACAACCCTGTAGTCCATACCTAGAAGTACCTACGTATACAAGTGAGGACATCTTCCACCGAAGTATCTGAGTCTAGCATACAGGCAGAAAATAGACACGTCTTTCGGTAGCTCGCTGAATACATATTCCATCTAATCTATGCTGCTCGCGGCGCAGCGGTATGTAGCAACGAGGGATCCGCAAGTTCACAAAAGAAAAAAAAAGAAAAGACAAAAGAGGTACGAATATGGCCGTGAAATTAAAGTTCCAAAAGAAAATGCAAGATATCCAATAGGAAAAGTTGAAATTGTGTTTGGAAACGACCCTGTCCCTTATTACCGAGTTTCATGAACTTATTTTACCTTAAGTTATATCATATTTTTGGTAATGTAGGTACAAAGAGGTAAAGGAATTCCATGTCGTAATGTCCAATTCTTGGATATAAACCAATTTAAACTTTAAGAGAGGTTGTTTATTATTTAAGAATTGAAATATTTATGGTAAAATTTGAGTCGAATAATAATTTTGCTATAGAAGTAACACATCTGTAGAAAAACCGATGACGAACGAGGCGAACTAGGCTTTACATTGGAAACGGCGAAACGTGAGTTAAAACGACCTCCTGCAAAGGAACGACGACCTGGAAACGGTCAGGAAGTGACTGGATGTGAAAGGTACCCAGCAGTGGACTGCCATCGCCATGGGCTGCTTTGCTTTGCATTGATTTGATAAAGCGGCACGGTCAAGGATTCCTATACTATTGCAGATGGAGAGAGATGTTCCTGGAATTGGGGCGCCACAGTAAATGGGGCTTTCTTAGCGCTGAGTACCCAAACTTGTGTCTTGATAGGATTAAATGGACAAGGTTTCGTCCACCTCGATGAGCCACTCTTGCGAGAGTACCTACTCCCGATTTTATACACAAGTTGTTCACGACATCCATCCAAAAAGTACTCATTTAGCTAGAGACAAAAAATTGTCTGAACAAAATTACCTACAATTTTTATTTATACTTACCTAGATTCAGTAAGTACTGCTATCTCGCAAAACGAAATAAATTAACGAAACTTAAAACTGTGTTTGTTCAAAAAAAACGTGTACCTACTTTTTTCCAATGTAATTTTGTTTAAACGCGATATTGTCGTATGTAACGTCTTATGTCACAAAATAACGCCACTTTAACTACCTACTTTATTTTATTAATTTCATGTTGTCATTGAACATTTAGCTTATTTTCGCATTATACAGCCCATTGAGCTCACGGTGGCCTGAGAATCGGCGTCACCATTCTTTTTGGTGTTGGAAGGATGTTCGAAAGAACCTTCCTGGGACATCCTTCCGAGGCGAGGACTTAACCGGGACTCCCGGCCGCAGGCAATGGTAGGGCAACCTGTGTTTTTAGTTGGTGGCATTCAAGAGAGATTTCCATACGTAAAAAAAGTTTAAAAGAAGCTTTTTCAGGGTTCCGTACCCAAAGGGTTAAACGGGATCCTATTCACGGGACTTCGTGATCTATCTTTCTGTCTGTCTGTTTGTCTGTCACGAGAGATATACTCTGGAACCGTGATAGTTAAAGAACTAAAATTTTCAGAGATGATGTATTTCTGTTGCCGCAATAATAACAAATACTTAAATCAGAAAAAAGGGAGAATAAGGGGGGCGCCCATACAACAAACATGATTTTTTTTGAAGTTTTTTGGTACGTAACCCTCTGTGCGCGAGTACCTACGACTCGCACTAAGCCGTTTTGTAGAATATTATTTTTCTGACGACTCACTCGTAGCCACGTATTATATTTATTTATAATGAATGTGTTTGGGGCTGGCGAGACAGTTCCAGTCAGCCATGACACCCTAAGGCAGTTTACCGGGTAATAAACCCCACCTATGCCATTAGTGATATTCTTAACCGGAGAGGCGCAGACTACATTGTTGTTATTTCGTAGCGATATGCACATACGTTTCATCAACCCTTAAATTTTGAGTCATGCAAGTTTGTCTATACGTTCGTGTATAGCTTATACTATGTGTAGTATCTTCTAAATATAAAAATCAATGCCGCTTTTCGTCAGAGCCCATCTCCATTTTGTAATTTTATAACTCAAGAACGGGTTCACCTGTCCAAACCAAATGTTTAGGTTTTGTTCGGACTATTTAGTAGATGGTTTATGTGAAGTTTGCACAAAATCGGACGAGCGGTTCTTCATTTATCACGCAACAAAGTTACGCGGGTCAGCTAGTAGTATATAACTTAGGTAACTACTTAGTAGCTAATCGCATATTATATCTCTGGCCCTTTCATCTTCTGGCTTTCATATATTTTATCAAATATACTTAAACTCATATATTTATTTAACGTCATTTGGTATAAATTCTTAATTCAATGTTCTTTTAGATTTTAATGTACTTACTTAAGTTTTTTATATAGGTACCTGAATTAGTAGCTGCGGTAGTACCTACATAGCGCATGATCCGACACACCCTTGACCTATCTTTCTTTAATATGTCAAGCGTTTATTGTACGTAAGTTACGGAATCGCAAATTTTTATTCTGTTACGTACATCCAAGTTACATTTAAATGTAAAATTCATTATTCTTTATGTCTTTCACAAAACGCTGTTAGTACGAATTTCTAATAAAATATAAGAAAGAGAAAATTTTTAATAACCAGCTTTATTGTCTCAAACATAAACACTGTGCGCCCCAAACAGGAAAACGAGCGTCGCAACAAAACGACTGATCTCATTAGCGGCCCGAGAAACCATTTTATATTTTCAACAAATACTTTATCGATGAAATACTTTTCGTATCAAAAGAAAAATTTCATTGTTGACCTCCTTTGGATATATAGCAGTATCTTTATTATGTACAGCTTGGCAAAAAAGAGAATAAAATAATGGAGGAGCCACTGTGCTGTTCATATGGCAACCCCTTAAAAAGAACCACCAATCAGTATCCAGTTGTCAACAACCGTCAATAAATCCCACCAATCAAATTGTATAACGTCATTGACTGACAGACATTGACGTTATTGGCAGCTTTTGACAATGTAGCCAGCCTGCAAAATATTAGTTCCGTTTCTAGACTTTTTTGCCAAGCTGTGCTTTACTTCAAATGTGTGCCAAGGTATTTGGGCCGTAAGTCAGTATTACCTGCTGTCTTAGATCATCTAACCACAGGATGCGCCTTACTTAAGCATTGTTTTCTGCCATTGCACATGACCATTTGGTCTTTTGGCTTTATAAAAAGCCTGTACATCAGTACATCATTTTATATGATTAAACTAGTACATTTCATTGTAGTTGACTGTACAATAACAATTAACACACAACAGCCATTACGCGTTTGTCGATTAATACATTTTTAAATGCAATGAAATTTTATATGTCTTTGTGTTTCCCCCTTCACTTGTATGAAAACTGGCAGAATATTTTTGTATGCGGTGGTTCGCAAAGGCTAGTCCCGTGTTATATGGTCTAAGCCTGCTGTCCAACGGAGGAGGTCATGGTGGAGTGAAGAAAAACTCGAAGCAAGACCGTTTTTTTAAGTGTGGAAATCCTACATGGATACTATGCCGGACTCCTACCGAGTTCACACGCGATGCTTCACAGCTGTCTACGGTAGTCTCGGGTAAGTCCTCGGAAGGATTTCCCAGGGTTCCTGGTAGATTTTGGCTACCACCGCGGCCTCGCCTATAGTATTCGGGTGCTATGTTTTGCTGTTTTGCCGCTCTGTTGTAGGGGCAGTAGGGGCGATTTGCGATGGAATTCCAGTTCAGGAGAGAGGCAACACCATCCAATAAACCTCCATAGTGTTTAGGCGTGCAGCTTCCGGTTCGCAGTTTAGGCCATTCTTCAGATGAAACCACAGCTTTTATTCAAACTGAAATTAAGCGCTGTAATAAATAATTGCTCCGTGTGGCGACGGGGTCCCGTGTTGCGACGGGTAAGAGTACAAAATTTCGCCACCCCAATACATCCCGAGGGTGTCGTAAGAGGCGACTAAGGGCACACTTTCGCAAAAAGATCCATTTCGTAGAGAAGAAAAACTTGAAATGAATGTCAGTAAAATGACTATTGTTAAGCCAAATTAAAGGCCTTTTTGGGCGGCTTGAAAAATTTCAACGGTGGGTCGCGGCGACCTGCACCTGTCCATTTTAGCACGGCAATGGGCTCACCACCTATTACGTGGGACATAAAACTATAAGGTCTTCAATTTCCCTCCGGGTCCCTTCGGGGATAAAGGCGTGATTATATGTATGTATATAGGTGTGTAATAAATAATTATCTGGTGAGGAAGGTACCTAAACTAATAACTCTTAATTTTCTAGAGAAGACGAGATGCGATCAACCCCTACCGATCCATAGATACACCACTTCAATAACCACTGAAATAAGTCCGAATTCCAGACACGTCGCCCTCGATGACGCGAGGATTGCAAACAAGACGACGATTTGAGCCCATCTCCATTATGGAGGCATTTGAATAAAAATAAATCTCCTACTTCCCGTAATGGGAATATAATGTATTACTGTTTGAGGTTGCTTTTTTTATACTTACATATATTATAAAGGGTATTTTATTGTTTGTAAGAGATAAACTCAAGAAATACTCAACTGATTTCAGAAATTTGACTGACCGTTAGAAAGTCAAGTTATTCTGAAGCGCTGAGCGCATCAGTAACATTGAAAACAATAACGTCTTCGGCTGCAGTCTCCGAATATATCACGGCAAGAGCTTTCTCTCCTTTTCGATCCCGAACAACGCGTGCCCACAGAGGTATCACTCCTATACGTACAGTGGAGAGAATATTCACTGAACAATTCCAAAGATCGTTTCTCTGTCGAACTATAAAAAACTGGAAATGACTGGCAGGTCGTTCCAGGTTTTTATGGTTCGACAGAGAAACGATATTTTGGATTGTTCCGTTCTAGCGAATATTCTCTCCACTGTGTGAGAGTCGTCGCACCCTGCACAGAGGTGTTGTTCAGATCGGAAAGGAGAGGGCAGGAGCAGGTTGAGGAGTACTTCAGAACACTCACCGTGATAGATACGGTAGAATGCAGCCAAAGACGCATTAGTTCTGCGCTGCGCCAACGGCGCTGACGAATAGCACACCGCTGCATAGAGTCCAGCGCGTCAAGCAAGTACCTCGCGGAGTCGTCCCAAAGGTGAGAGCCGTATTCCACGCAAGGACGTATCTGCGTCTTGTACAACAGACCCCTCTGGTTTGACGTAAAGAACCGCTTCACATTGTTTAGCACTCCTAGTTATCTTGAGGCTAGCCCAATACAGCGCTCAATATAATATTTGTGATTGATCTCGGGCCGGACGTCTATGCCAAGGATGTCCAGATTGTCCCCAAGTGCAATCGTTGTATTCTGAAGAGAGGGTAAGGGTAGGAAATGGGATATTTTTGCTGTTAACCCACACGCCTGTGTTTTACGGGCATTGAACTCAACCAAGGTTCGAGGATCCCCATTGAGAAATGCGGTCCAGGACCACGTCAAGATCAGCCACAAGTTGCCGTCTCTTCACCTCAACGTCGCCGCGTCGGGTCTCCCTGCCGCTGGACGGGCCGAGTAACTTCCGTGCAGAGTGCTATCGTCTGCATAGCAATGTATCCTCCCGAGGGACAGCATGTCATTAATATAAAAATGGTTGGGGACAACACAGATCCCTGTGGTACCCCGGCATCAAAGACTATATATACCGGAGGCGGGCGGGGGTCAATTTGGCAAGCATAATACTTAAAAAAGTTAATGTTAAATGCAAAATCCAAAAGGTGTTTTTTTAACTGTAGGACCCAATGGCTAACGTGCCTTCGGCCACAGAGCGCGAGCGTCAGCAGAACACTCAATTAGCGGGGCTACATTTCCAATATGTTGGATTTATATTTAGGTAGATTAAATTACAAATAAATCAGATCACTCGTAGAAACAGATTGAGAATTAATGGCTTCAATATGTTTTACGCTTGACCAGATTTATAAGAAGCTTTAGTATTTTATTGAATTAAGTAATTAAGAGACACGCACTATTTGAAACGATATAAAACAGTGCTTTCCCCTTGCTAAGTCACAAGTGAGAAGCGGCTGGTAGTCGGACTACTCACTTCGTCATAAAACCTATTTCATTTTAAAAAAATATAGAAAGTGCCTAACATCCATGTTATAATTGAAAAGTGACGTTCGAAAAAAGAACTAGCAAAATGCTGCTAAATTACACGGACAACATCGGGCCATTTGCGAGTCCTTTAAAAATGTGGGTAATCATAATTTATGTTCATTTGCAATTTTTTTTAAATTGTTGGCTTTCATAACAAATTTCCTTTTTAATTAAATGCCAATAGATCTTTGAGAAATGTTGGCATGGCGATGAAGTATTTTTATTCATTTTTCTAAGAGTCCAATTAACGAAACCTGTGCCATTTTTGCAATATTCAAACAAAGTTATAACATCGTAAAACATTTTTATGGTAATACGTTGCTACCCTAATTTGAAACATGTTTACGAAGTTTTTAAACGCTTCTTTTATGAATCTTGTTACTGCTTTTGACTGCATATTTCTGTTCCAAATAATAATCATTTATGTAATAAAATAATGAACCACTCTTTTACTTTTTAATAAGGGATAGTTCCCTTATTAAAAAGTAAAAGAGTTGTAGAGAAGGAACTAAAGGAATAATGTATTTTTGTTATAAGTTTAAAAAAAACGAACTCAAGCGGTCGATACAAAGAGGTAGAGCATTTCTAATATAGATAATAATATATCGTTTAATTTTTGATCATTTTTGAACATTATTCACATTACATATATTGTGGGAGACTGGTGCCTAGGCTAGGTTCAAGACCTGTATTTCGGGTCACCAGGTCGCCAGACCAGAGTGGGCAAAAGACATGCTGTAAGTAGGCATACAGCGCCGTCCTGTAAGATTTGTTTCTTTTTTATGAAACTTCATAAAAATCCTAAGCTACAAAACTTCATAAAATTCTACCAAAGATTTTTAAAAAATACTTATACCGCCATGTACATACACTACACTTATACCTCTTTTGCACGTGATTTTAAAGATTTACTTTCTCCAGGGTCTCCCATGAGGTCTACGAACACATGCTAGGATGGAACATTCCAGAAGAGCACCAGGACTTAGTCCACGAACACTGGAGGAACTTCCCAGCTGTCAGCAAGTACTGGCACTACTGCTTGGCACTCATCTATACCATGTTGATGGTCACCTCGCTGACTGGCAATGGCATCGTCATTTGGATATTTGGCACGTGAGTATTTGTTTATTTTTCATTTAAAAAAAAGCAAATACGATAAGTATGATCGAGTACCTACAGTGTTTATCATTTATTTACAAAAAGTTGCTGAATTTCGGGTTTAACATTGATATTTTACCCCATCGTGTTTATTTAAGTACCAATCAAAGTGCCTTCAGCCGTTCATCGCATTATTAAGTCCCAAATTCCTATCTTCACATCATTATTTATGTAACGTCACGGCGTACATAAGCCATTTCAACTCCAGGAAGTACGTAACAAATCGACATAATATATTAAACAAAAGAATTCAGAGAAAAAATAGCGTTAAAATTTCACGATCAACGGCACATTCCGAGCCGACATAAAAAAAATACGTAAAGAATTTAATATGTCTTCCTAAGAGAAAAATTCGACACAAAATGTAAATAGATATTGTCGAGGCAAGATCCGATAAAATATTCCCTTGAGAAGCTTGTCATTACTTTGTAATACATTGTACGCATTGTCCGATGAATACTCGTATTTTAATACTAGCTTCTGCCCGCGACTTCGTTCCCGAGGTGATTTTAACTAATATCCAATCGACTTTGACCTATCCAATCACAATGCATAGGTCTTCTATTAAAACATAGGTCAAGCTGTATTATCATTTCCGCTGAATCGCTTTTAATGAATCATACAGCTTTATTTAAGTTGAAAAAATACCTACAAAATCCTAATAGTGAAGTTATGATCAAGCTACTGAATTTACCTGCGGGATCCAGCCTACAGGTAGGGGGCGTCAGCATCGGCATCGAGCCCTCGATGAAGTATCTGGGGCTCGTACTCGATGGCCGGTGGAACTTCGGACATCACTTCCGAAGTTTGGTCCCAAAACTGAGGGGAGCATCGGCCGCACTCGCGCGGCTGATGCCCAACACCAGGGGACCCAACGCTCTCTACAGGAGACTGTACCTGGGGATCGTGCGAAGCATGGCCCTATACGGGGCTCCCGTATGGGCGGAGACCCTGATCAATGTGGCTAGACTGCTGAGCCCGCAGAGAGTGATGGCCGTCAGAGTGATAAGAGGATACCGCACGATCTCCGGTGAGGCGGCATGTCTCCTAGCCGGGACCCCTCCATGGGACCTGGAAGCGAGAGCCCTTGCGTCACTGTTCAGATGGCGCAAGGAGGCGCTGGAGCGGGGCCAAAGGCCCGCTTATCGAGAAATCGAGGCCCAGCGGTCCCTACTCCACCAGGAAACCGTGGAGACATGGAAGGTGCGACTTGAGCAACCAAAGGGGGAATTCGCCACAATCGCGGCCGTCAGACCGGTCATGGACGAGTGGCTGGAGAGGAGACACGGTGCTCTCTCCTACCGGTTGACACAGATGCTTGCCGGGCACGGTAGCTTCGGTAGGTATCTGTGGCGGAAACACCGGGAAACCACGGCCGAGTGTCAGTAGTGGGTCTGGACGTGGACACTCTCTCGCTCGAGACCATGGTACGAGCCATGCTCTCCAGCGGGAGTAAGTGGGACTGCGCCGCCTCTTTCTGCGAGCAGGTCATGCTCGTGAAGGAGGCGGCGGGACGGGTACGGGAGAGAACTCTCCCACCCGAGTTCCGCAGTCGGCGGCCTGGGCGCCGCCGACGTGTCTTCGCCGAGGACTATCGGCCACCATGACCGGGGGCCTGAGGACGGTGACAGGGCGGCTCACCGTCCTTACAGAAGCAGGCCCATGACGGCAGCGTGACGTGAGTGAGACAATTCACGCACGCCCCCCCCTTAGAAGCGGGATCACACCCGAAACCCCCCAAAGACGCGGGATAGCACCTGAACCACCCCCTGGGCGACGCCGCAGTAGCGGCCGTGGGTCTGTTGGGAGTCCTGGGACATACTTCCGAGGGTTTACCCGGGGCTCCCAACCATAGACTGTTGGGCGTGACGTGAGGTTTTTTAGTCGGTAGGAGTCCGGCATAACATCCATGAGGGTTTTCCCTCACGTTAAACAAAAAAAAAAAAAGCAACTGAATTTTGCTCCAACCCCGAAGAAAATAAACAAACAGACACGAAGAAAAAGAAAAAAAATATAGATTTGGACTCAGAAGCCCTAAATTATTGGATTACAATTATTTTTTTAAAATTTATCTTGAATGTACCGTCACAGCAATTTTAACAATTTTAATAGTAGAGAAGAGAAGAGATAAGTACATAAAAGCCCCGCACGTTGATATTGCGCTTGGCGGCCATCTTGGTGGCCACTTGGTGACGTATGTCCGTCGAGCAGTCAGTACTAAAAAAAATACCGTAGGCAGCTTCGCGAGGCCAGCGCGCGCTCGCGCTACGTCACAATGATGTCATTTAGCTGTCATTATGACAAGGTTCCAGCGCATTACCAACTTGCGGGGCTTATACCTATATTATTTTGGATGCGTATCTGACTGAGCACTTACTGAAGCAAAGCAGTTATAGAATTTTCTGTTACTACCTTGCTAAGATTCGTTTTTTTCTCAATTGCATATCTATCTATTTCATAAAGGGCTTCTCTAAAATTGATAGTCCTTAATAATATAGGCATAAATGCGAAAGTAACTCTTTACACTATCAGTCGTCTAGATCCCATAGCACAAATATTTATAAGAAAACAAAACTGCCTATTTCGCTTTCACGCCTGAACCAGTAAACCTCCGAAAACCCTGGTCTCATGGACGCTAAACAACCATTAGTCCACGAATATATATTATGTTAATTTTCTAATTATAATAAATCATCATCATCATCTATGGGTGCTTTTAATGGTTCCGTCTTCTAGGCTTTAGGCCTCCTCTACACGTCAGCGGATGCATCCGCAGACGTCATCTGCGGATGCGTCCGAACGACGTGTAGAGGGGGGATTTGTGCGTCTGTGAAAGGTATTTAACGTCTGCAGACGCGTCCGCCTCGAATCCGTTTGTTGTCGATTTTTGTGGCACGTATCAAAGGGTTTCGGCGCGAACTTGTCTGCCGATGCATCAGTTTGATTGGAGTTGGGATTGTGAATGCACGCACTCAAAATGAAGAACAATATAAATGGTTACCTAAAATCGGAAACAGCTCGACATTTATCAGCTTGAGCAAAATAAAAATCTGCCTGTATGTAGATCTCAGAGAGAACTTTGTGTGGGTATAAATTTAATTAAAATATTATTATTATTATTTTAATAATAAATGTTCAAAGCAGATACGTCACGTTTACCTAGGCTCTAACCTACTGCTTTGTATTATTATATTTTTTATTGGTTGTAATCTGTTACGTGTGATAAATAAATAAAATAAAATAAATAAAATAAAATAAAATAAAATAAATATGAGCACCCAGGAAACTTTTAGGTTTACTGAGCTATATCAAGCTAAAAACTGTATATAAATCCTAAAAATAAATATCACATAAATAAATATGTTGTTCTATTGAGGCTAATGGATACCTACGTCATGTAGGTAGGTTAGATATCCATTATGATGATGATTATATTTATCATTTCGAACAAAAATTATATATGAAAAATCATCGTTACCAACTAAAAAAAATATCATTTCAGATTTTGAATCATGGAATCATAAAGGCCACCACAAACGTAGCTATAATATATATTAATATATCGAAATATATATTATATTATAGCAAGCTATCACACACGGGAGCTATACTATAATATATATTTTGCCCTTATTCGTGCTCACTCGATTTCCGGCCGTCCTTGCAAGAACACGGTTTTAATGCTTATTTTATGTACAGGATGTTCTAATATCAGCGTACCTATCCTATCATAAAACAAAAAAAGGCAGAAAATTCCGTTTAATTACAAACTAATTCTTTGAGCGAGAAATAGGCCAGCCCTATAATCATGAAAGGGGTCAACTTATAGACGCTTTGCGACTCACCTTACATCGATCTTCAATTGTTTTAACAATCTTCATTTGTTTTGTCGATCTTCACTTATTTTAACTATCCTCATTTGTTTTGTCGATCTTGATTTGTTATACCGAACTTCATTTCTTTGAGTCCGAACTTGGCAGCAAGCAGCACTGCTCGGCAGCAGTGCTGCATTGCTGCTACAGAACCTCTGGTCCCCATATATTTTGTATAGGTTTATTTTAGAATACATTCCGGAACAATAATTATGGACGGATACCACCACGTCACATCCTGCCTCTGTCCATTTCAACACGGCAATACGTCCAGTGCTGGACGTAGGCCTCTCTCAATTCACGCCACATTACATGGGACAAAATCTTAAGGTGAAATGTGGGCATATAATATGTCTCTGCCTACCCCTTCGGGGGAAAAAGGCGTGACTATATGACACTCTTCCCGAATGTTTGGTAAACAAACGGAACATCCTTTATCCTCAAAATATACGAAAATATATATTAATATACAAAATATATAGTAATATGCTAAAATATACCAAGCTATATCTGTCGACATATTTTGATGACGTCATTGAAATATATATTATAGCTGCGTGTGTGGTCCTTCGAAAATTTGTATCGAAAATATGTCGTAATATGCCTTGCTATATTTCATATTATTATATATTATAGCTACGTTTGTGATGGCCTTATAGCTGAAACGATGGGTGTGCCATTACACGAACTAAAAAAGAAAAAATAATCTAGCTACATTCGGGCTAAATCTAAAAAAAAAATGTTAATATGCGAGTGCGTGTGGCGTCTGTCCAGGGTGAACATAGACTGATCTATCTACAGACGTGTGGACAGCTCATGGAAATTCATCTGCGGACGCACCTGCCACAGTCCGCGGACGCATCCGTCTACGTGTAGTGGAGGCTTAAGGGAACCGTGATAGGAGTAGTGAAATATTGGGCACTCTGTCCCACTTTAAGTTCGCATCGTAGCTGCCGCTCCTCGCTCACGTGGGACAGAACTCGCCCAATATTCCACATTTTAAAAATGTAACCTAACCTAACATTATTATAAAAAATAATTTAAAAAATAAAATTTGCTGAAGCTCCCTCCATGTTCATTACTTACCATTTATAACCCACAACGTTTTCTGTAACCAGTTGGGTTCGACTACTTCTAGTTATAAATATTTATGTTATTAATTCATCTTTTCATTATGAGTCCATCAGTATTGCATAGCAAACATGAAATTCGTTAAACAAAGACAATCGTTACAGGTCAATACAATCTGTGATGATTTGACAAAAAAGAAATTACGTCATGGAGAATTATTACCGAATACTGTACGTTGCATCATTTGTGGGCCATCGAATTGTGGAAAAACTAATTTATTAATTGGTCTTCTATTGCATGAAAATGGTTTGACATTTAAAAATGTTTATGTATACTCTAAAACTCTACATCAACCAAAGTACATCTTTTTAGAAAAGGTTTTACAACGAGTACCAGGTATCACTCTTCATAAATATCAGACAAATGATGACGTTTTAAAAGTTTCAGATGCAAAACCAAATTCTGTGATTATTTTTGATGATGTAGCTTGTGAAAATCAAAGTAATATGCGTGATTATTTTGCCATGGGAAGACATAAATTGATTGATAGTTTTTATTTAAATCAAACTTATACCAAAATACCTAAACAACTTGTAAGAGATAATGCTAACCTAATTGTGCTTTTTAAGCAAGATGAAGTTAATTTGAAACATGTTTATGAAGAACATGTTAACACCGATATGACATGGTTGAAATTTCGAGAAATGTGTTCCTTAATATGGAAAGAACCTTTTGATTATGTGGTAATTAATAAAGATTGTTCTAAAAACAATGGTTGCTATAGAAAAACGTTTGACACATTTGTATTATTGGATGAAATTTGAATATTTAAGTAGACTGCAGTCTGTTTATTGTTATTCTTTAATTGATTCTTATTCGATTACCACCTATTTTACATAATGGATAAATCATTGAAAAAACAAATTGTTGATGCGACACAAGCTGTCAAGAAAAAAATACGTAAAATGAAGGATTTTGAAGATAATAATAAGCATGCTCTTGATACAGTTTTTAAACCTGTCACAGAATCTCTCAATTTAATAGCCAACATTAATAACCACTTAGCTCTAACAAAAAAAGAGGAAAAAGTAGAACCCCAAGAACCACAAGACCAAGATATGAAAGAAACAGATGATAGCAGTATTGCTAGTAACGAAACGGAACCCTCATCGGACTCTTAATTTCAGTCATTAGTCGGTACTAATCCAGATGCATCATCTTGGTCGTTATCTTCACAAGTACTATCAGATGTTCCATTTGGTATAAGAAATGAACGTGGAAAGCTAATGTTGGGTTCCTCTAACATAACTATTGGGGACAAAGTTATTACTGTAGCCGGACACAAATACGAAAGTACACCTGGGTTGCGAGAGTTACTGTTAAAAAAAGACATTGATCTGAGCTTGGTTAATGACTGTGACAAGCAAAATTATAAGACAATGTTACTTGTAACGAATGCACATCGTCGTGATTTCGATTCAAAAAAACCAATTAAAAGTAATAAAGGACAAAAATATTTGCAAGTTATTAAACCACTTTTCGATCAAGAAAGTAGAAGTCCAAGTTGTAGACAGAAAGTAGGAAAAGGATTACCCTTAACAAAAATGTGGAAAAAAAACACAGATTTTGTATATTGGGATGATCCCAATGAATTGGTTGATAGATTAAAGTTATTAATTGCTTCTCGAGATGCCGGTAACACAGGACTAGACAATGAAATAATATCTATCATTGAAGAACTACGTGAAAGCAAAATCATTAAATAAATAGATCTACTAATGTTATATGTGTGTCATTTTACTATATACCGTTCAACATAATACACCTTTAATATGAATGTAGACAAATTTGGTCATTATATTCATAAGCGAATGCGGATATCAGAAATACTTGATTTTAATGATAACGCATTAATAAAATCTGATTATGGAGATTATGACTTGAAGACATCGAGGCTAAAAGGTGTTAAACCTCCTCAAGACGCAGATGATGCAGTAAATAAAGCATATGTAGATGAATTGAAAGGTGTACTAGTCAATGACTTACGAAAATTGCAAAGTTCTATTCCAAATAGTGTTCAAAACCACATAGAGAAAGCTTTAAAAACAATAATGTCTGAGATAGAGACTCATTTGGAAAGCAAATTTTACACAAGAAAAGCAGTTGATAGACTAGTTCAAGACGCAATTCAATCTATATTAAAAGATCGAAAAACATAGCCCTTAAAGTTTGTTAAAATGACGAAACAACAAATCGTCAATGAAATACATAAAGCAGCACGAAAAAATATTCCTCGACGATCTGTAATTTTAAAAGGTATTGATGATTTGTGGCAAGCAGATTTAGCTGATATGCAAAACCTAAAACCCTTTAATAAAGGATATAACTATATTTTAATAGTTATTGACTGCTTCTCCAAGTACGTTTGGGTGGAACCATTAAAAACTAAATCCAAACATGATGTCTCTCTTGCATTTGAAAAAATACTTTTTTCTAATCACAGGATACCAAATCATCTGCAAACTGATATGGGTACTGAGTTCTATAATTCTACATTTCAAAAGCTTTTACAGAACTATAATATTAATCACTACTCTACATTTTCAACCAAAAAGGCTTCAATTGTAGAACGAGTTATTAAAACTATTAAAAATAAATTGTACAAATACTTTAGCTTGAACGGACACTATAAGTGGATAGATGGTGGCTTGAACGGTATTGTGAAGACATATAACAACACAAAACATCGTACTATTAAATTTGCACCTGTTAATGTCAATAAGTTTAATGAAACTAACATTAAAAATAATATTACGAATTCCATGATAAAGGTAGTCCAAAAATGTCGTCCAAAGTTTAAAATTGGTGACAAAGTTCGAATTAGTAAGTACAAACATATATTTGAGAAAGGATACACTCCTAACTGGTCAACAGAATTATTTACTATAAAAAAGATAAATAACACTGTACCAATAACATATCGCATCGAAGATAATCAAAAACAAGTCATATTAGGAACTTTTTACGAACAAGAGCTTCAAAGGTCGTCCTGTCCTGGTGTCTATTTGATAGAAAAGGTATTAAAAAAGAAAGGAAACAAACTGTTTGTAAAATGGTTGGGTTTGAATAACAAAGAGAATAGTTGGCTGGATAAGACTGCAATAGTGGAATGAGTTAATTATATAAGTGATATGTAATTTTAAAGTATATTCATTATTCTTTGGACGATGCAAGGTGGTGGACTAATAAACAATATCATTAATCATTTACCATTCGAACTACACATACCTGGTTATAACTATTGTGGACCAGGAACAAAGCTTTCGAAACGATTACTACGTGGTGATAAAGGTGTAAATAAGTTAGACGAAGCTTGTATGCATCACGATATTGCATATGCAAACTACACAGACTTGCCTAACCGTCAAAAAGCCGACTTACGTCTTATAGATATGGCTAAGCAAAGACTTAAAGCAAAAGATGCTCGAACAGGGGAAAAGATTAGTTCGTGGATAGTAAACAAAGTTATGAAAGCTAAATTGAAGTCTGGTGCTGGTGTTAAGACCTTTAATAACTTTGTTAAAAAAATAAAAAGAAAACTCAAAAAACTCTCACCTAAAGATGATAAGTCATTAATAAATATAGCTTATATGGTTGCCCGAAAATTAGTTCCATGCATTCCAAAAGTTCGAGTACCTCGAATGATACCTATACCAAAAACTGGAGGCATTCTACCTTTAATCCCAATTTTTGCTGGTTTATCTGCTTTAGGAGCATTAGCTGGTGGTGCAGCTGGTATTGCAAAAACTGTGAATGCTTATAAACACGGTCAGAAAAAATTACAAGAAACTGAACGTCATAATAAAACTATGGAGGCTATAGCAATAGGTAAAGGTCTATACATTAAACCGCATAAGCAAGGTCAGGGATTGTTTATAAATCCATCAAAAAACTAATTGATCAGCTACCTAATCGCGCTTTAACTAATATCGATATTCAGAAGTATGGCCATTGTATTCCACATTTTCGAGGAGTTTATATGAAGGATCAGTTACCAAAAACACCTAAACGAATTGAATGTGCTATAGTTAACCTAGATAATTCGAGAAATGATGGAACGCATTGGGTAGCTTATGTTAAAATAAACAATTATTGTGAATATTTTGATAGCTATGGTGATTTAAAACCGCCAAGAGAATTAATGCTATATTTTAAGAACTGTGATGTTCATTATACCTATGATGGATATCAACAATTTAACACAATAGTTTGTGGACATATGTGTTTAAGTTATTTGCAAACTTTTTGGATTAAATACTATAAATCTTTATTATAATTATAATACTTTAAATAAAAATACTATAAATCTTATACCACTCTTTCATTTCCATCATTTGCAAGATGTCACTCACCTTATCGATAACTGGAAACTCATCGGTATTATCTACCTATTATCCAGACACGTTGTCATTAGCTGCGGAGTATGAATGTGCATTATTACATTTCTCTACATATAATTCTATTCCAAATTTTGATAATACAAACAATAAATTATACTATGGTTCTAAAAATGTTATTGAGATACCTGAAGGAACTTATGAATTACAAGATATTAGTGACTATTTAAAAACTGAGATAAAAGATGCATCTATAAAACTCAATTGTAATAACAACACCTTAAAAACTGTGTTATTTTGTACATCAACTATAGATTTTACTAAAGAAGATACATTTGGAAGTTTATTGGGATTTAAAAAGCAGATCTTAGAAGCAAATAAATCATGTATCAGAGTTTCCAGTAAACATTTTGCCAACGACTGTCATAAGGATTGAATGTGACATAGTTAGCGGTTCCTATATAAACGGTCAATCCAGTCACATCTTACACGAATTTGCACTTAATGTTCCACCTGGATACAGGATTATAGAAATTCCGAAAAACGCAATCTACTTTCCAATAAATCAAACCAATATAAGCTGCATACAGATAAGGTTGTTGGATATAAATAATAACTTAATAAATTTGCGAGGTGAAGAAGTGCAGTTGTATCTACATATCAGAAGAAAACAATGATAGATCATAATAAATATGTGGTACATCCAACTAAAAATAACAGTTCTACTAAAACTATCAAACCAATAAGAGCTCGGTCTAAAAGGGTTATAAAATTGAATAACAATAATAAAGCATTTCTTAAAGCGATCGGTTTGTTAAAATGAATATACTAGATGTTTTGTCCACTCCTGCATACAACAACGCTGTGGAAGGAATTGAATTTCACTCTTACAAGCCTTACGTAACAAGTTTCAATAGAAGCGATGAAATCAGGATACCTATTAATCAACAAGACTTGTAAAGGGTGTTTTTTTTAGAGGTATAGAACTTTGAAATGGAATAAAACGAAGGTGATTGTTTTTATTGATATGAAAATGACTTTATTCGAAAGGAAATCTTCTGGCATTATAATTAAAATATGATTTCTGGCAAATAACCGCCACGGCTGGCTCGGACGTAGTCTAATCTAGAGGTCCAATTTTCGATGACTTTCCCAACATTTTTGGCCGTATATCGACAATAACGCGCCGAATGTTGTCCTCCAAGTGGTCAATCGTTTCGGGCTTATCGGCGTAGACGAGCGACTTCACATGTCTCCACAGAAAATAGTCAAGTGGCGTAAAATCGCACGACCCTGGAGGCCAATCCACTTGTCCAAAACGCGAAACTATGCGGTAACCAAACGTTTCCTTCAATAAATCAATTGTGGCACGAGCTATGTGACATGTTGTGCCGTCTTGTTGAAACCACTACTACAGCACATCGTGGTTGTTCAATTGATGAACAAAAAAGTCAGTAATCATCGCTCTATAGCAGTCACAATTGACTGTAACGTTCTGGTCAGCATCGTTTCTAAAGAAGTACGGACCAATTATTTCACCAGCCTATAAAGCACACCACACAGTCAGTTTTTCTGGATGTAACGGTGTCTCAACATACACTTGAGGATCATCTTCACCCCAAATATGGCAGTTTTGTTTATTGACGTATCCATTCAACCAAAAGTGAGCGGCACCGCTAAACAAAATTCGCTTATGAAAATCACGATACGCGTTACGGACAGAACCAATATTTTCAAAATAAATTTGCACAATTTGAAAGCGTTGTTCAGGCTTCAGTCTATTCATGTTGAAATGCCCAACCAAACTAAACATAAATCACTTTACAGCTGATAATAATACCGCCAGTTAAAACAGTTATGCCAACTTAAAGTTCTATACCTCTAAAAAAAACACCCGTTATATATTACCATCAGCAAGCACTTTGTTTTTGGAAGGAACTGTTGTTGTAAACAAGGGTGGAAATTCGAAGGAAAGAGTCAGTAGCGTTCATTTCACAAACAATAGTCTACTTTACTTGTTTCAAGATATAAGGTATGAGATAAACGGAGTGGAAATAGATAAAATAAAAAACACTGGTATAACTACCACAATGAAATCATTAATATCAATGAACGAAAACGAGGCTAAAGCATCTAATGCTTGGGGATGGAATATCGAAGGCATAAATAGTGCAAATGGGGGAAGCTTTTCTGCTTCTATACCCCTCTGTAACATTCTTGGTTTTGCAGAAGATTTCAAGAAAGTAGTGATAAACAGCAAACATGAATTAATATTGTTACGAAGTAATACTAATCTGAACGCCCTAAAACTTAACGATGGTGAAACTGTAGAAGATATTATTATAAATAAAATAATATGGCGTGTACCACGTGTCAAAGTGTCCGATAGGGAAAAAATAAATATGTTAAAACTGTTAGAAAAAGATCGACCACTCCAGATGATATTTAGGAATTGGGATTTATATGAATATCCGGCTTTACCAAAAACTACTAAGCATACTTGGTCCATAAAAACATCGTCGCAAATAGAGAAACCAAGATTTGTTATTATTGGTCTGCAAACAAATAGAAAAAATAATTCTAAATTGGATATGTCTAAGTTTGATCACTGTGATGTTCGTGATGTTAGAGTATACCTAAATTCAACCTACTTCCCTTATGAAAATTTGAATTCAAGTTTCTCGAATAATCGAATTGCTTTAATATATGAACAATATACTAGATTTCAACAGTCGTATTATGGACGTCGCGCCGAGCCGTTATTAAATGAGAAACAATTTAAAAATATTGCTCCGTTATTTGTAGTAGATTGTTCTAGACAACCAGATAATCTTAAATCAGGTCCTGTTGTGGATGTTAGAGTGGAAATTGAAAGTGATATTGATATACCAGATCAAACTTCAGCATATTGTCTTATATTGAACGACTGTATAATCGAGTATAAGCCATTAAGTAGCATCGTGAGAAAGATATCATGAACAAAAATACTATTATAGTAGATGTTCAGGGTTTTAAAGATCGTTATAATAACTTTATAGTCAAAGAATTAGCTGTAGCTACGTTGGAACATACTCATATATTCTTAATAAAACCTCCTTACCCGGTCTCCTCGCTAACTGATGAAGAAAGAAGACACATTTGGTGGATTGAAAGGAATAGAGGTTACCGCTGGAGCGAAGGATATATAGACTACAGAGAATTTTCTAGAATAATCAAACCCTATTTGAAGGAAAAAAAGGTTCTTGTTAAAGGCAGTGAGAAAATTAATTGGGTTCAAGAGCTATGTGGTCATAATAATGTTTCTGACATATGTGAAAATAAAAGTGTTCCTAACTTAAAGACTCTTAGTGATCTTTACTGTAAAGATCTATTTTTGTATAATTGTTTTGCTCATAAGAACTATTGTGCTTTAAGGAATGTATTGTGTATTAAACAATGGTGTTTAGAAAATGTTTTTTGTATTTCATAAGTTTAATAAACCGAATAAATGTTTTATTACTATACTGTGTTTGTTTTTCATACTATTTCCTACCCAAGTCGAAATTGAAATGAAAAAAAAAAATTAATCATAATACCATTTATTTAATGTCTCAAAAAATTACATTGATCTTAAACCTAACACAATGATATAAAATGACGCGTACAAAATGTTGAAGCGTCAGCAGTACATCTCTAAGTATTAAGGTGATGTATAACTTACTTAAAACTAAAAACACATTAGTTAAAATGATAAGCTATCACCATGAATTCTCTTAGATATTTTCTTAATAATACCTTCAGCCATGTCCATGATTTCATCAACTGTATCATGAACTACGTATTGAGCACTAAGTATCACACTGTCACTATCTTCACAAAACGGCAACGAAGGTTTGTCTTTGTCGCTGGTGATGTCCAAGATCTTTATCTGAATTAACTTGACTCCTTTTGGTTGGTTGCTGATTACAAAAGATTTATGAGCTGTCTTTTTAGATTTTCTACAAATAGTTGGTTTTCTTCTTTTTGGTTCAACTTCCGTAGGTGAAAGAGGTAAAATATGTGAGAAGTCAAAGGGGTCTTGAGCGTATTGAACAATACCGTCACCATATGCGTCTGCCATTATTTATAATGTATTAATGTTGAGGTATATCTGGTTGGCCTCGTCCTCCTCTGCCACGATCTTCTAACGTTTTAAATATTTGGCTCAGTAATTTCTCTGTTTTATAATATATTTCATCCCACTGATCGTAAACAATATATTGGGTTTTCACTCTTGTATGTATTTCTACTTCGTTATCTGATGTATCTTCAGCTTCTAATACATCTATTTTAATTACGTATTTTGGAATCCTCCTATTCCTTGTAGCAAAGTAACTGGTTTGAGGTTCAGAGATGCACTGCTGTTGCTTCAACATTATTAATTAAAAGACTGCTTTGTGTGAATGTAAAGAGAACAAGTATGAAACTGAATGTAATTATGAGTAAAAGGTGAATTAAATAGAAACATGACCCGCTAGTGACACATACACTGTACTACGTATTAATTCAAGTTCTGACCTGTTGATTTAGTTTATTTTGCAATAAGTTGTAACGAGATACTCCCTACAAGTTTGCAAGTGTCATCGTTCACTATGACGAACATGTTCAAACATGTCTTAAGAATGATGTTAATGCACATAATTGTAAACGTGTTGTAACGTGAATGATGATGCATACCATCAGGTGTTATGAGGTTGTGACCGTCGCGTCGCTACCAAGGTCCCAGGTTTTGAAGATTTTTTTCAGTATGTCCAATAGTCCACTACTACTACTAAGTACGTACGTAGTGATATCCTATTTCACATTTCTAAGAAATTTTACTTCGAAGTATGTAACTTAAGACATATGACGTATGTATGTTATGATGTCTTAAGTTACACATATTTTCACACCTTGTTTACCTAATATTATTTTTTTGCAAGATTGTAGTTTCAAAGAGGGTTAGCAGTAAATCGTAAATTACCGTAGTATAGTAATTTGCAATACAGTACATGATGAAAATTTATAAGAACCCTTATACCAAAGTAATTAGTATAATTAGTCAGTAAACTAGTAGCATGAAATACAAAAACAAGAATTACGAAGTTGTTTACGTTAAAAAGAATTACTTAGGTACTCATAGATTGCTCTATTAATTCGTATTATTCGTAATTATCATACTTATAGATAATAAGATCCTATTAACACTAAAGATAAATTATCTTTATTACATACATACATACATATGGTCACGCCGTTATCCCCGAAGGGGTAGGCAGAGGCATATTATATGCCCACAATTCACCTTTGTATAATTTGTCCCACGTAATAGGTGGTGAGCCGTATTGCCGTGTTTAAATGGACAGGCGCAGGTTGTGACTGCCTGCTGTTGAAATAAAGCCTTCAACTTAGCTTAACGACTGCCATTTTACTGGCAACCGGGACCAACGGCTTAATGTGCCTTCCGAAGCACGGAAACGCTAAAATAAATGTCACAAAGTGATCACATGGATGGTCACCCATCCATGTACCGGCCATAGTGAAAGTTGCTTACTGCAGTGATCGTTTACAGAACACTGAGTCCGCGGGGCCACGAGCGCTTCATTGAGGTATCTTTATTGAGGTATTTTAAATATATAATAAATATTGT
Organism: Miltochrista miniata; assembly: GCA_933228765.1. Classification (NCBI taxonomy): domain Eukaryota; kingdom Metazoa; phylum Arthropoda; class Insecta; order Lepidoptera; family Erebidae; genus Miltochrista; species Miltochrista miniata. The sequence goes on along the minus strand of OW121766.1, from coordinate 6,885,948 downwards.
ACTGTTTGAAATTTGTATTGTTGACAACCTTAATCGCTGTTTAGAATTTCAACATTAACAAAAATACAAAAGTATCAAAACCGGAGTCAGATACTAGTATAATTGTACTCGTATACCTTGTTAGTGTGACAACCCTAAATATTTCCTGCATTGACTATTTATTAAATATCTTAGTTGATACTTTTTAACAGTTATAATACGTCCAAGGAAAAATGTTCGATTGCTTGTTATTTGTTAATGAATTACACTAATTTTGAATACGACAAGCTATCAGCCTTGTTTTAGCTTATAATCTCATAATTTCAAAAGACTTCCATTACCATTCGAGTTGTCTCTTGTGTAATTACTAGCGACGGTCTAAGGTTAATTCCATCCGGCTAGATACATAAGAACTCATCTCCGCTATGCTAACGTCTCTTAGCCTCTTGGTTGTACGTAGTTGCTAATGCGATGAAGCACTAAACGCGCATGTCTATGACGACGACTGCATTAAACGCAAATGTCGATGTCTGACGACTGTGCTATAAGTGTGAAAGCGCAAATGCATACTGCATACATCGTCTCTTAGCCTCTTGGTTGTACGTAGTTGCTAATGCGATGAAGCACTAAACGCACATGTCTATGACGACGACTGCATTAAACGCAAATGTCGATGTCTGACGACTGTGCTATAAGTGTGGAAGCGCAAATGCATACTGCATACATCGTCTCTTAGCCTCTTCGTTGTACGTAGTTGCTAATGCGATGAAGCACTAAACGCGTATGTCTACGACGACGACTGCATTAAACGCAAATGTCGATGTCTGACGACTGTGCTATAAGTGTGGAAGCGCAAATGCATACTGCATACATCGTGGTTGTACGTAGTTGCTAATGCGATGAAGCACTAAACTCACATGTCTAAGACGACGACTGCATTAAACGCAAATGTCGATGTCTGACGACTGTGCTATAAGTGTGAAAGCGCAAATGCATACTGCATACATCGTCTCTTACGGCCGATCCTAATATGCAATCTCAATCCAAATATGACGATCTAAAACCCGAATTTCGATCGATTCCTCGCATAAAGCGTCCATATATTCAGTCGATGGATTGCTCCGTCAATCCATTTTTACAATCGATCCATGGGAGGCCAATCCTTGTTTTTGAGATTGAAACTTGTTCGGAAATGACAGTTGTTTGGTCCATGTATTCGATCTTTTAATTTTGACGTTTCATTTTGGATAGTTAGAAAGCGATGTTTACGATCCCCCGAAATCGGTGGATTACAAAAAAGGATTGGCATAATTTGCGATGTTTTCGAATGGTAGTGATAGTGATATGGAAGTATTAATGGAGATATAAGTTTTTATATCGCAATAAATGAAATTTAATTGAAGATATTTGATTCTGAAAGTGGCGAAGAGCAAAATCAACGAAGAGGTTCAGCATCGCGAAACTACAAAAGAGTTAATTACATGCATACACAGTGCCTCAATGATGCTGAGTTTACTTTTAGATTTAGGATTAACTAGCGGATGTCACGCGGTTTCACCCGCATAGCTCCCGTTCCCGTGGGAATACGGGAATATGTTTATAGCCTATGTTTACCAAGTCTTCCTGGGACAATAATGCCCTTTGTAAAAGTAACCTCAAAACGGTAAGAACATTGGAGACAAAAATATAAATAAGTATTGTTAAGTTTTTTTACCTCTTCATAACAATCACAAGAATGTCAACAAACAACACATCTGTGTCACAGATGTGAGATGTGACAGATTAGAAATGGCGGGCGCTGTACGTTTCGTAGTAAGCAGTACTTACACTTCCAATGTTTTAAAATTAATGCTCTAGAGTAAAATTAAGTCTTTATGTGCTTTAAAGAATCATAACATAATGGTATTTAAACATATTTTAGTTCACAGTTGTGATTTATATTGAGTTATCAATCACAAGTACAATAAGTACACGCACAAAAGTATGCTTATAACGGAACGACAGGGAGGGAAAAGATTGGCTCCAATCCGTCGTGCAATCCGGATTCCGTACGCGTCAAATAGATATTTGGACGCAGATCGAAGATCGATCTAAGGATCGTGTTCAATCTTGGTTTGACTGCAATCTCAAAACACGGATCGTATATTTGGTTCGGCCGTTAGCCTCTTGGTTGTACGTAGTTGCTAATGCGATGAAGCACTAAACGCACATGTCTTTGACGACGACTGCATTAAACGCAAATGTCGATGTCTGACGACTGTGCTATAAGTGTGGAAGCGCAAATGCATACTGCATACATCGTCTCTTAGCCTCTTCGTTGTACGTAGTTGCTAATGCGATGAAGCACTAAACGCGTATGTCTACGACGACGACTGCATTAAACGCAAATGTCGATGTCTGACGACTGTGCTATAAGTGTGGAAGCGCAAATGCATACTGCATACATCGTCTCTTAGCCTCTTCGTTGTACGTAGTTGCTAATGCGATGAAGCACTAAACGCGTATGTCTACGACGACGACTGCATTAAACGCAAATGTCGATGTCTGACGACTGTGCTATAAGTGTGAAAGCGCAAATGCATACTGCATACATCGTCTCTTAGCCTCTTCGTTGTACGTAGTTGCTAATGCGATGAAGCACTAAACGCGTATGTCTATGACGACGACTGCATTAAACGCAAATGTCGATGTCTGACGACTGTGCTATAAGTGTGGAAGCGCAAATGCATACTGCATACATCGTCTCTTAGCCTCTTCGTTGTACGTAGTTGCTAATGCGATGAAGCACTAAACGCGCATGTCTACGACGACGACTGCATTAAACGCAAATGTCGATGTCTGACGACTGTGCTATAAGTGTGGAAGCGCAAATGCATACTGCATACATCGTGGTTGTACGTAGTTGCTAATGCGATGAAGCACTAAACTCACATGTCTAAGACGACGACTGCATTAAACGCAAATGTCGATGTCTGACGACTGTGCTATAAGTGTGGACGCAAATGCATACTGCATGCATCGTGGTTGTACGTAGTTGCTAATGCGATGAAGCACTAAACGCACATGTCTATGACGACGACTGCATTAAACGCAAATGTCGATGTCTGACGACTGTGCTATAAGTGTGGAAGCGCAAATGCATACTGCATACATCGTGGTTGTACGTAGATGCTAATGCGATGAAGCACTAAACGCACATGTCTATGACGACGACTGCATTAAACGCAAATGTCGATGTCTGACGACTGTGCTATAAGTGTGGAAGCGCAAATGCATACTGCATTCATCGTCTCTTAGCCTATTGGTTGTACGTAGTTGCTAATGCGATGAAGCACTAAACGCACATGTCTATGACGACGACTGCATTAAACGCAAATGTCGATGTCTGACGACTGTGCTATAAGTGTGGAAGCGCAAATACATACTGCATACATCATGGTTGAACGTAGTTGCTAATGCGATGAAGCACTAAACGCACATGTCTATGACGACGACTGCATTAAACGCAAATGTCGATGTCTGACGACTGTGCTATAAGTGTGGAAGCGCAAATGCATACTGCATTCATTGTCTCTTAGCCTCTTGGTTGTACGTAGTTGCTAATGCGATGAAGCACTAAACGCACATGTCTAAGACGACGACTGCATTAAACGTAAATGTCGATGTCTGACGACTGTGCTATAAGTGTAAAACCGCAAATGCATACTGCATGCATCGTGGTTGTACGTAGTTGCTAATGCGATGAAGCACTAAACGCACATGTCTATGACGACGACTGCATTAAACGCAAATGTCGATGTCTGACGACTGTGCTATAAGTGTGGAAGCGCAAATACATACTGCATACATCATGGTTGAACGTAGTTGCTAATGCGATGAAGCACTAAACGCACAAGTTTATGACGACGACTGCATTAAACGCAAATGTCGATGTCTGACGACTGTGCTTTAAGTGTGGAAGCGCAAATGCATACTGCATACATCTTGGTTGTACGTAGTTGCTAATGCGATGAAGCACTAAACGCACAAGTCTATGACGATGACTGCATTAAACGCAAATGTCGATGTCTGACGACTGTGCTATAAGTGTGGAAGCGCAAATACATACTGCATACATCATGGTTGAACGTAGTTGCTAATGCGATGAAGCACTAAACGCACAAGTTTATGACGACGACTGCATTAAACGCAAATGTCGATGTCTGACGACTGTGCTTTAAGTGTGGAAGCGCAAATGCATACTGCATACATCTTGGTTGTACGTAGTTGCTAATGCGATGAAGCACTAAACGCACAAGTCTATGACGATGACTGCATTAAACGCAAATGTCGATGTCTGACGACTGTGCTATAAGTGTGGAAGCGCAAATACATACTGCATACATCATGGTTGTACGTAGTTGCTAATGCGATGAAGCACTAAACGCACAAGTTTATGACGACGACTGCATTAAACGCAAATGTCGATGTCTGACGACTGTGCTTTAAGTGTGGAAGCGCAAATGCATACTGCATACATCTTGGTTGTACGTAGTTGCTAATGCGATGAAGCACTAAACGCACAAGTCTATGACGATGACTGCATTAAACGCAAATGTCGATGTTTGACGACTGTGCTATAAGTGTGGAAGCGCAAATGCATACTGCATACATTGTCTCTTAGTCTCTTGGTGGTACGTAGTTGCTAATGCGATGAAGCACTAAACGCACATGTCTATGACGACGACTGCATTAAACGCAAATGTCGATGTCTGACGACTGTGCTATAAGTGTGGAAGCGCAAATGCATACTGCATACATTGTCTCTTAGCCTCTTGGTTGTACGTAGTTGCTAATGCGATGAAGCACTAAACGCACATGTCTATGACGACGACTGCATTAAACGCAAATGTCGATGTCTGACGACTGTGCTATAAGTGTGGAAGCGCAAATACATACTGCATACATCATGGTTGAACGTAGTTGCTAATGCGATGAAGCACTAAACGCACATGTCTATGACGACGACTGCATTAAACGCAAATGTCGATGTCTGACGACTGTGCTATAAGTGTGGAAGCGCAAATGCATACTGCATACATCGTGGTTGTACGTAGTTGCTAATGCGATGAAGCACTAAACGCACATGTCTATGACGACGACTGCATTAAACGCAAATGTCGATGTCTGACGACTGTGCTATAAGTGTGGAAGCGCAAATGCATACTGCATACATCGTGGTTGTACGTAGATGCTAATGCGATGAAGCACTAAACGCACATGTCTATGACGACGACTGCATTAAACGCAAATGTCGATGTCTGACGACTGTGCTATAAGTGTGGAAGCGCAAATGCATACTGCATTCATTGTCTCTTAGCCTCTTGGTTGTACGTAGTTGCTAATGCGATGAAGCACTAAACGCACATGTCTAAGACGACGACTGCATTAAACGTAAATGTCGATGTCTGACGACTGTGCTATAAGTGTAAAACCGCAAATGCATACTGCATGCATCGTGGTTGAACGTAGTTGCTAATGCGATGAAGCACTAAACGCACATGTCTATGACGACGACTGCATTAAACGCAAATGTCGATGTCTGACGACTGTGCTATAAGTGTGGAAGCGCAAATACATACTGCATACATCATGGTTGAACGTAGTTGCTAATGCGATGAAGCACTAAACGCACATGTCTATGACGACGACTGCATTAAACGCAAATGTCGATGTCTGACGACTGTGCTATAAGTGTGGAAGCGCAAATGCATACTGCATTCATTGTCTCTTAGCCTCTTGGTTGTACGTAGTTGCTAATGCGATGAAGCACTAAACGCACATGTCTAAGACGACGACTGCATTAAACGTAAATGTCGATGTCTGACGACTGTGCTATAAGTGTAAAACCGCAAATGCATACTGCATGCATCATGGTTGAACGTAGTTGCTAATGCGATGAAGCACTAAACGCACATGTCTATGACGACGACTGCATTAAACGCAAATGTCGATGTCTGACGACTGTGCTATAAGTGTGGAAGCGCAAATGCATACTGCATTCATTGTCTCTTAGCCTCTTGGTTGTACGTAGTTGCTAATGCGATGAAGCACTAAACGCACATGTCTATGACGACGACTGCATTAAACGCAAATGTCGATGTCTGACGACTGTGCTATAAGTGTGGAAGCGCAAATACATACTGCATACATCATGGTTGAACGTAGTTGCTAATGCGATGAAGCACTAAACGCACAAGTTTATGACGACGACTGCATTAAACGCAAATGTCGATGTCTGACGACTGTGCTATAAGTGTGGAAGCGCAAATACATACTGCATACATCATGGTTGTACGTAGTTGCTAATGCGATGAAGCACTAAACGCACAAGTTTATGACGACGACTGCATTAAACGCAAATGTCGATGTCTGACGACTGTGCTTTAAGTGTGGAAGCGCAAATGCATACTGCATACATCTTGGTTGTACGTAGTTGCTAATGCGATGAAGCACTAAACGCACAAGTCTATGACGATGACTGCATTAAACGCAAATGTCGATGTTTGACGACTGTGCTATAAGTGTGGAAGCGCAAATGCATACTGCATACATTGTCTCTTAGTCTCTTGGTGGTACGTAGTTGCTAATGCGATGAAGCACTAAACGCACATGTCTAAGACGATGACTGCATTAAACGCAAATGTCGATGTCTGACGACTGTGCTATAAGTGTGGAAGCGCAAATGCATACTGCATGCATCGTGGTTGTACGTAGTTGCTAATGCGATGAAGCACTAAACGCACATGTCTATGACGACGACTGCATTAAACGCAAATGTCGATGTCTGACGACTGTGCTATAAGTGTGGAAGCGCAAATACATACTGCATACATCATGGTTGAACGTAGTTGCTAATGCGATGAAGCACTAAACGCACATGTCTAAGACGACGACTGCATTAAACGCAAATGTCGATGTCTGACGACTGTGCTATAAGTGTGGAAGCGCAAATACATACTGCATACATCATGGTTGTACGTAGTTGCTAATGCGATGAAGCACTAAACGCACAAGTTTATGACGACGACTGCATTAAACGCAAATGTCGATGTCTGACGACTGTGCTTTAAGTGTGGAAGCGCAAATGCATACTGCATACATCTTGGTTGTACGTAGTTGCTAATGCGATGAAGCACTAAACGCACAAGTCTATGACGACGACTGCATTAAACGCAAATGTCGATGTTTGACGACTGTGCTATAAGTGTGGAAGCGCAAATGCATACTGCATACATTGTCTCTTAGTCTCTTGGTGGTACGTAGTTGCTAATGCGATGAAGCACTAAACGCACATGTCTAAGACGATGACTGCATTAAACGCAAATGTCGATGTCTGACGACTGTGCTATAAGTGTGGAAGCGCAAATGCATACTGCATGCATCGTGGTTGTACGTAGTTGCTAATGCGATGAAGCACTAAACGCACATGTCTATGACGACGACTGCATTAAACGCAAATGTCGATGTCTGACGACTGTGCTATAAGTGTGGAAGCGCAAATACATACTGCATACATCATGGTTGAACGTAGTTGCTAATGCGATGAAGCACTAAATGCACAAGTTTATTATCAGAAATGTTTTTGGGCATTCTACTCCACCGAGAGTGACTGCGGCGAACGCAGTGAGCCGGAGGAATGGAAGGTGGAGTAGAATGCCCAAAAACATCCTACTGATAGGCACAGATGAAATATTCACAGATGATGTAGTATTTCTGTTGCCTCTATAACAACAATACTAAAATCACAAAAAAGAATTAGGGAGGTCCATACAACAAACGTTATATTTTTCGTTTTTCGGTACGGTTGGTGGGTCAAGTCTGACTTGCAATTAGCCGTTTTTATGGCAAATTTCAGATAATACTAAAACCTATTAGATCAAACATTTATTGTTAAAAATTACAGAGAAACATAATTAGGTATTACATATGTATCTATATATTTATGGCCCCGTGGCATTGTGCCCTAAATACTAGCAGCATTCCCACTTTGAATAGCAATACGTATTCGCTGAGCAAGAAAACTGCCAGCCTTTGGGTCACCAGTCGACTCTACAAGGCGCTTTTTCTAATTCTTGAAAAATTTTTGCGCATTAGGACCCCATAGACGTTGGGTCTCGGCACAATCATAGAGTAAAATCATGTAAAATTTCTACGAATATTATAAATTACAATTTTGTCAATAGCAGAGAATCGTCGTATTTGAAAACACAAAGTAGCTAAAGCTAAGTACCTACCTACTTACTTCGCCTTTACCTTTATTCAGGGGCCACCCAAATTAAAATTATTTTCTCAGTAACTTTACACCGAGAATGAAATGCTTTATAAACGCCCAATGTTGAACTAACTTACAATGAATTGTGAGACATAATGTTAAATTGAAATTAATAATGTAAAGAGCCCCGCAATAATGGGAACTAAACTAACTTCGTTCCGGGGCTCCCAACCGCAGGATACGTGTGTTTTTTAGTCGGTAGGATTCCGGCATAGCATCCATATAGGATTTTCATCACGTAAAAAAATCTGATTTCGTTGTCTGTCCTTTCCATTTATTGGCTTTTAATGTAATATTTTTAGAATTAAATAAGTAGGTAAGGTTATACCACCAGTTTTTTTACTTAAGTATATAGGTATCTCATGGATACTATGCTGGACTCTTACCGAGTAAAATCACTCGGTGCCCTACCACTGCCTACGGTCTGGAGCCACGGTAAGCCCTCGGAAGAATACTTCAATTCCATTGCTTCTCGTCTCGATTCGTCTCGACCTTTCATAAATAAATCATTTAACAATCATTCAATGAATCATTCAACCTAATGGTGAGATGGTGTGGCATTAAAAATTGTCTTGGTGTCTAGATCAGATTAATAAATGACGGTTTTTTGCTACCTTCTAATGTTTAATAAACCGGCCAAGTGCGAGTTGGACTCGCCCATGAAGGGTTTCGTAGCAGCAAGTAACATAATATAAAAGTTCTTACAGTTCATTGTAACTTGGATTGATGTTTTAACACGTTCGCAGTGGTAGTGATTTTTCTAACCGAAAATTGCGGTTTATGACGTATTAAAAAAAAACTACCAGCTCTATCTCGTTCAAACCAATTTTCGTTGGTAGTTTATATGGCAATGTACATCATACATTTTTTTTAGATTTATCATTCTCTTAGTTTAGAAGTTAGAGGGGGGGGGACACACATTTTTCTACTTTGGAAGTGTCTCTTGCGCTAACTATTCACTGTAGAAAAAAATGATTTTAGGAACCTCAATAGCATTTTTGAAGACCTGTCTATAGATACCCCACACGTATGGATTTGATGAAAAAAAATATTTTGAGTTTCAGTTCTGAGTATGGGGACACCCAAAATTTACTGCTTTTTTTCTAGTTTTATATAAGAATCTTAATGCGGTTCACAGAATACATCTAGTTACCAAGTTTCAATAGCATAGGCCTTATAGTTTCGGAGAAAAGTGGCTGTGACACACGGACGGACAGACAGACAGACAGACAGACAGACAGACAGACAGACAGACAGACAGACATGACGAATCTATAAGGGTTCCGTTTTTGCCATTTGGCTACGAAACCCTAAAAAGTCAGAACATTTTCCTTGAACTCAGAACACTCACTTTCCTAGTCAATTATAACTTAAATAGACTATTTTACCGTTACTTAATCACGTGAGACAATTGACGTTTCGAGTGCGCTGACGTAACTTGACAGTGATTTAATTAGATTTAAGGCTGGTCTCACACAGTCTGAAGTGGTCTGAATGCGTCTCTGAATTTATAATCTAAATTCCGGTAGGTACCTTGCCTTTTAATAATCTTAAAAAAATTGATGGAACTGTAAGAGTAGTCCCATGTTCACATTCAAACGACGCTTAATTCATAGTCTTTATTTATTTATCTATACTAATATCATAAAGAGGAAAGATTTTATTGTTTCATGGTGGAACTACTGAACCGATTTGAAAAATTCTTTCACTGTTGGAAAGTTACACTCTTTGCGGTGAACATAGGGTATATTTTTTTCCTGTATTCCCACGGGAACGGGAACTACGCGGGTGAAACCGCTTGGCGTTTGCTAGTTATTTATAATTTGATTCCTGTATATGTGTGCTGGTCTCAAATATCGGAATGTGTGTGTATGGAATATAATTTCATGCGTCCGTATTCTAGATTATACGGCTTGAATGAGTGGACGGAAATTTGCGGGTGAAATGTCTTGTGTCATAGTTTGTTCTTTTCTAAATATGTATGACCTTTCACCAGTAAATTTCCGTTGTCGCATTCATAGTCATATTTTTTCGAGAATCGTGCCGCATTCAGAGAGGCAATCAGGCTGTGTGAATGCAGCCTAAGCGTAGCAAGACGAGAGTGCTTCTAACACAAACAGGGGCAGGTTTCTAATTTAATTTGCCGTTTAATTTAAGACGATTAGAGAACTAACCCTTCGCTGTCATTAATTTTGTTAAGTGCGTGGTTTTCAGTGTTTTATTTGCTTTATTTATTTATTTATTTTGCAAATGTAGGTAGAAGGCTGGTACATGTTGCTGTTGTGTAGACTGTAAAATACCTAATTAGTTTTTTTAATTTAATTATAATAATATTTATCGGTATCTGATTCATTCTAAAAACAATATTAATTTTTTTTAATCATATTGCCATTACAATTGGTAGAGTCAAAATATTCATTTCTCTGAAGAAAATGCGAAAATGTTTAACAAAAACATGACAATATTTAATTTAAAAACTCGTGCGCCCCACTGACACAGATTTGTACTAAAAATCCGAGAGGAGAGGAATGTGTATAATGAAAGCTACGCTAGAGAGATGTTACGGATAAGATTTTATAATATGACCGTAAAATTTTAAAAACCGTTCTATTGTAATCTACCTATCGAGATTGTAAACTGTCGAAAAATTGTGAACAGTAATATAAAGATGGTTAGGTTGGATCAGTGACAATTAACGCCAGATGCCCTACTAGTATACTTGGAAACATCTGCCTGCGCACGTGTATCCCTCTTCTTAGAACCCCTGGTTCTTTAAACGGAGCGTAAAGAAGCACATCATAGAGCCACCAACTGTCAGAAGTCTTATGGACTGAGAGAACAGCCCCCAATCGTTGGATATTGCCATGGCTTTTCATTAGGCGAGCTGCGTTTTATTTTATAAAATGCTCTTCAAATTGGAAGAGCATTTTATAAAATAAAAAAATAAAAGGATTAGGTACCTATGTACTTGTTATTACGTTGTTAAACGAATATTTTAGTTCCAACTTGAAAGATAAAATACTTTTTGTTCTGTAGTAGTTATATTTCTTTGCCTACATGGTAACTATATAAATTAACTAGCGGACGTCACGCGGTTTACCTGCGTAGTTCCCGTTGTACGGGAATAAAATATAGCCTATGTTCACCGCAAAGAGTGTAGCTTTCCAACAGTGAAAAAAAAAATCAAATCGGTCCAGTAGTTTCGGAGCCTATTCGTTACAAACAAACAAACAAAAAACAAAAAACAAAAGCAAAAAAACAAATCTTTCCTCTTTATAATATAAGTATAGATATAAAAAATATACCATTAAAATTTAATAAAACAGCATGAACAACAATAACACAGCTATAATATACAGCATCGCACTGTAACACCGGGTTGTAACAAAAAATGTCAGCGGTGGAACATCGGAAACATTTTCCGAACTGTTGGAGAGGAGTGGTTTAGAACTTCGCTTGTGATACGGATCGAGTACAACGTCCATGTTGAGTGCACGCTTTGTCTATGGGTTTGGTTTTAAAATGGCCGCTATTGTGAAGATATTTTTTTATTTGTCATGTAAAATATGTTTAGTATGGCAAAAAATATAAGGTGAAATGTAGGTAAATATTTACGGACATTTTACACAACCTAATCTCATCCCAAAGTAAACTGGTATTAACCTGTTTGTACTGCGGGTAGCAGACCATGGATATTAATTCTTATATACCTACTAAACTAACTGACGCGCGCAAATTCGTTTGCGTCACATAAGGGAGAGTCCATCTCAACACGGCAATACGGCTCACCACCGTTCACAATTTGTCCCACGTAATAACGTGGGACAAATTCTAAAAAAGAGGAAATGAGGGCATATAATATGCCTCTGACTACCCCTTTTCGGACAAAGGTGTTACCATATGTATGTATGTATGTTTTTATGTGATATCAATCACGTTCAGGGACAGCCAGATAACAATATCTGGCTTACTTTTGGTGACGACTTCGAAAATCATAAAGCTTTTCTTCAAAGCCCAAAGTACCAAAAAGCCCTAGCGCCTCAATGTCCATATCAAGATTGGCGTAAATAAATATTCTTTTAACATTATCATGTAAATAAAAAGTCCTCAATAATATAGGTACTGCAGAAATAGTAAGAAATAAATAACCAAGTATTTCAAACAATGAACTCAGACTTTTCTATCTTCCTCTCTTTTCTTTTCTAAGTACTTAATTAAAAATACATACCTCCTCCTACATTTGCATTATCAGGACTCTGAATAGCGATCTGTGCCACATAACTTGCAAAACTCGAAGAACTAAGTTTAAAACTGTTCAGTTTTCAGTGTATCTACATCGATTGCGTCGCCAGAGGGAATAAATTTACATCCTCCGTTATCTTGCCGAGCAAATGGGACTATATTTCTTAATGTTTCTGTCATACTGGGAGCATTACACGTATTTCTTGCCTAGGTTATATTGGGCACGAAATTGCAGTGTTTTCTTACTGGCTTTTGTTTCTGTTCAATTTGTCCCCTGCAAATTAGTCAAGGTAGTTGTACCATAAATACTTGCATCAGTTGCATCTCATCATTATTACTCGCGATTTCCATCCTCCTCTTATAACTTTCTTTTCGACTGCCTCTGTGGCGCAATCGGTAGTGATACCGCCTGCGGCGCTGGAGGTCGTGGGTTCGATTCCCACCGGAGACAAATATTTGTGTGACCCATAAATATTTGTCTCAAGAGTCTGGGTGTTACTATGTATAATATGTATGTATTTAATTTAATTTAAAGTATATAAGTAATAATATCCGTGGTCTGATACCCATAACACAAGCAGGTTATTCCTAGCTTACTTTGGGATCAGATAGCGTTGTGTAAAATGTCCGTGAATATTTATTTTATTATTTATTTTGTATATTAATATCTTTCATACAGCTCTGCTCTTCTGTATGATGAACTTGACAGTCACTATCCTCAAAAGATTTAATCTAGTTGTTCAAAAACATACCCGCTGATATATCTATAGCATATTGTAAACACAATATTTATATATCTTGACCGATTACTGACTTCAATGGAGTTTGAAGTGAGATAAAAAGGTGGTGTACTTACACTTGTGTTACTGCAGTGAGTTTCGTTTCAAAAAGTGATCCAGCAAAAAGAGGAAATGATATCTATTACGAACGAAAGTTCAAAAAGGCAAATCAATAATGGGTTTTTTTTTGGTGTGAGCTAAAATCCTCGTAGGATGCCGGACTCTTACCGACTAAAAACCTCACGTAACGCCCAACAGCCTATGGTTGAGAGCCCCGGGTAAGCCCTCAGGAAGGATGTCCCGTGACTCCCAACAGACCTACGGCCGCCACTGCGGCCTCGCCCAGGGGGTGGTTCGGGTGCTATCCCGCGTTTATGGGGGGTTTCGGGTGTGACCCCGCTTCTAAGGGGGGGCGTGCGTGAGTTGCTCACGTCACGCTGCCGTCATGAGCCTGCTTCTGTAAGGACGGTGAGCGGCCCTCTCACCGTCATCAGACCCCCGGTCATGGAGGCCGATAGTCCTCGGCGAAGACACGTCGGCGGCGCCGACTGCGGAACTCGGGTGGGAGAGTTCTCTCCCGCACCCGGCCCGCCGCCTCCTTCGCGAGCATGACCTTCTCGCAGAAAGAGGCGGCGCAGTCCCACTTACTCCCGCTGGAGAGCATGGCTCGCACCAAGGCCGAGAGAGTGTCCACGCCCAGACCCACTACGAGGACCTGGCGCTGTTGTGCCCACGCCGTGCACTCCACCAGCGTGTGGAGCGCCGTGTCATCGCTGCAGTCCTCGCAGTGCTGACACTCGGCCGTGGTTTCCCGGTGTTTTCGCCACAGATACCTACCGAAGCTACCGTGCCCGGCAAGCATCTGTGTCAACCGGTAGGAGAGAGCACCGTGTCTTCTCTCCAGCCACTCGTCCATGACCGGTCTGACGGCCGCGATTGTGGCGAATCCCCCCTTTGGTTGCTCAAGTCGCACCTTCCATGTCTCCACGGTTTCCTGGTGGAGCAGGGTCCGCTGGGCCTCGATTTCTCGAGACGCAGGCCTTTGGCCCCGCTCCAGCGCCTCCTTGCACCATCTGAACAGTGACGCAAGGGCTCTCGCTTCCAGGTCCCATGGAGGGGTCCCGGCTAGGAGACAATGCGCCTCACCGGAGATCGTGCGGTATCCTCTTATCACCCTGACGATCAATATTGGTTTCGTCTCCACCGCTTTACATACCTAGCTCTTTTCACTGTGCTTTATGAAACCTTTACTAGTCCCCTTAAGTTAATAGTTTTCACTCTAATTCTAGTTCAAAGGCTCTCCGAAGCCCCAGCAACATGTTCGTCATCAACTTGGCGGTGTTCGATCTGATGATGATGCTAGAAATGCCGCTGCTGATCATCAACTCGTTCTACCAGCGGCCTGTGGGCTACCAGCTCGGGTGTGACGTATACGCCATACTGGGCTCCTTGTCCGGGATTGGGGGTGCTATCACGAATGCTGTGATTGCGTTTGATAGATATAAGTAAGTATATTATTGAAGCTTTAAAGTGGAGAAGTATTTCTCTAGTTGTGATCTGAAGGCACGTCGATTTAAAGGGGTTTCAATATACTGATATTCGTGTTATAATTAAAACAACCGTTTCGCTGTTTCGCGTCGTTGTCAATTCAAATATGTGAATCATGCAGTTGCGTTCTGAAGCAAAGACAGATAGATACCTACTTGATCTGTTACTGTAAAGATGCCATGCTACTTCTAATCAGACCAATCATGGGATCTCTGTAGCAACTTTCGAATCACACAATTAAGTTTGCTGGAACCCGACAATTGGAAACATTTCAAAAGTCAACCGCCAGATTTGAGTTCCAAGAACCACAAAACTTTGTAATAAATAGAAGGAGAGTTTTGGTTACAGATCTCTCATTGAGTATCTTTAATAATGCCATCTTTATATCTACAGGACAATATCATGCCCCTTGGACGGAAGAATAAACAAAGTACAAGCGGCTATATTAATTGGATTCACCTGGTTTTGGGCCACGCCATTCACTATACTGCCCGCTTTGAGAGTGTGGGGAAAATTTGTACCTGGTATGTACCACGTAGTATATAATTTGTTTGTAACATCTTACAGGATATTTAAATACT
Source organism: Miltochrista miniata (assembly GCA_933228765.1). Classification (NCBI taxonomy): domain Eukaryota; kingdom Metazoa; phylum Arthropoda; class Insecta; order Lepidoptera; family Erebidae; genus Miltochrista; species Miltochrista miniata. The sequence continues at coordinate 6,870,505 of OW121766.1, read as the reverse complement.
CCTTGCTCTTCTCCTTCTTACCTACTCTCCTGCATCCAGACTCTACATACATTCAGATGCAGGGAGCCCAACTCGGTGAAGTTCGGTTGGAGTGGTTGACCTAAGTGTAGCATGGTTGACTCTCATAGCTATGAGGACCTTTTATTTTGACTTTGGTTGTTTTGAAGCAATTATTGTTGTCCGATTGCCTAAATCCTCTACGAGTGCCTACGCCGTCAGTGAGGAGGCACATTGGAAACTTCAGGTGAAATTGGTTTGGGATAAATAGGTATAGTATAGGTACCTATAATACCTATTGTGTGGGCCCTACAATATCTCCACTCCAATTCGGGGTGGGGATCATTAAAAATCTGTTTTTAGAAGATTTTCAATTTGACGACGATATCGTTGTCATGTCTCCTGTAACACTCTCTTCGGACTGCGCCTGACTCATCTGTAAATGAAATAAATATGAAGGTATTGTAAGTATAGTTCTTAAACACCGGACGGACTCATATTAACCCTTCATCGCTCCAACTGACTGATTAAGCGCACCAATCGTGCATCAAATTGCGCTCCACGAAACAGCAGACTGTGCCATTGTCTGGCGAACATCCACGATATTGGATGAGTAATGGAGTTTAAATTTAATTAGACGAGCAACGCGGGGTAGATACTCTCGCCCACAACTTTCTTCGAACAGTCTACCTACTTATTTTATAGTAAGTAGATAAGCAAGAGGATATAAGAGGTAATAAATTACATGTATCGACGTTTCATACACGTTGCAGCGCCCGTAGTCGCGGTTGGACTCGTTTAAAACAACATTAAGTAGTTACATAATGTTATTTTTAAAACTGTAAATATCTCGTTAATCGATCACTGTGTATAGTGTGTATCCTAGAATGCGGGAGGTACTTTAAGCCGCCCTACCAGTAACAAGTCGTACTCGGTAGCCACAACCTGTCCTCTGGTCGGGAGCCCCGGGTAAGCTCTCGGAAGGATGCCTTAGGATTCTCGACAGATTTTGGCTAGCAACACGACCTCATATAGGGATTCGGATACTAGCCCGCGGCTTTGAGGGTTGGTTCAGTTGCGTTCGGGTTTCGGGTCTTCTTGCGGTTGTTTTTGGCTTGGTTACCTACATAAAATCTAAGTCTCTAATGTAGACAGACATAATCTAAGCGCACGTTACCTTTCCAGAGGGTTTCCTGACGACCTGTTCCTTCGACTACTTCACGGACGACCAGGACACGAAGGTGTTTGTCGCGTGTATCTTCGTGTGGAGCTACTGCATACCCATGACGCTCATCTGCTACTTCTACTCGCAGTTGTTTGGTGCCGTAAGTATCGATATACGGTAGGAGTCCGGTATGGCATCTAAAGTACGATTATTAATCTCAGTCAGTAAAATGACAAGTGCAACTGTCACTTATACTGAATTTAGTACTGAATGTTCATTCAAGAAATGTCATTTTACTGACTGAAATTAATAATCATAGTATACGAGGATTCCACACGCATAGAAAACCCAAAAGAGAAGAAAATCAAAATATGAACCTATTGAAAGAGAATGCTGGTTCTAGAGTCACGCTGACCATCGGCGCTGACTAATCGGCGCGTTATTCTAAAACGTTTCCTAGAAGTTCATACGTTTCGGCTGTCAGCGCCGATGGTCAGAGTGCGGTCAGCGCGACACTAAAACCAGCCTTAAGCAGCGCTAATTGTGTGTGTACCTACATATGAAAGTGACATGAAACCGTACAATACGAGCTCTATTATACATGCATACATATGGTCACGCCTTTATCCCCGAAGGGGTAGGCAGAGGTATGCCTCTGCCTACCCCTTGAAAATGAAATGTGGGCATATAATATGTTATATGCCCACATTTCACCTTTGTATAATTTGTCCCACGTATTGCCGTGTTTAAATGGACAGGCGCAGGTTGTGACTGCCTGCTGTTGAAATGTTGAAATAAAGCCTTCAACTTAGTTTAACGACTGCCATTTTACTGGCAACCGGGACCAACGGCTTTACGTGCCTCCGAAGCACGGAAACGCTCAAATAAATGTCACAAAGTGATCACATGGATGGTCACCCATCCATGGACCGGCCATAGTGAAAGTTGCTTACTGCAGTGATCGTTTAAAGAACACTGAGTCCGCGGGGCCACGAGCGCTTCTCACGAGCTCTTTTATAACATGTGTAAATCTCGTGCGGATGTCAATCCAGACTCTAACCGACTAAAACTATGCAGTCTCTGTCTAACTTACTAGCGCCAGGAGCCTAGTGTAGCGTCTCAGAATCCTAGCCCCAGGATTCCTTGCGCCGCCTCTTTCTGCGAGCAGGTCATGCTCGTTAAAGAGACGGCGGGGCGGGAACGGGAGAGAACTCTCCCACCCGAGTTCCGCAGTCGGTGGCTTGGGCGCCGTCGACGTGTCTTGTCTCCATGACCGGGGGCCTGAGGACGGTGAGAGGGCTGCTCACTGTCCTTACAGAAGCAGGCCCATGACGGCAGCGTGACGTGAGGAATTCACGCACGCCCCCCCTTAGAAGCGGAATCACACCCGAAACCCCCCAAAGACGCGGGATAGCACCCGAATCACCCCCCTAGGCGAGGCCGCAGTGGCGGCCGTGGGTCTGTTGTGAGTCTTGGGAATTCCTTCCGAGGGCTTACCCGGGACTCCCAACCATAGGCTGTTGGACGTTACGTGTGGTTTTTTAGTCGGTAGGAGTCCGGCATAGCATCCATGAGGATTTTCCCTCACGTTAAAAAAAAGCCCTAGGATTCCAGACAGACTTGTGCTTAAATGGCGGCTTCGCCTAAGGGTTTGGATGTGACTCTGCTTCTTTGGGGTTGGCGTGAGATGTGCGTGTCAAACTCAGGTCTCGCTCCCTTTACTATTTTAGTTTTCAGCTAAAATCGTAAAGATTCGGCGTGATCTGAATTATTTTACAATAGCCATAATCATTAAGCTCTTAGATGATTAGGCAAACACGACAGTTTAGAATCGAGGAACATT